>CP097503.1:24681998-26135498 GCA_023547065.1 Musa troglodytarum | reverse complement strand
GGTAGAATTCCACAAACGAATACATCGATCTGCGGTTCCTCCACCAGATGCTAGAAGTCCATGTACATGTGGTGACCATGCAATTGCTTTTACAGCTGCAGTATGTTCACAATATTTCAGTACCGGCTGTGAGGAATGTTGATTCCACACAAAAAGCTGACATAAGAAAAAATGTGAGAAGGTTACATACTGAATCTATAAAAATTCAATTGTAAAGAATTAAGTAAATCATGAAACAACATGCATAGAAACAACATTAATAACCAACTTACTTTGTTATCATTTCCACCAGAAGCAAGTTCAAAATTATCATAAGACCACTTCAAGCCACAAACCTGTGAAGACAAGAACCATAAGGGAACAAAAGCATAGCAAGTGGATATATATGTTGTAAAGTTCATTAAAAACATATACTTGCTCTGATCAGAAATAATCTCAAACCTAAAGATCCTAATATACGCAGGTGATCAGGAAAAGCCAAATGAGATTGTTACTCAAGACGAAACATTCAATATGGAAATTTGTGCACGTGATTGTGTCAATAAATCACCTCTGACTTGTGCCCTGTCAGCTTGCTAACAAAATCATCTTGGGCACGAATATCACGCTGTAGAATCATCTTATCTCTGCTACCTGAGGATAACAAAGATGAACCCCATGCAACAGCTCCAACTCGCAAAAGGTGGCTCTCCATTGTCCTTATCCTCCGACAATGAGTCGCATCCCATATCTGTGTCAAATAAAAGACAAAAAATATGTAATGCTGGAAGATTTAGATACTGATGGTTTCAAACCCTATGGTGGGATTAAGTAAAAAATGAACAGATATCTAAGACCACAAAAAACTTATATACAGGACAAAACAGTAAGTTAAATTGAATCCTGAGACCATCAACAAACAGTAAATGAAAACATATGTTAAGATAACAACCACAATATAGAAGCTTTACTTCCAGAAGCAAATGCACATTGTAGAACTATGATCAATCCGATAAATGCAAACACCTTGTTCAAGAGTATACTAAAAGTGCATTTAGGATATTCGTGTAAAGTAGTAATAAACATGTCTGGAATAGATAAAGAATTGCTAAGGTAGCCAGCCGTAAGAGAACTCCTATGTTACCCTCGATCTCTGCTAAATTTGCTGCTATAACAGGGCCGACAACAAAAGACCAAGATACTACCTGAACTTTCCCCTTGTTGGTACCGATGGCCAAGTGATCGCCACGCTGTGCCCATCCAACAGAGCACACACTTTCATCGACACCCAAGTCGCAAAGCTTGGTAACCTTGCATGACAATCACGCAGAACAAAGTCATTACGGGTGTATGTGTAAAAGCATCAAGAGACGCAACAGCAGAAAGATATCTTACCTTGCTACTGCAGGCATTCCAAAGATACACGCAATCGCCCAAACCAACAGCCAGCACATTGTGCGAGGACCAATCGACGAGGTTCAGGTAGAAATCATCCTGCAATGCCGGCGCATCCAGTACCTTGGAGCAACAGAATTCCAATTTCAGCACCAAAAGAAAAACTTGCCCAAATCACATTCATCAAATCCAGTCTTTCTCAACGACAATGACGAACAATGACGACTCCGAGAGGAAAACCAAAAGCGAACCTACCTTGTAAGGCGATGGCGACACCTTTCTCGGCGCCCTCGGATGGATATGTGGGAACCCGGGAAGCCCATCTTCGAACTGCGTCGCAAAGTACCGGGCACATCAGCCTTGTACCTAAAAATGTTCCTACTGGGGATCGAGAAACCCGAAGAAGACGACGTCGAGGAAGCGGCGGAGGAAGACCTCCTCCCGGCTGCCTCCGCCGATCGGTCGGGCGTGGCCGGGGGCGCCACGCCCTGATCCGGCCCAAAGAGAGCATTTCTCAGTAGGGCGGCGTAGGCGCCGGATCCATACTCTCTTCCCGAAACGTCTGAGGACGAGGAGGAGGAGGGCGAGGGGGAGAGGTCGAATAGGGTGAAGTTGGACCCGATGCGGCTGGGAATGAATCGGTCGCTGTAGATGGTGCGGGGGAAGGAGCACGAGGACGGGAGGGCGCGCGAGGGTGTCTCGACTAGGTAAGACGGGCGGGGGGTCGAGGACAAGGAAGGCCTCTCCATGCGAGGCGAGGAGAAGGCGAATGCCGAAAAGGAGTCCATCCCCAAGTGACCACCGCAGCCAGTGTTGTCGCCTTCGTCGTTTCCCTTACCCGCTCCCGCGAATGTTGCTGCTCCTCCTCCTAACGGGTTGCTGTTTCGGATTTCGGTCGTCACGTCGTGATCCGGATCCGACCGCAGTTTTTGCAGTCGCTCTCGCTGCCCAATTTGTTTCCTACTCGGTCGCTTATCGATGCAAAAGACACGTGAGACCCAGTCTCGGGTTTCGGGTAAGCCCGTTAACGGATTTGCGGATCTGACTCAGACGTCAATACGAAAATATAATATCTTTGTTACCGGCATTTGGGAATCGACACCGGTGCAGTTGATCATGGAGTCTTCCGTGGGAACCTCGACCCACCGTCGCTTGGTTAAACATGTGAGTCGACGATGAGTTATCATTTCATGCATCTCCCGATGGAACCTGAACCGGAACCAGTCGCCTGATTTGCCCTGCAACAGATGTTGACCAACTCTGGATGACATTTCGGTTCACAGGTGCTCGTATCGGAGGCAATTATTAGCACCGGGCCCCGCAATCTGTCCCCTCCCAATGTATGGGTATCGTTTCCATGACAAGTTAATAATCATAGGCTCGTGATCCGCTATTACTGGTAAGTTTAATTATCAGGATGTCGGACACAGAATCCAAGAGAGAACCCGTGGCAAATGTGACGATCGAGAACAGATTTGGGGTCACAGATCGAGCATCAACAGAAGTAATTTCATAAAATCAGGAGCTTTAATCGGGGGTTATTTAGAATTCGAATCGTAATGCGGCTCGAAAGTTGAAGAGGTTGGAGTAGGAGAGCAGCAATGCCAACCTGCTCTCCTGCCATGTTGTCCCCCATCACGGATCCTGTCAAGTCCACCACCACCGTATTGACTACTTGCAGACTTCCGCACGAACACTGCAGGTTCGACATGCATCGAGTGATCTTAGAGGTATTAAATGTGACGCGACATTCGATTCTGAGTATTATATCTGAATGATGTCATCGGCCCTCCTACGCCTATTTACTACCAAGGTTGATCGCCCTACGTCATTTCTCCTCTGCTTCTCTCTCTGTCCGTGCGGGAGTTGACCACGGCACCAACCTGCGAAGCCAGGTCCGTATACCACCCTCAGACGCAACCAAGAACGCGCCATCCGCCTGACATATTTAAGCTACCAAGGAATAAGGTGAGATGGGGAGAAATAAAGGGAGGTGGTCTTCTCTGAACTCTTCAATTGGTTTTCCGACTAGGAGCTAGGACCGGTGGAGGTCGGGAGCCTTCGTGAAAGGGGCTAACTTGAGCGTCGGAGGGGTCGGGCGGAGCACCCTCGACCGCTTTGCGCAGTACCATTCCGTGGCGTCGGCGCGCGCCGCGACCGAGCGGGACCCAGCTGGAGCAAGAGACATCGACGAGCCCGAACCTTACCGAGACGACCTCGGAGCCTTCGCCACACACCCCTGGGTCACGATAAAAAGTTGTTTGAACTAACAGATTGGCGCTAGAAGGAGGGCCCGTCGAAAGATCACCTGCTTAGCACTGAACGACACATGGACGAGAGGCCACATCCGGGAGGAACTTCAGTGGAAGCCCCCTTTCCCTCCAGAGCCTGGAGGGACGATCTCGCTTCGACTTCAGAACGCTACTGGAGTTTGTTCAACGACCCTGGACTTCACCCACCAGACGGGGTTTCTCCGCTCCCTCCCCCTATCACCGTGGAGGCTTTTCAAGACTTGCAGGTCCGAGTATTGGCAAGCACCGTCCAGGCCGTCGTCCCTCATCTTCCTCAGGGAACGGGAGGGCAGGACCACCAGAGACCCGGACCCTCCCCACGAGCTCATGATGCGCCCCCCACGGCACCGTTTTCACCTGCGTCCCACCCGGCCCTAGACGGAACCCGAGTTCCCGAAAACCTGGGTATCCCGCCCGAGCCCGAGGTGGTATCCTCGGATTCGACGGATTTATTCCGAGCCCAGCTCCGCTCTATTTCCCAGCGCTTGGATGAGATGCAAAGGGACGTCCGGAGGTCAAAAGAGGAGCAGAGGGAGGAGCCTCACTGGGAGTCCCCGTTCACCAGTGACATACGGGAGTACCCGGTGCCCCTGAATTTTCGCCTCCCCTCCATCGACCTTTACGATAGAGCCAGCGATCCGACGGATCATGTTGCCGCCTTTCGAGCTCAGATGGCCCTATATGGGACCTCGGACGCCTTGATGTGCCGAGCGTTCCCCACCACGCTGAAAGGGCCCACCCGTGCCTGGTACAGCACTTTAAAAAGCGGGACGGTAACGTCTTTCGAACAACTCACCAAAGATTTCGAGCTACACTTCCTGGAGTTCGCACGTCCGAAACCTTCTATCGCGCTCCTCCTGGGATTGAAGCAAAAGGAGGATGAGCCTCTCTCCCACTTCGTACGTCGGTTTACCATGGAGGTACGGGGGTTATCTGACGCCCATCCCTCGCTCTTCATGCAGTGTCACGGACAAAATTGTAAACGGCTTGTTCGGTGTAATGCTTATGCATGTCCATGTCCCTTTCAGTTGGTTGTCACTTGTAAAACTTGTAAAGGGCTTGCCAAAGGTAAAATGCCCCATTTGAGCGAGTTTGTAAGCCATTGTAGGCTTGTACATAAAGCTTGCGTCGAGTGCATACTTGTACTAGAATTCGGTCTGTATTGGACCAATTTTATACCTTTGTTGTACAATTGTTCTGAGCTTGTAATATGCATGGTTAGAATTTGCATTTGTTATAAAGTGTTTGCTAAAAGAGTGGCTTGTGGATCCCGTGTGAAGCGCTTTCTCTGTCCCGTTCTCTCTTTCGTAAGTCCTAAGGGATTCTAAGAGATTTCGGGGAGGCTGACCTTTGCGGTGATATGTATTGGTGCCGCACGACTTAGGCAAAACCAGCTAAGTCCGTGACAGCAGGCTTTCATGATAGGGCTGCGACCCTCGAGGTTTTGTTGGTCTTTGGTGGAGCGACCCCCCGCTTCCCTCGCGGAAATGTTTCAGCGGGCAAACCAGTATGTGGCGGCCGAGGTCTAGATGTCAGGAAGAAAGGAAGAACGACAAAGGGGGCGCCCGGCACCAAGCCGAGCGGGAACGACGTCAAGGAGGCAGTCTCCGCAGCCCAGGCGCCAGGCGGGGCGCTCTGACCACTTCGCGTCCGGGCTCCCGCCTCCCCCCTTAAATACGTCTCAGACGTAAATATTTCTCCAGATAAAGGAGAGGGGGATGCTCAAGCCTCCCCGCCCGATGAAGAGTTGGCGAGAGCTGATCGATCGTACCCGATACTGTCGCTTCCATCGGTAGAATGGGCATGACACGGAGCAATGTTATGAGCTGAAGCGGCAAATTGAGGAGCTGATACGGAGGGGACACCTAGACCAATACCTCCAACGCCCGCGGGAACCCTCCTTGCGCCCCGAAGGCCCGGTCGAGCAACACATTGATGTAATCATTGGGGGACCCGCCTCTGAAGGGGATAGCACCTCGGGACGGAAAGCTTACGCCCGCGCCGTCACAATTGGGGAACACCACCCTCCCTCCGAGCCAGAGATCACTTTCCCCTCGGAGGACTTGGGGCGTCCGGAGCACGATGGCCGGTGTGGTATCGGCCCGAATAGCCAATCGCCGTCGGAGGATCATGGTGACCGCGGGCAGCTCGGCTGACATCCTTTATTTCGACGCTTTCTCGAAGTTGGGACTACCGAAGGAGGCCCTGAGGCCCCTACACTCGGCACTCACCGGTTCATCGGCGACTCGATCTCGCCGCGTGGCGCGGTCACCCTGCCTTTAACTCTCGGTGACTCTCCGAAGACCAAAACAGTGTTGGTGACCTTTTTGATGGTCGATCTCCCCACCGCGTACAACGCCATCCTGGGCCGGCCCACCCTCAACAAGATAAGAGCGGTTATCTCTACATATCACCAGACCCTGAAATTCCCGACCAGTGCAGGAGTCGGGGAAGTCTGGGGAAATCCTCACGAATCCAGACGGTGCTACTTGACGGCGATCTCCCTAGGCAAGAGAAAGAGGCTGGAATAGCCCCTCGAAGACCCGCGCGGATCTCAACCGCCGACTCAACGTCCCGAGCCGACGAAGCCTGCAATCAGTATTTCTCTGCGGGACAATCAACCCGACCAGACGGTCGGGATCGGCTCGGACCTCGGCGGGTAGGAGCAGGCTCAACTCATCAGCCTCCTCCAGGAAAATGCCGACGTCTTTGTTTGGACAGCGGCCGACCTCCCGGGGATCGACCCGGAAGTCTCTCAACACCACCTGTGCATTTCCCCGACCGCTCGCCCGGTAAGACAGAAACCCCGGGCTCAGGCCCTAGAGCAGCAACAAAATGCGAATGGAGGTGGATAAACTCTTGGCGTCGGCTTCATTGAGGAATCGGATACCCCAATGGCTATCCAATGTAGTTCTCGTAAAGAAGCCTAATGGAAGCTGGAGGATGTGTGTCGACTACACCGATCTTAATCGTGCTTGCCCGAAGGATTGCTTCCCCTTGCCTAGGATCGACCAGCTGATCGACTCAACCGCGGGGCATGCCCGCTTCTCCTTCATGGATGCCTTCGCCGGTTACAATCAGATTCGGATGGCACCCGAGGATCAGCAACACACGGCCTTCCACACCCCCCAGGGAGCTTATTTTTACAAGGTCATGCCGTTCGGGTTAAAGAATGCTGGGGCCACTTACCAAAGGACTGTGAATAGGATATTCGCCCAGCAGATAGGGCGAAACATGGAAGTCTACGTCGACGACATGATCGTGAAAAGTCGAACGGGAGCCTCCCACCTTGACGATCTGAAGGAGACCTTCGCTACGCTAAGGGGATACGGAATGCACCTTAATACGGCTAAATGCGTTTTCGGTGTGACATCAGAAAATTTTCTTGGATTCATCATACACGAGAGGGGAATCGATGCTAATCTGGAAAAGATCCAAGCAATTATCAACATGAGAGCTCCCAGAACGGTGAAGGAGCTCCAATGTCTCAACGGGAGGATTGCGGCTCTATCTCGATTCTTGTCCCGATCGGGAGACAAGTGTCTTCCCTTCTTCCAAGTCTTGAAAGATCCGAAGAACTTGAAAGGTTGGCATTAGTGCTCATCTTGGCAGCTCGGAAGCTACGCCCCTATTTCCAGGCCCATACAATCGAGGTAATGACTGACCAACCACTGCGTCAAGTTCTTACTAAATTTGACGTGGCAGGGCGCCTCCTCAAATGGTCAGTGGAACTATCCAAATTTGATCTCCACTACAAACCAAGGATGGCCATCAAAGCACAGGCCCTGGCCGATTTCATCTCGGAGTTAGCTCAACCGGAGACGGAAGGTGCGGAGCAAGTTCACCAAGACTGGGTCCTGCGCGTCGACGGGTCATCCGGCTCAAGGGGTGCCGGAGCCGGACTTATCTTGGAAGACCCCGGGGGACACTATTTTGAGCGTTCTCTCCGCCTCGACTTCGAGGCCACAAACAACGAGGCGGAATACGAAGCCCTCTTAGCCGGTCTTCGCCTCGCGGCCGAGATGCAACTGGGAGCAGTCCACGTCCTCACTGACTCCCAAGTTGCGAACAAGTTGGCGGAGAATATCGGGCAGACTGACTATGTCGAAATACCTAATGGAGGTAAAAGCCGGACCACTAATTTCTCTCGCTTCACTCTATCTAGAATCCCGGGTCCTAGAACGGCGAGCGGACCGGCTCGCAGATTAGCCTCGGGGGCGAACTTGGGAGCATCCCGAAGTGGAGGAGCTCACACCTGCCGGTCGGTGGCTACTACGAGGTAGGGAGCCCGGGTTCCGGTGCCTCCGCTCACGTGGAGTGCGGGAGATGCGGAGATACAAGCGCGAGGCATCCTTCCTCGGATGACATCAAGGCGCGGCGCCTCGCCGAACCGGGCGTGGTCTTGCGAAATCGGCGATCGGCTCTGAAGGTCATTCTCTCGCCCCGTTACGATACTTGGATCGGCGAGGCGGAAGTAATCCTCGAGGTCCACGGTGGGACCTGCGGGAGCATATGGGTGGCGGGCGTTGGCCTTCAAGATCTTTGCGTCAAGGCTATTCTGGCCCACGTTGCCAAGGCGCCCAAGGCCTAGCGGCGGTGCGGCGCATGCGGCGCCATGCCTCTCGGTCCGATTTGCGGTGGCTGCGATATGGATGTGGCCTCGAGCTCGAAGGTTAGACGTGCCACTTCCACGTCCAGGTCGGCCGCCCTCTTCTCGGCCGCGGCAACTGCCTCGGGGCCAGACCCGACGCGAACCTCCTCTAATTGCCGGCGCAGAGCGAGATTGCGCTCACAAAGGCCGCCTACGACCCGACCGGCATCGTGCACCCAATCGATCAGGGCAGTGGTGTAGTGGAGATTCTACATAGGAGGGACACGGTAAACAACGACAAAGGAAGAAATTTGAAAAAAGACATCCGAGACGATGCTTACCCACAGCACCGATTTCGCTGACTTGCCGATGAGGGCCTCCGAAGGGAGCGTGTACAAATCCCGAGCCATATCGGGATGGAGCGCCCCCCGGAGGTAGGCGGCCGAGGGATTTCCGCCTGTCCACACCTTGTCCCCTCGGGACAAACCGCCCCATCTGGCAACCAGAGGGTCGCTCGCCCCTCCGGGAGGGATCTCACCCATTACCCGGGAAAGGAAGGGCTCATCCCTGCCCGGGGGGACCCGGCACAAGTCCTTCATGGCGGAGGGCGAGGGCCCCTTCGGTCGGGCCTAGGTGGGCCCGGCACCTCGATTGGCGCGGCGCATCGGTCGATCGGCGTCTTGATCGGTCGCCCCTGCAGGAAGAGTCGCCGGCGCCTCGAGGTCCAGAACTTCCTTCTCCTTTGATCTCTTCTTTGGTCATCCTCCCTCGACCTCCAGCGGGGAATCTTCCCCCATTCGCTTAGGGACTACCTGTGCGCGCGGGGACGAGCCTGCTGAAGTACCCGCACCGTGGAATGATCGCAGGTTCACCATTTCTACAAGAAATAAAGACCGATCAGTGAAAGCGGCCATAGCCCCAAAGCAATGAACAACGATAACCTACCGAGAACTCGGGCTAAGTCCGCTTCCACAAACCACCGCTCCGACATATTACGGATGGCCTGAGAGGAAGGAAGGATTGCCCTCAGCCTCTCCAGGTGTGTACGCTCTTCCGCGTTAAGCTTCGGGGTTGTGTTATCAATGGTCCTTGAGGACCATCGAACCCCGAAACCCCAGTCCTTTTCACATCGAACGTAAAAGAAGCGCCTCTTCCATCCCTTGTTATTGGTAGGGGCGCCACTAACGCGGAACCCTGCCCGGGCAGCGAGGAAATATCCCCCCGACCCCTTGAAGAGGCAAAAACACGAGAGGAAAAGATTACGGGTCGGGGTGATATCGGTGTAATGGCATTCCCCCAGGAAAGCCACCAAATACCGCCAAGAGTTGGGTGTTATTTGTGACGGCGAGATTCACCACAGAGATATACAGGACACGATGATAGGATGTAGGGGGAGATGCAAACCGGCCTCCAGGGCGTCGAGTCGGCGAAGCCCGCCAGGAAGTCGAAGGCTCGTTGCCCCTGCAGGGCCGCAAGGATGTATTCCTCACGAATCTTTGTAAGCGCTTCAAGAGGATCCCTACGGAAGACTCGCGTCTAGGGTGGAATCTTGATCGTGCTGACCACATTGTGGCCTCCAGCGCCGCCGCTTCCCCATCGAAGAAACGATTGGAAGCGGAGAAGGTGGAGAGGCAACAACACGAGTAGTGACGGAAGGGGAGGAAGAAGAAGAAGTAGAGGAGGAAGAAGTAGAAGAAGGAGTCATTTTTGCACTGACCTACAGCGAATGGGGTCGACTGGAGGGTGGCAAGAGACGCCGAGGTCAAGGAGGAAAGCTCGAAGGAAGGAAACGGCAGGACCCGAGATAGAAAAACTCCGCTGATAAAAAGTTGTAGAGTGTCGCAACGCGCGCTATTTAAAGGAAGAAAGGCTCCGCCCTTTCACCTCCCGAAGTGGGCGACAGCATGTCGCCACGCGTACCACCCAACCGCATCGCATCGGGCAGTCCAAACGACGACGCGATATTAATAAGGACGTGATGTGTCCATCATCCTGACGGGTAACTTGTCCGGCACGCCAGCGACCCCTCGATTCCCACAACCGCGCTTGTGCGAACGGTTTTCGAAACGACGCCTTATCTCGAACGACGGTTCGGTTTTTATGGTCTTGAGCGACGGCTCGACCACCGGTCTTCTGGGTCGTGAGCGGCGGCTCGACCCCTTATCCCGAATGACGGTTCGGTTTTTATGGTCTTGAGCGACGGCTCGACCACCGGTCTTCTCGGTCTTGAGCGGCGGCTTGACCCCTTATCCCGAACAGCGGTTCGGTTTTTATGGTCTTGAGCGGCGGCTCGACCACCGGTCTTCTGGGTCTTGAGCAACGACTCGACCCCTTATCCCGAACGGCGGTTCAGTTTTTACGGTCTTGAGCGGCGGCTCGACCATCGTCTTCGTCTCGGCGGCTCGACCCCTTATCCCGAATGTTGGTTCGCTTTTATGGTCTTGAGCGCGGCTCGACCACGGTCTTGGTCTTGAGCGCGCTCGACCCCTTATCTCGACGCAGCAGTTCGATTTTTATGGTATTGAGCGGCTCGACCACCGTCTTCGGGTCTTGAGCGGCTCGACCCCTTATCGACGACGGTTCGGTTTTATGGTCTTGAGGCGGCTCGACCACCGGTCTTCGGGTCTCGGCGCGCTCGACCTTATCCCGACGGCGGTTCGTTTTTATGGTCTTGGCGGCTCGACCACCGGTCTTCTGGGTCGTGAGCGGCGGCTCGACCCCTTATCCCGAACGGCGGTTCGATTTTTATGGTCTTGAGCGACGGCTCGACCACCGGTCTTCTGGGTCTTGAGCGACGGCTCGACCCCTTATCCCGATCGGGACCCAGCTGGAGCAGGAGACATCGACGAGCCCCGAACCTTATCAAGACGACCCCGAAACTTCGAAGCCTTCGTCGCACACCCCTGGGTCACGATAAAAAATTGTTTGAACTAACGAGCGGCAGCTTCACAAGATCACAGCGCTTTCGGTGCAGAGGGTTGCAAATGCAATCCCATTTCTTGCGAGTTGCCAAGCCAGAAAGGACGACAATGACTATGATATTTATTCTTGAGCTACGTAGATTAAACCAGGATCATAGTCGTAGCCGAGCAACAATATATGAGTTCTACTGGAAATAAAACCACAGAAGTTGGTGACAGCCCAACTATTGCTATCGTTACAAATTGTATTTAAGCTGCTGCTAATAATATAAATGATAGAATGGGGGGCTTAACGCCACGCGGAGGACACGGTGAGGACTCGACCCATCCAACCGAACCCGAGCGCGACCCCGCCAGCCTCATCCTTGATCGTGAACCCAGGATTGGACCGGAATGCCGCGAGCCGCGCCTTCACCGGTCCCGAAACTTCTGGTCCGACCGGGACGGGTTGGAACCCGGCCATGCCCATCCGCGCCCGCCACTTCCCTAACACCTCGCACCGCTCGACCCGGTCCGCGCCCTCCCGGGCTACCGAGTTCACCGCCCGCCGAGCCAACCCGGCCTCCACCCGCTCGCGCTCGCTGTTCTCCCGCGCCACCGTCGCGTCCAGCGACTCCAGCAGCGCCCCCAAGTGCCCGCACGCCTCAGCGAACCGCCCGGAGAAGGCGGCAGTGTTGGTGTTGATCTCCTGCTCCACCAGCGTCACCACAGCCGGGCGGAGGGCGCGCAAACGCCGGAGAAGCTCGTCGCGCGGGGTTCGCCGGCGATACGCTCTCGTCCGCCACACGCGAGAGGACGAACGCCAGGTTAACAGCCAGGGCCTCGCCGGGCTCGTGCCCAAGCGACGCCGCGTCCAGCTCAGACGCCCGCCGGGAGACGACGGTGAAACGGAGCCCCACGCCGGCCCGCTCCGCCAGCTTAGCGATCCGACCGCCAACTTCGCTCAGGCTAGAGGAGTCGTAGTTGCCGTAAAGCAAGGTTGTGGGATCGGCGACGGCGGTGATCTTAACGGCTGGAGGGCGGGCGGAGGAGGGCCGGCAGCGATGGCGGTCGGCAAGGGCGTGGATGAGGGCGTCGTACTGCCGGCCCTGGCCAACATCCAAATCGACGATATGGATCTTGGGTTGGTCCTTGACGGCCTCCAGAATTGCAAAATTGGCGGCGATCAGGCTGAGCTTAAAGCAGGGCGAAAGGTCGTAGAGCATCTGGGTGGCGGCCGTGCTCCCCGCTGCACAGCTCCGCGATCGCTTTAGATCTCCCAGTTCGAGGAGGATTGAGTCGAGCAAGGAGAGTGGCGAACATCATTGCAGTCAACCGCTGTTCTGCGTCGCCCCGTGGGTTGGCTGAGCGCTTCAGCACGGCGAGGTTCGCCTCCGCAGCCTCGAGGTTACCGTCGGCGATGGACGCCGCCGCGTCGAGGAGCACGTGCCGTGAAGAGGAAGAGGATGATGACGGAGGAGGAGGCGTGAACGAAGGCGGTGGAGGGGAGGACGAGGCGGAGGAAGAGACAGTGGAGGAGGCCGAGTTGGTCGGCGACGGCAAGAGCTTCTTCGCGGCTGCCAGGCCCGGCGGCGGCGGTGGAAAGATGATCTGCTGCACCGCCTGGCCCCTCCATTCGGCGCCGGTCAGGGCGGAACCGGAGTTGGAGGTCTCGTCCTCCTCCTCGTCCAGTAGGAGCCGCCGCTCCAGCTCCTGGAGCCGGTTCCTCATCGCGTCCGGCCCCTTATCCGGCCCGAAATCGGCTCTCCTCTGGGGCGCAAGCTCGGAGGAGACGGTGGTCAGAGAGGAAGTCGACTTCAACGGAATGGGAAGACGAGCGGGTGAAGCGAGGAGGCCAACGGGGAGGAGATGAGTCCGCTGCTTCACCGAGCGGAGGAACAGCATCTGCTGCAACTGTTGCCGCCTCCGCTCCTCCATTTCCGTGAGGGAGCGCTTCAGGAGGCCCGCGTCCTCCGGTCGGTTCCCGGGTTCGGCTTCAAACCCGAACCCGAGCTCGCGAGTGGGAGGGAACCCAGACGCCATAACTCAGCGTAGCAAGCAAAGGGGGAGGGTGACGGTGGCGACCAACGAGTTCCTCCCCTCAAGAAGTGGCTATTCTGCCCCTCATATTCATCTGGAACAGCTTTCTCTCCGCAACAAAAGTTCCACCCGGAAGGCCCTCTCCCTGTCTCCCTCTCCTCCTAAATAATGAGAGACAGAGAGGGGTTGGCTGCTTTGCCCGGTATCACATCATCATCATGATGTGGCTGCCCTTGCCTGCTCCGTCGTCTCCCTCCCCGCTTCGAAGATGCCATGACAATAAATAATAACGCGTAAACGACGGAAACGCAAGCCGCATACTGTGATTAGCCACTCTACGATCCATCATCCTGACTCCGACCATTTTTACGACGCACCGAAAGACTAAACCGAGTTCTGCGAGCTCGGGTTGCGGCACGGCTCGCATGCCGCGGCCCTGCCCTGGCAGCGTCCACCGTCTGAGTCGAGCAAGGCAGGGCTTCGTCGGTCAGCGACGCGGGTCGGGGGAAGCGGGACCCACCTCTGCGGCGGTGAGACCCATGCGGCCGTGCCTGGGGATGGGGGCTCACATGTTGAACCCACTACCCGATACAAAGGCCGGTGGACGGCGAGGTCAAGAAAAGTAGCACTGGTGGCGTGCTTTCCTCCCACCCCCGGCTGCGTATTGTATCACGATACGCTGCGTCGCTGGAACATGGCGTTATGATGACCGCTGCCTTTTAGAACACCCACGATGTGCCAAGAAATTAGCAAATCAAGTACATGATGACTTCGCTTCACGACGACGCACGGTTAACTTATCCGCCGTTCGGTGGCGTTTGACCGCGGTGGCATGGGTTGGTAAAATGGGTCGACGATCTAACGATGGCGACTCGCCAAAATTTTGTGTCATCGGAAATGGATCAACGACGTTTAAATATTAATTTTTAATATTTAAACATTATAATCATAAATCTTTATCCATATTATACAATACATAATAATTTTTAAAAAGTTAAACACTAAATATATAATTTAATTATTTAAATAAAAATATTGATGTGAAAAAAATATGTGTTGACACCTTGATATTATTATATCAAAGAAAAATGCTTGAATCGACGAGGAATCATTAAATAACTCTAATATGTTTGAATTCGACGCATAATTAAATGCACAATCCAAATAACTAGGGTTATTGTTTTGGAACATTGGTTCTCATGCACACTTTCCATATTCTCAAAATCATCTGTTCTACTATATAAACCCCCCATAAGTATAATCTAATCTTTGATCTACTCAACTTCTCTTTGGATTCAGTTTTAATTGAATCTTTCGAATCCTATTGCTGAATTAAGTATCAAAGGGGCCTTATTGAGCTTGTTCCCAATAAAATCTTGTAAAGTCTTTTAGGAAAGGATCACGATTGGATCTTTGTCACTTTCTAGATTGAACAACTAGAATTTAACATTACAGAAAAAATTACAAATGTATGTTGAAGGTTAAAACGAAAATGAAATGGAGTAAAAAGAGATAGCAACGAGAAGATGACGTTAGGAACAGGAACGATCATTGGAAGAGGAATAGATCATAAATAATCAAATAAAATAAAGTAAAACAAGCACAATATACTAAAAGATGTAAATACATATATAAAAACACATAATAAATGAAAAAAATTATAAATTAAAAAAAAAAAGAGGTGATTCAAGAAGAGAGATGAAAACAAACATGGTGGGATGACAAAAGTCGAAGCAATTGATGTAAATATTCTATAAAAGAAATAATACGAAAGATTAATCTAAAAATCGCATGATTCTTTCTAATCGATTAACCCAATCAATTATCATAAGTTAATAGCAATAAAGTAATCTTAAATATATCAGAAAACTGAATCAATTAATCTGGTCGATTCATGTGAATTGGTCAACTAATTCTTTTGGCTATTTTTTTTTTTAGCACAATCGATCCATCATGTCGATCGAACTAATTAATGACCCGGTTCTCACTCAAACGGTCACTCAGGTTAGGTCTAATAACTATGATCGAAAGGAATTAATAAGTTAAATCCTAACAAAATAGATAAATTAAATAACTAAGAAATTGAAAAAAAAAGAAGTACCGATATCAAGTCCACTAAATTCTTTTTTATTCCCTCAAATATCTCTACGTTGAGTCTAACTTGTTCAAGCCTATAATCATGGCTTTTTATGGGTATTGTCACTCTTTTTACAAAAATAATTATTTGAGAACAAAATGTTTGGAATTAGTCTATTGATGTACGAGTATATGTTTAACCACAAATTATATATTCACTTGGAATATGCTTCTCTTATCAAATCGATCTTAGCAAATATGAGACGATTGTGTTTAGTAGTGGCAGTATTAGTGATAGACATAATGATGGCAATTACAACGAAGAATATAGCAATGGCAACATCCATAAATCAAATGATGGTGTTAGTTGGTGACAATGATATGCAACAACAGCGATCATTATCATGGCAGTAAAATTGGTAATAAGTTACCATAATTATTATAATGATGATGATGATGATCGATAATCATAATTATTATTGTAATAATAATAATAATAATAATGATAAAGGTAAAAGAGAAGATAATGAGTTTGACGATGTTGAAACTAGAAAATGTGTTTAACGATAATAAAAGAAATGACGATAGATATCGGTAATTATAGGATACAGAGGTGACACAATATCTTAACGAACACGATTATGAGGACTCCTAAGATGAAAATAATGATAATAGTGATGATATTGAATATTATAGTGACAAAGTGATATTGATGTTTGTTGGGGTTATTAGGAATTCCGATATTTCTAGAAGGACAAAAAAAATTCTAGATTGAAAAGAAGAAATCTTAAAAATTAAAGATTGATTATTGTATAAATACCTCATGAATCTCAATGAAAAAGAAAGACGAGAGAAAATATAAATTTTTTTTAAAGATTTATATGAGAAGGTGTATAAGTACTTGAATTAGGGTTTACTTAGATAAAAGAATGTCTAATAACATCAATCATGCATTTAGCTTTTATGATCTCTCTTGTAGTTGGTTTCAAAGTTCTTTTTCTCCTCTCCTAACAAATGCGACAGTATTAATTTAATGCGGACAATTGTAAGAATATGATTATAAAAACATATTTTCTTCTAAAAACTTGGAGGATCTTTTAGTACATCCACTATTTGTATTTAAAATTATATCAGCCAATCACACTATCTTTATGATTTCTCAGACGAAATTTAGATCGATATACATTTTATTTCAAATTGGAAATCCAACATATGAATGGTGTCGGCAAGAAGCATCGAACAGCAAAGGGATGATGATGATGATGATTATTATTATTATTACGATTAATTGCTCGTTCTCCATGTTATAATAATTGACGTCCTTCGTGGCAGCTGCTTAGACGCGGTACCCGTGACAGCATTTAGGTTATAAATTTCAATGCTAGCAATATACAGTCATCATTCATCACGATCGATGTTACATAGCGTCGATAGTTGATGTCTTTGGATGCGGACATCATTCATAAAAATAAAAATAAAAGGAAAAAAAAAAAAAAGAAAAGAAAGAAAGATGCATGCCTTCCAATTGCCCACGACTTAAAAGCTGGTCTCTCCCGGTCTAACCTAATCAAAGAGCAACCAAGGCGAATCAAACTCGATAACATCGCCTCCACTGAGCATGTAAATGTTCAAGACAAATGTTCCCGAGCATGTAAATGGTCCCCTAAACAAAAGAACCCATGCTGCCATACGAGGTCTCTTTCGGTCATCGTCCTCTTTAGTTTGAGCTCATGTGAAGTCTCTTTCACTTCCTACCTCCTTAGACTTCATTTATGCTGTACGATGAGGTATTGCAGATTTGGGACCATGCTTTGGGTTTGCCTCGTTGTTTCACGGGAGCGGGACGTCTTTCCGCCATCATCGCCTCCACTGAGGCGTAGCTTTTGGCCATTCGCTCACGACTCTTGTTTCGTCTGGACTCTGCGGTGCCTCGCTTGACCGTAAAGCTAAGCAGATATGATCGAAACAAAGACCGTCAATCCAACTTCGATCCGCCAGCACTCGAGGAATCCACATTGCTTCGACGTCCACAACTTTACCGTGGAGTCGTCGTCCTATCCGCAAACGAGGCAGACACTGTTCCCTTTCCCGCATGAAAATTCTCATTACAAGGAGGAAAGAGCCAAAGCGGCATCCCTTGACAAGCCATGCTCCTCGAGAGTGTCTAATGCCTGCCCAGCATCAGCGCATACATGGGAGCCCCATTGCTGATCCCACACTCGTTCGCCATCTCCATGAAACCACTCTCGTCCGACAAGCTCGCTTGTGCAACTAGAAGTTGTTCGCTCGTCATAAGACAGCCTCGAGGAAGCTGTCCTCCCCGCTCCCTTCGGCAGCGGATCGGCTACTCCGGCATGTCAACAAACATCGGATTCGCATCACAACGCACGCCAAGACGATGATACGATGGTTGTGTTCATGTCTGCTTTCTGCCATATTGCAGACTTGAATCGCGCACAAAAAAACAGAAATAAGAGGATGGAAAAAGGCCGGCCCAGCACAAACATGTAGCAATCTACGGCTTCCAATTCCTGGAGCGACGCTTTCACAAACTGCCATCGGCCGGTTCACCATTTGTGAAGACAACTATCTGTTCAAATCATTTCTGGGTCGAAGCTCCACTGAACATTGCTATGGATCAAACCATTTATGAGAGAGTAGTGTTGCACGCAAACAGTGTATGTCGTCCAACATATGCCTTTCGTTTATATAGCAAGTCATGCCTACAGTGGCGTAAAGGTTTTCTGTGACAAGTTTAATTGAAAAAAAATTCTACGGCATAAAATGAATATTTTTTTGATATTCTATATTAAATTAATATTCACGCGATCAGTAATGGGGACTTGCTTTTTTTTACTAAATTAACATGGTTTGAGTCATAATTAGGATAAATATTTCTGTGTCAACCTTGAAAGGACAAGAAAAATAAATTATTTTCAAGAAGAAAAAAAAGCCAAAGGAATAGGAGAAGAATAGTCTATTAAACATACTAAGCTTCTAGAAATAAAAATTTTTTATTAAATATAGTTAACATGACATCCAAAACAATGTTCTCTAATTAGATTAATAGTTACAATTTTTTTTTTCAAATTATATATTCATTTTGAACTTATTGAATTGGAGTTGAGTTCTTAAAGTTCTTGAATAACAGTGTGAGAGCTATTTTGTTTATATGTTATTTAAATAAATTTAATTAGTTTAGAGGTATTATGCATAAGTTTTCAACATCTACTCGAAAGAAAAATAAATAAATATAGAAAAAAATAAAAGAAATCATATTTATTCTCGATTGATGATTAATCTCTATTGATTAAAGTTTATTAGTAAAATATAGAGGAGGGTTGTTCTTTGAATCAAGTTAGAGTTATTACTTCTTCAAAAGAAAATATCATATATTTGATTTGATATAATTATAATATTTTATTTTTATGTTTTTTATTCTTATATTTGAGTCTATAAAAAGAGATTAAAATATTTTTTATAAAGAAAAAAAATTGACAAGGACAAGAATCAAGCCTATGTGATAATCTATCAAAGTTGTTCCTTGCTAAGCTAAATACTTTTAAAATATAATAGAAAAAAAAATCGAACTCTCAATCTTTGTAAGTTAGTTTGGTATATTATTACCATTACCGGATCAATATTCAAGGTGTAATTATATCTCAAATAAAAATTTCAATCTTTAGTCGTTTGGGAAACTAGAACATTATAGCCAACCTATGTGAGTGGTGTGAGGCTATAATTATATTTTCAATGGTACAATTCCATAACCCCGAGACCTTCATCATAATATTATAATTCGACAATCTTGAGACATTGTGTATTATATTTCCAATGATATGATTCTATTATCCTGAAACCTTCTTCATATTTTATTTTTGGAGTAGAGAGATCGATAATTATCTTTTTATTTATTATTATTATTTATTATTTTCTCTTTATTATAAATAAAAAAATATTGCGTTCTACATCGCATAATATTTTTCCGCTAATCCGGTGCATCCCGATATAATATTTTATAAAATGAGTTAAAATACGAGATCACCATATATTCTTCTTTGACCGAATTCTGCAGTATTTTTTATTTTTATTTTTGACTTTTGGAGACATGATAACATCCAAACAAGATCAACAAATAAAAATTGACCTATTCTATATATTTGTAGTCTTATCTAACATTCAACAAAAACGGATGGAGTGACTCATTGTGGGCTCAGCCAGGCCACTCTCATCTCCTTCCCATTGCTTTAACCTAAATGCATGTTGCAGGTTTCCTACCACTTGAGCCGAGCCTCCTTTTCATCCCCACCTTCCCTCCTTTTTCCATTTGGAACCTCTGTATTGTCTTCGTGAACTCGTACAAGTCCGCATGGCATAACACATCCCATACAATCGCATCAGGCTGGCCCGTTGTTTGCGTTCAGCGATGCAGTGTTTAGTACTCTACCTCTGGGAAGCATCCAAGCGAACTGAACCATCATGATGCAACTTGCAATGCTGCAAGCTCTGAGAGGACAGACGCATTGGTCCCGGGACCATGGCCATGAGAAAAGGGAAGCCCAACAACCTAAACCCACCACCAAAATGGCAACAAACCCATCACCACCACCCACGGGACGACACAGAGAGGCGAAACAAGAGAGCAGCTTAACACCAGGGGAAAGGGTGCTTGCCTGCATGTTTGAAAGCAATAACAAGAGCACTGGAGGCCGTCAGCCGGGTAAAGTCGCTTCGAAAAGTCGGGGGAGAAAGAGAGAGACAGGAGTGGGTGGTGTACGTGGCGTGGTTCCCACCCGGCTGCTGTAGCCCAATTGGACGACCGGCGGATCCCGATGAGCCCCTCCGGAGGGAGTGATGACGAAGGTGTCTTCGTCACCGTCCGTTTCAATCCCGTTCTTAATTTGGATCGTTCATCTTCCAGGAAAAATAGACGGCTTGATGGGGGTTTCCCGTGGAATTCACGTCGCTCGCGGACTGCTGCTACCAGCCGGATAGACTCGCTCGATGCTGGGGAAACGACGGGCATATCCAGCGCTGCTGAAAGAGACAAATGGCTCTTTGCCATTTCCTTAACCCCCTCTCCTCCTACAGCAGCTACATCCAACCGCAATGCAACGACAGCTTGGGATACAAATGGATGGATCCTTTCCCTATCTCGGGCTTGATCTACTACTTCAGCTAGAATGGAATGGGCTACCTTTTCTTCGCCCCAGCATTGCTTTTTATTTCTTCCGAGTCGTCTCACAGTAGGCAAAGGAGACAGGGGAAAACACCGCCTGCCTTCTTCTCGTCCTTGCCATTTCTGGTGAGATCCTCCCTTTCCATCTCTCTTTGGGAGTTCATCTACTTCTGCAACCTCTCTCTCTCTCTCTCTAGGTATCTTCTTGTGTGGGTTGGTATGCACACTTCTCTTCATCTCAGTTAAAAAAAAAAGAAGAGGAGAGATCATCATGGTGAGAGGGAAGAGGGAGATGAAGCGGATAGAGAACGCAACGAGCCGGCAGGTGACCTTCTCGAAGCGGAGGAAGGGGCTGCTGAAGAAGGCCTTCGAGCTGTCGGTGCTTTGCGACGTCGAGGTCGCGCTCATCATCTTCTCTTCCGGGGGCAAGCTCTACGAGTTCGCCAGCTCCAGGTGAGATGCCATGCCCTTCCCCACCCCCCTCCCCTTCCTCCTCCTCTATCTTTCATTTTCTTTTCAGTTTCGAGGCCGGAAAAACCAGTATCTCGTTCTAGATTCCCTCCCCCTATTGTGAATATTCCATGGGGATCTATGCACCTGCTTCCTTCGTCAGCTTCAGGCCTAGATTCCCATCATCATTTACGATATCATGATCTCATGGTAGAAGAATCTCCATGAAAGAAACATTTCAGACTTGGTTTCTCAGGCACCTCCGACTTGGATTTCCTATACTTTTTTTTGCTTCGAGATATAAAATGGTTCTCATTCGATGTCACTTCCTTCAAGGATAAGTGGTCTAGCTTGCTAGGTTTTGGTTGGTTCATGTCCGTCCCTTTGAGTAAAGTGGCCTTTATTCACAGATCTACATATGGAACAGCAAATTAGCATGCCAGATAAAATGTACACAAAGTCGTCCCTCATAAATATATCAAGTGAACATATAAGACGGAAAATATGGAAATGAACAATAGCATATAGCACTTGTTCCCTCGTTAATTAAACAAGTGAACATGCACCATCTGTTCAAATTGTTGCAGCATTAATAATTTCTTGTCTCAATTTTCTTCTGGATATATCATCACAAACGAATCAGGAGACCTCAGTTGGTGGACTATATAGCCAAAGGCATCATTTAGTACATGTTGGGTCACCTATGCCTCATGTATCTTACAGTAGGCCTGCAGCTATCCTAGAAATTGAAACTCTCATAAATATAATCCGAAGATTATATCACTCTATCATGCGTCTGTACTGTCCGTGATGAAAGACACTAAACAATGTATACTATATATATAATAACTTCTTTAAATTGGTAGCTGTTAGTGCAAACAACTTTTTACCGTAACCCTGGGGTCTGTGACGGAGAATCCGAGAACCCGAGGGTCATCTCGGTAAGGTTCGGGCTCGTCGATGGCTCCTGCTACAGCTAGGTCCCGAGGGGTAGCATGCGCCGTCGTCGTCAGGAACGGAACCTGCACAAAGGCGGGTCGGAGGGTGTTCCGCCCGACCCCTCCGACGCTCAAGTCAAGCTCTCTCTCCCGTAGACTCCTCGGTCGGTAAAAATAATTTAAGAGTTCAGAGTGCACCTTCTCCCCCTCTTTCTGCCTTACCCCTTCGCCTTAAATATGTCGGGCGGATGGCGCGCTTCCGGTTGCGTTTGCGGGTGGTATACGGACTTGACCTCGCAGGCCGATGTCGTGGTCAACCCTTCGTGTACGGGGGGCGAGGCAGAGGAGAAGCGACGTCGGGTAATCAAATGCGGGAGTAAATGAGCGCAGGAGGGGCAATGACGTCATCCGGGCGTGATATCTAGGACCGGGTGTTACGTCACATTTAATACCCATAACACTACCCCCTCAGCCACTCCTGCGGGCGGTCTTGAGGTTGGGGTGGTGTTAGAAAGCTCGTTGCATATGAGCGGTCGGTGAGACCTCGGGCGGAGGTTACGCACTGTCGTGACATAATAGGCGAACCATTGTGCGAGAGGAGGAGTCGGCGCGTTCAAGATCCGGAAAACCGATGGTCGAGGCGCTCAAGACCATGTAACGAACCGCCGTTCGGGATAAGAAGTCGAGCCGCTCAAGACCAGAAAACCGATGGTCGAGGCCCGCTCAAGACCATGTAACCGGGCGCCGTTGGGATAAGGGATCGGCGCCACTCAACACCACATCGAACGCCGTTAGGATAAGAAGTCGAGCCGCTCAAGACCCGAACCGATGGTGAGGCCCGCTCAAGACCATGTAACCGAACGCCGTTCGAGATAAGGGTCGAGGCCCGCTCAAGACCAGAAAACCGATGGTCGAGGCCCGCTCAAGACCATGTAACCAACGCCGTTCGGGATAAGAAGTCGAGGCCCGCTCAAGACCATGGCAGAACCGCGTTGGATAAGAGATCGGCGCCACTCAACACCATGGCAGAACCGCCCGTTGGATAAGTCGAGTCGCTCAAGACCCGAGAAAACCGATGGTCGAGGCCGCTCGAGACCATGTAACGGACCGTCGTTCGGGATAAAAAGTCGAGCCGCTCAAGACCATGTAACGAACGCCGTTCGGGATAAGGAGTCGAGGCCGCTCAAGACCAGAAAACCGATGGTCGAGGCCGCTCAAGACCATGTAACGACGCCGTTCGGGATAAGGGATCGGCGCCACTCAAGACCGAGAAAACCGATGGTCGAGGCGCTCAAGACCATGTAAGAACGCCGTTCGGGATAAGGGATCGGCGCCACTCAACACCTAAAGAACCACCGTTGGGATAAAGTCGAGGCCCGCTCAAGACCCAGAAAACCGATGGTGAGGCCGCTCAAGACCATGTAACCGAACCGTTGGGATAAGGATCGGCGCCACTCAACACCATGCCGAACCGCGTTGGGATAAAGTCGAGCTGCTCAAGACCCGAGAAAATCGATGGTCGAGGCCGCTCAAGACCATGTAACGAACCACCGTTCGGGATAAGGGATCGAGCACCACTCAACACCACCATGCAGAACCGTCGTTCGGGATACGGGGTCGAGGCCCGCTCAAGACCTAGAAAACCGATGGTCGAGGTCCGCTCAAGACCATGTAACCGAACCGCCGTTCGAGATAAGGGGTCGAGGCCCGCTCAAGACCCAGAAAACCAATGGCCGAGGGGCCGTTTCAGAAACTGTTTGCGCTAGTGCGGTTGCGGGAATCGAGGGGTCGCTGACGTGCCGGGCAAGTTACTCGCCTGGGTGGTGGACACGTCACATCCTCATTATTGCGTCGGCGTTTGGACTGCCCGATGCGATGCCGTTGGGCGGTATGCACGGCGTCATGCTGTCGCCCACTTCGGAAGGCGAAAGGGCGAGGCCTTTTTCTATAAATAGCACGCGCTTGTTGCTCTACCACTTTTCATCAGCGGAGTTTTTCTATCTCTCGAGTCCTGCCGTTGTCTTCCTCCGAGTTTTCTTCCTTGGCCCCGGTGTCTCTTGCCACCCTTCAGTCGATCCCCTCCGCGGTAGGTCAGTGCACAATGGCTCTTCCTTCCACCTCTTTCTCCTCTACTTCTTCCTCTTCCTCCCCCTTCGTCACTACTCGTGTCGTTGCCTCCCCGCCATCTCCTCCTTCCAGTCCTTCCTCAGGTGGGAAAGCGGCGTGTGCGATAGAGGCCATAATGTGGCCGCACGACCAAGATTCCACCCTGGATGAGTCCTCTGTAGGGATCCTCCGGAGGCGCTACGGCATCCCGGAGGAATACGTCCTTGCGGCCCCGGCGGGCAGCGGGCCTTCGATCCGGTTCCCGAGGCTTTGCCACGACTCGACGCCACAGAGGCGGCTGCGTCTCCTCTACATCCCGTCATCGTGTCCTGTATATCCCTGTGGCGGATCTCGCCTTCACAAATAACACCCAATTCTTGGCGATATTTGGTGGCTTTCCTGGGGGAATGCCATTACGCCAATATCACCCCGACCCGCAGCCTTTTTCTCTCATATTTCCGCCTTTTCAAGGGGTCGGGGGGATACTTCCTCGCTGCCTGGGCGGGGTTCCGGGTTAGCGGCGCCCCCATCAACAACAAGGGGTGGAAAAGACACTTCTTCTTCGTCCGGTCACGAGAAAGGGGGGTTTGGGGTTGGTGGTCCTCGAGGACCATTGACAACACGATCCCGGCTCAGCGCCGAGGCGTGCGCACCTCGAGAAGGCGAGGTAATTCTTCCCTCTTCGCAAGCCATCCGCAATATGTCGAACAATGGCTTGTAGGCGAACTTAACGCGTTCGGGTAGGTTATCACTGTTTTCGTTTTGGGATTCTTGCCACATTCGTTTCTAATTGATCTTTATTTTTCGCAGAAATGGTGAACCTGCGATCATTCCATGGTTCGAGCACTCCGGCAGGCTCGTCCCCGCGCGCCCCGGCTGTCCCAAAGCGAGCGGGGGGTGACTCCCCGCGGACGGCTGAAGGAGGACGCCCGAAGAAAAGGTCCAAGGCAAAAGACGTGGTGGACCTCGAGGTGCCGGTGGCTCTTCCGTGGAAGCGATCGGCCGTCCGGATGCATCGGCCGGCCGAAGTCTTTGGGCCCGGCCAGCGGCCGGGAAGGGCTGCGTCCCGGCCATGAAGGATGCATGTCGGATCCCACCGGGAAAGGATCAGCCCTTCCTTTCCCGTGTAATGGGCGAGGTCCCTTCCTGGGGGGCGAGCAATCCTCTAGTGGCCCGGTGGAGTGGGTTGTCCCGGGGGGACAAAGTGTGGACCAGGGGAGACCCTTCGGCCACCTACCTCCGGGGAGCGCTTCATCCCGACATAGCTCGGGATTTGTATACACTCCCCTCGGAGGTTCTCATCGCCAAATCGGCCAAGTCGGTGCTGTGGGTAGGCATCGTCTCGCGTGTCTCCCTTTGGGTAAACATTGTCTGTCATTATTTACTGTTCCCCTTTTATGCAGAATCTCCACTACACTCGGACTGATCGGCCCAGGGTCCACGGCTGGTCGGCGGTGAAGTGGTGACGCAATCTCGACTTTGCGTCGCCGGTGGAGAGGCAGTGGGGTCGGGCCAGGCGGTTCTTCTTTGCCCGGCGTGTGGCGGCCGACATGGCGCGAAGTGTCGCGCTGACCGCCGAGCTCGGTCGCGTCGGCATCGCGAGCCGGCTGCGAAGCTTCTCGGACGGAAGGTTGGAGAACGCCTCCGCGCCTGAAGGAGGCCTCGGAATTAGCGGTGGCGGCTTCACGAAGCCGAGGCAAAGCGCCGGGAGGCCCTTGTGGCGGAAGAAGCGGCCGTAGGAGGGGCCAGGGAGCGTCGAGCGGTATAAAGTCGGTGGGCTTCCTTCTCGGCTTAGGCCGGGCGGGCAGGGTATCTTATGAGTATGGGTACAAGGTCGCCCTAGCCCGGTTCCGAGCGTGCCCTCCGGGTTCCGCAGTCGAGGAGGATCCCTTCACCTCCCGCCCCGAAGACCAGGGGGCGAGCATGCCCAACGAAGTCCCCTTTGATGATAGCCTACCGGGGGCCGCCTCTTGAGGGACGAGGGCGTACCCTCCTGTTATAATTTTTGGCGATGCTTCGATTGTATGCTAACATCTTTAGGTGCGCGTCGGCCCTGCGCTCTTCGAGTAGGTCTAGACCAGCCCGAACTCCACAGGTCGAGAGTTGACTCTTCGTAGTTTTCTACCGGAAGGTCGAATGACCAACTCGGCCCGAGAACCGCCTCCACGCGAATGCCCGGGTGTATGGGGACTCGCCCGGCCGTTTGGGGTAGTCGCATGAACCATAGGATATTCGGGAGCTCGTCGACCTAGCTCGTCGGGCTTAGAAGTCCTTTTCTTAAGCCCATCGAGGATAGATCGGTTGGTTACCTCGGCGAGCCACGTTGAGTGCGAGGGTGGGCCATGCAGGCTAAACCTCAAGCCCCGGATCAGATCGCGAGAATTCCTTAAGCGAGCAACCTTTGGAAAAGCGGGTGCCGTTATCGGTGATGATAACGTTAGGAAGGCGAATCGGGTCACAATATTTTCCATATGAAGCTGTTCGACCGCTTACCGTAATGGTCGCCAGTCGGCTTCCACCCACTTGGTGAAATAGTCAATCCCACGATGATATATCTCCGGTGGCGGACGCCAGGGAAGGGGCGAAGGTCCATCCCCATTGCGCGAAGGGCGGCGCAATCCATGGAAGTGAGTGGGACCGCGGGAAGGCTGCGGGCGCGGGCTTAAGCGGCGGCATGTGTCGCGCATCAAAAGCCTTGGCATCTCGGTGCAACGTGGACGATGTAGCCTTGGCGTAGTATCTTGAAGGCCAAAGTTCGGCCACCCATATGCTCCCCGAGTCCCGTAGTGGACTTGGCGAAATTATTTTGCCTCGTCGGGATCAAGCATCGTAGTAGGGGATGAAAACGACCTTACGTAGAGCGGTCGCCCGATTTGCGATGCAGCTTAGGTTGGCGAACCACGCGCGCCTTGGCGTCATCCTCGGGCGGGATCCTTAGCTTGTATCTCGCATCTCACGAGTCCATGTAAGTGGAGGCGTCGGTCCCGAGTCTCCTATCTCCATGATGGCCACCCAGCCGGTGTCTGCGAGCTCCTCGACCTCGGGATGTTCCTTGAGTTCGGCTCCAGAGGCTAACCCCAGCGGTAGTCGCGCTCGTTACGGGATCAGGCACTCTAGATAAAGTGAAGCGAGAAGTTGGAAGTGCAGGTTTTACCTCGGTCGGAGTATTTTGACATGGTCGGGTCCAGCGCGATACTCTCGCCCGACTTGTTCGGCAACTTAAGTCGTGAGAACATGGACTGCTCTCGGTGCATCTCATTGCTAGCGGAGGCCATGAAGTGCCGTACTCCGCCTGCGTTGTTTGTGGCCTCGAAGCGAAGCGGAGAGTGCTCGAAAGAGTGTCCTCGGGGTCCTCGAGATAAGTCCTGCCGGCACCTCGAGCTAGACGACCCATCCACGTGCAGGACCCAGTCTTGATAAACTTGCTCCGCGCCTTCCGTTTCCGGCTGAGTCAACTCTGAGATGAAATCGGCCAGGGCCTGGGCTTTGATGGCCGTTCTCGGTTTATAGCGGAGGTCGAACTCGGATAGCTCCACCGACCATTTTAGGAGGCGCCCTGCCACGTCAAACTTAGAGAGAACTTGACGCAGGGGCTGGTCAGTCATTACCTCGGTCGTATGGGCCTGGAAATAGGGGCGTAGCTTCCGAGCCGCCAGGATAAGCGCTAATGCCAACCTTTCGATGGGGGGGTAGCGCTGCTCCGGCCCACGCAGGACATGGCTGGTGTAATAAACCGGATGCTGTTTGTCGGAGGCTTCTTTTACCAGCACTGAGCTCACCGCGTGTCGAGACGCCGCCAGGTAGAGGCAAAGCTTTTCCGGCGTAGACACCGAGGTAAGGCGTGGGAGTTCGGATAGGTGCTGCTTCAGGCGTGCGAAGGCTTCCTCGCATTCCGCCGTCCACTGGAAGTTCTTCGGATCTTTGAGGATTCGGAAGAAAGGAAGACACTTATCTCCCGACCGGGACAAAAACCGGGACAAAGCTGCTATCCTCCCGTTAAGGCATTGAAGCTCCTTTATCGTTCTTGGAGATCTCATGTTGACGAGAGCTTGGATCTTTTCCGGGTTGGCATCAATTCCCCTCTCGTGTATGATGAATCCTAGGAACTTCCCTGATGTTACGCCGAAAACGCACTTAGCTGGATTAAGGCACATTCCATATCCCCTTAACGTAGCGAAGGTTTCCCTTAGGTCATCAAGGTGTGCGGCTCCCGTTTGACTTTTCACAATCATGTCGTCGACATAGACCTCCATGTTTCGCCCTATCCGTGGGCTTAACATCTTATTCACCGTCCTTTGGTAAGTGGCCCCCGCATTCTTTAATCCGAACGGCATAACCTTGTAGAAATAAGCTCCTTGGGGTGTGTGGAAGGCTGTGTGTTGCTGATCCTCTGGCGCCATCCGGATCTGGTTGTAACCGGAGTGGGCATCCATGAAGGAGAAGCTCATGGCTGAGTCGACCACCGGTCGATCCTAGGCAAGGAAGCAGTCCTTCTGCAAGCACGATTTAGATCGGTGTAGTCGCCCCTCATCCTCCAACTCCCATTAGGCTTCTTTACGAGGACTACATTGGACAATCATTGGTGGTACCTGACTTCCTCAATGAAGCCGGACGCCAAGAGCTTGTCAACCTCCATTTGCATAGCTTGTTGGCGCTCAAGAGCCTGAGCCCGGGGTCTTTGTCTTACCGGGCGAGCGGTCGGGGAAATGTTCAGGTGGTGTTGAGAAACTTCCGGTCGATTCGAGGCCTACCGCCCAAGCAAAGACGTCGGTGTTTTCCTGGAGGAGGCTAATAAGTTGAGCCTGGTCTTGATCATCTAGGTCCGGACCGATCCTGACCGTCCGATCAAGATGGTCATCCCGCAGCGGAATGTTGATTGTCGGCTTCGTCGGCTCGGGACGCTGGGTCGGGTGTCGCGACCCGCGCGGGTCTTTGAGGGGCTGTTCTGGCCTCTTTCTCTTGCCCAGGGAGATCGCTGGCAAGTAACACCGCTCGATTCTCGGGATCTCCCGACTTCCCAACTCCTACCGGTCGGAAACTTCAAGGTCCGGTGGTATGTAGATATAATCGCCTCACCGCTGAGGGTGGGCCGGCCCAGGATGGCGTTGTACGCGGTGGGAAGATCGACCACCAGGAAGGTCACCAACATTGTTTTTGTCTTCGGAGAGTCACCGAGAGTTAACGATAGGGTGACCGCGCCCCGCGGTGAGATCGAGTCGCCGGTGAACCCGGTGAGCGCCGAGTGCAGGGGCTTCAGGGCCTCCTTCGGCAACCCCAACTTCAAGAAGGCATCGAAGGAAAGGATGTCGGCCGAGCTGCCGTTGTCGATCATGATCCTTCCGACCAAGATTGGCGATTCGGGCCGACACCACCAAATAGGGCCATCATGCTCCAAGCTCCCAAGTCCCCGAGGGGAAAGTGATCTGCTCTGAGGAGGGTGGTGTTCCCTGCAAAGACGGCATAAGCTTTTCGTCCCGAGGCGCTATGCCCTCCGCAGGCGGGCCCCTATAATTACGCCGATGTGTTGCTCGACCGGCCTTCGGATGCAGGAGGGTTCCCGTGACGCTGGAGGTATTGGTCTGGCGTCCCTTCGGATCGCTCTCTCAATTTGCCGTCACCGTGGCATTGCTCCGTCGTCGCCCATTTTGCCGATGGAAGCGCAGACGGTATGATCGCCAACTCGCCGGCCCTCATCGGGCGGGAGGCTTGAGCATTCTCTTCCTTTATCCGAGAAATATTTGCGTCCGCGACGCTGCTCAAGGGGGAGGTGCCGGGGGATGCCCGCCTCGCGCTCCCCCTGCGGGATCGCCGCCTAGTCGTGCTTCGCCGGATGGCGCCGAACGCCCCTTGGTCGTTTCTTCCTTCTTCCCGACATCCAAGTCTCGCCGCCACATACCGACTCGCCACAAAACATTTCCGCGATAGACACGGGGTCGCCCACCAAGGACCAACAAAACCTCGAGGGTCGCAGCTCTATCATAAACGCCGCATCAACAAATGAAGGGTGAGCGCCGATAACCTCGCACTTCCATGGTAAACCGTCGCACAAAGTGGGAGGGGTTCATCCTCCTTTTGCTTCAAACCCGTGAGGAGGAGCGAAGGCTTTGGGCGCGCAACGCCAGAAAATGTAGCTCAAGTCCTTGGCGAGCTGCTCAAAGGACGCACGCCCCGCTTTTTAAAGTCTGCACGCGCGCGGCCCTTTCAGCGTGGTGGGAACGCCGCACATCAAGGCGTCCGGGTTCCATATAGGGCCATCTGAGCTCGGAAAGCGGCAACATGGTCCGCGGGATCACTGGCTCCATCATAAGGGTCGATGGAGGGGAGGCAAAAATTCAAGGGCACCGGGTATTCCCGTATGTCGCTGGCGAACGGGGACTCCTAGTGGGGCTCCTCCCTCTGTTCCTCTTTGGACTTACAGACGTCCCTGTGCACCTCATCCAGGCGCTGGGAAATAGAGCGGAGTTGAGCCCGAAATAAATCCGTCGAATCCGAGGACACCGCCAAGTGATACCAGTTTGAGAACCCGGTTCCGGCCCAGACCGGGTGGGAGGCTGGGAAGATGGTGCCGTGGGCGCCTCATGAGCCCGGGGAGGGTCCCTGGTGGCTCGGCCTCCCGCTTCTCGGCGAGGGACGATGGCCTGGACGGCGCTTGCTAGAGCTCGGACCTGTTGGGATAGGTCTTGAAAGGCCTCCGCAGTGACAAGGGGGGTAAGCGGAGGAACCCTGCCTGGCGGGTGGAGTCTTGAGTCGTTGAATAAACTCCAGTAGCGTTCTGCGGTCGCGGCGGGATCGTCCCTCCAGGGTCCGAAGGTAAGTGGGGCTTCCGCCGGGGTGGCTCCTGGGAGCGGCCTTTCGTCCATATGTCGTTCAGGGCGCAACAGGTAGTCTTTCGGCACGGGCCCTCCTTCTAGCGCCAATCTGTTAGTGCAAACAACTTTTTACCGTGACCCTGAGGTGTGCGGCGAAGAATCCGAGAACCCGGGTCGCCTCTGAGGTTCGCTCGTCGATGGCTCTCGCCTCGGCTAGGTCCCGAGGGGTAGCGTGCGCCGTCGTCACCGGGAACGGAACCTGCACAAAGGCGGGTCGGAGGGTGCTCCGCCCGACCCCTCCGACGCTCAAGTCAAGCTCTCTCTCCCGTAGGCTCCCGGCCAGTAAAGATAATTGAAGAGTTCAGAGTGCACCTTCCCCCCCCCCTTTTTCTGCCTTACCCCTTCGCCTTAAATATGTCGGGCGGATGGCGCGCTTTCGGTTGCGTCTGCGGGTGATATATGGACCTGACCTCGCAGGCCGGTGCCGTGGTCAACCCTTCGTGTACGGGGGGCGAGGCAGAGGAGAAGCGACGTCGGGTAATCAAATGCGGGAGTAAATGAGTGCAGGAGGGGCAATGATGTCATCCGGGCATGATATCCAGGATCGGGTGTCACGTCACATTTAATACCCATAACAGTAGCTATTTTAGAACTTTATAGCAATATATTTGGACAAGGCTATTAAATGAATGTCCAAAATACCAAAGTTTGGAACAAGACAACAATAATGTATCAAATTTGATGTACCCAAAATTAGAAAAGGTGTGGTTTTTGTTGATCACCTTCAGTGATGCAAACCACAAGATCTGAATACTCCATATAAGTGGATACACCTTTATGGATGCAGTTAATAAACATGTAGGTAAAATTTGCTGTGATGAGAGGGTATTTGTTAGCTCACAAAAAAAGATCTATTTAGCCTAAATTTTGTTTCACAATCGTCAAAAACATTCCGTGTTGAGGTTGGCCTGTGTTTTGGCTGTCATATCCATGGGAAATTTGACAGAGCCCAAACATAATCCACCTTCACTTGGAACAAAAAAATACCGAGAAGCAATGGTATGAAAACATGAGAAAAATTCCTTCCTTGGATGAAATATAATTTCTACATGGGAACTTTTAGACATTGCAGCTCATAACTATAATAAACATAAAATAGATTTAAGTTTTCATGACGCTTCTGTTTCAGCAACGCCATATGCAGTCCCAAAATTTTCTTTTTCTTTGTTCTTTTGGCATAGTTCTATAAGTCTCATACTGTGACACTACCTACTATATTGTAGTATTTATTTGCTCTACCGTGTAGTTGTTGCATATTGATTGAGGTGGATGTTCAGTGTGATGTCTTCATTGCTGTTGGATTTAGAAGAGCCAAATCCTGGAAACCTCTTATGTATTTGACCTTTACATCTAATGAGGCCAAGCTAGCTTCATCAAGTTTGAGCTAAGCTCAATCTTTTCCAAATATATTTTGAGCTTTAATGATTAGAGTAAAGTTATTAGCTGTAGAGCATACCAATAACAAATCAAGCTGTTTGGGAATGAGTGTGGGAGTTCCATGTATGTCAATCCTTTAATCATGTTTACCTTCAATCTCAAATACCAATGAAAGGTTAATCTCATCCAGGTTGATTACATTCTAATCTAAAATTTAATCACTCAGATCGTGAAGAAACAATCTTATCATCATATAACTTTGACAACTTGATTCGATATAATTTTTTTTATGGCATGTGTTAGTATCAAAAAATAATTTTAATGATTTCACATGTAAAAATTAGGAAACATAACAAGGAGAACACATAATTTATGCTTTTATGTATTTTATGGTCTCCGATAATTGAAGAATTGACAAAATATAAACATCAGACGTTTAGATGTGGAATTTCTTGTGGTACTGTACAAATACTATCAAAATGTTGTTTCCCCCATTTTATATCTGCAAGCTTGATGTGATCTGAGATTGGTGAGTTTGCTTATTTTCTAACACTCAGAGTGGCTGTCCGACTACCTGACAGCAGTAGGTCGTCACTCTGCTCATAGTAGTGTCAAGCAACACGACAATAGGAAATTATTTTATTCTATATGCACGGTAACATTGGATTATCTTTTCATTAATAGTTATCATATTGATCACAGAAACTAATATGCTTTTCTTGTGGTATTGTACATTCACATACTTTATCTGTATTAATTTCTCATTTTGCAACTCAATTCTTTACCAGCTTTTGTTTCATCTTTTGATTCTTCAGTATGCTAAGTGCAATCGAGCGCTACAGAGCACATTCAAGAGAATATAGCAGCAGCACAAAAATGGAACAAGATATCGAGGTGCAGCATTTGTTCCTTTGTGAACCTACATCTAGTTTCTATTGTTTTATCTGTCGCCAGAGTGGGACCCTATCTTTTTGTGGTATTTTTTACATATAATTCTCTGTCATAAAGTTCATTATGGTACTTTATGAAATATATTTATCTCAGATTCTATATGTTGAAGGAAGATTTTAATCGTATGTAGTTTAATGAAGATGGTTTTTGTACTTGGAGCTAATGACATGAAAGGATTGCACAGTTCTTTGCGCTGGAAAAAATATTTTACAGTTGGAAAAATTTCTTATAGATTTTAATAAGTGGTTGAATCATTTTAATTGCCATAAAGGTGAGAGGATTTTCCATTTCTTAATATTCTCTAAAATGCAAGTAGAACAGTGCATATGCAATGAAGTCTGGTGCATCTATCACCGGAGACTTCTATCAGTGGCTAAAAGCTAAGAGTTAGATTGATCTGTTGAAGGGAGGGGAATATGAAGCATCATGGATGTCAACGAGGATTGAACTTATTGAAGCCTCTAAACAGTGAGTTCTACTCGTCTCACGATGCTGCAACAAGTAGGAATTAAAAGTCCTAATTCCATGAAGAAGCATGCAGGAAACTGTTGGGCAAAAATCTAGGGTCATGTTCGCTCGATGAACTGCATGAATTGGAGGGCAAGCTAGAAGAAAGCTTACACAGCATAAGAGAAAGGAAGGCGAGTCAGAATAGAGCTTCCTTCATTTCTGTCAAGTTATCGATAAAAAAAAAACACTTACCTCTTGTTCATTCATTCCAGTATCATTTGCTTCGGGAGCAGATAGCACAGCTCAAAGAGAAGGTAGATTACTTGAATTCTGTTGTGTGCTAGTTAGCTTTGCGACATTTAAGCCAATATTATCAGATCACCATGTTGCAGGAGAGATCCTTAACCAAGGAAAATGAATCACTGCGTGAAAAGGTATATCTAAGTCCATGCACGTTATATACTTTTCTCTAATGGCATAGTTTGGCAAGTGACTTGATATCTATTAGTATCTGAAGTGCAAGGGGCTGGCTAAATCTCCAACTCCTACTTTGGGGGAAGGTGTAGCACACAATAGAGCTGTTCAACATAGCGATGTAGAGACAAAGCCGTGCATTAGATGTGCAGGAAGAGGAACGGCCCATGGCACATACAGTTGATCAGCGACTACAGGCCTTATTCACTTATTCCTTTCCTCAGCTGATGTTGTTTTCCTTATTTCGAATTCAGAAAGATTTTAAAGAAATTAATCGACTGAATAACTAAATTCTGCCAGTTTTAATTGGAAGAAATTTAGGCCTTTCTTTGATTCTAAAGCATGCTTAAATTCTGTGTCATAAACAGCTCGGATGAGGATGTTGAGCTTAATTAGCTTTTACCATTCAGCTATACGTTTTGTTACTTTCTAGCCTTACACTAATCAAGCTTATTTAATTCAAATTTATTAGAAGATTAACATTAGGATTACGACAGAAGACTCAAGCAAGAGGTGTCTCTAGTGTATTAGGATTTATTGTTATAAATATTTGATTTGTCTCTAAGTTTTGATTGAGAGAAAATAAGATATAAGAAAAATACTCATGAGTTTTTTTTTTCAAGAATGTTTAGAGGGTGAGAAAAAATATATAAATTTTTAAAAAATTTATATAAAAAGGGTACAAGGAGACTTGTACTTGAGTATCGATAACTCAAACGTCTTGTAATTAGTTTTATATGACAAATAGTTTAATTTTTTATATTAATTTAGATATTGAGTTATCAAACCAATTTTTTGATATTAATATGTGAGATTTCTTATGATCTCATTTTGAATTTGATATTTTATAAAATATTAATTTTTTTAAAAAAATTATATAAAAAAGATACAAGAAGACTTGTACTTGAGTGTCAAAAGCCATGTAATTAATTTTATATGATAAATAGTTTAAATTTTTATATTAATTTAGATATTGAGCTATCAAACCAATTTTTTGATATTAATATGTGAGATTTCTTATGATCTCATTTTGAATTTGATATTTTATAAAATATTAATTTTTTTAAAAAAATTATATAAAAAAGATACAAGAAGACTTGTACTTGAGTGTCAAAAGCCATGTAATTAATTTTATATGATAAATAGTTTAAATTTTTATATTCATTTAGATATTGAGTTATCAAACCAATTTTTTGATATTAATATGTAAGATTTCTCATGATCTCATTTTGAATTTGATATTTTATAAAATATTAATTTTTTTAAAAAAATTATATAAAAAAGATACAAGAAGACTTGTACTTGAGTGTCAAAAGCCATGTAATTAATTTTATATGATAAATAGTTTAAATTTTTATATTAATTTAGATATTGAGTTATCAAACCAATTTTTTGATATTAATATGTAAGATTTCTCATGATCTCATTTTGAATTTGATATTTTATAAAATATTAATTTTTTTAAAAAAATTATATAAAAAAGATACAAGAAGACTTGTACTTGAGTGTCAAAAGCCATGTAATTAATTTTATATGATAAATAGTTTAAATTTTTATATTCATTTAGATATTGAGTTATCAAACCAATTTTTGATATTAATATGTAAGATTTCTCATGATCTCATTTTGAATTTGATATTTTATAAAATATTAATTTTTTTAAAAAAAATTATATAAAAAAGATACAAGAAGACTTGTACTTGAGTGTCAAAAGCCATGTAATTAATTTTATATGATAAATAGTTTAAATTTTTATATTCATTTAGATATTGAGTTATCAAACCAATTTTTTGATCTCAATATGTAAGATTTCTTATGATCTCATTTTGAATTTGATATTTTATAAAATATTAATTTTTTTTAAAAAAATTATATAAAAAAGATACAAGAAGACTTGTACTTGAGTGTCAAAAGCCATGTAATTAATTTTATATGATAAATAGTTTAAATTTTTATATTCATTTAGATATTGAGTTATCACACCAATTTTTGATCTTAATATGTAAGATTTCTCATGATCTCATTTTGAATTTGATATTTTATAAAATATTAATTTTTTTAAAAAATTTATATAAAAAAGATACAAGAAGACTTGTACTTGAGTGTCAAAAGCCATGTAATTAATTTTATATGATAAATAGTTTAAATTTTTATATTCATTTAGATATTGAGTTATCAAACCAATTTTTTGATCTTAATATGTAAGATTTCTCATGATCTCATTTTGAATTTGATATTTTATAAAATATTATTTTTAAAAAAAAAATTATATAAAAAAGATACAAGAAGACTTGTACTCGAGTGTCAAAAGCCATGTAATTAATTTTATATGATAAATAGTTTAAATTTTTATATTCATTTAGATATTGAGTTATCAAACCAATTTTTTGATCTTAATATGTAAGATTTCTCATGATCTCATTTTGAATTTGATATTTTATAAAATATTAATTTTTTTTAAAAAATTATATAAAAAAGATACAAGAAGACTTGTACTTGAGTGTCAAAAGCCATGTAATTAATTTTATATGATAAATAGTTTAAATTTTTATATTCATTTAGATATTGAGTTATCAAACCAATTTTTTGATCTTAATATGTAAGATTTCTTATGATCTCATTTTGAATTTTGAATCCGTAGACCAAGTGTGGAGTGAAAATGGCCCCATCAAATATTTTATAAAATAACTAAAATGCCTCCATCAAATGGCTCCCATATGCTATATGGGAGGGGAGGTATACAATTCAAAGTTCATCCCTATTTAAATATATTTTCAGGGGCCGCCTCCCCCTAGAAAAAAAATTCCATGGGTACGGTTTGCCATTTTTGTAAACCTAATCGGACGTCGTCCGACCTGTGATAAGTTTTGTCGGTGCATTTGGAAGTGGTTCCCGTCCCGACTTACGTCATAACTCATGTCGCACCTCTGATATATCCTGTGACGCAACCGGAGGTGAGTCCAGGCGGCCGGCAGTCCACTTCTTTATGTGCGCCATATCCTCCAAATGTGAGGTAGGTAATAGCTCTGATATTGCAATGGATAAGAAGCGTGGTGGTTAACACAGCTTTGCTTCAGCTGGCCAACATAGAAAAGTTGGGAGGAACTTGAGAAGATGTGCGGACTCCGCCGGGCCAATAGTTCCTTCCCCGATTCTTTAAACAAAAGCTTTGTTGTGATTTCTTTCCCCACCCACCACCAATAGGCCCAAACGTCTCTTGGCATCCCCACAAGTCACAACGAACCAAGTTTCCGTCACTCTAATTTATCTTAACGCCCACCTCCTTATGGGATGCCGAGATAAGCGACTACGAAAGAGATACCTAGGTGTCACCCTCGTGCTCTCACCCTCTCATCCTCGGCCACCGGCTGTCGTCGAAACTTTGCTAAGCCACCAGTGGCAATAGGCCGAAATTATGGTGGAATGACGCTGCAGCGTCCTCTGCGACGCTGACAGTCGCTTTGGTCCCGAGACTGGTGGCGACGGAGAGGGGAAAGCTGAACGACCTAACAACACCACCTCCTCACAGGACAAAGATGAGAGGAAGAGGAGCTGCTTCATATATATAAGACGAGCATTTACCAGCAAAGGAGACGGTCTTCTTCTTACCTGTGGCCCCGTGAACCCAACTCGCGGGGGCGGCTTTTGCTTAGCCGTCGGGAGGAGGAAGACGGAGGAGGCACGTGACGTGCGTCCCGTCTCGTGCACCCATTGGTCGGGCGACGGCCCTTCCGGACGCCCAACGTGTCGGGCATCTTGCACCCGCTCCCAAGCGCTCTGCGCTTTTGCTGTCTTGCGTCCGGTGAGGGAACATGGTTTCTGGTTGCCACGGACGATGGGACCCACCTCGGAAGCGTCCTCTGCCCGTTCTCAATTTGGTGTTTCCTGGGTCGACCAAGACGGGCGAGCCGGGGCGGAGGTGGCCCCCGAGGCCCAGCCACTGCGATTGGCTAATTCCACGACAGACCGAACCGGCAACCTATCTCGACGCTGTAGGAAGAATCGAAAGCATCTCGAGGTTAATTAGGAAAAGGAAAACTCCAATTGTTCCTTTAAAGTAAAACTCCAATTGTATCTTTCCTTCTTATTTTGGAGCTTGATTGCTTTCTTTCCTTTTAGTTTGACCAGCGTTTAACCACGGGGAAGAGTGATGGGGAAGGGGACGGTCGCTCTTTTTCTGGCCCGCCGTCCGTTCCCACTACTACCGTTGTTTCATTTTCGGGGTCTCGTCACAAAATAGGGAAAGGGGGTGGTCATGTGGTTCCTAGCCGCCTTTCTTTTCCTCTGAGAGAAATAAATACAAGGTTTCCTTCTCTTTTCATCTTTCAGGTAAACGCCGCTGGTCTTACTCTCGTACTTGCTAATTCCTGTGAGATCATCTCTTTGGTAGCTCATGTGATCCATGTTTAGTCTGGTCGTCTCGAGATCATCCGAGCTTATTTTGCTTGATCGCCTCAGGGAGGCAGAAGGAGAGGGGCTGGGGGGAGGGGAGATCGATCATCGGTCGTCATGGTGAGGGGGAAGACACAGATGAAGCGGATAGAGAACGCGACGAGCCGGCAGGTGACCTTCTCCAAGCGGAGGAGCGGGCTGCTGAAGAAGGCCTTGGAGCTGTCGGTGCTTTGCGACGTCGAGGTCGCGCTCATCATCTTCTCTTCCCGGGGGAAGCTCCACCAGTTCTCCAGCTCCAGGTTCCATTAACCTCCTCTCCCACCCGCCCTCTCTCTCCCTCCCTCTCTATGCTTCTCTTTGGCACTTGCCTCTGGTGCTTGTCTTCTAGGATTTCTTGGTGATCAATAAGCAAACCCTTTAACCAAAGCCAGCAAAATAGATGTTTACTATCGGTAGTCTTCGCGTATAACGGTATTGCGCTTGGCAACATCGAGGAAGCTGCTGCTCTCGACTCTGATTAAATGAGCCGAACATACATCGCCTCCCTTTGCGATCATCTTCTAATCTCTTTGTCCTCTTACTTAGGTCATCTTCTAAACCTAGCCAAAACCACGTTTTCTGGAGAGTTGTCCAGTTGATTTGGCTTCGATGGTGGTCCATCCAGATTCACAGACTCTTCAATTTGCTCTTCATCGGTGCCATGAGTCCCATTCATGGCTTCCCTACAAGAATATGTTGGGAAAGTTTTCTTACTTGACTAACGTACATCCATATGTAGTATTTCCTTCAGACGGAGTGCAATGCTTTGGTTGTCTCAGTGTCTGTCCTTTTTGCAAAAGTGCTATAAATTAGCGTACGTACAGATCCAACATAATGTCACACAAATTCCTCGAGAGAAAATTCCTCAAAAATGATTCGTAGAAATCCAATAATCCTAGTGGCATGTGACAGCCTAGCTAGCCAGTAGGTGTGGATTTCCAACACAATTATTGGCGTATTAATTTATGAGACTATTAACATCTACTTGTTTCTTCTCTCACTTACCTGAAAAATTGAACCACCTGAACAGTATCCTTCCCGCACTATCTTCTTCTTCTCCTGCCATCGCATGCTTCATGTATGTTAGATGGTCGACCCTCCATGTATAAAATTTTGTCGCAGATGCAGCACTTAGTGTGAGTTATCTACATATCTTTTATGACATGGTTAAGGCTAGTGATGACAGGAATCATAATCTTCGTGAATATAATATAAAGTTTTACATGTTTCAATTACTTTTCTGCCGTATATCTTCCAAATGATAGTTACAACTTTGGCTTGTGCGATCCATAGAGTAAGACATATAAACTCAATGATTGTTCGAGCTATGTATAATTGCACAAAGACATCGCAACTTCTTTTTCCTTGATGATGTTGATATATTAATATGCATTTGCCATAGTGAGAAGAAAAGCATTTGTTATTCGTGAACTTGAATTAAAATTTCCTGTGCTCATGTCCACTGAGAAAACTTAATGTGGCTGAACTTGAAATATATAAGAGGTTAGGATTCATCCTCATGGTTGCTATATGTTACGTGAATTTGAGACGCAAATCCATGATTGTAGCTTTGGTAGACATGTAAAGTTACATTTTGAGTCACACATGTAAGTTTGAAACAAGTGAGACAAGAAGTACAGTAGGAGAATTGCTTTTCACTCTTCAGTTTTGGTTATATGGAAGACTTTATGCCAGTATATTGGCCGATAAGAGCACACATAGGATTAATGTGTCGTTTCTACCTTATCCCAGAATTATAAACCATTCTCTGGATTTTAGATTATTTAAAAATTATTACCTCGTCCTCTTAAGACAGATTTCATGTCTAATTGCAGAGTCTGAAATGGTTCAGAAGCACTATATATCCATTGAGAAACCCCTTAATTTTGTTCCTAACTACTTAACTTTGATGGAATCAAGGTTCTTGATGTATTCTTGGGTCTTAATGATTTCTATTGTCTGATCTTAATCAATGTTCTTATGAGTTTATTTTTAGCTTTAACATGTTTTTCAGCTCATAAATTGTTTTATTTCGAGTGATGCCATCAATCATTATCTTGACTTCCATTAGTATTATCACTATCTTATACTTAAAAAATAATAGGACCAGTATGTCCTCCTTCCTTGTTTGGGCTTAAGACCAATAATGAAAAAAAAATTAAGATGGGAATTGAGAAATATTAGAGTTTCGAATATATAACAAGCAACTATAAAAGAAAATTTGATTTTATTAAGGATTTAAAGATAAAACCTTAGTCCATCTTGACTAATTAACATATTTGTCTTAAATGAAGGAAAGAACAAGATCATGAGATGCATGCATGCAATGGGTAAATCTAATGGGTTGCCTCATTCACGAATAAAGATAGCATTGTTCTTTACATGTTTCGTATCATTAGAGTTAATACATATATAAAACTCTCAACATCATGATAAAATGAAGTTACCAGGTCCTACGACACATCATTTTAACATGATGAAAGCACAAAACAATGCACTCCTCTATGGAGTTTATGGGCTTCGAAAGAATGACTTGAAGATTGTGACTCTTCGGTGCGAGATCTGATGTGCCTTCTAAAAATGTCGAAGCATTGGCTTGATAAATACCAGTGTTGCTGTGGCAGCATGATGATCGATCCTTCACAAAATCATGTCTAGTTTGTCATACGAGAAACCAAATATAGAGTTAGCTGAGTGCATGTGTCGCATCTCTTTGGTAGGTATGGATTTGAGGACTTCGCTATCACACATACCAAGAGCTGCATCTGATTAAATCGATGAATGTAAGCCTTGAACAACTTACAAATCATACTTGTCAAATGTATACACATGACCACAATATAAAAGCAAATAGAAAATAATAATTGGCATAGGATTGACATAGCTCGACGCTTCTAATCACGTACCAAATCTTTCATATATTTTATCTCATAAGCCTACAAGAATTTTTTTCCATTAGCCTTTCTGATCTACTAGAGGGAGTTCGTATAAGTACTCAAAGGTTTGCTATTCTAGATTTTCCTCGTGTATTAATCAAACAACAAAACCCTAATATCTATGAGTTTCTTTCCATGCTATTTTTTTTTTTTCCATCCAAGTAACCCGTTCTCCGAGTAATTTGGTTTTTTATTATGAATCAAAAATACTTACCAACTCTGATACTTTACTATCGATGATGATTAGAAGGAATGCAATAATATTTTGCTATAACATAAGCCTTGATCTATTAGAGAGAAACTAGACAAGTACCCAAGGTTTTTTTTTTTTTTCTACACTTTCCTCGTATAAAAACCATGAGTTACATATAATATTTGTTGAACAATAAAAACTATAAAGTCCCTGGGTATCTTTGGACACTAAAATATTTTTTCAATTAAGTAACTTGATTCTCTAAAGAATTTGATTCCTGCTATCAATGATACTTATCAACTCTAATACTTTACTATTTCTAATAGCAAGGAAGGCAGTAAACATATCCTTCAAAAAAACTTAGCAATGAATTATGGACCATTAACTAGTTTTGTTAATGAAAACTCTATTAGAACACTGTAAAATTTTGGGATCAAATCTTACCTATGTTGGAAATGACAGGTTAAGTATATTTGACTATGATCATTTCCAAATGAATTGAGAATTTTTAGTTTTTGGCTTGAATAGATATGACTTTTTGATTGAGTAGACATGATCTTTCGTCCATATAGTTGTGACTTTTCACCCAACCGGACATGGCCTTTCCTCCAATAAGTCTCCCCATCATGTATAAATAAACCTCATCCCATTCATTCATTCATTCTATGGAAACTTGGATTTCATTCTTACATTCATATGGCATCAGTCAAAAGAGAGAGTATAGAAGTTCAATTGTTGTAATTTGGAGTATTACTATTGTAAGAAGTAATCGTTTTAACTTGGGGGATGATTGCTGCTACTTGTGAGCATCAATGCGAGAAAATTCATTTTAATAAGAAAGAGTTCAACTCTTCTCTTAATCAAATCCTTTGTTATTTAACCTAAGTTCTCTTTTCAGGTTAATCTTTGTCTTTCAGTCAAATTTTTTTTTTTAAAGGATAAGTGTCAAAAGAAGGATTCAAGCCTCTGACCTTGCTGTACACTGTCAAAAATTTTTTGGTCAAATTATTTTTAACAAAAGAAATTTAACTTCTTTCAACAATCTTCACTATCTATCTTTTAGAAGAAAAATTATCGATCATCGATAGAAAGAATACATTAGACTTTATGATTTCCTTTAACAAGGATAACTTGTATCATATATGCTACCTTGTTGTTTTTAGGACCACATAACTTTTATTTTTTTATTATTTAATTACTCATAGTGACCATAAATAGAGATCGGATACCATGATCATTTTAAAGATTAGGCTTATTATCTCTTTTAATCTGGGACGAATATTATTCTAATCTCTATTTCTAGCTTTTTAGAATTTTGTCCACTCAATCGAATGTACTTGTGGCTGTGTGGACATCGCATGTCAATTCAATCAAAATATACTTTGACCATCACTTTGGTTGCCTAATACATTTAGCTCACTTTGGTTGTCTGCTTTAGTTTCATCCAGCTTGAGTTTTTTTATTTTTTTATTTTTATGATTTTGACTTATTTTATAAATATGTAAATTTATGCACAAATAAAACATCACAGTGCATAATATAAATCTCAGGATCCTTACAAACTTAGATAGATAGAATTCTGATTTCTCTCTTAACCCTTTTCTTTGACATATGTTGTTGATGAAAATATTATATTCTGCTCTATGGGTGAAGAGATTATCAGGTTTAGAATTTATAGCGACAAAAAGATACATTCCATTAAAATATCAATTCAGAATTAATACGTAAATGATATGTCAATTATGAAGACAATTGAAATTAAGTTTGTCTTCCTCATTAACAAATAGGATTTAAGTTATTTGTTACATCACCATTAATATTACAGGAATTAAAAGGTCATATAGGCAGCACTAATTCCAAAATTCTCCCATTTGACTTTGATTCAATAAATCATAATGCGCAAATTGTCATGACAAATCCTTTTCAAATAATGGTTAAAATCATTCATCATTATTAAGTAAATTACTAATGTGACTCATGATAGTAATATATCATTAATTTGATATATTTCTTTCATGTATCACAATATTAGAATTCTACTCGACATGATCCATAATAATATTTTTCATAGTTGTCTAATGATAATATCTTTGTTAGAGGCAATCCTATCAATTTTTATATACTTTAATCATAAGAAACATATACGTGATGTCAAGTGTCATATAATCATTCATGAATATAACATAATATCAATAATGATTTCCAGTAAATACTAATGCTTAATTTTTCTATAAGAGTGATAATCCTTTAGTTAATGAATCTACAACAATAAAGGCAATGCTAATATGTTCAATTGGCACTCTTTATTTCTGAACTTTTTTTTTCATAGCTAAGTATTTTATTTTCATATGTTTAGTATGTTATAATACTTATTTTTTTAGAAGAATATTGCTACAAAATTATCATAATAAATTTTCAATAACTTAGCAATCCTATTGATTATCCCAAGTCTTGAAATAAATTTCTATAATTATAATCTATAAACTATGGCCTCAAAGTATGGCACAGACTCAGCTTTTATAGTGGATGCAGCAATAATGGACCAATTTATAATCCTTCACAAAATTGCTCCTCTAGCTAAAAGGAATAAAATTTGAGTCTGAATATCTAATTACTTCCGGATCATTTGATCCCCCTATAAGTGAGCATATAGTTTTTCGTTTCTTACAAGTATCTTAGAATTTTCTTTGTAGCTCTGTATTTCGATAATAAAACCAATGCCTTACCTAGTGCAAGATTGGTTATACATTAAGCTTTCCAATAGATGTATAAGGAATTCTCTTTATTTGTTCTCGATCCAATTCAGCTTTGGACATTGCATAATATTAAATTTATTTGTTTTTTGAATTAGAATAATATCTACTGAATAAAATTTTTTTTTATCTTAAATCCCTATAAAACTTTATTAATATATGCTTCCTGAGATAACAATAACAATCTTTATGATCGATCCTAAAATATTTCAATTTCTATCACATAAGTAGCCTCTTCTATTGAATCATATAGGGTTTAAGTTCGATGATCCATCGATTTGATATCGCCTTTCACATGAAAGTTTTGGCAGAGGAGAAAACTATCGCAAAAAGACCAAGCGTAAACCTGAAAGAAAATAACCTTTATTATTTATAAAGCTAAAGTACTAATTATAAGATTTAAAACAATGAAAATAAAAGCATGATAGAAACCTTATAAATGCATAGGAATGCATATTATCTTTGGACAACACTTGAGTGCTCTCAATTTTGGTCTTCTCCTTTTCTCTTGTTGTTGGAACCTTCTCCTTACGTTTGGATAATAGACAACTAGCTTTAGGAACGTTTGACAATAATTGGAAAAAGTTTTAATGCAGAGCTTTGGTTCTTGAAACTCAAGGAATTCTTCTCTCTCTCTCTCTCTCTCTCTCTCTTCTTCTTTTTTTTTCTTTTCTCTCTTCTGAGGTTGAAATAGCCAGGGTTAATAGGGCTTTTGTTAAGGACTTTTTTGGTTTCTTTTAGATGAGGATATACCCCTTGTTTTATAAGGAGAGAGGTGCCTTAAATCCTTAAGGTTTAAGGACTTTCCTTGTAAGGTGTATATAATTGAGACTTTTTCTATAGGGTTGTCGTACCCCCTTACTTGGTGGTTGCCCCTGTTTTAGTGAAGGCTATCATAATTTGAGTCATATTAAGACTTGAACTGAGGTGAGTGGATTGATAAAATTTAGATTCCGCTTAGCCAAATAAGGTTCTATGGTGTTGAGATTGTCCTTAATCATGGCTCCCCTAATTAGGCGATTCATGTCCCGTTGAATCTTGCTTTGAAGTTAGAGAAACTTGGCTTCAGTAACTTCTTCGAAGAACCATCTTGTTGCACTTGGTTTCTACCCTTTGTATTCAATTCGGATAACTTTGATATCTCATCGAGTGGTAGTGCACTTCTTCTTGATGATACTATCTTCTTTAAGGGGGTTTTGTATTTAGTAGATGATAATATTTTGTTTATCTTGTTGTCTAGCATAGAAAGCTTGAATGACTTCAAGTTCTCAATGTTAACAATTGAGCACATCTTTATGTAAGGTAGCAACTCGAGTTGGCATGTATGATTTCCAATCTGGTTCAAGACTTTGAACAATCTATATGATAAGTATTAGCTTCTTTCCTTCTTTTTTAAGTCATTCTTTCTTAAGGTGTAGCCATACAAGGTCTCATTCATAGTGTCGATTGTGTCACTCTTTATATTTCTTTTAGCTTCATTGAAGTTGCTTCTCAACCTCTTCATGCACCTTGTGGATGTTCTTCAAAATTTTTTAGGCATATTATGTTGCATTACTTTTGTCTTACGTAGTTGATTCTAAATCAATCGTAAACAATAAATCAAAAGGACTTTTAGGTAAATAACCTCAGCACTCAAATGTTGATTTATTGATTAAACTGTGCATCACCTGATTGAAAGAAAACTAAAGGTATGATAAGCTTTCATCCCATGTTTTTAGATATCAAGAGTTATATCATTGAAGGAGATGAACCATGATGTGGTTCACTACTTCGGTTTGGTCATTGATTTACGGGTGGAAGGCTATGCTCTTTTTCAGTTTACTGTCTATGATGATTCTAAGTAAACTTCAAAAGCTGCTCAAGAAACACTTATCATGATATAATACGATGAAACTCAGAAGGTTGAGGTGTGTCCACACATGTTGGAAGAATAATCGAGTTGCTTTTTCTCCGATGATTGGTTTCTTACAATACATGAGCACCATCATCTTTGATAAACTATCAGCCTCCATAAATAGATAGTCGCATACCCGTCTCATTGTAGGTAGACCTGTTAGGATCTTAATAGTATTAAGGGGGTGAATTAGTGCAATAGCATGATTTTAAAAATCAATTAAAAAATTAATAAATTTTTTTAAAAAATTAATTAAATGTGACGTGACACCTGGTCCTGGGTATTACACCCGGATGACGTCATCGCCCCTCCTGCGCTCCTTTACTCCCGTGATTTGATCGCCCGATGTCGCTTCTCCTCTGCCTCGCCCCAACTACACGCAGGGTTGACCACGGCACCGGTCTGCGAGGTCAGGTCCGTACGCCACCCACAGACGCAACCGGAAGCGTGCCATCCGTCCGACCTATTTAAGCCGAAGGGGTAAGACAGGCGAGGGGAGGTGAGTGGACTCTGAACCCTTCAAACATTCTGGGGCATCGGCCGAGGGACGAGAGCTAACTTGGGCGTCGGAGGGGTCGGGCGGAGCACCCTCCGACCCGCCTTGCTGTAGGCTTCGTTCCTGACGACCGTGGCATGCGTTGCCCCTCGGAGCCTAGCGGAAGCAGGAGCCATCGACGGACCCGAACCATACCGAGACGACCCTCCGGTTCCCAGATTCTGCGCCGCACGCCCCAGGGTCACGGTAAAAAGTTGTTTCCACTAACAGATTGGCGCTAGAAGGAGGGCCTTTTGTCGAAGGTCTACCTGCTCCGCCCTGAACAACACATGGATGAAAGGTCGCTTCCGGGTGGCACCTTGGCGGAGGTCCCAATGACCTCCGAACCCTGGAGGGACGATCCTGCCGTGACCGTAGATCGCTACTGGAGTTTATTTAACGACTCAGGACTCCACCCGCCGAGTCGGGTTCCTCCGCTTCTCCCCCCCGTCACGGCGGAGGCCTTTCAGGACCTTTCCCAACAGGTCCGAACCCCGCAAGTGCCGCCCGTGCCGCCCTCCTCGTCGCGAGAGGCGGGAGGGCCACCTCCGCAGACCGGAACCCTTCCCGGCATCATGAGGCGCCCCACGGCACCATCTTCCCAGCTTCGCCGGTTCAGACGGAACCCGGGCTCAAAACTGGGCATCCCGCCAAAACCCGAGGCGGTGTCCTCAGATTCGACGGATTTATTTCGGGCTCAACTCGCTCTATCGCCCAAATACCGGATGAGGTGCAAAGGGACGTCCGTAAGTCCAAAGAGGAGCAAAGGGAGGAGTCCCACTGGAGTCCCCGTCACGCCGACATACGGGAATACCCGTGCCCTTGAACTTCCGCCTCCATCGACCTTTATGATGGAGTCGGTGACTGGCGGACCACGCCGCCGCTCGAGCTCAGATGGCCCTATATGGAACCTCGGACGCCTTGATGTGCCGCGCGTTCCCCACCACGTTGAAAGGATTCGCTCGTGCATGGTATAGCACTTTAAAAAGCGGGACGGTGACATCCTGTGAACAGCGCGCCAAGGACTTCGAGCTACATTTTTTGGCATTTGCGCGACCGAAGCCTTCTGTCGCACTCCTCCTGGGTTTGAAGCAAAAAGAGGACGAACCCCTCTCCCACTTTGTGCGGAGGTTTACCACGGAGGTACGGGAGTTATCTGACGCTCACCCATCGCTGTTGATGCAGGCGTTTATGATAGGACTACGACCCTCAAGGTTTTGCTGGTCCTTGGTGGAGCAACCGACCGTCGGGAGGATAGCAGCTCTGTCCCGATTTTTGTCCCGGTCGGGAGATAAGTGTCTTCCTTTCTTCCGAGTCCTCAAAGATCCGAAGAACTTCCAATGGACGGCGGAATGCGAGGAAGCCTTCACACGCCTGAAGCAGCACCTATCCGAACTCCCCCGCCTTACCTCGGTGTCTACGGCGGAAAAACTTAACCTCTACCTGGCGGCATCTCGGCATGCAGTAAGCTCAGTACTGGTGAAGGAAGCCTCCGACGCACAACATCCGGTTTATTACACCAGCCACGTGTTGCGTGGGCCGGAGCAGCGCTATCCCCCCATCGAAAGGTTGGCATTAGCGCTTATACTAGCAGCTCGGAAGCTACGCCCCTATTTCCAGGCCCATACGATTGAGGTAATGACCGACCAACCCCTGCGTCAAGTTCTCTCTAAGTTTGACGTGGCAGGGCGCCTCCTAAAATGGTCAGTGGAGCTATTTGAGTTCGACCTCTGCTATAAACCGAGAACGGCCATCAAAGCCCAGGCCCTGGCCGATTTCATCTCGGAGTTGGCGTAGCCGGAAACAGAGGGCATGGAGCAAGTTTATCAAGACTGGGTCTTGCACGTGGACGGGTCTTCTAGCTCGAGGTGCCGGGCAGACTTATCCTAGAGGACCCCGAGGGACACGCTGAGCGTTCTCCGCCGCTTCGAGGCCACAAACAACGAGGCGAATACGAGGCGCCTTGGCAGGCCTCCGCTGGCGAGATGCAGCTGAGAGCAGTCCATGTTCTCACGGATTCCCAACTGGTTGCCGAACAAGTCGACGGAGAGTATCGGGCGCGGGACTCGACCATGTCAAAGTATCTGACCGAGGTAAAAACCCAGACCTCTAACTTCTCTCGTTTCACTTTATCTAGAGTGCCCGTGTCCCGCGGCGGACCAGCTCGCGAAGTTAGCCTCGGGAGCCGAACCCAAGGAACATCCCGAGGTCGAAGAGCTCGCACACCGATCGGTGGCCATCATGGAGATAGGGGACTCCGGAGTCCCGACCTCTCCACCTACGTGGATTCAAGAAGTGCTGAGATACAAGCGTGAGGGGATCCTGCCTGAGGATGAGGTCAAGGCGCGCCCGCCGACTCAGCGTGGTATCGCGAGATTGGCAACCGCTTACAGTAAGGTCGTTTTCATCCCCTACCGAGATGCTTAGATCCCGACGAGGTGAAAATAATTTCGCCGGTTCATGGCGGACTCGGGAGCATATGGGCGGCCGGACTTTGGCCTTCAAGGTACTACGCCAAGGCTATTATCGCCTACGCTGCAATCGAGACGCCAAGGTTTTTGTGATACGCGCGACACATGCCAACGCCAGCCCGCGCTCAGCCTTCCCGCAGCCCCACTCACTTCCATGGATTGCGCCTGCCCTTCGCGCAATGGGGATGGACCTTTGGGCCCTGCTCTGACGTCCGGCCAACAAGATATATCATCGTGGAATTGATTATTTCACCAAGTGGGTGGAAGCCGAGCCCTCGCAACCATTACGCCGAACGGGTCGAACAGTCAGATGGAAAAACATTGTGACCCGATTCGCCTTCCCAACGTTATCATCATCGATAACGCACCCGCTTGCCAAAGACTGGTTTAAGAAATTCTGCGCAAGTTATCAAATCCAGTTGAGGTTTAGCTCGGTGGCCCACCCCCAGACTAACGGGCTCACCGAGGTAACTAACCGATCTATCCTAGACGGGCTTAGGAAAAGGACTTCAAGCCCGATGCCGGGTCGACGAGCTCCCGAACATCCTATGGTCTTTGCGGACGACCCCGAAGATGGCTTCGGGCGAGTCCCCCTACAGCCTGGCATTCAGGGTGGAGGTAGTCCTGCCGGCCGAGCTACTCATTCCAACTTGCCGGGTCGAAAATTATGAAGAGTCAACTTCAACCCAGGGAGTTCGGGCTGGCCTAGACCTGCTCGAAGAGTGCAGGGCCGTCGCGCACATGAAGATGTTAGCGTACAATCGAAGTGTCGCCAGAAGCTATAATAAGAGGGTACGCCCTCGACCCCTTGGGATGGGAGATCTAGTATTACGCAAGGCGAAAGTAAGTGACCCCGCCCACTTAAGGGGCAAGCTTGCGCCTAAGTGGGAAGGCCCCTACCGTGTTACCAAAGTCATCCGACCGGGCACGTTCCGACTCACGACTATGACCGGACAGCAAGTGCCGAGGACCTGAAACATCCAGAACCTCAAGAAATACTTTGTTTAAGGGTCAAACAAAAGTGCGTTAGTATTTGACTCGGGCTATTGGAGTTAACTTGGAATCACATTGCCATAAATGGGAATTGTATTGCCAAAGTCTTTGGAGTACAAAATAAGCCCCTAGAGGGGAAAAAAGTGTTACAAGGGTGAGGGAAGACCCTCCCAAAAAGAAGAAAAGAAACAAAATCCCTCAAGCGGCGGCTCGGAAGGTCGTGCCGAAGGAACCTCGCCGGCATGTTCACACCTCGTCCTGGGCGAGGTGAAGGGATCCTCCTGACCGCGGAGTCGGAGGGCATGCTCGAATCGGGCCAGTGGCAACCTTATATCCATACTGTGAGGACACCGCCGTCGGTCTAGCCCGAGGAGGAAGCCCTCCGACTTCTTGTATTCTCGACGCCTCCCGGTCCCTCTCCGGCCGCCTGCCTTCTACCGCGGCATGGGCTTCCCGGGAGGCCTTTACCTCAGCCTCTCGCGAAGTCAGCGTTGCCGCCAACTCCGAGGCCTCCTTTGTGCGGAGGTGATTCACCAGCCTTCTCGTCCGAGAAGCTTCATCGGCATGCCGAGGCGGCCTCGAGCTCGGGTCGCGCGTAACTTCCGCCCCATGTCGGCCGCGACGCTGCTCGAAGAAGAACCGCCGCCTGCCCCGCTGGCCTTCTTCCAGCTGGCGGCGCAACTCGAGGTTGCGCTCGCCCAGTCCGCCCACTAGCCGACCGGCGTCGTGCACCCGGTCGATGAGGGCCGTGGTGTAGTGGAGATTCTGCACAGAAAGGGAAAAGTAAAAATGATGAACAGTGTTTAACCAAGGGAATACACGCGAGACGGTGCTTACCCACAACACCGACTTGGCCGATTTAGCAATAAGAGCCTCCGAGGGGAGCGTGTATAGATCCCGAGCTATGTCGGGATGGAGCGCCCCCCGGAGGTAGGTGGCCGAGGGCTCTCCCCCGGTCCACACTTTGTCCCCCCGGGACAAACCATGCCACCGGGCCACCAGAGGGTCGCTCATCGCCCCAGAAGGGACCTCACCCATTACACGGGAAAGGAAGGGCTGATCCTTCCCCGGTGGGATCCGGCACAAATCCTTCATGGCCGGAGGACACTGACCCTTCCCGGTCGTCCCCTGGCTAGGCCCGGCGCTCTCGGTGGAGCGAGGCATCCGGACGGCCGGTCGCTCGGCGGGGGAGAGACACCGGCACCTCAAGGTCCACCACGTCTTTGGCCTTGGGCCTTTTCTTCGGGCGCCCCCCGTCGGTCGTTCGCGGGGAGTCGCCCCCCGCTCGCTTGGGAACAGCCGGGGCGCGCGGGGACGATCCTGCCGGAGTGCCCGAATCATGGAATGACCGCAGGTTCACCATTTCTACAAAAAATAAAGATAAGTTAGAAACTAGAGTCTGGCAGCAATCCTGAAGATGTAAAGCAACAATAGCCTACCTCGAGAGCGCGGGCTAAGCCCCGCCTCCACAAGCCACTTCTCCGACATATTACGGATGGCTTGCGAGGAAGGGAGAATTACCCTCAGCAGCTCGAGGTGCGCACGCTCCTCGGCATTAAGTTTCGGGGCAATGTTATCAATGGTCCTTGACGACCACCGAACCTTCAAACCCTAGTCTTTCTTACACTGGACGAAGAAGAAGCGCCTCTTCCACCTTTTGTTATTGGTGGGGCGCCAACCTGAACCCCGCCGGGCAGCAAGGAAGTATCCCCCCGACCCCTTGAAAAGGCGGAAGCAGGAAAGAAAAAGGTTGCGGGTCGGGGCGATATTGGCGTAATGGCATTCCCCCAGGAAAGCCACCAGGTACCGCCAAGAGTTAGGGGTTATTTGTGAAGGCGAGATCCGCCACAAGGATATACAAGACACAATGACTGGATGTAGGGGAAGACGCAGGCCGGCCTCCAGGGCATCGACAGTCAGGGCAAAGCCCTTAGGAACCGGGTCGAAGGCCCGCTGCCCCGCTTCGGGGGCCGCAAGGGCGTATTCTTCCGGGATGCCATAGCGCCGCCGGAGGATCCCTACCGAGGGCTCGTCCAGGGTGGAATCTTGGTCGTGCGGCCACATTATGGCCTCTAGCGCACGCGCCGCTTCCGCACCTGAGGAAGGGCTGGAAGGAGGAGATGAGGGGGGAGCGGCGACACGGGTAGTGACAGAGGGGGAGGAAGAGGAAGAAGTAGAGGAGGAGGAGGTGGAAGGGAGAGCCTGGAGAGGACTGGAGAGGAAGAGGAATGAAAAACGAAGAGACCGTCGCGAGCGGCTGAAAGTAGAAGAGTGTCGTCGAGGCTTTCCTAGAGAGAAAACAAAAGATGACGCCGCTAGGCGAGAGCGACGGCGCCATGACGCCGCAGGCCAAACGCCAACGCAAACGCCATGACGAGATGACAACGCCACATTAATGAGGATGTGACCATGCACGCCGGGCTGCCACTCGCACAATCGATTCTCAGCGCAGCCGCTAGCGCGACGCAGGGCCTACGGTATGGCGGTTCGGTTATTACGGTCTTGAGCGGCGGCTCGACCACTGGTTTTCTGGGACTAGAGCGGCGGCTCGGCCCCTTATCCCGAACGGTGGTTCGGTTATTCTGGTCTTGAGCAACGGTTCGACCATTGGTCTTCTAGGTCTTGTGCGGGCCTCGACCCCTTATCCGAACGGCGGTTCGACAACGGGGAGTTGAGTGGCGCCTCGATCCTTTATCCCGAACGGCGGTTCGGTTATTACGGTCTTGAGCGGCGGCTCGACCACTGGTTTTCTGGGACTAGAGCGGCGGCTCGGCCCCTTATCCCGAACGGCGGTTCGGTTATTCTGGTCTTGAGTGGCGGCTCGACCATTGGTCTTCTAGGTCTTGTGCGGGCCTCGACCCCTTATCCGAACGGCGGTTCGGCAACGGGGAGTTGAGTGGCGCCTCGATCCTTTATCCCGAACGGCGGTTCGGTTATTACGGTCTTGAGCGGCGGCTCGACCACTGGTTTTCTGGGACTAGAGCGGCGGCTCGCTTATCGTAACGGCGGTTTATTATGGTCTTGAGCGGTGGCTCGACCATTGGTCTTCTAGGTCTTGTGCGGGCCTCGACCCCTTATCCGAACGGCGGTTCGGCAACGGGGAGTTGAGTGGCGCCTCGATCCTTTATCCCGAACGGCGATTCGGTTATTATGGTCTTGAACGGCGCGTGGACTCCTCCGCCGGCACAATGGTTCAGTCAATTATGTCACGACAGGCAGAACCTCCGCCCGAGATCTCAGTCGGCCGTTCATTTGCAACCGGGTTTCTCCGAGCACCACCCCCCAACCCTCAAAGACCGTCCCGCAGGAGTGGCTTTTTGAGGGGGGTAATGTTAGGGGTATTAAATGTGACGTGACACCTGGTCCTGGGTATTACACCCGGATGACGTCATCGCCCCTCCTGCGCTCCTTTACTCCCGTGATTTGATCGCCCGACGTCGCTTCTCCTCCTCGCCCCAACTACACGCAGTGGTTGACCACGGCACCGGCCGCGAGGTCAGGTCCGTACGCCACCCACAGACGCAACCGGAAGCGTGCCATCCGTCCGACCTATTTAAGCCGAAGGGGTAAGACAGGCGAGGGGAGGTGAGTGGACTCTGAACCCTTCAAACATTCTGGGGCACCGGCCGAGGGACGAGAGCTAACTTGGGCGTCGGAGGGGTCGGGCGGAGCACCCTCCGACCCGCCTTGCTGCAGGTTTCGTTCCTGACGACCGCGGCGTGCGCTGCCCCTCGGAGCCTAGCGGAAGCAGGAGCCATCGACGGACCCGAACCATACCGAGACGACCCTCCGGTTCCCGGATTCTACGCCGCACGCCCCAGGGTCACGGTAAAAAGTTGTTTCCACTAACACTGTCCATGATGATTCTAAGTAAACTTCAAAAGCTGCTCAAGAAACACTTATCATGATATAATACGATGAAACTCAGAAGGTTGAGGTGTGTCCACACATGTTGGAAGAATAATCGAGTTGCTTTTTCTCCGATGATTGGTTTCTTACAATACATGAGCACCATCATCTTTGATAAACTATCAGCCTCCATAAATAGATAGTCGCATACCCGTCTCATTGTAGGTAGACCTGTTAGGATCTTAATAGTATTAAGGGGGTGAATTAGTGTAATAGCATGATTTTAAAAATCAATTAAAAAATTAATAAATTTTTTTTAAAAATTAATTAATGAAGTTAGAAAGTTATGAGTAAAGAGAATAAAACTAAATCATAAGTAAATGATAATTAAGAGAGGTAAACTAATTTATAATCATTTAGTCTTTCTGACCTACATCTATTTTTGATTAATTTTCTCTCAAGGCTATCGACTTTTATTATTGATCCTTTTTTTAATGGACAGAGATTAACTACTTTTGTTATAACTTTCTTATTTTTCAGGCTTAAGAGATAATCTTCATACTCTCTTTTTATATAAGATTTCTTATCTCCTATAACTTAAAATTATAAACAAATTTAAGAGGTGGAGGAGACTCAAACAATGCTAAAAATATGATATTACATCACTCTATTAGCTCAAGAATATATATTCTATCAATCAGGTCTAAGTAGAGCATTTATAGGCCTCAAAAGGCTTCAAGAATAAAGCTAAAAATTTAAATCTCTAAAAATTCGAGGTATGGGCAGTACTACCATTGATATTAAGTGGTACTACTATCGTAACTTTGACACAATCATAATTCTGGACTCTAGTGATATCATCACTATAATTTTGAATTTTGGATGATACCACTCCCATCCTAAGCAATACTATTGCCATCACAGGTAGCACTATCATTGAAAAAGTTGATAAAATATAAATAATGCTTATCAATTGACTCAAGTGGTACTACTGGTTGGGCAACGCCTAAGCCTAGTTTAGGCCATTGGTTTGGCCTTCTAATAGGTCTAATTTAGTTTGACTTTAAACACAACTTTTATGATAAGTGGGTTTTATTTTAAGATCGAAGTATTATCCTATGTCACTTATCTCAAAAGTATATTAGTTTAATAAACTCATTAATTAATTTTATTATTAAAATTTAGGATTCAATAATATCTTCCTTTTTAATGATGATAAATAATTGATGATGAAATCTTAATCAGACTCCCACTATCTATATGTCATCTTAAAAATATGATGAAGCTAAATTTAAAATAATAACCTTTTAGTGCTAGTCTTGAATTCAAGTTGAAATAATTTGACTATAAATTCTAGTGATTTTCAATAATAATCATTGTGTAAATTACATTTATAAATTTAGTTAAACAATATCATAAAATATTATAAATTAAAAACAACATAATATAATTTTATCTCTTCAATATTAAGAAATAAAGATGAGCATAGTTGTTATTTATCCCCCTTTGTCGTTCACAAAAAGAAGGAATATAAAATCTTATCGGACGATGATAATAAAAAATGTCTAAATAAAGTGAGAAAGTATATAACAAAAGTATCAAGATATTTATAGATATATTGTATCTTAATCAAAATCTAATCCTAATGGAGCTTAAGACGATCCAATCGAACTACTATAGAATCAGAAGATAAAAAAAGTGTTAGATCTGTTGAAGGTTTTACATCAAAGGGATCAATAGGAGGAGAATGACTACTTTTATATATAAGTATATCTGGGATAGGCTTGGGTAGAGGAGATAGGTAATCTAGTCTATATTCTATTAATTATAGTACACCTTAATCTTTTTAATATGTTTCTATTAGTGATATCAAATCTATCTAGTTTTATAATTTTTTCGTCTGATGAGATGGCTATATCATGTGCATATAAAAATTTGATAATTAAACATCTACATAGAAGCATTATATTCTTCTTAGATATATCAATCATATTTTGATGAATGAGATATCCAAAGCAATAATCATGCTTTGTCATAATTCAATACATAGTGTCTATTTTCAAAATATTAACTTCATTAAGATGATATTATTTAGGAAGTAAAATATTAATCAAAATATAATAAAATAATTTTATTTTAAATAGTAAAATATGCTTATAACTCTTAGGGGCAATAAATAAGTTAGGGTTTATAAAAATAGTGACAATGATGTTGTGATAGGTGACTCTAATAGATTCGGTATCCTATTGTCCTCGAAAAATAACATTCTTTTTAGTAATGCCTAATATGTTATAAATTATACCATCTGTGATAGATATATGATATCTTAGAACATAAGTAAATGATCTATCATTTTTATCTATATATAAATTATTATAAAATATTTTGACTAGCCTAAGGTTATACGTTTACTAATTTAAAAAAAATAGAAAGGACATTTAAGCTAGTAAATTATTAGATAGTTTCTAATTCATCTAAATCTTTTAGGTCCATATATTTTCTGTTGTAAACAATCTGAAATTCAAAATTTAAAAATTTAGGGCATGTTCATAGGAATCAAATAGGGTGGTCTTATAGGTTTTATTTATTATATTCTTTCTTTTGTCCCTTCAGAATCTTCTAGGTACCATGAGGACTATAATATATATTATAAAAATAAAAATAAGAATAAATTATAAATTGAGAATAAGAGGAGGATTTAGAGATTACCCTTGTAGTAAATATGTTTCCAAGTTAATATTTCTTTTTTGATCTTCAAGAAGAGTGATTGAATTGTAGAGAAAGGAGAGATGAGAGTCCTAGGTTTTATATGAGTAAAGAGGAAGAAGAGGACTTGAGGAGAAATTAAGAGGAAGGAGAAAGAGGGTTGTGGAGGTGAGAGAAGCTGAGGGTTAGGAGCGAGATAAGTTGGCTAGGGTGAGATTAAGGAGATAAGTAGGGTTTGAAGGGGTTTAGGGCAATTCTACCAGCAATCCTAAAGTTATAGGGCTTAAGATTGGGTCACTAGCAGTATATTGCTAGTTTGAGTGATGCTACCACCTTTGGATAGAATGTTCTAGTGATAGTACCACTAATCCCATGTATCACCAATCCTATGGTGCTACCATCAAGTTTTTTTTTTAATAACCCATGTCCAAAGTAATATTAAGAATCATTCATACAGGTGTAACATGTCTAATTTTCTTCTAATAAACTTAAATTATTTCTCACTTAATGGTTTAGTAAAGATGTCTGTTAGCTGATATTTTATGTTAATGAAATCCAAAGATATATTATTATTGCTTTTATGATCCCTAATGAGATGAAGTCCAATGTCAATGTGTTTGGTTCAAGAAAATTGAATATGATCCTTTAACAAGCAAATTACATTAGTATTTTCATACTTTATAAGGATATTTTTTTAAGCAAAGTTCATAATCTTCTAAAGTAATTTTTTTTATCTAAATTACTTATGCATAATATGTATCTACCAGAACATATTTATCTTCAACTGTAAATAGTACGCTAGAGTTTTATTTCATAGATGATTAAGAAACAAGTATATGACCTAAGAACTTATAAGTTCCAAATGTATTTTTTTAATCTATTTTATATCTTATAAAGTCAACATTAACATAAGAAATCAAATAAAAAAATTTAAATTTAGGATACCATAATCCTAAATTAGGCATTCCTTTTAAGTATATAATTTTTTTACTACTTCATAGTGAGATTATTTAAGATTAGATTGAAATATTATATAAAACCTAATACTAAATATTATATTAGGTCTTGTTATAGTAAGGTATAGTAAACTGTCTATTATGTCTCTATACATCTTTTGATCAAAGCATTTTCTTTTATTGTCCATATTTAACTTAGTAAGAATACTCATTGTTGTGTTGATAACTTTAGCATTGTCTATGTAAAATTATTTTAATAGATCAAGAGTGTGCTTGATTTGACTAATGAAAATCTTATCATTTAGTTGTTTAGTTTATAATCCTAAAAAAAATAAATTTACCCATTAAACTTATTTTAAATTCATGGCTCATACTCTTAGCAAATGGTTCACATAAAGATTTATTAATAGAATAAAAAATAATATCATCAATATAAATTTAAATTACAAAAAATATTTTTTAATTATTTAATAAATAATATGGTGTCAACCTTACTTTTCAAAAAATTTATTTTGAATAACAAAATAGCTAAGTCTCTCATATCAAGCCTTAGGGGCTTATTTCAACACATATAAAACCTTAGATAATTTATAAACATGATTTGAAAAAAATTATCTTTAAATCTGGGTGGTTGATCAACATAAATTTTTTTAAAATAAAATTATTAAGAAAAATACTTTTGATATTTATTTAAATTAATTTAAAATTTTAAAATATGTATAAGTAAGGAGCATCCTTATAGCTTTAAATCTAGCCATAAGAGCGAAAGCTTCTTCATAGTTTATACTTTCTTTTTGGTTGAAAATTTTACCTATTAATCTAGCTTTGTTTCGAACTACTACACTTTATTCATCTTGCTTATTCGTAAAGGTTTATTTAGTGTCAATTAGATCACTAGGTTTATGAACAAATGTTCAAATTTTATTTTTTCAATTTAATTTCCCTTTATGTATTGTTGAGATACATGAGCCATCTTTAAGAGTATTGTTAATGCGTTTAGGCTCAATCTTAGTAAAAAAGTAACATTTGCATAAATATCTTTTAAAGAAGAATAAGTTTTAACATTTTTTGATGTATCCCCAATAATGGATTTGAATATTTTTAGATGTATCCCTAATAATTAACTTTTTAGAATGTGCATCTATATACTTTTATTCTTTGGATAAGATTTCTTTAAAAGTAAATATATCCAAGTTTTTTTAGGGAGTAAAATTCACATTTAAATTTAATTTATTAAATTTAAAATTATTATCAAAAATTTTTTAACTTCAAGATATTCATAAAAAATAAAATGAATAGATTCTTTAATAATTAAATTTTTTTATTGAAAACTTAATAAAATTCAGAGATAGAGGAGTATTAAAGAAAAATACATTCATCAGATTTTATATTCAATTTTCCTAAGACATCCTTGTGATTTAAAATAAAATATTTATAACAAAAAATTTTAAAATATAAAATATTTGATCTTTTATTATTTCATAATCTATAAGAAGTCTTAGATAGATAAAATCTTATAAGAACCTTATTCATGAAATTGTATGATGCTTTAATGCTTTTGGCATAAAAATATTTGTGTAGGCTATGTTGATTAAGTATGGTCTTTGTAATATCTTATAAACACTAATTCTTTTTCTTAACAACTCCATTTTGTTATGAATTTCTTGAAATAGAGAAATTATGGTTATACTCATTTAAATTATAAAATTTTTAAAAATCATGAATTTTAAATTCATCACCATGATTATTATGAATAAAAAATATAATTTTTTTTTCATTTTAAACTTATTTATAAAACTTGATAAAATATTAGAAATAATCAAATTTTAAGTGTTAAGAAGAATATCCAAGTATATATACATTAGTTATCAATAATCATAAAAGCATATTTAATATCTGTTAGACTTGTGATATCAATATGTTTAAATAAATCTATGTGAATTAGTTGTAATAGTCTAGAGGTACTTATTTAGTTTTTGGGTTTGAAGCTACTCCTTATATATTTTCTTAATTAGCATGCATCACAAATTTTATCTTTGACAAATTTGATTTTAGGTATTCCTCTCATAAATTCTTTAATTTTAATTTATGAAATTAATTTTATACTAACATGTCTTAGTCTCATATGCTAAAGCTGTACATCATCATTCAAAATCGAAAAATAAGTTATATCACAAAAATCATTAAAATCAATAGTATAAATATTATCACTTCTTAAAGCTATCAAAGATTTATTCTTATTTGGCATTTTTATGCTGCAAGTATATGATTTAAGTTTAACATTATATCTCTTATCATAAAATTGGCTAATGCCTATTAAGTTATGTTTCAAACTATCTATTAAAAGCATATATTTAATCAAGAGATTTGATTTGTTATCAATAATTTCAATACCAATGATATTTTCTTTGTTGTTGTCTCCAAAAGTAACATATTCTTCATCTCAGCTAGTGAACTTTAAAAAATTTATAGGATCTCTTATCTTGTGTTTTGAATATCTACTATCAAAATATCATCTTTTGCTTATAACTCTTGTTTCAAAACATACTTATAAAAAAAAAAGATTTGCTTTATGTATCCATTTGATTTTGGGTTCTTCATGGTTAAATCTATCTTTCTTATCTTTTGACTTTAAATTACTTATAGTTTCTTAAGAAACTTAAACTAATTTAAGATAACTATATCTCCTAAGAGAGTATGTGTAAGCATAGTGATCAAACTTTTCCTAAAAACTATATTTAACTTCAGAAGGAGTATGTAGTATGAATCCCTTTAAAAAATTGATTGACTTTTAATATATGCTACTACTTGTGAAACCAATATCTTTTTTTAAAAAAAACACACAACCTTAGCAAGAATCATATTAAGTGACTTATTTTTAATTTTTAATTTTTTAATATTTATTATAGAAACTTATTTTCCTTTTGAAGAGATTTTATTATATCATTATTATCAATTGATTCTTCTAAGCAATGTTCTGGTTTCTCATTCATGGTAATTAGGTCTTTTATTATATTTTTAAAGTATGCAATTTTTGAAATAGCTTCTTAAGTTCAAGAATAGATAATTTTAAATATTTATATTTAATGCAAGGAGTACAAGATGTTGATGTATATTTGTCATGCATAATTTTTAATGTATTAAATTCATTAGTAAGAAATACATGATTCCTTCTTAGTGAATTATATTTCTTACCAATCTTTTTAAATTCATTATATAAATCATAAAATACTTCAAATAATTCATCATACGATAAGGAAGTTTTAGGAGAGTCAAACGCCTTATTGTTGAAAGCCATCAAAGTATAATTTATCAATTCTTCTTTATTAATTTGATCTTCTACTTTTAACTCACTTGATTCATCTCATATTGTTTTAAATAATTTTTTTTCTTCCTTTGGGTTCATAACTTTTTCAATTGTGAACATTCATTTTAGAAATGTCTTAACTTTTTGTATTCATAGTAGATGACTGTATCTTTCTTCAGCTCACTTTTATTTTTTTCCTTCTTTTCTTACTAGATTTATCTTATTTTTCCTCATAAATATTTTAAATCTTTTTGTAGAAAGTGTTATGTCATCATCATCTTTTTGTGCTTGAGAAATATTTTTTGGATTTGGGAGCAATATCATTCTTTTTCTTTGAAAGATTTTTCTTTTCTTTATCATATGCTTTGCATATTATTTCATAGGTTATTAAAGATCTTATGAGTTCTTCAAGAAGAATATTGTTCAATTCTTTAGCTTCTTGGATTATTGTTATATTTGGATCTCAACTTTTTAAAAGAGACCTTAAAATTTTACTAACAAATTCAAAATTAGTATTACTTTTATCAAGAACTTTTAATCAATTGACAATATCTGTAAAATAGGTATATATGTTACCAACAGATTCGCTTGACTTTATTTTAAATAACTCATAATTATAAATAAGAAGATTAATTTTAGGTTTCTTTACTTAGTTCTTTTTTGTGTCACTTCAAGAATATGTCATATGCCATATATAATGTCACGATTATAAATTTAATTAAATTTATTTTTATCTAAAGCACAAAATAAAAAATTCATAGCCTTAACATTCAAGGAAAATATTTTTTTCAAAATTATTTTATTTATACACCGATTTAGTAGATTTTTAAAAATTAAATATAATAATATTTCATAAATCATAGTTCATAAAAAGCAAGAATATCCTCATTCGTATTTCTAATAAGTATTTTTATTAATGGCACTAAGAGAATATCCTCATTCGTAAATCATAGTTCATAACCCTAATAGCATCAAAAATCACAGTCTAAAATATTAAACTAGTATAGTTGAACCCTTCTATCACCGATCTATTATCCGAACTTTTCACCACCCCATGTCATTAACCCATCAACAGAAAAAAGATAATGATATCTCTGATCTACAAGCATATGCTATGACTTCTCAAGATCCAATTGATGTCAAATTTGAAGCATTGGAATCTCGGATTGAATCGCGCTTGGAGGACAAATTACGTAATTTGTTTGCAGAATTCAGAATTGGACAACCACCGAGTCCAACCAAATTTCAGTGAGGAGAGAGTTTAGAGAGGCCTCTAGAGAAGGAGGGACAACCCTTGGACATGCTTCAACCACGCATGAGGATAGACTTCCCGCGATGGGAAGGAGACTTGGTGGGGTGAATTTCGCGCATCGAACGTTACTTTCACTTCTACCAACGTCGGATGAAGCTATGATAGAAATTATTATCATCCACCTTGAAGGAGATGCTATTCAATAGTATAATTGGCTAGAATACAATCATGGGGCTCCGACGTGAAATCAATTTAAGAATACATTGTTGAACCGTTTCAGACCTACGGAGTATGAAAATATCGATGGCCAACTCGTAAAGATTCGACAAACCTCAACAATTCAAGAGTACCAAACCATGTTTAAGAAGCTATCCTACCTTGCTCGTGATTGGATTGACTGTCAATTGTTAGAAACATTCATCGAACGACTAAAGCCAGAGATAAAAGGGAAGGTTAAGGTGCGGCAGCCCCGTACCATGACGCCTGTGATTTCTTTCGCTCGAATACAAGAAGAATGGCTCAGCCAAGATGCTCAGAGGATGAGAACCTCTCCTAGGCCCATGGCATATAAACCTTCTTCTGCTCCCAGCCATCCTTTACTGTCAAAAAAATTAATAAGAGAAGAACTACGTGATCGATCAGCAAAGGATCTTTGTTGGCATTTGCGACGAGCCGTGGAACCACGATCATCGTTGCAAAAGGGCTTACCTCCTACTGATTGAACCTCTTGAAGACATAGAGGAGGAGGTCTAGGAGAATGAGGAAAAGGTCACAAATGAAGAATAGTAGCCAGTTGACATTATGATGCATGCTCTTGTCGGTTACGCGAACCCGCAAACGATGAAAGTGGGAGGATTTCTGAAGCAACAACTGATCACCATTCTTATTAACACCGGGAGCACTAATAATTTTATGAACAGCAAGGTTGCTGTTCGGATGGCCTTACCTATTGAGAATTGTAGCAGGTTTGATGTTAAGGTCACCGACGGATGAATTTTGAAGTGTGATCATAGGTGCCCGGGGGTGAAATTATTGCTACAAAACCAAGAGATAATTATAGATTTCTTTCTCCTCCCTCTTGATGATTATGAGGCTGTGCTCAGCATCGAATGACTGATGATATTGGGTGATGTTTCCTAAAATTTTTTGAAACTAATTATGAAATAGGTGATACTGTACGGGAAATGTGGGGGCGACGTAACGATGATTTATACACAATGAATGGAGAAAGTTTTGCATAAAGTATACATCAGCTTTTTAGCACAACTTGAGCAGCAATCTAAGGGAGAGCCAATTGAATTTGAAGACCCAAACCTACTTCTCTTGCTTGCTGAATTTTTGGATATATTTGACGAACCGTGCAGCCTACCTCCTACCAACCGGCATGATCATCATATACCGATTCTTCCGGGCAAACCTCCAACAAATACTTGGTCATATCGGTATTCATATCTTCAGAAGGATAAAATAAAAAGGATTGTAAAAGAGATGCTCGAAATAGGAGTTATTCGACCAAGATGTAGCCCTTACTATTCATCGGTGCTCCTCGCATGAAAATAGGATGGAACATGGTGAATGTGCATTGATTACTGAGCTCTTAACGGTATAACTATCAAGGACAAGTACCATATTCCAGTAGTAGATGAATTACTTGATGAATTAAAGGGAGCACGAGTCTTCACAAAGCTGGACCTTCGATCCGGGTATCATCAAATACGAGTGTGCAAAGAAGACATACTAAAAACTGCCTTTTGAACTCACAACGGCCACTATGAATTTCTGATAATGTCCTTTGGTCTCACTAGTACTCCCTCCACCTTTCAGAGCCTTATAAATGATATTTTTTGAAGTTATCTTTGTAAGTTTGTACTGATTTTCTTCGACGATATCCTTATTTACAGTCCTTCTCTTGAAAGTCATTTTTAGCACTTACGACTTATTTTGACGATTTTACGAGAACATGTTCTTTTTGTCAAAAAATTGAAATACAGCTTTCTTCAACAAAATATAGAATATCTTGTGCATGTCATATCAGAGGAAGGTATGGCGATGGACCGCTCTAAAATTAAAGCAATGCAGAACTGGCCGACCCCGAGGAATATAAAATCGCTATGCGGCTTTCTCGGTTTAACATGCTACTACCGCAAGTTCATGAAAAACTATGGAAAGATCAGTGCATCCCTTACTTCCTTGCTAAAAAAATATGCTTTTTAATAATCGAACAAAGTCACCATCGCCTTCGACGAACTTAAAGCTGCAATGTCAACAATGCTCGTACTAGCACTACTCGACTTTGGCAAGACTTTTGTTATTAAAATCGATTCCTTTGGAGTCAGAATTAGTACTGTACTAATGCAAAATAGCTATCCTCTCACTTATACCAATAAGGCGTTATCTCCTTTCTATCTCAAGATGACTATTTACGATAAAGAGATACTCGCGATTGTGTATGCGATAGCCAAATGGAGACCGTACTTGATCGGGCAACACTTTTAAATCAAAACCGACCATAAAAGCCTAAAATATTTTTTAGAGCAAAAGATATCTTCTCCTGAGTAGCAAATATGGGTAATAAAGCTTCTTGGATATAATTATGAAATAACTTACAAAAAGGAGAAAGAGAATGTTGTTACAGATGCGCTTTCGCGATTACCCAAGCAAGCTGAATTTTTTATTGTTTCACTTCCAACCAGTGACTTCCTTGAGAATATTAGGAGGGAATGGCAAGATAATTCAGAGACTAGTAAGATCATAAAAAAATGGAGGAAGCACTAAGCTCCTTGGCTCATTATAGTTGGGACTCAATAGACTTGCGCTATAAGGGACACATTGTGCTTGTACCAAATTCTACTTGCATAAAGTTCATCCTTCAAGAGATGCATTCCACATCTACGACCGGGCACTCTAAGTTCCTTAGAACCTATAAGAGAATTAAAAAAAATTTATTGGGTAGGGATGAAAAATATTATTACTGGATTTGTAGCAAAATGTGATATATGTCAACGACATAAAGGCGAGACAATGGCAAGTCTCGGAAAGCTGTAACCTCTACCCATCTCGGACTCAATATAGATTGATATATCAATGGAGTTCATCGAAGGGCTTCCCTCATCACAAGAAAAAGAGTTATTCCAGATGTAGGGCACTAAATTGAAGATGAGTATGGCATATCACCCACAAACCGACGACCAGACTAAAGTAGTGAACAGGTTCTTAGAGATATACCTCAAATGCTTCATTAGTGACCAGCCAAAAGAGTGGACAAACTAGCTTTCTTGGGCCGAGTGGTGGTATAATATAACTTATCATTCATCCATAACATATACTCCCTATGAGACTATGCATGGCCGACCTCCCCCTGTAATCCTAAAATATGTGTTGGGCGCCTCTAAAGGAAAATAAGTAGATAAGGAACTACAGGACAGAGACATAATGCTGAAGTTGCTAAAAGATAATCTCACTGTATCTCAAGCAAGGATGAAACAACAATATGATCAACACAAAGGCGAAAGAGAATTTTCAGTAGGAGATTGGGTCTTCCTACGGCTCCAACCATACAAGCAAACATTAATCCAGACCAGAGTATCCATAAAGCTTTCACCTCGGTTCTATGGACCAGACCAGATTTTAGAGCACATCGGAGTAATAGCATACAGATTGAACTTACCCATCAGCTCTCAAATCCATCCAGTCTTCCATGTGTCATGTTTGAAGCTCAAGTTAGGACAAAATGAGACAGCCCAAAGCCACCTATCAAATATGACTACCCAAGGAGAGCTCCAAACCCAACCGAGTACTATTATTGATCGACTGATCATGACTCGACGACAACGACCTACTACTGAAGTACTAATACAGTTGGTGAACCTACCAGCAGAAGATGCCACTTGGGAGAACTATGATGACTCGAAGATCAAATTTTCAGAATTCATGGAGCGTCAGCCTCGAGGACAAGGTTGATTTGAAGAGGACGGGTTTGTTAGGACTAGCAAGGAGAGTCCTAATTTAGTTTTATTGAAGGGGGCAAACATATAAATTCTAAGGGCATTCATATAAATCCTATCTAGTCGACCCCTATTAAAGAGGTGAAGAGGCCGGCTAGGTCAGGATTAGTTTAGAGAAAGATATTTTAGGGGAAGTTTATGACAAGTGTAATCCTAGTTAGCCATCCATTATCTTAATTAAAGAGTGGTTAGTTGAGGTGGGGTAAGTTAGAGTTAGATTAGGAATTGGTAAGCAACCAGCCACCCCTAGATAGGCCGATTGGAGGTTGCTTCTTGGAGAAGCATTAGAAGTTGATTAGAAGTAGGAGTTCTATTAGAGTTGGGGTTTAGAAGCCCTATAAATAGTCATGTATTCATCCTCTTTTCTTAATGAATAGATCAATCCTTTTAGTAGCCTTTGAGCAATAACTTGGAGGAAGGAACCCCTATAGAGTTCCAATGAGACCGATCCCCTGAAGAGATCAACCCCAAGCTTAGAATCCGCAAGGGTTCTAACATTATTTTCTCTACATGATCCTTGAATTTCAGAGGTGGCATGATCAGTAATCATCGATTCAGTGCTAATGTGCTCAATGACCACTTTCTCTTTTTTTACATGTTCTCTTATGTCTAAATACTTAATGTCGATGTGTTTACTTCGACTTCTACTTTTATTGTTCTTAGCCATAAAGACAACAATTGAATTATCACAGAAAATTCTTAATGGCCTAGAAATAGAATCCATAATTCTAAGCCCAGAAATGAAACTCTTAAGTTATACACCATATAAAGTAACCTTAAAATAAGAAACAAACTCAGCTTCCATGGTAGAAGTAGCAGCCAAGGTTTGTTTGACACTTCTCCAAGAAATAGCTCCACCAGCCATCATAAAAATATATCATGATATTGATTTACGAGAATCAACACAACTAGCGAAGTCTAAATCTGAGTAGTTAATTACATCCAGATTGTCTGTATGTTTATATATAAGCATGTAATCCTTGGTTTCTTGAAGATACATCATCACTTTCTTTGTAGCTCTTTAGTAGTCTATACTTGGATTACTTTGATATCGACCTAGCATCCCCACAGCAAATGCAATATCAAGCCTAATACAGACCTGAGTATATATAAGGCTTCCTACGACAGAAACATATAGGATATTTTTCATTGATTCCCTCTCAAGGTTGTTCTTCGGGTGTTGGTTCAAATTGAACCTATCACCTTTCACAATTGGAGCAACACTCAGTGAACCATCCTTCATCCGAAATCTTTCTAAAAGTTTATTAATATAGGTTTCTTGTGATAGATCTACAATACCTTAAGGTCTATCTCTATGGATCTTAATGCCAATGACATAAGATGTTTTACCCATATCCTTCATATCAAAGTTTTTAGAAAGGAATTATTTAACCTCATGAAGCAAACCCTTATCATTGGTTGTAAGCAAAATATCATCTACGTATAAAATAAGAAAACATATTTTACTCCCACTAACCTTTTGGTATATACATTGATCTATGAAATTTTCAACAAATTCGAATAAAAAAATCACTCCATGAAATTTAAAATACCATTGGTGGGAGGCTTGTTTTAAACCGTATATAGATTTCTTAAACTTACAAACCAATTGCTCACCAACACTAGAGGAGAAACCTTCAAGTTGTTTCATATAAACCTCCTCTAGATCTCTGTTAAGAAATATTATTTTCACATCCATTTATCGCAACTCAAGGTCAAAATGAGCAACCAATGCCAAAATGATAGGAAAAGAATCTTTCTTAGATACAGAAGAAAATATCTCCGTATAATTAATTTTCTCTTTTTGAATAAATCCTTTTATAACCAGTTTTGTCTTTTATCTCTCAATGTTACCTAATAAATCTTTCTTGATCTTAAAGACTCATTTATAACTAATAGCCCTTGCTCCATTAGACAACTCTACAAGATCTCAGACTCCGTTGCTCTTCATGAAATTTATCTCCTCCTTCATGGCATTATACCATAAATCTGACTCTTTATAACTCATGGCTTATGAAAATATTTCAGGATCATTTTCGGCTCTAATATTATAGTCAAATTCTTGTAGATATATAACATAATCACTAGGAATTATTGATCTTTTATTTTTAGCCTTCTTAATATTGTACTAATGTTTCCCTAAGGAACTTATGGTTCAACTAATTGTTTAGGATATTGTTGTAATTCCTAAACTACTTGATCTATTAGAATACTGGCAGCAACTTATGGAATCTTAATGATTGATTGTTCAACATCATTTTGTACTTGATAAGTGCTATGAACTATAACCAATCTATCGTTTGATGTGGAAGGTTGAAATTATATATGATCATGTGCAGAGACTATGTTCTTAGACTTATCGCTCCCACTGATCATGTCACCTCAAGAAACTTAGCGTTTCTTGATTCTATATGAGATGAACAATAAAACATGTAACCTTTGAACTTTTTAATATATATAATAAAATACCCACTAATAGTCCTCGGGTCCAGTTTCTTCTCTTGTGGATTATATATCCTGACCTCAGACAGATATTCTTAAATATGCATATGTTGCAAACTTAGTTTCCAACCTTTCTATAATTCAAGTGATGTATTTAGGACAACCTTAGTTGGAACTCGGTTTAATATATACACAGTCATCTTTAGTGCTTCAATCCACAAGAATTTAGAAAGATTAGAGTTGCTAAGCATACTCCGTACCATGTCTAATAACGCTTAGTTTCTTCTTTCTACAACACCATTCTAGTCTGAAGAACCACACATAGTATATTGGGCAATAATCTCATATTCTTGAAGAAACTTAGCAAAAGGACTAGGTGCTTATCCATTCTCAGTATATCTATCATAATATTCTCCACCTCTATTTGATTTTACAATTTTAATTTGCTTATCACATTGGTTCTCAACTTCAGTCTTAAAGACTTTGAAGACATCCAATATTTCATTTTTGTTATGAAGCAAATAGATATATATATATATATCATGAGTAATTATCTATAAAGGGGATGAAGAATTTTTGATCATGTGCATTCATGTCTAGACAACATATATTAATATGAATAATCTCTAATATGTTTAAACTCCTATTAGCATTTTTTTGGACTTGTTGGTCTGCTTTCCCTTAATACAGTCCGCACAAGTCCTAAAATCAATAAAATCAAGAGTACTAAGTACTCAATCATTAACTAATATCTTAATTATCTCTATGGAGATATGTCCTAATCTCTGGTGTCATAACATAGATGAGTCATCATTAATATTACACATTTTAATGCTAGCGTTAACATATATTGAACTATGAGTATTATTATTTTGTAAAAAAATACGATAAAGACCATCAAATAAAATATCATTCCCAAGATAATTATATTTATATAATAAACTAAATGATGTATCTTGAAAATTAAAGGAATATCGAAATGGTACAAGTTTCTTTAGAAACTTAAAATAAGATGTTTTAAAATAAAACCGTTACTTAAAATTAAAATGTATGTTCCAATTGCCTCCACATGTGAGCTCATCTTATTATCAGATAAGATGTTTTGCTCACTTCCCACTAGCTTCCTTAAGTTTTGCATATCTTACAAAGAGTTTGCAATATGGATTGTTGATCCAGAGTCAATCCACCAGGTGTTAATATTAACATTAACCATATTAGATTTATAACACACAAACGAGGTTGGTTTACCTTTTTTTTCAAGCCATGCTTGGAATTTCAAGTATTCCTTCTTCATGTGTCCCTTCTTTTTATAGAAGAAACACTTTGCTTCTTTCTTGATATCAACTTGGGGTCGTATTTTACTTTTTTCCTGTTGATTAGCTTTTTGATTGGCTTAATTTTTATTAGTTTTATTCTTCGCACGAGTGGTTACCACTAATGTACTCTCACATAGTTCCATCACCAGCCTCTCCTCTTCTTGAACACACATAGTCATTAATTCATTGATTGACCATTTGTCTTTATGTGTGTTATATGAAATCTTAAAAGACCCATATTGATGTGGAAGGGTATTCAAAATATAATGCACTATGAAGGATTCTGACATATCAACCTCGAGTTTCTTAAGTTGAGCAGCAATATCCCGCATTTGCATTATGTGCTCACGCACACCTTTTACGTTGATGAGTCTAAGGGATGAGAATTTTATTATTAGGGTGTTTGCTAATGCTTTTTCTGAAGTGACGAATTGCTCGTTGATAGTTTGTAGCAAGTCTCGGACTTTCTCATGCTGGTCAACAGAACCACGTATACCAGTAGTTATTTTAGTCTTGATAAACATCACGCATACTGCTTATATTTTTTTAGTTATTTATATTAATATTATTGGTGCTTTAGAAGAATAAATCAAAATAGATAAATTATTTTTAAAAATTCCACTTATTTAGTTAATTGCTTGTGTTTCTTATCCTTTTACTAAATTAGATGGTTAAAATGATTATTTAATCACTTATTATGAAAGTTCAGGAGTAGATATTGATATTGGTGATAAAATTAGAGAAATAAAAAATTTGATCATTAAGTCATATGACTATTTTAGTGCTAACTATAGTAGATAACAAATTAACTCTGAAATTTCTCCATCTACATATTAAGTTGATAAGGATAGTAAAAAAATGTAATGGAGAAAAATTCTTATTACAAAGATTAAAAAAAAAACCAAAGGGATCATTGAGCTTGATATGTACTTAACAATTTTGTGAGTTTGGTGACAATGCTATAGATATAGAGTTTTCTATTCTAGAATGGTGAACACGATACGCAATGACCTTTCAAATTTGGCAAAAATTACAAGACAAATACTAGTAACTCTAGTTTTAACAATAGATGTGAGTAAGCCCTCAAATCAGTTGAAGCTCAAGCATATATTAATGGTTGAACCAAGATAATAAAACAAAATTAAGAGATTATCTACTAAGACAACTATTGCTTATTCAACATATCTCGAAGGAACGATCATACCTTTCGATACTAAAAGTGATTAAATACTTTATAATTTTATTTTTTATATCAACTTTTTTTATTATATTAAACTCATTATAGTTGTACATCCTTTTTTTTTCAAATTTTAGAAATAAATTTATGATTTTTCATATTTTAAATTATTTTTACTAAAAAATTATATTAAATAACCGATTCGAACTAGAACGATGACCAAATTGGAACCAAAACCAGAACTGGTGGTTCCAGTTCCAGAACTAGCCCTTGCCATTTCGATTCTGGTTCCAGATTTGGCCATTGTTAGATCAGTTTCGGTTTCAAAGTTTTGGAAAATCGAAATGATTCTAGAATCACAAGGAATCCTTGCATTGTATTAAAAATATGAGCAGTTGATTGGGAATGAATCTACAAAGTATTATAAAAAAAACCTTTATTAAGTTTGATTCGAAACATATAAATACTTTTTTTTTTCGAGCCAAACAAATCGTTTTGGGCAAGTCAGAACTATGCAATATATCATTTTTCACGTTCCATTTTGTGGATTTGAGCATGTTTATAGGATTCCTTCACATTATACAATCTTTTTTTATGCTACTTTTCAACTTGCTGATGACTTACAAAATAAATTGAAGGAACCTTTTGATTCGTAGGTCTTGTTTCCTCTTGAACAACAGTACTAGTTATATGAACACTTCAGAAGGCAAGGAATAAAATATAAACTATGCTAAAAAGAATTTATCTACATTCATTCCTAAAACCTTTAATTTTTTTGCTAAATTTGCCATTTCAAGGACATGCACATGAATGCTGCAAGCACCATCAAATTTTATACTAGTTAATCTGGTCATTTATTTACCAGCAAAGGATCTATCAGTAGTTTGATAACATTTTTATATAAATTTCATGAATTCTTTAGCATTATCAGTTTGGTAAGAGTAGAGTTAATGTTATTTGCAATTGTTATTCACATAGACATTAAGCTTAATCTATTCGATCTTTTTCAAATTTTGTGGAAAGACTTTTCTTTATTACTGCTAGTAGTGGGCTCTCAACTTGAAGTGCCAAATTAAGATTAGAACATCAAGGTGAAACAGAAATTGTTCACACCAATTAGAAATTTTAATCCATTAAGGAAATAGATGAAGCATGCAAATGAAGCGATACTACAAAATACATGATAAACTGCTTTCACACTAAATGCTTTTAGCATAAACATCATCACATAATCAAATTCAGACTTACAAATAAACTATAAATGCATATCAAAGTTCTCCTTTGGGTAAATTTAAGATGTACAATCATGATGATGCTTCTTTATGTGTCACTTTACTTAACAATTGAATATATTCAAACTAGATATATTTGCTATTTTTGGATACACAAGATAATTTAATAGAATTTAGAAACTATAATAATTATATTTATTAGTTATAAGAATAATAGATCGATCTTTGGGTGATCCCCAAAGTTTTTATAAACTATGAATATCAATATACTCATTACAAAGTTCACTATCATGTCATTTTTATTCATATGTATCAACAAATCATGGGTAATTGATTTATAAACTTTATGTAACTAATATTTATATGATCAAATGTTCGACCACTTTGGTGACCAACAAACCACATAATACATATCAAGTTACATATAATTTGATATATGTAATAAAATCATAATACCATTATATAATTCATTATCATAATATGACTTGTAGTCATTTTTCATGATTGATACGATCTAAACAAAGTCAAATCCAATTGTTAATACTTAAATTATAATCAAAATTGATATAAAATAGTAGAATCATAATTTGATACGATAATAAGATAAACAAATTTAATCATTAAAAATTATAAGTCTGAAATCATGGTTCTGATGCCACATGTTCTTTCTAAGTCTGAAATTTATTTTGTAGGAATGAATCAACTCTACTCCATCATATTCTTTCTTCCAATGTAAACATTTTGTCTACAATGTCCATCAGTTTCTCTTTTCATTTAAAACCCAACCACCAAGCTCTCGTTCCTCTTATGCCCACCATCAGCTTTGCCAATGGCGAACGTTATGGGATTCGAAGCCAAATGAGAGGTAAGGAGGATAGTCGTTCAGATTCTAAGAGAGGAGATTACCGAAAGAAAGAGGGATTTGAGTCAACTTGGAAGAGGAGGCTGCACTTGATTTGTTTTGTTGAGTTACTCACAACTAGGGCTGTGTTAGACCTAATGGGTAAGAAGGTCTCCTCATAAGCTTGATTGAGTTAGGCTACTAGTATTTAGACGTAAAATGGAGTTAGGGACTGATATGTTGAGAATTTTTCACATAAATAACAAGAATTGGCCTTACAAAATACATAAAATGTTATTTAAAAAAAAAAAAGATAATTAGGGCAACCGATATCATTTAGTATTTTCTTGGTTTGCCATGATATTAAAAAGGAAGTGTGATCATAAAGATGAGAAAATGTATAATCTAGAAAGAATATATTAGAACCTAATATATTTAGCTCTTTCCTAATATCTTACAAACGTATTTATAAGCTTCTGTTGCGTGCGCATCATGTTGCATGATGTTCCTGCCTAGATCATCTTTCATGAAGCCATCCGTTGTCCGTATCAGAAACTAATACGTTTCGAACTTGTTTTTGGTTTCTTTAGCATGCAAAGCACCATCGAGCGTTACAGAGAACACTCGAAGGAAGACACCAGCAGCACGACCATGGAACAAGACGCCGAGGTGCAGCGTTCCTTTGTTTCTGACTCTAAGAGTTTCTATAATCGTACTAATCTGGTCAATTAGGTGGAACACAAGTGATCGTACACCTCGTTCACTAGCATTTGATTTCTGCCAGAGCCAAAAAAAAAAAAAAGTCTTTTTCTTCTCATTTAATTTCTTAAAAGATGGTTTTGTCGAGTGTAGCAATGGAAATACGAAGCATCATTCATCTCGAAGAAGATTGAAGTGCTTGAAGCCTCCAAGCAGTAAGCTTCTAGTCCGATACCCTGCTCATCTGATACTGCTGCAGTCAATACAAGATTTTGTGGGCGTAAATCCTATTGATGCAGGAAGCTCTTGGGTGAAAAACTAGAGTCGTGCTCATTAGAGGAACTGGATGAATTAGAAGGCACGATAGAGCAGAGCTTGCGCAGTATCAGAGGGAGAAAGGCAAGTCGGTTGCTGAACATTTCAGTACTACTTGTATCAAATTAGCAGTAGGAAACCGATACTAATTACATGCTCTTGTTTCTACCAACTTCAGCATCATTTGCTAAGGGAGAAGATTTCACAGCTAAAAGAGAAGGTAAATTACTCGAAGCTTTGCTGTTGGTCAAGTGTTGCAGGCTTGTACCGCGTCTGTAGCTGATATTACTCACTCAATTTGATTCAGGAGAGTTCCTTAGTGAAGGAAAATGCACTACTACGTGAAAAGGTACGTTTGATCAATCTGCTGAATTAAGTTGATTTTTTTGATGGCATAATTTGGCCAAAAAAATGTTCTTCGCATCACTGGGACTGCAAAAGCATTTAACTGATTTGACATTGTTAATGTTTGAACTTGGAAGTGCAAGCTACTGCCGCAGTTGCCATCTGCTGCTTCCAAGGAAGCTGCACCATATGCCAACCTCGACCAACACACTGAGGTAGAGACGGAGCTGCGCATTGGATTTCCAGGAAGAGAGACCCATGGGATGTAGCGATGTTTAATTGACCTCTCCGATCTGTAAATTTAGTGACTTTTGTATAAAATTCAGTGACATACATATGATGCTGGGCACAATAGGGAGAAATAACTATCTGCCGAAAAAATTCCTATTGTTATTTTTCTCTATTGAGTGCAATAAGAAAAATTAGATTTCCTGGATACTGCATGTGGATTTACTTGACCGAAGGAAAATGCTCTTCCGGCTATTAAATGAGAGGCAGAGCTAATGCTGACTTGGAACTCTATGCTCATCCACTTGATTTTGTTTTCCAGAGATCATGCGACATTTGAACACCACGCAAGTTTACTGATGTGATCCGTTTTCTAGCATGACATTTTCCTTGTCCAATCTCAACATGAAGTAGCCTATTTAGATCCATCATTGGGCTAAAAAGTGAGTAGCTGCAGAAAACAATGGAAATCAGGTTATGGTTAATTAGTCTGATGGCGGCAGCTCTTGTGTGGTGATTCTTTCTTTTGTGAACCTCTGAATGTTACACAGCTCATCAAATTTCAGTTCCTGTTCTGAAATTTCCATTTACTTGGGTTCTCTAGCCTTAGTTCATTATCTCTTCTTTCTTTTCTCTTGCTTGAGTGACATTTTGTACTCTTTGCCCATAAAATCACACAGCTAGGTTTACATGCTTTATCGCTGGCAGAACTAGAATTTTCTTGATCCGCGTGTTAGCTATTCTTGACAACGTTATCAGAAAATCAAAGATGATGAAGAAGAAGACGAGATTGTGGGTGACGATTATGGAATCGAATGAATAGAATGCGAGCTGAGCTACGAGACTCCTACGATAAATCAGACTCATGTCACCAAGGTGGCGCATCGTCGTTCTCCAGACGTGGGGTGGTCCGAACCATCGCCGCTGCCGGTGCCCTGACATGACCCACCATGGAGATCTGCAGTGCCTCCTCCTCGTACGCTCTTCTCTCCATCTCCGCAGTCCGCAACCTCTTCCACTTCGCCGTCACCATGGCCACCAAGATTAGTCCTAAGAGCACTGCGCTGAAGGCACCCGCCGCAACGCTGACCACGACTACCTTCCATCCGCTCAGCTTCATCTCCTCTCCACCACCGGCATTCTCAATGGTCTCGACTACCAGGGCAAAGTGGCCCTGACTTCGCGCACTACATGCATTGCTGCGGGTCACGTTCGATAGGCTCAGTTTGCCGTCCAACTCGAACAGCGCGCAGAGCACTCGCCGTCCCTTAGTGCTCTGCTCCAATCCCGAAAAATCTACTGCGATGGGTCTCTTCGTCACCAAGATCTCCAGCTCGGGTGGAATCGAAGAATTGAAAATGCTCGCTGCTCTGTAGAATAGAAGGCCTAGCACGGGAGAGACCAGTTGAAACCCCGATATGTTCCTGTAGCTGCCGTACACGGAAGAGAGGTTGCCCAGGTTCTGAATCACCAGGATGAGCCTCTTAGAGTGGGGATGAACGACGACGCCTGGTGCGACATGGAACTCACTGACCGAGGCGCCGTGACGCCTTAAGCTACTAGTCCGATACCGCACAGTCTCCACGGTCGCCCCGGAGACGCTGGGAGGGAGTGAGACATTGTAGACGACGGCCGTCTTGTGGTGGTCGGTGAGATAGGACCGGAAGGCTGAGTCTCTCACTATCCGGTCGATGAGGGCAGGGTCCTGGAGTTGGTGCGAAGGAGACGAGAGGCTGATGATGAGAAGAAAGAGGAGGTGAGGCTTCAAGCGAAGACCCATCGACAGGTTGCTAGGAAAAGCACTGCTCCTCGCCACCGCAATAGCATTGAGAATTGTCTCTCTTTCTGGCTGCTGCCTTTTTACCTTCAGTGCTCCTCTCTTTTGCTTTCCTTTGTCGATAAAGACCGACAAGGCGCAGACCAAGGACGGAATGGAGATCTCCAAATGGAAGATCGAGGGTTCTGCTTCCAGTTGCAGCTGCATGAAGGGTTCGGTGCAAATGTGTTGGATCCTCGACTTGGGTACTATTTGAGGATGAAGTGACTTCGATAGTTGCACCAGCTACGTAGTTGGGATGGGGTACCTGTGTGTGGTGTGTGTGGGGTTTGGGGAAGAATGATGAGGGTAGATGGGTAGTCAGCATTGCTCTTTTGGAAAGGAGAACGAGTCCGGATCTGGGGACGACGTGCTTTAGGCTTTGCGTGAGGAATAGATTAATCTAAGAGAGGGGCTAAAAAAGTGCTTTCCCCATGGGTTGGTTCCCACATCATGCACTGCTTTTGCTGAAGGGACGAACTGGCTGGCGGTGCTTATGCTAATGGAATGATGGTGGCTGAGGCATGCCTGCTTCTGCCGGTATCTTCGAGTGCTGTCTTTTTTGTGGGGTTGACTGGGGGCCATAATAAGCCATTCCCATGTCTCGTGGCCCTGTCGGTATTACCTGCTTGAGCTTTTAGTTTAAATGGTCTTTATGCTCCTCTCTATCATAATGCCTGTCTGTCCATACGTCTTTCAACGCAAAATGGTTTCAAAGTAACACAGAGGTCACAAGTCGAAGGAGCGTGACCAATGCTTCTCGAGAAATATGTTGCTACGTTTCGATGTAGCTTCGTACACTCAGCCACATGCACAGCACATGGCCTCCTCTCTAAACTTAATGCACCACTTTAGGTTAGGCTTACAACAAGATTTAATCGAAGGTGCCTGACAGCGAAGTGTCTGTGTGTCTGATGCATGCGGTGGGCGTGTTGGACGCTAGTAATGACTGTACACAAAGGACAAGCATGATCCCAACAACGAGAGCTTGGCATGAACGCAGTACGCGTAAAGGATGGAGGGTGAGGTTGACCCTTCCAGGTGGGCTCGAGTGAGTGGTTGTCTCGCCTACGTAAGCCCAAAGTCCAGCCCATGGTTTGTTTCGTATGGTCCACACAAATGCCCATCATATATACCTTCTTGCCTTGTCATTTAAGCCTACTGTTGAATCGACGCGTTCACAGCCCGAAACCATTATGCCGATGAAGCCTTCCAAATTTTGATCGAGCTAGTACGCTGGCTCTTTTATTTCCCCTGTTGTGCTACCGATTGAGATGGCCTGCAAACGAGTCTTATTTGTAAACTGTCATTATCTTACAGCTTTGATTTGTCTTAATCTCTTTGCAACACTCTTTAAATTCTGCGCATTGTATCTGTCACGGAATGCAAATATGGTCGGTGAGAGGCGTCGTCTGGTGACGGCCGCGTGTTCCGCCTTTTCCCAATAAAAAATAAACGCAGCCTTTCCACGTGACGAGAATAATTTAATGCAAACGAGTGGCTGTTGGTCTTCCACGTGTGCCTCCTCTGGCTGTAAGATTGACTGAACTTGGATCGAACAGAACACGGCTTGTGACCCTTTCTATTAACTATGGAGCGAGCCCATACGCGACCACGAGAGTGAACCCCTCGAATCGGTACTACAGTTTGCACCCTTAAAGCCACCGACGAAACTTTGTGCTGTTCCACAACCCTCGACGTGGATGTGGCCGAGCACACGTGTCGGCACATGCGCCTGGCCGAGGTGGTCTTAATAAAGAACCTGACATCACGAACACAACGGTCGATGACATCACCCGCGTCAACATATTCTCGCGCCTCCTTTACTTGTGTAGCGTCTCGAAGCTCCCTTTCAACACCTCTGTCTGTCTCATGGCGGATCAGCTTCTCTCCACCGTCACTTACCACGAGACCCTTCCGGAGAACTACGTAAGGCCAGCGTCTCAAAGGCCTCGTCTCGCGCAGGTCATCAGCGACGCAAACGTCCCCATCATCGATCTCGGTTCCCCGGATAAGTCCCGAATCATCTCCCAGATGGGGAAGGCCTGCCAATCCTATGGCTTCTTCCAGGTCATTGAATTCCGACGCCCCAGCTTCTTCCTTTCCTCCTCAACTCTCTGCTAAGTATTTCCCGGGTTATTGGTTTGTAGGTTGTGAACCATGGAATCGATGCTGGATTGATGGTGAAGATGATGGCTATTGGTCTGGAATTCTTCCGTCTCCCTCCCGAGGAGAAGGCAAAGCTCTACTCCGATGACCCGGCCAAGAAAATGAGGCTCTCCACGAGCTTTAATGTCAGAAAGGAGGCGGTACACAACTGGAGGGACTACCTCCGGCTTCACTGCTATCCTCTGGAGGAGTACGTTCCCGGCTGGCCTTCTAATCCCTCTTCGTTCAAGTAAGTTATTCGTGCTTCTCCTCCTCTTCTTCTCTTTAGTCGGACAGTAATAGCATAAGAATAGTCAAATAATTTGAGTATGTACTGAAAAAAAAAAAAAAAGGGGGTGATAATAAGAATAATAATAAATAAAACATTAACGTAAAGACTTGAATACCGATCGAATCTCTATGCGGCGATTCGACAGGTGCAAATTACCGGTTTCCTTGATTCGATAGCCTCGCATCTGGATGCCGGTCAAGGATCTCATGCTGCCAGAGCATGAGCTATATTACACGCTTCGAACATGCATGATGCATGTATAGGAGAAACACACCAGTTCCCTTGAGTCTTCACTAGAATTTGCTTCTTTGATGCGAGTAGCAGTGCGCATGAAACCATTAGCTGCTGATGATGATGGATTACAAGTCATTGGCCTCGAGAATCGTGCTCTATGTATGACTTTGAAAGGTTGATCTCTTGGAATTAATGCTTCACGTCTCTGGATCTTATGATTGGTCATTGTCGTAGAAGACAAACATGGCTGGAAAATATAATCTGCCGAGGTAAGAACATTCTAGAGGGGGAATCTTCGTCGTGTGAGGCAGCACCAAGCCTTCTTCGTGGGATATTTTCGATTTTTTTATAGCACTGACGGGAACATGGTTATCTATGCGGAGATTTCATAAAATGGACTAATAAATCAAGGGAAAACACGAGGTTTCATGAGAGTATGTGGAACACAAGATCCGGGTCAGAAAATAGGTGCACTGATAAAAGCACCATTTCCGGACGCATACCAGACATCCCACTTGGAGCCAGTGCATTTAAATATGAGGAGAAAGAGGTCTCAAATCCTGCATGTGCAGGCACATGTTGACAGTCACAGAACGTATGCATCTGCAATAAAAGTTCTTTAACTGGATGGTCCCGTTTCTTGATGATTAAGTTTGAAGAGATTGCCGTGTTGTTCTTTCTGTTCTGTGTTCCAGGGAAGTGGTGAGCACTTACTGTGAGGAAGTTCGTCGACTGGGATTTCGGCTGCTTGGAGCATTGTCATTGAGCTTAGGTTTGGAGGAGGAGCACATCGAACGGGTGCTGGGAGAGCAGGAGCAGCATATGGCCATCAACTACTACCCGAGGTGCCCGGAACCGGAGCTCACATATGGCCTGCCCGCACACACTGATCCAAATGCCCTCACCATTCTTCTCCAGCAGCCCAACGTGGCTGGCTTGCAGGTTCTCAAGGACGGCAAATGGATCGCAGTGGAACCCAGACCAAATGCGTTTGTGATCAACATCGGAGACCAACTACAGGTGATTGCTAATCACACACTCGTTCTATCTCGTTAGGAGATCCTGATACCTGAAACAAGGAAAAGCACCTCGTTTTTTATGGCAACTCCAAGCACTCAAACTTCTTTCTTGCGCGAATCAAGGAAAGGCACCTTGTTTTTTTATAGTGTTAAGGACCATGGTTTGCAGTTTAGAGTCGGCCTTTGAATGCCATGGTCAGGCGCACTGGCCCATTTGCTTGTTTTGCTGAGCTTGCCTGCCATGCCCTGCACATGACAGAGTGCAGCTGAGCTTTGGCCATTGCCAGGTAGCAATAATGTTTATCCAGCAACCGGGCCGCTTGATCCCAGTCTCTGTCTTCGTTTTCTACTCGCAGACATATGCAACTCTTCCGGAGGCATTCACAATGTTTGCCGATAACATTGTGGGCTTAGGCGATCTTGCACTTTAGATATTAAATGTGTAAATCGGTTCTTGTGCTCTACTTTCAGATTTCCATTTGTTTATGTTCCATTACTACTTTTCTTTTCCTCCAATATCGGCCTCCTAGTTTGTGCATCAGAGAAGCACTAAATCTATGATGCTGCTCCCATCTCATGTATGATATCAGCCTATCGGCTTAAAGTAGAGTGCGATGAAGCCTTGGAAAAGCTGCAGACGATTAAATATTTTCATGCAGGCATTAAGCAACGCCAGGTACAAGAGCGTTTGGCACCGAGCTGTAGTCAACTCAGACACCGAAAGGATGTCTGTGGCGTCCTTCCTCTGCCCATGTAACACCGCGATCATTAGCCCTCCGGAGAAGCTCGTCACCGAGGGATCACCAGCAGTCTACAGGAGCTACACATACGACGAGTACTACAAGAAGTTTTGGAGCAGAAACCTGGATGACGAACATTGCTTGGAGCTTTTCAAAGGAGAAAAGAGCCATTCAGGTGGACTGAGCGCCCCCTGCAAAAGCTCGACGTGATGTGACATCACACGGACAGTGCTTTCTTTGGGATGCTGGTTGATTGCGTCCATCATGTAAAGCACAAATGCTTTGTGGAGACTCTCGTGATGTCCACAATCAACAGTGAGGAGAATTTTAGTGGTCTGCCCTCTTATTGTGTTATTAATTCCTGCGTTGCCATGTTACCTTTCGTTTCCAAAGCACTCGACTTGTCTGCACCATGCAATCCAGAACTGCTTGTATCATTGTTTTGTTTTCTCTTCAACTGGTTCAACTTTTCTGAGAAACAGATTTCACGAGAACTTTGCCATTCCGCGAGTACCTGCACCCCCCCCCCCCCCCCCCCCAAAAAAAAATCAGAAGTTTATGGAGCAAGAGGTGTATGGTCTGGATTTGGAGGCCATGTTCTCATCGTGATTTCGATGTAGCGCTTTTTATATCTGTGACCCCAAGGCTGGGAAAGAAGAAAAGAAGGTCATCCGAGATGAAGACTAGAATTGCTTCAGCAGAGGGTGAACGACAACGTTGTTTATGACATATGATATTGGATGTAAATATAAATTATGTATCGGAGCAGCGTCGAGGATGATGCGACGAACCAGAGACCACGGTTCATGTCGCATGCAATTGACCCAGGTTTTGGAATGGAGCATATAAGCGAGGGAACTTAGACAGTGCGCAGCCCAAACACGGCCTCTTCCCTGATCGAGAGCATCTTATGCTAACCCAGCATGAGACGGGCTGGGTTTGACGAGGACACGGGACTCCATTTGTCTCTCTCCCCCTGGGTTTGGCAGGGCAAAGTTGGCCTTTGGAACTGTTGACAAGTCGAACGCTAGCGAATCTGCTTTTTTCACTACCGAACAAAAGTGGACTACTGAAGCTTTTCGCTCATATGCTCCCCGAACCAGCCGAATGCTATAATGGAACATTGAGTAACATGGAATTAGCTTTACGGCCGTAGCCAACGCACCAACTCGGGTCTCAAGAAGTGCTCATCGAAACTTCCCTTCCCTTCCCAATGCCATCAAACTCATGCAGAATACACAGTATTAATAACGGGATAAAGTATCCTGCATCATCTGTAATCATGATCAGCCCAATTGTCAGCATCCTTTCCCCAAGAGAGATTGAAAACGATGAGAGAAAAAGCTGCAAAACCGCAACCCAAAGAGTGCAAGCTCCCGTCACTGCATGCATCAGAAGGAAAGCTGCCGCTGCAGATGTAGGAGACGTGTTACGCTGCCCTCCCCACTTTTAAGACGAGCATCTCCTCTTCCCTCGTCCTGTCTCTCTCATCTCTCGTACGTCCTGGCGCGTTCATCATCGCGTCATCAGCAGGCGTTGATGTAGCTGAAGATCTGGTGCACCGCCGTCGCAACCTCATCCGCTGACCCCAACTTGCACTCCTCCTCCATCTGCGCATCGAGAAAAGTTGCAGGCATCAGCTCGTTTCAACCGAGCATGTGACTCCCAAGTACAAGTACGGAATGAAACAGGAGCAGCTATCGGGCCAACCTTCAGGTTAAGGGAGTAAAGAATGGAGGATGGTTCGAGGCAGATGATGTTGAGATGGAGGACTGAGAGACGGAGTTCCTCCATGGTCGCAATGGCTCGCACCAGCTGCCCTCGCCGTCGCCGCCCGGCGACCTTCAAGTTCACATGGCCTTGCACCAATGTCGCTTCCACGTCCATCCCCGTTGCATTCTCCTGCTGCGCTTCGTCTCCTTTACCGTCGCCCCGTCGCCGCTTCCACTGCGAGTAGCCCGTGTATTGTGGCGAGATGAAGAACCCATCGTGCAGAGTGGAAGCATGGCACTGTTCGTCGTCGTTGGACCTCGACCGGACAGCGGCCGACGCCCGCAGCCTCTTCTCGTATTGCAGGGAGAGAAGGTGGTGCTCGAGCTCCTTAACGAACTCGATGGCGCCACCGACGATGGACGCCTGGTCTCCCTGTGGCCAACATGACAGCGTTATCACGTCAAGGACTGTCAGACGAGAGTTGTGTGTGAGTCTTGGAATGAGAACTATTAGCGTACGCGTTGGACGTAGGAAGGTGGCATCAGGGAGCGGAGGGTAGCGAGGTGATCGTTCATGAGCCGCCGGCGGTTGCGCTCCACCGCAATGTGCGTCATTCTTTGGCTCTCCGCCTCTTCCGCGCTCTTGGACGTCGACGCCTGCCGCGGCCGTTTCCTCTTCCTCCTCTCGTTCGACCCGGCTGCAGCCGCAGATCTCGTGGGTCCCGTCGTGGCTACCGCCACAGGATGCTTATGGTTAACTGTGCCTCTCGTCTCCGACTCGGATGTGTGGGTGATGCAGCTCTCCAGCTGCTCCACCGCACGGGACTTGTCCCTCTCCGGTGTCCGCAGTTGCTCGAGGCAGTTTTGTCTCTGTAACCGGAGCAGGAGCTCGATGTTGGATTCTTGTGCGCAAGAAGTGAATAAACTTTGGTGCTGATATTGTTGCAGTTGGAGCTCGACTTTCTCTTCCTCCGTCTCGTCCTCTGCTTGCATGGATCCCTGGAGTAGTTGAAGGAACGGCGTTTGGCGAGAGAACAGGCTCTCATATCTCATTTCAGGATGCTCGGAAAACCTGGCGCTCGCTGCTCCTGGTTCCATGCACACCGAGTTCAGCTCTTCCCTGACCAACTGCTTCAGAAACAATGATATAAGAAGGGATAGACATAGGCAACGAACAAGCAGCGAAATATTTAGCTTAGCCATAGATGGTGTCTTCAGCAGTCATTGCTCGCACCTCCAGAAGTGGTAGTCAATACTCACCTTCTTTCCATTCACAAAAGAGTCTTCTTCAAGCAGATGTGACCAACATATGAGGAGACAGGGAAACAACAAAGGAATGAATAGGTTGGGATACGTGAGGGTCTTACGAGGGAATCATTAATGGGTCCTCCGAGCTGCTCCATGGAAGCAGCAGCAAATGCAACAGCAACAGATGAGAATTTGACCACTTTCCGGCAGAAGAAGAAGGTCTGACGGCTCCCCTCGTCGTCTCCAGTCACCTCACCTCTTCACAACCGAAACACAGTCCAGTCTTCCCGTTAAATGCTGCCCCTCACCACCCGCCCGGAGCAATAAATGCCTGTAGAGCAAGTATCATCACTTATTACGAACTCTGCTCCTTCCCCTCCTTCCTCGGAAGTGCGGACTTGGGGCTACAAAATAAATGCTGATTCGGATGAAGCAGTAGAGAAGTCAGGGAGGTGGCGATGCGGAGGATAAAAGGTTATCCGGTGTAGGGAGAGAAGCTGCAATGTGGACACAACTGTTAAGTAAGCAACCAAACAACCATAGGACGGTGAAAACAGAGCGAAGGAGCTTGTAGTCAAAAACTGAGGAGCGACCGTAATAACTTCACGAGCAAGCCGGAGAAGAGAACAAGAGGTGGATAAGGAGAGATAGGGGGGGGACTACAGGTTTGGGGATCCAGCGGCTGTTCCTATGGACTACATTACAAGCTCCCCATCCATTATTGTTCGGGTGCAGACTTGTCCCGCAGCGGCGACAACCCACAGTCCTGGGGTCCAATCCCTCTCTCTCTCCCTCTCCCTCTCCCTCTCGCTTCTCGGTCTTTTGCCTTCTCTTTCCCCATCTCCTTGACCTGCTTCCGGATTCACTTACGGGCAAGAAAAGTGTACGACGATGCAAAGACTTTTTGGCGTGCAGTCGTGAATAAACAAACCACAAGGAAAACGGTGTTTAGTTCCCATATAATAATCGCTTGATGACATTATATTACTTGCACATAAAGGATTACGTCTGTCGAATCTGACGCTTGTCTCGGTCAGACTACACTCGAGCCCAAAAACATAATTGTTTTCTGGATTAGGTGATGACTCGTATACTAATCAAACAATGTGACAGTATCACACGAGTTATGGAAAAGAATGGAAGAGCCAAATCCCACTCACCTGCCACTGTACCACAGCCTAATCATATAACTGGACAAGAACGGTGGGTTTCATGTGTATATGCTGAGACGCCATTAAATGTCCAAAGTTCGCGCATGATTTCTACCGCGCAGCAAATTATCTCGTGCAGTACTTCTCTCCATTTTTAGCCTCGCATAAAGAGGCAAACGTGACCGGTCGGAACAGGGATGTGATTCGTGCAAACTTACCTCTTTGGACATGGTAATTTGCAGAGATCCAGTTACAGTCCAAGTAGTGTAAGTAATGCCTCATGCACAAGTGGCGTTTCTTGGGGTGAGTTCATCACCCACATTCAAGTTACTCGGTGAGTTGATGTGCATACAGCGAAGTAGTTCAAACTAAAAAAATTTTTGACTTGGATTTTATTAACCTGGGTCTCTCATACCATATTGAAAATAGAATATTAAGTCTGAGTTAAACCGACCAAAATTAGCATACATCAGATTAGATACTTATTCAATTTGTTCTTTGGCTTCCGACCTCTACACGTATATGTCCTACAGTGCATAGGATTCCCATCCCCCCATGAGATAGATGTTAACCTGCGTCCCCCACCCTTTTCACAATAATTGGCGACAAACAAGAAGCCACCTCCACGATCCAGTTCGAAGAGAGCAAAAATCCAAACGTTGGAAGGGGGTCTTCGATTTCCTCCTCCATTGTCCTCACGAAGCGCGTTTGGATTTAGATGTTCTTTACCGCCATCCGACGTAGTTAAATTTATATTGTATTATTCATTTGAAATATATGGATCATTACGATGTAAAATACACGATCCGGTGGAGTCGCTGATAACTATGCATGTGACGGTACCGCAGCTGAAACCGATCCTGGAGAGGTGACAGGCTCTCACGGGAAGCCGCAAGGCACAAGCGGAAGTGTAGCATCTTGTCTGTACCGGGAATACAGAAGCTGGCTTCCTCTCCGTCTCCCTTCACCCGGAAAGAGTAACCATTTCAATATCATCTACAAGCTCGTCTCCTCCTTTTGTCTTCTTGCTTCTGTCCAAGTGGAGCATGTTACGGGGATATATTATTGTTACTCACCTGTTAACTCAAGTATGAACAGTGTGATGGTACATCATGTCGGTTCATTTGGACCCCAGCAGAATTTGGAATCACCGCACCCAACCTGATTCTTGGGTTGCCAAAAGCTAAGCACTTGCCATTTCCTCGGGAAAATGCAACACCACCTTGATACTCTGTGGTCTCCTTGCTGGACTTTCCCAGGATCACCACTATTGCTTTTGATTTTGATCCCTTCTCCCTCGGTCGCTCGGGTCCTGCTCTCTCGGAGTCGGTCCAGTTTGACCTGTAAGGAGATGTCGGGAAGCCACAGGGGGTGGCAAGATCACGGTGCATGGCATGCTGATGCTCCAACAGTTTGCATGTCTTCGATGCTGGAGGCAGATGAAAACAGCAAGGAACTCCAATTATTTGTCCTTGCAATAGTCGAAACTCCAATCTGATTTTTTGAGAAACAGTGTTGGAGTGGCACCAAACTACACTATCAGCTACAGTTATGATCGAGGAGTCATTTGACCTGCCTGCTAGCTGCAAATAATAGGTCAGTGTTCACAGGGTGAAAGGCGCCCTTCCATTTCTGTCTGCAGATTCCGCTGGCTTCGAAGTGCACGTCCTTTGAGAGCCCCGCCTCCGCTGCGGCGTCGAAGGATTCCATGCCCTGACTCCCTTGTACGCCCTGGATCGAGGACTTGTGTCCGAATTCAAAGTACTCTCATAACATTTCAATTTAACCTCACATTGAAGTTGATTAAGATTTAATTAGACTAATAAAAGATGGACGAATATATATTTTTATAAATTTGGACTTAAACATCTTGAGTTAGTCATTCAAGGCTCAATGAATTTAATAAGTCGACTGGTTGCATCAATCGAATTTAAGAGTGGTAGGCATAAGGGAATTTATTCATTGAAATCTTAAATCGGTGACTTTTTAGCGCGCACGTGCAAATGCTTAAGCTCTTAATCCTGTTAAGAAGTTCAAATATTTTTTAGAAGATTATAAATTAATATTTTATATTTTAAATAAGATTAGATAGAATTATGGGGATAAGAAATTCTTAGTTTAAAAAGTTCAAATATATTTTGGTAGATTTTAAATTGATGTCTTATATTTTAAATAAGATTAGATAGATTTTGGGAATAAGAAATTCTTTGCTTAAAATATATTTGAGAAGATTTCAAAGAAGATTAGACATAATTGCAAAGATTAAGAAGTCTTGTACTCTACATCTATAAATAAGTGGCATCTATATGTATAGATAAATTTAAGCCTCAAGTATTCTAGTCAATTCTAAAAATCGTTCAAGATCTATAAGTACTTTTTTTTTTTTAGAAGTTCAATAATTTTTTTTCATCTTAATTTTTTATTTTTTTATTTGGTTTGATCCTAAGCTAGTAGTATCTTGTTACTACTATTTTAAGAAAGGTTGCATGTAAATGTGTCTTCACATGATATTAGAGCCACAAGATATAATTTGTGTTTTAAGATCTACTTGATGAAGAGGAAGATAATCTTTTTTTATTATAAAAAAATATATTTAAGTTGGTGGATTTGGTATTGAACTTCTTAATTAGTCTAACTACAAGACCTTAAAAACTTATTTAAAGTTGTTTCTATGTGTTGTAATTGGTGGCAATATAACAATAGCACCATATGTGATGTAATTGGTGGCAATATAACAATAGCACCATATGCTACAAATAGAGACATCATGAAGATATGAAAGACTTTAAATGCAAAGGCTGGATTTGTATTAAAGAGATATATTTCCCATGATCTCTTTGAACGCATTATTTATTGTAAACCAACTTTAGATATTTGGATCGCTCTTGATGCATCGCTCAATAAAAAGAATATAGTATAACTTTAGTATTTAGAGAATGATTTAGCAAATACTATCTAAGGTAATCTGTTAATTTTTTTAATATTTTTTGAAGATTAAAAATTTATGTTTAGAAATATCACTCTTAGATCTAGATGAGCTTATTTCTAATGCACAAATGAAATGTTATATTATTCGTGGTCTTTGAAAAGAATATATTACTTATATTATATCTATTTAAAGATGAGTTCAATGACAATCCTTAGTAGAGTTGGAAAATCTTATTGCTTCTTACAAATCCCTAACTCGTCAAATGACAAGAGCTTCTATTTCAGAGGGAGATGGAGATGCTCTTTTTATAAATAAGAAAAAGGATAATGATCATAATAAAGAGAAGAAAGATGATACTAACAGCAAATAAGAGTCTCTTCGAACAATGGTGCAAATCAAAATAAGATCAAATGTTATAAATGTGACAAGTTAGGCCATATAAAAAAAATTATCGTATAAAGATTAAAGATGAAAATATTGTAAATAAAGATGATTGTTCTAATGCTATTGATGAAGATCGGGGCAAATGCTTTATAGTTTAAACTATTGAGGCCATGACATCTATTAATTTTGAAAATGACTATTGATTCAAGATGTGGTCATCATCTCACTATGATGATACCAAAAATTCACCTTACTATGAAGATAATGATATAATTATTACGATAGATAACACAATTCACTAAGTGGAAAAGGAAAGCGCTGTCATAATCTCAAATAAAAATAATTATCATATTATATTAAACAGTGTACACCATGTTCTATGTTCTTTATTATATATACAATTGATGCTAGAAATTATGTCCTTTTTTATCCTAATGAAATTAAGTTCTTTTATAATATAAAAGAATTAAATGTAATTGTAGTACATAGCAGTAAAAAAGTCAAAGATTTATATATTTTATCAGCGTCAACATCTTATGTTGATAATATGAGTACAAATGATAGTGCATGTCATATAATTTTTTTTAATTAAAGGTTGATGCAGAAAACCTCGGTGAATGGCCTTCCCAATGTTATTGCTTTTAGTAATAATAAAGTTTATGAAAGTTGTCAATTTGGCAAAGCACACAAGCAACATTTTGATATATCACTCTCAAGATATAAATTCCCCTTGGAGTTTATTCATAGTGATCTAATAGGCCCTACTTAAATACTATCTTATTCAGGTTCTCTTCATATCCTTCTTTTTATTATTGATTTTACAAGATTTACTTGGGTCTATTTTTTAAAGAAAAAATCAAAATTTTTTAAAATTTCAAAAGTTCAAATTAACAGTTAAGAGTGGTCTTGAAAGAAAAATTAAAAGATTATGCATCGATAATAATGGAGAGTTCACTTCTGATAGATTTTTCTATTTTTGCACAGAGTATGATATCAAAAGAGAATTTATTTTGTGGTTGAACAAAAGATTCAATATCTCGTGGAGACTTAGAAGTATTGGCTTAATGCAAAGAATTTACCTAAAACCTTATGGCAGAATGTACGATATGTGTAACTTATATTATTAATTGAACTCCTCTTAGTCCAATTATTCTGAAGTCTCTATATGAGCTAATGTTTGATGAGAAATTAAATATTAAATATTTCAGAGCATTTGGTTCTTTGTGTTATGTTTACATACCAGACTTTAAAAGAAGTAAGCTTGATACTAAAGCCAATAAATATAACTTTATTGTTAATTGAACTCCTCTTAGTCCAATTATTCAGAAGTCTCTATATGAGCTAATGTTTATGAGAAATCAAATATTAAATATTTTAGAGCATTTGGTTCTCTGTGTTATGTTTACATACCAGACTTAAAAAAAAAGTAAGCTTGATACTTGATAGGGATATTAAGTATGACGAGACACCAGGTCTTCGGTCGTACACTCGGATGACGTCATCGCCCCTCCTGCGCTCCATAACACCCGCGATTTGACCGCCCGACGTCGCTTCTCCTCAAAGACGCCTTCAACTACCCACCCAGCTTGACCACGGCACCGACTGCGAGGTCGTGCTCAGACGCCACCGCAGATACGGAAGCGTCCTCCTTCCGACCTATTTAAGCCAATGTAAGATCGGGATGGGGATCTCGATCCGGATCTTTTCCTCCGAACCCTTGCTCCACACGTAAACACTCCGAGAGGTGAGTAGACTCGACACCCCACAATTCTCTCTGGGAACTTCGGCCCACGGCCAAGATCGACTTAAGGCCGAGGGGTCGGGCGGAGCATCCGACCCGCCTTGCTGCAGGTCTCGCCCCCGACGGCCGAGGAGCGCGCAGCCGCCTTTCGGAGAGCTCGACGGGCGCGAGCAGGAGCCATCGACGGCCCGAACTGCATCGAGACGCACTTCGCTTTCCGGATTTCCCGCCCTGCGCCCCGGGGTCACGGTAAAAAGATGTTTCCCCTAACAGATTGGCGCGAGAAGGAGGGCCTCTCGTCAAGGACTACTACCGCTCCGCCTAAACGACACATGGACGAAAGGTCGCTTCCGGCCGGCACCTGGCGAGGTCCCGCACTAACCCCGAGGGACGATCCCGCCGCAACTATAGATCGCTATTGGAATATATTTAGCGACGCCGGCTCTACCCGCCTAGTCGGGTTCCACCGCTTCCCCACCGTACGGTGGAGGCTTTTCAGTGACCTCTCCCAACAGTGTCCGACCGCGAGTATCGCCCAGTGCCGCCCTCCTCGCCGCTTCCAGAGGCGGCAGAGCCGACCCTCCAAACGCCGAACCTCTTCCCCAAAGATCATGAGGCGATGCCGCCGCACCATCTTCTCCAGCCCGCCGGGTTCGGACGGAACCCGGCTCTTGAAAACTTGGACGTCCCCGCTCGAACTCGAGGCGGTGTCTTCGCACTGACGGACCTATTTCGGCTCAGATCCGTCCATCGCACGCCGGAGGAGGTGCAAAGGACGCCCGCAAGTCCAAAGAAGAACAGAGGGAAGTGTCCCACTGGAGTCCCCGTCGCCACGACATACATACGGAATACCGGCCCTTGAACTTCCGCCTCCTCCATCGACCTTTATGATGGAGCCGCGATCCACCGATCACGCCGCCGCCTTCCGGCTCAAATGGCCCTATATGGAACTTCGACGCCTTGATGTGCGTATGCCTCACCACGCTGAAAGGATCCGCCCGCATACGGTACAAGATCTAAAAAGCCGGTCGGTGACATCCTTTGAACAGCTCGCCAAGGACTTCGAGCTACGCTTTTTGGCGCTTGCGCGACCAAAGCCCTCCGTCGCGCCTCCCGGTCTGAAGCGTATGAGGACGAACCCCTCTCCCACTTCGTGCGAAGGTTCACCACGGAGGTACGGAATTATCTGGATGCTCACCCATCGCTATTGGTGCAGCATTCATGATGGGGCTGCGACCGCCGAGGTTCTCTGGTCCTGGTGGAGCGACTTCACGCCCATCGCAGAAATGTTTCAATGAGCAAGTCAAGACGCGGGCGCCGAGTCCGGATGTCGGGAAGGAAGGAAGAACGACCGAGGGGGCATCCTACTCCATCCCGACGGACCGCACCTGAGGGAGTCCTCGCACCAAGGGCGCCGCATGGGCCGCCTCGACCCATACGCCGCCGAGCCGCCACCTCCCCTTGAAGGCGCCTCGACACAAATATTCCTCCGCATCAAGGAGCGGGAATGCCTGCCGCCACCTCGCATGAAGGGCCGGCGATACCGGCCGATAGCACCCGGTATTGCCGCTTTCATCGCAAAATGGACATGACACGAGCAATGCTACGAAATAAGCGGCAAATTGAAGAGCTGATCCAAGAGGTCACCTCGATCAATACCTCCAGATCCGCGGCACCATCCTCGCGCCCGACGGCCCTTGGCCGAGCAACACATCGACGTAATCACCGGGGACCCGCCGGGGACATAGCGCCGGTCGGCGGCTTACGCCCGAGCCGTGGCGACCGGGAATATCACCTCCTCCGAGCCGAGATCACATTCCCTCAGGGATATGGGAGCAACAGAGCATGACGATGCGCCGTGGTGTCGGCCCGAATTGCCAACGCACGTGTCCGACGATTATGGTCGACATCGGCTCGCCGACATCCTCTACTTCGAGGCCTTTCGAAGTTGGGGCCGCTGAAGGAAGCCCCAAGCCTTTGCACTCGGCGCTCACCGCTTCATCCGGCGACTCGATCTCGCCACGGGTGCAGAATTCCTACCATTGACCTCGGCGATTCTCAAGGCCAAAACTCGCTGGTAACTTTTCCGTGGTCGACCTCCCATCGCATAACGCCATCCTCGGGCCGACTCCACCTCAACAGCTAAGGGCCGTTTCTATCCACATACCACCGACGCTGAAGTTCCCACCAGCGCCGAGTCGGGAGGTGCGGGGAGATCCTCAGGAGTCCAGACGGTGTTACTTGACGGCAACCTCCCTGGGTAAGAGGAAAAGGCCGGAATCGCCCCTCGAAGACCCACGCGGGACCCAGCGCCCGACCGAGCATCCCGAGCCAACCAATCCGGCGTTAATATTCCGCTGCAAGATGACCGCCCCGACGGATACCGGGATTGGCCCGACTCGGTGATCAAGAGCGCGCAGCTCATCGCCTCCTCCAGAAAGCGCCGATGTCTTCGCCGATACCGCCGACCTCCCGAATCGACCGGTCGCCAACACCATCTACACATTTCTCGACCGCCCGCCGGTGAGACAGAGACTCGCCTCACCCTCGAGCGCCAACAAGTGTGCAGAAGGAAGTTGATAGGCTCTTGGCGCCGACTTCATTGAGGAGGTCCGTACCTCGTGGTCAGCCCAATGTAGTCCTCGCCAAGAAGCCTAATGGAAGCCGGAGGATGTGTGTTGACTACACCGATCTAAATCGGGCTTGCCCGGCGATTGCTTCTACCTAGGATCGACCAATTGGTCGACTCAACCTGGTACGCCGCTTCTCCTTCATGGACGCCTACTCCTAAGCATACAACCAGATCCGGATGGCCCCGAGGATCGGCAACATACAGCCTTCCACACACCCCAAGGAGCCTACTTCTACAAAGTTATGCCATTCGGTTAAAGAACGCAGCGCCACCTACCAAAGGATGGTGAAGGTGTTCGCCCCGACAAATAGGGCGAAATATGGAAGTCTCCGTGGACGATATGATCGTGAAAAGTCGTACGGGGGCTCCACACCTTGACGCCTTGCGGGAAACCTTCGCCACACTGAGAAGGTATGGGATGCGCCTTAATCCGCCAAGTGCGCCTTCGGGCGTGACATCGGGCAAGTTCCTCGGGTTTATCATACACGAGAGGAATTGATGCCAACCCCGAGAAGATCCGAGCTCTCACCGACATGAGATCTCCAAGCACGCTTAAGGAGCTTCAATGCCTTGGAAGGATAGCGGCTCTATCCTTTCTGTCCCGGCCGAGATAAGTGCCTCCTTTCTTCCGAGTCCTCAAAGACCCAAGAACTTCCAATGGATGGCAGAGTGCGAGGAAGCCTTCACCGCTGGCAAAGACTTATCCGAGCTACCCCGACTTACCTCTGTCCGCGCTAAAAACTTACCCTCTATCCGCGGCATCTCAACATGCAGAAGCTCGGTGCTTGTGAAAGAAGCCCCGATGCGCAACACCCGATTTACTACACCACCACGTGCTGCGTGGCCGGAGCAGCGCTTATCCTCCCATTGAAAGGTCGGCATTGGCACTCATTCTAGCGGCTCGGAAGCTACGCCCCTACTTCCAAGCCCATACGATTGAGGTATTGACCGACCAACCCTCGCCCAAGTTCTTTCTAAGTTTGACGAGCGTATGCCTCCTCAAATGGTCGGTGGAGCTATCCGAGTTCGACCGCTACAAGCCGAGATGTACCATCAAGGCCTGTGCCTTGGCCGATTTTATCTCGGAGTTGACACCACCGAAGCGTAAAGCGCTGAGAAACCCACCGAGACCGGATGCTGCACGTGGATGGGTCTTCCACCTCAGGAGCCGGCCGACTCATTCCGAGGATCCCGACGGACACGCTTTCGAGCCGCCTCTCCGCTCGGCCATGCCACAAACAACGAGGCCGAATACGAGGCATCGCTGGCGTGCCTCGCTTAGCGGCCGAGATGCAACTAGGAGCAATCCACATTCTCACGGATTCCCAACTTGTCGCCGAGCAAGTTGGTGGAGAGTATCGGGCGTGGGACTCGACCATGTCCAGATACCTGACCGAGGTAAAAGCCCAAACCTCTAACTTTCCCCGCTTCACTGGCCCCAGGTGCCCAGTCCTAACGAGCGCGCACCAGCCATGAACCGGCCTCGAGCCGATCCGCAGGAACATCCCGAGGTCGAGGAGCCGACACCGGCCGGTGGCCATCATGGAGATCGGGATCCCGAGTCCCGACCACCCCACCAACGTGGATTCGTGAAGCATCAAGTACAAACGCGAGGGGTCCCGCCACGATGAGGTCAAGGCACGGCGTTCGCCGAACTCAGCGTGGTATCGCGAAATCGGCGACCGACTTACAAAAGGTCGCTTTCCCACCCCTACTACGATGCTTAGATCCCGGCGAGGCGGACCGATTCTCGCCGAGGTCCATGGCGGGATTTGTGGGGAGCACATGGGCGGCCGAACTTTGGCCTTCAAAATATCGCGCTGTGGCTATCGCCTACGCTGCACCGGACGCCAAGGCTTTCGTGCGGCGGTGCGACATTTGCCACAGCCCGCGCGCAGCCTCCTCGCGTCCCGCCGCCACCATGGATTGCGCCGCCCTTCGCCAATGGGGAATGGACCTCTTGGGGCCGTTTCCTCGGGTCCGCCAATGGAGACATATTATTGTGGGGATAGATTACTTCACCAAGTGGGTGGAGGCCGAGCCCTGGCACCATTACAAACGAACGGGTCGAACAGTCAGATGGAAGAACATAGTGACCCGATTCGGTTCGCCCAACGTTATCATCATCGATAACGGACCCGGGCCGCCAAAGACTCGGTTCTCGGAGTTCTGCGCGACTTATCACATCCAAATGAGGTTTAGCTCGGTGGCCCACCCCTGCACCAACGGGCTTGCCGAGGTGACCAACCGATCTATCCCGGATGGACTTAGAAAAGAACTTTGAAGCCCGACGAGCCGGTCGACGAGCTCCCGAACATCCTATGGTCTCGCGACTACCTCAAGACGCCGCGAGTCCCCTACAGCCTTGCATTCGGCGTGGAAGCGCCCCTACCGCCGAATTGGTCATCCCAACATTCCGGTGGAGAACTATGAGGAATCCACCTCGCCCAGGAGTTCGGTGGCCTAGATCCGCTAGAAGAACGCAGACCAACGCCAAGACGAAAAAATGCCGGCGCATAAATGTAAGTGTTGCCGTGGAGTTACAACAAGAGGGTGCGCCGACTTCTGGATGGGCGACTTAGTCCTACGCAAGGCAGAAGTAAGCGACCCCGCTCACTCAAGGGGCAAGCTTGCACCAAAGTGGGAAGGCCCCTACCGAGTAATCCAAGTAGTCCGACCGGGAACGTTCCGGCTCGCGACTATGACTGGGCAGCAGTTCCCGAGGACTTGGAACGTCCACAACCTTAAGAAATATTTTGTTTAAGGACGAAACGGAAGTAAATCGATGCCAGCCTCAGGCCATTGGAAAGAAGTCGGAGATTGTATGGAGAAAACATATTTGTATTACCAAAAAAGTTTTGGATTACAAAATGTGCCCCTAGTGGGGAAGAAGTATTACAAAAAGCAAGGGAAAGCCCTCCAAAAAGAAGAAAAGAGGTCTTCAGGCCGCAGCTTCGGGAAGGTCATTGCCGAAGGGAACTCGCCAGCATGTCGACTTCGATCTGGGCATGAGACGGCGATCCTCTCGACCATCGAGCCCGGAGGACACGCCGAACCGCCAGTGGCAACTTTGTACCCATACTCAGACGACACGCGCCCGTCCGGCCCAGTGCCGAGGAGGAAGCCCTCCGACTTCTTGTATGCGCCGATCGCCTCCCGGTCCTTCTCGCCGACTCTTCCACCGCGCAAGGGCTTCCTCGGGCGCTCGCAGCTCGCCTCCTCGAGGTCGCCTTGGCAGCCAATCCCGAGGCCTCTCCATCCGAGGCGGTTCTCCGCCTTCGACGTCCGAGGAGCTTCGCAGCCCGCCTCGCCGCCGAGGCGGCCTCGAGCTCGGGCGGTCGACGCGCACTTCCGCGCCCATGTCCACCGCCGCCGGCTAAGAAGAAGAACCGCCTGGTCCCGACCCCGCTGGCTTCTCGAGCCGGGCGGCGCAACTCCAAGTTGCGCCACCTGTGCCAGACTGCGACGAGTCGCACCCTTGGCCGAGGAGGGCAGTGGTGTAGTGGAGATTCTGCACAAGAAAAAGACGCTGAAAGTGATGAACAGAGCTCACCAAGAGGATACAAGCAAAACGGTGCTTACCCACAACGCCGACTTGGCGGATTTACAGCAGCGCCCGAGGAGCGTATAGGTCCCGAGCCATGTCGGGATGGAGCGCCTCGAGGTAGCGGGCCGAGGGCTCTCCCCGACCCACACCTTGTCCCCGGGACACTCATGCCACCGGCCACGAGGGTCGCCCGCGCCCCGGCGGGACCTCCCATCATTCGGGAAAGGAACGGCCGATCCTTCCCGACGTGACCCGCACAGTCCTGCATGGCCGGAGGACGCTGCCCTTCCCGGCCGCCTCGGCCGGGACCAAAGACTCGGCAGGAGTGGTGGCGCCCGTTGTTCGGCCGCCTGCCGGCCGCACGCATCGCGCCTCTGTGTCCACCACCTCCTTGGCCTTCGCCTCTTGGGACGCTCATCGGCGGTGGGCGCTGGGAGCCACCCCGCCCGCTTGGAAGCCGGAGAGCGCGGAGATGGTCCCCTCGGAGCACGAGTCGTGGAAGGATCGCGGAGTTCACCATCCACGCAAAAAGCGGCAGATATGTCGGAAGATAAGTATGGCAGCAATCTAAAGGAGGCGAGACAACGACGGCCTACCCGAGCGCGGACTTAGTCGGCCTCCACCGACCAACTGCTCGGACATGTTGCGGATGGCTTGCGAGGAAGGAGGATTACCCTCGGTGCTCGAGGTGAGCACGCTCCTCGGCACTCGGCAGGCGGTGTTATCGATGGTCCTTGGCGACCACGAACCCCAAAACCCCGATCCGTTTGGCCTTTGGACAAAAAGCGCCTCTTCCACCCTTTGTTATTAGTGGGGTGCGCTAACCGGAACCACGGTCGTGCGGCCGAAGTATCCCAAACCCCTTGAAGAGGCGAGCAGAGAGAAAAGGTTGCGGGTCGGGCGATGTTGGCGTAATGGCATTCCCCGGAAAGCCACCAAATACCGCCAGAGTTGGGAGTTATCGGGAAGGCGAAATCGCCACGAGGAGATCACGAGATCGATGATTGGAGTGCGGGGAAAGCGCGAGCCGGCCTCTAGGGCATCGGCGGACGAGGCAAAGCCCTTGGGAACCGGGTCAAAAGCCCGCTGTCGCCGGCGGCGGAGGTTGAACTCCTCCGGGATGCCGTAGCGCCGCCGGAGAATCCCCACCATACGCTCGTCCAAGATGGAGTCTTGGTCGTGCGGCCACATCAAGGCCTCTAACGCACGCGCCGCTTCCGCATCTGAGGAAGAGCTGGAAGGAGGAGACGAAGGGAGAGCGGCGACGCGGGTTGTCGATGGGGAGGAGGAGGAAGAAGCGGAGGAAGAGGAAGTGGAAGGAAGACCCATCGCGCACTAACCTATAAAGGAAGAAATCGGTGGAAGAAGTTAAAGGCAGAGCCTATGGAGAATACTTGAAGGAAGGCAGCGGCAAGACAAGAGATGAGAACTCCGATAAAGTGATAGAGGCGGGCTCCTATTTATAGAAAAAGGGGACCTCGACCTTTCGCCTCGGCGGCGGCGACATGACACCGCCACATCGCCCAATAGCATCACATCAGGCGGTCGAGCGCGGCGTCATATTGATGAAGAGGCGGCGTGTACACCCCGGGTAAGAAACTTATCCCGCGCGCGTATCCTCGATTCCGGCAACCGCACTATCGCGAGCCGTTTTTGAGCGGCACGGCGGTGGTTGGTTTTCTAGGTCTTGGCGGCTCGACCATCGGCATTCGGGCCTTGGCGGCCCCATCCCGACGGTGATTCGACTGGTCTTCTAGGTCTTGGCGGCGGCTCGACCAGCAGGCCTTGGCGGCGGCTCGGCCACATTCATCCCGGCGGTTGGCTATTAGTTTTCTAGGTCTTGGCGGCTCGACCAGCGGCTCGAGCCTTGGGCGGCCACATTCATCCCGAAGGCGATTCGGCGACTCTGGTCTTCTAGGTCTTGAGCAGCAGCTCGACCACTGGTCTTCCGGGCCTTGGCGGTGGCTCGGCCACATTTATCGACGGCGTTCGGCTGTGGTTTCTCGGTGCGTGTGCGTGACCTCGACCCCTTGTACAAAATGCGGCGGGTCGATGGCGAGGAAGACGGCGTGTCTCAACCCCTGACTTCCGGACGTCGGCTTGGCAAGGAGAATCGGGCGTCTCCTCGACCCCCTTATCCCGAACGGCAGTTCGGCTATTCTGGTTTCATAGGCCCTGAGCGGCAGCTCGGCCACACACATCCCGAACGGCAGTTCGGCTATTATGGCTTCTCAGGTCGTGTGCGTGACCTCGACCCCTTGTACCAAAATGACGGGTCGATGGCGAGGAGGACGGCGTGTCTCAACCCGACTTCCGGACGTCGGCAGCAGGAGAATCGGGCGTCTCCTCGACCCCCTTATCCCGAGCAGCGATTCGGCTATTCTTTCATAGGCCAGGCTGGCTCGGCCACACACATCCCGAACGGCAGTTCGGCTATTATGGCTTCTCAGGTCGTGTGCGTGACCTCGACCCCTTATACCAAAATGACGGGTAGCGAGGAGGACTGGCGTGTCTCAACCCACGACTTCGGGCGTCGGCTTGGCAGGAGAATCGGCGTCTCCTCGACCCCCTTATCGAGCAGCGGTTCGGCTATTCTGTTTCATAGGCCTGGCGGCTCGGCCACACATCGAGCAGCGGTTCGGCTATTATGGCTTCTCGTGCGTGTGCGTGACCTCGACCCCTTGTACCAAAATGATGGCGGAGGACGGCGTGTCTCAACGACTTGGGCGTCGGCAGCGAATCGGCGTCTCCTCGACCCCTTATCCCGACGGCGTTCGGCTGGTATTTTGGCGGCGGCTCGATCGCCGGCATCCTAGGCGGCGGTGGCTCGGCACTATATCGACAGCGGTTCGGTGACTATGGTTTCTGGGTCTTGAGGTTCCTCGACCCTTTATCGAACAGCGGTTGTTGCAAGATCTCGAGCTTCCTCGATCGCCGGTTTCCGGGTCTTGAGAGGCGCCTCGACCCCCATCTGCAAAGATTGGTCAATTATGACACGCGACACGGTGGAACTTCGCGAGATCTCGATCGGCAACGAGTTCTTCGAGCAACACCCTCCAAATTGTCCGCGAGTGGCTTTTGAGGGGGTAGTGATAGGATATTAAGTATGGCGAGACACTGTGTCTTGATGCGTACACTCGGATAGCGTCATCGCCCCTCCTGCGCTCCATAACACCCGCGATTTGACGCCCGGCGTCGCTTCTCCTCGGCTCGCCCCAACTACCCACCCGGTTGACCACGGCACCGACCTGCGAGGTCAGGCTCGTACGCCACCTGCAGACAGTCGGAAGCAGGTCCTCCTTCCGACCTATTTAAGCCGAACAGGTAAGACTGGGATGGGGATCTGATCTGGATCTTTTTCCTCTGAACCCTTGCTCTACGAAACACTCAGGAGGTGAGTAGACTCGGACACCCCACAATTCTCTGGGAACTTGGCCTACGGGCGGCCCGGACTTAGGCGTCGGAGGGTCGGGCGGAGCATCGACCGCCCTGCTGCAGGTCTCGTCCCCGACGGCCGAGGAGCGCGCAGCCGCCTTTCGGAGAGCTCGACGGGCGTGAGCAGGAGCCATCGACGGGCCCGAACCGTACCGAGACGACCCCCCGGTTTCCGGATTTCGCACCGTGCGCCCCGGGGTCACGGTAAAAAGTTGTTTCCCCTAACAATACTAAAGCCAATAAATACAACTTTATTAGCTATGATGAAAGGAAGAATGGTTGGAAATACATGGATCTTTAAATACATAAGTATGTAGTATCGAGATGTTGTGTTTAATGAATTTTCTTGTTATTATCCTTCATAAGTAATTTTTTTAAAAAATATCAATCATAATAATAAAAGTGATATATATTTAAAACCTATGCATGAGATGCCTTTATCATCTAATACTCCTATGGATTTGGCGTATCTGCTTCCTCATTTGTATATATTCCTATTATTTCTTTTGTCACCAAATGGAGCAAAGCGATATAGAGAGTAACGATGTTCATAAAGAGAAAATTCTAACAATGAGAAGATCAAAAGAATAATTATTAAACCAGTATATTATAGAGACAAAGACAATATAAATATATGTCACTGTTTCTTTTGTGAACGAATTGATAATCTTGAGCCTACTTATTTTAATGAAACCGAAGGTGTTAAGGTGTGAGAGGATATCATAAATCAAGAAATGAATGCTCTCCATAAATATGAAACTTAGGATCTTGTGTCAAAGCCTATTGGTTTCTGTAAGGAATTTAGTTCTATTTCTGATTTACATAAGCTTATTATTGAATTTGGCCATCGTATAGATGCTGTGCTTTCTGCATGAAGTCCATTTAGAGATTTCAGTGGTCTTCCATTTAGTAAGTTTGAATCAGGCTCTATGTCAAGAGGTATTCTAGATGATTCTAAAAGTTTTCGGATGAAGCAACTTGAGTCAAGGATTAGTGACGAAGAAGGTAGCATGGTGTTAATGGGAAAGGCGAGTGAAGAGAAGGCTATTGCGGACTCGAAGAAACCCATTTGCATCAAAACAAGCTGGAGATTGAATGTTTGTGAAGCAAAAGATGATATAAAAGTGAAAGGAAGTTCTCAGACCATCTTCTTATAGCCTTTCTTAATCGGCCAAGAATGAAAGATATAACTTTTCACCCGAAAGCATGACCAAGCCATCATTGCCTTCTCTAAATGGCTGTAATTGCTAAGAACGTTCTAAGGATATTAACTTTCCTACATCAACTCTTACTCATACATTGAAGAGGTCAAACTCATAACCTTTTCAATCTATATCCTAAGAGTCTGATCTCTAATACAATGATAAAAATCTATCAACCTATAAGAGGTTACTCCTTTTTTTTTATATGTTGTAGATTCTCTCCATGATGCGCTACAACAAATTAGACTTTACATTGTAGTATATTAGCTATAGTTTTTTTTCCTAATCATGAATAGAAAAAAATATTATTGCAATTTTCATATGTGTTACATTAATTATAATCTTTTACTATGGTTTTTGAAATAGGCAATATATCGATGGGGATTATATAAACCCCTTGGGTTATAAATATAATATATTTTTGAGCAAAATATAAAATATTTTATCTTATCTTACTCTTTCTTTGTGTGATAGCTCTATCTAATTCAATATTTGATATCGGAGTTCGGGTTAAACTACGACCTTTTCCTCAAGCATAATCCAACTCCAAATCCATATATATATATAGTGTATCTAAATGAAGGTTCTTCTATGTTCTTAAGATATATAAGAATGAGCAAGTTTAATAAAAGGAGCAATGAATACATAAGCAAAAAACAAAACTCAAAGATAAAAAAAAAAAGAAAAAAAAACCATTGTTCACGATTTATCAAGGGCTTGACGATACAATATTTATTATTTTCACTCAAGCAAATACTTCAAAAGAGAATTATGAAATACTTCAAAAAGAATTTGATAGTGTGGATAAGATAAAGAAAATTCATCTACAAGTTTTATGAGTTAAGTTTGAAAAATTACAACAAGGTACTTCTGAATCTAATTCTGCTTACTTAGCAAAAATCATTTATATTGTTCAAAAAATGAGATAAAATAATAAACAAATAAGTGATTAATAGAAAGAAAAAAAAGTAATATCTCTAGATCCAAAGTTTGATTTATTACTATAGTGATTGAAGAGTTTAAAGATTTGGAACAAATATTTTAAAATAATTAATGAGTTTTCTTCAAGTTCATGAATAAAGGCTTACAAAAAGAGGAGAAGAAAAATCGATAGAGCAAGTACTATAAATCAAGCTTACTCTTGAAAATAAAAGTGAATCAAGATCTTAAAGAGGAAAAGGTGATAGAAATTAGATCAATCAAGAATCTCAAAATGATGAAGATGATGGAAAAAATTCTAGCCAAAGAGACCGAAATTATGGTTGTGACCAAGATTGTAGATGAGACAAAAATTCTAAAAGTTTTGAAGTATAATTTTATGTGTGCAAAAGATATAGATACAACTCGTTTGAATATAATTATGATCCTACCAATCAAGGTGATAAGATATATTTTGTTAAGAAAGAAGAGAAGAACGAAAATCAGGTCTTACTAGTGACTTATGATAATTTGAAAGAGAATCAGTCTATGACATAGTATCTAGATACAAGAACTTCAAATAATATATATGGTATTAAAGAACTTCAAATCATATACTTATTTATCTTAAAGACCAATAAAAGACAAAGGTAAATTTTTTTTTGGATTTAATAATGATAAAGAATCATACATTTTATATGTTTATTATGTTTCTGATCTGAAAAGCAATATTTAGCTGAGGGCAATTGCTTGAAAAAAGTTATGATATCGAGATGAAAGATATGCCTCTTTTAATTCATGATAAGAATAAAATATTAATCTCACATATGAAAATAACGAAGAGTAGAATATTTCCTCTATATTTATATATTTTTTTATCAATTAACTTATTTTAAAACTAATATTCAGAATAATTTTATATTATAATATCTTAAATATGCTTGCTTAAAATTTGAGAATTTAAACCTTCTAGAGAAGTATAATATGTGATAGGATTATAAAAAATTGATTGTCTATCAAAGTTATATAAAGTATATATTATGGGTACAAAAAAAGTCTTAAATTAAAAAGAATAAAAAGGGCATGATGTTGACTTAATCTAGTGCACTTAAATGTTTGTGGCCTTATTGATCCAATATCACTTGGAAGAAGTAAGTATTTTCTTATATTCACTGATAATTATAGTGGTAAAACTTAGGTTTACATGTTAAAGAAAAGAAAGAAGTTTTAAATAAATTTAAAAAATTTAAGAATTTAGTTGAAAGACAAAGTGGTTGTAAGATTAAATGTTTAAGAACAGATAAGGGTGATAAATACATATCAAATGAATTTAATTTTTTTTTAAATAATAAAAATTTATATCAATTCAACAAAATAGTGTCTCAAAAGAAAAAAAAATAGAACTATAGTTAATATGGTTTGATACATGTTAAAAGAAAGAAGAATTCCTAAAGAATTTTAAGGAGATATTCTTACTTGTATAGTTTATTTGTTTAATAAGTTTTCGATGAGATGAATTAGTAATATTACACCAGAAGAAGTATGGAGCTTATCAAAATTAACAGTTGATCATTTGAGATTTTTTGGAAGTGTTACATTTGCAAAGATATCAGAAGAAAATAAAATAAAAAGAATAATTATAAAAGTCAGAAGTGTATCTTATTAGGATATGCTAAGAATTTTAATAGTTACAAACTCTACAATCCTATCACAAATAAAGTTGTGATGCCAAGAGATGTTGAGTTTAATAAATAATTGATTTGGAACAAGAAAAATAATGAGCAATATAAGAAAGCTACAGCTATATGATATTATACGAATAAGCATCAAAGAGTCTTTACTTAAATTATTATCTAGATCGACTAAGTCATATGATTCAAGAAGTTTGATTATAAAAAGGATAAGAATGATTCAAGAGCTATATAATGTGACTCGAAGGATTGATACTAATAATGATAAGTTTTCTTTATTTTATCTTTTTGTAGGATATAATCTATATAACCTTCAAAGAAGCTTGTAGAAAAGAAAAATGATGATAAGTTATGAATGAGAAATTCATGCTATTAACAAAAATGATATATGGGAGCTTACTATACTTCCAAAAGATAATAAAGCAATTGGTATTAAGTGGATCTTCAAAATAAAAAGAAATACACAAGAGGAGGTGTATAAATATGAGACTCAATTGGTTAAATATAAGTATTCACACTAGTTGTTTGACTAGAGATAGTAAAATTATTTATCTCCCTAATAGTTTAAATGAAATGAAAAATTTTATAAATAGATATCAAATTAGTATTTCTTAATAAATTTCTTGAAGAAGAGATATATGTTAAATAAACCCTTGGTTTTATTATTTATGAACAAGAAAAAAAGATATATAAGTTAAAAAGAGCTTTTTATAGGGCTTAAATAAGTCTCACGAGTATAGAATTCTCAAATAGATGTTTATTTTATTTAAAATAATTTTTTAAATACCTATATAATATGCTTTCTATACAAATTGAACTCTAATGGAGATATCCTATTTGTATGCATATATGTAGATGATTTAATTTTTGTAGACAATAGTGTCTTCATGATTAAATATTTTAAAAGCTCTATGAAAAAGGAGTTTAAGATGGTCGACTTAAGCTTCATAACTTATTTCATTGATATCAAAATTATATAAGATAATGAATAAATTTTTATCTCATAAAAAAATTATGCAAAGGAGATTGTCACCCTACAGATACACCTATGGAATATGACATCAAGTTGACTAAGAAAGGTGAAGATAGATCAGTTAATCTAACTTATTATAAAAGTATAGCTAGATGTTTAATATATTTGATATGCACTCAACCTGATATATTATTTGGAGTTGATTTAATAAGTAGATATATTAAAGGGATAATTAAGTATAAAATATTCTATTCATATAAAAGGTTGGAGCTTGTTAGATTTAGCGAATGTGATTGAGCTAGGAGTTATGATGATCGAAAGAGTATTACTAGATTTATATTTTATTTGGTAAATCTATATTCATATTCATTTGGTCTTAAAAAAAAATACATCGTTGCTCTATCAAGTTGTGAAGTAAAATATATAGCAACGTCTTTTTTTTGTTTGTCATGTAATATGGCTAAGAAAAATATTTCAAGAACTTCATATGTCACAGGAGAAGTCAACCAATATTTATATTGATAACAAATTAACTATTACATTAGTCAAGAATCCAGCCTATTATGAAGGACTAAAGCATATCAACATAAGATTTTATTTTATAAATTATAATGTTAGAGCAACTTCACGTTAAGACAAGTGGACAAGGGATTGATATACGTACAAAACCTCTCAAATTTGAAATAGTTTAACAATTTCGAAAAAAACCTAATATATTAAATAGAATAAATTCAAGAGAGGAGAATGTTAAATTAAACATGTCTAGGTATCATAAAGATGTTGATTGTATTAAGAGGTGAAATATATTAAATATCTATAGAAAAATAAATCAAATTGACTATTAATTATTAAAAAAATTCTTGAAAAAGAATGATTCATATTAAATATAACAAATATAATGTATCAATGGGACAGTATAAACCTCGTGTTAGGTAATGAATTATAAAGTTTTCTGAGTAAAATATAAAATATTTTATCTTATCCTATTCGTCCTTTGTGTAAAAGTCTTATCTATTCTTCCTATCTAATTCAAAAATAAATATCCTATAGATCACAATCATTAAGAAAGGTATAATATTCTATAGATCACAATCATTCCCTAAACAAAGATATAATACAACATCTTCCCCTTTACTCTTTATTTTCTTCATCTTTATATCTGTTTTAAGGTATTTTTAGAAAGATTAATTGGTCAGGTAATTTCCTCTTGAAATAGACGAAAAGATTCAGGAGCCGAAGAACACATACGAGAAGAAAATAACTGGGGAGAGGAACAGGAAGAAACAAACAAAGTTCACATAACTAATAAACCAAAACTTCATCTTGTAAGATTGGTTGTTTCATTCTGGAGCACAAGAAGAGCCTCCTGAAAACCCCAAGCTATGCAGATCTGGTTGCACTGACCTCGCCATTTGCTCATATTGTCCTCACCGTCATCACATATTGCAGCAATAATTAAGTAGAGAATCAACTCTTCGTCTCTTCCTGTCATTAGAAATGACTCTGGAAAGGGAATTAGCGACAGGGGTCAGAGCACGAGTCACAGACCGCAACGCTTGTCGCTCCCGTGGCTAGGAAAAGAGATGTACGATTGGCAGATGGGCCTCAGTGCTCTAAGGGACGCTTCGTCTTATCTTGCACAGCGGTTGTCTTCTCTTCCTACCGTATATGTGTGGATTCTTCCATGGATTATTATTATTGCTACAGCGGTTGGGTTTATGCATGGAACTTTCTTATATATCGACCAATCAACAGACGACGCATACAAAGCCATGTTGAACTGGTGATGATGGAAACACATGACTTTTACCTACTCTTTAAAATTGATTAATAATTAAAATATTTGATTTTGATTGATGTAACTTGTGGCTATAATTTTCCAATGAATTAATAAATTAGATCATGAAATCCGACGTAGGTGTCTCTATCAAAGATGTAATCGTTGGCACTTCGACATTCGCACTTGGCACAAATGATGATGATACTTCGTCCTGTTGCAACGCTTCCTATACGCATGAAAGATTCAACACGCAATCGTAAATGGCAGCCCCTAATTTTAGTAGTTCTCTTTAGCCACCACAGTATGATCTCTTCTCTCGATATGGTGGATCAGATTAAACCTTCGCCTTCCCACATGGCGAGCAAAGGAAGGTTTGATTGCGGTGGTTTCCGGTCTTCGTCTGAGGAGTTGGCAAATCGATTTCGACGGCCTGCCCTCATGTGCTGAATTGGGACTCTCGAAATGAGTCAATTAGTAGACGATGAAACGATTGGGGGAGGCAAATTGACAGGCTGATTAATGTGCACGAACTAAACACTTGTAATGGGAGTTTTTGACTGCACGCATAACGTATTAACCAGCATGATGTTGTCTTCTCGGAGATGTGTGTACTCATTGTTTCATGGTGCTGCGTACAATTATTATTGGGTCCAGATATGCAAATCCACACTTGGAAACAAATGTTCTACATGCAGAGCTTGTGATAATTATGGATGTTGGGCGGGAAAGTTAGAGTACTACAGTAGTGAATAAAAAATATTCTAAAATCAATGGAAGTCTATCACAGGCTATCTTGAGTTGGCGTGAATGCCACATCACGAAAATGCACCATAATCAACATCATCAGTATACGAGTAGTTGGTAAAACAGAGTCCAAGTATGACCTCCTTCGTACCTCCTCGCGAGATTTAGCCAGCTGCAACTCGCCGATGAGAGCGTCTTACCTTATTGAGGTGACACCTTATCACTTCTATCATCCCATGATGATGGACTGCGCCCTTATATATAAATAAGGGATAGAAAAAGGACATATAGATGAGTAGCTTATCAGTCACAGCCCCCCCTCTTGACTTCCCAGGTATAAAAGCTGGTTCCCGATGCTTGAAGTGAGGATCGAATCTGACACACATTGAACCCCCTGCTCTAATTACTTTTCAAAAGGCTAACTTAATCGTCAGAGGGGTTAAATCCCTCTTGACATTGACTATTGTGTAGTATCCCAAGGAGACAAGAGCCATGGCGATTGCCTTGAACCCACCTTAGCCACCTCATTCCCGATATCGACTCCTCTCAATTACCATGTGGTCTAGGTGGATGACTCCATGCCTTTATGATCAAACCATGTCGTGATAACCCCCGGTTGATAGCATCAAGATAAAAATACTTTAGCACTAAAAAGAGGGTCTGAATGTTACAAAAAATATTATCTGTAAATACTCTTAATAAGCACTCTAGTGAGAAAGTACCACCACTCACACATAGTATCTTTAGACTGGGAGGACAATTGTCCTCCTTCCCATAGGTGGATGTATCCACCTTGGCCTAGACCTCATGGTGCTACTGGTGCTTGTGTAACAACCCCGAGCTCTCACCTTAGAGGATGAGCATGGGGCAATTAGTCATCCCCACTGAGGCCTTCCTAAACCTCATATACCAAGTGCAAACACCAGCCAAGATGATGTAAGTCATTACCCCCATCCTATAACAATTAGCTCAACAGGCAACACCCCTCCATAATTGCAACTAGTAGTCAGCTCTCACCCTCTCTAGCACCCCTTAGGGCTTCCCTGATTGATCCACTACCAGCGGCCCCAAACTGCTCCCACCAGTAGAAATGCTAGCGAGAGCTACACACTTCTCGATAGTGGAATTTAGCACACCACGGGCCAGTCCTACCCAAATCAAAACCCCATTTGTCAACTCAATGGATGACTCACTAAAAGCCCAACTACGACTAGTGAATCAGCATCTAGACGATGTGCAATAGGAGTTCCAACACTCAAAAGGGGATGCCAATGACACCATCCTAGGTAGCTTCCAATTCATCCAAAGCATCTAGGAGGAGCCCCTCCTTACCAACTTCTACCTGCTTATGATAGAAGCTTTCGATGACAGCATCAACTTGGGGGAACACACCATGGGCTTTTGGGCCCAAATGTCATTATACAACATGCTGAACATTCTAATATGCCACGCATTCTTGATGACGCTGAGGAGGATGGCCTGAGAATGGTACAACTGCTTAAAGCCACTCTCGTTATCATCCTTCACCTAGCTCATGAAGGAATTTGATTTTCACTTCCTAATGAATATACACCCAAAGCCTTCAGTGGTGATGCTATTTGTATTAAGGCAGAAGGAGGATGAACCTCTCTCTCTCTTCGTCACATGGTTCGCTAGTGAAATCCAAGAGATCCAAGATGTCCATCCCTCACTATTGATATAGGCCTTTATGTTAGGCCTGAGGCCCTTGCAATTTTTACGATTGTTGGTGGAGAGGCTACTCACAATCATCCCCAAGATGCTATAAAGTGCTGACCAATATGTGGTTGTGAAAGCAATAATCTTGGGCTGACATGAAGAGTCTTATAAGAGGCCATGCCAAAAACCTCCTAGGGCACCGACCTCAAGTTCACTGTAAAGAAGGCACAACCGACTCAACATGTCACAGCTGAGGTCTAGCTCAACCCCCCTCAATATGACAAGGATAAAAATCTTTTTATAAATAAGAGAGAAAGGATTTCTAAAAGAACTAATGATGATGAGAGCCCTTTTGAAATAGAGAGACAAGTTGAAGCTCTACCGCTTCCGCTTAAATTATGGCCATGATACAGAAGAATGTCAAGACCTAAAATATCATATCAAAGAACTTATCTATAGGGGCTATCTTGAGAGATTCCTTTGTTGGCCTAGTGGAAAAACAAATTGATGTCATCATCAATACGCCCGAGCCACCATAGAAAAATTCCTGTGGCAGGAAAATGGACCAAGATCACTTTCAAATAAGATAAGACCAAGTACCTTGACCCCAACCATGATGACGTGCTGGTGGTCTCAGTTATGATGGCCAGTATATAAGTAAAAAGGGTTATGATTGATATGATTAGTTTTGTAGACATACTCTATTTTGATACCTTCCATAAGCTCAAGCTATCAATGAATGATCTCTCCTTGATGACATCATCACTGATCAGATTCACAAGAGATTTTATCTCCCTACTAGGGACTATAAACCCAAACGTCACCTTTAGCAAAGGACCATGCTTCAAGATATTAATGACTAGATTCATATTGGTGGATGTCCCCTCAGCCTATAAAGTAATCATCGACTAACCTACCCTCAACCGATTGAAGGTAGTGGCATCCACGTACCACATGATGATAAAGTTTCCAACTAGGGCTAGTATCGATGAATTATGAAGTGACCCTTAGGAGTCTAGGCAGTGCTACCTAACGATGATCTCGCTATTGAAGAAGGTGAAATTTGAACCACCATTGTAGATCTCAGGGATCTTGGCAAGACTCTTCCACACCTTAAGCTAATAAAGCAGTTAGTCAAGGTGCCCCTTAATAAGTCTCAACCCGATCAAGTCATCAAGATTGGAGCATTTAGCTAATCAACTTCCTCGAGAAGAACACCAATGTATTCACCTGATCACTAAAAGATATGTCGAGCATTGACCTAGATGTCACATATCACCATTTGAATTTCCTCCCTAAGGCCTGATTTATAGAGTAGAAGCCCCACAAGTTTAGCCCCAAGGCTAGCAAGCAATTAGCGACGAAGTAGATAGGCTAATGGGAACAAGGTTCATCACTAAAGTTCACTATCCTCAATGGCTATCTAATATTGTACTAGTAAGAAAAACTAATAAAAGCTGAAGAACATGCGTTGACTACATCAACCTTAACCTAGCCTACCTCAAAGGCAACTACCCACTTTCTCGAATCGATCAACTAGTGGATGCCACCTTGGAGCATGAACTTCTCACTTTCATAAATGCTTTCTTGGGTTACAATTAAATCAGGATGGCCCCTTGGGATTAAGAGTATACCTCCTTCATTATCAACAAAGGCATGTACTGCTATGAGGTCATGCCCTTCATGTCAAAGAATGTGGGAGTAACTAAAGTTCATAATCCTCAATAGCTATCTAATATTGTACTAGTAAAAAAAATAAATGGAAGCTGGAGAATATGCATTGACTACATCAACCTCAACCTGGCCTACCCCCATAGGCAACTATCCCCTTTCTCAAATCGATCAACTAGTGGATACCACCTTGGGGCATGAACTCCTCACTTTCATAAATGCTTTCTTGGGTTATAATTAAATTAGGATGGCCCCCTAGGATTAAGAGTATACCTCCTTCATTATCAACAAAGGCATGTACTGCTACAAGGTTATGCCCTTTATGTTGAAGAATGTAGGAGTAACAAAATGTTCAAATACTAGATCGGGAGAAATATGGAGTTATACGTAGACAACATGATAGTCAAGAGTAAAATGTTTGATACACACTTAGTAAACCTAGTCAAGATATTCTAGATCTTGAAGAAGTTGCACATGTGCCTAAATTCATTCAGGTGTGCCTTTAGGGTAGGTTCGGGAAAGTTCTTCAACTATACCATTCACCAAAGAGGGATAGATATGAACCCTAATAAGGTCTGCATCATAATTGAGATGCAACTATCTCAGTCCATAAAAGAGATACGGTGGCTAACGACGTAATTGGTTGCACTCAATTGATTCCTATCTTAGTCAAGCGATAAATGTCTACCCTTTTTTCAAGTATTAAAGAACCCGAAGAACTTCTCTTGGATCGAGGCATGCCAAGAGGCATTTGATAAGTTGAAACACCATCTCGCCTAACTATTGTAGCTTACTTTGGCCACCCCAAGCAGAGCATTGGGCTTATACCTTGCAGCCACTAACTAGGCCATCAATTCGGTGCTACTACAAGAAGACTTGGGAATCCCAAGACACATATGCTATGTAAGCACATGCTAAACGAGCCCAAGTACTATCCTCTCATTGAAAAGCTAGTGCTTGCATTAGTATTGGTGGTAAGAAAGTTGCACCCCTACTTCCAAGCCCATTAGATATTGGTGGTCATCAACTAACTGTTGCAATAAGTCCTCTTATGATTTAACATCTCGGGGTAGATGCCGAAGTGGTTAGTAGAGTTAGTGGAATTTGACATCTAGTATACCCCAAGGATAGTCATCAAGGCTCAAGCACTTTCGGAGCTAACCCACTTGCCCAAAGCCAATGGAGATGAGCACTCCCCCCCTTGATCAATGGCTCGGCTACTTCAAAAAGGGGTGGCGCATGACTCGTCCTTAGGGGTACAAGCAACTAGGTGTATGAACATGCATCCAATTCAAATTCAAGATCACCAATAATAAGACTAAGTACGAAGTGCTCCTGTTAGGGCTTCGGCTCACCCAAGACCTTCAGGCATAAGAGTTAGAGGTGTTCAGTGATTTGTAGCTGGTCGTCAATAAGACTGATGGGAGTTATGAAGCTCTAGATGTGACTATAGCCAAATATCTTACTAAGGTGCATCGACTTGCATGCTGCTTCCTCTGACTCAATGTGTAGAGGATCCATCGGGTGGAAACGTTTAGGCAAATGCATTGGCTAAGCTAGCCTCTACTCAATAGTCGAGTAAGGACCACTTGATGGTCAAGGTGTTCCCTACTTGAACCATCGAAGCACATGATGTCACCACTATCAAGGAAGAGTCGAGTTAGATGGATGAGATCTTGCACTATAAAATAGATAAGATGCTCCCTGCCAACCCTTTAGTAGCTTGGTGACTCCAATGACATCAAGCCTAGTACTATATATTAAATGATCAATTATATAAAAGGTTATTCAGCTAATCCTTTTCCTCTGATGCTAGTCACCACTAGAGGCTGAAAGGGCACTAGCCAAAATGTATGAAGGGATATGTCGAGAACATACTAGGGGACACACCCTAGCTTTCAAGGTTCTTCGATAAGGTTTCTACTAGTTGACTATGCGCAAGAACGTAATCGCTTACATGTAGAGGTGCCAGAGGTCTGCTCAAGTATAATACCGACTGATAGTCTCCTTAATCGATAGTCCCTAGCTATTTGCTTAATTGGGAATAGATCTCTTAGGCATCTTCTCACTACCACTAGGCCAACAAAGGTTTTTAATCATAGGAATGGACTACTTCACGAAGTGGGTGGAGACCAAGCCCATGGCATCAATCTTAGAGTAACAAGTGGAATGATTCATCTGGAAAGACATAATTACCTGATTCGGAATCCTAAAAGTCCTCATCACCGATAATGGAGCTTAGTTTAATAACCTAATATTCTATTAGTTTTGTCAATTCTATGAAATTCAGCTAAGGTTTAGCTTTGTGGCTCACCCCCTAGACCAATGGCTTAGCCGAGATCACTAATTGAACCATCCTAGAAGACCTAAAAGAAAGGATCATTGAGGCAAAAGGTACCTGAGTGGATGAGCTCCTTAGTATCCTATGGGCATCCCAAACCACTCCCAAGACTAACTTAAGTGAATCACCTTTTAGCCTAACATTCGATATTAAGGCGATCCTCCTGCTCAAGATAGTCTTCCCGACTCCTCAAGTAGAAAAGTTTGATAAAACCATGTGCAAAGAAGGTCCTTAAGTTGGGCTGGACTTGATCAATAAGCTGAGAGCTGAAGTGCATCTTTGAGCCCTATGATACAAGCGAGAAATGACAAAACTTTACAACCACGAGGTCCACCCAAACAAGGCCAAGGTAGGAGACCTAGTGATCTGAAAAGCTAAGGTCAATGAATCGGTTAGTTTCCGAGGGAAGTTGGTGCACGTTTATTGTTTAAAGGGGCTTCACTCATTTTGAAGCCTCCCCGTAGCCAAAATAATAGCCACCATATCCCTTGCACAATCAGAAGTAGGAAGAGAAAAAGGCTCAATTTGGAATGATTCCTACACCTTGGCACTCTTCGATGAATGTCACTAGATAGCGTTATGAGTTGGGTGTTATTTAAGAGGGTGAGATCCTCCACCACTGGAGGTATGACTTAATGATTAGGTGAAGTGAGAGACAGAGCCCCACCTCGAGGGCATTGCAAGATAGGTAGAAGCCCCCAAGGATCAAGTTGAAGGGACATTGCCTAGGTCAAGGGATATGCAACTCGTACTCAGTTGAAATGTAGTAGCGGGACTACAGTTGATCCAGATAGGATGCATTCATGACGAAGTCATAGTCATGAGACTCTTCATGGACTCTAAGTCCCAAAGAGCTTTAAAATCCATGGGGGATCAATCCCTTGAGGTGGATGAATCAACCCACTCTGCCCTTGGACTACTCAAGGACACGAAGCATGGACCTCGGTAGACCATCGACTAGACGAGTTAGAGCTAGTTTGAGAGAAAAACATCCTAACTTAGAGCAATAGAGCTAGACTGGTGCCAAGGGACAACAGAGGGAAACTGATCAACCCTTCTAGGGTGACACTTCATAAGAGGACAGACAAAAGCTCCTGAGGTCCCAAGGCTTGCAACCTAAGAAGACTAAGGTATAGAATGAACCTCCTCCTTCAGCACATGAATGGATTTAAAGGGAACCACCGCCCTTTCTCCTCTCACGATCAACATAGTTGTCCCTCCAAAACAAACATAGAAGGTTCCCAAATGGTGGGAAACCCTAAAGCTCGTCGTAATAATGCCTCGAAAAGGCCCCTTGATGATAGAGAAACTCAAGCCTTACCATAAATGTGTGACTTTTCAAAATTTGCAATGATGGCACGGACCCTAAAGCCCACTACCAAGATAGACGAAAAAACCTACCATGATGAGACGGCTCAGTTTAACACCATGGGGTGGCTCACCTTGCCATGATAGGATAGACCAACTTGCCACAAAGAGACAACATAGCCTACTAGGATGAGATGATGTTATGGACAAATTGTAAACGGCTTGTCAAATGTAATGCTTATGCATGTCCATATCTTTTTGGTTTATTCTTACTTTGTGAAGCATAGAAAGGGCTGGTCAAAAGCTTAATAGCTTCATTTGAGTGAGTTTGATAGCTGTTGTATATTTGTACATAATATATCATGTAAACACTTATAACAGATTTTGGTCTGTAGTGGACCAATTTTATACCTTTGTTGTGTAACCATTCTGAGTTTGTGAAGTCCATGATTGGAATTTACATTGGCTATAAATTGTTTGCCGAAAGAGTTACTTGTGAATCATATGTGAAGTGTTTTCTCTGTCTCATCTTCTCTTTTGCAGGTTCTAAAGGATCGTAGGAGGTTTCAGGGAGACTAACCTTTGCGGACGGACACATAAGGATGTCGCACGACATAGGTAAAACCAACTAAGTTCGTGATAGATGGTATCAGAGCGGGACAAGCATACATAGAAATACTTAGCATGCAAACGTGGGGGACCTAGCAGGGCTACGTGAGAGCAGTCAGCATGCGCGACCATTTAGGGAAAACAAACATGGAGTTATAAGGAAAAGAGTCGCTCAAAAAAGCGGACATCTGAGAATAGCATTCAGAGGAATTGCCAACCCTTTACGCAAGAGGCACTATAAGGATAAATAAGCTAAGAGGAATGTTAGCCTGAAATAATGCCATGATAAAATAGTGCAGCCTGAAACAATAAGATGGCTCACCCTACCAAAATGGGATAGATTGGTCTGTCATTGACAAGACAACGAGACTTGCCATGGTAGGAATTCGAGACCCGCGATGACAATAAAAGAATAAATAATAACCATGGCGGGGGCCCAAAATTCACTATGATGAAAGAGGGATGAGGGCCCGTCATAGTAGGAGTTTAAGGCCCACTACAACGAAAAAAGAATGAAGAGCTACTACAATAGGGGCTCGTAATCTGCTACAATGGAAGGGGGACAAAGACTTGCCATGGTGAGAGTCCGAGACTCACTATGGTGGAAAAAGAATGTTGAACCACTATGGCGAGGACCTGAAATCCGCTATGATAGAAAAGGAACAAAGACCCACCATGGCAGGAGCCCAAGACCCACTACGGTAGAAAAAGAATGAAGACCCGACACAACAAGGGTCTAAAATCTACTACGACAAAAGAGGGATGAAGACCCATCATGGTGGGAGCCCAAAACCCACTACAACAGAAAAAGAATTGAAGACCCACCATGACAAGGGCCTAAAATCTACTATGATGGAAGAGGAATGAAGACCTACCATGGTGGGAGCCTAAGATCCATTATCACGGAAAAGGAGATGAGAACCTATTATGGCGAGGGCCTAAGGCCCACTACGATAGAGATATAAAGCGAAATGTGCTTGAGGCACGTGCATCAAAAAATTTGACCCACACTAAACGGTGCGCCATGGTGGAAGTATCAGGCAAAACATGCCCAATGTGCATAAGTTGAGAAATCTAACCCATGCTAAGGGATCTACCATAGTGGAAGTATTGGGTGAACCATACCTGAGGTACATGAGTTAGGACATTTGACCCGCACCAAGAGATCCACCATGGTGGAAGTATCAAGTGAAATATGCCCGAGGCACATGAGTCAAAAAATCCAGCCCATGCCAAGTGGCCAGTCATGACCAAAGTATCGAACAAAATATGCCCGAGGTGCCTAAGTTGAGAAATCTGACCCACTCCAAGATGTTCGTCACAGCAAAAATATCAAGTAAAATATGCCTTAGATACATGAATTGAGAAATTCGAGCCAAATGGTATGCCATGGTGGAAGCAATGAGCAAAATGGGATCGGGGCGCCTGAGTTGGGAAATCCAACTCACGACGAAAGTAACTGGTGAAATGTTCCCAAGTCATGTGAGTTGAAAAATCCAATCATGCTAAGAGGTCTACCATGGTCGAAGTATTGGGCAAAATATGCTCGAGGCACTTGAGTCAGGAAAATTGATCAATGCCAAAGAATCTACTATGACGACAGTATGAATTGGACACATCCAAGATATCAAAATCAATATTTTCACGATGAAGGGTGAGGATAAATGATAAAGAATATTTTTGCATCAACAACAGCCCACCGATAGGATACCTCCATGGAGTTAATGTTGAAAGGTCACGTCACCCTTCCTCATTCGACAGTAGGATGATAGTCAGTTGGCCATCGTGGATCACAAACCACAGTAAGTGATATGGTTTGGTCGTTGGGAGTAGGGATCCCCAAATGCCCAAGTCGACTCACGTTCCCCATTGGTCTGCCCCTATGGATGATAGCTCATGAGGAACCCACTTAGCTGATAGGTGAAGCCCAGCCCTCCTTTGACTTCCTAAGTATAAAAGTTAATCCCTGATGCTTGAAGTGAGGATCAGATCTAGCCCACACTGAACCCTCTACTCTAATTATCTTATAAGAAAATAATTTAATTATCAAAAAGTAAGACCGAAAAATCCTTCTTAACATCAACTTTTTGTGCATAACCCCAAGAACATAGGAGCTCACGCAAAGCCACGATGATCGCTTTGGACCCACTTCGATCACATCATTCCCGATACCGACTGTTATGGTCAACAACTTTTTGCCGTGGCCTCGGGTGTCGTGGTGCGGGTTAGTCCGAATGCGCGGTCGCCTCATCGACTCCGGGCAATAAAGCCAGCGTTGGGTCGGAGAAAGGCCCGATCATCCGCTCGACAGGCAGTTCCTTCATCGGTGGCACATGCATGCCCCTCGGTTCCAATTTCTTCGGGTCGGGGTTTCCTATCCAAACCCTCCGTGCTAAAGCGATGTCGGATGGGAGTGAGTAGAGTGTTTCAGAGAGGGAAAGAGAGGCAGAGAGAGATCCTTTGGTGCCGATGTCTAGGTCAATCTGCGCCTCTGCGATGGGAACTTCGGATTGCCATGCACGATGAAGCTTCCGGGTGCTATCATCTGCAGCGATGGGAGCTCGGGTCTTTGCGAGCGATGAGAGCTCGGCTGCCATGCAACGAGGAGCTTAGCTGGCCATGCTGAGAGTAGTGGCTTGCCATGCGATGAGAGGTTGCTGCATCGCTCTGGGCTTTAAACGCGGTACAAACCATGCAAGTGTACATGGTGGCCGACGCTGTGGTGCTCGGGCTTCGGCTGCCGGTAGCGCCTCGAACTCGAATTTGTGGATTGCATTAGGCGCGCGCATGTGTTGCCGAGCATTTTCGGGCTTGGCCGGCGCGACTCGGTTCAATTTGGGGCGTTCACCAGCGCGCGATGTGTTGCCAAAAGCGCAGGCTCAGATTTGGCGAGCGGTGAGGCAACGATGAATCCATGCAGTAGCGCGGAACATGGTGCGAGCATGGCTCGGGCTTTGGAGATTAGATGGGGTGACCTTTGCGACAACGGGACCCTTCTTCTAGCGCCCGAATGTTATGGTCAGCAACTTTTTGCCGTGGCCTCGGGCCGTGGTTATAAATGCGCGGTCTCGTGATCTCCTCGGCGGGAAGATTAGGTCGGGGAGAAGGCGATCATCCGCTCGGCGGGCGGTTCCTTCATGTAGCAACTACACGCATGTCCCCTTCCTGCATGTCGGGGTTCATCCCATCCGATGCTTTCTGATGTATTTAGGGGCGTTGTTTCGTTTCGTAGAGAGGAAAGAGGTAGAGAGATCCTTTGGTGTGCCCAGGTCTTTGGGGTCAATCTGATATTTCCTTCTCTGCTGGGTTCCCAAAACACGCTACCCATGCGGCGGGTCTATATTCTTATGGTTATAGAAAATGTTTTATTATCTGTTAATGGATTGTACTATTTTGGTTTGATGAAATTACAAGTATAAAGTGGATCCATAATGAGGCGGAATATGGATGTGTCTTGAAGAAAATTCTGTATTCTTATAATGATAGAGGATATTATCTACTCTTATATCTATATATATCTATATATATACATATATATATACATATATATACATATATACATATATATACATATATATATATGTATATATATATATATATGTATATATATGTATGCATATATATATATATATATGTATATATGTATGCATATATATATGTATATATGTATGTATATATATATAATATTATTTTAATTTGATAAGAGTCATAAGTGTATAGTGGATCTACAGTAGAAATGAGACGATTAACCTATTTTGACACCACTGAAGAGACTGAGGAGATTTATTGTCATGCTAAAGGTTATGTCATGAGGTATAAGTTTAATTATATCGATGAACCAGTATGCTTTGGAAAGTCTATCGAGACCCATATAGAGACTTTGATGTACTCCGAACCGGCTTGCCTGTATGAAGGTGGCGATATCTTTCGATAGTCTTCGGGCGTTGAGATGTTGATATCTTCTGGTCTATTCTGCCAATGTAGGATTGATTTGCTGTTTATTTCTTTGAGAATACTATCGTTTTCACGCACATGAACTGTGTTGTACGCAATTGTTATCAATTCCGGGCTTCTCGTGTATAAGACAGCATACATTTAAGTGTATATTTAGCATCACGAGCTTGTCTGGTGCAGTGAACATAGTTGAAGTGTCTGCGTCATTGAGGACGACACCACACTAATTAATCTCGAGGAGATCATGCAAGTATTCCCAGCATACCAACCCTCTATGATTGAGGTCATTTCCAGGCAATTTATTTCGTCACGATATTGGCGGGACATACGTCCCTCCTGTACTTCTTCCACTATTCGCTCGTAGGATCTACTTGGCCCGAAGGGTTCATAACAACCGTCGGATCTACTGGTGGTTGCTCCATCGCCCCACGATCTTACCTCGTACACATGTTTTGGTGTCAATGTGATCGAAATTTTTAAATATTGTTATTCTTTATTCCATTACTAAACACAAGTCTACGACTTGTATCGCTTTCTTTGCTGTGAGATTAGACAACGTTTCTTCTCTGTGTCTAATAAAAAATACGATCGAGTCTTTCTTTTGCATTTTGTTTTATGCACGCATCATGCAATGATTCTGTCACCTTTCAATTACACGTAATGTAGCTGGTGAGACGTCGGGCATCTCTTCTTTTCTAGCTTTGCAAGGAGCAGAGGCTGCTAACGAAAATGGATTAATAGAATAAGCAGCAGTCGTCGGGTATATCCCCTTGCTTCCTTTGGTATAAATGGGGAACGCAATCGAAGGCCTCATGACTCCAAAACACAGGTCAGTGGAGAGACATGGCGTTGGGAGGAGGAGTTGTGCTGCTGGCCTTCGTCGTGGCCTTGTGCCTGTGCGCCACCCGGGCGGAACCACAGCTCGAAGCCGGGTTCTACTCCTACAGCTGCCCTGCAGCTGAGCTCATCGTGAAGGAGGAGGTTGAGAAGGTTCTCCAGGACGACCCCGGCGTCGGCGCCGACCTCCTCAGGATGCACTTCCATGACTGCTTCGTGAGGGTTAGTCGTTCGTACTGTGCATAAACTGTTCTGTTAAATTGAAATGCTGACCGAGTAACCCAAGTTGATGTTGTGTGACCACGTCAGGGCTGTGATGGTTCGATTCTTCTTAATTCGACGAAGGGCAACACTGCGGAGAAGGATGCACAAATCAACGCGGACCTTGAAGGATTTGATGTCATCGACACCATCAAGGAGAAGTTGGAAGCTGCCTGCAAAGGGGTTGTCTCGTGCGCAGACATTCTTGCATTCGCCTCCAGAGACAGTATCGTGCATGTAAGCTTTCTAGCTCCCATTGCCATCTCCCAACGAGACGTTATGAGATGGAGAACAAAATTATCTTAAGATCCGCTCGCTGGACTTGCTCACCAACATGCATCTTAATACAAGTTTCTAACTGGGTTTGAACTGGTGTTGAACAGTACGGAGGAGTTCCCTACAAAGTCCCTTCAGGGAGAAGAGATGGAAGGGTGTCCATTGCAGCCGACACAAGCATTCTCCCTTCCCCAAAATTAGGCCTCTCCGAGCTCACCAAGTTATTTATCTCGAAAGGATTGAGCCAAAATGACATGATCACTCTCTCGGGTATGTAGAAGCCATTATAAGCACCTTGTGATCATGCACGAGACCAACCAATAGTGGCGGTCGCATTCACGTCATTTTTGCGCGCAGGAGCGCACACCGTCGGGATTGCGCACTGCGACGCCTTCTCCAACAGGCTGTACAACGGAGACCCGACGCTGGACCCGAACTACGCAGCCTACCTGAAGACGCAGTGCCCGCCAGGGAGCAACAACACGGTGTCGATGGATCCCAAAACCCCTCGCAAGTTCGACAACCTTTACTACCGCGTAATCCTGAAGAATCAAGCGCTGTTCACCTCCGACCAGACCCTGGTCTCGACGCAGGGCACGGCGACGCAGGTGAAGCGGCTCGCCGAGAGCTACAACCGCTTCCAGAAGAAGTTCGCAGATGCGATAGTGAAGATGGGGGCGATCGAAGTCCTCACGGGGAGCGAGGGAGAGATACGCGCCGATTGCAAATTGGTCAACTGAGGAGTGCACTTTGCTCGTCTTACCTCCACATGGAATCTACATCGGAATTCCTTGTCTCCATTAATTTCCTTCCTTACATCTATAGGTATATGTATACTTTGATTTCTTGGAGATTTCCTGCACCGTCTCAGGTGATCTTTCTTAGGTTCTTCAAATCTGCGTGGCATTGTTGAATAAGGGTGTCTAATACTCGTCTTGGAGATCATTTGATTTGTTGAATGCTATAAAATTGTGGGTACTTGTCTACAAGCTCATGACTTCAAACTGGGAGAGGGGAATTGGATACACTCTGCTGTAGTTGGTGATAACACAACTCAATCATTGATGTACGAGGCGCCGATGGGGAGTTGTTGAAGGTGGTCGGCCCCTCTTCATGTGAGAAGATTTCGTGTCGAATCCAAATGCCCGCTGACTGCAACTTTGAGTTTTCCTGGATTTGAAAGGTTACTGAATGAGTGACCTTTTTTATTTCATCACTTTACGTTTTGGCTTTTCCTGATCTGAGTCAATTTGTCATGGCTGGATTCTCTCGTTGGACGCCAAAACTTCCTCTCGTGGATGTGCACGATTTGCTTGGGCTTCAAGCAAAAGCGAAGTTTGAACTATTCCTGAACCAAATCTGGCACTTAGGTTCATGAAAAGATCATGTTCGAATATGATCGAGGCATGGGTTCTCTTAGTGTCTCCTGGGGGATCAAGTGCATTTGCTTGATGGGTGCTACAAAAGACTCACCAATTACCCCATTCCAGATCGTATATATCCATCTAAAAGTGATCAAAGGACCCACCTTTCATCTGGTTCTTTCGCTTGGGGAGGGGCTCAGAATACAGGCGTGCAAACAAGTTGACTTGGAGTTGCACGGTATAAAGTTAAAGCTACTTCAAACCAGCCCCGAGGCCTTTATTCTTTGTTTCATCATCAAATGGCTTGTCGATGACACGTGTACAAACACATGAAGCTCACGCAAGAACATATTCTTTCCCTATCCTTATCTTACTTTGATGTCAGCTTTGCTTTCACTCGCCTTTTACTTTCTAATGTTATTGATCTCGGTGGTCACCATGTTTTGTGCTATTCAACCAAATCGATTCGAACAAATTTGGATATTTTCTGCTAGAACATTGGGGAAAACCTCAGAATTTTTCCCCCTTTTCCATGCATGTGTGTGTGGAAACTTCAGTCTCACATCCATGGGAGGAGGTTCCTCTTCAAGCCCACGAAGAGACTCGGGAGGAGGGCCGGCCGGCCGGCCGGTCTAAGCCCCACACAGTTCGACTCGTTTTCCGTTCTGGCGCATGCACGTCTGCTGAGTGCCACGTGACACTTCTCTATTGGCCCGAGGAGGTTAACGCTTGTGCACGTCAGAATTCTTTCCCTAAACTGTCTATTTTAGTTTAAACTATTTTTAGCATATTTAATATTTTAGTATTAATGCTCTAATCTATTCAACTTTCTTCTCTAATACGGAATAGATGCTAAGAGTTGAGGTTTGTTTATTTATGAGTTCTTTCATTAAAAAAACCTTTTTCTTCACACATTTTTCACTTTTGCTACTTATTAAAATACAAGTTCCCACTCTGACTGTTAAATGGTTCTGCAAACATTCTCGAGGAACAGACGTGCAATTATGACCCAATGCTGCGACTTTAACTGGACGAATCTGCTAAGCAAGCCTAACCATTTCGACTCGGATGAGATAGAATAATGCATGCGATGAATTCGAGGCCCTCTAAACGCTGTCACTTGCACGCATCTTCCGGGCGACTCGGGTACTGGTTGGCACGACGGCCAAATCGATCTGTCTCCCACACATTAATGCTGACAACTTCTCCGCATCATTGACCTCGTATCCTTGTAAAATAAGCATTTTTTAGGTCAACTGTTCGTTTCTATATCGATGTGTTCTCCACACGATCAGATACTGTATAAATCAACCAAACTGTCTGATTTTTGGCTGGCTACAAGTTGTAAAATAAGCATGTATACTTGTAAAATAAGTATTCTTCCTTCGCAACAAGCCTGCACGTCGAAGGCGCATGCATGTCCAAGTTGCACATGATCTTTCCTTAGAAAAGAAGCTAAGAGCAACACAGCAATCGAGCGCCTCACACGTAAGTCTCGTTCCTAAACAGGGCCCCACGTTATGCTCAGACACTTGTCGGTCATTGATTCGTTTACCATTCGTATGGTAGTGGCGGTGCAGTAGTCTTTTGCAGCAGATATCCCTCCCAGCTTTGCATGGGGATCAACGGGTTCATCTTACTTCCCCTGGCTATAAATAGGGATGCCATGGGAGACCTTGCTGCAGCGAAGCACACATCTGACTTGATTAAGACAGTGAGGGAGATGGCTTTCAGAAGAGGAGAGATGTTGCTAGCTATCGTTGTGGCCCTGTGCTTGAGCCCAATCGGGACAGACGCCCAGCTCAGCGTTGGGTTCTACTCCTATAGCTGCCCTAAAGCTGAAGTGATTGTCAAGAAGGAGCTTGAAAAGGCTCTCAAGGCCGATGCTGGCATCGGCGCTGACCTTCTCAGGATGCACTTCCATGACTGTTTCGTGAGGGTTAGTTAGCTGCTTGACACCTTGATCATCTGCTATTACTTTGTTTATCTGCATCAGATTGTTAACTTTGCATTCTTACAAGTCTTAAGTTCAGTACATCGGGTGGGGATTAAGTAAATGCGATTTGTCTCTGTGATCATATCAGGGTTGTGATGGTTCGATTCTTCTTGATTCGACCAAGAAAAATACCGCGGAGAAGGATGCGATCCCCAACCAAACCTTTGAAGAAGAAGCATTTCAAGTTATCGACAAGGCCAAGAAAAAGTTAGAGAAAGTCTGCAAAGGAACAGTGTCATGTGCAGACATTCTTGCATTCGCCGCCAGAGACAGTGTTGTACATGTAACGTTCTTCGACTCTGAAACTCTTACGATGATAAGGAAAAGACAAACCTAAGTCCAAGACGTTGCCTTCTCTGACTTTTAGCCTACCTGACTGTTCTTCAACGTGAAACTTATAGTTCATGCAGAATTTCGTGAAAGTTGTGTAACTTGGAATTGAAACGGTGTCTTGCATGCAGTACGGAGGAACTTTCTACCCGGTCCCAGCAGGCAGAAGAGATGGAAAGATCTCCAGATCAAGCGACACCAGCGATCTCCCTCCTCCGACGTTTAACCTCACACAACTCACTAAGATGTTTGTCTCGAAAGGGTTGAGCCAGGATATAATGATCACACTCTCAGGTAATAAATCAGAAGCAATATTAAGTCCCTATTTGTGGTCGAGGCATTCAAAAGCCATGCATCCTGAGGAGATTGCAACGTCGTCTGCAGGATCACATACCATCGGCGTAGCTCACTGTCCTACATTCTCCAACAGGCTGTACAACTTCAGCCGGAAGGCGAGCACCGACCCAACCTTGAACCCGAAGTATGCCGGCCAGCTGAAGAAGGAATGCCCTCCGAGGAGCAACAACGAGGTGGACATGGATCCACCCAGCCCTCTCACGTTCGACACCAGCTACTACAGAAACCTCCTCGATAACCGCGGCCTCTTCACCTCCGACCAGACCCTCATGTCCACGCCTGCTACCGCGGGAAGGGTGAGGCAGTTCGCAAGCAATTCTGTGCTCTTCAAGCAGAAGTTCGCAGCTGCCATGGTGAAGATGGGCAAAATTGGCGTCCTCACCGGTAAACAAGGCGAGATACGCAGCTACTGCAGAGTGGTGAACTAGTGGACACAAAGCCGTCTCCTATTATGTGATGCATTTTGTTTGTTTACTTCGTCTTTTCTGATATTGCAACGTTCGATCATGAAGGCGCATGCTGTTGTGTTGATTCCCTTCTATTATGTATTTTGAAATGTGTCAAAGAAGTGCCTTTTTGAAATTTAATTTGTTTATGTTTCGGTGAAAATGATGATCTAATTGTTTCCGCAAAATAATGAATAAAATATATATTGTTTGATTAAACTGTTATGTGAAAATTTTTAGTCAGATGTGTACCTTTGTACTCGTATTAGTAGACTTGAAAATAATATTAATTGAGACGAACTCAAGAAGATATTATTGAACAACCATAATCTCAGGTCATAAAATGAACGATGCTTCGTTAACACATGCAACATGGAATTCTCAAAATGTTCGATTAGTCTTTTCTGATCAAATTAGGAAAAATGTAATATAACAGGCAATCCTCGTGCGTAAAAGAAGAAGCAACCTTTTCTTGCTGGGCTTTGCGGACGCCAGGCCTGCTAATCGATCGTCGGTAAACGGATCGGATCTCCATTCGGGGCAGCCCATTTACTTCGAAGATGCCTCGTGAGTTCATTTCGAAGACGGCCAGGTCGATCACTCTTTCGTCCCCTCCTCTCGTGAATTGACACGTCACGATGCTTCTGCATGAATCGTGTCGATCGATCATTGGTCGAGATACCAGCGACCAATCAAGTCGAGGTGGACACGTGCTCGATTGGTCGAGATATCATGTTGTCGATTTGTGTGGGCTGAGCACAGACGAGGGAGCTGCAGCACAGTTTGTCGCTGGCATACGCCGTCCGAATTGGAGCCGCGGATGGGCCCGGGAACAGTCAATTTCAGGCGAGTTGTGATTTTTTTGGGCCACCAAATCCGTGGAAATTGGAGAAATCGAGGCACAAGATTTGTGATTCTTGAGGCCTGAAAATATAAATTGAAATTACCGTATTATCCACGGTGCTCTTACTTAGTATGGGGCCCCACCCAACAACCCAACTACAGATGCACATCATTGCTCGACTCCTTCCAAGAAGGATGAATGGCGCCAACAGCAAAAGGCGCAGGGCCGCTGCGCTCCCGCCTCGGAGCCCACGCTTAATACGTAGCCATCAAAGGAGGGCTGTAAAGCCAGCGCAGGGGGGGTTGGAGCTGACACCAGAACGGCATGAAAGCAACGAGGCACGCAGTGCATGCATCAGAGCAGCAGCTCGCTTGGTGGGAGTGCGAGCCCGCCTCAGGCCACGAGAGGCATGCAGGTGCTCGACTCCGTCGCCCGTCCGGCGTCCCCACCCCAAAAGCCATGGCAGCTAGCAGAGAAGGGAGGGAGAAACTGTAGCGGTACTCTCGCCACCTAACTCTTGGGCAAGCTTCTGCAACACGCATCTCGCTCGTCTTCCTCCGGGCCACCTTTGTCGCTGCTTGCTGTTTTCCTTTTTGTCTCTAGTTTCCCATGCTTTGTTACTCTTGTTTGAGTCTGCAGCTCTAATTGATATACGCCACTTGTGCTGCAGGCCTGTGAGACATCAGGATGCAGCTAGCAAAGGCTCCTCTACTGTTTGTTTTACTGTATCAGTCGATGGGTTGTTCTTCAATTCTCGAACTTGAGATCTGAAGGTTGGGAAGGTAATTCACAAATTTTGGGATTTAGTGTCCCGTTTACGACTCTTGAAATTTTAGGGTCAATGATAATAATAAGCACGTCAAAGTCTGCACTACCATATAAGCGATATGAATCGAGAAAAGAACAACCACAATGCATAAATGGAAAGAAGAAGATGCATGCAAACAGATACCCGAGTTTAAGAAAGGAGGAGAAAAAAATAAAAGAGAGAGAGAGAGAGAGAGAGAGAGAGAGAGAGAGAGAGAGGAACTGCAGAAATAAGAAAAGGAAGCAATATATGTTCCATTAATGAGGCCTCTTAAAGATTGTTTCCTACTGCAAGCACAAGGGCCAGTCGGGCATGGCCAACGACTGAGCTCTGAAACCATTCATAAAAGGACGATTCTAAGCCCGCAGGATCCCTGTGGACGCATGTACGTGGATGGGAGCGACGTCGGCCTTGCCTCTGATCGAGAGAGATCCCTGTCACCCTCATTGGGCACACAGATCAAGGCCTGACAGATCGGGGCCACTGCCGGAGCAGCTTCCACCGTTGAGAGCTTGCATTTGCAGGATCCTTCATGAGATGTAAAACCCTATGTTACCATCGCGTTTTAACCTACGACCCACGGGCTGATCCTGGCAAATCACCAGCACAAATAGCCATTGATCTGTTTCCGTGTAAACCAATCATTCGCTGCCAATAAACCTCGTGTGGATGTGAGCTCTGTCAGAACTGTAATGCACCAAAACAAGGTAGCGGTTTCTACAACACGAGGCCTGTAGAAACCAGCAACAAGTCTATTTTACTGCTTCTCCTTCCTGCACATGAAACTTTATCGTCCCAACCTTGTCGTAGATCAATAAGGTCAAAGTGATGAAGAAGCTCCGCTGCTAGCTGATGCACAGGAAAAATCAACCTGCGTGGTCCCATGCAACCCTTGGTCGTATCATTTTGCACGCATTACCCGCGTCCTTCCCACACACTCACCAAAGAAACACTGCTTCCTTTACAATAAACAAATCAATGTTGAGAGGTACGAACCACACGGTTTCTCTCTCTCTCTCTCTCTCTCTCTCTCTCTCTCTCTCTCTCTCTCTCTCTCTCTCTCTCTATGCGCTATGCTAGCATCCGCTCAGAAAAGAAGGATATAGATGGACTGATGCAGTGCAGTACTGAGCACTTTAAACCAACTTCGATCAATATAGGTTAACAATGCCATGTTGCCTGCAAGTGTGAAAGGAAATAAGCCAACATCCAAGTGGTCTAAGGTGACAGAAAAGCAAAGTAACGAGGTGTATCACATATATGCTAAGGTAAGAAATGCTTTGATCCTATCATTCTGAAAGACCAGTGAGGATCAAGGAGAGGTCATCATCAAGAACATGTGGTGGTGTTGGTGGTAGTTGAGCTCAGCCAAAAGAGAAAGCATGCAGGCATCTAGAGATACGAGTCCAGCCATGGACAGCAGTGGCCGGGCATGAGATTAAAAAAGACAGATGCTTAAGACTCGGTACTCGCCATAAAGTTTTAGCAGCCCCTGGACCACCTTGGAGATGAGAGCAGGCTCATGCACACTTTGCCTTGTTACTCAGGGAGGAGTATGCATGCCGCAGCTTACATGAGTACCACATCTGCTCTCTCAGCATGAACAGGGACCAGCTATCTGTCTTCTTCTTCTTCTACATTAGCTTCTACATGTTCGAGCTAATGTTGGGAGAGCTTGTTGCCACGCCCATGCCGATGAGGACACCATGCATGAGAAACAGTGGTGCCACGAACAAGTGCTGCAAGCATATTAGTTCCTTGGTACCAAAGATCACATGCTATAGATATTGTTGTCTATATAATTTGATTTCATAATATGAGACCCATAGGAAAGGTCAATTATTTGCCTGCCAAGTGGTCATAGGTCTATGCTGAAACCTTCAACATACAGCGGCCGAAAACTCTTCATCAGCCGATACAGACTTCCATCTCAAAAGGAAGAGAAGAAAAGCAAGTCATCTTAAATGTGAGAACGTTCCTGTTTAACATTATGAAGTTACAGATTTAGAGGATTCCCAAATCGTGTGCTAATCAGCCTTTATCTACCATCCTTCGATATTATAATATCTTATTTCTGCATCAGATACGCAAATGACATGAGCTTCCAAAGAAAAAGGAAGCATGGGTAAATGTAGGGAAAGTATTTTGAAGTTAAGTCCTCTTCAAAAGTTAACAGCTATGTTTTGAAGTCCCCATGAGATGTTCCTCCAGTTTCTTTCGGGTGCGTTATTCAAGCCTGTATGATGTGATGATTTCTGATCTCGACATATGAGAAATACCAAGTGGACAGATAGAAATTTCCATCACAATAAATGCGCAATATTGACTAAATTCATATAACAACGAGAGCGGTGACACCACATGAAGACAAGGAACATTATTTGTAACTACTCTGTCCATCCTTAATTTCCTGTCACTGCTTCTGACAATTCAGTCCAAGTTTCATCTTATCTTTCTTTGTTGTTATTGGTCAACTCTACAAATCGCTCAGTTCTAGAGATCAAACGATATGATATATATGTTCAGATGAGATCAAGAATTACCATCAGGTCGAGAAAGAGAGGGAGCTCATCTTCGCTTTCTGCAGGTCTTCACAAGAAACCTACCTTCCAAGGAAAAGTTCTAAATTGTGCTCCAAGCAGCCACCAGTCAGCATTCTCAGATCTGATCAGGAACACAAAAGAAACTTGCAAGTCTTATAAGCCTGCGCAAATAAAAATCAAATGCTTGTTGTTAGCCAATTATGCTTGCCACATTAGTGTTTCAAAAATGTAAAAAAAAAAAAAAAAAAAAAAAAACACCTCCACCAAATCAGCTTCTTGCTGCAACTAAACTAAATAGTTCTGATTAACATGGTGACTGAAACAGATTTGGTCAAATGCACATTGTGAAACTCTCATCTTCATCCTAACTTTAATGCCACATATGCATACATAAAAGGGAATACATATATAAGCAGACATACCTAGAACAATGTAACATTGTACTTTGTTTATTTAAATTTTCTAATTCCTTTCTCTTTAAAATTTGGGTTAGTATTCAGTGTATGCACGTAAACCACACATCAGAGGAACTCATTGTTGGCCGAGTGCAGTAGTAGCAGAAAATGCACAAGCATATGTACCCAAGGAAAGAATTCAATAGATGAACCATAAGGCTTACATCCATGATAAGTTGAATTGCAATAGTCTATGTATTACCTTCTCAATCTTATACCAACAATTCAAGAAGAGGCTCATGATATCTAAAAGATATAAGTAAATTGCCAGTTAGCAAACTAAGACACGCGATAATGATGCTTATTAGTGAGTGTAGAAGTGCAAACATCAAACTGAACAATAGGAGTTTATCTAAGGGAATTGGAATCACTCGAATCCAAAGTTTAACATATAAATTATGGTTCTATTCTATCTCCATTCTTGTGGGAGCCCTACCAAATTAGATAATCATAAAAAGAAAAAAAAAAAAAAAAAAAAAGCAATCACCCCTCTTCCATCCGACGTAAACTATGTAAATTTCAATTCGGTTTACCACCATTATGTAAGAGGCTAACCACATAATATCTATCACCAAAACCATGAATTGTGAGACCAATTTGCCAGAGAAAAAGATTTCTATATGGACATGCAAACAGGAAATTAGAAAAAGGATATAATAAATGAAATTGGCACCGTTATGGCCCCAAAGCTTTAATCTCTATAAATTGCAAGTTCTTTAACCGTAGAAGAATACCCTATTTTCACATGCTGTGACAATTAGCAATACGGATGATGTTCATTGCCCACCTAATTAAATTTCATAATGCATCATCATAGCCTCAGTGATGGAGTCATAATTCATGACCAGTAGCAACACCATTCAGCTATCCAAAAGGTCTATGAAAATTATAATATTGTAATACACCTCATCCCTGCTATTATCATATCTTTAGGTTACATTTGCATTTACAAGTTTTTCGACTGTACCAATGTATTGTTTTCTGCAAACTACATGACCATTTTTTATGATCTTGTGATCAAGACAAAAGAAGACTGACTCAATGGATGTCCTATCTAAAGTTGCTAAGCCTGTAAACTAATTGGTTTCACATTATGCTATCTTGTGAGCAAGATTCATTGATACTGCAAAATCTAAGCATAAACATTGAAACTGCTACTTGCATGCCAAGATGACCAAATAAATAACACTTAGCAGAAGTACTTATATAAAGATCGATTAGCAGATCAAAGGACAACCATTTGAAAGTAAGTGAATTGATTATGTACACTGCCAAACCTATAATCTATATGTTAATGACCAATATAACATTAATCAATGCGAATACTTTGGTATGCATCCGACACTGTGGTAGACAAATTGACACTATGAGTTATTCCTTAATCAACATCGGTGTCACAAGCACAAAGATGCCATGCCTAGTTAACATAAAATTTTCCAAGTCATAATTAGCATTTTCTGAAGAAACAATGAGAAGACCCATATAGTATGCATGAATGAACTTTGCGTCGACAAGCACGAGCTATTCTTCATTGCATGATGATGTATTTATGTGCACAACCATGTAAAACTAAAAGAAGGCATCTCTTTGTTCAAGCAGGAGCCATTACGATCTTATTATGGTCCGGAGAAATGAAATAAAATGTTAGTGGCCATGTTGTTGTCTTTCAAACCTTGATTGCGGTGGAAGAGTTTCAAGGGACCAGTCTGTAGCATTACGGTAAAGTGATATAAATGCCACTTTCTTGTAGCATCAGCAACGAATGAACATGGTATGACTGATAGCATTAATGGCTTTTTAATGAAAATTCTAAGGAGAATGCTGGAGACAATGAAATGCTTCTAAAGAGATAAAACAAGACATGTAGATTATTTTTGCCTGCAAAGTTTCATTTACACGTAAATCATATGAACTTCTCCGTTTTTGTGTCCGTTTAATTTTGGGAATAAGAAGATTAATAAATAAACCAGTAAAAGCATGAAACTATGGAGAACTTTTAACACCTGCAACTGGCACCTTTGTGTACGTATATCAACAGGAAGAACTGAATAAATTTGCAGCAAAAAGCAAAGATAATCCAACTTTAACAGCCTTTGATTAAATGAGGAGCAGGGAATTCATCCTTCTGCAACTTCCTGCGGTGACACAAGTTCTACAGGACATTCAGCTAAAAGGAAGGGAAGGAAGAAAACATATGCAGGTGCATGGAGTCGTGTCCTAAGCCACCCATAGTGCATGGATGAAAGTATTGCAACGCTGCCACAGCAGACCGAAAAGTAATCCCGGTAAACGCAAGATAGAAAAATGGACGGAGAAGGATTTCGATCTGACCTCTATTTGCTCCGGAACTGTCTGTACTCCATTTCAAGGAATGCCGAATCGACTACTTTGGAACCTTCTGAGAGAGACGACGCTGTTAAAACCTGGCTTCGGAGTTAGAATAAACTCTAATTCAAAGGAAGATCAACAAAGACATGAGAGTTTATAGCAAAAGAATCCTATGTTGTGGGCTTACGAGCCTTTGAATCTTCCAGCGTATTTACACTTATAAGAGAAGATTATGGAGGATTAAACCAGATCTTGATTTGGATGCGCCCATCCGTTCTTCGGTTTTCAAGAGTATAAGAGAAGCACAAGATTAAAGAAGGAACCTCCAAAACTTTCATTCTATTCGGGTTCGGTTTCCGTCCCAATTGATCCGGATGTGAATGGCAATATGCTCCCTCGTAGGGTCCTTCCTCCTCATAGGTCAAGATCCAACGACGAATGCTGCTCCTTGCTCATCGAGGACGATGATGCCAACGAGGACTCGACGCTGCCATGCTGCAATCGGAGGAGATGGAGAGCAGATGTTTCTTGCGATGGTAACAGGCACGATGATGTAGCTTCGCCGCCGCCGCCGCCGCCGCCGGCATCCCCTTCTGATTCGGGACGGACAAGGTTGACTCCGAATAGCCTTACACGCTTGGCCGTCGCCTGGCTGTGGACCTCCGGCATCGGTTCAAGAACCATGGATAGGCCGCCACTGCCACTGGGTTGCACCTCCACGGATGGCGGCCCGGTCGCTGGGGAACGAAAGAAAAGAAGTTGTCCCTCGATAGCAGTCGGGCTCGCGACACTGTATCCATAGCTTTCGCGGCGGTGGTCGTACGCCGACGCCGGTGGCATGACAAGGTGACCGCCCCACGGTCCTACCGACCGCACAAAGGATACGGCCGGGAGAGGAACGCGGGGCATCCGGGCCGGGTCGTGGTTCGCCGGCTGCCGCTTCCAGTCGATGTAAAGATTGCGGCGACCGGAGTCGCCAACGCCACGACTGAAGGAGACGGTGTCCCCGGCGTCGAGCCGCTTCTCCTTGACGAACCGGCTCCATCCCTTGGTCATCACGTAGCTCTGGCTGCTGTTCCAGTAGGAGTACCTGAAGCGCCAAGATTTGCCGGTGCGGTCCTCGAAGCTGAGCAGCAGCCCCTTCTCGTTGGCCGACGTGTCCAGCGGGAAGTACCTCTCGGCGTGCTGCTTCGGGATCACCAGCCGGTTTAGCTTGCCGACGTCGCTTGGCGTTACCACCTTGTCGAACATGTGCTCCTTCTCCACAAAAAGGTTGTCGCCGCTGGCCGAGGAGCCGTCGTTCCGCCTGAAAGGAGCGGAGGAGGACGATGGGGACGAGGAGGAAGAAGGGGAAGGTACGAAAGCAGCATATCTGCAATCTTCCCCTTTCTCTTCTTTCTCTGCGATGTAAAACCTATTTCTTCTTCCATGCGTGAACTCCATCCTCAAAAGAAACCCCAACTGAAAGTGATAGCAGCAGCAGCAGCAGCAGCAGGAGGTCTACTATTCCCCTGATACTAGTATCTTCTTTTCCTATTTCTTTCCTCCTTCCTTCCTTCCTTCTAGTATCCTGATCTGCGATCTGAAGAAAGAATCAAAGGGGGCGGGGGGTCGGTGCCTCAAGTTTTGACTGCAGAGTAGAAAGAGTTGCAGATTAAGCGGGTTGCCATTGACCCCTTGGGAGGAGAGATGAGATGTTGAGCGCATCGTAGCACCACTATATTAGCTTGGTTTCGTGGCTTATTTCTTTGTCCTACCAACCGAGACTGCCTTAGAAGTTTCCCAGAAGAAGGATGGTGGTATGTTAGCCATGCTGCTGTAGGTTAAGAGAGCAGCATCCTATACTGTGTGCTTGAGAGAGAGAGAGAGAGAGAGAGAGAGAGGAATGAATTATCAATCGGACCGGTTCATGTGGCCTTGTCTCTTTCATCATACATTTACAGAGACGACCTGTGATGAGCCCCACCAGAGCCAGTCGTTCTAAAGAACAACCCTCCGCCTGGTTCTCCAGTGCGTCGCAGAGACAAGAATCACTCGTATATAAACTTTTTATCTTATTCCGCCTATGCATTTGATGTCACATCTCCTTCGTTTGGGCTGCTTCTGTATGACGTTGTTTGGTTGGGTAAATGGCAAAGCAGGAAGCTTGGCTTGGTTTGACCAGAGAATAATACTGTGACCGAGCTTTATACTGATAACTCAAGAACGGAGGGGGGGGGGGGGGGGGGAAAGATCAGATTGTAGCAGCTGGTCTTTCTCCTCCCCACCGGACTCCTCCTCGACACTTCTGAAACCCATGTAGAGAAAGAGAAGCATGAACATGTGATGTAATCTGAATGTGAGCTTTGATACTGATCTCGAGTTGAAAGCAGGACGGACCATTAAACACCCAGGTGTGCTAAATTTCCATCTGCTTCGTTTGGAGTGGACGATGCCTGCTTCTACTACTATTATTAGTATTTGATTGTTGGCAAATGTCAACTTCAGATGGGCGTAATGGAGTATTAAATGGTTTTATTTACGTAGGTCCTACATGACTCTCTGCTTCCTTCCTCTCGCCTTAAATAGCTTTCGCAATTCTTGTTATGTTTTTTCGTTTGATTAACCAATAAAATAATAATAATATTTTTCATCGTCGAACAATATATACTAGCTCCTTCCAACCGTACAGCATCATCGTCCTTGTGTTATAAAAAATCAACTCTATATGGTAATTGATGCAATTGCAAAAACACACGTAAATTATTAATCGATACAATTGCAAGGACACATACATATAATTATGCAAGAATTGAGAACTCCACCTATACTCTCTTATCTATCTCCACTCTCTTTTCCTAGAATGGCAAAGCTTGAGTCTTTACCGAAGGATCTCCTAACTTAGGCATTAGAAGAGGAATATTGATTTATATATCAGAAGAAAAATGTTGGAAAGACTATACCATCTCCCTTGTCTTGCAAGATTTCTAAATAACACAGTTGGAAATGTAGCGAGCTCTTTCTCCCATCAGTGAAGAAGGCCAAAAAAGACTTAATCGACTTCATCCATCAGAAGCTGTATGGTCAATCTTATGGACTGGATGATTACATGTTCTACTACTATTATTAGTATTTGATTGTTGGCAAATGTCAACTTCAGATGGGCGTAATGGAGTATTAAATGGTTTTATTTACGTAGATATATTATTTTTATAATTAATTATATTTAACATTTTAATTTTTATTTATTCTCTATATTTATATAATGACTCTGCTTCCTTCCTCTCCTTAAATAGCATTTAATTCTTGTTATGTTTTTCGTTTGATTAACCAATAAAATATCATAATAGGTTTTTCATCAACAATATATAGCATATTTCCAATCAACATCATCGTCCGATGTAAAAAGGATTAAATATTTTACTTTCATAAGTATAAAAATTTTAATATAATTTTTTAAAAATATAAAAATTAAAATATTAAATATAACTAATTAGAAGAGGAATATTGATTTATATATCAGAAGAAAAATGTTGGAAAGACTATACCATCTCCCTTGGCTGGATGCATCGAAAAGGATGGAACAGTGTGGTAATTTGGACGGCTCAGATGAGCTTGTGACTAAAAATCATGAGAGGAGAAGCAATCTTACAGCTGTCCCCATCAATCATCGTGGACGTCACACCGGCTTCTTTGATCCCTCCCATGCGCATGGCTGCTGCACCCAGAAGAAATGAAACCTGTCGACTTCCTGAGCAAGATATCACGTGGTACCCAAGAATGACCACCTTCTATTTGGGTAGCTGCCGTGTTCCCATCAGAACAGCGACCTCGGCGAGCTCTGTCCTCAAGAGGCACCTCCATCTCCGTTTTCATCGTCATCGTCTCCGGTGGACGCTGCAGCATTCCATGTGCGTCTTCCTTGGCCTAGTCGACTTCTATGAGATGGAGGCCTTTTTAATTAATTTTCCCAAAGCTTCGCAAATTTATCTGTGGGCGGAGGCACTGTTTGATGCTGACCGAGACAAACAAGTGAAGGGAACGCTTCTCATTTTGATGTCCTAATTGAATTTGCATCTGCTTATTGATGCGATTACACAGATCCCAAAAACATGACACACACACACAACATCTTCACTTTCTTCCATCCGAAATCTATCATAACAATTGCTAACTCATCACAACTTACACATGTCAGTTGTGAACAAAAATTATATATGAAACAATATTAATGTCAAAAGCTAAACTCAAATAATCATACAATGAGATTTAGATATGTATATCTCTTGTTGATATTCAGAAAATCTTTAACTGATATGAAAACAATTGTAATGTCAATCTACAAACAAACTAGGCTCATCTTCTATTAAAAGATATGCAATCTCTCTTCCATATATTATTACTTCGTATATTTAGTCCCTAATAAAGAATCCTATTATAATTAAAAAAAATTATTAGTCGATAATCGTGATGAGAATCTAATCATATTTATAATATATTTTATTTAATTAAATAAGATCATATCATCTAATATTCTCTCACTTGTCAATTAATTGATAAAACATAAAAATTTCAAAACTAAATTAAATAAAATAAATAAAATTATTTGAAAATAATTTTACTAAATTGGATTCTAAAAGTTTTGAAAAATATTTTACACCTATACACAAATTTTATAAAAAAAGCTAATAAATCTAATAAACATAATAATATTACATTAAACTTGACTACCAATATCAATGTATATTATTAATATTATACTCTCTTCTATATACCACAATATGATTAGTCTTTCTTAATATAATTCATAATAACCTCTATAATTTATCTTGTTAAGACAATCATATTATCACATTTAATTATAATATATATATAGGATAAGAGAAATAAATAAATTTAATTAAGTAAAAAAATATCAATAATAGTCTCTACTTAAACATACATCGTTATATATTTATGAGTTGCTCACAGGCTCCATTGTAAAAATATATTTTTTTAAATACTTTAAGCGGTACAACTTTAGTAAATAGATCAGCACTTATTAAGATAGTGCTTAGGTTCTCAATTAACATTTATTCCTAAAAAAATTCTAACTACTAGTCATTTTATCTTGATATGTTCAAAACTACTAGAGTATTTATCATTCTTAGAATATAAAACTACTATGGTATTATTATAAAATATCGTTAGTGATCTAATAATTGAATCAACCACACCAAGTTTTAAGATAAAATTTCACAAGCTTAATTTGTGGAATCAAAAGCATGTCACAAATTTAGCTTTCATTATTGATGATATAATAAACAATTGTTTTATATTTTTTTTTAAATTTATTCCTCCAACTAATATAAATATAAATTCTGAAGTAGATTTTCTACTATCAATGTAATTTATAAAATCAACATCTGAATATCATATCATTTTAAGGTAATTTAATCTCCTCTATGTAAGCATGTAATCTTTCATCCTCTATATATATCTTATCATTTTCTTTATACCTTTTAATATTCCATTTATGTATTGCTCTAGTATCTACGTAACATTTTAACTATAAAACTGATATATGATCTCATATATTTTTGAGCATATAATATATTTTTAACTGCATATGCATAAGGAAAATCCTTCATCTAATTCTTTTCTATGTCATTTTTAGCATACTGTCTTTGACTTTGACTGGATCTTTATAATAAATGTATCATTAGCCAAATAAAATTACATATAAAATCTCTTAAAGATTTGATCAATATATCTTTTCTGGGATAATTCTAATAATCCTTAATATCTATCTCTGAATATAATAATAATAATAATAATAATAATAATAATAATAATAATAATAATAATAATAATAATAATATGCATCAGAACTCCTTTGGTAACCCATTGATAACCCCAATAATTGATGCGACATTCCACCGCACCCTTGTGCGACTATCACGATCACACGAGTCCTTATTGTCCACTACAGTGCCTAGGCTATTTATACAAGTAGCCATTATTGCATGCAATAACGTTGCCATTTGCATAATCGTTGCCTATGACTAGGCTGGTGACCAATAGAGGTTGTCACTCTCAACAATATTGCTATTTACAATAGTATGTTAAACAAATATGAATAACGTACTTCTGTCATGATTCCACTCCTGTAACATCACATATGAGTATGTGAGAAGTATGGAGGAATAGATTCAAATGTCAAACATAATATATCGTAAATTAATTCAAAAATAATATTAATTCGAGGTTAAAATAATAATTTAAAATTTGAATAGTTTTAATCACATAAATAGATCTAAAATTCCTTAATGATATAAGTTATTTTGATTTCAAAAATACGACTTTGATATTAATTATAAACATAAACATTATAATCATGCTTTTGTTAATGCTAAGAACTAAAATCAAATAATCATAAAATGAAGTTTAGATATATATATATACCTTTTCATGTCATTCAAAAAACTTATATTTGATATCGATTTATAAAAAAAATAAACTAGTAATATCTTTTCTTCTCATTTTTTTTACATTACTTCCATAAATGATAAAATAGAAATTAAGAGAATATGCGAGAAGACATGTAATTTTTTTTCCTTTATCTTAAGTCGTTCTCTAATTGAAATTCATCAAGATTTATTAGTCGATAATAATAATTAGAATCAAATTTATAATATATTTTAATTAATTAAATAGAATCATATATATATATAAATAATTTAACATGTAAAATTTAAGATTCAGAATGAGCCACGTCAGTCTTATAACAGCCATTATTCAATGCCATCTCCTCTCCCCATGCCAATACATTATTTCTCGAGAAGAGTTGTACGTCTCTTACAATTGACGGGATGTGATTCGTGAGTCTCACCGAAGTCATATCACGTTTTCATTCCTTCTCCCCCCCTCTCCTCTCTCATCGATCGGTGAATCCGCCTTAAAACTAACAGTGAATGTGAAGCGGCCAAACAACGCCTTACGTCGGCCGATGGACCGAATCGAAGGGGCGGGAGAAGCGGGGATTAGTTTAAGGGCACCACACGGAGTTTAATACGTACAAGGGAAGGCTGGCTGTGGCTTTCTCACGTCCGCCAGCTTGTCTCGTGCCCTCTGAATGAGCTGCAGAATTGTTTACGCCCTCTTGTCCATAAAAACTACTCCCTCTTGTTGTCCACCATCGAATTTATTAGGCTGTGGGTTTCTACTTTTGCTTGGGGGAGGGAAGATGTAGGTGTGTGGTGGTTTGAAAGAGGAAAGATGTGCTACGGGATGCTGCTGCTAAAAGAATTCCTTGTGTACGGACCAAGAACACAAAGGGTGTCCCAAAAACAAAATAATATGGGTCTACGGAGAGCTATACAGCGTGCACTAAGACCTAACTCTTCTTTCCTGCTGCTTCTCCTCTACCATGTTCTTGTGCTGTCACGAAAAGGGGAGATGAGACAACGTGCAAGCACAAACTCAGCGATTTGCAGCATGTGAAGTGCTTGAAGCAGTGCTAGCTAGGAACCTACATCAGGTCATGTGTGAAGCCTCGTACTCTTTTGGTTAGTCAAGAAGATGTGGGTTGTCCATTGGCCATTTAGAGAGGAATTAATGACAAATAGAATCATATAATGAACAAGATGTCAGCTACGTAACGCGAGGGTTAGATCCATGTTTCAACAGTAAAACCTTCAAACTTTTCTGTAGAAGATGCGACAATCACATTGACCGCGCTTTTGGTTCTATTACTAACCTACCAATTCTAGTTGCATCTCTCTCTCTCTCTCTCTCTCTCTCTCTCTCTCTCTCTCTCTCTTCTCACGATGAAACACTTCACCATATTTAAACAAGGTTAACACAACTAGTTGCCAGGAAAATGATTTCCTAAGGTGTAAGCGCATCATCCAACAAGGAATGCCGGTCCTCGAGTTCAATTGGGTTCAAGCTTGCTGGATGGAGTAAGAAAAATTATGTGCAACCTTATCTTGGTTTTTAGTTTATTGTCACCAGAACATATTGCAGGACCAGTGAGCACGTTGGATTTCAGTGTGACAGTGATCAAAGAGAGGCCATCTGACCGATAGAAATTGCCAGAGAGGAAGTCAACCTTGCTTCGTAACAAAATGAACACACCTCTCTCTCTCTCTCTCTCTCTCTCTCTCTCTCTCTCTCTCTCTCTCTCTTTTGATCTGTACTGACAATGAGATCAATTCTCATGAAGAAGAGAGAGGATGAGATCACTGCAAATGAACAGCTTGCTTGGTAGGATAGGTTTACTTAATGTGTGGTTGATGAATGCTAAGGAATCAAGCAATCAATATATGAAGATATGGGGTTATATACCAACATGAATTAGAAATGTTCCTAGTACTCCATGAAGCTGTAACCACAATAAAATTAGATTGTGGAACTATATCACATGATGAGACTTTTAAATCACTTTGATGCTATCAAAAACAACTATTAGGTTTCAAACGTGTCCTCTCTGTCTCTAAGATGCAACTTTATATAATCATGTGTAAAGTTTTTTCTAAACTTTTAGGTACAGTGACAATCAATTTTAATGATTGGATATACAATACAATGGTTGAAATTTTGGCAAGATTTAGTATTGTAATTGTTAAGAATTTACTAAATAATTATTAAAATTTTGTCAACAGTAGGGGTGTTCAAATCGAACCGAACAGATTCATCAATGATTTAGTTTTAAAGATTATAAATAGTTTTAGCTTGAGGGTATGTTTCTTCAGTTCACTTAACCAATTTGATCTGAGCCGAATCGATTTTTATTTAAAGAATATCAATCCGATTGAGTTCACTATCCTAAGCCATTGGTTTGGTTGGATAAATCCAAATCGATTCTAGTTCAAACCACTCTACTTTAATTGAATCAAATTGTTTGAACACCAGTAGCCATCATATTAGATTTGATATCCTGTCTCAAATTGATGCCAGTGGTGACAAAAATTTTGACACCCTATCCAATTAGCATCATTATAAGCTTGGAGGGTAAGAGAAGACCCAATCTTGTAAAATATGCAAATATCTAGGTTGATGCATGAATTGACTCATTAGATTTACAGCATAAGAAATATCTCGTCGAGTAATTATCAAATAAATCAAGCTGCTGATATATAGTAGGAACAAAGAGTAGTTCTCCTTATTTTTAGAGTATTTTACATTGATTTCCAATGGCATATTAATTGGAGTTGAATGCTCAAGTCTACCGAAGGCAATCTAATCTTTTGACATATTTATGTTGATTATGAATATATCTTGAGTCGAATGATGAATTTTCAATCCTAAAAGATAAGTAAGATTTCCAAGATCTTCATGAAGAAAGAAGAATATAGAGAATCTTCTATGTAAGTAAGAATAATAGTGATGCCTATTATTGAACGATGAAGAAACACAAAAGGATCCTTAGAGCTCTAGGTGAAATCCAACTCATAAAGCTATTGGCTAAATTTTTCAATCCAAGCCTAGTAGAATTTTCTTGATTTTAAACCTTTCTTAAATAATCTCAGATATCTTTACCATGATCATATGATCTTAAATTAAGAACAATATGAGTATCTATAGAGCTTAGGATCTAACTAATTCTTTTAGCATTATTTGAAGGGCTAATTATATATTATCACCTATAATTAGTTACATTTGGCATCTCGGTCCTTACATTTTTAAAAGTTACAATCCTTATACTTACGAAAGCGAAACACTATCATCCCTATATAGGGTCAAAAAAAAAAATTATAGGGTTAAAAATTAAGAAAGAGAGAGGAGTTTTGTTATAACATTGGGATTAAATGTTTCATTTTCTTTCATAAGTATAAAGATATCAACGTAACTTTTAAAATTATAAAGATCAAGATTTTTAAGATAACTAATTATAAGAAATAATATATAATTAGCTCTCATTTAAATCCCATTATTCTATACTTTTATTATCAATGTTAGTTTTAGATTTCGTGACGGGTCTATATAAATGCCCTCAAAAATCTTTTCCTTTCACGATCATTCGAGATTGAAACTCTCAATAAAAATATTTTTTATTTAATTTAATATGTAAGATTTTTTTTTATTTTTTAGACATTTTAAATACAAACTTAGATTGGCACTTGAGATGAAACACCGATTTGATTCCCCAAGCACAACATTTTGCCTGAGATGAAGCACTAATTCGAGTCAATCTCTTGATCAAGAATATAATTTTTGCACAACCAAAGAACAACCACGCTCCTGCTATGATCCCTTTGCACAGCCAAGACAAAAGCCTAGGACAAATCCACAGCATTTGCACAACCAAGATAGAAGCTTTGAAGGGCAAATCAAATGGACGAAGCACTGATCTCGATGCAAGAATGGATGTAGAAGGCAACAAATGATGTAGACGAGGGCCACATATCTCCTCGGACGGCATATCTCCTTTGGGAGCTAGAGAGAGATCAGATAGAGGTATTTACAATCAATGCACAGCATAATAAATTACAGTTACAACATATTTCAATTATTGGGTATTTGCAATCAGTGCACACCATAATAAATTACCACACATATATAAAATAGATTAGTTAAAACTTTTAAGATTTAGTATTATAATGCCCTCAAAATCTTTTCCTTTCACGATCATTAGATTGAAACTCTCAATAAAAATATTTTTTATTTAATTTAATATGTAAGATTTTTTTTTATTTTTTAGACATTTTAAATACAAACTTAGATTGGCACTTGAGATGAAACACCGATTTGATTCCCCAAGCACAACATTTTGCCTGAGAAAAAGCACTAATTCGAGTCAATCTCTTGATCAAGAATATAATTTTTGCACAACCAAAGAACAACCACGCTCCTGCTATGATCCCTTTGCACAGCCAAGACAAAAGCCTAGGACAAATCCACAGCATTTGCACAACCAAGATAGAAGCTTTGAAGGGCAAATCAAATGGACGAAGCACTGATCTCGATGCAAGAACGGATGTAGAAGGCAACAAATGATGTAGACGAGGGCCACATATCTCCTCGGACGTCATATCTCCTTTGGGAGCTAGAGAGAGATCAGATAGAGGTATTTACAATCAATGCACAGCATAATAAATTACAGTTACAACATATTTCAATTATTGGGTATTTGCAATCAGTGCACACCATAATAAATTGCCACACATATATAAAATAGATTAGTTAAAACTTTGCTAAGATTTAGTATTATAATTGTTAAAAATTCGCAAAGTAATTATTAAAATTTTGCCATCAGATTAGATTTGACATATGCTGCTTTATCAGTTGTATTGACTGAGCTGCCAATATTATCATACATGTTCAAAATCAAGAAACCATTTGCTGTCTTCTCAACTCTTATATATCACCTAAATTCGAACCATATTACATTGTTGCTCACATAGTTAATCTAAAAAGAAGTGTATTCTCAACGCAAGCTAGTCAACTAGGTATGCAACTTGGACTTGGGTTGAATCTATCTTAGGCCAAATTGCTAAGGATATTAACATGTGGCTTCACACCTCAAATTATTGGCCAAGACAAATTCTTTTCTTTGGTCTTTGACTCATGCTATTGCTCAGGACATGTTTCACAGATTAAGATGCACTTAGTTTTGGTTTTTCTTCGTAATATCAAAGTATAGTAAACCAAAATCTTGGGCTGCACTTGAATGAGCTACAATTACGAGATTTGGTAGCTTAATCCTAACTAGAAGCGATATAAGAACTTGAGATTGTGAAATTGCTGTAGAAAGTTTTTGGTAACGGCATATGACTTTTTACCCTTTTATATCTATGAGTAAGAAGAACATGTTCACCACTTGTAAGCAATAAAAGACGACATCCTATTGGAAGGTTTATTAACAATAGTCTCTAATTTAAAATTTTGTTCAAAAAGTGGGTTTTTATTTCTTTTTTTTTTTTATCAAAATGATGTTCCTTTTCTTCAAAATCTAGTATTTATGTTTGGTCTTTTTGCATTCACACCCAAAAGAATAAATTATGAAATTTGTTATCATTTAAAAAACTAGTGGATTTTGTTGGTAAATCATGCTAACTCATTTGAATGAAGGATGCTTCACATAATTTTGGTAACAAAGGCACCCTTCATTGGATATCATAAGTTTATAACTCTTATTACTCAATTGTATTGCTTGTGGTAGGATATTTATGTGGATTTACTTCAAATTTTGATAATAAAGGAATCCTGATCTCCCGATTTGCAAAGGAACAATTTTACAATATGATTCGTATGCACCAAAATAATAAATTGTGTCATGCAACACGTATGACACTCGATGACATTAGCAAAATGTTTAAAATTTTGAAATGGCAAGAGAAAGATGAAAAATGATATTTTTCATATTATCCTTTTGAATTACGATGATAAGATGAATGCAAGCTTTGATATTCCAGTGGCAATAAAAGACAGAGAAGTCAATAAAAATGTAATGTTCATTGATTGTCTCTATAATTTCGCTTATTGAGGAACCAATTATTGATGTCATATGTGACTTGTCCGACTTATAATTTCCATTAATAAAACAAAGTTCGTCTTAGAAATAACTAACATCAACTTACATGGCTAGTGTTCTTCCACTCCCATTTAATACCTTGCATCATATCATGAATATTACCAAGTTATTGTATTCACCCTTCTCATCTCTTAGTACTTTAGACAAGTATACGAACTAAAAAAGCCGTCGAAGTGCTTGTGATCAAATTTGTTCTCACCAATCAAGCTTTCTAATGGATAGTGATGTTGAAGTAGTCATGTGGTCAATATTACATGATTTATTAGCATTCAACACTATGCGTTTGACACTTTAATACCACGCGATCGACACCTCATCGTCTCATGACCAATACCTTAGTATGTAGTTAAACGAGTCAAAAGTTATCATACCTCGGGTTTGACATACCATGATCTTAATTAAGAAGAGGCATATCACCAACTGAGCCTATTGCAAAAGTAACATATTTTAGAGCCCACTACAAAAGGGATAAAAAAAAATTTTCTCTCTGAGATGTACATCATCTGAACTGAACATTTTACTAACTTAAGCATCGGATCGGATGGATATTATCAAAAACATCTTGATATAATTTTATAGGTACTATACTCGATTAGATTTAGATGACTGTATCAATTAAAATCACTTCGAGATAAGTGTGTAAGATTGATCCCGATTAATTCTAAATCAACGTCAAATTCGGAAACCAAAGATCGACTCGAGAGAAGAACGTTGATCATCAAATCAAAATTTTTGGTAATATAGAATGAAAAGTTGGTCTTACCAAAAAATAATAATAATAATAATAAAAACAAAAGTTTGGATCATTGTTCTCTATCGTTGGAACGAGAGTATAGCTCCCCGTCAGGTAAGTCTTTGGTACGGAAATTTTATTATTATTTTTTAAAAAAGATGCTAATTAAAAACAATAGTGAGTATAATCGTTCGTATCAGTTCGCAAAGTATTTTTCTTATGAAAAATATGAGAATCGGTGAACCAGCAAAGTAAACAGTGAATGTTCCGCATGGAAAAGCATACGAGCTCGCATGGGACGGCGTAGATCCCGAGACATTATTCTGTGCACACACAAGACAAAGATGGCCATCATGATAAATAATACGCGTGGGTGAAGTTGATAGACAGCAAGTGATGGGTTGCGCCGAAAAGGACAAAGGGATAGGGCACGCCGTAGTTGTTAATGTATGAAGTAGACGTACTTGTGTTCTCGAAACAGTTCAAGAAGGGCGGATTCATGGTTGAGAGCGGCCAAAGGCCTCCTCAATTATTGCATTGAGAAGATGTAACTCAGGATTGACTTGAAGAAATGTTCTCGACTTCCAATTCCGACAAAAACCGACCTCCTACTTTCAAACTTTATATTAATTTTATGATCGCTTTCTTCATATATCAATTTGACTTCAATCTTCGGCAAGCTTATATTTTCTATATGCAAACTGTTTCCATAATTCAGATACATATGCAATAGACAATTTTATCGTACGTTTATCATTTAAAAACAATAAATAGTATTTACTTGAGTTTGTCATCATTACTATATCACCCTTCCCAACATCACACTTGCGCCCTTCATCATTACACACTAATACTGTTAAATACAACCATTATTACTATATGGTGCCATGTCGATTATCGTTCATCATTTTCACTATATCATTGTCATTATATCATCGTTACCATCATATTTATTATTACAACCCTATCGCATAATTACTACTATTATAAATAAATATTGTTACATAAATCACGACTTCATTATCATAGCTATCAATAATAAAAAAAATTATAATTTGAATCAGTGATCATGTTCTCAATTTTTTTTTTTACAGAAGATATATAAGATCACAATTTTTTTTAAAAAAGCAAAGATGTAAACTGATAAACTAATTTCCCGAAGTAAATGCTAGATAATAAAAACTGAAAATATTAAGATCCATCAAATAACTATATAATTAGATAGCATCTTGTTTAAAAAAATTTAGTTAAGATACGAGTTCTTGCCATAACTAAAATTAATATCCTACCAAAACTAAAAATAATATAGCACCTTATATGTTGTAAAAAAACAAAAGAGAGAGACCAGATAAAATAAAAGAAGCATTTAATTTTCATCTTTCTTTTCTTCCACTCTAATTATCGCTTCCTTTTAGTTTTTAAAATATTCACCAATTTTTGGAAAGATTTTTTCAAGATTTACCGTCACAGCTAAATAATCAACCCATTTTAGAAAGTTATTGTATTCACAACAAAATCTAATTTAATTCAGGAACTCGAGAGCTGAGGTGCTGCCATTTTCTTTAAGGCCCTCGTGATGTGTGCCTCGGACCAGTAATGGAGGGGACCCTCGTGGAGTGTGACAAGTGAGGTGGAGCTACCAAACGCCACAGTGCCCACCTTATCAATAAGACCATACGTATATTGGATGCATGGTGTTGTATTCTACTGACGTGTTTTGTACGTGTCCCATGCGATCACAAATACAACAATGAGTGGGTCGTATGATACTAGTAGACAGTGCAGAAGCTGGACCACCAATTATAGCCGCCCCATGTCAATCGTGTTGGGAATGGCACTTCAAAGGAGCGCCATCCGGGCACCTTGCTTGCCTACATCCGACGTAGACTCCCAAACAATATGTTTCTACTCCATGCGGTAGATGCCTACGCGAGGGTACTACCGCTCTAAGGTGAATGGGTCGAGGTAACAATGGAAGCCGTCTCTCCTCGGAAGTGAGCGCCTACGAAGCTTGGTGGAGAATGGCCTTAAAGACGAAGGCTGGTTCGAGGGAGGGGACCTCATCAGGCTAATTCCACCCCTCGCTTTGCTCCATCCCTCTGTCAACGTTGAATCGGATGAGGAAAGCTTTGTCTGTGGCGGTGTACACTACTATGTTGTGCAATCACGTCCGATGGACACAGGCACAAGGCAATAGGGAAGTAGCCCGAGGACCATGCTCCACTCGTCCTTCTTCCCGTTCTTCCTTTTCTTCCCCATCTGTATTCCGGCAAGGCCTGTAGTCTCTTCATGGTCTTCCTTCCCTTGCCACACTGACAAGGTCCATTGTTTCGGTGGTATGCATCACAACCTATATGTGCAAGTCAGCCATTCTAGTTAAGAAGCGCTCACTGTTACCAATAAAGAGTGCCTGATTCATTTGCCACTGGCACAACCATGCATAGGCTGGACTGAACAAAATCATGCATGCAGAATAAAATGATTCCAGAATGCAGAAACCAGAAAAAGGTTAGCTGCGCATGCAGCTGCCCATACTTCGCCTCTGCAAACCCCCGAGTGATACCGTTGAGACTTCACTGTTGGGTCGCTTTCTGGACTCATCAGATGAGAGAGAGAGAGAGAGAGAGAGTAAAATAGTTTTACAGCATTCTAACAGGGGATCGACTCTCTGCATGCATGCATGCGTCAGTTCATCTCGCGTTTTGTTAGGTATATTGGAAGGAAGCACACAGCAGCAGCAATAGCTGGTCCTGCCATTGTTGCGTGCAAAAAAGAGAGCTGAGAACAGCAGCTCTTTCCGTGCTGCTGCAGACGTGCCTCACTGGTTAATTAGCTACTCATCACTGGTTAATTAGCACACAGCAGCAGCAATAGCTGGTCCTGCCATTGTTGCGTGCAAAAAAGAGAGCTGAGAACAGCAGCTCTTTCCGTGCTGCTGCAGACGTGCCTCACTGGTTAATTAGCTACTCATCAGATTGACCAAAGGCTTAAGAAGAAGGCTACAAAGTGTCTCATCTACAGCCTCAGATCAGCGTTATTGTTAGCTGGGGCAAATGATCATAGCAAGAGGAACAGAAAGGTTGCATTGTTCGGTTGTGGCCTTTGGAGTCAAACAGCCGGAGACTTTGGACTCCCAAACCCTTGCATGGTCACAGGCCTCGTCCAAGTCATTGGGCCGACCGCCGGTGGCCTAATGGGCATCCCTTATTTTATGTTTACTTCTCACGTTGTATTTATTATATATATACCATGCGCCACAGTCGATGTTCATCTGATGCTTCGATCCAACAAAATGAGAACATGCAGGATTGTAGCGCAAGAAATCCACGAAGGATTGTCCCAATAGATTTATTGATGTTAAACGAAGGGGAGGAGGGAAGAACTTTAAATTGCCTTCGTAATCCTCAAGACGGTGTTCGATGTCTACTCATATAAGTGCAGTTGTTTCATTTTTCGTAGAGATGTTATGATGTCAAATCCACTTTGAATCCATATCTGAATTATAATCTTGCATGGAAAGTGAGCTAACCTTATATTAATTTATAAAAAAATTAATCAGTGTACTATTATTAAATTGTTTTAGACTAAGGATTTAGGCTGAACAAAGTTCATAATCACATTATATTGGGTTTGAAATTTAATTTTAGGATTGATATTCTCATATGAGTCCATAGGTGCAATAATGATGCTATACAATAATGTCTATCTAGTCCTTATAAATAACTTAATTGATTCGACCTCGATTGGATCAATTACAAAACATGCCATTTGACTTCATTGAGAAGTATGCAAGTCACCCTGTGGGTCATGTTGGGCTTTTTTTGTACATATGGATTCGAATCGAATCAGGTTAATTTAGACATCATCAGTATTTTCTCCATCAATAATGATATGTATCTAGTCTTTACAAATAATTTAATTGACTTGAACGTACCAACTAGTTTAACTAGTAAAAATCTTGACACTTCATCGAAAGAATAACTTTATACAATGATATGCCTCTAATCTTACAAACCCTTAAATGGTAGAAACTTTGAAAGGTCGTGGTTGAATTCTATCTATCTTTTTTTCTCGTAGCATTAAACAAGAAAAATAATTAAATTAACTTGATAAAACTAATTAATGGCTCGAAATACTAAAGTTCAAGCAAATAATAGATGGTCCAAGAATTATTCCTAGATGACTTAATAGAAAAGGAAACAAAAATTAAAATTGAAGGATGAGAAAAGGTTTCCTAATTTGCCAAATAGCTAGAATTACTTTGATGCGCAAAAAACACCTTGAAATTGAAATAATAGACTTATGTAATCCGTTCGATAACTACTTGCGCTTTGGATGCATAATGTTTAATGAACTTAATAACATCGTCTCAAAGAAATGTGTAGACTCGTGAGAGCCATCTCATCTATTTAAAGCATTCAAAAGAATCGGACTTGGGATCTAAGTTTCACCAAGTAGATAGATTAATTCATGTTCTACCGAGTTCTTCTATCTAAAATCTTTTAAGATGTTTGCTAATTGGATATAATTTATTATTATCAGGAACTTTATCAGTTAAATTATCTGACATCTTAAAAAAATTACAAATTTTTAATTTTTGATAAATAAATCTGATGTATCAGAATCAGATTAATATTTAAATAATTAATGTGAATCTGCTCTACCATTGCTGTGAGGTAGCTACTATTTCCCGTGATATGATCGTCCGGACCTATCGGGGTCCACCACACATGGTTCGGAGAGCCGCTTGGGGCGCGACATTGGGAACGAATACCGTCGTCCGAAACAGCGGCTTCAAATTGGTCTGGGAAACGGATCGTGACCGCTTCTTCCAAACCGGATAAGATCAGAACGCGACGCTCCACGCGTCCACCCTCATCGAACAAGACAAATCGAAGCGAACGGTGATCCAGAGAGACCTGTTCCCGTCGCTACGGCTGTGTCGGTGTCTGTCATCCCCCGGCCCTCTTCTTCACTTCCCATGCCCAGCAGCGGAGCACGCCGGAGGTATCTGCCCGTCCCCCTCCTCATTTGCTTCGCTTGCTCTGATCTGTGAGAAGAGAATGATTCTGGTGGCGATCGTGGCGGAGATGCTGGAGGAGTACACGGCACTGGTGGCGCGGGTGCTGGAACACCTGCTCCGCGACGCGCCCTTCCCCAGGCGGATGCGCTTCCTCATGCTCCGTAGCCTCCCCTTCGCCTCCCTGCCGCTGCCGCTGCCCCTCCCCGCCGCCCGCACGCGGTGAACCCCTTGCCGAGGTGCGTCGGCGGCCTCCTTTCCTTTTAGCTTAGTAGCCTTTTTTTTCCTATGGCATATTGGAGTTGGCTTCTCTCTTTTTCCCTCTTTAGTTGATGTTCTGTATATATGTTTTCCCGAGATTAGAGTTGTGTTCCTATTAATGTATATATATATTTTTATTTATTTATTTTCGCTTTCTATTTAAAAATTTTCGAAAAAAGAATATTTTCCATAATCATCGAAGGAAAAAAAACAAGCAAAAAATTAAAAAAAAAAAAAAGAAGAGGTTATGTAGTTGATGATAGCAAATCCAGATGTTGTAATTACCCCTGCTCTCCGTTGAACCATCAAGCAAAAGGACATATAATTTGATTTGGTATATTCGATGCATCTTATGTAATATTCGCAGCTTCCACTCCCCAAATGAAGATGATCGGAGATCTTCTGCTGAAGTTAGCAAAATTATGAGTCAATATGTTGGATTCTCTAAAAATATGATTAAAATTAATTATGTTCACTATCTACATACAAATTAGATAAAGATTTTTTAAATGATATAAAAAAATATACATATCTAAACTTCGATTTATGGTTATTTGATTTTAGTTCTTGGTATTAAAGATTTTCTACATAATAAAAACATGATTATAATCTTTATACTTATATTTTATTATTAATAATAATTTTATTACAATTACTATTATTAAATTATTTAACTTAAATTGTTTTTTATCGCCTTCAAAATAAAAGTTGACTTATTATTGTGGTTCGATTTATCCTGTGGTTAACCGCTGGAATAGACTATTTTAACCTCTGAATAATAACTATGGTAATAAATAGTTTCGTTCTATAGTCAACAAATGTACTGTTACTTGTTTTTAGTGTACGTTCAACAATATTCAATAATAGTATTTTTAGCTTATTATCAACAAGTACAATAGTAGATAACAATCGATATCAACGATGATCTTTCATCAACCCTATTAAGTACATAAAAAAGATTTAGTCTTCAATGTTCTTGTCAATCATTACTCATTTCAAAAAGAAAGATTAGTTTAATATTAATTTGTTGTAGCAAAATATCATCAAAATGATCCACAATAGTTCTCTAGCTGTCCCTAAGTAGAGCAAAATATTAAAAAATGATATAATCTTAAAATTTAAGCTTACAAAACTAATAAATTGATTACCTCAAGAAAAATTAATATAAAGATCAATAACACGTTAAACCGATATATTATATTGGAATAAGTATGAAAGCATTATATAATGCCCCTAAACCCTAAAAAATAGTAGTAGACAACAATATATATAAATAATAATATTTCAGCAACTATGTTAATAATATACCAAAAAGATAAAGTCTTAAGAGTATCATGTCAATCATATACACATTTCAAAAAGACAGATTAATTTTATCTTAGTTGATTGTAGCAAAACATCATCATCAAAATGATTCAAAATAGTTCTCTAGCTGCGCCTCTCAATGCTTGAATAGAGCAGATATTAAAAATTAGATTAAAAACTTAAGCTTAGAAAACTAGTCAATTGAATACACCAAGAAAACTTGAGACAAAGAGATCAACAACACAAGTAATGTTGTACTGAAAGTGTTATATACATGCCCCTCTTCAGGATTCTGAAAAGCAAAAAGACTTGTTTATTGATCTTTTGTTAACTCTTTTAAGAATATTTTTTGAATGATGCGACTTTAAGTTATCATAATGGATTGCCTTCATATCAATTTTTTTTTTTTTTTCGATTTTGAATGGATTGATTGTAATATCCGCTTGGTCATATTTGAATACAAGGATAATCAAACTTTGCCTACAAGAGATATTATAAATACTAATAAATAAAATATATGGTAATAGTTTAATACGACATGATAGCTAACTATTAAACTGTATTGTTGTCTAATAGTTTGTATTGGAGCTGCTAATTACTTTGTATTTCTAGGAATTGTTCCTGAAAAATTCACCTAACAATCCCTCTTTAGGACCGACATGCTGTTTGTTTGTACGTAATCAAATAACAATGCACTCTTCAGGTGCTAAGTTTCACGTGTCTTCCGGTTTATCGTAGTAGCAATCAATAAAAAGTACATATAATGAAAGTATGACAAGGTGAAAAATGATTAGTGAAGTAGTTAATTAATCTACAATTGAGACTATCCTAATCACCTCAAAACTATTTTCTTGGATATTCTCACCATTGCTTCTCATGGTGCTTGATAGGGTATATTCTGATACCACTATCGTGCCGATAGTCATCAATCACGTTAGTGCCAACGTTGAGCCTCGGAGCTAACATGGTGTGTTTGCGTCAATGTGACACCACGAAGATGGTCGCTTGCTCACGCACTATCTGAGGTCGTAGTAGACGACGCCGCATAGTATAAAGTCGTTCCGAAAAGTTCAAAATGGCATCATCTAGCGTGGATCCGTGTAGGTCGGTCAACGTCCGCACGGAAGGTACAAGTTGAGAAATCGACAACCATTAATAGACCATGTTCGATCGATCTTCATTCGTAGGTATAAAAGCTGACCTCTTAACTAACATTAGGGGACGAATTTCGAATACTAAAATTCCTCGTTGTATCACCTAATACCAAATTACGCTTCGGATGGGTCGAGTTGGAGATCTCCCCCCGACCCTAGCTTGTGTGCAGGAACCTACCAAGGAAGGAAAAACAACGTCTAACTTGATCTCAGATCGGTTTGACAGGCAACATCCTGACCTGACTCGACACTAGCCTTCTCCAATTTAAAAGCCAAATGAACGATCTTGCACATTTGAATCGAACCAAGCCGTATTGATAACTAAGCCACGGTGTGAAGATGCACAACAGTGTTTGATTCTATTCTAATATTTTCTAGTACTTTCTCTGTTTGAGCATGGGCTTGAGATTATAAACTTGTCTTTACTTGGCATAAACATATATTGTCTAGTCATCCATTGAACCAAAATAATTGGCAAGTCTTTTGTGCAGCTAATCCAACCTAATTTGAAGCCTAGGAATTAATGAAAAATAATTCAAAACCTTAGCTGGTTGCTTCTTCTTCTTTCATTTTTTAAATTATTATCAACATATTTTTTATTTACTTTCCATCTAGATACACCACATTTACAACATGATCGATCATTTTCGTTTTATCACTACAATATATAATCATTAGGATGAGCATAAAATTTTCTATTCCCTATGCCTAAGTCTCCAAGAAACTTCTTAGTTTCATAAGTTGGATTTGTAATCCAACCCCTCGTGGTAATACAATATTTATCAATTCGCATAAAATGACTTATTACTCCACTTTAAATAAAAAGGTCATGTAACGAAAGAAAGTTGCTAAAGGATGAGCAAACCGAATGCAATTAATTCTTTGCTAGCGTAGGCTCTTCTATATTTTGTGAAGGTGTTTTATGTTGTTCTTGTGCTTCTACTTCTATAGAAAATTGTTCATATTTAGTATCATATGATGCATAAGCAAGTTGCCTTTTACATGTGTGGTATCGAAAGATGAGAATATAAATTCAGAATTTAATCTAAATTCTTCATGACAAACCCAAGTAGTGTACCCTCTTAAATTCACGTAACAAAAGTTACAACATAATTTGTAAAATTCTTTTCATCTTGAGCTACTCGCTTAAATACAAAATTGTTACAATCCCTTATAGATACTCTTTACAAACTCTTTATCTTTATTTTTTTTTTATCTAACTCTTATTCATGAAACTAATAATTCACCTAGATTCAGTTAAAAACCAATGCCCAAGAACCCATTTAAACTAAAGATAACATCAATATCAACATATATACAAAATAGAGATAAAAAAATTAATTTTATAAAGATATCTAATAATATTTTTCATGTTTTTTCAACAAATTGAAAAAGGCATTAGATATATATATATATATATATATATATATATATATATATATATATATATATATATATATATATATATATATATATAATTGTATTGATGTAGAAATCCCTTACACTTTATGGCACCATTCAAAAGGTTAGAGTAAAAAACTTTGACAGTATTCATTATAACAATGCCTTCAGAAACTCTAAACCTAAAGGACTTTAATAAATGTATCATATAGAATAAAAAGTATGATTGAGAATGAATATGGTGTAATAAAATTCTTGTTTGGTGAGTTTTGGCTTATCTAAATCCTAAATACTACCATCCCCCTTCCTATCCACATGATATCAAACATCAAAATATCATATAAAAAAAAAAGTTCTGTCCAAACACATAAAACCTCTTAAAACATAGAAAAAAAAATCATAATAAATCTATCCTGAAAAATATTAAAAAAGGAACATAAATGTTTCAATTCTATCATGGTCCAATGAAACATAGATGAGGAAGTGAAGAGTTACAACAAATACACGAGGACCCTCCTCAATAGAAATTAATAGGAGAAAAAAGAGAAATCAAGCAACTATAACGTTAGATCGATCTATTACTGTGGTTACTTATAACCACAATTAAAAGTCCAAATCAATACAACACTTAGCAAATCATCACTAATAACTATTTATAACAACAGTAATATATAACCACAATCCGAGATAAATTTTGTTGTAGTGTGTGCAAGTAGATTAAATCTATTCATAGTTCATTAATCACAACTGCAAAAAAGAATATAATTTAGAAAGCTTAGATGTTTTTTTTTAATCGATTGATTGTACACTTGGAAATTGTAAATAAGCAGACAAAACTTGAGGTTGAAGTTGAAATAAAGCAACACGACAAAGCATGGTTTCATGCTAAAAGCTTCTCACTTGCATATTCGTGTTATATATTGTTGGATAGCTTTATTTTTTGTTGATTGCGACCCTCCTCATTCTTTTTACACCTTTTTTCTGCTCAAATACTTATTGCTTTCACTCATATCTTCTAAAGTTGATCCTTTGCATTTAATTTATTAACGAGTGTATGAATCCTCATATTTATAAAAATAAAGATCAGATATATACTCTAACTCTCTCGAGAGGCTTCCAACTCACAATTTATGTTATTAGAATGTTTTACTCTAAACATCACGGATCTAATGTCATATATATTTGGTTTAATATGATCGAGATATCACGATAATACAATTGAGAATTATAATAAAAATAATCGAGATATCACGATCGCACGAATCCCGAGATGGCGATCGAGGCTCTGATAGGTGCACCTGAACATATTCCTCTCCTTGCTTAGCAACAAAGGAACTCACCGGGGGATATTATTCTCGAGGCACCAGTAGTGCTTCGAGAATCTAGTGAATTCGTCTCTATCTAAAGAGAGAGTGAGGCAGCATCACTTTGGCATTTATTCCATGCAATTGTGGCCAAGCATGACACAGTTTTTTAGAGCGAAGAAGACAGCGTAATGGAAGGGATCGGAAGACGGACAGTGGTCGTCTCTTCTCTCTCTTAGTCGGAGAAGAACGATGCAGTGTATTGGGTTTGATTCTCTCTCCAACTTTTTGAGTAGACACACTGTGAAGTACGATTCAGCTTTGTCACATATTCTCTTGTCGTAGGGCTGTAAAGACCGCAGCGGAGTTGGCCACTTCGAGAGAGAGCTGTTCTTTCTACATCTGCCTACTGGATTCGGATACGAGACCGTGGCTTCAGTAATCTCTTTTGTTGTCAAAGATAAGATTTTGGGAACAATAAAATACATCACAAACCTAGAAATAAATTCGCAAGAACTGCATCATTTCATTGCCGATAGATTGTTGTGTATTCTTTCTCCTAATTTAGAAGAATTGTTTCTCAAATTTGAATCCATCGTATGGTCAAGCCAAAGTCTTTTGACCATTGATTTGCTAAAAGTCTTGACCTGATGGATAGAACAGCACCGGATCCGGTTGCTTGACTGGTACACTTCAGTGTCCTCAAAGTTCCGGACGATTAGAATATGTTTGTTTGGCTGCAGGCGCAGAGGGAAGCAAAGTGTTATATTCCCTTAAATAGATCAGAGATAATAAAAAAAAAAGGGCATAAAACAGGATCCTAAGCATAATCATATTATTAATATTAAAAATTTAATATCAGAATTTAAAATTAAATATTAATAGATTAAATTTATGATATATGTATCTTTCAATGTCATTTGAAATATATCTATAAGACCACTATAAATGATAAAATAAAAACTAACGAGAGATGAATGGATCTATATTTTTTTTATATGTCCCTAAGGTCTACATAAATAATTAGAAAAGTTACTTTTAAATTTATCTTAATAAAAAAACGATAATCCTAATGAGAATCTAATCAAGACTAGTAATATAATTTATCTAATTAAATGGGACTATATAGTTTAATATCTTTTATTTTGTTCCATATCATTAACGGTTAAATTATTTATGGAACGTACGTAGCAGAAGAAAACTTATAGCAGGCGCAGGGAACCAAAGAATATTATTATATTACGGCCAAGATAGAATATAATACGATGTGATGTCCGGATGCCTTGAGCTTGCTCTCATTTAACTCTGTCCCTGTCGTGCTTCCTTTAAAATCCACAACCCTGTAAGCAGTGGCAGCAGCTCTGGCGACGGCACTGTACTCCTTTCTGTCCACCATTTACCCTTTCCGCTACCGGAGAAGCCACCCTAAGAGTTATAGCAACACATACAACTATAACAGCACCAGTAGCGGCAGCAGCACTCACTCCTACTTCGACGGGAACCGTTACACCAGGAAGATGACCAAGGGAAAGCCTCTTTCCTTGCAGGTTCTATTTCTTCCCATGAGAAACAACTCCCCTCCTCTCTCTCTCTCTCTCTCTCTCTCTCTCTCTCTCTCTCTCTCTCTCACACACACACACACACGCAAACACACACATGATAGTTTAGAAGGTGGAAGGCTACAGCTTTTGTTGAAGAAAATACGATAACTGAGAACAACTTTTGCTGCATGGATACTATTTGTAAGAATCTACCAAGAAATCTCCTACCTACAATAATATTTTGAGTATTTTCCTGTAGTTTGATGCGAGAATTTTGGGTCTACTCGCTCGATTCTTCGAAGATGGATACTGTCTCGTTAATGGCGAGTTTGTTCCTTCGCTTCTTTGCCCACCGTGTCTCTGTTCTCATAGCGTTAAGAATGGTGCACCGTTGTTACCATCATCTCACGCACAAGTCAACAAGGGAATCAGCTAGTGCTGTCCTTGCACCACCATCAAAGAGAATCTTTAAATCTTATCTTCTTAGTAACCATGTCATTATCTTTATTAAACAACTTGACAATCAAAGATCATAAACACTCGTCACAGACAACCTTCTTCTTTTCTTTTTGAGGGCCAAAAATCCCTGTCGCAGGTATTGAATAGAGTTTCTACTCTCTCTTCTGCAGACGGTGGAGCTCAAAGTGAGGATGTGCTGCACAGGTTGCGAGCGGGTTGTCAAACAAGCTCTTCTAAAGCTCAGAGGTGATTATTGTTTTTGGACCAATGGGGTTCCAAAAGGCTTAGCAAAGTTAGCTTACAAATGGGAGCTTTACGTGAATGGTAGGTGTCGATTCAGTGGAGGTGGACTTGGAGCTGGAGAAGGTGACGGTGACGGGGTACGTCGACCGGAACAAGGTGCTCAAGGAGGTTCGCCGGAGCGGCAAAAAGGCGGAGTTCTGGCCCAACCCGGACCTCCCGCTCCACTTCACCACTGCGAAGAACTACTTCCACGACGAGGAGTCGTTCCGCGACAGCTACAACTACTGGAGGCACGGCTACAACGGGGACAAGCACGGCCGCCTCCCCGTACCCCACAGGGGCGAGGACGCCGTCAGCAACATGTTCAACGACGATGACGTCAACGCATGCAGCGTCATGTGAAGGTGGGAGACAGACGACGCTGGTGCATGCGATGTGTACTAAGAAGGTTGAGGAGAAGCTGTTCATGTACATGTTGGGAAAGAAAGGGGTGGTTGTACAATAAGTATGTGTTTGTGGAACTAATGTGGACTGCTTTCCCAGTGTTGGGAATAATAATACACCTAAGGCTTGAGCTAAGCTTTGCTTCCGTTCGACTTCCGTTTGTTTCCGTTCGACTTCCGTTCGGCTTGAGCTAAGCCCATCGTAGCCACATCCATCAACAATTCCGTTAAGAGGCTATAGGAGAAGCGGCCCGTTACACGCGCGGGGCCCAATGGGCATTCCAAGTTATGCAGGAAGACTGCTTAGTTTCCGCGTCTGAAGTCGCTGTTGATGACGTGGCTCACAATCAAGGGCAGGAGTGCCACGTCACCAACTCAAGCCTTTTAGACGCAGCTTAGGAAACCCTAACGTATCCACGGCCGACCAGAGACCGAGAGAGCGAGCGCACCGCCGCGATGGGCCGCGTTCGGACGAAGACGGTGAAGAAGTCCTCACGGCAGGTGATCGAGCGATACTACTCGCGGATGACGCTCGACTTCCACACGAACAAGAAGATTCTGGAGGAGGTGGCGATCATCCCTTCGAAGCGCCTCCGCAACAAGATCGCCGGCTTCTCCACTCACCTCATGCGCCGGATCCAGCGTGGCCCCGTTCGCGGCATCTCCCTCAAGCTCCAAGAGGAGGAGCGCGAGCGCCGCATGGACTTCGTCCCCGACGAGTCCGCCATCAAGGTGGACCAGATTGTGGTCGACAAGGAGACGATAGACATGCTCGCCACCCTCGGCATGGCTGACCTCCCCGGTGTCGAGAAGCAGCCCGATGCGCCCGCGGGGACTGGGTACCCGACCCGCCCTGGTGGGTACGGCGGCCGCAGGATCTGAGACGGTAGCAATCTTTCGCTGGTGTCACGTAGTTTTTATGTGTTTGCTTCTTCATTCGATGGAAAGCTAGTCTTTTGATCGATATTTTGGTTACTTTGGATGTTTGGTACTGTTGGAGTCTTCAATAATTTGGACTACTTACTGTTCCTTTAAGTAGTTGATGGTAGCAATGTTCTAGTCTTTATGATGATTGTCTAATCTATCCCATATATCAAATGATTCATCATTATCTACACAGATGTTCCCCCCCGTTGCATCTGCAAGGCTTTGAAAGAACGGTACTTGTTGACATCTAAAGGAAACATTGGAGCCTATTATGCTAAATGCATAGTTTTAATTTTAGTAAAAGAAATAACGTGGTTAAAGTAGCCAATGTACATGACATATATCATTTTTTCTTAGTTTCAACTTCCAGCTATTGGTCCATGGTTGATGAGCTCTGAAAATTCCACAAGTCATTGAAATATCACATGATACTTGATGTGATGACATGTCTAATAAATAGTAACTTCAATAATAGCATTTGTTATTTGTCATGTGATACGGAGTTATATGATAGTTAGTAGTCAAATGAAATTGATTTTACTAGTTAGGTTATCAAAATTGTTTTAAATTTCTTTCATAATGAATGAAAGCATTAAGAATAAAGCATTAAGCATGACATTAAATATTTCATATTTCATGAAATATAATGAATTGGGGCCTTTTGTCTAACATATATATAAGCATATGGTTATCCATCAAGATATAGACATTCTTGATGATTCAAAAGGCATAGACTTCAACATACTAATTGTTTGTGAGTGTATCAACCCAAGGAGTAGTTCTGGTATTGGTGTGCGCATCCAATGATTGTTCTTGGACAATTATGATTGAAGGTAATTTTATATTTCATTGTATATTTAATACATGAATTTTTTTGCTAGCATTAGTGGCATCAGAACATGCGTCATCTATGTTGTTCAGGACATAAGGTAATTTTAGTTTATAAATTTTATTCTAATGGGTATTCCCTTATAGTTTTTTTGTTCTTGTTTCACAATCAATTTGTCATGTTTATGTTTTTTTACTTTCAACCATTATAATTGTAATATAAGGGGTTTAAATATTTTGATGGTTGACTTTTTGATTAATGAGATAAGTTTCTTCGACACATCGTGGTTGATTTTCATTATATGACTTGTAATTGACAATTCTTTTTAACAAATTAAAGTTGTACTTTGCTACAAGTGTTTTAATTCTCGTAAGAGGCTTATGTGGCTTATTGTGCATGTATGTGCTATATGTGACTTCAGTTATTTCTTGTATTATGCATCAACATGAGGATTGTTGATGAGATTATTATGAGATGTTATGGAAGGTTTCAATATTTGTAATTTACAAGTAGCCACAACATCAAGTCATAATATAATATTGGTTAATTGATAGTCACATCTATTATAAAGTAATTATTTTAAAATGATTATAAATGGTTGTGACATTAAGTAAGATTATAATGGTCTTGTGATAGGATTCGCACTTGGTCCTAATGGTTTAATCGTAATAAGATGGTAACTTGAGAATTTAATTTTTCTAAACCCATAGGTAGGAAAAATTATTTTAGTACTCTTGTTATTGCTTTTATTACTTGAAGTATTAAAACTTGATGTAGATTGTATGCATGATGCACCTCTACTTATAGGAAGGTTAGAATTTGCATTAATATATATTATTTGTTTCATAACCTAAAGTTGATTATTTTTCTTGATTTTATATTTTTTTCCTTTTGCTCTTATTTATAATTTTCTTATTTTAAGTGGTGATAATTTTTTTGATCAGAAAAAAAATTTCTTAGCTCTTGGGTGTATAGACTTTGGCTTGGCGCTCCATGTGGATGAACCATCCGTTCTCATGGAATTAAGTTTCTCACTTGAGGAAATGACATATGAGCCATAGGAGCGATCCAATCACATAAGTATAATGCTCATTAGATATTATGCCAGGAAGTGGTTCCATTCTTGAACACAGCAAGGTAAAAGATGTCATATAGGTCATCAAAGAATAATTTGTGATTTTAGATTAAGACACTCTTTACCACCCTAATGAAAAGGTTTTCAGGCATGAAGATTAACAATTTTAATACGAGCGTGAACTCATAATGTAAACAAGGGATATTGTTGTCTAACTTAAGTATTTGGAGGTTGAGTTATTTGAATCATTTTTAATCCATTTCATTTGAATTTTCTCTCTACAGAATTTGGTCGATTTAAAATTCCTTATAACACAAATAAGTAAAAATGACCAGGTAACAAACTTTTGACCATGTGTGTATAAGAGGAAGGAAGGCTGAAACATGATAAGAAAAGGGATAGCGCTTATCTAAATTTCACAAGAAGGGCTACACGTGTAATCAAACCGTGTCCATAATGAAAAGAAAAATGAAAAATTATCAATACACTACAGTATAAAGCTAATAAAGTTTATCCAAGAAGGCCGGTCAAAAGAACAAAAGCTGAATTGAAAATAAAAGTACTTATATATCATTATATCTTTAGTGTGTTATGAATTATTTCTTGTTGATGCACTAGATAATGCATGGTTGATTGATTTTGATTTATCAACCCATATTGTGAATATCATGCGGAGCTTTCTGGGGCTAAGGAAGTTGATACAAAATGAACAAAGTAATTTTGGTAACCTTCTCATTTGTGACTAGTAAAATCAATTTTATTTAGTCATTAAGAATCATGTAACTTCATATTATTATCGTGACAAATGTTGTTATTGAAGTTATCATTAGACATGTGGATCATATCAAGTGTTTTGTGATATTCCAATGACCTATGGTATCCTCAACATTTTTCCACTTTGTCCATTTGTTATAACCTCAAGTGATAATATCTTTATATGATTATAAAAATAAATATAATCATATACAACTCTTACCCATATAAAGATATGAACGCATGAATACAACCGCTCACTATGATCCATGTGTTTGGATCCTTGATATGATTGGGAGTTATAATATTACTATATTTGTTTTTCATGTTTATAAAGGTGTTATCACTTAAGTCATTGGGAATTATACCAAATAAGAGCATGTTGGGAATTCCATAAGTCATTGGAAATATGGTCCACATGTCTAATAATATCTCCAATGATAACATTTATCATGATGGTGGTGATATGGAGTTACATGATAGTTAATGGCCAAATAAAATTGATTTTATTATTCACAAAATAAGGAGGTTACCAAAACTGCTTTAAATTGATTTCGTGATGGACGAAAACATTAAATATAAAACAATAAGCATGGCATTAAATATGTCATGAAATACAATGAATTGCGACCCTTGTCCGCCCGCGCGCGCACACACACACACACACATATATATATATAGGCGTATGATATAAACATTCTTGAAGATCCACAAGGCATAGTTTAGAAGACATCACTTATTTGTTTGGGCATCAATCCAAGGAGTTCTGGTGTGTGCTTTCAAAGGCTTGTTCTTGGATAACTATGGTTGAAAGTAATTTTATATTCTGTTGCATATTCAATACATGGATTCTTTTGCTAACACTGACTACAAATCCAACAAATGAATTGTTGCGACATATTTATAAATTTCACTATGATCACACTTACCACCTTTAGTTGGCCCTTAAGTTGGTATGTGAGTTTGTTTAGTATTCTGGGCTTTTCCCCTGTTACCTGAAACATATATTTTTGTTCCGTTTGTTTAACATCAATTGATGACTGGCTCCCTGTCTTTGTTTGGCATGGCAATTCTTCTGGTCACGGTCATATCCATTTTTCTGCTATGGTGTCTCGCTATATTGTCAATTCATGGATCATTGGCTTTTCCTGTTCATGTTACATATGTTATAGCAAGCTTAGATTCATGCAAGTCATAGGCTGATTCTTTGGCTGATTTAGCAGAAGTTCAAATTATTTCACTGATTTTGTGCCCCCTTTCTTTGGGATAGTTGAACTTATTCTAGTTCATCTATTTAATGAAGTTCGGATATTGAAAAATGCCAGAGACTATTAGTTTCCTATGTGTTTTTAAAGATGCTGAAATGTCCGGGTGAGATCCTTGAATGCCAGCACCCATGTGTTTATATTCCTGCCTACAGGGAAATAGATTTAGTGAACTCTGTGCATGTCTTGTTCCTTTGTGCAAAAAACAACTCTTTCCAACAAGATCAAAGCAGCAATGATGTCAATCTATTTAGCCGTATATTACCAAATCTTTAAAATCCCAGGTGTTTGTCAATGCTCCTGCTTGTTCTCTACCCTTTCTTGGGTTTTTTCCTTTTGCTCACAGCCATTTATATCCTTCAGTGCTTGTGTCCAGGTGGGTCTTTATCATCATCCTATATAAATGGTGCATTGCATATAAAATGGTGCCACATGGCGCTCTTGTTTCTGATGTGGCACTTGATTGATGCATTATTTGCCACATGGATGACACTATTCGACTTGCAAGCACAACTTATCGTGTTCTTTTGGCAGGTGATTTGTATGGCTAATCTTGTTGGATGGTAGATTGTGTTTTGACAGGACTTTGATGAAGGATAGCCGACCAGCAGCCTGTGGAGCAGCTGAAGTCGGCAAAGTGACCAAGCACTTTTATGTGGCACTTCGACTTTATTATGTGAAAGTAAGAAGAACAGATGGAAAAAAAGAGAAGCATCTTGTTAATGTGGTTCCCACTAATCAACCACTCCCTGTGTACATCAAAAGAATAGACTGTGATCCCAAACCTAAATATCTCATGACAATTCCATCAGCGAGCAAGCAAGTGGTGGGTAAGCATTCTTATTTAAGTGAAAGAGACCCCCTCCATATCCTGTCAGCGTCTGCAAAGGTGGAAGAGGTCACCAAAGATGGCTTAATCTTCCCGTCTTCCCATGTTACTTTTCTCTATTGGTTGGTTCGTGGTCGGCCGAACCGGATTTATGCTTCACTTCGTCAACACGGAGAAACACTTGTTTACAACCTTAATGATCAATCCCTAAATCACTATCGATTCCCTGTTATCGTGAAGCAAGATTCCTCTTTGGCAACCTGTCGATGGCAATTATTCGAAGACCAATCCCCTCTATATGATCCACTCTCGCACGCCTCCTTTTGCTTCGTCTTCGTTCACTGCCAATGGTTTAGTAATTGCCAGTTGCTGAATTCCACTCAAAAATCCTGAGAATGACTGTTTGAAGAACATCATCATCACTTCAAAGTTCGATTCTTGGAAGCTTTGCACTTGATCTTCGATTAGATTCTTTTTCCTGCATATTTTTTTGCCAATTAACAATTAACAATAATTGTCTACCTTTTTTACAATTTTATTTTGGATTAAAGATAGCTAACAAATGGAAACAAGCATTGAAAAATGAAAATAATTATTTATCATCCGAAATATTATTTTGTCACACAATTACGATCCAGTGTTTACTGAGGAATACACGAAAAATAAAAAGGAATGAGAGCATTAATTATTTCTCTCTCCACGCCTCCGTTATTTCGTCGGGGCCGGGCCGAATCGAACCGAACTGAACCGGTGTTATAAGGCCCACCGAACCGTTCTCTCTCCTACTTTCTGCACTTCCAAGGTCTTCTCTTTCCGCGGCACTTCTTTTCTAGGTTTTCTGCATCGTTTCCCAGGTAGAATCTCTTGCTTTGCCGTGGAATCTGGGGATTTCTGCTGTCTTTTCTAGGTTTTCTGCATCGTTTCCATATAAACGGAACCCTTTAGAAGGAACTCTGACTATTATCCAACGTGGATACCCATATTACAAAAGAAACAGGTGGTGGAGGTGATCAATACTTGGAAATGAATGGATCGAGGATGGTTGGAAGAAAAAGAATTCAATTGACTAGTCGACAAGCCCAGTATTTTGATCGTGAGCACCAGGAACCGCCTTTTCGATCTCGTAGGATAGGAGTATAGGAATTCTTGGTCTTCTAAAAATCTGCTTATGTTTAGGCTTTAGAATCTCTTGCTTTGCCGTCGAATCTGGGGATTTCTGCTGCGAAGTTTCGATTTTGCTGTTACGGCGTCTTCTGATTTGTCTTTTGGCCTTGGCGCCGTAAATTAGTCCTCAACTCTGTCTGATTTATTGGTTTTCCCATAAAGTTCCGTTTTCGGTACATATTCGCGGACCCGTGGCGTCGGATTTTGAGGCAAGCGAGATACCTGGTGGTGGTTTCTGATTTTGAAGCTCTCGTCCTCCCATTGAAGTTTAGATCTTGCTGCCGTTTGAGGCAGTTTCTTGAAACATGAGATCTATATTGGTGCCTACGTTTTGGTACTGTGTTCTTGATTGGTGGTCCTGGTCGACAGGACAATCTCATTAGCATCTCTTCACGTTGTAAAGTTCTCGACTTTGCTTTCATTTGAGGTTAAATTTGATACTGAAAATATTTGATGTCCTAGTTTGGTGATATCACTTTGTTCCAAGATTATATGACGAGAGGTTGAAGGAATCTATTTTAGTTTTTTTCCTCATCATTTGAGGTGCTTTTATGTGTCATGGCATGATTGATAGTTCCTACCTAGCCTTTGTTTGTGATTTTTGAGAGCAGTATACTTGTGCAGTGGAGTCTTCCAAAGCTTGATTTGTTATTTAATGTTGCGTTATCATTTGTAGCAGTTTCAGCAACCATGTCAATCCTCATAATCCTTTTCTTATTTGCTCTGGTTCCATATATATATATCTTGGTCTTTGTTAGAGGTTTTTTTGAAGTATGAAACCAATACAATAGCATTTACATGAAATCTCTTTTGTTGCACCAGTCCATAGCACTTGGGGGAGAACGCAGACACTGTGAAATTTTAAACACCAGAGGGTCAAGTAGAAGGGTGAAGACTGGTTGTGTTTCAGAGTATCGATGCCGAATGATGAGGGTGGTGGAGCAGAGCAGAAAAGACATGAGGTTGTTTCTGAACCAAATATAGATTCAACCTTGAATTTTAGTGGCAATGAGAGAAGAGGAGCAGGTACAGTTCTGCAGGAGGGTCCTTTGGAGGGATCCGTGCCTCCTTTGGCACTGAGCATCACGATCTTCCAACCAGATGACATCTCAAAAACCAACATTAGTGCCTCGAAGAGTGCAGCTTCTGAGGGAGGTGACAAGATTCCTGGGATGGCTGCCTCAAAGCAGGGTTTCTTGTCTAGGAGTGGGAGCTATCAGGAGCAGTGCAGGTAAAACATTTTTGATGTTTCTAAGTCTGTTTCCACATTAGATGCCATGTTTTGTGCATGAATGAATTGATGAATAGGAATTCATTACTTTCTGGAAGTGGGATTGTAAAATCGACATTACAGAATTCTTGGTTGCAGCATCAATATGGCCATTTGTCTCCATATGTTCTTTGATGCAAACATGTATCTTTGGATAACATCTCTCTCACTATGCTTCTCTCCTCTGGTCTTCACCCTCTCTCATTATCGCCTTTTCTCACCATTGCCCTCTCTTTCTCCTGAGTTTGCTCTCTCTTCCTCGCTTTCCTTGATTAACCCATGAGGGTTCATTCTTTTATCTGCTTGGCCAATGAGTTCTACAGATTCCTCCAACCTTTTCAAACAAATCATAATTGTTTTTATTTTTTGTTATAAAAATGTTTTTATAATTTTTATATATTTTAACATGATGGAAATTCATTTTTTTTATTACACTGTTGTCTAACCTTGTTGATTAACCCTTTTGATCAACGGCCCAATTGTTTGATGCTCAACCGGGTCAATGCTCGGTTCAGTTTTGATAACTACAGAAAATTATAGAGGAGCAAAAGAAAGGGAAGATGATGAACGAGAGGAAGGGGCAAAAGAATGGATAAGGATGATAGGGTAAAAGTCAACCTTGCTATTCTCATTTGCTGCCGCTGTTAGCATTAAAACTGTTCTCTCCTTCCTCCAAGGCTCAATTGCGAGCAAGCTGGGATAGATTTTGGGAACTTCACATTAGCTAATATAAACCATTGTTGGCTTGCTTTAACTTTGCATGAAGGACTGCCATGTCCTGCTTACAAGGACATCTGAGTAGAGCTAATGGATCCAGTTTTGAGGGGAATTAGTTGCAAGCTGCTTTCACCACTAATTGAGTTTGATACATTCCATGGAACATGAAGCCATCATATCCTTTTTGGTGTATGTTCACCTGTTATTAAAATAATTCATTGATGGAGATAACGTAACTGCATTTAGCCAAACAAAATCTGCCAACAAATAGACTCAGTTTGCTTTCGTAAGATTTCCTTCTTTAAACTTGTATTTCTGAAATAGTCAGGAATCAACTTTTGCTTTAATATATTAACAGGGGCATGCACATTTAGCAGCTTTTTTTATAATTTGGGAACCATGAAGACACGATTATGGAAATTTTTCTCATCCTCCATTTTTCTATTGCTACTTGTATCTTGTAGTTCTTTTTTTCTTTTACGACTCTTGTATCATTTCTGATACCTGGAAGACTTTCAGTTTCTCCTGTTAAGAAGCTTATATTTTATCAAGCTAACCAGCAGTGACTTTGTGACTGCTGCTGCTCCTGTTAGTGCCATCCCATTCCATGTTTAAGGAGGATGAATTGATTGTATAAAGCATGAACCATTGACTTCAGCTTTTGCTAATCCGTATCAACAGTTAATTCACACCTTGTGTTAATTGACTTTCAATTGTGCTTTTGTTGCTTATATGTCATAGTGAAATATTACAGAAGAAGTTTCAACTTTTTTCTTTGTATTTTTAGCTATTGATTCTATGTTGCTGTAAAACTCGAGCAGGGTTTGTCAGCAGCAAACAGAAGAACCACTAATTGATCTAGGGTGCAGATGCCGAGGTGAGCTTGCTAAAGCTCACCGCTCCTGCATTGATACTTGGTTCCATACAAAAGGTTCAAATAAATGTGAAATATGCCAGTAAGTGTTTTACTTACGAAGTGATTTTCTCGATTCTGTATGTTGTGGATAGGGCTGGTTTCTTATTTAGAATCCTTTCTGTCCAGGCAGATAGCTGCAAATGTACCATTTCCAGAATCAGGACCAAGAGTAAGTATATCAAATTATAAAGGGTACAGATGGTTAATTCTGAGTAACATGAAGAACACTTTATTGGTTATTGGTATTACCAGTTACTTGCTGTGAACCATGGACATATTTACTTTTTTTTCTTTTTAGGTACTCATCAAGACTATTAAACATATGGAGAACTTAATAACTAAAAGTTAGTTTAATATCATTCTCAATATATTGGCATGCATTAGTAAAATTGTTATATGAACCTTAGACTTCCTGAAGATTACTTTTTTCTATGTAGTTAGCACCCTATGTTACAACTTTTAGATATTATTCAGGTTAGAGGTTTGTTATATTCAGGAAGTTGCTGGGTAATCTAGTAAGGTTTATTTTGTGTTTTCCTTTTCCATTTGCTGTTTAGGTAAATAACTGGCTCTGGAGGATCAACACAGCTTACATCATGGGACAAGAACGTGAAAGGGTATTTATCATTCCAAGGTTGCTTGAGCTACAATTTAGCATTGCATGATCTGCATCAATGAGTACTCAATGTTCATGGAATAAATTTCCTATTTTCCAGCACCAACACTGTGACTGTTGTTGCCATTTTGCCATCTTCATTGTAGATTTCATTCCATAGCTTATATGTGCTTGTTTGGTTCTTTGTGCTGTCAGGGGTGCTTTAGCCCATTTTGGGTTGCATTTGCCATTTTAATTGGTGGACTCTTGTTGGATGTGCTAGTCTCGGTTTCTCTTGGTGTTTCTGCACTGCCTGTGAACATCATAATTGGTAACATTTGTATCCTACCAGAAGAACATATCTATTTAGTTCATTAATTTTATTTGGTTGTTTATCTCCAAACTGTGTTCAATCAACTTAAACAGAATATTAAGTTGATTGGATGAATTCATGTTGTTCTTTAGGCAACAATTTAGAGAAAGAGATATGAAAAAATTGTGATGGTGAATCGCCTGAAACACCATGACTTTTATACTGCTATATAACTGGCTTTCTGATAAACTCCTACTGAGATATATTGTTTGCATGATGCAGACAATTACCCAAAATTCATGAACTTTAGACTTTAGGAGTTATATTGATTTGATTCATGAGATAAAAGGTGAGCGAGAAAGTCTTCTTATTTGCTGATCCAAAGTTTGTTGCATAAATTACCTCAGATATGCACTGGGAATTTTTCTAATGTGTTTATTTTAAGTTAACAACCAGTTGCATGTCTTCTGTATCATCCATCTCTTTGCTATTAAAATCAAGCCCCTTTTCCTTTCCCTTCCAGTGTCGTGGTATCATTTTGAGGGGCTTATCATGATCCTCATACATGTATATAAGCTTTGGATTCATAACAGCTACAATAAATTTATTTACCCTCATAGATCATCCATTAAGAATTAAATTGGTTAAAACATGGAAGCAAAATGGTGCACAAGCAGGCAAGCGATCAGATTATTCTATTGTAACCAACTGGAATATCTATTCTCACAAGGAGTTTGCTCAAATCACTTGTTGTGAAGCTAGTTGGTTTCCAAATGCATATTTCGAGTAAGACTGAGAGGCTAGATAAAAATGATTGAGAACCCAAGGGTGTGGTTGAAGCATTGACTACTGTAAAAAGAAGTGTTTTATTTAAGATTGTACATGACCATGTTAAGATCGACACCTAGATTTGTGTGATTGTCAGATAATACATTTAATTCAATGTTCTTTTCAAGTACACAATTTCCCGAGGAAAAAGTGTTTACCAGTACAATGACAAACAGGCAGAACCCAACTTGACATTGCTGTTTTGTATTATTTGGAATCTCTAACTTGTTGTCTGCTTATATTCTGGGAAAAACAGTTTAAGAAATTATGTACAAGAGATACATATGTGTCATGTGATGTAGATAGCAAACGCTGCAGGTGTTCTTATCGTACTCGGATTAGGCACTTCCTTTCGGCTCGCACTAGAATGCTGTCAAGAGTGGGGCGTGAGGAGAAACCTCCAACTGACAGAAGTGACCCTAAATCCTGGATACCACCCAACAGTGTAAGACCGTAAATAATGTATAACTACAGCACACTTGTTTCCATTTTTTTTTTTTTTTACCTATAACATACAGAATTTGTCGCCACAAATTATCGGCTGAATACCAGGCATAATTTGTGTACAGTCAAACTTTTCTCTTTGAGTAAATACAGCCATGCATATCATGTCTCTCTGATACCAGTATTTGTAAGAAAACACCTTAATAATCAGCTTGTATTTTTGGTGCTTAAATCCGGTGTTGGTTAACGTTGGCTTCTTGTTTCATCATTTCATGATCCTTGTGATACAAGTCATTTAGGCTTGAATCACATGGTCTGGGGCTATAGTCATGTAGCTAAATTATGAGATTTCTTCTAGCGTCAAATTTTTTTGGATTCCGAATATGAGCTACTATTTCTCAATTATTATTATGAGGTCATATAAAGCCTTTCTCATTTTTCATGGATGTGATCTGAACTAAAGGATTCATTTTGCTAGAATGTGGGAATACAACCTTTTCTGTAGCGTCCAAGAATTGTTTGTGTTGAGCTTCTATTATCTTGTTCAGCTGGATGTTGCCCTCTATATTTCCATATTTCATGACTGGTTAATGTGTGGTCGTTCCTTCACTTCACATGGATAGCAGGTGGTCGGTCCTGTTTGCTACTGATATTGTAAGGAAATTGAAACAAAGGAAAAAAAAAAATTGCATCAAGAAAACACAAATTATACTGGAAAAAAATTCTGGTTCGATTGAATTAGAAAAAAAAAAATCTCCAAAGGAGTTAATTTATTTAGCAAAAGAAAACAATCAATTTCCCATGATCAAGTCACAGTGTCTGCATTAACTTTGATCAGTATTTTATATAAGCACATTGGGTTTGTTTATTGGTGTCAAATGAGGTGATCATAACCCATCTTTTTGCAGACGTTCGCCACCTTTTACCTTAGGATCTATATGCTTAAGTTTCATTAAAATAAATAGGGTTATACAAAATGTACAAGTGAGAGTATGTCCAGCTCATTGTCTTCATTGTAATTTTGAATTAAAATGGGGAGGATACCAAATTAAAGTACCTTGACAAGGCCAACTTGATTGCTTAACTCGACTCATATCTCACCACAAACATGTTTCAAATGGCTAACACACCTGCGAAATGTCCATGTCCGCAAGCAACTTCAAGAAAAGAATTATATGGTTCATGTGACTTTTGCGTGTGCCAATTTACCTTCTATTATGAGAAAGACACTCTTCTGCATCCTGGAAGCTCGCAGACATCATTCGCGAGGAAGTCGAGGAATTAAATCAAACACTTGCAGTGTTAGCTTCCGACTTCTGCTTTCCCCCCCTTTGCTCACCATTCTCTCGTCACTTTCAAGCTTTTCTCCTCTTTCACAAGATGTGTCGTCCACTCGAGAACAGATGGCGGCCGGTAATGGAAGATCGCTTTCCATAGCTCGATCCGTCACGCCCTCGCGCAAAGTTCTACCGTGGGCATGGCAAAAGAAGTGGTAAAAAAACTCTGCTCGTTAGGACGTGACCTGTTCACATGCAGTGAAACTTCGATCGCCGCGTTGACATCCAATGCCTCTTTAAGAGCTACTTGGACATGCGGTATCATGTGATGCCTCCAAGTCGTAGAAATCCACAAGGGCTGCAGAATCCGACAAGACCGCCAACCTAAAGCCTAATTTGTATCTCACAAAGATTAAAGGGAATCATCATTCTGACTATTTTGCTTAATGCATTAAACTGCTCTGTTTTGATCATTTCATTCATTTCTCATCAGGTTCAGGCCTTTAAAACATGCATTTCACCCTTTTCTTCTTCATTTCAGATTTAAAAAAAGGGGCAGCAAGTGGGTCACATGTCTCTCGAACATGAGCCAGCATCAGCACCACCGATACCAGGACTAGATTTCTTCTTTTCTTTTACTAGATCGTTCTTTATTCTTTAGTGGAGCCCATGACGACAACGCATGCTGCCTGCCAAGAGAAGAGGGGAGTACATTTTTTTCTGGATTCCACCAGAAGGAGAAGAAAACTGCAACTTATGTGCCACAACTAACGATTCATCTCAAATCTTCATCTATAATATTTCTTCTTTTATTCATAAAAGAATGAACGTTTGATTTTAAACGAAAAAAAGTAGGGGAAAAAAAAATGGGCAATAGCATCTTGGTAGGAAGTCATAACCTGATAGGACCGAGAGAACGAGGGTATGGGCGGCTCAGTGATGGATGGAGCGACTCTTTTTGGCGTGGAGTCCCTCAACTTTGGGTACATCTTCTTGCCGCCACTCATATGCTCTCCGACGGTATCTCTTCTACCCTCACGGGGTGGGTTGCGGGGAGCGCTCTTTTAATGTGCTACATGTGTGGTTCACAATCATGTCTTCCACATGAAATCCCTCGGCTTTGGTTTCAGAGAAAATGATGCATTGAGACGACGACCGAGAGCTGCGATTTCCCTCCTCCAACCTAAAAACCAGAGACCTCTTGGCCAACGAAGATGTCTTTTCCTAATTATTAATTAATCAAAGATATCACGGGGAGCACCGGACCGACCTCAAATGCGGATTTACTGCGGTCCAATTCGGAATCTTCAAGTTTCGCTGCGTTTTGAGAAACTACTGGCCGTCGTCTTCCCGCTGCGGGCCGCCACCCGTTTACCGAACCGCCCCCGGCCCTGCATCCCGACACGTGTCCTTCACGTCGGCAGAACCCCAATCGTGTCACCGCTCGCAACGTACTCAATCATGGATCTCGAGGACCCCACGCGCGCCCCCACCGACACGTGAACCCCTGAGTGCAACGACCGCTCCGCCACCTGGGCCGTCCGTTACGAACGCTGCGTGTCGGCTCGCGGCACGAATCCATTCAGGGAGGAGCAATGTTTTCGAAAGACGGGGACGGCGCACTCCGGCCCCACGCCCACCCCGTTTGCGGCATGTCGGTTCTGTGGCCGCGACTGCGTTCTAAATCCGGCTTGTGATTGGAGGAGAGTTCCGGGACCCAATTGTTAGGTCCATCATTCTTGCCAGTAACGAAGCGGGTTGGTAAAAAGAGTTATTTTTCCTGCCACCCCGCCAGATCGGATATTCCCTCTGCGGAACGCACATCGAATCAACGGTCCGACGGAATTCAATGGTTCAAAGTTTTACGCAGTAAAAAAAAAAAAAAGATCACCATAATATGACGTGGACCAGCCGTTGGATCAGAATCGCCACACCATCCGGGCTTCGAGGGGCTGGTCTATTCCTGTTCCTAATTCTTATCCCTCTTTTAAAGGCCACGCTTATATAATAAGCTGCCCCCTCCCTCCCCCACTCATCTCGATACTACGCCAAAAGCGGAACACCTTTCCGTCACATTCTCCACCCCAATTTCCCTTCTTTTATTCCGTTTTCTGTTCACCTTTCGTCTTCTTCGACTCTCTTCTCTCCCTGCCTCTCGTTCCCGTTCCAAAATGGTACGCAGAATTGGATCTCTCTTCCATCTCTTTCTTCCCGTATGCTTCTTTCTGCAAGGATCTCGGCGTCGAACCAGTTAGCTGATTGCATGTGTCGTTTGTTTGGAAACTGAGAGCAGAGGAAGGAGCGAAATGATGAACCAGGCGTCGACAGGCTCAAACAGCGACGGCAGAGGATCAGGAAGATCAGCGACAGCAAGAAGAGGATGCGGATGGGGTGCGGCTCGATGGTGGGCTCCGAGCGTTGCGTCTCCTGCACCACCTTCAACATTCTTGCGCCCATCTACAAACGGCTCAGCGAGGAGGTGAGCAGCCGATTCCCATTCTTCGTTTCCTCATTGCCGTTTGCCTTCGCCCTCCATCTGTTTGACTTTTGGTCGTCTCTGTGTGACAGGATCAGAGCTGCAGGGAGAGCCAGCACAGAGCGTATTGGTTGAGCCGGAACGAGAGGATCATCGAGCGGCTCTTGGGCGATCGTTCCTCCATAATCTGCCTCCAGGTGCGATCGATGTTCCTTGTAAGAATGATAATCTGGATTTCGGATGAGAGATGCCGCGAATCTGATCAGTTTGGCGTCAAATGGTTTAGGAGGTCTGGTTGGGGAATGATGAACTCGTCGATATGTATGAGAAGAGGTTAGGCGACGCTGGTTACGTCAGTTTCAAGCTCGCACGCACGAACAATCGTGGCGATGGTATGCACGTCTGATCCTCCTGTTTCTTAGATCTCTTTCGGCTTTGAATGGAACGTTTTTGATGTATTGTGATTGAGGGCACCTTTTCTGCTATTTAGATTATTAACATTGCTTTTTAAGAGAAAAAAAAGGGGAGGCTTTCATTTATGTTAATTTATTTCTTTTGACGATGTAGTTTTACTTTATTTTTTCTAGAGATCTAATTGATTAGCGTCTTGATTCCAAACATGAGAGATGGAATTCCATGACCTAATTTTGTAGATCCCTATACAGGAATGAGAATTTAGATTCAGAATTTTTTCTATTATGGAGCGAGAATCCCTTTCTGGGAATTGGACTGAAACAAGTAGTAGTGAAAAAAAAAAAAACAAAAAAAAAAAAAGGACATTTGTTTGATTCCTCATTTTTGTGCTATCTGTTGCAATTGCCAAAGTTCTTTATTTGTTATTTCTGTCAATTTGCTTTATAGACGTGTTATGTTCTTCCAGTTGGCATTCGAGAGAATTCTCCAATAGACAAATTAAATGAACAGAATGTCGTTTGTTTTGTTAACCAGTGCAGTTTTCTAGAGGAAATTAGGGTTATTGTGCTATTTAATTACTGCATGGAACCTTCATTCCAATCAATGCAATTTGGCTTTCCTCAAGAAACGAAATTGAGAAGTTCTTGGACGGTAATGACCAACAAACTTTTAGCCTTGCTGCCCATCAGAGCCTATCCTCTTCCCTAGTAATCTCTTGTGTTCTTTTCTTAAATATCTTTTGTTTTAGGTGTATGAAAATTTGACATACCTATCAAGGCTATGGATATTTTACATTTTGGACCACAATGAGACTAATTAGCTTATGATAAATTTGGTTTCAAGTAACATCACCACTATATAAATGAGCCCTTACACAAATTAGTCTTGATTGCCTCTTCTTTTTATTAATCCAACAAAATAACATCGAATAATTAACCTCCCAAGTCCTATTTTCCAAGTGTACAAGATGTTTAAAATTGGTACTTTGAGTTTTAAACACATTTTTAAGATGTGCAATCTTTGGAGAGAAATAGCAGAATGTAGCATTATTATGTAATATATTTGTATATATATATTTAGTATTATTATGAAATATTAGATGACCAGCTTTAGTAGTTACTTTTGTTAGCTGCACTCTGTTTCTGCTTACAAGAGATCTATCGACTTGTGTGCAGGACTCCTCACTGCTGTCCACAGAGACTATTTTAAGATAATAAACCATCGGGAATTGCTCTTTAATGACTTTGGAGATCGTGTTGCTCAGCTGTTACATGTTGAGTCAGTTGATCCTTCTTGGCAAGAGCAAAAAAGCAGCATTCAGCAGCAAGTCCTCATTGCAAATACCCATTTATTGTTTCCTCACGATTCTAGCTTGTCTATAGTTCGTTTGCAACAGGTAATACCTTCTGTTCTTTGCGTGTTGGTTTTTCTTCCACTTTCACCTACATGTGACTTAACTTTGACATTGACTTGCTACCGGCAGGTGTATAAGATCCTTCAGTATATAGAGACATATCAGAAAGAGCACAATCTTGATCCTATGCCTATCATACTCTGTGGGTGAGTACCATACGCACGCATTCATCTTTAATTAGTGAATACCATGAAATTTTCTAATCTTATACTCTACTTTCCAGCGATTGGAATGGAAGCAAACGTGGACAAGTTTACAAGTTTCTAAGGTCCCAAGGGTTTGTATCATCATATGATACTGCTCATCAGTACAGTGATTTTGACGCTCACAAGGTTTATCATATTTATATTTGCTAAATTTGATGCCATAATTGTCAATTTTTTTATGTTAGTTGACATCTCTCTTTTCTTTCCTTTTTTTTTTTTTTTGGCTTGCAGTGGGTTAGCCATCGCAATCACCGTGGGAACATCTGTGGAGTAGATTTTATTTGGCTTTTAAATCCAAACAAGTGCAGGAAACCCTTAAGAACTAGCTGGAATGAAGCTGTATTTGGCATTATTAAGGTGAATACTTTATTTGGATTAATTGTACCGACGATACCTTTATACTATATGCTGTTGTTGTCCAGTGATATTGCATCTGCAATCCATATCATGCTCTTCTTAGAGAGCAAAGAGTTTCAGCTAAAAGGAACTCATTTTTCGACTTAGGCAACAGCAGTAGAAAGATCTTTCCGTGATCCAGTGGAACTTAGAATGCTTCCCCTGCTTTCTCTACTATGATAGTTATGTTAGAACCTTTTCCCCGAGGAAAAGTTATATATAAATCCGAAGGTGCAATGAGCATGCCGTTTATTCTAAATTTCCACAGTAAAGAATCATGGCATGTTATTTGCAATTTTTTTCGCATATTTCTGAAAACATTCTGATGTTTGTCAAATTTATGGCCCCCCCATCTTTTACACCTTATCTTGGAAATATTCATAGGCTGACTTGAATTGTTTCATGTTCAGTATCTTCTCCGAACAGCTTCTCTTACAGAGAAAAATGCGTTTGCATTCCTTAAAGTGGACAGTCCTGGTGACTACATTACCTACTCTGGTTTCTGTCAGGCACTTTGTCAGGTAATTAAAACTTCTTACTAAGAAATCATTTATTAAATCATTAATCTAACATATTTAATGCATCAAATCAATTCAGCTGGGTGTAGCTGGCCATCCTCATGGTCTTGGTCCCAAAGATATAAACGATCTATGGGTTCAAGTCGACATTGACGGAAATGGTGTCGTGGACTATGAGGAGTTTCAGGTATGCTCTTGAGACGTTATGACTAAACCAAGCATGACATTAACTGGTTGACTGACATTGTATTTTGACCGGTGTTCTAACTCGCAAATCTTTAAACCAAGTATGCTGCTGAGTCAAGTAAATAGAACTATTGGTCGTTTGCTGCCTGCCTGCCTTTTGAGATATTAGCCCTGCATGCATATCATATCCTCATGGAAACAACTTGCTCTTGCAGCAGCGAATTTGGAATCCTAAATGTTCCGAGCCACCCGAGGAGAAAATAGCACCGGGAGTCGACGGAACACAGATGATCGGAGGGAGACAGCAGACCTTCGGTTTTAACGTGAAGGACGCGGTCCTCTTCCCACCAGAAGTCGAGCGAGGGATGTGGCCAGAAAACTATTCTCTCTCCGACCATGCACCGCTGACCGTCGTGTTTTCACCTGTAAGTATTCCATGTGGTCAACCGATTTGCTAATCCCTGATCTGGGGATTCAGATTCAGCTGCTACCACTGCCTCTTCTCTGTGTAAAGCTCGCAGAGCTACGAGTAGGGTATTTGATGACATACACTTGTAACTACGAAAGAGAGAGAGAGAAGATGAAAGTGAAGCAGTACAAAATAGAACACAATGACGAATGTCAACGGTTTTGCCGGTCTTCTGAGATACGTCTTTCTGTCCCATTTTGAATGCGACAACATGGCCTCTCTAATGTGAATATTGTATAATACATGGTTGTTAGATTTCAGTGGCCTATGACTTCTTATCGCTGACCTTTTCTTTCATCAAGCGACAAGAGTAGGTGTTCTCGAGCCAAAAGCTGAGGTCCATTTCTTCCTCTTAAAACATTGTCCCTTCCAACATCAGACAGTAATTAATGGTCACATCCATTTGAGATGCGTTTGTCTTGTTACGACTTTTGTTTTCTTCTATTACCAATTTATCGTTTACATCGTCGGCAAGAAGAGACAAATTTCTCAAACATACTACTTGCTATAATTTTCTATATGCAAGTCGATGGAAAGCTTCCCATCGGTTAATATGAAAACCTATGAAGATCCAAGTCGTTGTTTTGCCTTTCAGGATGTCTCTCCTTAAAACAATTGCCTCCATCAAGTCATGGAAAAGATTTAGTAACTGGTAGATAGTTATTCTACTTATTTGCATTTTAGATCCTATTATTATCAATAAGTGTGAAGTGGAAGAAGACTTGAATAAATTTATAAAAACTTATTACTGGTAGTTGAGTTCAAACACTTCCATAAGTGATTCATGTTAATTATCCCATTAGATCTGATAGGGCACATGCCGACGCCACCCACTAACAGGTGGTGCCCCACTGTCACGTCGGTACTAAAACCGAGTGGGTAGGCCACCTCAGCACAGTGCAACAATCGTCGATCGTATCAAGATGGGCGTCGATCGAGGTATGACACTTTCTCGAAAGCCCGAGGCGGTGCCTTCATAGCGTCACCTTGGAAAGCCCAGGATGGTGCATCGGCAACCTCATTGAGTATGCCTTTGTACAGACTCAGGGCGCCATCTGAGGTACAGCGCAGCCTGAAGGCTCGAGATGACACCTTCAAGTGCCACCTCGGGAAACACGGGCCGACGTCCCGGGCGCACCGAGAACCTGCGCCAGCTCCAATATAAAAACCCCAGACCATGCTGTTCTGGAGATCTTTTTACAAGCAATATCTTGCTCCGCCCAGTACTAACTTAGCCATCGGAGGGGTCGAGTCGAATCATCCCAACCCGATCTGTGTGCAGGACCCAAGAGGCGCAAGACGGGCAGAGCGTAGAAGGGAGGCTTCCCCCACAGCAAGCCAACGACTCTCTCCTTTTGTCCCGACGCTAGCTTCCTATCCGGGAACCTGCCGAGGCGATTTTAGTGCATCCGGACCTGAACCAAACCGAGCTGACTCAGCAGTCACGGTATAAAGGTGCACTAACAGATTGGCACTAGAAGAAGGGCTCAGGATGTCATAAGATCAATGGACTAGCCCGGGCGAACACCCGATGGAGGGATCTTTCTCGACGGGTGCGCCCGGGGAATATCCCCCAACTCACCACGAGCTCTCGATCGAGGACCCTGTCGTGACCTCAGAACGTTACTGGCGATTGTTCACCGACTCAGGGCTGTTACCGCCCGGGACCACCTCGACTACCCAATCACCTGTGTCACACGAGATGTTCTGGGGTCTTGCCCAATAGGTCCAAACTCTAGCCGGGATGATGTAGGCCATTGTCCCACTCATCCCGCAGTTGGCATAGCAGTTGGCGACCCCACTTCTATAGTAGACCGAACCATCGACTCCGGCGTCTGCCACGCCCCCAATCCCAAGGGTGTTGCTAGCCCTGGCTGAAGTGGACCATATCACATTTCCAGAACGTACGTTGGGAAATCCGAAGGCACAACAGGAGCCCGACATACTGTCATCTGACTCCACAAATTTGCTCCGAGCCCAGTTGCGCTCCGTCAACCAGCGGCTCATTAAGGTGCAAAAGGAAGTCCGCAAGTCCTAGGAGGAACTTGGGGGGGACGCCCATCGAGGATCCCCTTTCGCCCCCAAGATACAAAAAAAGCCGATCCCTTCGAGCTTTCGCCTCCCATCCCTCGACGCATATGACGGCAGCTTCGATCCAATAGAGCATGTGGCCGCCTTCCGGGCCCATATGGCCTTATACGAAACTTCTAACGCCTTGATGTGGAGGGCGTTCCCCACCACCCTCAAGGGCCTAACCCAGGCATGGTATAGTAGACTAAGGGTCAGATTGATCACGTCATTCAACCAGCTCGTCAAAGATTTCGAGCTCAACTTCCTGGCCTACACCCGGCCGAAGCCATTCATCACTTTGCTCCTTAAACTTGGCCAAAAGGAGGATGAGCCCCTCTCCCACTTTGTGACCCGTTTTGCTATTGAAATACGACGGCTTCCCGATGCTCACCCCTCTCTGATAACGCAGGTATTCATGATGAGACTGTGTCCCTCCAGGTTCTTCTAGTCGCTCGTCAAGCGACCTCCCACGACGATCCCGAAGATACTCTAGCGTGCGAACCAGTATGTTGCGGCGGAGTCTCTGATGGCCGGGAAGCAAGAGGAGCACAAGAGATCTAGGGCAAAGCCATCCTGGGGACAGTCGTCAGCCACCCCGAAGAGGAGGCTAGATCGATCCAACGCGCCATCCATGAGGTCCCCTCTTCCGGCCCTTGGCACGTCCCGAATGGAGATATTTCTCCAAATTAAAGAAAAGGGGCTCCTAAAAGCTCCCAACCTGATGAAGGTCCTGCGAGAACTTAGAGACCAGACAAAATACTACCGTTACCATCGGGAGCGTGGCCACGACACTGAGGAGTGTCTCGATTTAAAATGGCAGATCGAGGAGATCATCCATCGGGGGCATCTTGGTCGTTACCTGAAGCGAGACCGAGATGACTCGTCGCGCTCCATAGGTCCCATTGAGCGACAGATTGATGTCATAATTGGCGGGTCGGCCTCGGGAGGTGATAGCATTTCGGGATGAAAGGCCTACGCCCGAGCAGCGAGGGACGAATCTTCGAGGGTGCACCCCGACCCTGAAATTACATTTCCGACTGAGGATACGGAGCACTTCGAACATGATGACACGTTGGTGATCACGACCAGGGTTGCCAACGCCCATGTGAAGAGAATCATCATAGACACTGGGTGCTCCGTCGACGTCCTCTACCTTGATGTCTTCCAGAAGCTTGGCTTGCTTAAGGAGGCTCTAGCGTCAATGCGCTCGGCACTCACTGGGTTCACCGTGGAGTCAATCTCCCTGCTCGGCATGATCACCTTGCTAGTAACATTGGGGGACGAGCCGAGGTCGAAGACGGTAATGACCACCTTCATGGTGGTAGACCTTCCCTCGGCATACAATGCCATTTTGGGTCGACCGACCCTCAACAAGTCCCGGGCCGTCATCTTCACATATTATCAGACAATAAAGTTTTCGACCCATGGCGGGGTCGGAGAAGTCAGGGGGAACTCCCGCGAATCCAGACAGTGCTACCTGACGACGGTCTTATTACCCAAGAGAACGAGGACCGAGCAACCGCTGGAGGACCCGCGGGATGTCAAGAAACCATCCTAGCACCCCTCGCCAATGGAGCCGACCATGGATGTGTTGAATCTTGGATTTTGATGATGAAACTAATTGATTATGTTTTATGATCTAACTGGATTTTGAGTTACGCAGGTCTACTATCGATCAGAATTAGACAGTTGACACTGGAGGAATTGACATTGTGCCGGAAGTGATCACATCAGGATATTGGATGTCGAGCCGGAGGTTCGGTCAACAATCGACAAAAGGCTTCGTACGTCGGGCATCGGGCCAAGAAGAGCATGTTGCACCAAGGATATCGGGGTTGCGGAGGTCAATCGTCGATTAGGCAATGGATTGCAAGAGAGGACGATGTGCCGAAGAATCAGACGAAGTGCCGATAGACCAATGACGTGCCGGACAACTAAATATCAATTCACATTGTAATAATTGTCTAGATCGAAGTAGAGTTTTTGGTTATGTGTGCAGGATTAACTATAATGACGATGAAGACGTAAAGCGAAACAAAGTGTCGGAAGACAAGATTGATGGATCGTTGGGAGTTCGAGAGTTCGACAAAAGTCCGAAGATTCGTTAGGAGTGCTACCGGAACTAGACTGAGAACGAGCAGGAAACTTGCCGAAGGGTTTTCGGAAGTTCACTGAAAGGTTCGTCGGAAGTTCGCGGAGCTTGCCAAGAAAGATCGGAGCTTGCCAATGAAGCGAAACTATCGGCGATATGTACATCCATTTCACGGATGTCGTCAATAGCTTAAAAAGTCTTGGTAAATATTTTTTGAACTTTGAACTCACTAACAAGATTTTAAGATCCCTCCCAAAAAGTTGGGATCCAAAAATAATGGCTATTCAAGAGCCTAAAGACTTAAACGTTTATTCATTTGAAGAACTAATCGGGTCCTTATTGACCTATGAAATGAGTTTCTTAGAACATTTTGAACTTGATGAACACTTGAACCACCTTCTAAAGAACAGGAAGGATTTGGAACTTCGGACAAATGAATGCCACTTGAGTGATGACTCAAGTGATGAGGACAATGAGAACTTTAAACTTCGAATACTAAATCTTAATAAGTTCATTAAACAAAAATCTAAAATAAATAATGAACTTGAACGGAGAAAGTGGTCAAAGAAGAGGAAGACACCCAAAGAAAAATCAAATGACGAAACGGCGAATTGGGTTTTGACGAGCTTCGGCTACAAGGTAAGTAACTTAACTCTCTTGAATTATTTTGAAATTACATGATGCTTTCCATGAATGCTTAACTTAGTTGGTAGGAAATAAATAATCTTTAAAAATATATCATTCTTTTCTTTCTAGTATTTTTGAAAAGTAAAAAAAAAAAATTAAAATGATACTTGCATGATTTGTGATATTACCTAGGATTAATCCATGCATGTGTATCTTGATGTTTTATATTTCATTTCTAAACATGATGCTTGATGATTTTGTAACATGCATTAGTTTTTGAAGTAATGTTGATTTGACTCTATGTTTTGGATTAACGTGTTTTTGGTCTAATTGTTTTCATGATGAATTAAGATGACATTTTGAGAAATTTCATGTATACTTTCCATATCGCTTTTCAATCTTAAACATGATACATATCTATGTATGAATTTCTTGAAAGTCTTTTGATGATAGATGTTTGTATCATGCTTATGATTTAAAAAACTTCTATCTTGGATTAATGAGTCTTAATCATTTTTATGATGAAATCATTTTTAAATACAATTATGCTTTCAATTTAAAATAAGATGCATGGTGTTAGGGGAAACAACTTTTTACCGTGACCCCGGGGCGCACGGCGCGGAATCCGGAAACCGGGGGGTCGTCTCGGTACGGTTCGGGCCCGTCGATGGCTCCTGCTCACGCCGGTCGACCGCTCCGAAAGGCGGCTGCGCGCTCCTCGGACGTCGAAGCGAGACTGCAGCAGGCGGTCGGATGCTCCGCCGACCCCTCCGACGCCTTAAGTCGATCGCTCGTCGACCGGAGTTCCCCAGAGAGAATTGCGGGGGGTTCGAGTCTACTCACCTCTCGTAGTGTTCATGGAAAGAAATCCGAATCCGAATCTGAATCCCAATCTCCCTCCCTTTGCCTGTCTTACCTATTCGGCTTAAATAGGTCGGACGGAGGGCATGCTTCCGGCTGCGTCTGCGGGTGGCGTACGGGCCTGACCTCGCAGGCCGGTGCCGTGGTCAACTGGGCGGGTAGTTGGGGCGATGCTGAGGAGAAGCGACGTCGGGCGATCAAATCGTGGGCGTAATGGAGCGCAGGAGGGGCGATGACGTCATCCGGGTGTACGACCGAAGACCAGGTGTCACGTCATACTTAATACCCCTAACACTACCCCCCCTCAAAAAGCCACTCCTGCGGGACAATTTGGAGGGTTGGGGGGTGTTGCTCGGAAGAACCTGGTTGCCGACTGAGATCTCGGGCGAAGGTTCTGCCGTGTCGTGTTATAATTGACCGAATCCCTGTGCAGGATACGGGGTCGAGGCGCCGCTCAAGACCCGGAAAACCGATGATCGAGGAAGCTCGAGATCCTGTAACCGAACCGCCGTTCGGGATAAAGGGGGTCGAGGAACCTCAAGACCCAGAAAACCATAGTCACCGAACCGTCGTTCGGGATATAGGGCCGAGCCACCGCTCAAGGCCTAGGAAGCCGATGATCGAGCCGTCGCTCAAGACCATGTAACCGAACCGCCGTTCGGGATAAAGGGGGTCGAGGAGACGCCCGATTCCCGTTGCCAAGCCGACGTCCGTGTCAGGGTCGAGACCTGACCGTTGAACCAATGGTGAGCCGCCGAGACCATGTACCGACACCGTTCGGGGTAAGCGGCGGCGCCCAACTCCCTGTTTATCGACCCGTCGTTTTGGTATAAGGGGTCGAGGTCACGCACACGACCTGAAAAACCATGATGACCGAACCGCCGTTCGGGATATGTGGCCGAGCCGCCGCTCGAGGCCCAGAATACCAGTGGTCGAGCAGCCGCTCAAGACCTAGAAGACCAGAATAACCGAACCGCCGTTCGGGATAAAGGGGGTCGAGGAGACGCCCGATTCCCGTCGCCAAGCCGACGTCCGGTAATCAGGGGTCGAGACCTGCGCTGGACCCGTTGAACCAATGGCTGAGCCGCCGCTCGAGACCATGTACCGAACAGCCGTTCGGGGTAAGGGCAGGCGACGTCCAACTCCCTGTTTACCGACCCGTCGCTTTGGTATAAGGGGTCGAGGTCACGCACACGACCTGAAAAACCATGATAACCGAACTGCCGTTCGGGATATGTGGCCGAGCCGCCGCTCGAGGCCCAGAATACCAGTGGTCGAGCAGCCGCTCAAGACCTAGAAGACCAGAATAACCGAACCGCCGTTCGGGATAAAGGGGGTCGAGGAGACGCCCGATTCCCGTCGCCAAGCCGACGTCCGGTAATCAGGGGTCGAGACCTGCGCTGGACCCGTTGAACCAATGGCTGAGCCGCCGCTCGAGACCATGTACCGAACAGCCGTTCGGGGTAAGGGCAGGCGACGTCCAACTCCCTGTTTACCGACCCGTCGCTTTGGTATAAGGGGTCGAGGTCACGCACACGACCTGAAAAACCATGATAACCGAACTGCCGTTCGGGATATGTGGCCGAGCCGCCGCTCGAGGCCCAGAATACCAGTGGTCGAGCAGCCGCTCAAGACCTAGAAGACGACGCCCGAACCGCCGTTGGATATGGGGCCGAGCCGCGCTCAAGGCCCGAAGACGATGGTCGAGCCGCGCCAAGACCTAGAATACGATCGCCAACCGCTGCTCGATATGGGGTCGAGCCGCCGCTCAAGGCCCAGAAGACCAGTGGTCGAGCAGCCGCTCAAGACCTAGAAAACCGAACCGCCACCGTGCCGCTGGGCGGTGGATACGTCACCTCTTCATTAATATGACGCCGGCGCTTCGACTGCCCGATGTGATGCTATTGGGCGATGTGGCGGTGTCATGCTGTCGCCTGCCTCGGGAGGCGAAAGGTCGAGGCCCCCCTTTCTATAAATAGCGAGCTCCGCGACACTCTATCACTTTATCAGCGGAGTTTTCCTCTCTTGTCCTGCCGTCGTCTTCCTTCGAGTTTTCTCCCTTGGCTCCGGTGCCTTTTAACTTCTTCCAGCCGATTTCTTCCATTATAGGTTAGTGCGCGATGGGTCTTCCTTCCACTTCCTCTTCCTCTGCTTCTTCCTCCTCCTCCCCATCAGTTACAACCCGCGTCGCCGCTCTCCCTTCATCTCCTCCTTCCAGCCCTTCCTCAGATGCGGAAGCGGCGCGTGCGCTAGAGGCCATAATGTGGCCGCACGACCAAGACTCCACCTTGGACGAGCGCATGGTGGGGATTCTCCGGCGGCGCTACGGCATCCCGGAGGAATACAACCTCCTGGCCCCTGAAGCGGGACAGCGGGCTTTCGACCCGGTTCCCAAGGGCTTTGCCCTGACCGCCGATGCCCTAGAGGCCGGCCTGCGCCTTCCCCTGCACCCAATCATCGTATCCTGCATCTCCCTGTGGCGTATTTCGCCTTCACAGATAACTCCCAACTCTTGGCGGTATCTGGTGGCTTTCCTGGGGGAATGCCACTACGCCAACATCGCCCCGACCCGCAACCTCTTCCTCTCCTGCTTTCGCCTCTTCAAGGGGTCGGGGGGATACTTCCTGGCCGCACGACCAGGGTTCCGGGTTAGCGGCGCCCCCACCAATAACAAAGGGTGGAAGAGGCGCTTCTTTTTTGTCCAGTGCCAAAAGGACTGGGGTTTTGGGGTTCGGTGGTCGTCTAGAACCATCGATAACACTGCCCCGAAACTCAGTGCCGAGGAGCGCGCTCATCTCGAGCGGTTGAGGGTAATCCTCCCTTCCTCGCAAGCCATCCGCAACATGTCGGAGAAGTGGCTCGTGGAGGCCGGACTAAGTCCGTGCTCACGGGGTAGGCCGTTGTTGTCTCGCCTCTTTTAGGCTTGCTGCCGTACTCTAGCTTCTAACACATCTGTTGTTCTCTGCAGAGATGGTGAACCTGCGGTCCTTCCATGACTCGGGTGCTCCGAGGGGACCGTCTCCGCGCTCTCCGGCGGTCTCCAAGCGGGCGGGGGGTGGCTCCCCGCGCACCACCGAGGAGGGGCGTCCCAAGAAAAGGGCCAAGGCCAAGGACGTGGTGGACCTGGAGACGCCCGTGGCTGTGCCCGCCGGGGCGACCGAACGACCGGGCGCCTCCACCCCTGCCGAGAGTGCTGGTCCCAGCCAGGGGGCGACCGGGAAGGGCCAGCGTCCTCCAGCCATGAAGGACCTGTGCCGGGTCACGTCGGGGAAGGATCAGCCGTTCCTTTCCCGAGTGATGGGGGAGGTCCCTTCGGGGCCGCTGAGCGACCCTCTCGTGGCCCGGTGGCATGGTCTGTCCCGAGGGGACAAAGTGTGGGTCGGGGGAGAGCCCTCGGCCAGCTACCTCCGGGGGGCGCTCCATCCCGACGTTGCTCGGGACCTATACACGCTCCCCTCGGAAGCGCTCATCGCCAAGTCAGCCAAGTCGGTGTTGTGGGTAAGCACCGTCTTGCGTGTATCTTCTTAGCTGAGCACTGTTCATTACTTTCAGCCTTCTTTCTCTTTGTGCAGAATCTCCACTACACCACGGCCCTCATCGACCGGGTGCACGACTCCGGTCGATTGGTGGACGGCCTGGTCGAGCGCAACTTGGAGTTGCGCCGCCAGCTTGAGGAGGCCCGAGCGGGATCGGGACCCGAGGCGGTTGCTGCTGCCGAGCAACGGGCGGCGGACATGGGCGCGGAAGTCGCGCGTCTGACCACCGAGCTCGAGGCCGCCTCGGCGTCGGAGGCCAAGCTGCAGAAGCATCTCCGGACGGAGAGGTTGGAGAACCGCCTCCGGATGAAGGAGGCTTCGGAGTTGGCCGCCAAGCTGGCCTCGAGGGAGGCCGAGCTGAAGGCCGCCCAGGAAGCCCTTGCCGCGGCGGAAGGCAGTCGGCCGGAAAGGGACCGGGAGGCAGTCGACGCGTACAAGAAGTCGGAGGGCTTCCTCCTCGGACTGGACCGGACGGGCCGGGTATCGTACGAATATGGGTACAAGGTTGCCCTGGCCCGGTTCCGAGCATGCCCTCCAGGCTCGATGGTCGAGGAGGATCCCTTCGTCTCATGCCCCGAGGATCAGGGGGTCGACATGCCCGGCGAGGTTCCCTTCGACGACAGCCTTCCCGAAGCTGCGGCTTGAAGACTTCTTTTCTTCTTTTTGGAGGGTCTTCCCTTGCTTTTGTAATACTTCTTTCCCCTCTAGGGGCCCATTTTGTAATCCAAACCTTTTGGTAATACAAATTTGCCTTCTTAATACAATCTCCGACTTCTTTCCAATAGCCTGAGTCTGATATTGACTTACTTCCGTTTTGTCCTCAAACAAAATATTTCTTAAGGTTCTGGACGTTCCAAGTCCTCGGGAACTGCTGCCCGGTCATAGTCGCGAGCCGGAACGTTCCCGGTCGGACTACTTTGATTACTCGGTAGGGGCCTTCCCACTTAGGTGCAAGCTTGCCCCTCGAGTGGGCGGGGTCGCTTACTTCCGCCTTGCGTAGGACTAAGTCTCCCATCCCGAGGGGTCGAGGGCGCACCTTCTTGTTGTAACTTCTGGCAACACTCCTGTTGTACGCCAGCATCTTTACGTGCGCGTTGGCCCTGCGTTCTTCTAGCAGGTCTAGGCCAGCCCGAACTCCCTGGGCCGAGGTGGATTCCTCATAGTTCTCCACCCGGAATGTCGGAATGACCAACTCGGCTGGCAGGACTGCTTCCACGCCGAATGCCAGGCTGTAGGGGGACTCGCCCGAAGCCGTCTTCGGGGTAGTCCGTAAAGACCATAGGATGTTCGGGAGCTCGTCGACCCAGCTCGATCGGGCTTCCAGAGTCCTTTTCCTAAGTCCATCCAGTATAGATCGGTTGGTCACCTCAGCGAGCCCGTTGGTCTGGGGGTGGGCCACCGAGCTAAACCTCAACTGGATGTGGTAAGTCGCGCAGAACTCCGAGAACCGAGTGCTGGCGAACTGGGTTCCGTTATCGGTGATGATAACGTTGGGCAGACCGAATCGGGTCACAATGTTCTTCCATACGAACTGTTCGACCCGTTCGGCTGTAATGGTTGCCAGGGGCTCGGCTTCCACCCACTTAGTGAAATAATCTATCCCCACGATGATATGTCTCCGCTGGCCGGACGCCGGGGGGAACGGCCCCAAGAGGTCCATTCCCCATTGAGCGAAGGGCCAGGCGCAATCCATGGAGGCGAGCGGGACCGCAGGGAGCTGCGGAGCGCGGGCCTGGCGCTGGCAAGTGTCGCACCGCCGCACGAAAGCCTTGGCGTCTCGGTGCAGCGTAGGCCAGTAATAGCCCTGGCGCAATATTTTGAAGGCCAAAGTTCGGCCGCCCATGTGCTCCCCACAAGTCCCGCCGTGGACCTCGGCGAGAATCACTTCCGCCTCATCGGGATCTAAGCATCGTAGTAGGGGGTGGGAGAACGACCTTTTGTAGAGCCGATCGCCAATCTCGCAGTACCACGCCTGGGTTCGGCGGAGCCGCCGTGCCTTGACCTCATCCGCAGGTAGGATCCCATGGCGTTTATACTTCAGCACTTCCTGAATCCACGTAGGTGGGGTGGTCGGGACTCCGGGGTCCCCTATCTCCATGATGGCCACCGACCGGTGTGTCAGCTCTTCGACCTCGGGATGTTCCTCTGGATCGGCTCCCGAGGCCAATTTCGCGAGCTGGTCTGCCCGCTCGTTCTGGGACCTGGGCACCCTGGACAGAGTGAAGCGAGGAAAGTTAGAGGTTTGGGCTTTTACCTCGGTCAGGTATTTGGACATGGTCGGATCCCGCGCCCGATACTCCCCGCCAACTTGTTCGGCGACGAGTTGGGAATCCGTGAGGACATGGACTGCCCCCAGTTGCATCTCGGCTGCCAAACGGAGGCCTGCCAGAAGCGCCTCGTATTCTGCCTCATTGTTTGTGGCCTCGAAACCGAAGCGGAGGGAACGCTCGAAGGCGTGTCCGTCGGGGTCCTCTAGAATGAGTCCGGCGCCGGCTCCCCTGGAGCTGGAAGACCCATCCACGTGCAGGGTCCAGTCTCGGTGGATTTGCTCAACGCTCTCTGTTTCCGGTTGCGTCAACTCCGAGATGAAATCGGCCAAGGCCTGGGCCTTGATGGCTGTTCTCGGCTTGTAGCAGAGGTCGAACTCGGATAGCTCCACCGACCACTTTAGGAGACGCCCTGCTACGTCAAACTTAGAAAGAACTTGACGCAGGGGTTGGTCGGTCATTACCTCAATCGTATGGGCTTGGAAGTAGGGGCGTAGCTTCCGAGCCGCTAGAACAAGTGCCAATGCCAGCCTTTCAATGGGAGGATAGCGCTGCTCCGGCCCACGCAGCACGTGGCTGGTGTAGTAAACCGGGTGTTGCGCATCGGGGGCTTCTTTCACAAGCACCGAGCTCACTGCATGCTGAGATGCCGCCAGGTAGAGGGTAAGTTTTTCTGGCGCAGACACCGAGATAAGGCGGGGGAGCTCGGATAAGTGCTGCTTCAGGCCTGCGAAAGCTTCCTCGCACTCTGCCGTCCATTGGAAGTTCTTTGGGTCTTTGAGGACTCGGAAGAAAGGAAGGCACTTATCTCCCGACCGGGACAAAAACCGGGACAGAGCCGCTATCCTTCCGTTAAGGCATTGAAGCTCCTTTACTGTTCTCGGAGATCTCATGTCGGTGAGAGCTCGGATCTTCTCGGGGTTGGCATCAATTCCTCTCTCGTGTATGATGAACCCGAGGAACTTCCCCGATGTTACGCCGAAGACGCACTTGGCCGGATTGAGGCGCATCCCATATCTTCTCAGCGTAGAGAAGGTCTCCCGCAAGTCGTCGAGGTGTGCAGCCCCTGTGCGACTTTTCACGATCATATCGTCAACGTATACCTCCATGTTTCGGCCTATTTGCTGGGCGAACACCTTGTTCACCATCCTTTGGTAGGTGGCGCCTGCGTTCTTTAACCCAAACGGCATAACTTTGTAGAAGTAGGCTTCTCGGGGTGTGTGGAAGGCCGTATGTTGCTGATCCTCGGGGGCCATCCGGATCTGGTTGTAACCGGAATAGGCGTCCATGAAGGAGAAGCGGGCGTACCCCGCGGTTGAGTCGACCAGCTGGTCGATCCTAGGTAAGGGGAAGCAATCCTTCGGGCAAGCACGATTTAGATCGGTGTAGTCGACACACATCCTCCAGCTTCCATTAGGCTTCTTGACGAGGACTACATTGGACAGCCACTGAGGATACCGGACTTCCTCAATGAAGTCAGATGCCAAGAGCCTGTCGACCTCCCTTTGCACAGCTTGTTGGCGCTCGAGGGACTGAGGCCGGGGCCTCTGTCTCACCGAGCGGGTCGGGAGATATGCGGTGGTGTTGGGAGACTTCGGAGTCGATTCCCGGGAGGTCGGTAGCTGTCCAGGCGAAGACGTCGGCGCTTTCCTGGAGGAGGCTGATGAGCTGCGCCCGCTCTTGATTATCCAGGTCCGGGCCGATCCCGACTGTCCGATCGGGACGGTCATCTTGCAGCGGAATATTAACCGCCGGGTTTGTCGGCTCGGGATGCTCGGTCGGGCGCTGCGTCCCGCGTGGGTCTTCGAGGGGCGGTTCCGGCCTTTTCCTCTTACCCAAGGAGGTCGCCGTCAAGTAACACCGCCTAGACTCCTGAGGATCTCCCCGAACCTCCCCGACCCCGGCACTGGTCGGGAACTTCAACGTCCGATGGTATGTGGATATGATGGCCCTTAGCCTGTTGAGGGTGGGTCGGCCCAGAATGGCGTTGTACGCAGTGGGGAGGTCGACCACCAGAAAAGTCACCAGCAAAGTTTTTGCCTTCGGCGAATCCCCGAGAGTCAACGGTAGGGTCACCGCGCCCCGTGGCGAAATCGAGTCGCCGGTAAAGCCGGTGAGCGCCGAGTGCAAGGGCTTCAGGGCTTCCTTCGGCAACCCCAACTTCAGAAAGGCCTCGAAGTAGAGGATGTCGGCCGAGCTGCCAGTGTCGACCATAATCCTTCGGACCTGTGCGTTGGCTATTCGGGCCGACACCACCAGCGCATCATCATGCTCGGTTACTCCCATATCCCCTGAGGGGAATGTGATCTCTGGCTCGGAGGGAGGGTGGTATTCCCCGGTAGCAACGGCTCGGGCGTAAGCCCTTCGACCCGAAGCGCTATGCCCTCCAGCGGCGGGTCCCCCTGTGATCACGTCGATGTGTTGCTCGACCGGGCCTTCGGGACGCAGGGATGGTGCCCGCGGATGCTGGAGGTATTGATCTAGGTGACCTCTTCGGATCAGCTCTTCAATTTGTCGCTTCAGCTCGTGGCATTGCTCCGTGTCATGTCCGTTTTGCCGATGGAAGCGGCAATACCGGGTGCTATCGGCCAGCTGTCGTCGGCTCTTCATCTGGGGGGCGGCCTGAGCATTCCCCGCTCCTTTATCTGGAGGAATATTTGCGTCCGAGACGCCTTCAAGGGGGGAGGTGGCGGCTCGGCCGCGTATGGGTCGGGGCGGCCCATGCGGCGCCCTTGGTGCGGGGACTCCCGCCTGGTTGTCGGTCCCGATCGGGATGGATTAGGATGCCCCCTCGGTCGTTCTTCCTTCCTTCCCGACATCCAGGACTCGGCCGCCACGTATTGACTTGCCCGCTGAAACATCTCCGCGATGGACGCGGGGGGTCGCTCCACCAAGGACCAGCAAAACCTCGACGGTCGCAGCCCCATCATAAACGCCTGCACCAACAACGATGGGTGAGCATCCGATAACTCCCGTACCTCCGTGGTGAACCTTCGCACGAAGTGGGAGAGGGGTTCGTCCTCCTTCTGCTTCAAACCCAGGAGAAGTGCGACAGAAGGCTTTGGTCGCGCAAACGCCAAAAAGCGTAGCTCGAAGTCCTTGGCGAGCTGTTCAAAGGATGTTACCGACCCGCTTTTTAAGGTACTGTACCACGTACGGGCGGATCCTTTCAACGTGGTGGGGAACGCCCTGCACATCAAGGCGTCCGAGGTTCCATATAGGGCCATTTGAGCCCGAAAAGCGGCGATGTGATCCGCTGGGTCACTGACTCCATCATAAAGATCGATGGAGGGGAGACGGAAGTTCAAGGGCACTGGGTATTCCCGTATGTCGGTGGCGAACGGGGACTCCCAGTGGGACACTTCCCTCTGCTCTTCTTTGGACTTACGGACGTCCCTTTGCACCTCATCCAGACGCTGTGCAATGGACCGGATTTGAGCCCGAAATAAGTCCGTCGAGTCTGAAGACACCGCCTCGAGTTCAGGCGGGACGTCCAGGTTTTCAAGAGCCCGGGTTCCGTCCTGAACCCGGCGGGAGGCTGGGGAAGATGGTACCGGCGGGATCGCCTCATGATGCCGGGGAAGAGGTTCCGGCCTTTGGAGGGTCGGCTCTGCCGCCTCCTGGAGTAGGCGAGGGAGGACAGCCTGGACAGTACTTGCCAGGGTCCGGACCTGTTGGGAAAGGTCCTGAAAAGCCTCCGCCGTAACGGCGGGAGGGAGCGGGGGAACCCGACTTGGTGGGTAGAGTCCAGCGTCGCTAAATATACTCCAGTAGCGATCTGCAGTTGCGGCAGGATCGTCCCTCCAGGGTTCGGAGGTCTGCGGGACCTCCGCCGAGGTGCCAGCCGGAAGCGACCTTTCGTCCATGTGTCGTTAAAGGCGGAGCAGGCAGACCCTCGACAGAGAGGCCCTCCTTCTAGCGCCAATCTGTTAGGGGAAACAACTTTTTTACCGTGACCCCGGGGCGCGCGGCGCGGAATCCGGGAACCGGGGGGTCGTCTCGGTACGGTTCGGGCCCGTCGATGGCTCCTGCTCACGCCTGTCGACCGCTCCGAAAGGCGGCTGCGCGCTCCTCGGACGTCGGGAACGAGACCTGCAGCAGGGCGGGTCGGATGCTCCGCCCGACCCCTCCGACGCCCAAGTCAGTACTGGCCCGTCGGCCGGAGTTCCCCAGAGAGAATTGCGGGGGGTTCGAGTCTACTCACCTCTCGGAGTGTTCATGGAAAGAAATCCGAATCGAATTCAATCCCTTTGCCTGTCTTACCTATTCGGCTTAAATAGGTCGGACGGAGGGCATGCTTCCGGCTGCGTCTGCGGGTGGCGTACGGGCCTGACCTCGCAGGCCGGTGCCGTGGTCAACTGGGCGGGTAGTTGGGGCGATGCTGAGGAGAAGCGACGTCGGGTGATCACATCGTGGGCGTAATGGAGCGCAGGAGGGGCGATGACGTCATCCGGGTGTACGACCGAAGACCAGGTGTCACGTCATACTTAATACCCCTAACACATGGTTTTGACACAAAATTATGATAATTGCATCCCATGCTTGCACATCAAATATGATTAAAAATAGAAGCAAGCACATTAATGATTTTGCTTCCAACATGATGCATGCTTTTTATATGAAAATTTGAATATGCTTATATGAGATCAACCACATAAAATAAAATATATAAAGATTGAAAATGTACTATCATAATGTTTTATTTTTATGTTTTATGCATTTGTTCTTAATGGTTTTGATGATGCTTTCGTTTTTAAAAATGATGCATGGTCTTTACATGAAAATTTGAACATGCTTACATGAAATCAATTGTATGAAATGGATATGCATTTTCTATCCTATTGAGATTAATGATTTCATTTTACCAATTTTGTGAATCGCATGAAAATAAACATGATGAATATTTTGAAAAATGTGAATGTATCATACATTTGGTCTTAATGATTTCTCTTGAAACTTACTTTTCAGATCTATATGATGATACATGAATCTAGTAGAAAAAGACAAGAGCATGCTTATATGTAAACCATCTCCATTGCTCTTAATAAAATTTTCATATAAAATATTTTTGATGCATGAAGATTTTAAATAATAACTTGAAATCTCACATTTTGAAACAATGTGTTTATCTTGATGATCTTCATAATGATATTGGTTTCAAACATGATGCTTGACGATTTCATATAATGCATGAGAATTTTAAAATTAAAATCCTACATTTTGGAATTTATATGATGATGTTTTTTATTGAACATACCTTCTGAAATCATCATAGATAATGATGAAATAAAAATATTAAAAATTTTGTTATCATGCTTCAACTCAGTGATTTTAAGATGAAATTTTGCCTTTTAAGTCTTGAACTTTCATGCTTATCTCTATTTTACATTAAAAGACAAAGACATGTTCATACAAAATTAATGCAAATCACTAAAAGAGAAATGTATATTTCTTGAACATATCTCTTTCTCTAAAGTTTTGGATTTTTCAAATAAAAGACAAGTGATAAATTCATTTATGATATTTTGTAAATCACTTGAATTATGAATGAGATTTTGATGATTTGATAATAACTTTGTTCATGTTATGAATGTTAAAAATGATAATTTGATTATGAGTCTTGATTTGACGAATTAATTTGAATGAGATCATTTGTTTCAAGCAAACCATGAACCTTCCTTTGATTTCTTGACAAATTAAGATTTCTTATGCATGAAACAAATTGTTTTCCTTACTATTTGCTACCAAATGAATCATGATCGATATCATTGCTATTATATCTCCTATGATTCATGTGTAGAGAAAGAATTTATAAATCATGATGCAATGAGATTTCTTATGCAATAATGAAGTGCTTATGTGATTCTTTGCTAAAGAAAATATTTATTGAAATCTTGATCTTGATAATTATAACTTGAAACTTTTATAACTCAAGATCGCATACCATGATTATTTCATTTATCAAAAGAGAATTTTTCAAATGAAATATGACTTGTCTCTTGTTTCTCAAAACTATATTTTTGAATTACTTTTATGAAATCATGATCTTGATATCTAGATACTTGGAATTTCTTTTAAAATGTAATCTAGATGAAAACTCTTGTGCATGAATCAAGTTGTTTTGTCATCTATTCTCAAATAAATCATATTCTTCTTGAGCCTTGATATTATATCCTTCATGATATAGAATTGATATTTGCCATGTAAGTCTTATATAATAATTCAAAATTGATGTAAAAGAAATATGCTTAATGATTGAATCATTGATTTATTCTTTTATCATGGCTTGAAAATGAATGAAAAGAAAATATGTTAGCACTTGTAATCATGATTTGATCCTTGATATTGATATGCTTTTATACATCATGATTCTTGGTTGTATACCCTTTATCATGAATTGAAAATTGATCCTAAAGAAAATATTTATGAATCATAATTTTGATTTCTCGAAACTCAATATTTGAATCTTTATGAATTCATGATTTTGATAACTTCATATGTTTTTTGAAATTTATGACATGATATGATTGAATCATTGATTTACTCTTCTTTATCATAGCTTGAGAATGAATGTTTTTGAATCATGGTTGACAATCTTTACATTTTTAAAATTACACATGATGAGTAATGATAGCTTGAATGCATGAATCAAGTGGCCTTGCTATCTATTACTAAATGAATCAGGTCCTTTTTGATTTTTCTTGATAATATATCATTCATGACATGATTTCCTTATGTGACTTGTATAATGATTGAAATTTTTAACCATTGAGTCCTTCCTTCTTTTTGACAAAAACAAAAGGGGAGAAATTTTTTTGCTAGCTTGTACCTTCAATGAAAAATTTGCTAGCTTGCCTATCAATAAAAGCAAAAATGGAAAACTTAGAGAATTTATAACCTTACATTTGCCATGCTTCTATACTTAAATGTTATAATGAAAAGTTAGCTTGCATGTCTAAAATGATGTCATTTTTTGCTAGCTTGAATATTGAGAAGCAAAAAGTTGCTATCTCAAGAGAGACAAAAATCTTGCTCAACTTCACTTTTTTTAACAAAATTGCTTGCACTTTTGTTACAAATTATTATTGAATCTCATGCAAGATTATTTGAAGTATTTGATCATCTCTTTCTTTTTGACATTGATAAAGGGGAAGAAGGCCTTTGCTAGCTTTGACATTGATAAAATTCCTAACATGCAAAGAAAGCAAAACTTGCAAGCTTGTTCTTCTCAAAAGAGAAGAAAGAAATTACAAAATTGCATGCATATTGCAAAAGAAGCCATGAAAGTGCAAACTTGCACAAAAGGCAAGTGATGAAAAATTACTATCTTGCTTATCTTTAGAAAAAATTTAAAAACTTGTTATGATTGAATGTCTTAAAGTGATGTATGTTGAATATCTTGATTGATAGCTAGTATGATGGTAAAATTTGCATATCTTTTAAACTAGCTATAATGATTACTTCTCCTTTTTGTTGATGACATAGGGGGAGAAGTAGATTGATGACTTCATGCATTGACTTGAATATTTTATATATTTGCATGATGGTTTGATTCTCTTAACTTGTGATACATGTTGCTTGGATTTGGGATAATCCAAGTGTTCTAACAATGACATATTGATAGAGGGAGTTTGGTTAAACTCCGAGGAGTTAAGGTTAACTCCATCAGTCATCAATTAGTTGTCATCATAAAAAAGGAGGAGATTGTTGAATCTTGGATTTTGATGATGAAACTAATTGATTGTATTTTATGATCTAACTGCATTTTGAGTTACGTAGGTCTACTATCGATCAGGAGTAGACAGTTGACGCCGGAGGAATTGACGTTGTGCCAGAAGTGATCATGTCAGGATATTGGATGTCGAGGTGGAGGTTCGGTCGACAATCGACAGAAAGCTTCGTACGTCAGGCATCGGGCCAAGAAGAGTATGTTGCGCTAAGGATATCGGGGTTATGGAGGTCAACCACCGATTGGGCAACGGATCGCAAGAGAGGACGATGTGCCGAAGAATCGGACGAAGCGCAGATAGACCAATGACGTGCTGGGCAATTGAATGTCAATTCGCGTTGTAATAATTGTCTAGATCGAAATAGAGTTTTTGATTATGTGTGTGCAGGATTAACTACGATGACGATAAAGACATAAAGCGAAACAAAGTGCCGGAAGACAAGGTTGATGGATCGTTGGGAGTTTGAGAGTTTGACGGAAGTCCAAAGATTCGTTGGGAGTACTGCCAGAACTAGCCCGAGAACGAGTAGGGAACTTGCCGAAGGGTTTTCGGAAGTTCGCCGAAAGGGTCGTTGGAAGTTTGCGGAGCTTGCCAATGAAGCTCGTTGGAACTCGCCAAGATCATCGTGAAGTCCGAGAGCTTGCCAGGAGACCGCATAATGATTTCCGAGGGTTCGTCGGAAGACCATCGGAAGTTTGCCAGAAGCTCACTAGAAGAAGTCTTGACTTGTCGGACTTTGTAGTAGCTTAGGAAATGTCTTTAATTTCATAGTTAGTACGTAATTTGGTTTAAGATTAGGTGTTAATCTTATAAACCAAGTAGGGGCCAATTTGGCCTTGTTTTGGACCGATTTGGGCCGAGTTTTAGGCCCAAACTAGTGAGTTAAAAAGTGTTGAGCAGTGGCACCGCCCAGTACCACCAGAATGTCGAAGTTCGAGGTAATTCAAATTTAGGCTCCAAATTTGGGCTCCAAATTTGAATCCTCTTAGGGTCTATAAATACTCCATAAGTTCTTGCTTGGAGAGCAAGAAGTGTGCAAGAAAAGTAAGGGAAAACTCTATCATTTGAAGTAGAAGTCCCTCCTCTAAAGTTTAGAAGTGTTCTTAAGAGAGGTGTTGAGGGAAGCTTTGTAAACAAAATTTGTAAAAGAGAGTTTGTCTTTGCTTGGTGGATGGAAGGCAACTAATGGAAAGCCAGTGGCCTCAAGTGAAGAGGAATCAGAAGTAGATGTAGGTCGGATGACCGAACCACTATAAAAACGGTTTATGTTTATGTTCTTGCATTTACCTTTCTACAAACCATCTTTTCTTCGCTATGCAACTTACTGATCACTACCCTTCTTTCTCTCTAAACACTCCCAACTTTAAGCACTTTCTATTATGCTTTATTAGAAGTCGATTTTAGTAAAAAATAAAGTTTTTAACGTACGAAGTTTTCGAAACTTATTTTAAATCGTCGAAAGTTTATCGTTCTTTACTGCTGCACTAATTAACCTCCCCCCCTCTTAGTGCCACTCAATCCCTAACAGGATGTGCCGCTCAACAAAGACTGAGCTGATCATATCATAAGGGTTGGGTCAAGGCTGGCAAAATAAGAACGGGTGTAGCTTATTAGCTTCATGGTCGACAACACTGACATCTTTGCTTGGTCACCAGCTGACATGCCCGGGGTCGACCGAAGAGTCGCACAGCACCATCTGAGCATCTCCCCCGAAGCCCGTCCTATAAAACAGTAACCCCGAATGTTGGCTCTTGACCGACAGCAGGCGGTCCACAGCAAAGTGAAACGCCTCCTCGCGGCAGGCCTCATAGCCGAGGCCAAGTATCCTCGGTGGCTATCAAATGTGGTCCTTGTAAAAAAACCTAATGGAAACCGGAGAATGTGTGTTGACTATACCGATTTTAACAAGGCATGCCCGAAGGATTGCTATACCCTCCCGAGGATTGACCAACAGGTCGATGTGACCTCCGGGCATGAACTCCTTTTGTTTATGGATGTCTTTTTAGGTTACAATCAAATCAAGATGGCACCCGAGGGCCAGGAACATATGACCTTCATCACCGACCAAGGAGTATATTACTACCGGGTCATGTCGTTCAGGCTAAAGAATGCTGGGGCCACGTATCAAAGGATGATAAATAAGATGTTCGCCCAGCAGATAGGATGAAACATGGAAGTGTACGTCGACGACATGATCGTCAAAATCAAGAAGGCTACGGCACACCTGGCAGATCTGGCTGAGACATTCAACACCTTGAGGAAGTTCGGCATGTGCCTCAATCCCGTAAAGTACACCTTCGGGGTCAGCTCGGGAAAATTCCTCGAGTTCATCATCCACAAGAGGGGAATCGATGCCAATCCAGAAAAGGTCTAGGCCATCCTCGACATGTAGCCACCTCGGACAATCAAAGAGGTGCAGCGACTAATCGGGAGACTCGTCGCGTTGTCTCGATTTCTGTCCCGATCGAGCGACAAATGTATCACTTTTTTCTGAACCTTGAAGAGCCCGAGGGACTTCAAATGGACGGAGGAATGTGAGGTAGCATTTATGTAGGTCAAATGACATCTCACCGGGCTCCCTTGTCTCGCCACAATACCCCTGGTGGAGCAGCTCAGCCTCTACTTGGCTGCTTCCCAACATGCCATCAGCTCAGTCCTAGTCATGGAGGTCTTCAGAGCACAACACCTGGTCTACTACACCAGCCACATCCTAAACGGACCCGGGGAGAGATACTTGTCGCTCAAAAAAACTGGTCCTGGCACTCGTGCTCGCGGCCCGAAAGCTGCGCCCTTACTTTCAGGCTCACCCAATCAAGGTAATCACTGATCACCCGCTTCGACAAGTTTTATCTGAGTTCGATGTATCAGGGTGCCTCCTCAAGTGGTCGGTCGAGCTCAACGAGTTCGACATACAATACACCCCGAGGACTGCAATCAAGGCTCAGGCAGTCGCCGACTTTATCTCAGAGTTGACCTCCCCCGAGAACGTCGTGTCGGAGCAACCGAAGGGTAGATAGAGCTTGTGTGTTGACGGATCGACCAACTCAAGGAGCGTTGGAGCGGGACTTGTGTTAGAAGGACCTGACGGACAATTGTTTGAGCGCTCCCTCCGCTTCGGTTTCAAAACCACTAACAACGAAGCAAAGTACGAGGCGCTCTTGGCTGGGCTTACATTGGTCGCCGAACTACAAGTATAAGATATCCAGGTCTACACTGACTCGCAGTTGGTAGCCGAGCACATCAATGGAGGCTATAAAGCTCGGGACCCAAACATGTTGAATTATCTAGCCGAGGTGAGAAAGCTCGTCGCTAACTTCCCACGCTTTATAGGAGCCAGAGTGCCACACGATCAAAATAGGTGGGCTAATGCATTGGCAAAGCTTGCTTCGGGCCCCGAAGCTAGCCTCGGACTCGAGGTCGAGGAACTCCCGACCCGGACGATCACGGTCGGGGTGGTGGCTTCGGTCGACGCCCAGACAATATGGACGCAGGAGATATTGCAGTATAAGAGAAATGAGACGTTACCCATCGATAAGGTCGCAGCTCGGCATCTACAATGCACTCAAGCCTGGTACTGTGAGATGAATGGGCGGCTCTACCCGAGATCATTCACTTGACCACTTCTACGGTGCTTAGACCCCGAGGAGGCTCTAGCAGTCCTTGCCGAGATGCACAAGGGGATCTGTGGTGAACACATTGGCGGGCGAGCCTTGGCTTTCAAAATCCTTCGCCTGAGGTATTATTGGGCAACCATGTGTCAAGACGTGAAGGCCTACGTGCAACGATGCGACCCATGCCAAAGGTATTCCAGAACGCCCCGACAACCCACGGTGCTTCTAACGCTTATCGACTCCGCATGGCCCTTCGCGCAGTGGGGAATGGATCTCCTCGGACTTTTCCCGCCAGCCTCGGGACAACGAAGATACATCATCGTCGGAGTGGACTATGTCACCAAATGGGTCGAGGCTGAGCCGCTGGCAATAATCACCGAGCGATAGGTGGAAAAGTTCATCTGGAAGAGTATAATCACTCGATTCGGCATATCGAGGATCATCATCACCGACAACGGAGCCCAGTTCGCCAGCACCAGATTCAAAGAATTCTGCTCAGACCATGGAATTCAATTGAGGTTCAGCTCCATGGCCCATCCCTAGCCAAACAGTTTGGTAGAGGTAACCAATCGAACCACCCTAGACAGACTTAAAAGAATGGTGTTTGGGGCTCGGGGCGCTTGGGTAGATGAGCTCCCAAGCATTCTGTGGTCTTCCCGTACCACACCCAAAACTGTCATGGGAGAATCCTCGTACAGTCTTACGTTTGGTATAGAGGCCATCTTACCACCCGAGATCGTCATCCCGATGCCTCGGGTGGAAAACTACGAGGAGGAGGTATCGTCGGAAGGACTCCGCGCCGAACTCGACCTTGTAGAGGAACGATGGGCCGACGCCCACCTAAAGGCTCTCACCTACAAAAGGGTGGTAGCCAAACTCTACAACCAAAGGGTGCGCCCTGACCGATCGGGTTGGATGACTTGGTCCTGCGAAGGGCCAAGGTCAGCGACCCGGTCCGATCATGCGACAAACTCTCCCCTAGTTGGGAAGGATCTTATCGGGTGATTGATGTTGTTCGGGACGATACCTATCGGTTGGCCGCTCTGGATGGCCATCCGATCCCAAGGATGTGGAATGTATCCACTTTAAAGTTCTTTATGTAGCAAACCGAGTAAAACAAATACATGCACAGAGGTTGAAGCAAAAGGTTTTCATTTAAGTTCAGAAGAAGATTACACGATTGGTTCGGCTGAGGCTTATATAAAATAGCTACGCCCGACCAACCCCTTGCAAAGAAAGAAAGAAAAAAGAGGAAGACCTAAGCCTCCGAAGGATCCACACTGTCATCAAAGGGGACCTCCTCAGGCATGTCGACAATCTCGTCCTCCGACAGGATGGTGTAGGGGTCTTCCTCGACTTGAAGATGCTAGTCATATGTGCCATACAAGCCAATCACATGAGTGATGACACTTGTGACTTGATATGCATTTTTCTCTTTGCTTATTATTAGGTGTTTTATCACTTTATCTTGCGTGTTGCATATACTGCGATGTCATTTGATCTGTGCAATAGGAATCGGATCGTGATGAGATCACGATAATGAGACTGATTCACCTTTAAACACAGACTCTAAATTATCCTGGTCATAGGTTACTCAAGAAGGACATCGAGATAACCGGATAGACTGGTGTGCTGTATACCCGTTCATATGATGGAGGTAGCTGGTCTCATAGTTACTCGTGTGGGGACACTAAGGGTACAGTACAGGTGCTCATTGGAGAATGAGTTCACTGATTGATCCGCCTACGAAATGCTGGATGGTTATTGATACCTCATGTCAGACGGTGATTCTGTAGTCCCAATAGTGTATCTGGTCCTTAGACTTGAGACACCAAGGATGTCCTGTATGAGTATTCCACTCTTTGATACCAGACTTATAGGTTTGGAAAGTTTCAGATCTAGTACAGCCGATCATTGGGAGTAGTAGCCAACCTTACGAGGGCTATTGAGTGTCAATAGAGGATCATTCGCTCTTTGTATCATGAGAGAAATATCTCATGTGTTCTTGCTAGAATAAATCCTTGGCCAAGGTTATTCGGATTAAGAGAGAAAGGGTTCTCCGGAAGAATCCGACAAGAGCAAGACTCGAGGAGAGACTGTATGGGCCCGATAGCATTATGCCCGGTATAGGGTCTCTGGGATATTAGATGGATGAGAGATTATAGATACATGGTAACTGAGGACAGACAGGTCCATAGGATTGGATTTCCCTTATCGTCTGGGGGCTGCGGCGTAGTGGCATGGTACGTCTGCAGTCGATGAGTTGCGTAAATTATTATAGAGATAATAATTCACTAAGTCAGAAGGAGTTCTGACAAGTATGACTCACGGCGAGCTCGATATTGGGCCTAGAGGGTCACACACATATGGTAGGTGTTGCGACGAGTAGAGGTTCGGATATGAGATATCCACTGAACCCCATATCTTATTGGATATCCATTAAACCCATGAATTATTGGATCCTGAGATGAGATCCAATAATTGCTAATAAGAGATTATTGGGTAGAGAACCACTAATCCAAGAGGCTTGGGTAATTGGATAGAGATCCAATACCTAATAGGGCAAAAGATCCATTAGAGTTTTCAAGGAGTCTCTATAAATAGGAGGGAACCAAAGCTCTATAGGCTGAGGGTTTCTTTTGGTAGCCACCTCCTGTTCTCCTCTCTCCAGAGAGAGAGGTGCATCATCGTAATCCCTGTCGTATGAATACCGCTAGAGAGGAGGACGCTTGACCTCCTTCATCCTCTCCCACATATCTGCAAGAATTCAGGGATATACGATCTCCCTAGGTATCTTCTTTTACACGTGCAGTTTTGCGGATTTATTTTTGACATACCAATCTTCGCACGACGATGGAAACTTTCTACGGAAAATCTGGGGTTTTATTTTTTTTGTTCTTCCGCTGCACATATGATGTCACTCCCTTGAAGGATTTCCCAACAGAAGATCTAGGTACTGAGCCCGGAACCGAGCCATTGTGACTCGATACCCATACTCATAAGTGATTTGGCCGGACCGGGCCAGTCCAAGTTGAAAGCCTCAAGACTCCTTGTAAGCCTTGATTAGCTTCAGGTCTCTCACCGACCGTTCGTGAGCCTCCTCCACCAATTCTTCGGTGGATTTCTTAGCCTCGGCGTGAACCGCCTCTAAGCTTTGGGCGAGCTCAAGCAGCTCGTTCTCTATCGAACGAACTCGGGCTCGGGCCTCCCCCCTCTGCCGGGTCGCCTCGTTGAGCTCGGACTTCAGCCATGCGACCTCAGCCTCCAACTCGATTGCACATTGCTCGGTTGCACGCTGTTCTGTTGTAGCCATCGCTTCGGGCGCAGCCCCAGCATTGAGCTCCTCGACTTGAGTTCGGAGTACGATAATTTTGTCGCCCATGCAGCTTATGATTCGGCCGGCGTCCTCCACGTAATCGATCAGTGCCATGAAATAGTATTGGCCCTGCATAAAGGACCAGGTTAGAGCAGGGAAGAAATCATAACAGCACAAAGGTCCGAAGGTGAAGTCCTTACCCACATCAGTGACTTCATTGATTTCACGATCAACAGTTCCGAAGGAGAGGTGTAAAGTTCTCGAGCCAAATCGGGATGCAGCCCTCCTCGAACAAATGAGGTCGCAGCTTGTCCGTCAACCCAAATGCGATCCTTGTGGGTCAGGCCTGCTCAGCGAGGCGTGAGAGGGTCGGATGCGTCCCCCTCAGGGAGCTCGCCTATTATCTGAACCCGGTAGGGCTCATCCTTGGCATGAGCTTGGACTCGACAAAGATCACGTACGGAAGGTGCTTGAGCTGCATTTCCCACGTCTTCCTGATTGGGGCCCGCTTCGCCCCGCCCTTGTCCGGCTATTGCGAGGTTTCCTCGCTTGGCAAGGAATGCTCTGGTCTAAGCCGCGGCCAACCCAGAGTTTTTTTATGGCACAGACCTTGGTCTTCTTCCGCAAACGCCCCGCCTCGACGTCCATAGGTCGCTCCCGAGGCTCTGAGGTAGGTTCTGTCGACATATGGGGAACAGCAGCTGAAGCTTGCGGCATCCCTCACACCGTCTTGAGGTTCACCATGCCTGAGCAAAAAGAAAAAGTTAGGCAAATCAACAAACAGTGGGAGACATGAAGCCGAGCGGGCGGATGGGACTACGACCGTACCCCGAGGTGCTGAGTTGAGGCCTGCCTCAACGAGCCACCGCTCGATCATGTTTCTGATCATCTGAGACTTGGAGAGTATCTCCTTCAACCTCTTGAGACCAACATACTCCTCATCGGTCAATACCGGGGTAGAGTTGTCTATCATGCGTGATAACCACCGGAGGTCGAAGCTCCATCCCTGCGCATGACTAACAAAAAAGAATCTACCCTTGGTCGGGAAATCAACGGCTCGTATTCCTCAAAGAAATCAAACAATATTGCGCTAGAGAGAGAGAGAGAGAGATGAGTGAGGTGATGAGAGAAAAGGATGAGATGATGAAGTCGCGTGAAAAAAGGAAAACTCGCCTTGGAAGCGAGTCGGTATCGGTACTGCCCCGATGGGAGCATGGAGCATGGAGCGATGTTAGGAGTGATGCCGGGATAATTCCGCGCTCCCGAATAAAACTTCAACGAGTCAAGGTCATGCCACGACTACGTCACATAACCTCAGTCGTAGACCTCTCGGTGACAGGGGAGTCACCATCCAAGGGCAATGGGCTACCCTCGACGTCACTAGAGGACGAAGACGAGGGGGAAGTGGAAGAGGAAGAAGAGGTCATCTTGATTGACCTGCAAGGAAGAAAAGGATGGACCGAGGACGAAGAAGACACGATCGAGGTAAACGACTAAGACTAGAGGGAGAACGAACGAGGAAGATGATGGAGACTGAAGGAAGCAATCAGTCGAAGGCACAAAAGGGAAATGGGCCTCAGGCTATATATAGGGAAAGTCCTGCCAATCGAGGCAACCACTCGCCTCCCCCAAAGTGGACGATAGTCCACTCTGTCATTAATACCTGCCAGCAGATCATACCGCGTCGGGCAACTCAAGCGTCGCTCGGTAAAAAAAAAAAAAGATATCTGCTGACGCGACAACTAGTTGGCGCATAGAACTCCTGCCAAGACTCAAGCCTCACGGGCTTAATGCACAAAACCCTAGGGCATGAAACCCTAGGTCCGTCCTTCGCTATCCTTAGTGTCAGAGGTGAAGATCGCGATCGGGCCGTGCAAAGTCGACACATCAGCGAACGCGACCGAGTCTATCCTTCAAGCGGAGATCGGGATAGTGGACCGCCGGCGAACAAGTCGGCACATCAAGCGGCATGGACGCGACCCCAGGTCTATCCTTCTGAGGCGAAGGCACAAGTGAAAACCTGGAGATGACCACAGCCTCGATCGCAAACTGCCCAAGTCGTATACCTCGGCCGCAGACTGCCCGAGTCATATACCTTGGCCGCAGAATTATCGAGTCGTATACCTCGACCGCAGAATGCCCGAGTCATGTACCTCGGTCGCAGACTGCTTGAGTCATATACCTCGGTTGCAAACTGCCTGAGTCGTACACCTCGACCGCAGAATGCCCGAGTCATACACCTCGATCGCAGACTGCTCGATTCGTATATCTCGATCACAGACTGCCCGAGTTGTATTCCTCAACCGCAGAATGCCCGAGTCGTATACCTCGGTTGTAAAATACCCGAGTTGTATACCTAGACCGCAGAACGCCCGAGTCGTACACCTCGGCCGCAGAATGCCCGAGTCATACACCTCGACCGCTGATAGGGATATTAAGTATGACGAGACACCAGGTCTTCGGTCGTACTCCCGGATGACGTCATCGCCCCTCCTGCGCTCCATAACACCCGTGATTTGACCGCCCGACGTCACTTCTCCTCAGCATCGCCCCAACTACCCACCGCTTGACCACGGCACCGACTGCGAGGTCGTGCCCATACGCCACTGGGCCGGAAGCAGGCCCTCCGTCCGACCTATTTAAGCCGAAGTAAGGCGGGAAAGGGGGCTGATCCGATCGATCGATCCGGATCTTTTCCTCCAACCCTTGCTCCACGTAAACACTCCGAGAGGTGAGTAGACTCGGACACCCCCGCAATTCTCTCTGGGAAACTTCGGCCTACGGGCCAGCACTGACTTGGGCGTCGGAGGGGTCGGGCGGAGCATCCGACCCGCCCTGCTGCAGGTCACGTTCTCGACGTCCGGAGCGTGTCGCCACCCTTCGGAGGAGCCGGTCGGGAGGCGGGAGCAGGAGCCATCGACGGGCCCGAACCGTACCGAGACGACCCCGGTTCGATTCCGCCGCGCGCCCCGGGTCACGGTAAAAGTTGTTTCCCCAACAGATTGGCGCTAGAAGGAGGGCTGAACCTCGAAGGATCACCGCCGCCTTAACGACACATGGACGAAAGGTCGTTTTCGGCTAGCACCTCGGCGGAGGTCCCGCAGACCTCCGAACCTCGGAGGGACGATCCCGCCGCAACCATAGATCGCTACTGGAATATATTTAGCGACGCTGGGCTCTACCCGCCGGGTTCCACCATTTCCCCCCACCGTCACGGTGGAGGCTTTTCAGGACCTTTCCCAACAGGTCCGAACCCTGGCAAGTACTGTCCAGGCTGTCCTCCCCCGCCTACTCCAGGAGGCGGCAGAGCCGAACCTCCAAACGCCGGAACCTCTTCCCCGGCATCAGGAGGCGATACCGCCGGTACCATCTTCTCCAGCCTCCCACCGGGTTCAGGACGGAACCCGGGCTCTTGAAAACCTGGACGTCCCGCCGGAACTCGAGGCGGTGTCTTCAGACTCGACGGACCTATTTCGAGCTCAGATCCGGTCCATCGCACTGGCCCGGAGGAGGTGCAAAGGACGCCGCAAGTCCAAAGAAGAGCAGAGGGAAGTGCCTCACCGGGAGTCCCCGTCACGATATACGGAATACCCAAAGGCCCCGAACTTCCGCTCTTCCCTCCATCGACCTTTATGATGGAGTCGTTGATCCAGCCGATCACGCCGCCGCCTTCCGGCTCAAATGGCCCTATATGGAACTTCGACGCTTTGATGTGCAGGGCGCTTCCCACCACGCTGAAAGGATCCGCCCGCATGGTACAAGACCTTAAAAGCGGGTCGGTGACATCCTTTGACCAGCTCGCCAAGGACTTCGAGCTACGCTTTTTGGCGCTTGCGCGACCAAAGCCTTCGTCGCTCTCCTCCCGGGTTGAAGCAAAGGAGGACGAACCCTCTCCCACTTCGCGAAGGTTCACCACGGAGGTACGGAGTTATCGGATGCTCACCCATCGCTTGTTGGTGCAGCATTCATGATGGGGCTGCGACCGCCGAGATTCTCTGGTCCTGGTGGAGCGACTTCGCCCCATCGCGGAAATGTTTCACGGGCGACCAATACGCGTGGCGGCCGAGTCCCGATGTCGGGAAGGAAGCACGCCCGAGGGGGCACCCTACTCCTTCCCGACCGGGACCGACAACCAAGCGGGAGCCCCCGCACCAAGGGCGCCGCATGGGCTGCCCCGACCCATACGCGGCCGACCCGCCACCTCCCCTCAAGGCGCTCGACGCAAATATTCCTCCAAATAAAGGAGCCGGGAATGCCTGTGCCGCTCTGCATGAAGGGCCGGCGACATACCGGCCGATAGCACCCGGTATTGCCGCTTCCATCGGCAAAATGGACATGACACGAGCAATGCTACGAAATAAGCGACAAATTGAAGAGCTGATCCAAGAGGTCACCTCGATCAATACCTCCAAAGATCCGCGGGCACCATCCTCGCGCTCGACGGCCCGGCCGAGCAACACATCGACGTGATCACCGGGGACCCGCCTACCGAGGACATAGCGCTGGTCGAAGGGCTTACGCCGAGCCGTTGCGATCGGAATATCACCTCCTCCGAGCCGAGATCACATTCCTCGGATATGGGAGCAACAGAGCATGACGATGCGCCGTGGTGTCGGCCCGAATTGCCAACGCACAGTCCGACGGATTATGGTCGACATCGCAGCTCGGCCGACATCCTCTACTTCGAGGCCTTTTCGTTGGGGCCAAGGAAGCCCCGGAAGCCTTTGCACTCGGCGCCACCGGCTTCACCGGCGACTCGATCTCGCCGGGTGTCAGAATCCTACCATTGACCCTCGGCGATTCCTCAAGGCCAAGACTCTGGTAACTTTTCCGTGGTCGACTCTCCCATCGCAGACAACGCCATCCCGGGCCGACTCCACCTCAACAGTGCTAAGGGCCGTTCTATCCACATACCACCGACGGGTTCCCACCGCCGGAGTCGGGAGGTGCGGGAGATCCTCAGAGTCCAGACGGTGTTACTTGACGGCGACCTCCCGGTAAGAGGAAAAGGCCGAACCGCCTCGAAGACCCACGCGACGCAGCCCGACCGAGCATCCCGAGCCGACAAACCCGGGCGTTAATATTCCGCTGCAAGATGACCGCCCCGATCGGACACGGATCGGCCCGACACTGATAATCAAGAGCGGCGCAGCCATCACCTCCTCCAGAAAGCGCAGATGTCTTCGCCGATACCGCCGACCTCCCGAATCGACCCGAGGTCGCCCAACACCATCTACACATTTCTCGATCCGCCGGTGAGAGACAGAGACCCCGCCTCGCCCTCGAGCGCCAACAAGCTGTGCGTATGAAGTCGATGTGCTCTTGGCGCCCGACTTCATTGAGGAGGTCCGCACTCGCTGGTTGTCCAATGTAGTCCTCGCCAAGAAGCCTAATGGAAGCTGGAGGATGTGAGTTGACTACACCGATCTAAATCGTGCTTGCCCGAAGGATTGCTTCCCCCTACCCAGGATCGACCAACTGGTCGTCTCAACCGCTGGGAACACCCGCTTCTCCTTTATGGACGCCTACTCCGGTTACAGCCAGATCCGGATGGCCCCCGAGGATCGACAACATACAGCCTTCCACACACCCCAAGGAGCCTACTTCTACAAAGTTATGCCATTCGGGTTAAAGAATGCAGGCGCCACCTACCAAAGGATGGTGAACAAGGTCTTCGCCCGGCAAATAGGGCAAAACATGGAGGTATACGTTGATGATATGATCGTGAAAAGTCGCACAGGGGCTGCACACCTCGACGACTTGCGGGAAACCTTCTCTACGCTGAGAAGACGCGGGATGCGTCTTAATCCGGCCAAGTGCGTCTTCGGCGTGACATCGGGGAAGTTCCTCGGGTTTATCATACACGAGAGAGGAATTGATGCCAACCCCGAGAAGATCCGAGCTCTCACCGACATGAGATCTCCGAGCACAATAAAGGAGCTTCAGTGCCTTAACGGAAGGATAGCGGCTCTGTCCCGGTTTCTATCCCGGTCGGGAGATAAGTGCCTTCCTTTCTTCCGAGTCCTCAAGGACCCAAAGAACTTCCAATGGACGGCAGAATGCGAGGAAGCCTTCGCCGGCCTGAAGCAGCACTTATCCGAGCTACCCCGACTTACCTCGGTGACTGCGCCAGAAAAACTTACCCTCTACCTGGCGGCATCTCAGCATGCCGTGAGCTCGGTGCTTGTGAAAGAAGCCCCTGATGCGCAACGCCCGATTTATTACACCAGCCACGTGCTGCGCGGGCCGGAGCAGCGCTATCCTCCCATTGAAAGGCTAGCATTGGCACTTATTCTAGCGGCTCGGAAGCTGCGCCCCTACTTCCAAGCCCATACGATTGAGGTATTGACCGACCAACCCCTGCGTCAAGTTCTTTCTAAGTTTGACGTAGCAGGGCGTCTCCTAAAGTGGTCGGTGGAGCTATCCGAGTTCGACCTCTGCTACAAGCCGAGAACAGCCATCAAGGCCCAGGCCTTGGCCGATTTCATCTCGGAATTGACACCACCGGAAGCAGAGACCGTTGAGCAAATCCACCGAGACTGGATGCTGCACGTGGATGGGTCTTCCAGCTCCAGGGGAGCCGGCGCCGGACTCATTCTGGAGGATCCCGACGGACACGCTTTCGAGCCGCTCCTCCGCTGCCGCCACAAACAATGAGGCCGCGCGCCAAGCTGGCGTGCCTCCGCTTGGCGGCCGAGATGCAACTAGGAGCAATCCACATTCTCACGGATTCCCAACTTGTCGCCGAGCAAGTTGGTGGAGTATCGCGGGACTCGACCATGTCCGCATACTGACCGAGGTAAAAGCCCAAACTTCTAACTTTCCACGCTTCACTGGCCCAGTGGTGCCTGTGTCCCGTAACGAGCGGCGCATCACCAGCTCGCGAAATTGGCCTCGAGCCGACCCGCAGGAACATCCCGAGGTCGAAGAGTCGACACACCGGCCGGTGACCGCCATGGAGATCGGGGATCCCGAGTCCCGACCACCCCACCTTCGTGGATTCGTGAGGTACTCAAGTACAACGCGAGGGGATCCCGCCGGCGGATGAGGTCAAGGCACGACGGCTCGCCGAACCCAGCGTGGTACTCGCGAAATTGGCGACCGACTCTACAAAGGTCGTTTTCCCACCCCTACTACGATGCTTAGATCCCGGCGAGGCGGAAGTGATTCTCGCCGAGGTCCACGGCGGATTTGTGGGGAGCACATGGGCGGCCGAACTTTGGCCTTCAAAATACCGCGCTGTGGCTATACATCGCCTACGCTGCACCGAGACGCCAAGGCTTTCGCGGCGGCGGTGCGACACTTGCCAACGCCAGCCCGAGCCCCGCAGCTCCTCGCGTCCCGCCGCCTCCATGGATTGCGCTCGCCCTTCGCCAATGGGAATGGACCTCTTGGGGCCGTTTCCCCGGCGTCCGGCCACGGAGACATATCATTGTGGGGATCGATTATTTCACCAAGTGGGTGGAAGCCGAGCCCTGCAACCATTACAAACGAACGGGTCGAACAGTTCAGTATGGAAGAACATCGTGACCCGATTCGTCCGCCCAACGTTATCATCACCGATAACGGAACCCAGTTCGCCAAAGACTCGGTTCTCGGAGTTCGCGGCTTATCACATCCAGCTTGAGGTTTAGCTCGGTGGCCCACCCCTGGACCAACGGGCTCGCCGAGGTGACCAACCGATCTATCCGATGGACTTAGGAAAAGGACCTTGGAAGCCCGACGAGCCGGGTCGACGAGCTCCCGAACATCCTATGGTCTCGCGACTACCTCAAGACGGCCGCGAGTCCCCTTACAGCCTTGCCTTCGGCGTGGAAGGCCCTACCAGTGAGTTGGTCATCCCAACATTCCGGTGGAGAACTATGAGGAATCCACCTCGCCCAGTGGAGTTCGGGCTGGCCTAGACCTCGCTAGAAGAACGCAGGGCCAACGCGCACGTAAAAATGTCGGCGCATAACAGAGTGTTGCCCGAGTTACAACAAGAGGGTGCGCCCGACTTCTGGAATGGGCGACTTAGTCTCACGCAGGCGGAAGTAAGCGACCCGCCACTCAAGGGGCAAGCTTGCACCCAAGTGGGAAGGCCCCTACCGAGTAATCAAGGTAGTCCGACCGAACGCCCGGCTCGCGACTATGATCGGGCAACAGCTTCGAGGACTTGGAACGTCCAAAACCTTAAGAAATATTTTGTCTAAGGACAAACGGAAGTAAGTCAACACCGCACTGTGCCATTAGAAAGAAGTCGGAGATTGTATTAAAGAAGGCAAATTTGTATTACCGAAAGTTTGATTACAAATTGGGCCCCTAGTGGGGAAAGAGGTATTACAAAACAAGGGAAGACCTCCAAAAGAAGAAAAAGAGGTCTTCGTGCCGCAGCTTCGGGAAGGTCGTTGCCGAACGGAACTCGCCAGCATGTCGACCCCATGATCTTCGTGGCATGAGACGGCGGATTCTCTCGACCACCGAGCCCGAGGACATGCTCGAACCGGCCAGGCAACCTTGTACCCATATCAGACGACACCCGCCCGTCCGGTCCAGCCGAGGAGGAAGCCCTCCGACTTCTTGTAAGCGCGCCTCCCGGTCCTTCTCCGCCGACTCCTTCCGCCGCGGCAAGGGCTTCGGCGGCCCCGCCATCGCCTCCTTCGAGGTCACCGCGGCCAATCCCGAGGCCTCTCCATTCGGAGGCGATTCTCACCGAGGTCCGGAGGAGCTTCGCAGTCCGGCCTCTATCGCCGAGGCGGCCTCGAAGCTCGGCGGTCGACGCGCAACTTCCGCGCCATGTCCGCCGCCTGCTCCGGCAAGAACCGCCGGTCCCGCCCCGCTGGCTTCTCGAGCCGGCGGCGCAACTCCAAGTTGCGCCGCCTGCACCATGCACCAAACGACCGAGTCATGCACCCGGCCGAGGAGGGCTGTGGTGTAGTGGAGATTCTGCACAAAGAGAAAGAAAGCTGAAAGTAGTGAACAGTGCTCAGCTAAGAAGATACACGCAAGACGGTGCTTACCCACAACACCGACTTGGCGGACTTGGCGATCAGCGCTTCCGAAGGGAGGGTGTAAAGATCCCGAGCCATGTCGGGATGGAGCGCCCCCCGGAGGTAGCTGGCCGAGGGCTCTCCTCCGACCCACACCTTGTCCCCTGGGACACTCATGCCACCGGCCACGAGAGGGTCGCCCGCCCCGATGGGACCTCTCCCATCATTCGGGAAAGGAACGGCTGATCCTTCCCGACGTGACCCGCACAGTCCTTCATGGTCGAGGACGCTGCCCTTCCTGCCGCCTGGCCGGGACCAAGACTCGGCAGGAGTGGTGGCGCCGGCCGCTCGGCCGCCTCGGCCGCACACGGGCGCCTCCAGTCCACCACGCCCTAGCCTTCGCCTTTTCTTGGGGCGCCTCCTCAACGGTGCGCGGGAGCCACCCCGCCCGCTTAGAGACCGCCGAGAGCGTGGAGATGGTCCCCTGAGCACCCGAGTCGTGGAAGGACCGCAGTTCACCATCCTCGCAAAGAACGGCATGCATGTCGAAGATAGAGTATGGCAGCAATCCAAAAGAGGCGAAACAACGACGGCCTACTCCCGAGAGCGCGGACTTAGTCCGCCTCCACCACCGCCCGACATGTTGCGGATGGCTTGCGAGGAAGGGAGGATTACCTCACCGCCAAGGTCTGGCAGTGTTATCGATGGTTCTGACGACCATCGAACCCCAAAACCCCAGTCCTCTTGGCACCGACAAAAAGAAGCGCCTCTTCCACCCTTGGTTATTAGTGGGGGCGCCGCTAACCCGGAACCCTGTTCGGGCGGCAAGGAAGTATCCCCCCGACCCCTTGGAAAGGCGGAAAGAGGAGAGGAAGAGGTTGCGGGTCGGGGCGATGTTGGCGTAATGGCATTCCTCAGAAAGCCACCAAATACCGCCAGAGTTGGGAGTTATCCGGGAAGGCGAAATACGCCACAGGAGATGCAGATACGATGATTGGGTGCAGGGGAAGGCGCAAGCCGGCCTCTAGGGCATCGGCGGTCAGGGCAAAGCCCTTGGGAACCGGGTCAAAAGCCCGCTGTCCCGCTTCAGCGGCCAGGAGGTTGAACTCCTCCGGGATGCCGTAGCGCCGCCGGAGTATCCCCACCATACGCTCATCCAAGATGGAGTCTTGGTCGTGCGGCCACATTAAGGCCTCTAACGCACGCGCCGCTTCCGCATCTGAGGAAGGGTTGGAAGCAGGAGATGGAGGGAGAGCGGCGACGCGGGTTGTAACTGATGGGGAGGAGGAGGAAGAAGCAGACGAAGAGGAAGTGGAAGGAAGACCCATCGCGCACTAACCTATAACGGAGGAAATCGGCTGAAAGAAGTTAAAGGGCACCGGAGCCTATGGAGGAAACTTGAAGGAAGACGACGGCAGGACAAGAGACGAAGACTCCGCTGATAAAGTGATGGAGAGACGCGGAGCTCCCTATTTATAGAAAAAGGGGGGCCTCGACCTTTCGCCTCCCGAGGCAGGCGACAGCATGACACCGTCACATCGCCCAATAGCACTAGGTCTTGAGCAGCAGTCGACCATCGTGGGCCTTGAGCGCGGCTCGCCACACACATCCCGGGCGATTCGCGATTCGTTTTCTAGGTCTTGAGCAGCACTCGACCACTGGTATTCTGGGCCTTGAGCGGCGGCTCGGCCACACACATCCCGAACGGCGGTTCGGCGATTCTGGTTTTCTAGGTCTTGAGCAGCAGCTCGACCACTGGTATTCTGGGCCTTGAGCGGCGGCTCGGCCACACACATCCCGAACGACGGTTCGGCGATTCTGGTTTTCTAGGTCTTGAGCAGCTCGACCATCGGTCTTCGGGCCTCGAGCGCGGCGCCACATTTATCCCGAACCAGTTCGGCTATCATGGTCTCTCGTGTCGTAGGCGTGACTCTCGACTTGCACCAAAACGACGGTCAGAAGGTGGAGGACTCGCGCTGCCTCAACCCCCGACTTCCGGACGTCCGCTGGCAATGGGTATCGGGCGCCTCTCGACTTCTTCATCCCGAACGCAGTTCGGCTTATCATGGTTTCTCGTGTCGTGCGTGACTCGACTTTGTACTAAAACGACGGGCTGAAGGTGGAGGACTCGCGCTGCCTCAACCCCGACTTCCGGACGTCCGCTGGCAATGGGTATCGGGCGCCTCCTCGACTTCTTCATCCCGAACGGTTCGCTTATCATGGTTTCTCGTGTCGCAGTGCGTGACTCGACCCTTTGTACTAAAACGACGGGTCGAAGGTGGAGGACTCGCGCGCCTCAACCCCGACTTCCGGACGTCCGCTGGCAATGGGTATCGGGCGCTCTCGACTCTCATTATCCCGACCAGCTTACTCGTTTCATAGGCCTCGAGCGTGCCACACACACATCCCGAACGCGCTCGCTTACTCGTTTCATAGGCCCCGAGCGCAGCTCGCCACACACACATCCCGAACGGCCGGCTTATCATGGTTTTTCGTGTCGCGCGTGACTCGACCCTAGTACCCAACGACGGGTCGGTAATGTGGACTTGACGCCGCCGCCTTACCGAGCGGCCGCTCACCCATTGGTTCAACGCCTAAGCGCGAGTCTCAACTCCTCGACACGGACGCCGGCTTGGCAACGGAAATCGGGCGCCTCGACTACATTTATCCCGAACGGCAGCTTCGTACATGATCTTGAGCGACGGCTCGATCATCGCATCCTAGGCCTTGAGCGTGGCTCGGCACTATATCCCGAACGACGGTTCGTGACTATGGCTTTCGGGTCTTGAGGTTCCTCGACTTTTTATCCCGAACAATGTTCGCCGCAAGATCTCGAGCTTCCTCGATCATCGGCTTTTCCGGTCTTGAGCGCGCCGACCATCCTCGCAAAGGGATTCGGCCAATTATGACACGACACGGTGGAACCGCCGCCCGAGATCTCGGGCCGCAAACTGTGTTCTTCCGAGCAACACCCTCCAAATTGTCCCGCAGAGTGGCTTTTGAGGGGGTAGTGATAGGGATATTAAGTATGACGAGACACCGTGTCTTCTGGCCAGACCCGATGACGCCATCGCCTCCCGCGCCCATAACACCCGCGATTTGACCGCCCGACGCCGCTTCTCCTCAAGACGCCCAACTACCCACCCAGCTGACCACGGCACCGACTGGCGAGGTCGTGCCCATACGCCACCCGCATGAAGCATGCCCTCCGTCCGACCTATTTAAGGTTCCTAAATGTAAGATCAGGGCTGATTTTCCCATCGATCCGATCTCGATCTTCTTCCTCTGAACCCTTGCTCCACACAGAAACACTCCGAGAGGTGAGTAGACTCGGACACCCCCGCAATTCTCTCTGGGGAACTTCGGCCTACGGGCCAGCACTGACTTGGGCGTCGGAGGGGTCGGGCGGAGCATCCGACCCGCCCTGCTGCAGGTCACGTTCTCGACGTCCGGAGCGTGCCGCCACCCTTCGGAGGAGCCGGTCAGGAGGCGGGAGCAGGAGCCATCGACGGGCCCGAACCGTACCGAGACGACCCCCCGGTTTCCGGATTCCGCGCCGTGCGCCCCGGGGTCACGGTAAAAAGTTGTTTCCCCTAACAACCGCAAATTGCCCGAGTCGTATATCTCGATCGAAGAATGCTCGAGTCATATACCTCGGTCGCAAGTCGTTGGGTCAATAGCCAACCGTCAAAATCATTTGACTAGCTACCCTTTGAGAAACCTTCACAGCACTAACCAGAAGGCAAACCGGTAACCACTACTTCAAGAGACAAAAGTCACGCTCCAATTCCTCCCCCAACTAGAGTTTATGCATGGCTTTCTCCGGTGTCGGTCGTATCAAGACAAGCGCCGACCGAGATACGGCAGCACTTTCCCGAAAGCCTGAGGCAGTGCTTTCATAGCGTCGCCCCGGAAAGCTCGGGACAATGCCTTCATAGCCCGGCCTCGAAATCCCCCGGACGACGCCTTCATAGCGTCGCCCCAAAATCCCCGGGACGACGCCTTCATAATGACGCCTCGGAAAGCTTGGGACCACGCATCGACGGCCTCACCGAGCACACCCTTGCACGGACTCGAGAGTCGTCCGAGGTACAACGCAGTCCCAAAGGCCCGAGATAGCGCCTTCAAGTGCCACCCCGGGAAACACGGGATGGCGTCCTGAACGCACCGGGAACCTACGCCAGCCCCAATATAAAAACCTCAGACCACGCTATTTTGGGGATCTTTTTTCAAGCAATATCTTGCTCCGCCCTGTACTAACTTAGTCATCAAAGAGGTTGAGTCGAATCATCCCGACCCGATCTATGTGCAGAACCTAGGAGGTGCGAGACGGGTAGAGCGCAAGAGGGGGGCTTCCCCCATAGCAAGCCAACGACTCTCTCCTTTCGTCTCGATGCCAGCTTCCTACCCAGGAACCTACTGAGATGATCTTAGTATATCCGGATCCGAATCAAGCCATGCTGACTCAACGATCACGATATAAAGGTACACTAACAAAATCCATCGTATATCAGTTAATTATCGAATCCTCCACAGTTAATACTACCACAAACAATGCCGTTTACTTTTACCGAGCAGCACCAACTACGGAGAACAAATCTTGTCATCATTCGAAGAGGCTTCACAAGAATCACACGCAGGCAGTGGGCGGCGATGAAGGCAGTGGGGGAGAGAAGAGAGAGGGCCAAGAGATGCTCCTCCAACAGCCTTAGCTTCTTGGCGAGCCTCCCAAGAGACATCCGCGGCGCTATCGCGGAGAGCATCTGCGCGGTGAAGTACTCCGTCGACCGTCTCACCGATTTTAAGGAGTCGACAGTGGAGGTGAACAGAGATGGTGGTGTCAGAGACCGGAAGGAGATGGAAGCGTTGGTGTACTGTTTCGTCGTTCTCAATTCGTCCGACGTCCACTGCTTCATTGCGGAGGCATTCCTCGGTGCATCTTCTCCTCGTCTTCAGCTTCCCGTAAGGAATGACTTGATGTTGGTATGATCTCCATGTCTTCTTCAGCTTCTCATAAGAACACCAGCAGTCAATTTCACTCAACGTGTCCATGATCTATACATACATACATACATACATACATATATATATAATGTTATATTCAATAATAATCAATATAGAACTTTTAACAAGAAAGATAATTTTGCTATAGCAACTATTTCCGAGTCCAAATTTTCCCTCTAATTATGCCAATGGAGGATATAGCATTCAAAACTGACAATATTAATATGTGCAGTTTCTGACACTTGAGATATGGGCATCTTAATGTCAAAGGTTTATAATTGCTCAAGTAAAAGAATATGGTAATCAGAGTTCCTCAAAGTTGTATTTATGGGAATATGCATATCCTTCCATTTCTTAAAAATTCTTAAAGAATAAAATCACAACTTGAAATTATTCAAGCTGATATATGCACCATATTATAACTTCTTCAATCAACAATAGAAGGTATTTTATTCTCTTTGTTGATTATTTTATCAAAATGATTGAGTTTTTTTTTTTTTTTGCCAAAAAATAAGAGGAATTCTTTATATTTTTTAATTCAAGACTCTTGTGGAGAGGTAAAATAGATTTCAAATCATCTTTAAGAACCGATCATGGTGGAGTCATCTACACTCTATTTGTGGACTATTGCAAGAAAAATAGTACTCAAAGACAGCTTATTGTTAGTAGAAGCCCTCAACAAAACAGAGTAGCATAAAAAAAAAAAAAAATTGTATCATTATGGAGATAGCACAAAGCATGCTGAAAAGTAAAAAAAAAAAAAAAATTACCTAATACTTTTTGGACAGAAACTATTCATACTGTAGTTTATATTCTGAATAGGCTTACAAAAGTTATGCTTAATAGAGCTCCATATGAAGCTTGTCATAAAAGCAAACTAGTGATTGGGAGTGTTTGGCAGCATTATATATGCACATATTTCATCTCCAAATAGAGACATATTTGATGAAAAAAGTGAAAAACTACTCTTTATTGGTTATAGTGATGAATCCAAAGGTTACAGGTGGTTTAATCCTAAGACTACCAAGCTTGTGATATTAAGATATGTCATTATTTTTGAGATTGCATCTTGGAATTGGGGGAAAAAAAAAGTAAATACACCAATTATTCATGACTTATTGGAGCCTTATTCAAGTCAAAAGGAGCAAACACAACCTCCTATAGCCACAACTCCAAACACTACTCCTTCAAACTCTTTAGAAGGTTCAAGTTAGGAAACTCATATTATGACAGATTTTTCACCAAGAAAGTAGTGTTCATCAGCAAATATTTATGAATCGTATGAAATTACATTCTTTACTTGTGAACCACAAAATCTTGAATGAGCTACCGATGCTAAGATAAGTAAACAAAACTTGGGATCTTGCTAACCTACCAAAAGGAAAGGATGTCATTAGACTCAAGTGGGCAAGACAAAGTTCTTGTAAGAACAGTTCTTATATTAACAGCTCAGTCGGAGTTGAAAGTATTTTAACCAGATATAAAATCAACTTTTCTTAACAGTAATTTTACAAAGAATGTGTATGTAGAGTAACCTCAAGACTATAAAGTCAAAGGTGAAGAATAAGATTGATTCTTGTTTCAAAAACAACAAGAATCGATTCTATAAACTTTTCGAGGGCCATAAGATTGATTCTTATTTCTCTAAAGGTGGTTTTCAAAGAAGCCTAAAGGAACCATCACTTTATGTAAAGAAAGCTGGTGCATCCAACTCTTTTAGTGTGTCTTTATGTTCATGATCTTATTCATATGAACACAGGTATAAAGTGCAGAACATCAAGCAAAGCCTGATCAAAGAATTTGAAATGACAGATTTGAGAGTAATAAAATAATTTCTTAGAATTCAAGTGAAGCTATCTACGGGTGAGATTCTCGATGCTCGATAGAAATACATCGAAGATCTTCTGAAAAAGTTTCAAATGGACAAATGCAAACCAGTGCCTACTCCCATGGCTTTAAATGAAAAGTCAACAGTAAAATGATGGTGCCCTAAAGGTCAATTCAACACTCTTTAAAAGCCTAGTCGATTCCTTGATTTATCTTACGAATACAATACTTTAATATTTTGCATGCTACGAGAATGATTTCAATTTTGATGAATGACCATAGCAAACTACATTATGCAGCTAAAAAAAATTTAAAACATCTTCAAGGAAGCAAGAAATAAGGCATCAAAAATTGAAAAAAGAAAATGTAACAAGTTGATTAGATGCACAAAGTGATTAGAATGGTTCTATAGAAGATTAAAAAAAAAATGTAATAGCTATAGATATAATATGTAAAGCTATTTGGTTGAGAAGAATTCTTCTAGATGTGCAACAACTACAAATGCAGCCAATAATTATCTATTATGACTACATGTCCTCAATTGTAATGATAAAAAATTCTATCCTTCAAGGGCTTCACATTATAAGCAAGCAAGTCTCACCAACTTCAATTTTATCCAAGGTGGAGAAAGATGGACGCATTGGTGAAGTGATGCCATCACTCATTCGGTGCCATTGCAGCAACTTCACCTGGTAGAAAGAGTCGTGCGAAATGGCTCCCTCGCCAGCTCTTGCACGGGGACCTGCAAAGAAAGAAATGGTCGACCATGTCTTCCCTGCTCTTGGCGTTAGCAGCGTGCCAAAATCTGTAGCAGGAGCTATACCCATGACGTCCTGTCCCGGTTATACGTTTTGTCAGATGATGACTTCCCCAGCTCTCTCCCACCCTTACAACCACTATTCCTCCTCTCTCATTTGCTTGTATGGAGTACTCGAAGCTTCGCTTGTCAGTGCTGTCGTGTTGGCTGCCTTTGCCAACTGAAATGGAAGCAGCAGAACACGAGATTGTCATGTCGAGGAGTCGAACATTTTATTCCAAGCTCAATTCATCAGAATTCTTGGCTGTCAAGCCATGGCAATCGCATCCTTGGCGTCCAACCTTGCGACTGGAATAATTCCATGCAAGCTTAAATCTCGTTGCAAGATAAGAATAATTCCATTCCATGGCAAGCTCCAATCTCCGTTATAAATCCACCGAGCTTTGTCCAACACCTGCGTGTGAGCACCGACCGGCGGGGACTAGGATTTCTCACCTCCATTCGACCATGGTGCCCAAGTCGAGCAGCCGAGAGCAGGCCGATGCGGATCACGAGACCTCGGCGCCCGCTGATCGCCCCTTGGGCCTCGGCCGGGAGGGCGGCGACGGCACGGGGATCGTCGTGCTCGCGGGTGAGAACAGAGGCGCGGTGACAAAGGTGAACTCGCAGGAGATGGTGGACACGGGCGGCGTGCTGCGGGCTGACGAGACCGCACTGGCCGCATGCGCCAACAGCAACTACCAGGCCGTCAACAACTCGGTCGTTCTCGGCGGAAGCTGCACGGTGGAGGACCCCGGCGTCCACATAGCCATCTCCGACCGCGAGGATGACGACGACGAGAGCGGACAGGGAAGAATATAGAACTCATAGCGTTCTCCAATCGAAGCAGCTTGTACTTGCCATGTTATAGACAACCATATCCTGGAAACAGCTATCGCTTGCTCGTTGTACTTGCTTTCTTCGTTCGCCACCGGTTCGTGCTCGAGTGGTGAGGGATGCAGAGAGCTACAAGCATTTCTATGGACTCTCATTTTCAAATTATATATCATTTCCAAATCTTTTAATTTATCATCATGGTATGAATGAATGAATGAATGATTTTGCAAATGATATATAATTTATTTTGTTCTTTTTTAGACAAACAGTAAAACACACCGAAGGACTACACAATTTCACATTCATGAAATCTATGAACCATCTCCCGTGCTCTCCTCCTAACAAGTGGACTGACAGAGGAACAACACGAGTAGCAGAGTTGCTAAACTAAAACATGTATACATAGTAAGCCAGTCTTCTCGTGAGCGGCATCCACAAACTTTAGGAGATCATTGACTTGGGATAGTCGCTCTCTGCGTCCTCGGCCGTGTTTCCGTCTTTCACAAATAGCATCACCAAGACAGCCAGTAATGGGTAGCTCACCGTGGTGAGAGACCAGTTCACGATCAACTGCGACAGCAGGGGGACCTTGTGCGTGTCGACCTGCCAGGCAACTGCGGCACCCGCGCTCTGCACTCCCTTGTAGAATCCGCTATACCTGCAATCGTGTAGAGGAAAAATGTAGATGATCGCGATGCGCAGGAAGCGGACACGTTGTTTTGAAGCGGAGTGGAAGTGCGAAGAAGATGACTGATGGAGGAGTAACCTGCTAAGAGTCTGGGAGTCGTCGGCCAGCGCGCCGATCATCCAATAGCACAGGCTTTGGAACATGGCATCCAGCAAGCCGTAGCTGAAGTAGAGCACGAACGGTCCCGCGTAGTCGGCACCGGACTTCTTGAAGTCGAGCTCGTCGTTCCACACGCCGTCGGTGTACCGCAGCTGGTTCGCGAGCCCGCCGGCCCAGATGGCGGTCCCTAGCACCGCCACCACCGTGATCCCCACGTACCCCCTCGTCCGCCGGCTCCTGAAGCTGAAGTCCAGCACGTAGCCGATGGCCAGGGAACCGACCATCTGCGCGCCCCAGTAGAAGACGTTGTTGAGCCCCTTGGTCCTCAGGGTGAAGAGGAGGCCGTTCACGTTGTTGAACTGGTAGCTGTAGAAGAAGTTGCTGGCCCACGCCGCCGGCACGATGAGCAGCATCCGCCGGTCGGCGAATAGCTTCAGGATCTCGACGGCCTCGGTGCTGACGTTGGAGTAGGCGACGGCGGTGGCGCGGGTGCCGTTGTCTCGGACTACGCGGGAGGGGGGCAAGATGCCGAGGGAGATCACGGCGCCGGCGGCCATGAAGCACATGAAGGCGATGTAGGTGCCGTCGTTGACGGAGCGAGCGTCGGTTCGGTGGTAGTTGAGGAAGAAGGGGATGAGGCCGCCGATAACGCCGCCCATGTTGAAGATGGCCCAGAAGAGGGAGATGTAGGTGCCCTTGCGCTCCGGCGGCGGGTAGGAGGTCATGATGGCGCCCTGGCCAGCCCACAGGAGGCCAGCGCCGACGCCAAGGATCGCACCCGCGAAGATCGCGAAGAGTTGGTGGTGGTAATGGTTGTAGTAGAGGAAGGAGCCGGCGTAGAGGACGTAGGTAGAGCAGCCGGCGAAGAGGGTGAGGCGGGGGCCGAGGAGGTTGTAGATGCCGCCGCCGAGGACGCCGAAGACAGCAAAGGTGGTGTAGAGTGCGGTGTTCGCGTTGTTGGCGGCGGTGTGGTTGACCTGGCCACCGCCGCCCATGCCGGAAAGCGCGTTGAACATGCCGGGGCAGCAGAAGCACACCAGCCCGATCAGGCTCACTTGGGCCAGCGGAGAGTTGTAGCGGAAGGGCGAGGGGCGGACGGGAGCGGTGCTCGGACTCGCCACCGGTTCCCCCACCGATCCCATGATTCCCCCCCCTCCCCTCCTCTGGATTTCGAGTCGGCGGCGTCGGGAGGAGAAGAGCGAGGCGATTTGGGAGAAACAGCGAAGGGGGTTGGCTCGTTGATATATGTGCGGAGGGGGAGGAATTATCGGGGAAGTTTTTATTGGGTATCTCCGACGGGCTGTCATTAGTTTGGAATCTTTTCTTGCGCATAGAAAATTTCCGGATTAGAAAACGAGTCATCGTTACTCGCCGCTCGCCCGACGTGGGATGCTAGTTTTGGCCAGATGGAGGGATTTGCGTGGCCATTGTTCGTGTTCGGTGAACTCTAAACAACGTTTCGCCTGCAGCTTTTGGTTCTTCGATGGTCAGGTTTGTTTCAACATGCATGTAATATAAAACTCTTGTTTTTACCTTTTTTTTATCTCTTTTTTTTTTCTTTTATTCAAACGATATTGTGAGCTGAGATTAGGACAAATAGGAGTGGTAGAGGATGGATCAAAATGTTGGTCCATGATACGTCATCATCTATTCCATCTATGATTCATTGAGATTACTTAGTATTTCGAACATTCTTAATTTAACAATTAATTATTATTTTTTTAAGATCGATCCATAGAAAGAGTCAATCCAATTATAATATTATCATATTCTATTTATAATATTTTCAGTACTAAAAAAATAATATTATGCAATAGTAATTTATATTATTTTATAGTATCTTCGATATAACACAGCAACATTATAACATAATGTAAAATCATTATAACTAGATCGATTCAGATCGAACCATGAAGGGAAAAAAAAATAGTTAAGATGTTAAAAATTCTAAAAATACGAGGTATTTTTTGGGGGAAAAAACCCCAAAATGAAGGGTTTTGTTTTCTGGAATTCATCCTTCTTCTATTGTTGTAATGGAGTACGTTTGTTCGGTTCAAGAGAGAGAAAGAATTGCTCAGCCCCGTTGCATGTTGCTATCACTTCGTCACGCTCTTGGTTGCCGGCTTCCGCCATGTCTCCTGCGGCAGCGAAGGAATGGCAACTCCGAATCACACCCAACTCGTGGGTCCCGTTTCCATCGCATGTCTTCGTCTCCACGTCTCCATCGGTAAGTTTACACAAACAAAGCAGCAGCAGCAGCAGCAGCATCAGCATCAGCATCGGCCGGCGGGTTCTCCTGTTCTACCAACGTAATTAAAGTCAAGACACGGACAAGGCTCACATCAAAGCTACGCCCTCGCTTTGACTTCAAAGAACACGCCGCGAAAGCGAAGCATGGCAGTCCCAACAGAGAGAAGACGACGGGGCACTACAAAAGAAGGTCACCGTCGAGTGCTCCGACTTGGAGAAACGGGAGGATTGGCCAATTGGGAAGGGGTTTGGTGTGGTGTGGTGTGCGTGAAAGGTTGGACTTGGAGGAGAACGATCCAAGTGTCGATTTGTCGCTGCAGCTTGGACCGGGCAACAGCGGCCACGTAGGAAGGGATCCATGGAATCCGAGTTGCCGAATGAAAGAAACGCGTTTCGTTGCTTATATTAATCTTCGCGTTTCCTCTTAATTAAAAGGAGGTGTTGAATCAAATGAATTCGGAGATTGGTCTTTGATGAATATGTTAGTCTAATTAAACAATGATATGTGGATTCCAATGAATTAAACAATGGTGAACAGTTATCCCAAAGTTGATGGAGAGGCAGTCTTATCATCGAGGGTTGGCTTCAATCTTGCACGGGGGGCCCAAATTGACGTCCGTCCTCGTGAGATAAGAGGCCTTTGGTTGCCCGAATGATGGATCAGCGCTCAGGGACGAGATGAGATATGGGAGATGATTGAGGAATTAATATTACTAATCAGATTGATTGGGATTAATGTGTTCGATTGAGGAATGATATGGAATCAAGGTATGGTTTTTAAAACCCACAATATCACTTGTAATTATTTCATGGAAAAGTTAACTAAGGGATGCTACTAGAATTATATACGACGTAGGTGTTAGAAGTTAAAATGGGTTGATTGATATCATGGAATTTTGTTTTCGATAATGGATTAATTGATCTTGATTTTTAAGGAAGCATATTTATTCGGTATAATAATGGAGTTGATGTTTCTAAAATTTATGCTTGACAGAATCTTTGTTGATGATATTGTTGTTCGATACTTTCCTCTGTAGTATATCTCTTCTGAACAGTCTCATATTTTTTTTTATTAAAATTAATTTTTTGATAAATTAATTTTTTAAAGAAAGATGTGCTGTCAAATTCATGTTTCATTAGTTTCAAATTGAGGAAGTAAGACTATGGTTAGAAGAGCATTTGATAGTAAAGGTACTTCTATGTTTACTATATATAAAAATCTCTCTAATCTAGCTTTGAAAAAGATTATTAAGAAAATAAATTAATAAAATTTCTAGGAAGGGGGTCTCTTTGATAAGGATTCTTTACATCTTTAATGACTTCAAAATAAATTTGTCGCTCTTAATAGACAATCATATAATCATTGATGAAGTAAATCAAAGTTCCAATGGATCAATAAATGTCATCTGAATACTAAATTTTTTTATAGACTTGTCAACATGCGAATGAACTTAAATGACGTATTCAAGATACTGACGAAATTGATCATCTCCCAAGTCAATTGTCTCTCTCTCTCTCCTTTATCTAGAGAGAGAAGCTCCTCGATCAGGGTTCTCCTTTACGATGGAGAAACCCCATCAATTGATCCCCTTGTCCCCATCACCTGATCCATTTATCCCTTCTCTTCTTATTTTTGCTTTTGTGGCTAGCAATCTCAACATTGAGGTGGTGGTTAGGGATTTGCCACTTTTCAATCTATCCCCTTCACATGCCAACACTCCATTGTATGATATTATTATTTTCTCTACCAAGAATCTTACTCTTCTCACTACTTTGACTATAATTAAAGAAGCACAATATTAGCAACTCATCTCGGTACTACACTTTTTGTTCTGAATCTAATTATTCCGCTTGGGTGAATGTACTCTTTAGTATGCTTCTCTCTAATACTTAGTTTGATTAGATTCATAATTCTTCATTAGATATTATGATTTTTTTATGAATATTAACTTCTTGAATGATGTAAAAAAGTGGACTTTCGTTGAATATAAGTTTTGAGCATAATTAATTTGTTCATATCTGTATTGAGATTAATATATCTATTCCCTTGAAATAAGAAGTCTATATCGGTTTCCTATAAAAAATTTTTTTTTGATCATGTGTTTTATGAATCACCTTCTAAATAAGTGAAGGAGGCTTCAACAATGGGTCTAACAACATCATCAAAGATGAGTGCTACCCTTGTTTCAAAGCAACCCCTATCATGGATGAGACTACTGTTAATAATAAGAGTCCATTTGAACCATATATTATGGTCTAACGGAGAGCGCTAGTTCACCAATATCTCAGATTAATGATGGAGAAAACAAGAGACTCAAATAAGAATATGTCATGTTAAAACTTAATTGACTACTCTGATGGAGGCCCTATGACGATAGCATCACACCTTATCTTGCCTAAATCAAAATAGCAAATTCCGTAGGCACATCAGCAAAAGGATCCTTTTATGATTGAGATCAAGTAATCTTCTGCTAACATTCTTTGTGAAGTGATCCCACCATCCAAATCTACTTTAATTAATATTAGTTATGATATATAGATCACTACTCTAACGACTATCGAGACGAAAGATTTTGTCTTATTCTTCTTTAAATGCTTTCATTAATATTAGCATGATCTCTAAAGACTTACTATTCAATTCCATCATTATGTTTTGAGGATTGGGTCAAGGTCAAAATATTTCTCTTAAAAGTGGTAAAAAAAATTAATTGATTTATTTTTTTAATGTTTTAGTTCAAAAGGTGTATGTTGTAATAACAAAGGAAGACATTATTCTCACTATGCAAAACATTACTCTCACTCCAACGTGGATTACTCTGTATCTCCACATGTGGTTACCTTAAATGATCTAAAAGCCTTAGATCATGTAGATGATCAAGTTTTAATTGACCTTCTTCCTCCTCCTCCTCCTCCTCCTCCTCCTCCTTTGGGTGGGCATAAAGCTTTACCTTTCAAAAGTTCTAATGTGATTGCTAACCATGATAAGGGGCTTAATGAGACTACAAAACTAAAGAAAGGGAGGGTTAAATACCTTCAAAACATATTATAGGAGGATTTCTCTTCTTTTCTCTATGAATCAAATATGATTGACTCCTCTTCTCTCAATCTTGTTAACGAATTTAATTAACTAAAATTGTAGGAGACTTTATAGGAAGCTTATCAACATTATGTTAAAGTTAATCATATAGATTTGCTTTTTCTTTAGAAAACTCATTATTTAGTAGAGGATGCTACCAAGATTATGCAAACTGTGGGTCAACATTGGTTCGGTCATGCTCAAGGTGGCCTTCTCTTAGCTTGGAATTCCTCTTCCACTTCCATCCAAGTGCTTTCCAATTCTTAATCTTTGAATATTATTGTATAATTTAAAGACCTTTCCCCTGGGTTATTTTACTTGTTTATGTCAATACTATTTCTATCCTCGGTAATAATATATGGAACAGTCTCATAGCTTTAGATTTTTTTAGAGTTTTAGTGGTTTCTTGTTAGAGATTCTAAGTATATTTTAAATAGTGAGGATAAATGAGAAAGTTACTCTTTGCATGCTTTTTTTCTATAACATCGTAATTACCCTCTCACTACAATTACCCAAAACCCTATTCTTCTTAGACGTTGTTTTTCTTATTGGAACAAACATCACATTGGTCATCTTGAAGGTGTTCTTGCTTCTACCAACTTTAACATTCTAAATTTGAAACATAAGGACTCTACCATTTGCCTGAACGAGCAAGATCTCATTTTGTTATCCTCCCTTTATAATAATTACAATGCCCTTCTTATGGTGCAACACAGCTAAAATCAAATGGGCAATGATAGTGATCGTAAACAATGTATTTTTACAATCTTGTTTCCATGATAAGACACACTAACTTTATATATTCTATTAAAGTTGATGATGATATTATTTTTGATCCTAGTATTAATTATAATGAATTCATCTCATTTTACAAAAATCTCGGGTCTAGTTTTAGCATGAATAATTCATCCTCTTTACCTCATTTACATAACCAGGGCAATAGGGATAATGATCATTTTAATTTAATTAAAGACCTCTCTATAAATAAAATTTCTTCTACCATGAATTATTTTGCCCTTAGGATGACTATGCCTCAGAATTTTACTAAGCCTAGTAAGATATCAATAAAGATTCTATGTTTAAAGTTTTCTAACATTTGGTCTAAAATATTCTTCTATTTTATCCCTAAATATAAAAATCCCCTTTAGATCAAGTAGTTTAGACTCATATCTCTTTGTAATGTTAATCATCGTCTTCTTGCTAAGGGTTTAGTAAATTATATTAAGCCTCTTCTCTTTATCATATTTATGGGGCAATATGTATTTTTATTCGGTTAAAGCATTTATGATAATATTCTTATTGCATAGAAAATTTCAGAATTCATGTATAATTCTAAAAGTGAGCACATTTTTGTTCTTATTAAAATTGATCTTGAGAAGACTTTTGATAACCTTTTTTGACATACCATTGAACAGGCTCTTATTTAAACTAATTTTTCTTCAAAATTTATATTCTTATGGCTTACCCCTTATACTTAATAAGGCTTATAAGGAAAAACATATAACTCCTTTTAGCTTTAAGTGTACTATTAATCTGTGTCATCTTATGTATGCAGATGACATGCATCTTTATTTTCATGCTAATAGTCAGCCTTATGGTATAATTCTTAAAAATTTTCAACTTTATAAGTAATTAATAAATCAAAAAATTAATATCTTTAAATCCAAGATTTTTTTTTCCCTTAAGACACCTCTAGAGAGGCTTGTAAAACTATTTACAATAAATTTAATATATCAAAGAAAGAAAATATACTTTTAAATATCCTGAGACTTATATCCCTCCTAGAAGACCTCTTATTTTCACTTAGAATCATATTATTTAATTAATTTTTTCTAGATTAAGTAATTGGAATGACTTTTTTTTATCTTAAGCTTGTCAAATTATTTTAGTTAATTCTATTCTTAATTTACTTTCTTTGCATTTCTCAAGTATTATTTGGTTGCTTGAAGCTACTCTTAATAAGATTAATTGTATTGTCAAGAATTTTATCTGGCAAAAAATGATCATTTCAAGAGTATTCACTTACTCTCTTGAGAAATTATTATTTCTCCTAAAAGTGAGGTTGATTTAAGAATTCATGAAATTCTCATCTCTAAAATTTCGTTACAAGCCAAATGGATTTCCTTCTATCTTAATTGTGATTTCAATCTTTGGATTAGCATTGTCAAAACTAAATATGGTTCTATTCTTCCATGTAATTCAAGTTGTAGTTAAAATTTTTTTTCTTAATGCTTTTGATTATATAAGAGAAGGTTATTAAACATACTAATAAATGGCTTTTTGGTTAACCTTTTTTTTTTATTTTGTGATGCATGGGTTTTGGATATTCCTATTTCAAGAAAGCCTATTTTTTGTAATGTGAATATTCATACGTATTTTTTTGGTTGCTGATTTGATTTCAAATTTTGTTTGGAATATTGACCTCGTTAATGCTAACCTTATTTTTAGGATTGATTTATCTCACTGGCTTGGTGATAATAAATGGATGTGGCAGCTTCATAGTAAAGATTGAGCCCTCTTAACAAATCTACCTTTTTTTTTCTTTCAATTGAAAGCTCTTCTTGTATGGATAAGGATAGGTGGAATTATTTGTGGAAACTTCTAGCCTTGCCTTGAGTGACAATTTTTTGTTAAAAATTCTTGCACCATTGCTTCCTTGCCATAAACAAGCTCCAAGCTCTTGGTATTGGCTTCCTTTTTAGCTTAAGCATTTTGGAACAGTGCTTTTGAAACTTTGCTCCACTTATTCTTTCACTGTGATGACACTTTAGTTTTCTAAAATTTCTTATAATCCAAGTCGAGGTTCACTTTTAACCACAGTACTTCTTAGTCGGATGGTGATGAGCTTAGTTCTTTTGAGTATTCCTATTTGTATCAAAACATTGAGTGCTACATTCTTTTAGCTTTTTCGGCAAGCTCATGGCAGTATTATTTTTAATTCTTCCAAAAGAAACATTTTGTATCTATGTAATAGCCTTTACTATAACCATAATTATTGCTACATCTAATATTCCTCAGGGTTATAGAGAGATACATCAACTTCCAATTATATGGGAGAAACCTAGCAATGATTGGTACAAGCTCAGTTGTGTGTGATGGTTCTTGGAACCATCTTGAGAATGAGGGCTCCGGTTGTGTTATTAGAAGATCTAATGGTTCTTATATTTTGGTTGGATGTAGGTTTTTGGAGACAGGGCCATTTTATACCGCAGAGCTACTTTAATTTTAGCACTTAAGATAGCTAAGTTTGAGGGAAATCGACGAATTATTATATAAACTAATTCACAAGTCTTTGTAGATTTGAAGATTTGTAGTACCGAATGATACTGCTCGGTATGGATGGTACGTACCGGTCCGACAGGATACCGATACATGGATCACTCACTATCGCTCGATATTATTTTTTTATTTTTTAATAGAAAAGGTTATTTTTTTATTTTTAAATATGTGACGTTTCTTGGGTGGCGTCGCCGAGGCAACTTCTCGGGCGACGTCGCTTTTTTTTTTTAATATGCGACATTGCCCGAGGAGGGAGGCGATATTGTCTTAGGCAACATTGCTTTTTTTTTATAATATGCGACGTCGCCTAAGAATTTTTTTTTAATATGCGACGTCGCTCAAGAATTTTTTTTTTTAATATGCAATGTCGCATCGACAACGTCACCCGAGAAAGGATATATATATATATATATAATATTTATAATTATATATATATACCGAATAGTATATCGAAATATACCGTTCGGTATATCGTACCGAATCGAATAAGTATCGAAACTCCGGTACGATATGAAATTTTAATCTTTGATAGATTTGTTAAAGTATAAAACTCTTGTGCTATAGAGCATCTCAAACATTATAAGCAATCTCTTATATATTACTTACTCTTTTGAGCTTTTTACTTTTAAGTATGTTTATCGTGAGGACAATAAGAATACTAATTGATTGTTGAATTTTGCTAAAAGCCACTGCTAGTTGGAATAATGCTTTTTCATTAGAGCTCTCCTATTTTTTAAGCTATGATGTTTTAGAATTTTCTTGTATTAGGTTGACGAAGCAACAAATTTATTTTTTTATTTAAATAAAAAAAAGATACCAATAAAATGAGGGTCTACTTTATTGATTGGTATAAGAAGTTTTGAAAACACAGGATCAATGAGATTGTTGAAAAATACTTTATTGACCGGCATCTTTACCCTTCTCTTCCTGTTATTGAAAATTACTTTTTGTTCTTCTTTAATTAAATATTTATTGACCTTCAATCAGATGGATCTAGGCAAGAGTCTTAGCCTAGATAGATTTATGTTTGAATTTTTTAAATCTTTTTGGGATGATACTAAGTTTAGTAATTTTTTATGAGTTCAGCTCTTTTTATAGAAACAATGTCACATCTACTATTTGGGGCAAAACTTATTTAGTCTTCATATCCAAAAAAAAAAAAAAATCCTAATGGTTCAAGAATCAATGATTTCATACCTTTTGTTGCTTTGTATGATGTTTTATATAATTTTTTTCTCAAGTTTTGGCCTATAAGATTAAATTTTACCTTGATAATCTTATAGATAAAGAAAACAAAACGCTTTCAAAGAGATCTTTATAATAACATATTAATTGCTAATGAAGTGATGTATACTATGGCTAAATCTCAAAGTAAAACTCCTCTTATCCTAATAAAACTTGATGTAGAAAAGATGTATGATAGAATCTCTTGGAAAGCCATTGAATAGACTCTCATTAAAATGAATTTTTAACCTAAAACGATGGAATGAATTCTTGCTTATATCTCTTCAAACTATTTTTCTTGTCAACTCAATGAGAAGAGTTTTAACCGATTTTTTTCTCGTCGAGCAATTAGGCAAGATGATCATATATCTCCTTACAATTTTGTCATACTTCAACATATTTTCTCTAGTCTCTTTAAGAATCTTAAAAATTAAAAAAAATACTCCTTTTAACTTTAAAGGTATTCAAAATTTCTCATTTTCTTGTAAGAACACTACTACTAAAGCTTTAGATATCTTTTCCAATCTCATTGACCTCAAGATTGACAAAGGTTGTGATTCCTCTACAAAACAGAGAATTTATAATAATCTTAGAATTCAAGAAGGCAGTTAGCTCTTAAAGTATTTAGGAGCTTAAATCTATCCAGGTAGATTAGCCAAAAGTTTCCAACAGTTCATGATTGATAAAGTCACTCAAACTCAAAGGATTAGTCTTACATTCTGGTAAAATCTATTTTAATTAATTTTGTTATTGATGATATTCCTTCTCATACCCTTTTTGGCTTCAAGAATGTGTGACAAAATACTTAAAGAATTATTATAGTGATTAGGGATTCCTTTGCCCCCCCCCAAAAAAAAAGAAGTGGATAGGGATTGTTTTTTAGAATTTTAATCCTCATAAAAAGAAGACTTACCTTGTTAGCTTGGATAGGATTACTCATCCTAAAGATTTGGGAGGCTTTCGCATTAGAGACATCCTTATTTTAGAAAACACTGTCAATGCTAAAAAGCTTCTACCTCTTCTAAACAAAAGAAACAAGTTATGGGTGCAGATCATTAATCCTAAATATAGCTGTTTTAAGTCTTTGACTGATAACAAAGTGATTAATTCTTCTAAAACTAGAAGACATTTGTGTGACATGTTGGAATCTACTAAACTTGGGCATTGAAATTTTGCTCAAAATAGGCAAACCACTAATATTTGGGGTGAATCTTGAATTTCTAATTTATCATTTTGTTGTCAATTTGTTAAAGAAAAACAATGGAATGTGAACTTTCTATATCAAAATTTTCATCCTTGTTAATTTTCTGAGATTTTAAAGATTTGTATTCCCTCTAATCCCAATGTTAGATAATTGAATTTAAATATTCACACCCTAAAAGTATCTATCAAATGACTAAAAGAAAAACTTCCCTCTAATGTTGTGTATAGAAATTTTTTTTTTGGAAAAGACTATCTACTTCCATATGATATTCTAGCTTTTTAACTATGCTAAAAATTTTTTTCTTGTCAAAATATGCCATCTTTATTCTGATTCTATTCAACATGTCTTTGTTTGAAATGTTTTTTTTCTTGTAAATATTAGGAATTAGTCTAGATTAGACTCAAATTTTCTTTCGGATTGTTAGATATTTGAGTGGAAGGACAATGAGAAGTTTATTTTGCTTAATAGGAAAAATTCTTTGTATCACAATCATCGACAAGCCATTCTCTATCTGGTGCACTTTTACTAGTGATTATGAGAATAATTCGATGCATTATGAGGGAATTAGAAAGAATGGAAGGGGTTTGACACTCCTAAGCAAATCAATATTTTTGCACACAAACTTGATAACTATTGTAGATTAGTTCATTTTTGACACTCCCGTAATAGATTATTAATGAAGATTTATATTTTATAAAAAAATATATATAATGATAGTTGTTAAGTTAAATTTTGATTTTCCAAATTAAAATTTTGATTCAGAGTCAATTAGATTCTTGTTCAAGAGGTAATGTCATTCATGTTCATCTCTAATTGCATCATAACTTGCAAAGTTACATCGAGAGTATTATCGACAATATCTTTCAAATGATTAAGTCAATAAGGGTCTTGAAGGATTCCACTAATGCTTTTCATAATGAAAAAGTTCATCTTGGAACACATTTAAGGAGCACCTTTATATGAGCTTAAAATACTGTTATTTTTATAATAAATGTCAATTACAAAGAAGATGGTGCAACTCTTCTGAATTTAATTATGATTATAGTGTATCAAACCCAAAATATGATAATGCTTAATTTATTTAGATGAAAGTTGAATTGTCAATAACGTGCCAACCACGTGATGTCGAGATGTTGATTATATGGTACTGAGATTTTGTTCAAGTAGTGTTGAGGTGTAGATCATATTATTATTCTCATATCAATAGTTGTTAAAATATGAGTAGATTTTTCTCTGATATATTAAAGATTTAGAGTTAATTTGGGTCTAATATCAGTGTCAAGTTTACTATTATCAAGATCAATTATTATTCATTCATGACTCTATTTTTTATTTCAATCCAAATTTGAGTATCGAAGGTATCAAATTGGACCTTCCACTTGACTCTAATATTTTTACGTATCGATCATCAAGCGATAGGCCAACACTCACTCGAGTCACCCTCTAAATTATTTATCTTCGACATCCTACCCAGGCAACATGAGACCAACAACTCATACCGTGAGAGGCATCACTCATGATCGCATTCATCAACTGCATATATTTTAAAAAGCTCTTTCTGATTAATTAACAATAGAAGATTTGTGAGGATTTATAAGCATAAATATTTTATTAAATATATTATATAGAGCCGTCCAAAGTGGAGCACCCGAGACTTCTCCTAAAGGTCAGGATAAAGTGGAAGTCTACAGGAGAATGGCGCGATTTCGACGGTCGAAAATTAATCAAAATGTGAGCTGCTACACTTCATGCGTTGTATTAGTCTGGTGGACTTTCTCGATCGAAATGTCAAAGGACGAGATGAGGTGGATTTGAGTCGACGAAACATTGAAGGTGATGTGAGATTCGATCGTCCACGTGTCAACCCACATATCAATACCGTAACCCCCACCGCACCCGATGCCCTTCCTTCTCCTTCATGATCTCGAGACATGACTCATCCATTTCTCATGCCATCGATGCCCGAATATAAGCTGGCCTTTGAATGAAAACGAAATTTTATGTTCTCCGAATATAAATATAGATATAACTTCTTGCAGTAATTTCGTCGATGGATTGATTAGTTTCGTAGCCAATGCATTCATGTATCCCAACGCTTGCCAAGAATAGGGTTTGGGAGGCTCTGATTAAGACGCGTACCAAACTACGACATAGGGACGGATGGGGCCAAGGGCCCCACTGATTAATTATCCATTGCCCGAATCACGTCGCGGTGCGGGGGAGGGGTAGCTGGGCAAAGGCTTCCCCCCCCCACTGGGGCGTGGCAACATAGTAATAATTCATCACACGCGATCCGCATCGCAACAATTCTCTCACCCCCCACCGCATTTACTTGGAGAGTGCACGTATCCCTCGTCACGTGACTCCCATTAGCCATCACAACCCTGTTCTGTCTCGTGACTTGGACTTTAAGAGTCGCGTATTCCAGATCGGATCGCTCACTCCAAGCTATGGCTGCGACCTGCTGCTGAAGCAAAGAGCGAGATAGGGGGAGGAGTGAGGCCTCCATGTGCCTCTGTCGCTCTCTCTCTCTCTCTCTCTCTGTAAGGGAAAAGTGTGACGGTGAGAGGTGGCTCCCACGGCATACTACGGATCATTCATTGTCGCCCATGTGATACAACCATCCAACTCAACCAACTGCGAAACGGCTGGCCATCACATCTCCCTGCACTGTTTGCAGCAGCAGATGGGCCACTGCGATGAGTGCGACCGGAATTCGAAGCGCCCAAGCAAACGAGGGTTAAGTTGGAGGTGATGAAGTAACCGATGGAGAGTTATCTCACCTTCATCCAAACCACCACCAACACCCCCTTAAAGGCCATCGACGTCGGTGGCTTTTGTTGACTCGTTGGAGGGCCCTACGCAGAGGCGGGAGGGACTCTGAATATTAAATACGAAGAAGATGGACTCGGGATACGGCTCGGACAAAGTTGAATGCCAAATCACTTTTACTTTGAATGATTTGGTTGTGAGCTTCTAATTCGTCATGCTCTCTGTATTGATCGGTGACTACTGGCTCGAGAGACCATAATTTTCTGGCTCATAGAAACGATACTTGTGGGCAAGCGCAGAGAGCAAGTGATGCCGACACAGCCAATAAAATAATTGGGTGGGCGACACGGTGATCAGCTCCACACCAAAGCCAAAACTTAGTACAAACTCGTTTCGCAACATTACTACCATCATATCCTGCCATCAAAGACCGCCACTAACATTATACATCCATGTCTTTCTTCCACCACATCTCCTTCAAGCACTGCATTCTCTATACCTACATCTCTACATTATATATATAAATATATAACAGCGATAACTGTGGAGAGCCGCGGGGGTGGTGGTTCGAAGCGGGTTCAGATCCGGGGAGAGAGGCGGTTCACGAGAGCCAAGGCGTTGCTGGTGACGTGCGCCACCTCCACCACCCGCTTCCGGATGGCGGCCCGGACGGCGGGGCCGGCGTTCTGGGAGAGGCTGTCGAGGCAGGTGCCCTCGTCGGTGAGGGCGGCGCTGACCCAGGTCTGCACGTTGCTGAGGTGCCAAGCGAAGCGGGGGCTCCGAGCCCGCCCCATCCGCTTCATCTCCTGCACCGACCGACGGAGGCGGTCGACGCTGTCCCTCATCGTCTCCATGCAGTCCTGCACCGCCCCGGACTCCCGGGACCGCACCGGCCGCACCCCCACCGACACCCGCCTCACGAAGGCCGAGGCCGACCGCGCCTTGTCCGCGCTCACGGCCAGGGCCGCCGCCGCCACCCCGCGCGGGCTCCGGCGGACCGGCGGCGCGTAGGCGGAGAGGCAACGCTCGCAGAGGTGGGGGTACTGCGTGGCCCGGCACGAGGAGCGGATGTAGTCGCTGGGGACGCCCCTCGCCTCGGGGGCGAGCGCACCGGCGAAGGCGCAGAGCGCGGCGCCGAGGAGAACCATGGAGAGCGTGACATGAAGCTCCATTGCAGCACTCGCTTCCCACTTTCCTTCGTTTCCCGGCTTTTCTCCCTTATTTTACTCGAGCGCAGGGCTCGGCTGTTGGGGGCCATTATATAGAAGAACGGTGGCGTGGGTGTCACGTGATACGCCACCTTCTTCTTCTTTATTACGACTTAGGAGTACACAAATAAAATGATAAAAGAATCAAGGGAGCATCATACTTGACATCGGGCTCGCAATCATTCATACTGGATCAGAATGAGCTAAACTCGAGTTCGTGTGACGTTAATGTCGCTCGATCGATTCTATTTTATTTTATTTTATGTTTCTTGCGTGAGAAAAATAAGAAACAGAAAGCCGGACGGGAGCTATCGATGCAGACATGTGCGAGCCACGATACAAACACATGGCCACCTATTTCGGCACACTTCAATTATTCAACTTGCCAGGCGACGAAGAGACACGACCAAGCACACGTCACGTGATCTGTGCTCACCGGTTTATAGGAGAACACCCGCCCTAACCAAGACCACGTTTTTGGTAATAACACTGGTTTAATTGCATAATGTGATACGTGAGGGTTGTTGGATTTATAGGTCTGGTAATGGATGGATTCATAGACCGTGGAAATTAGGGTACCACAGCGCTTACCTTCAACGAACGTACCGCAACGCTGAAGGTTTGACGCAACTGCTGCCGACACCGCCAGCACTCGGTGCCAATAGAACAATCCACGGCGCAGCGCTGTAATTAATTATGGGGAACGAGAGCGCGGCGTGCTGCGTTTCGTGTTGGTATTATAAGCGCGCAAAGGACGTACGTCGCGAGAGACGAGTGGAGGTGGAGCCTCGTCGGCTTAAAATCTTTTGGGACAAGAAGGATCGGATCACGTGGAAGAGATCGGTCACAATATATTTAGCCGAGATGAGGGCTCGCTCAAACACATCGGTGACACGTCAATAGTTTTGAATATACAATAAATCTTGTCAGCACCCTCCCAGCTTCCCATTTAGAGTTATGCTTTCAAATGGAGTCGACCATGAGCTGACAACGACGATTTACACACGGTGAAAATATTAGATGAAATAATGTTGTCGTTTATAAAAATGATAACATCTTTTAGGGATAAAATGTTAATTATTGAGATTATAGATCTATTTTCAATTTTTCTTTCTTGCTCCTTGTTAGTGCAAACAACTTTATGCCGTGGCCTCGGGCCGTCGCGGCTGGGTTCGAGCCGAAAACGGATAGGACCTCCAGGTAACGTCCTGGGGATTCGAGTCGACGGCGAGGGCTCCTCTGGCGATCGTGCCTTGCCTTCGTTCCTGCACAAAGATCGGGTCGGGAAGAACTCCGCCCGACCCCTCCGACGATCAAGTCAGTAAAGACAGGCCTTTTTAAGGGAGTTTTTAGGGTCCAAAGGGAGAGAAAGAAGTCCTCCCCTCTTTACGTTCAATTGCTGGGGTTTATATGAACCAGATCGTTGCTTGTTGGCGTGTTTGGAGCGCTACGCCTCTGATGGCGTCTAGCAGCACGCCAAGGACCTGACCCCTGTTGGATGATGACATGTCTCGGGGATCGTGCCGCCTGCAGGGGTAGGCGGCGTCACATCTGTCGATCAACCTTGGGCACAGTCAGCCTTGTGCGGGACCGGGGGCATCACTCTGGCGTAAGTGGCATGGGCTTACGTTACTTCCCATTTATTGCCCTCATCATTCTCCCCCCCCCCCGAAGGAAGCCCTGCCTCAGTGCTCATTCGGGGGTCCGAGGCTGGCTTCAAGTAGACTTCTAATTGGCGCGGGGGGATGCTTTTTGTGGACCCACAGTGGACATCTGTTAGCTCGTTATTCAAGAACGGGTGTCTGGCGTTGTTAGGGGAAACAACTTTTCATGACCCGGGCGCGCAGCGGAATCGAAACCGAAGTCGTCTCGATGGTCGGGCGTCGATGGCTCATGCGCGCCGTCGATGTTCTCCGAAGCGTGCGCTCCTCGTCGGGGCGAGACTGCGGCCAAAGCGGGTCGGATGCTCGCCCGACCCTCCGACGCCTGTCAAATCGGATGGGAGTAGTGAGCGTTATATAGAGAGAGAGAGGTAGAGAGAGATCCTTTGGAGTCTTGGCCCGTCGGAGTTCCCAGTGAGTTGCGGGGGTGTCCGAGTCTACTCACCTCTCGGGACGGTTCTGCGTGGAGCAAGGGTTGGAGGAAAAGATCCAGATCCGCTGATCCGTCACCAGCCCCTCCCCCTCTTTTCTTCTCCCCCACCCCTCCTCCGCCTTACCCGTCGCAAACGGTCGGACGGAGGGCACTGCTATCTGCGGGTGGCGTGCGGGCACGACCTCGCGGTCGGTCAGTGGTCAGCCCAGGTGGGTAGTTGGGATGATCTTGAGGAGAGCGGCGTCGGGCTGTCGCATCGTGGGCGGTTAGGGGCGCGGGAGAGCGATGGCGTCATCCGGTTATGACGAAGACCGGTGTCTCGTCATACTTAATATCCTTATCACTACCCCCAAAAAGCCACTCCTGCGGGACAATTTGGAGGTGTTGCTCGGAAGAACACGGTTGCCTCTGAGATCTCGGCGGAAGTTCCAGTGTTGTGTCATAAGCGGCCAGGTGCTTTGCAAGATACGAGTCGGCGCGCTCAAGACCGAAAAGCCGATGATCGAGGAAGCTCGAGATCACATGTGAACCAGATTCGGGATAAAGAAGTCGAGGAACCTCAAGACCAGCCATAGTCGCAGGAACGGAAATCGTTAGGGATATAGTGCCTTGAAACCACCGCTCAAGGCCTAGGATGCGATGATCGAGCGTCGCTCAGATCGTATGCTTAGAACCAGATTCGGGATAAAGGGAGTCGAGGAACCTCGAGACCGTAGAAAGCCATAGTCGCAGCCGTGCGTTCGGGATATGATCTTAGAAACCAGCTCGAGGCCTGGGATCTAGATGATCGGCCGATCGCTCAAGATCATGTACCGCGCCGTTCGGGATAGTGAAGTCGGGAGCGCCCGAGTTCCGTTTGCCAAGCAGCGTCCGTGTCGGAGGTTGAGACTGCGAGTGGGCGATTGAACGCCGTTAGGTGGCGGTAGCTCGGGTAAGGCGGCGATGTCGAGTCGTTCGGAAAGTCGTTGGCTACTAGGGGTCGAGTCACGCCTGCGACTTGAAAACTCGTGATAGCCAGTTGCCCGTTCGGAAGGTGTCTTGGCCAGAGTGCGCTCAGGCACAGAGCAGTATGGCCCGCCGGGTCCGGGATGTGTGTGGCCAGTGCGCTCGGGGCCTAGAAACGGAATAGCCGAACTGCGTTCGGGATAAGAAGTCGAGAGGCGCTCGATTCTCCTCGCCAAGCCGACATCCGGAAGTCGGGAGTTGAGGCAGCGTCGAGTCCTCCACCTTCACCGACCCGTCCTTTTTGGTACAAAGGGTGAGTCACGCTACGACCACGAAGAAGCCATAATAGCCGAACCGCTGCTCGAAAAAGGGGGTCGAGGAGACGCTCGATTCTCCTTGCCAAGCCGACGTTCGAAAGTCAGGGTTGAGACGCGTCAGGTCCTCCCTGCTTACCGACCCGCCATTTTGGTACAAGGGGTCGAGGTCACGCACACGACCCGAGAAACCATAATAGCCGAACCTCCGTTCGGGGTGTGTGGCCGAGCTGCTGCTCCAGGCCCGTATCACGTGGTCGAGCGTACCGCCAAAACCTAGAAGACTGTAATAGCCAACCGGCTGCTCGATGGGGGCCGAGGCACCGCCAAGGCCCAAGATGCTGGTCGAGCCGCTGCTCAAGACCTAGAAGATCGTAATAGCCGAACCGCTGCCGATGGGGGCCGAGGCACCGCCAAGGCCCGATGCTGGTCGAGCCGCCGCCAAGACCTAGAAGATCGTAATAGCCAACCGCTGCTCGATGGGGGCCGAGGCACCGCCAATGCCTCAGATGCCGCTGGTCGAGCCGCCGCTCAAGACCTAGAAAACCGAACCGCCGCCGTGCCGCTTCGAAAAACGGCTCGCGATAGTGTGGTTGCTGGAATCGAGGATACCGGGCGCGGATAAGTTTCTTACCCGGGGTGTACACGCCGCCTCTTCATCAATATGACGCCGCGCTCGATCGCCTGATGTGATGCTATTGGGCGATGTGGCGGTGTCATGTCGCCGCCGCCTCGAGGCGAAAGGTCGAGGTTCCCTTTTCTATAAATAGGGGCCTCGCGTCTCTCTATCACTTTATTAGCGGAGTTCTCATCTCTTGTCCTGCCGTCGTCTCCCTTCAAGTTTTCTCCATAGGCTCCGGTGCCTTTTAGCTTCTTCCAGCCGGTTTCTTTCTTCATAGGTTAGTGCGCGATGGGGCTTCCTTCCACTTCCTCTTCCTCTGCTTCTTCCTCCTCCTCACCATCGCTACAACCCGCCGCCGCCTCCCTTCGTCTCCTCCTTCCAGCCCTTCCACAGATGCAAGCGCGCGTGCCTTAGAGGCCTTAATGTGGCCGCGCATGACCAAGACTCCGCCTTGGACGAGCGATGGTGGGATTCTCCGGCGCCACGGCATCCCGAGGAGTTCAACCTCTTGGCCTGGCGGGACAGCGGGGCTTTTGACCTGTTCCCAAGGGCTTCGCCCGACCGCCGATGCCCTAGAGGCCGGCTCGCTTCCCTCGCACCTACCATCGATCCTCGCATCTCCCCGTGGCGATTTCGCCTTCCCAGATAACCCCAACTCTTGGCGGTATCCGGTGGTTTTCTGGGAATGCCACTACGCCAACATCGCCCGACCGCGACCTTTTCTCTCGCTCGCCTCTTCAAGGGGTTTGGCTACTTCGCCGCACGACTGTGGTTCCGGTTAGCGCGCCCCACCAATAACAAAGGGTGGAAGAGGCGCTTCTTTTTGTCCAATGCCAAATGGATCGGGTTTTGGGGTTCGGTGGTCGCTGGCGACCATCGACAACACCGCCTGGCCGAGTGCCGAGGAGCGTGCTCACCTTGAGCACCGAGAGTAATCCTCCTTCCTCGCAAGCCATCCGCAACATGTCGAGCAGTTGGTCGGTGGAGGCCTGACTAAGTCCGCGCCTCGGGTAGGTCCGCCGTTGTCTCGCCTCTTTAGATTGCTGCCATACTCTATTTTCTCGACATATCTGCCGCTTTTGCAGGATGGTGAACTCGCGATCCTTCCACGACTCGTGCTCCGAGGGGACCATCTTCGCGCTCTCCGGCGGCTCTGCGGCGGGGACGGCTCCGCGACCGCCGGCGAGGGGCGCCCCAAGAAGAGGGCGAAGGCCCCAACGTGGTGGGACTCGAGACGCCAACGGCCGTGGCCGGGCGGGCTGAACGATCGGCACCACCACTCTCGCCGAGAGTGCCGGTCCACCAGGGGCGACCGAAGGGCCAGCCCTCCAGCCATGCGCCGACTCGTGCCGGGTCACGCCGGGAAGGATCACCGCCTTTCCGAATGATGGGTGAGGTCCTTCGGCCGCGTGAGCGACCCTCTCGAGGCCCGGCAGGCATGGTCTGCCCCGGGGACAAGGTGTGGGTCGGGAGAGCCTCGCCCGCTATCTCCGAGGGGCGCCCATCCCGACATGGCTCGACTTATACACGCCTGGCGCCGCTGCCAAGTCCGCCAAGTCGGTGTTGTGGGTAAGCACCGCTTTACTTGTATCCTCTTGGCCGAAGTTCTGCTTCATCCCTTTCAGCGCCTTTTTCTTGTGCAGGGTCCCCACTACACCACTCCCCACCTCGACCGGGTGCATGACTCCGGTCGCTTGGTGCATGGCCTGGGTGAGCGCAACTTGGAGTTGCGCCGCCAGCTCGAGGAAGCCCGAGCGGGTCGGGACCCGAGGCGTTGCCGCCGCCGAGCAGCGGGCGCGGACATGGGCGCGAAGTTGCGCGTCGACCGCTGAAGCTCGAGGCGCCGCCGACAGAGGCCGGCCGCAGGCTTTCTCCGACGCCGGCCGAGAATCGCCCGATGGAGGAGGCTCGGATTGGCCGCTGCCGACTCGAGGAGGCCGAGCCGCAGCGCCGTGGAAGCCCTTGCCGCGCGAAGGGAGTCGCCGAGAAGGACCGGAGGCGCCGACGATACAAGAAGTCGGAGGGCTTCTCTCGCCCGACCGGACGGGCCGTATCGTATCGCATTTGCACGGATACAAAGTTGCCCCGCCCGCTCCGAGCTCGTCCTCCGTGCTCGACGGCCGAGGAGGATCCTTCGCCTCATGCCCCGAGGATCGGGGTCGACATGCTCGGCGAGGTTCCTTCGACGACGCCTTTCCGAGCGCGGCCTCAAGACCTCTTTTCTTCTTTTTTGGAGGGGTTCTCTTGCTTTTTGTAATTCTTCTTCCCCACCAGGGGCACATTTTGTAATCCAAAACTTTTTTGATAATACAAATATGTTTTCTCCATACAATCTCCGACTTCTTTCCAATGGCCTGAGTCTGGCATCAATTCACTTCCGTTTTGTCCTTAAACAAAATATTTCTTAAGGTTGTGGACATTCCAAGTCCCTGAATCGCTGCTACCATAGTCGCGAGCCTAACGCTTCTGGCCTGACTACTTGGATTACTCAGAGGGGCCTTCCCACTTTGGTGCAAGCTTGCCCTTCGAGTGAGCGGGTCGCTTATCGCCTGCGAGGACTAAGTCGCCATCCCGAGGGGTCGAGGGCGCACTCTTGTTGTAACTCCCGCAACACTTCGCACGCCAAAGATTTTTACGCGCGCGTTGGTCCTGCTCTTCTAGCAGGTCTAGGCCAGCCCGAACTCCCGGGCCGAGGCGGATTCTCATAGTTCTCCACCCGAATGTTGGGATGACCAACTCGCGTAGGATCGCTTCCACGCCGAATGCAAGGTCAGAGGGGACTCGCCTGCCGCCTTCGGGTAGTCCGCAGAGACCATAGGATGTTCGGAGCTCGCCGACCCACCGATCGGGCTTCCAGTCCTTTCCTAAGTCCATCCAGATAGATCGGTTGGTCACCTCGGCAAGCCCGCTGGTCCGGGGTGGGCCACCGAGCTAAACCTCACCGATGTGGTAAGTCGCGCAGAACTCCGAGAACCGAGTGTCGGCGACCGGGTCCCGCATCGCGATGATAACGCTGGGCAGACCGAATCGGTCACGATGTTCTTCCATACGAACTCGCTCGACCCGCTCGGCCAGTAATGGTTGCTGTGGGCTCGGCCTCCACCCACTTGGTGAAGTAATCTATCCCCACAATAATATGTCTCCGCCGCCGACGCCGGAACGCCCCAAGAGGTCCATCCCCATCGAGCGAAGGGCCAGCGCAATCCATGGAGGCGAAGGGACCGCGGAGTCGCGGCGCGGCCCGGCGCCGCAGTATCGTGACCGCCGCACGAAAGCCTTGGCGCCTCTGGCAGCCAGAGGCCGCACAGCCCCGGCGCAGATTTTGAAGGCCAAAGTTCGGCCGCCCATGTGCTCCCCACAAATCCCGCCGTGGACCTCCGAGAATCGCCTCACTCCGGATCTAAGCATCGAGTAGGGGTGGAAAACGACCTTTGTAGAGTCGCCGCCGATTTCGCAGCACCACGCTCGAAGTTCGCGGAGCCGCCGTGCCTTGACCTCATCCGCAGCAGACCTCGCTTGTACTTCAAGATTTCGAATCCACGCTGGTGGGGTGGTCGACTCGGGATCCCCGATCTCCATGATGGCCACCGACCGGTGTCGCCCCTCGACCGGATGTTCCTCCGATCGGCCCCGAGGCCGGGCCATGAGCCGGTCCGCCTGGCTGCTCGGGACTCCGCACCCCGGACAGAGTGAAGCGGGAAAGTTAGAGGTTCGGGCTTTACCTCGGCCGTATTCGACATGGTCGCGCCCCGCGCTCGACATTTCCACCAACTTGCTCGGCGACAAGTTGGGAATCCGTGAGAATGTGGATTGCTCCTAGTTGCATCTCGCCGCCAAACGAGGCTCGCCAACTACCGTATTCGGCCTCGTTGTTTGTGGCCGCTGGCCGGCGAGGGAACGCCGAAAGCGTGTCCGCCGATCCTCCGCACGAGTCCGCCACGGCCCCGAGCCGAAGACCCATCCACGCAAAGATCCGCCTCTGGATTTGCTCAACGCCGCTCGGTGTCAACTCCGAGATAAAATCCGCCAAGGCCTCGGGCCTTGATGGTCGTTTCGCCAGCAGCAGGTCGAACTCTGACAGCTCCACCGACCATTTGAGGAGACGCCGCTACGCCAAACTTAGAAAGAACTTGACGCAGGGGTTGGTCTGGCCAATACCTCAATCGTATGGGCTTGAAGTAGGGGCGAGCTTCCGAGCCGCTTAGAATGAGTGCCAAGGCCAGCCTTTCGATGGGAGGATAGCGCCGCCCGCCCACGCAAAGACATGGTCGGTGTAGTAAATCGGGTGTTGCGATCGGGGCTCCTTTCACAAGCACCGAGCTCATCGCATGCCGAGATGCCGCCAGATAGAGGGTAAGTTTTTCTCGCGCGACACCGAGGTAAGTCGGGTAGCTCTGATAAGCGCCGCTCAGGCGCGAAGGCTTCCTCGCACTCGCCCATTGGAAGTTCTTCGGTCTTTGAGGACTCTAAGAAAGGGAGACACTTATCTCCCGATCGACAAACCGACATAGCCGCTATCCTTCCGTTAAGGCATTGAAGCTCCTTAATCGTGCTTGGAGATCTCATGTCGGTGAGAGCTCTGATCTTCTGGTTGGCATCAATTCCTCTCGTATGATGAACCCGAGGAACTTGCCCGATGTCACGCCAAGGCGCACTTGGCCTGATTAAGGCGCATCCCATACCTTTCTCGTGGCGAAGGTTTCCCGCAAGTCGCCAAGGTGTGCAGCCCCGCGCGACTTTTCACGATCATATCGCCCACGAGCTCCATATTTCGCCCTATTTGCTCGCGAATACCTTGTTCACCATCCTTTGGTAGGTGGCGCCGCGTTCTTTAACCCGAAGGGCATAACTTTGTAGAAGTAGGCTCCTTGGGGTGTGTGGAAGGTCAGATGTTGCCGATCCCTGGGGCCATCCGGATCCGGTTGTAACCGAGTAGGCGCCCATGAAGGAGAAGCGCGCATTCTCATGGCTGAGTCGACTCAGCTGGTCGATCCTAGGTAGGGGAAGCAATCCTTCGGCAAGCCCGATTTAGATCGGTGTAGTCAACACACATCCTCCACCTTCCATTAGGCTTCTTGACGAGGACTACATCGACAGCCCATCGAGGGTACCGGACTCTCCTCAATGAAGTCGACGCCAAGAGCCTATCAACTTCCTTCTCGCACAGTTGTTGGCGCCGAGGGACCGAGGCCGAGGTCTCGCCTCACCGAGCGCGGTCGGGGAAATGTAGATGGTGTTGGGCGACTTCGAGTCGATTCCCGGAGGTCGCAGCTTGTCCAGCGAAGACATCGGGCGCTCGAGGAGGTCTGAGCCGCGCCGCCTGATCACCTGTGTCCGAGCCAATCCCGATCGTCCGACGGACGGCCATCTTGCAGCGGAATATTAACCGCCGGGTTTGTTGGCTCGGATGTTTCGGCGCGCAAGGCCCCGCGCGGTCTTCGAGGGGCGGTTCCGCCTTTTCCTCTTTCCTGTGGAGGTCGCCACAAGTAACACCGCTCGACTTGAGGATCTCCCGCACCTCCCCGACTCCGGCTACCGGTGGGGAACTTGTGGTCCGTGGTATGTGGACGTAACGGCCCTTAGCTCGCTGAGGGTGGGTCGCCCAGATGGCGTTATACGCAGAGGGGAGGTCGACTCACCAGAAAAGTTACCAGCAGAGTCTTGGCCTTCGGGGAATCGCCGAGGGTCAATGGTAGGGTTACAGCACCCCGCGGCGAGATCGAGTCGCCGGTGAAGCCAGTGAGCGCCGAGTGCAAAGGCTTCAGGGCTTCCTTCGGCAGCCCCAACTTCAAAAAGGCCTCGGCAGAGGATGTCACGAGCTACCGTTGTCGCACTCATAATCCTCCTGACCGCGCTGGCAATTCGGGCCGACACCACCAACAAGCATCGTCATGCTCACATTACTCCCATATCCCCGAGGGGAATGTGATCTCCGGCCTGAGGGAGGGTGATATTCTGCCGCGACGGCCGCATAAGCCCTTCGCCCGAGGCGCTATGTCCTCCAGCGTGGTCCTCTGATTACGCCGATATGTTGCTCGACCGGCCTTCGGGCGCAGTGGATGGAGCCCGCGATGCCGGAGGTATTGATCGAGGTGACCTCTTCGATCAGCTCTTCGATTTGTCGCCTACCGTAGCATTGTTCGCGTCATGTCCGCTTTTGCCGGCGAAAGCGCAATACCGTGCTATCGCGAGCCGCCGCCCTTCATCCGGGTGGCGGCTTGAGCATTCCCGCCTCCTTGATCCGGAGGAATATTTGTGTCCGAGACGCCTTCAAGGGGGAGGTGGCGGCTCGGCCACAGATGGGTCGAGGCGGCCGATGCGGCGCCTGGTGCGGGACTCCCGCTCGGGCGCCGGCCCCGACGGATGGAGTAGGATGCCCCTGGCCGTTCTTCCTTCCTTCCCGACATCCGTGACTCCGCCACGCATCGACTTGCTCGCCAAACATTTCGCGATGGACGGGGGGTCGCTTCCACCAAGGACCAAAGAGAACCTCGACGGCCGCAACCCCATCATGAATGCTCGCACCAATAACGATGGGTGAGCATCCGATAATTCCTGCATTCTCCGTGGTGAACCTTCGCACGGCGGAGAGGGGTTCGCCCTCCTTCGCTTCAAACCCGTGAGGAGCGCGACAGAGGGCTTTGGTCGCAGAACGCCAAAAAGCGAGCTCAAGTCCTTGGCGAGCTGTTCAAAGGATGTCACCGACCCGCTTTTTAAGGTAATCGCATCATGTACACGCGGATCCTTTCAACGCAGTGGGGAACGCCCGCACATCAAGGCGTCCAAGTTCCATATAGGGCCATTTGAGCCCGAAGGCGCGACGTGATCGGCCGATCACCGACTCCATCATAAAGGTCGATGGAGGGAAGACGGAAGTTCAGGGCACCGGGTATTCCCGTGATATGCTGGCGAACGGGACTCCGCGAGGCACTTCCCGTGCTCTTCTTGACTTACGGACGCCCTTTGCACCTCCTCCAGCGCCGTGGCGATGGACCGGACCGAGCTCAAATAGGTCCGCTGAAGTTCAAGACACCGCCGAAGTTCAAAGTGACGCCCAAGTTTTCAAGAGCCCGGTTCGCCCCTGAACCCGGCGAGGTCGAGAAGATGGTGCCGCGCAGACGCTTCGCGATGCCGAGGAAGAGGTTCCGGCGCTTGAGGGTCGGCTCGCCTCGAGCAAAGTAGGAGGACACCGACAAGATTTCGCCAGGTCCGACTGCTGGGAGAGGTCTCGAAAGGCCTCCACCGTGACTGGGGAAGTGTGGAACCCGACTAGGCGGGTAGAGTCCGGCGCCGCTAAATATATTCCAATAGCGATCTATAGTTGCGCGGATCGCCCTCTCCGGTTCGAGGTCTCATGGACCTCCGCCGAGGTGCCACCGGAAACGACCTTTCGCCCATGTGTCGCTTAGGGCGGAGCAGTAGTCCTTCGGCTGCAGAGGCCCTCCTTCTAGCGCCAATCATAGGGGAAACAACTGGACCGGCGGGCGCACGCTGAATCTGAAACCGGGGTCGCCTGCACGATTCGGGCCCGCCGATGGCTCCCGCCGCGCCGCCGATGTTCTCCGAAGGCGCGCTTCCTCGGCCGGGACGAGACTGCAGCAAGGCGGGTCGGATGCCGCCTGACCCTCCGACGCCCAAGTCAAAGTCGGATGGGAGTGAGTGAGCGTTATAGAGAGAGAGAGAGGTAGAGAGAGATCCTGCCCGTCACGGAGTTCCCTGCAGTGAGTTGCGGGGTGTCCGAGTCTACTCACCTCCTGACGGTCTGCGTGGAGCAAGGGTTCAGAGGAAAGATCCAGATCCGCTGATCCGATCACCACAGCCCCTCCCCTCTTCTTCTCCCCACCCTCCTCCGCCTTACCTGCTCGGCTTAAATAGGTTTGACGGAGGGCCCGCTCCGATCCGCAGTGGCGACGGCCCGACTCGCAGTGCCTGCGCCGTGGTCAATCGGGTGGGTAGTTGGGACGATGCCGAGGAGAGGCGACGCCGGCCGTCGATCGTGGGCGGTTGGGGCGCAGGAGGGGCGATGACGTCATCCGGTTGTACGACAGAAGACCAGGTGTCTCGTCATACTTAATATCCTTATCAGGCGTGTTTTGGCTTTGGGGGTCTAGAGGAAACGTTGTGAGGTTGCGGCTGAGGTATAGACCCAAGCGGACGTGCTGCATAGAGGCGGGCGAACCACGCTGAGGCGCACAAAGGGCGTGGCTACGCCGGCATGTGCTCAGCCGTCAGCAAAGGTGTACACACGGCAGCTCACGGCCGAGGTACACGCCAGCGCGTACGCAAGGCGGGCGTTGCCGCGATGAGGAGTACAAAGGGCAGGCTGCAGCCGAGGTACAGGCTCAGTCGGTCGTGCCGCGCAAGGGCGGACATACTGCGCAGAGGAGTACGCAACGGGCAGTCCGCGGCCGAGGTACCGGCTCAAGCGGGCATACCGCGTGATGGCGCTCTGAGGTTCAGGCTTTCTAGTCGATGCGAGTCTCGGGCTTGTTGGCCGAGGCGAGGCTCGGGCTTACCTGGCCGAGGCAAGGCTTAGGCTTACCTGGCCGAGGCGAGGCTCGGGCTTACATGGCCGAGGCGAGGCTCGGGCTTACCTGGCCGAGGCAAGGCTCGGGCTTGATGTCCGAGGCGATGCTCGGGCTTCTGGGTGCGGCGACTGTTGGCTGTAAACTGGCTATAAACCGCGCAGATGGTGCGGTGACGAGCCATGCCACGAACCACGCAGATGGTGCAACAATGATCCATGCAGACGGTTAAGGAAGTGAATGCTTGGGTGATCACAATTCCTCACGTCGCGCCCACTGGGGAGGGGGCGAGAGGTCCCTTAATCATTGGTGTGCGCGAAGTGTAAGGGCCGATTTTTCGCGTTGTTTGGCCTTTCTAGAAGCAGCGCCTTTAAAGCGTTCTTGGAAGCCGGGATCGAGGTGGCAACGTTGCGCCTTCCCACAGATCGCCACGTTGGGGCTCATTTATAGCAAGGTGCTCCTTAGCCTTTCTGAAGTAACGCGCCCTGGGGGCTGTCACATCAGCGGGCTGTCGCCCACTTCGCGCAAGCGAAGGGGAAGGGTTTTCGGCGGGAGTTTGTCCATAAGTAAAGTGCGGATGCTTCACTGCACGCCCCTTATCACCCAAGCTGATCCTCCCAGACTCCTTTGATCTTGCTGCCCGGTCGTCTCCTCCGATTTCTTCAACCACTCCCGTTTGCATCATCCCCTCCATTTTCCTTTCGAAGGTCAGTACGGATGGCCTCTTCTTCTCCTGCTCCTACCTCTACTCCTCCTGTTTCTTCTCCTTCTCCCGCTTCCTTTTTTTCTCTTGCACCCTCTTCTTCTTCCCCGCCGTCCTCCTCCACTTCTTCTGCTGGCCAAAACCCTTTGTCGCCTGGTTGCGGTTCGCCTTCCGGTGAGAGGGCGGCCCGGGCCCTTGAAGCCATGCGGTCTCCCCACAATCTTAACTCCATCGTGAGTGGGTCACAGCTCCTTGATCATCGGGGTCGCTTTTGTGTCCCGGAGGATTACGCCTTCGTGGCTTCGGAGGCAGGGCAACGGGCGTACAATGTCGTTCCCCGGGTCTTCGCGTTATCCGTGGACGCCTTGGAAGCGGGATTATGCTTCCCCCTACACCCGATCATTGTCTCCTGTATCTCCAGGTGGGGCGTTTCGCCATCGCAAATGGCACCCAACTGCTGGCGGGGTTTAGTGGTGTTTCTGAGGGAATGCCACTACGCCAGCATCACCCCAACTTTGAACCTGTTTTTATCCTGCTTCTGCCTTTCCAAGGGACCGGGGGGTGTTAGGGGTATTAAAAATGACGTGACACCTGGTCTTCGGCCGTACTCCCGGATGACGTCATTGCCCCTCCTGCGCTCCATTAATCCCACGATTTGATCGCCCGACGTCGCTTCTCCTCTGCTATGCCCCAACTACTCACCAAGTTGACCACGGTACCGACCTGCGGGGTCAGGTCCGTATCCCACCCACAGATGTGACCGGAAGCATGCCATCCGACCTATTTAGGCCGAATGGGTAAGACAGGTGAAGGGGACGGGGTGGGAGAGAGACAGAGAAGAAACACTCGAAGGGTGAGTAGACTCTGAACTATTCGATTATTGTGAGGGATGAACCAGCACTCAGGAGGAGAAGGAGGAGGAGGGGAAGAAGGGAGAGGAGGAGAAGAAGAGGAGAAGAGGAGGAGAAGGAGGAGAAGGAGGAGGAGGGGAAGAAGACTCTCTTAGCCACTCTCTCCATCGCTGCATAGCAGCCACCTTCTCCCACGCTGCATGGCAGCACCATAGCTCCCACGCTGCATGGCAGCAGCTGAGCTCCCACGCTGCATGGCAGCACCATAGCTCCCACGCTGCATGGCAGCAGCTGGGCTCCCACGCTGCATGGCGGCGGTGAGCTCCCATCGTTGCATGGCAGCGGCCGAGCTCCCATCGCTGCATGGCAGCGGCCGAGCTCCCATCGCTGCATGGCAGCGGCCGAGCTCCCATCGCTGCATGGCAGCGGCCGAGCTCCCATCGCTGCATGGCAGCGGCCGAGCTCCCATCGCTGCATGGCAGCGGCCGAGCTCCCACGCTGCATGGCAGCACCCGAGCTCCCATCGTTGCATGGCAGCAGCCGAGCTCCCATCGTTGCATGGCAGCAGCCGAGCTCCCATCGTTGCATGGCAGAACCGACCTCCCATCGCGGAGAGGTGCAGCATTGATTTCGAGACCTCGGCAGTCAAAGGATCTCTCTCTACCTCTCTCTCTTTGAAACACTCACTCACTCCCATCCGACAGCGACTTGGCGTCGGAGGGTCGAGCGAGCATCCGACCCGACCTGTGTGCAGGAACCGAGGGGCATGTAGCGAGCTGGCCACCAGATGAAGGAGCCAGCCCTGGCCGAGCGGACGATCAGCTTCTCCCGACCCAACGTCGGCTTCCTGCCCGGAGATCGATGAGGCGACCCTTGCGCATTCGGACCCGAACCCAGCTGCGACGGCCCCGAGGCCACGGCAAAAAGTTGTTTCCCCTAACAGATTGGCGCTAGAAGGAGGGCCCGTTGTCGCAAGGTCAGCCCCATCTAATCTCCAAAGCCCGAGCTACAGTGCTCGGCACCCACGTTCAGCATTTCGCTGCGTGGTTTGCAGCTGCACCCAGCAGCTGCTCGGCAGCGAATGCCCGAGCTGCGATGCTCGGCAACGCTACGCTGCGTCGCTGCCTCACGCAGCAGCTCGGCCAAAACTGAGTCCGAGTGTGCTGCTCGGCAGCCGAGGCCCGAGCTACAGTGCTCGGCACCCACGTTCAGCATTTCGCTGCGTGGTTTGCAGCTGCACCAAGCAGCTGCTCGGCAGCGAAAGCCTGAGCTGCGATGCTCGGCCACATCGCTGCGTCACTGCCTCACGCAGCCGCTCGGCCAAAACTAAGCTCGAGTGCGCTGCTCGGCAGCCGGAGCCCGAGCCACAGTGCTCGGCACCCACGTTCAGCGTTTCGCTGCGTGGATTGCAGCTGCACCCAGCAGCTGCTCGGCAGCGAATGCCCGAGCTGCGATGCTCGGCAACACATCGTTGCGTCGCTGCCCCATGCAGCAGCTCGGCCAAATCTGAGTCGAGTGTGCTGCTCGGCAGCGAAGCCCGAGCTACGATGCTCGGCACCCGCGTTCAGCATTTCGCTGCGTGGTTTGCAGCTGCACCCAGCAGCTGCTCGGCGGCGAATGCCCGAGCTGCGATGCTCGGCAACGCTACGCTGCGTCGCTGCCTCACGCGGCGCTCGGCCAAAACTGAGTCGAGTGTGCTGCTCGGCAGCGGCCCGAGCTACAGTGCTCGGCACCCACGTTCAGCATTTAGCTGCGTGGTTTGCAGCTACGCAGCAGCTGCTCGGCAGCGAATGCCCGAGCTGCGATGCTCGGCAACGCCACGCCGCCGCTGCCTCACGCAGCCACCGCCAAAACTGAGTCCGAGTGTGCTGCTCGGCAGCCGGCCCGAGCTACAGTGCTCGGCACCCACGTTCAGCATTTCGCTGCGTGGTTTGCAGCTGCGCCCAGCAGCTGCTCGGCAGCGAAAGCTGAGCCGCGAGCCGGCAATCGCTCGCGCTTACGCCGCGTCGCGCTGCCTCATGCAGCCGCCGCCAAAACTCGAGTCCGAGCGTGCTGCTCGGCAGCCGAGGCCCGAGCTACAGTGCTCGCACCCACGCTCAGCATTTCGCTGCGGTTTGCAGCTGCACCCAGCAGCTGCTCGGCAGCGAATGCTCGAGCGCGGCGATGCTCGCAACGCTTACGCCTGCGTCGCTGCCCCACGCAGCCGCCGCCAAAACTGAGTCCGAGTGCTGCTGCACGGCAGCCGAGGCCCGAGCTACAGTGCTCGGCACCCACGCTCAGCATTTCGCTGCGGGTTTGCAGCTGCACCCAGCAGCTGCTCGCAGCGAATGCTCGAGCTGGCATGCTCGGCAACATCGCTGCGCCGCTGCTCATGCAGCCGCCGCCAAATCTGAGCCCGAGCGCCTCGCAGCGGAATACCGAGCTACGCAGCTCGGCCACCATGTCAGCCCTTCGCTGCATGGTTAGCAGTTGCACCAAGCAGCTGCTCGGCAGCCGGAGCCCGAGCCACAGTGCTCGGCACCCACGTTCAGCACTTCGCTGCGTGGTTCGCAGCTGCACCAAGCAGCTACTCAACCGAAGCCCGAGCTGCAGTGCTCGGCCACCCATGCTCAACCACTGCTGCGCGGTTTATCGCTGCAACAAGCAGCTGCTCAGCTAACGCCCGAGCTGCGACGCCGCAATCCTTTGCTGCGTGGTTTGCAGCTGCACCAAGCCGTTGCTCGCCACCCACGCTCGTAATCCTTCACGCATGTATTATAGCTGCACCAAGCAGCTACCGCCTAAAACTACCCGAGCCATGCTGCTCGCCAAATGTCTGATTGTTGTTACTCCTTTGCAATATCTTACAGACTTCTCACTGAGTTGAGCAGGCCATGCAACTTAATCTTCATGGACCTCTCGAGCTGCAACCTCAAGGGGTAAACATCGCAACAGATCGGCAACTGATGCGCTCATTGGGGAAGCTCCCCACGAGCTGACCTCCCTCATACAGAAGCCTTCGCTGCAGCAGGCCCTGTGCGGTCCATCGCCAAAGAATCCTGCAGCAACAGAGCTGAATCTGATCTTCTATATGCTACCAGATCTGTGTTAGAACGGGAAGCTCACTGGTATTCTGGGCCTTGAGCGGCGGCTCGGCCACACACATCCCGAACGGCGGTTCGGCGATTCTGGTCTTCTAGGTCTTGAGCGGCTGCTCGACCACTGGTATTCTAGGCCTTGAGCAGCAGCTCGACCACATACCCCGAACGGCGGTTCGGCTATTATGGTTTCTCGGGTCGTGTGCGTGACCTCGACCCCTTGTACCAAAATGACGGGTTCAGAAGGTGAGGACCTTGCGCGCCTCAACCCCGACTTCGGGACGCTTGGCAAGGAGAATCGGCCTCCTCGACTCTTTATCCCGAACGACGGTTCTGGCCATTATGGTTTCTCGTGTCGCGTGACTCGACCCTTGTACCAAAATGACTGCCTGAAGGTGGAGGACCTCGCGCTGCCTCAACCCCGACTTCCTGGACGCCGGCTTGGCAAGGAGAATCGCGCTCCTCGACTTTTATCCCGAACGACGGCTTATTATAGTTTCTCGTGTCGTGGCGTGACTCGACCCTTTGTACCAAAAATGACGCCCAGAAGGTGGAGGACCTTGCGCCTCAACCCCGACTTCCGGACGTCGGTTTGGTAAGGAGAATCGCGCCTCTCGACTTCTTATCCCGAACGGCTCGCTATTCTGGGTTTTACAGCCCCGAGCGCAGCTCGACCACACACATCCCGAACGGCAGCCTCGTTTTACAGTGCCCTCGAGCGGCAGCCACACACATTCCGAACGCAGTCGGCTTATCATGATTTTTCGTCGTGCGTGACTCGACCCTAGTACCCAACGACGGTTTCAGAATAGGACTTGACGCCGCCGCCTCTACCTCGAGCACGCCACCCATCGTTCAATCGCCCAAGCGCAGTCTCAACCCCGACACGGACGCCGGCTTGGCAAACGGAACTCGCGCCTCTCGACTTCATTATCCCGAACGGCAGCTTCGGACATGATCTTGAGCGACGGCTCGATCATCGGCATCCTAGGCCTTGAGCGGTGGCTCAAGACTATATCCCGAACGACGGTTCGGTGACTATGGCTTTCTGGTCTTGAGGTTCCTCGACTTCTTTATCCCGAACGGCAGTTACATGTGATCTCGAGCTTCCTCGATCATCGGTTTTCCGGTCTTGAGCGCGCCGACCAGATCCCGCAAAGCGACTTCGGCGATTATGACACGACACGGTAGAACTTCCGCCGAGATCTCGGGCCGGCAACTGTGTTCTTCCGAGCAACACCCTCCAAATTGTCCCGCAGGAGTGGCTTTTTGAGGGGGGGTAGTGTTAGGGGTATTAAAAATGACGTGACACCTGGTCTTCGGCCGTACTCCCGGATGACGTCATTGCCCCTCCTGCGCTCCATTAATCCCACGATTTGATCGCCCGACGTCGCTTCTCCTCTGCTATGCCCCAACTACTCGCCAAGTTGACCACTGACCGACTGCGGGTCGTCCAGTATCCCACCCACTGCATGTGACCGGAGCATGCCATCCGACCTATTTAGGCCGAATGGGAGGGGGTGGGAGAGAGACAGAGAAAAAACACTCGAAGGGTGAGTAGACTCTGAACTATTCGATTATTGTGAGGGATGAACCAGCACTCAGGAGGAGAAGGAGGAGGAGGGGAAGAAGGGAGAGGAGGAGAAGAAGAGGAGAAGAGGAGGAGAAGGAGGAGGAGGAGGAGGGGAAGAAGACTCTCTTAGCCACTCTCTCCTTCGCTGCATAGCAGCCACCTTCTCCCACGCTGCATGGCAGCAGCTGAGCTCCCACGCTGCATGGCAGCACCATAGCTCCCACGCTGCATGGCAGCAGCTGAGCTCCCACGCTGCATGGCAGCACCATAGCTCCCACGCTGCATGGCAGCAGCTGAGCTCCCTCACTGCATGGCAGCAGCTGAGCTCCCATCGCTGCATGGCAGCGGCCGAGCTCCACGCTGCATGGCAGCAGCCGAGCTCCCATCGCTGCATGGCAGCGGCCGAGCTCCCACGCTGCATGGCAGCATCTGAGCTCCCATCGCTGCATGGCAGCACCCGAGCTCCCATCGTTGCATGGCAGCAGCCGAGCTCCCATCGTTGCATGGCAGAACCGACCTTCCATCGCGGAGAGGTGCAGCATTGACTTCGAGACCTCGGCAGTCAAAGGATCTCTCTCTACCTCTCTCTCTTTGAAACACTCACTCACTCCCATCCGACACTGACTTGGGCGTCGGAGGGGTCGGGCGGAGCATCCAACCCGACCTGTGTGCAGGAACCGAGGGGCATGTAGCGAGCTGGCCACCAGATAAAGGAGCCAGCCCTGGCCGAGCGGACGATCAGCTTCTCCCGACCCAACTGTCACGCACTTAGCAAGAATTGTCTAAGTGGTGAGGCACCCTTGCGGCAAGCCACCGACTTAGCTGAAGTTGCCTAAGTCAAGAATCGCCGCTACGCGCTTCGATCGGACTTAGCTTGATTGCCTGTCTTGAGGCGCTTGCATACGGCGTCCGCAAAGGGTCACCGAGCTGCAACCTCGCAGGTCCGTAGGACTGTCAAAGAGAGTTGATTAGTTGTTGGAGCAGCGACGGACAAGTCAGGCGTCTCGCGAAGAGGAAGCTTTACAAGCAATTGAGCGAGCACTTGAGTGCGAAAGTAGAGAAAGAGAGGAAAACAAGGACTTTAGAGGGTGAATGAGCGCAAGTCCGCAAACAACTACTCCCAAGTGCGCAGAAGGCAAGTTTCCGCCAAGTTGGCGTGCAAACTTGTGAAAGTGTTCAACGCCCGACACGCGGGGAGTAGTTGTTTGCGACTGCAACCGCCATTCACCCTCTAAAGTCCTTGTTTTCTCCTCTCTCTCTACTTTCTCGCACTCCAAGTGCTCGCCAATTGCTTGTAAAGCTTCCTCTTCGCGAGACGCCGACTTGTCCGTCGCTCGCTCCAACAACTAATCAACTTCTTTGACAGTCCTACGGACTGCGCGAGGTTGCAGCTACCGACCTTTCATGGACGCCAGCATGTCGCAAGCGCCAAGACTTAGGCAATCCAAGCAAGTCCGATCGGCGGGCGAAGGCGATTCTTGACTTAGGCAACTTCAGCTAAGTCGGTGGCTTGCCGCAAGGGTGCCTCACCACTTAGACAATTCTTGCTAAGTGCGTGACATTGTGGTATCAGAGCAACCCCTGGCCTTCACCAATCACCCCAGAGGGGGTGTCCACGCCGAGCGCCCCAGAGGGGGTAGGCAGGGTGGCCAGTCCGTGACAGGGACGTCACGAGATTGGGTGGGGGAGAATGTCACGCCAAGCACCCAAAGAGGGTAGGCAGGGTGAATTCTCAAGGATGTCACGGTGATCACCCCGGAGGGGGTATCACGCCGTGCACCCCAAGAGGGGGTGCGCCCCAAGAGGGGGTAGGCAAGGTGCATTTAGTCCCACATTGGTAAGGAAAGGGGAGGTCTTGAGCCTTATAAGCGTTGGTGCTGCACACCCGGCAAGCCGGTTTGGTGGAGTGACATTAAGTCCCACATTGAGTCTAGTGGCTCGAGTCCATTGTGCCGGTGCGGTGCCCTCGCTCCCGCTAGGGGGATCCTCCCCGTAATCCCGCGCTGCTTGTCCGGGTCGCTAACGCCCTCTCTCATGTGTGTGGTTCCGCGCACTCGCTGCCGGTTTTGTTGGGAGAGGGTAATGGCCACGTGACAAGTGGTATCGTGAGCAACCCCGGCCTTCACCAATCACCCTGCAGGGGGTGTCCACGCCGAGCGCCCCAGAGGGGGTAGGCAGGGTGGCGAGTTCGTGACACGGACGTCACGAGATTGGGTGGGGGAGAATGTCATGCCAAGCGCCTTATAGGGGTAGGCAGGGTAAATTCTCAAGGATGTCACGGTGATCACCCCGAGGAGGTATCACGCCGCACCCCAAGAGGGGTGCGCCCAAGAGAGGGTAGGTAATGTGCATTTAGTCCTATATTGGTAAGGAAAGGGGAGGTCTTGAGCCTTATAAGCGTTGGCGCTACACACCCCAATGGACCAGTTTTGTTGGGAGAGGGTAATGGCCACGTGACACAACGTCGGCTTCCTGCCCGGAGATCGATGAGGCGACCCTTGCGCATTCGGACCCGAACCCAGCTGCGACGGCCCCGAGGCCACGGCAAAAAGTTGTTTCCCCTAACAGGGGGGTACTATCTTTTCGCTCGACCGGGCTTTAGAGTGGGTGGCGCCCCTTCCAGTAACAAGGGATGGAACGGGCGATTCTTCTTCGTGAGTCGTGTGAGGGACTGGGGTTTCGGGCTCCAGTGGTCGACTCACACTATTGACAACACTACCCCGAACCCGAGCGATGATGAGCTCAGGGACCTCCGGCAGCTGAAGGAGATCCTTCCTTCTTCCACAGCCAATCAGGATATGACTGAGTCATGGCTGATCGAGGCGGGCCTCAGCCCGATGCCTCTGGGTACGCTTATAATGCGCGATTTAGGGCTTTTTGGGCTCTTGCGGGTACTGACCGGTGTTTGTTTATAGGAATAGTGAACCTTATAGCAGTCCGTAGCGGGCGGATCCCGTCAACCCCCTCTATGCGTGCGACAGATGATCTGAAGACTGGTACCAAAGAGATGCCGGTGGAGGTCGAGGCGGATCCCCCGCGGAAAAGGGTCAAGGTTCTTGCCTCTAAACGGCTTGCTGCATCGGCAGCACAGCCGGAGGAAGCCGGCACGGAACGGGCGGAGGCAGGCCCTAAACAAGGCGAGGGCGAAGCCAGCCGAGAGGGTGCTGGGAAGGAGCCCCAGCTCCCTTCGGTCTGGGAGCTGTGCCAGCTTCCCGTCAACGCCAAGGATGAGCCCTTTTACGCTCAGATGGTAGGAGACCGATCAGTGGGGGCGGCGAACGACCCCCTGTTGGCCTGTTGGGAGACCCTGTCTATCGGGGACAAGGTATGGGCTGATAGCGACGTCGCAGCCACGTTCCTCTAAGGAGGGCTTCACCCCGGGATGGCCGGGGAGCTGTACACCCTGCCCTCCGAGACTCTGCTTGGCAAGTTCGCCAAGTCAGTGGTGTGGGTAAGTATTATACCCTAGGCCTCTTTTCGGCACCGGGGTGCGTTCGTTCTGACTTTTCTCTTTGCAGAGCCATCACTATATCGTGGCGCTCATGGACCGGGTGCGAGACGCTGGTCGAATCGTCAGCGGGTTGGGCCTCCGCAACGTCGAGCTGCGCATGCGGCTTGAGGAGGCTCGTGCGACGGTGGGGCTCGAAGCTATAGCTACCGCAGAATAACGTGCGTCTGACTTGGACGCAAAGGTGACTCACCTCAAGGCCGACCTTTAGGCGGCCAAGGAGTAGAACAAGGGTCTCCAGGGACTTTTGCGGATGGATCGGACCGAGCCCCGCATACTGAAGGCGGAGGCGCTCAAGCTGACCAAGCAGTTGGAGGCAGCGGACGCCAAGGCGACGTTTGCTTCCGAGGCCCTGGCCGAGGAGGCCTGTCAGAGTCCGGAAAGGGACAGACAGCTGCTTGAGGACTACAAGAAGCCCGAGGGCTTCCAGCTCGAGTTAACCCGGTCGGGGCAGGTTACCTACGAATATGTGTATCGGATCACTTTGGCCCGGTTTCGGGCTCGCCACCCCGACCTTGAGGTGGCGGAGGACCCCTTTGCCTCTTTCCCTAAGAAGTTGAGGGTGGAGATGCCCGAGGAGGTTCCTTTCGATGACGGCCCAGAACTCCCGAAGGGTCAGCTGCCATGAACTTTCTCTAAGGAGTCAGTCTGTAAGTCCGGGTCGTCTAGTCCTGTAACTTGTCTCCAATTTAATGAAAAGACCTTTTGTCAAAAGGTTTCTCGTGATGCTTTCCTTTGTTTCTTTAGACAAAAAACTTTTAAATGTTCTACATATTCCACGTCCTTGGGAGGGCGCAGCCGTCCATGGTCGCGAGGCGGTAAGTCCCTGCTCGGACGACTCCTGTGAACCGATAAGGCCCTTCCTAGTTCGGGATAAGCTTGCCGCACGCACGAGTCGGGTTACTCACTTCGGCCCTGCGCAACACCAAGTCGCCGATCTTGACGGGTCGAGGGCATACCTTACGGTTGTAAATCCTGATGACGACCCTCTTATAGGAAAGGGCCTTCAGGTGCACGTCGGCTCGCCGCTCCTCAAGCAGATCCAATCCCGCTCAGAGCCCTTCGGCTGAGGTTCCCTCTTCATATCTTTCCATCCGAGGGGTTGGGACGACCACCTCAGGAGGCAAGACAGCCTCAGTGCCGAATGTGAGGCTATAAGGGGATTCTCCAGTCGCGGTTTTGGGAGTGGTGCGTAGAGACCATAAAATGCTCGGGAGCTCGTCCACCCAAGCGGAGCGGGCTGCGAGGGTCCTTCTCCTAAGCCCGTCCAAGATGGACCGGTTGGTTACCTCCGCCAAGCTGTTTGTCTGAGGGTGGGCCACCGAGCTGAACCTTAGCTGAATTTTGTAGCCCGCGCAAAACTCTTTAAATCGGGCACTGGCGAATTGAGTCTCGTTATCGGTGAAGATGGTCTTATGCAGATCGAATCGAGTCACAATATTTCTCCATATGAACTTCTCTATCTGGGGCTCCATGATCGCCGCCAATGGCTCGGCTTCAACCCACTTGGTGAAGTAATCCACCCCAACGATGATGTATCTCCTCTGCTCGGAGGTCGGGGGGAATGGTCCGAGGAGGTCCATCCCCCACTGCGCGAAGGGCCATGCGCAGTCTACAGGTGTGAGTAGAACCGCAGGCTGCCGAGGGGTTCGTGCGTGCCTCTGGCACGCATCGCATCGTTGGACATAGGTCCGAGCATCTCGGTACATAGTGGGCCAATAGTAGCCCTGGTGAAGCACCTTCGACGTCGAGGTACGGCTGCCTATGTGTTCTCCATAAATCCCCTCGTGGACCTCGGTGAGCACCGATTGCGCCTCGTCGGGATCCAAGCACCGTAAGAGGGGGTGCGAGAATGACCTCTTATAGAGTCGGCTGTTGACTTCGCAGTACCATGCCTGGGTGCGGCGCAGGCACCGAGCCGCAGCTTCGTCGTCGGGAAGTACTCCGTGCCGCATAAATTATAGTATCTCCTGCACCCACGTCATTGATGCATCGGCTGCCATTACTGCGACCATCGTGATCGTGCGGAAGGGGAGTTCCTCGACGTCGGGCTCACCCTCAGGCCCCGACCTTGAAGCCAGCTTGGCGAGCGCATCCGCCCACTCATTCTGGCCCCTTGGTATCCTAGATAATGAAAAGCTGAAGAAGTTGGTGATCAGGCTCTTTACCTCTGCCAGGTACTTCGACTTGGTGGGATCGCGGGCCTCGTACCCGCCGTTGAGGTGTTCGGCCACAAGCTGCGAATCGGTGTGAACATGTAGGGCGCCCACCTACATCTCGGAGGCCAACTTGAGTCCCACTAGGAGGGCCTCGTATTCTGCCTCGTTGTTAGTGGCCTTGAAGCCGAAGCGGAGGGAACGCTTGAACAGGCGGCCATCGGGGGCCTGCAACACCAACTCGGCCCCCGCACCCTTTGAGCATGATGCCCCGTCAACGCGCAGGACCCATTCCCTGTCGACCGGCTCGGGGTCGTTGCCTTTGGGTCAGACCATCTCTGAAATGAAGTCGGCCACTACCTAGGCTTTGATGGCGATCCTTGGTACATACTGGATGTCGAACTCATCGAGCTCCACTGATAATTTAAGAAGGCGACCTGCCAAGTCGAACTTAGCCAAAATATGTCGAAGTGGTTGGTCGGTGATTACCTCGATTGGATGGGCTTGGAAATAGGGGTGCAACTTCCGAGCCATCAATATGAGGGCTAGCGCCAGCCTCTCGATCGGCGATATCGCTCCTCGGGCCGTTCAAGACATGGCTGACATAATAGACCGACATCTGCTTCTCTGGGGCCCCTTTGATCAGAACGGAGCTGACCGCATGTGAGGAAGTGGCCAAGTAAACGCTAAGTTTCTCCCCGGGGGAGACGAAAGCGAGGCGAGGAAGGTCAGATAGATGCTGCTTCACACAGCTGAAGGCCTTCTCATAGTCCGTGGTCCATTCGAAACTCTTTGGATTCTTCAGGGCATGGAAGAAGGGCAAGCACCGATCCCCCGACCGAGAGAGGAATCGTGATAGAGCGGTCAGCCTCGCATTCAGTCTCTACAGCTCCTTAGCCGTCCACGGTGCCTGCATGTCGATGATTGCCTGGATTTTCTCCGGGTTGGCGTCGATTCCCCTTTCATGTATGATAAATCTAAGGAATTTACCCGAGCTAACGTCGAATGTGCACTTCGAGGGGTTGAGGCACAGGCCATATCTGCGAAGCGTGGAGAACGCTTCCGCCAGATCGTCCAAATGGGTTGCTGCTGCGCGACTCTTTACAATCATGTTATCCACGTAAACCTCCATGTTTCGCCCAACCTGCTGGGCGAACATCTTATTCACGGTTCTCTGGTACGTGGCGCCAGCGTTGTTCAGTCCGAAGGGCATAACCTTTTAGAAGTATACACCCTGACCAGTGAGGAAGGCCATATGCTCCCGGTCCTCGGGCGCCGTTCTGATTTGGTTGTAGCTGGAAAAGGCATCCATGAATGACAGACGAGCATTACCTGAAGTGGCGTCGACCAACTAGTCGATCCGGGGGAGAGGGTAGCAGTCTTTTGGGCAGGCGCGGTTAAGATTAGTATAGTCAATGCACATCCTCCAATTTCTATTGGGCTTTTTGACGAGGACTACATTAGAGAGTCATCGCGGATATTTAACTTCTTCCACGAAGCCTGCTACCAGGAGATGCTCGACCTCCTTTCGGACAGCTAGCTGCCTTTCAGGGGCGAACTGTCGGGGTTTCTGCTTTACTGGGCGCACCCCGGGCGAGACGTTTAAATAGTGTTGGGCAACCTCAGGGTCGACTCCTGGCACATCCGTTGGGGACCAGGCGAAGACATCAGCATTCTCTTGCAGGAAGTGGACGAGCTGCTTCCGTTCCTATTCGGGGAGCTCGGATCCAACCTGGACTGTTTGGTCCGGACGATCCTCGCACAAAGGCACGCTGACGGTTGGCTCCATTGGCTCAGGGCGCTGGGTCGGTCTCTTCGCGTCCCGGGTATCTTCTACGGGCGGGTCGACCATCGGCCGCTTGTGCAATGAGATCGTCGTCAAATAGCACCGCATGGACTCGAAGGGACTTCCCTTGGCTTCGCCGACCCCAACCTGGGTCGGGAACTTGACCGTCCGATGGTAGGTGAATACGACCGCTCTGAACTTGTTGAGGGTCGATCGCCCAAGTATTACGTTGTATGCAGTTTGCAAGTCGACGACCAGGAATGCCGTCAGCACCATCTTCGTTCTTGGCAGATCTCCCAGGGTCAGGGGCAAGGTGACTGACCCCAATGGGGAAATTGCGTCGCCAGTGAACCCTGTGAGGGCGTAGCACATCGGCTCCAGGATGTCTCTATTTAGGCTGAGCTTCTTAAAAGCACTGAAGTAGAGCACATCGGCCGAACTTCCCGTATCGACCATGATTCTTCTAACTTGGGGGTTGGCGATCCTTGCGGTTACTACCAACGCATCGTCGTGCTAGGCTTGCCCCGGCTCCTCGGTCGGGAATGTGACCTTGGGGTCGGACCTTTGTATGGAGCTCTCGTCAGGAGCAGCTCGGGCGTATGCCTTCCGCCCAGCCATGCTGTTTCCCCCGACGGCGGGACCACCGGTTATAATGTCAATCTGCCGCTCAACGGGACCCTTAGGGCATGGTGATGAGTTTTCGGGTTGGTGGAGGTATCGGGCCAGGTGCCCCCTGCGGATAAGCTCCTCAATTTGTCGATGTAGGTCGTAGCACTCCTCCGTGTCGTGCCCATGCTGTCGGTGGAAACGATAATATCTGGACTGATCTCGCAGTCCAGGGGGACTCCTCATCGGGATGGGTGGTTTAAGCAACCCCTTCTCCCTTATTTGAAGGAATACTTCAGTCTGGGAATGGCCCAATGCAGAGTGGGGGGACCTTGGGATCTGTGGGTCAGGTCGACCCGCCCTGCCCCTTGGCGTGGGGGCCGACCGCTCCCGTGAGGTCTCGGGTCGGGGTCTTTTGTGCTCCTCGTGCTTTCCGGCCATCTAGGTTTCCGTCGCAATGAAGTGGTTCGCTCGTTGGAGCATCTCGGGAACCGTGCTCGGGGGCCGCTCCACTAGGGACCAGAAAAACCTGGTGGGTCGCAACCTAATCATGAACGCCTGCATCAATAAAGTAGGGTAAGTATCTGGCAACTTTCGAATCTCCGTGGCAAAACAGTTTACGAAGAGGGAGAGAGGCTCCTCGTCCTTTTGATTGAGTCCTAGGAGCAGCGCGACGGATGGCTTCGGCCTTGCGTATGCCAGGAAGTTAAGCTCGAAGTTTTTTGCGAGCTGGTCAAAGGATGAGAATGCCCCGGCCTTAAGACCATTGAACCAAGCTCGGGCTGGCCCCCTCAGCGTCGTGGGGAATGCCCAGCACATCAAGGCGTCCGACGTGCCGTAAAACTCCATTTGGGCGCGGAAGGTGGCCACGTGCTCCGCCAGGTCGGAGGTGCCATCATATGCATCAAGGGAGGGGAGACGGAAGTTCGAGGGAACCGGTTGATCTTGTATTTCGAGGGTGAACGACGATCCCCCGTACAAGCCTTCCCCTGGCTCTTCTTTGGACCGACGCACCTCCCTTTGTACCTCGTCGAGTCGCTGGTTAACGAGGCGCAGTTAGGCTCAGAGAGAGTCCGCCGAGTCCGAGGATAATACCTCGGGATCTGGATGGTTGCTCGAGTCATCCAGTACTTGCCCCTCAAACGGAACCTGTCGTGTCCGAGACCGAGCCGGGAATGCCGAGGGAGTCCAGTGGACCGACGGAGGTGGGTCCGATCGGGATGGGGGTTCCACCTCGGGTGGCGACGCCGATAAGGGTACGGGGAGGATGAAGGTCTGCATCATCCCTGCCAGAGTCTGAACTTGGCGAGTGAGGTCCTGAAAGGCCTCAGCGGATACGGGTGACGGGTTGGTGGCGGCGACACCGGGCGGGAGCAGGCCCGGGTCATCGAACAGCTGCCAATAGCATTCCGTGGTGGCGGCGGGATCCTCAGCTCGATGGTCGTTATGGGGTGAGCCTCCTGCCGGGGCTCCAGCCAGGTGCGACTTCGCGAGCATGGGCTCGCCTGGGCTACCCGAGTGACTTCTTGACATGGCCCTCCTTCTAGCGCCAATTTGTTAGTGCAAACAACTTTATGCCGTGGCCTCGGGGTCGTTTCGGCTAGGTTCGGGCCGAAAATGGATAGGACCTCCGGGTAGCGTCCTGGGGATCCGAGTCGGCGGCGAGGGCTCCTCTGGCGGTCGCGCCTTGCCTTCGTTCTTGCATAAAGATCGGGTCGGGAAGAACTCCGCCTGACCCCTCCGACAATCAAGTCAGTAAAGATAGGCTTTCTTAAGGGAGTTTTTAGGGTCCAGAGGGAGAGAAAGAAGTCCTCCCCTCTTTACGTTCAATTGCTGGGGTTTATATGAACCGGATCGTTGCTTGTTGGCGTGTTTGGAGCGCAGCGCCTCTGATGGCGTCTGGCAGCACGCCGAGGACCTGACCCCTACTGGATGATGACATGTCTCGGGGATCGTGCCGCCTATAGGGGGCAGGCGGCGTCACATCTATTGATCAACCTTGGGCACAGTCAGCCTTGTGTGGGACTGGGGGCGTCACTCTGACGTAGGTGGCATGGGCTTACGTCACTTCCCATTTATTGCCCTCATCACTCCTTAATCTATCATTCATAATAGTCTTGTAAAAGATTAAAAAAAATTTAAATTTAGTATTCCTTATAAATCGATATTATTATAATTTTTGGATCCAACGATGATGTGTTTGTAGATCAAATAAAGAGTTTTTGAATGACATTGAATTGTACGGATCATAAATTTGATCTATTTTTATTTAATTTTGATTCTAACATCAAAATTTTTTACATGGCAATAGCATAATTATAGTTTTTATAATTACAAATCAAATACCTTAGATCTATTTATTAGTACCCTTTGCTTGCGAAAAATTATTATTTGATTTTGATTTATAATACTTAAATGATCTATTTTGTGTTGTCAATCTGCTTTCCTATCTTATTCGTCCTATCACTTGCTTGCGGGTGATACGAGATTCTTTGTATTTTGATCAATGCAATTCCATTGATAGTTTATTGTCAATGATTACATTATTAAAAGTGGCAACCTCTGATGGTTGCCAGCCTAATCATGAGCAACACTTGAGTATAGGTGCTACCATACACATCGGAAGCATAGTGGAGTGCAACATGTGGCGACGGTTGCATGCATGGTTGTGGTTGCCTTTGTGTAGCAACTTTGTGACGGTTAGCTTGCGTTGGTCATAGATGGTTATAACAATGTCACTACGTATAATGGTTACAATGCTGCCTTTGACCATCGACTATAGCAATGTCGTTGTAGTGACATTTGCTAATCGTGGCTAACATCTACTAGACGTAAAAGGTCATGGTTCATAGCGACTACACAATAGACAAGAACAACTACAATGACCTATGGGGTCGTGCACCATATGACGACCGTGTGGGTTCATTGATACACGCATATGCATAACCCCACGGTGGGATGACGATCAACAACGCTAGACTGCATAGGTGTTTTGTTGGTGAGGAACCAGTATGCGATCAAAACAACCATGGCCCAACATGATAGCCATAGGCAATGTGCAAGAAAAAAAATATAATTGTACCCTTGTAAATCTTTTAATTTTAGTTTATGTCCATTTAGTAGTTTTGCCCTTTTAAAACTATATATTTGTATTACATATCCCAAGTAAAATTATAGTTTTGCCATTCGAAAGTAAAAAATTTGAACTTGTATCATTAGTTATAAAATTGACTAATTTGATCTATTTTAATCAAATATTTTGATTAGACTTGATTATGACTGTATCTTGATTACTTAACTGAATTTTGATTTAATTAATCAAGTTTTGATTGTATGAAAAATTAAATTTTGATCAATTTTTAACTTTGACTAACCCAATTGGGCTAATGTTTAGCCAATTCTAGGTCTAGCCTAATGAAACAGGATTGATTAATCTAATTTAAGATTTTATATAAATTTTTTTAAAAAAATATAAATTATATTTTTCTTTTATAGTTTTCTCATATCTCCCATGCGTCACTTTAGTGCACGTCATTGCGTCGCTCACTACTAAGTTAGCACATTGGCATATCACACTTGTTTATTAGTTGAGAATGGCTATAAATAAATCACTTCCCAGCCAATGCAAAAAACACACCAAAATTTTACAAAAAAAAAAAAAAAATCCTGAGAAAAGATAGATAGGAAGAAAAAAAAAAGAGAGAGAAAATTTTCTCACTTTCATTCATCTTTCTTAGTTCCTCTTGTTTCTTCTTTATTGCTAGTGTGAAACATCTCTAGATTCTTTACGATTAAACTTGTAAAAGAATCATCCTGGTTATATCTTAGGCAACACCTTACATGAGACTAAGAAATACACTTAGGATAGTGCTCGCATGCTTCTAGGTTCCTCTTCTAAATTTTTTATTTTAATTTCTCTATATTTAACTTATTTTTGATTTAATCAGAGGTTATTTTATTATTATTGCTCTAACATTAAAAAAAAAAAAAGATCAATATCGAGAAAAACTAACTTTTTGTAGAGATTAGAGATCTTGGAGGTAGACATCTAAAGAAATCCTTAGGAACAATCCGTTACAACGGAGACACGAGATGAAAGGTAATAAGAATAAGGAGAAGACGATGGTGGACGACAAGGGTTGGAGCTTGATCGTACTAAGTAGCACGGTCTCTTCTTCTTACTCGTTATGGTCAGATGTAACGGAAAAAAAAAAAGTCCATTAATTTGCGTTAGTAATTGACGCTACCAATACTTTTACAATATTTCAGGTGTAAAATTAGGACCAGATCCGACCCTCGTAACGTCCGGTCGGGTTAAATAGGAGATCCGCCAAACCGTCTTGTAAATATGTAGTCCCCCATAGCGAACCACAGAACGAAAGAGGAGCGTCGCGCTTTGCTTGGGCTGCGTCGCTGCGAGTGCTTTTGGGATGGACTTGGTGAGCAAGGAGGGCAAGCGGAAGGTCTCGTGGCGATCAAAAGTGGCGGATTCGGCAGCGGGTTCGCTAGGGCGGCGGCCTGCATCAGGTATATATGTATGGCTAAGTTCTGAATACACTGCACTCAAAGTGTTCGACGCTCGGCTTGCTCCAGAAACCTCATCTTAGATAAATGGAGTTGGTGTGTTCTAAAGTAGTTTCAAGCAAATTAGATGTTTGGATCAAATTTGCAGATCAATGAAGGTAAGAATTGCATGACATGGGCGTCTCCGATCTTGGTCATACTCTTCGAGTTGGGGGAGCCTTGGCGGATGGAGTTGGTGAGTCTTAAGCTGTTATCAAGCTAGCTTCCAAATAATAACACTATTTCCTCCAAAGATTACAATAGAGAGAAAGAAAGCCGGATGGGAAAGAATAAGAAAAAGGTGATGTGGAAATCGTTTTGTCGCTTTGAGGTTCGTGCTTTAACCTTTTTCACTCTGAAAATTCTAAACCCATTTCCCTTTCTCTTCTTACTCCCTCGTTAGGACCAGAAAACGAAGGCTATACGGGGAAGCCCCCAAACCTCCATCCTCTTCCCTAATCTTCGAACGTATCAGTTTCTTGGAGGGAACTTACACTTCCCACTTCAATGATGACCACAAGAGTGGCATCTCGATACAAATGCGGAAGCGAGGACAAGTATTTTTGGCTTTCGTTTTCCTTGAGAAGATAACCACGACAGCTTTCCGTTCATTTGATGGAAGGATTCTTGGGCCCGAGAGCGTTCTTTGGAGGGGAATCTAAGAACCCTAAAGCTTTCGGCCACGGACTTGTCTTGAAGAAACCTTCTTCTTTTGGCGATGAACTTTCTTTTGTTGCTTCCCCCCTTTGCTAATCGCTCTGATTCCGTGTTACTTCTTCGAAGCTTGAAACCCTCAAGCTTCCATCTGTACCAGTCATGGCATGCATCGTGTCTCGCAACCAGAGCTTTACGCTCGGAGACGCGGGCCCACCAGGGACTCTCTAAGTGGGGCCCTTGGGCCTCACGAGGCTTGCCAATCGCCGAGAAGGTAAGCGGTGCGGGCGGCCGGTAACAAGGAAAACGTTGCTCCCCGGAGATTCTAACCGCCCCACGCCACACACGCACTCACCCGTCCGCATCCAGCCGTTCAAATGACCGGTTTACCCTTCGATACATGCGCTTCTCGCCGGTTTACCTTTTTAGGATTACTCGAAAGCCCCTCTTGGGTAGTCGTTATGACGAATCTGACCTCCTCATCCGACGGCCGTTGAATTTGCAGACTTCAGGCCGCGGACGCGATGAATGGAGGGTACTTCAGGTATTTCGATAGAGTTCAGGGAGATGGTAATCTTGTTATTGTGACAACTTTGGAGGCCATTTATGTGACAGGCCCACTATATATATGTGAGTCGATCCCCCCCTGAATTGCCTCCGTCCAGTCTTTTCCCACCTTCTCTCCCCGTGTCTGTCGCGCTCCTTCTCGTCCTTCTTCCACAGCCGTCTGCCGCCGCTGTCACGGCGGAGGAACCCGGCAGGGTTCCGATCGCTCCTCCTCTGCCGATTTCGTCGTCCCTTTTTTTAGCCCTTTTGTCTGCGGCCCATCTGGTAACTCTTTGACAATCTTCGGGCCTTTTCTTGACCTCGTCTCCTTAAATCGATCTTGATCGCACCAAGCTGACGTGGGGAGAGGAGGAGGCCCACCGATGTTGATCCGCGCACCGAAACCTGGCGTGCTGGGAAAGCGAAAGGACCGCGAGCCGTCCGACCCAACCGGCACGCAATCCCAGACCAAAGCCGAGCCGCGTCTGCCGGAGGAGGCCGCGGCGGCTCGGCCCACGCCGGTCGAGGACAACCGGCTCCTGGCGGGACTCCTGGCGCAAGAGTTCCTCACCCGGGGAACGCTCTTCGGGAAGCGGTGGCGAGGCGGTAAGGGCTCCGACCCGGCCCGGCCGCCGGGCGGCACCGAGGAGGGCCCGGCCAGGCCGGGTCGGCTGGGGTACGCCGAGGTGTCCTACCTGCTGAAGTCGGACGCGGCCCACATCGCGGGTGTCTTCAACCCCACCCAGCTCTCCCGCTGGCTTCATATGTGAACGATGATGAGGTGGGCCCCGACGCGGTCCGCCGGTGGGTTTCCCGGTGCGCGCATTAACCTCCTTCCTCGAGGTGGTGAGTGACCCAAAACCACCCCCCGTCCATGAAAAGAAAATAAAAAGGAAGCCTTTGCAAATTGGTGGGCGTTCCTTTTCTTTTCCCTCATTTTGATTTCCATGACCTCTCTCTCGCTCTTCTTGATTTGCTCGTTCGCTGTAACTATTCATGATGGCCTAATGGCTGGATTTGACGATGGTTTTGCTTGCCTTCTCGTCTTCGTTTCCGTCTGCGATACTCCCGAATCATTGTGTTGCGTCGTGGAACTCGTACTAAACTCTGTAGCAGCGTTGGTTTCTTCCCATGCACGCTTTTAGTGTATGCAAAGGTACATGGCATAGAACTGCTACTTTGCATGATGCGGAAGTCCCGAGCAGTCTATGGCTCGTCACATTCTACCTTCAGGTAAATATTTGTTGTAATAGATATTGCATGGAAGTTTCTCCCTCCCTTTGTTCTGACAAACGCAGTTAGTACAAGAACGATGGTTTGGTGAGGACGCCGATGCATCGCGTCTTCCGTCCATAAATGCTTGAGAGTAAGTCCAATTCTTATTGGATGAGAGGTGCGTTGTCCAGTTAGAAGAGATTGGAAACTCTTTAAAATAAGGAATGAAATCAAGAATGCCCGCACAACATAAATTACAATTCCCTCGTCACATCTAGTATTTGTCTCTCCACAAAGAAGAACATATTCTGATAGTTCAACAAGGGATACGGCTCTAGTCGACTAATGATAATTAATTTACTTACTCCATACAAAATAAGATTAGGAAGACTCTCTCTTTTCAATTTGTCAACCAGTATTCTCCTTCTCACCATATCGAAGTTACCAAGTACTTTCTCCCATAACGAAGCATCATTTGACTACTTCAATGTTGTGGATTACTTGATGGCTTCTTTCTATTCTGTAGGCTCCATTTAGATGACTCGTTCAGCCTTTAGTTGTCCTGCATCTGGCTACGCAATTGTAACATGATCGACTTCATTCATGATATATATAATAATAATAATAATAATAGGATTCATCATTGGCAGCCACATTTTGTCTTTTGCCAACTACTACAATCTTGTCTTGTCCATTGACGCTTTTCGCACGTCTCTTTTGCCCAAATCCATATACTTCATTTAGTTTCCTGCATCATGACTCGAATCTCCAAAGTATAAATATTAGACTTCAACCCACAAGCCTTGCTTAGATGAAGAAAACATCAGTAATAATATACCAAATCAATGCATGGTTTTACTATAGACTTTTTGTAAAGTTTATAACTAATACATGATTTTATTATTAAAAAATAAGCGAAATTTCTTCTATCTAATCAGCAGCCAAAGACACCTCCTTGGGTGTCCCACCAGCTTTATTTTTTATAAATATAAATATCTCAATATAATTTTAAAAAATATAAGAATCGAAATAATAAAAATAATTATTACAAAAATAATATGCAATTAGCCTCCTTCAATCCTCGATCCATGGCGCATCTCAAAAAATGGACGGCTTAGACTTGAGATATGAAAGATGAACGGTTGAAATGTGTTCTTAGCCTCGCCACAATTTGCCTCTTTCCAGCAATGACGAAGGCTGCGTCGGTTGGTTTTGTTTCCACGGTGGTGAGGCGGCGAAGGCCACTTGCTCGTCCCCTACGGCGGAGGGCTCGATGGCGGTGGGAACCTTAGATGATGGCTCCAGTTCGCATTTCCAGTGCTGCGTTTGCCTGTGAGCAATCTTCTCTCGTGCGCCAATCTCAGATCAAATCTTGTTTTTACTCTTTGGAACCTTGTGTATGTTGGAAGTCTATTTTTCGTTTGGAACTGTATATTTCGCTATCTTGATCACTGCTCTCCGGGTTTTGGATTTTGTCGCGTCCCGACGAAAAGTAGAGGCAGCTACGGATTTTTAATTTCGCGATTAATCAACGCTAGAATGAAAAATCTGCAGTGTGCGGTTGATTGTTTCGTAAGAAATGGATCTTATTTGGATGAAGAGATTCTCACATCTATTCATTTATTTTCAAGGTACAACCTCGGTATTGAACGGAATTTTTTAATTCTTTTTCCACTTTAGGTGATGTTATGCTCTATGAGTTCTTGATGGTTGGTAGGTATCCTTCGAGGTAGCTTTTTTTTTTTGATGAGGGTTTATTAATTGGGTTGTTCACGGAATTGAATCATCCTTCAAAGAAATAAGTAATTGGTACGGAATTGCGTCATCTTACGAATTGCTGTGCATTATCCTACAATGATATTGAATTTAGGAAAAGAGCTCATCTATTCTTACAGGCCTTTCTGAACTGATACAAGCAGTTGAACCATTTGTCTCACTGGTTCTAAGCAAAATGAGCGTTCTTTTTTTCAAGAATCCTGGTTTCTGAACTGTCATTAGAGCAAGACCACCTTGAAAACACTGGTTTGAAGTTTGAACACATGCTATGGTAGTGCATCTCTGCCGCACATGATTATACATGATATACAGTGTTATACATCCATATGTGTATTCTAGTTCCCAATTGGAGAAGCATTTATAGGTGTTTAAGCAATTATATATGTTTTAAAATGTGATCTTCAAAAACTGTAGGCAAGATTTGGTCATATGTATGGAACCAACTAGGGCATTGGTTACATTTTAAAGATTCATAAATGTCCATTTGCAGTCCACCTGTGCTAAGTGCTCTATGATTTGTGTCTATAGCTGGTCTATTGATTAAAATTAATGTTTATTCCTAGATGATTTGCTATTCCTCTTGTTTATTATAGTTGTTGATATGTGAAGAATGAGAGATACAATTCTACATGACTGAAAGTTTGAAATTCATCCCCCTTTTTTCTGTTCTATAGTCTGGGAAGGAATGGAGTAAAAAAAAATGCATTGAACCACAGCAAAAATGTGTTAATTCGTTTATTGAATTAGGGAGAACAGAATGAAAAATGTGGATCTAATCTATTGTGGGCTCCATGATATCATTGCTAAGAAGAAGATACTTAACTTAAATTTTAAATGGATGAATGTTAATATAATTAAAATGATATTGATAAAAATATTGGGATTCAGGATAGGAACAATTGGTAGCAAGAGAGGAATAATATTTTTAATTATTACTCCATTAAATTGTTACTTTATTCTCTATTAAAAATTTTATCACTGTCCCTCGCTTTGGGGAATAAGCTTTAGCATTGATATGAAGGTGTCTACTAATGAGACTGTCCCTGTTATGTCCAACAGATGGAAATTATTGCAATGGGAAGCCTACCTACGTGAGGAATGCACTTTTATTGATGTATGCTTGGGTGATTCTAAAAATGGATGCTACTTGATAGCTTCTCCTTGACATACAAAAATTTTGATGAAGAGCTATGGATCCGGAAGCCTCATAATCTGTCTATGGGCTTTAGCTATTCGTTGAGTAGCTTAAACTTCTATGAACAAAGCCTTTCTTCTTGTTGCTCTATCCCTTATGGATCCTTGTTCCTAGTCTCATTATTTTTTCATATCTTTTTATGAGGATTATCTACATCTTTCATTCTCTGTCTTTCTGTAAAGTGTGAACATACTGATACAACAAAATTTGAAAAGTCAGGATAAAATATGACATGGAATGGTAATAGATGTATTTTTAAATGTACAAGGTATGCATGATTAAGCTTGACATTTATTTATGGTGTTACAACATGTAGTCACGTATTGTGATTAATATTATCTAGTAATTAATTAGTTCCTAAACTTGTCACCATAAAAGAGATTCTTTTTTTGGTAAAAATATATAGTCCCACATGATAAAGGGGAAATACATGAACTTAAGATAAGCATAGTAAGCACATTATTTTAATTTTATGTATTGTAATATAATGTTAATACAAAGAATATTAAACAATATGTCTTATCTTATATCCATTTTGTCAATAAACAAAATGATCAAGTTTTTGGTTAATGTATTATCAAAATATCCTTTCAATTCTTAAAGTATTCCATTTTTTGATAAAATTAAAAAATCTTTAATGAAGTATTCAACTCATATTGATGGACCTCACAAAATAGAACAAGCTGTTCAATTTATACATGTTCCATATTTGTTTTCTAACTGTGACAATCTCAGATGCTACCTTTTCTTTCTTCTTTCCCTCTCTCCCCTGGCCCCTCCTCAGACAAGTATGATTTGTCTGCACACCATATTGCATTTTGTTACTGGAAAATAAAAATAATAAGTAAAAGATAGTTGAAGTTTAGGTATACTTATATATTAACTAAAAAGCTTCTATATCTTATGTTTTTTAATTAGAGAAAATAGGTCTTGACAAGATATATAATCCTAGCATCATTAATTTGAATGTTAAATTTGTCATTCTTGTTATCATTCTGTAGAAATTCATGGTCATTTTTTGCATCTTATTCCATAGTATTCATCAATTGAGGAGATCAAACTAACAAAAATGTCTCAGCAATAGTTGAAAGACATTTTTGTTAGTTTGATCTCCTCAATCTGCAAACGTGGACAAACCTATCCTTCTTGGTAAGGATTCATCACTAGCATTCTCCATTACATTTTTCATGTTACTGCTATCTTACTTGCTCTGTCTCTACTGCAGCATGTGGACACATATCTTGCTTTTGGTGTGTGAACAAACAAAGGCCATGCATAAGGGCGAGCATCACATTGCGCTATATGTAGGCAGCCTGGTGATCATTTTCCTACTATTTGCCATCTTCTACATTTTTTGCTATTAAAACTAGAACCTGTGGCATATAAGAGGAGGGAGATGGAAGTTCTAGGTGAGCTCTCCAAATTTAACTGTCTTCATTTATCTTGAAATTTTATTATTTGGTTTCTGTATGTATGAGGGATTTATTTAACTTTTACTTATGGCATATTTTAGAGGAAGAAGAGCGTGTTTGACATATACTCACCTCAGCCATCAGATCAGTTTGATTCAGAGAAACTTCATCTTGATAATGGTTAACTCTCAGCCTCCTTAAATACCACTTATATTTTTTAGCATCATTTCTAAAACAGTTGTGATGTACCTGAGGCAATGAGAGTTCTAGCGAAGATTTCAAAGACGGCAGAAGTGGAGGTTGTGAACACATATTCGCAAGAAAATTGCCCTGGGAAAACATGATAAGGAACATTTCTGTGGATGATGTATCATGTTCTTTATGCAAAGAAATGCTGTATCAGCCTGCAGTTCTTAATCGCTGACATGGTTAGTTTAAGTTATGATTAGGCATTAAAGATTTTACATGAACTGACTCCTTGGTAATGTACATATTAATATAATTATTTATGTAGTATATTCAGTATTGTGTCTTGCATAACTGACTTAAGTGGGGAGCCTTTTCAGTGTCAAATTTGTGAAAGCCTTGATCCTGGTGAGTTTCCAAATGTTTGCTTGGATTTGGATCATTTTCTAGAAGAAGAATTTCCGAGAGTGTGCAGTGAGAAGAGAACAAGTAAAGCCCAATGTCAACCGGCAAATCCATCAACAAGTAAGCTTCTCTAGCTTTTTTTGAGTTGATATATGTAGGGCTCCATGTTATCTGTCAGGTGATAGTGATTTTGACCATAATCTTGCTTCCAATTTGTACCACTTCTGCCATCTGCTATATCTTTTTTGATCTCTAATTTGGTTCAGTATGCCACAGGTTTGAATGATTTGAGTCTAATGTCTTTGGCACCTAATTGATTTGTGAGAGCACGGTGAACCGTACCAACCGATGCATCACCTGTGGTTGGTACATTGCCTGGTCAGTACATCACCCGTATCGATCGATACATCAGCCGTACAAACCGAAATGGATTGGTACCAATCGGAATTGGATCGATACTGATCCAAATAAGGTCATGTTTGACCCCAACGGTCAAATACATCACCCATACCGACCAATACATCACCTGTACTAACCGAGATGGGTCGGTACTGATCAGAATTTGACTAATACCAACCCAAATGGGGTCAAGTTTGACCCCAGTGGTCAAATTGACCGTTGGGGCCTCTTTTAGGGCTTTAAACCTTGATTGCAATTTGACCATTGGAGTCTCTTTTGGGGCTTTAATCCTTGACCATTGGGGCCTCTTTTGGGGCTCTAAAGCCCCCTCCCTCCCCTTTCTTTCACTCGCTCTCTCATTGTCACTCTTTCTCACACATTAAAATTTTTAATTGACGATTAGTGATAATCAAGCTATCAATTGAGGTCATTCTCTTATTTATAGTCTCAATTAGGTCGATTCTCTTACATTTAGCCCCAAATTGGGGGTATTTAGGTCTAATCACAGTTATATTCATTTATTTATGCCTCACGTGCACTATATTCTCAGTCAAATATAATAAAATTACTATTAATTTGGAAAAAAAAAACCCCTAAAAAGTGTTTTATTATGAATTTCCAGCCATTTTTTAGTCGTTTATAAAAAATTGGTACCTATCGGCGTATGTCGATACGGTATGCTGGTATGGACTAGCATGTGTTGGGGGACCGATACCATTGGCTGAGATGGTATGGCGGTCCATGATTTGTAATACGGGTTACTACCACACGTGCAGTAAAGTTAACTCACTTTTTTAAAATACTGAAGTTGTTACTTTTATGCCACTAGCTGCTGCATTTATATCTCTAGCATTACTTTACGAGCAATTGCCAGTACTCATTTCTCTAGAGAACTTCAGAAATACCCTGTAAATGGCAGGAATTAGGGTTATGTGTGGTTGCAATTTATTGGATCTTTTCCTGCCGATTAGAATATCTTGTTCTAGTTGCATTTTGCCGTGTGATTATTTTTTTGTATATTTCTGATATTGTGGTAATAAGCTGATTTTTTCTTTTTTTCATTCTATTATTGAGAGTTAACATGAGCATATTCCATGGTAGGGGTACTTTACAACCAAAGAAACTGAAGGCCAAAGTACCTTGTGAAGCCATGGGTTTATGGCTTAATGAAGACATGTCTGCATTTCATGTAGGAGTCGTGTGTGACTCATGTGAGGTATGTTCACCCTGTCATATGCCTTGTAACTCCTTTTGTTAATTGCCTATAGAGGGTCATTACAAAGCAGATTGTTTTTAATCTATTCTGAATTTATGAAGGTAAGGAAATGACTGCATTTAGAACTTAGGAAAAGAAAGAAAAAATTCCTCATTTTGCTTCCTGTTACTAATAAAAAGACATTAATTCTATTCATTTTTTCTAAAAAAAGATCAAATGTTATTTGAGCTTTTCTTTTCTTTTTTCTCTCTCTTTTTTCCTCCTGCATGGAAACAATTATTCCTTATTTTTTATTGTTGATTACCCCTTTTTTTTAACTCACTAACAGATATATCTGATTATTGGTAAGCAATACAAGTGTAAGGATTGGAAAGAAGCAGTTGGCTTTGACTTGCGTGAAGCATGCTACAATACCATATCAAAACTCCCTGGCAGGTTCAATCAGCAGCACACTCCTGACCACAAGTTTGAGCCGCACATGTTACGTAACATATTAATGCGAAAGAGCCAGTCTGTTTGGCATTGCTCAACAACGTCCCGAAGTAGTCTGTCCCTATTGGTGATGATCCACATGATGGAAATCACGACAACGAAGGGGGTGGAAATGAGGAGGATCTGAGATGGAGGGAAGCTCTTTGACGTCCTTGTAAGCAAAAACCATTGTGTATTATTATCCAGATTTCTGAAGGGCACCTGCAGTACAAGAATAGCGTCCGATGTTATCGGAAGGGCACTGCAAAACAAGAATTCTATGGCTAGCAGCTCGCTTCAAATAATTTGATTGATAAGGTCCTTTTGTTCTCTTCTCCCCCAAACCAAGAAGCTTTGGAACCTCCCCCACCTGCGCCACAGTGGTGGCGCTATGGAGAAGTGGAGGAACCCAGGTGATGAGAGAACATAGTTCAAGATTAAACGTCCATGGAACTCAGGTTGGTTTATGCACATATATATTAATGCTGGTGGTACCATAAAATTTACAAGTACGATGGTTTCTCTATTTTGCTTTAAATGATTACGATGCAGATATTGGACTAGTGTGCAGCTGTGCAGATATTGGACTGCTGTTTAACTCCATCCATCTCTATTACGAAACACAGCAGATATCGGAATGCTGCACACCGGAGGTCAGACGTGTGCATATACTTGGCCACTTAATTCTCCGTCAAACTAATTAGGTGGAACAAAAATGCTCTGAATTCTTGTGCAGAGAGATCGGTAGAAGCCATCTTTCATGGCAGGCGATGCAGCGACTCCCTTCCGACCAACCACTACCATCTGAGCTCTGACATCTCTTACCCGTTGCAATCGAACACCCCCCTTCCCTTGTTCTTGTTGAATTCAAACAACTTTGTACTTGTGCGTGAGCATTGCCTCCGACATTTCGTCAAACACTCAGATGCTCCACAAGATGGAAGTCATTCATTACATGACACACACCATTTTTTTGACGACACCGCTGTAAAAGTTTGGGTTGGCGCTCCAACAATTATTGGGCCACGTATGTGCAAGATCCATTAGACGACAACCGACCCTACTTTGTGACGCCATGATGCCGTGGGAAATCTTGCGGTATTTGAGTCGATTCCTTCCATGCACGCGAGTCCAAAGCCAAGTTGCCACAGCGCGCACTGAACCATCAAAATCCGGAGTTCACAGCCCCCATCCCATGAAGCAAGATGCCAAAATGACACAGTGAAGGCTGCAACGAGAGCCACCCCAGCTCACCTACGACTGTTCCCTTGTCCTCCCGGAGGACAACCACTCATGAATGGCCTTTTGGTGCCATCCATGGACTTACTGTTCCCCCTCTGACTCCCGAAAGCGACTTGGCCTTGGGAGATTCCTCTGCTGCCCTCTCGAGAATCCATTTGAAACCATGGAAGCTGATGCTGAGATTGGACACGGTGAAAGCCGGGACGACACCTGTTGATTGCAGCATTACGCAACAAGCCATCTCCTATCGGTTGCAGCATCCTGTCGCTCTTCAATTTCTACTGCCCGTTAAGACGAGGATGATGTCTCGGTGCTCCTGATAACTTGGAGCGATCCACGGCAATCAGAAAGGGCGAGAGAGGCTTAAATCAGATAACCTGAGATGAAGTCTTTTTACTGATCCTGCTCTCCATCGTTATCATGCGGCGTGACTGCATTCTCCATCGCCATCAAACTTTCCAAGGGGGATCCGATTCAGCTCAACAGCAGTTTCCCAATCAGAGCAGACCCGGCATGACTCAAGAACAGTTCGTACTATTCTCGGCCAGCAAGAGAATGAAACAGAGATGGGCCATTCTGACATGTAGCAAGGTTGGTGCACGCCTTTGAATCTTGGCAATGCTTTTGGCGAACTCCATCTCGTAATGATGCGGACAGAGTACAGAGGCACCGAGTTGGACTGGGAGAGGAGATAAACCAGGGTGACTGGCTCCTCATGTCCATCATCTCCCAGCGGGGAAGTGAAATAAAGCTGGCTTTCCACGGGACGCAGCAACAGTGCATGCATCAGAGAGCAGATGTCATGGAACAACCAACCCTCCTCGCGTTCAGCGAAAGCAGGCAGGAAAACAAGGCCTCAGAACAAGAAACACACAGCGGGAGAAAAGTAGCTCGGATCCTTGTCCGCCGACGACCCATCCATCAATCTATCACAGAGATCACGTTCCAGAACAGAAGCTTAACCCAACCAATCCTTCTGCTGCCGAGATCAACAAAATGACCACCGGAGAAACGCCATTAATGGTGGCGGCCCGAAGAAACCTGCTACGTCGTCACCCACCCACCATTCCGGAATTAGGTTTCACGAGGGTCGTAAACAAAGCACGCGCGTATATAAAGCCGTAACACCTGAGAATAGATTTGCATCAAAAGCACAGACATCGATTTGACACGTGAAGTTGTAGGCAGATGGTGACGTCACCATGCTACATCGAGGGCATCTGAGCCGGTCTATGCTGGAGGTCCCAAGTCACATAAATGGAATCCAAATTCGAGATCTCGGATTCGTACGCCTCTTATCGGATCTACCTTCGCCGGTGCAGATCCGAAAACAAAAAGATTGCCCATGGGGACATTAGTGGGAATCTACGATAAACGAATTCGGTCTAACATGCAAACATCGATGAGGTTTGAAGAACCTAAAAATGTTCTTCAAATTAAAACGAAAGCTTTAGTTTTGATGTGCTCGATTTCCGCGCCCCAAGAAGCACTCTTCCAGGCGGGCCCACTTTGGCGGATGACCGTTGCAAGCGCGCGTCAAACGCGTCCGATCGATCACCTGGATTCCTCGCCGATGAATCGGAACCCGATTTGGCCGCCGAGGCGTCGGCCTCGGGTGGACCCCGTGCGTACCAAGCGGCAGCTGGCCGAGGAAACCGAGGAGGAAACGGCGACGGGACTCGCGCTCGCCCGGTTTTACTTGGACCTCCTCTCACCGCTGTCTTCGTTTCCCTTCGTTCTCTACCGTTTTGGAGGGAACCGCGACCGGTGGTCGGGCACGTGTGGAATCGGGCCTGATTGATTGGCGGGAAAATCGCACGTGCGGGGTTGGTTTTGGCGCGCAGTCGGGGTCGGGCTTTTCCAATCCTTGGCGGGAATATCCACGGCCAGAGATGCCTTTCGAAGAGAGCGGAGAGAGCGAGAATATACACGTAGGATACCTCGCTCGCTCTCTCTCTCTCTCAAGTCATTATAACCATTAAATTGTCTAAAGCTTATCTTATGCTCTTTTTCCTAAATCACTCGCCTTTACGTTCTTTTACTTTGTCACTACCAATCTTTTGTTGGAATTTAGAGGGGGGAGAGAGAGAGAGAGAGAGCATGGCATTTATGAGCATTAAAACAACTAGTACTGCTATTCTTCACAGAGGAGCTAAGCATAGGATTCCTTGACGCTGATATGAGGCCTGGGGATGTGAAAACCTCGAAGCAGACGGGTGTTTCCCATCTGGTGATCATTGTTTATTGTTTCTCTTTGGAAGAAGAGAATGGCCTGAGATGTGACTCCCTGCCCCAGTGAGAATTTTCTATATCTGCTGCAGCGAAGTGTTGTAAGATTTCAGTGTCGTGCACCCATGCAGCCATGACTTGTGTAAGCAGTCTCTCCTGTTCCAGTAGATTTCTTTTACCTGGGGAGTTAATGGCGTCTCTCCCATGCCCCCCCCATAAGTAACTCAGAATCCAACCAATCCAAGAAATTCTAGTTTAAATGATCGCAGGAAAAAGAAAAGAAAAAAATAATCCCTCAGGTGTTGTTCAATGGAGATTACGAGGCGTATGATATATATATATATATAGTTTTTTATATGCGATGGTGTCAGTACCAAACCTTGTAAGCTAATTCGCCAAGGGACGACAATGAAGCAGTACACCTGGCCCTATATTTGGACTCGAATGTACCAGTAATGTGTTGCCACTGCTTGTTATTCGACTGCCATTAGCATCCAGCCGTAAATGCTCGGAGCAAATGTTGACTTTGTGCTCATTTAAGGTCGAGTTTAGTAGCATTGAATCGAACGAGACAGTCAAAGTTCATGTGAATGAACGAGCAATGGAGTTTGTTCTCGACCCCATGCAGAGTCGCGGTGATTAGAATCGCCGAGTCCGCTCACTTCCGCCGCACCCAATTTTTGAACTCGAAGAGAATCCGATGAGCGTCGTGTCACGTCTTCTCGTCTCGTGACAAACTCGCCTTCTTTTCCTGTTTCTTCCATATATTTCTATTTTTCTTTGACATTACCAACCTTATCTGTTTCCATGACATATCATGGAAACAATTAACCTTATCGTCCGTCACCTTCCATTTAATATATCACCAATATATCCTCTCTTCAACTATTACTGCATCCAACGCAAGTACATATGCATCTCTCTCTCTCTCCTCTCTCCTCTCTCTCTCTCTCTCGCTCTCCGCTGCTAATACAAATAGAATACTCGTCCCTGTCGTTCCTCCCCCATTTCCATCGCCTGTCCGTCCCTCTCCCCTCTACGTCCCGCACCTCTTGCTCTCTTTCCTCCTACCTTCCTTTCAAAAACTGTCTTTTTTTTTCTCACCTTTTCCACCACCACTTCGAGTTCCCTCACCTCCCCTTCCTTTTTATTTCGCATTTTCCCACTTCGATTCCCTCCACCAGCCTTCTGTACTTCCGTCTCCTTCTCTTGCCCTTTCTCTTGTATGTGCCCAGCGTAGATCGTAGAGAAGGGAAGGGGGGGACGAGGAGATACAGGATATGGGCAAGTATATGAGGAAGGCTAAGGTCTCCGGTGAGGTGGCAGTCATGGAGGTCTCTCACCAATCCTCCGTCGGCGTCCGCACCCGCGCCCGGACCCTCGCCGCCGCCGCGGCGCAGGACTCCTCCCGCGCCTACCTCGAACTCCGGAGCCGCCGGCTCGAGAAGCCCCTCCCGCCCCCTTCGGCCTGCAAGCCGTGCAAGGACACCTCCAAGCCCAAGCCTAACCCTAGCTCCAAGACAGACTCTAGATTTAGCTCGCAGAAGTCTAGCCCCAATCGGAGATCGAATTCGGGATCGGTGGAGTCCGTCTCGACGAGTAGGTGTTCGGCGGCGGTGGAAGCGGAGGCGCCGCCGGATGTGGAGGTCTCGTTTGGGGAGAATATTCTCGAGGCTGATTCGAGGGACAGGTGGGTTTTGCTCGAATCTGTGGGTAAAAAATCGAACCTTTTCTGCTAAAATAAGGATTCATTTTTTTTTCTTTCTTTTTTGGCCTTTGTTCTTCCCGTTCTTCTATCTTTCTCCCGTTTTCTCTGTTTCTTTCAATCATCTTTCGGTGATATCAAAGTCGAGCTTTGTTTTTACTTGCAATGATATTTCTCCTTGCTTGTTTGCTTACCACTATATTTCTCTTTCTATGATCTTCCTCGATCTCGTTTTTATTTTCTCGAGGAATTGTTGTGTTTGCAGCGACACTTCGTTGTTAAACATAGGGTTTGAGTTACATGTCTCATTTTTAATGAAGTAGTCCGACGTCGGTGAGCTCTTCAACACAGTCTTCATACGAAGTCGAAGCCTGCCGTGAGCTAAAACCTCTATTCTTCGGTAGAATTTATCCTGTTAAAAAGAGTATCCGCTCCTTTAAGCAGGACATTCATCTCTAAAAATCCTTCTTTTATTATAGTGTTTCTAACCTCAGCTTATTTTTCTTGCGTACGTAAAAGTTGTGACGTTGATTCTTCTTCTATACTTTCTCACCGAATGTTTATGTTTCCATTTTCTTTTTGTTCTTTCTGTGTGGATTTTATTCTCACAAACCTTAAAACCTTTTCATCACAAAGTTAACCTAGTTAATCTTGTGCACTAATGCCTAGCCTTGCCGATGTTCCGTTCTTAATGTTCTCTTCTTTGCCTAGCCTTGCCGAGTCATATTGCTTTGGATTGATTGTGTTGATTCCATTCCTCTTTTGTTCCTATAGAAATCTATTAGGTTCTTGCACTTTCTCCAGTGTGGGTTGTTTCCGGAGTATGAGTACTTTTCAGTCATGTTCTTTCACTACTGGAGTTATTGTGATGAATGGGGTTTTCCTTTGTCTTGAGTGTTTTTGGTACTGGAGGGACAAACATTAGTTGGTGATCATTTATGCCTGCTTGAGGAAGCTCTGTTGTTTGCATGTCCTGACATTAATACCCTCTTTCTTATTTATTATGTTTCTTGGCTGTTTGGTTTATCATGTTTCTTGGAATTACTTGCTTCACATTTTCCTGCTTGTGGAAAATCAATTCAGCTTCCTTCATGTTCTCCTTTAGCTTTGTCTTTTCATTTTTTTTTCCCCACTGCTGTACATGATTTGGTTCATCACAAGCAATGGACCTGTGCAGGCCAAAGTGCATGCAGTTGACCTGGTTATTCACATTACTTTTAGAACTACTTGGCAACATGCATGACTGGTAGCGCTTGGCAGTATCCACAATAAAGTTTGAAATTTTGGTCCCGTTGGAAACTAGTACCACAATGTCTTGCAATGATTTCTTTTGCTGACTTCAAACATGCCACAATGGTGTGGTCATTGCTTGGTACATGCTTTGCTGGCTCTCTTCTTGTATCAGAGAACATGATAAATAACAATGCACATCTCTGGACAGGAAGGAAAAACCAAAGCCTATCGGACTGAGTTAAGTTGGATTATTGTACTCTATGTCTGAGCTGCCATTAGAGCAATCAGTGAAGCATTGTCCTTGCCGCTGTTGACTGTGCAATCATGAGCTTAGCTAAATAATTGTATTCTGTTTTTATTGTGGAATGCCTTTGTTGTCAAGCGACATTGGGTGGATACATACATGAGCCTCAGGCATAATGTTTGACGGACTACGGATGCCACTAATAGGGGGGCTTTCCATCGTTTGTCCGGTGCATGACAGATTTGGGGGCCCTTTGCTTGGTTGTCTATTGCCATTTATTGCTCGAGGCCCTCATCACACCTGTAATATATCTTCTAGATCTGGCTTGCACATGACTTGGAACTGGTAATAGATCTTTGGTTTCTTTCTGAGTTGTTGCAACTACATGCACAAGCCAATAACGTCTTCTTCGGCATGGCAAAGTAAAATTCGTTTAGCGGAAAAAAAAAAAAAACATTATCCTGTTTCGTGGTTTTGCTTGTTTGAATGAATTTGGCTAATCGATTAGTCTAGACTGGTATGAGCTATCAAAGAAGTATATTTAAGTTTCTGGAGGCTTTTCTAGTATGGATTAGATCTAGCAACAACGTTTCATTGAGAAGCATACAATTAGAAGAACCTTAATTCCATGTGAATGTTATGTTGCTGATGCCCATTTGCTTGTCTCAGGTGTGCTAGAGAGACAACCCCTTGCAGTCTGATCAGGAATCCAGAAGCGACAAGGACTCCAAGTTCTACAAACAGGCCTTCCAATTCTACAACCACTAACCGTAGGACGCAAATTGTTCATCAGAACATTCCTAGTGCTCACGAGATGGACGAGTTCTTTGCTGGCGCCGAGCAACTCCAGCAACGAATATTCATTGAAAGGTACAGTAGGTCTGCAAATTATTTTTTTCCATTTATCTACATAAGCTTACTCAGTCTATATTTTCCCTCTCTTGCCATTATCTCCAGGTACAACTTTGATCCTGTAAATGACCGTCCGCTTCCTGGTCGGTATGAATGGGTGAAAGTTGACTTCTAGATGGCAGATCGATCTCTAGCTGGGCGTGACCTTCTTTCCCTGCATGTTCTCCGATGATCTCTGCCCAGAATTTTCGAAGGCGGGCAGGGCTGCAATGCAATGTTGGTTGCAGTGACAAGTTGTTCTGCCGTAAAAGGTCAAAGTTCCCAAAGGTGTTAGTCTAGTGCTGTGTAACATATAGAGCTGATGAGACACTGGTAGAGAGAAGTGAACCTGGCAAGTTTAAGCTTCATGTAACTTGTTTTTAACAGATCGCTCACCACAAAGGATTAAAGGGGTCAATCATCTGCAAATGTCACTGACTTTAGAGACTCAGCCTGGGAGTATGCAGTGCTGCACTTGATTCAGTTGTCATTGGTCATTTATCTATGCTTCTTATGGACCTGAAGGCTGATGGTCAAGGCAGATCTACATCTTAGGAGGCTACTCTACTTTGCCTTTACTTTACCATGATGTCTATCCTTTTATCCTATTAATAAATTTAGCTTTCCATTGATTTTTTTTGCTGCTGGATTTAATCCGGTCTTACTGGAGACTATCTTTTTATTATGATTTTAAATGTGCCACATCCTGAATGAATGTATATATAAATTTGGAGTATTCGGAACATGTCAAACACTTCATTCTAATTGTTGAAGGCACAAAAAAGGATGTCACATTTATTCAAAACTCAAATTGTTCCAAGGCTTAGAAAAAGATACTTCTTCATTGGGATTTTGTAGCAATAATGAAGTAACTTATGAGCGGTCTGTCCATGGGCCACTTGAGTCCTTGATGAAACCAAAACCGCGTGCCTTTACCCCTCAATAACGTAGTAAAATTGTTGTGAACACAATCCACAAGCAAATATTGATAACCTACAAGTAAAATTTGTAGAGTGAGAGGCTCTGGATATGATACATTCTTTTGGGAAATCTTATCTTCGACCTCTTTCTATTTTATTTTTGTTCCTTTTTTTGTTTGGTTTCTTTACTTGGTTTTAGTGGTGCCTTCTCATCTTCTGCAAGGTCGATCGGATGCTAAGCGGGAAGTAGTTTTCCTAAGCCCAGATAATTTTCGGATGCCATTTTTTTTTTTTTTTTGAAGAAAGGCTTGTTCTTTACTTTTGAGATTTTCAATCGGATTAAGAGGTATTCTTCAGATAAAATTTTGTTTGATTTGGAAGAACTCTCACAACTGAGAAAATCGTGATCTACGTCTCTCGTTGGTAGATTAAGGAGATTGCCTTCTATTGATGTTATTCATCATTCCATTGTTAGGCTTTGGTCTCTTTCATTCTCTTCCTAATTCTTTGATATGGGAGGTGCGTTTTTTCTCTTTAGTTTTCCAATACGATGCTTTAAATATTCTTATCGATGGTTTGTGGATGATTAGTGGGAAAGCACTTTATCTCATATCATAGTATCCAAATTTTTAACCTAACATTTTTTATTTGTTCCGGTCTAGATTTGTTTGCCTAGCTTGCCATTTGAGTATTAGACTTCCAATAGTATTTTTCATATTGTTTTAGCAATTGGTTGTTCGTTTAAACTTGACGATCGTTTTCTAGCTTCTAAACAAAGTAATTTTCCTTGTGTCTACCTTGATCTAGATTTGTCGAAGGCCCTTAAATAAGGCATTTGGATAGAAAAATCCCAAGATGGTATTTTTTTAAGGGTGAAATTTGAGCAATTACTTATGTAGCAGGATGGCTCTAGAGTAGCTAATGATCATAGTCCAATACTTTAGGAGGCTTTTGTTTTCAAACCATAGATCCATGTCGAACGGTGAAACTTGGAAAACTAAGCTCCTCCATAAGAAGGTGGCTGGAAGTCATCGAAAAAAACTCTTACATTCATAAGATGTGCACATGCCAAACTAGGTGTGTTACCCTCGTCAGGCAAGGTGCTAAGTGTGAGGTCCAATGTTGTTAATATAGTATTAAAGGCGACGTCCTTTTTTGTGATGTTAGAGGCATCTATAAGTAATCTTACTTATCAATCCTATATATGACTTGTCATCGCTTGACTTAAATGAGGAGGTGTGTATCCCCACATATGCTAATGGTTTATCCAGGCCCCCTATGCTTGATGGAGTACCTGTGACCTTCCTTTCCTTCCATTTAGTGAGTGTTTGCCCTAGGGATCCTCCAACATCCATCACATACAACATTAGGTTGGTGGTATTTTCATATCCCAAGCAACTAGTGAAGGGACGAAAATAGACGAGTTGGTTGTTTCCCCCTTAACCCTGCTTATAGAATGGGTCACACCCAACCTTTTTGGTTGCTTCGGTGAGGATGGAAACCCTAGGCCCCTTGTTTCAAAAGATCTTATTCTACTGTCGACTCTTGTTTTGGCCCCCACCTTGATGCCTATGGAGCCTTCCTACCCCCAACTCGATGCTCTCGATTAATATTTTCAAGGTTGCCTCCTCGTTGAAGGGTAAACGAGCAAAGAGGAAATCTAAAGTGATTTTCTCTTCTAAGGAGTCTCCCCTTTACTAAAGATGCTGCACAATCTAAGGGGTCCTTCTTCCTCTTTACTCAACCTTATCTAATTATTATCATTAACTGAAATTATAAAGGGCTCAAGCATCGACATGTTAGAAACTATCAAGTTCATTTAATTTTAAGATGCTCTCATAACATAATTGTCTTACAGAAAACCCATTCCACTAAGAAACAACCGAGAGTAGTGCTGCATACCTTCGACAAACATTGGATATTCTTTACTCAAGAAGCTTCAGGGGATATTCTCTTAGCTTGGAACTTTCAATCTGTTAATGCCCATGTGATATCATCATACTCTCAGTATATATTCTTGTAGTTATTTAGTTTAAAGATTCACATCCTTGGCTTTTGTCTTTTGTTTATACTAGTAATAATTCTAGATTTTGTAACAATTTTAAATTACTTTCATTTGTAGCTTCTTAGATCTTCCATAGGGTTTTATTGATGATTTTAATTATATTTTGAATCCGAAAGATAAGCAAGGGGGTTCCTCATTCTTTATCACTCCCTCTATTCGTTATTTTCATAATTTTCAGTTTAACAATGGGTTGTTGGACCTGTAATTCAAAGGATCTAGTTTCACTTAGTTAAATAATCATAGGGGTCTAGTTAGCAATTTCAAAAATTTTGGATTGACATTGTTAAATGTAGTAAAAGGGAGTTTGACTTATGTCTAATATTTCCTGCAACTTTGTTTCTAACCTTGCTCTTTTTCATAAAATTTTATCTAATTAGAATTAGACTAGGTAACCTTGAAGCCAAGGCCTCTTCTCTAGAGGCTTAGATCTATGATCTTGAGAGTTCAAATCTTGCTAATAGTCTCTCTAATTCTATCATTCCTAGCTTTCTTCCTTCCAAAACCAATGACGCATTATTCCTAGAGAGCTTAATCTTAAGTGGTGGGTCTTTGTTATATATTATGTAGAGCATAAGTCTAATAGTTTTTACCCTATGAATCTTACTAATGGTCTTTTTGATTCTGTCATTGATTTATGGTCAAAACTAATTTAAAGAAGGCCTATAGCATCATTTCCTAGATTGTTTCGGTACTAAATTTCTATAATTTATTCATATCTTAGATCTATTATTATGTATGTTTTTCTTTTTATACTTGTGTCATAGGAAGTCTTCTCACTATTTTAAAGGAAACAATGGTATCTGATAACGAGACCCCTTGTCCCCTTATCTCTACATTTTGGTGGTCTAATTACTTTCACGCCTAACCTAAGCTATTGAATTATGTAACTTAGACTCTTTTTATTACAAATGTCAATTCAAAATATCATATCTAACATACACAAATGATATACTCCTTTGTTTTAGGGCCAATAGAAAATTTATCTTTAGTATGAAACACATTTTTAAGAAGCATGAGATCCTCACTAACTAGAGAATTAACTAATCCAAAATTGAAATCTTTTTTCCTAGATTGACTTCTTAAGCTAGAAGAGAGGAAATCTACTAGGCCTTCGGTTTTAAGGTGGGATCCTTTCCTTTCAAATACTTTGATACCCTCATTGTCCATAAAAAGATGCCTCTTATTATTTTTAAACCTCAAATCCAATAAATCTAATAGAAGTTGGAGTCTTAGCGACCTCCTATCTTTCTCAAGCTAGTATGGTTTCTCTTATTAACTCATACTTTTGGCAACCCCGATACATACCTTAGTAGTAACTTGAATATATAAAAATATCATTAAGAACTTTGATAGCTTATATATTCTGGTTAAGTTGAAAGGCTAGAGATTAGATTTTGCTCTGGATTCCTATATAGTGCTTGAGGGTTTACTTAACGAGATACATAGTGATAGGAAATATTCTGGCACCAATCACGTGGCGACAGTCAGCGGCCACATTAGCATGGAAGCACGATCCACAGCCTGACGTGGGAGGCCATGATCGATCCGTTACCTCGGGTCGGAAGCGATAATTGCTCCAATCCTCCCGAGGTTGCACTGAGCAGCTCGCCCCCGAAAGTCCGAGGCGACACCGCACGAAGCAAACCTGACTCCAGCTTTTTTGTAGGTGCCGAGCACTCGAGGAGATGCATCAACCATGGACCAAGTCGGGACACCCTTCAGAGCATCAGCGAACAAACCAGGCTAACCTGCCATGTCAACCGATGGCCTCTTTAGTTCGACAACACAAAGTATCCTGGTGCAATGCACCTATTTAGTTTAAGCATAATACCAATGGATCTTTTTATTTGGTAAGTGGTTTGGGTTTCATATCGAGACTAATGAATATTGTAGAAGACAAGTTTGTCCAAGATAATTCAGCTTGCATAATAAATTGATAACAATTTTCCAACTAAGATAAATAGAATCCCAAGAGTTGAGGTGGAATCTGATGCCAAAATATTATCCAACAAAATCATCTTCCCTCTTTCTTAAAATCTAAGATTTTATATATTTAAAAAATAATAATAATATGCTAACTGACTGACAAATAAAATCATCAAATTTTGCATTAAGTAGGAGGTTTGCTCATCAACTCCCGCTGATCTGAGCACCAGTCACAAATAATTTCTTCACCAAGTTTATTTCGAGGCTTTTTCTCTTGTAAAAGCAAAAAACACACCAACAATATTAAGTGCACTTTGCCAGAAATCAACAAAACAATTGATTCCCAATTCAAGGTGTCGGCGGTGCTGTAATTTGCGTGCAAAGAGCGATTCTGGTCCCAATTATTTGTGACTGCCTTCCCAAAACGATGGCGTTGACCGGATCACAATCTTTTCTCCTGTCTCCTCCCATCCGTTGACCTGTCAATCCATAGAAAACAGATTAAGAGAGTCGAGGAAATTAAAAGGAAAAGAAAAGGCAGCCTTGAGAACTTTTTCTCTGGGGAGAGAGAGAGAGAGGAAGCGCACTATTTCCGTTTCTACCCGCCTGTGTCTCACCCGCCTTCCGTGCAGTTAAGCAGATCGACGGTGTAAATAAAGTGGGTAAATAAGTGGGTAACGAAGCGCTTTCGGAAGTGCAAAAAAGGCCGCAACGGTAAGACTCGGTCGGGGACGCATATTTACGGAAACGAGTTTCCCGCCGACACGAATCGATATCGGGACAGGGAATCGGTGTGCCACCTGGCAAATCTTCGGCCTCAGGCGGCTTGCGACCCCCCGGCGGGCCCCATCCAGGTGGGCGTGATTGGCCGTTCTTTTTTGTGGAAACAAATTGATTATATATATTCTGCGTTAATTAAAAGAAAAGTTCCGTCCGTCGACCTTTCGCCGCGCCTCCCAAAATCTTCTTCCCTTTGATTTGAATCGTTCTGCGGAAGCGACTCATCCAAGATCGAAGGCTTCGACGAATTAGACGGCAAAGGGAATCTTGTTATTTCGGATTCTTGTGTGGAGGCATTGGTCGGGGTATTTTTTTTTGGAGAATTTTCTTCTTTTTCTTGGTGGAGTTGGGTCGGAGAGAGTCCAAGGGGTCGGTGTCTTCTTTGATGGGCCAAGAACGACTCTGGTTTGGTGGGATTTAACAGCCTCCTGGACAGGTACGCTTTTTATTGCCCGCCTTTGATGGTTTGTGTTGCCGCCTTCGATCTCCCACTAGACGACAGGCCGCACTAAATAGGGGCAGGTTTGCGGAGTTGGCGAGACGTCTGCCGCCGGGTTGGAGTGGGATCATGCGGTGAAACGGGGGAAATTTTGGCCAGTTTTTCTTTTTTCTTGGCCCTTTGCGATTGGATTAGGGTTTCGGGAGGAGTGGGAGAAAGGGGTGGCTTAAGGTGGGGTTTGGTATTTTTGATGCTTTTTTTGGTGCTTCTTGGGTTGCTGAATTCAGAGTCTTGCATTGTAGTTGATGCGTTTTAGGGGTTGTGTTTTTGAATCGGTTTCGCAAGAGTGAATTCTTTATCAGTTTTCTCTTTCTTTTTTATGCTTCCGTCAAACTTGTCTGTAGTTATTATTCAAGCTTGGTATTTGAATTCTTTCGTTTGTTTACTTGTTTTTCCACGATTCCGACTTTCGTTTATTTTCCTTTTCCTTTTTCCTTTTTCTTGAAATTGGTATTGGACATGCATGCAATTACCACCTTTTCTAGGTGTTTGGAGAAACAGCTTTTGTCAGGATTTAATGGTTCAATTGCTTAAGCGTTGCTTATGAGGCATGGATTAGTGTATTGTTAGTTCGTTCACCTGTGCTTATAATTCATGGAGATGCCGAGTCTAAACATAATATTTCTGACCCTGGGGCATGGTTGATTGAGTCACGTGTCATTCTTCTTTCTTTTCCCTATTTTTTAAATTGGCAAGGTGGGGATATCAAGTGTTAAATAAGTGTAAAGCTCCCATCTAATTTATTTTCTGATTGATCACAAATGCTTTTTTTGTTATTTGGATGGTGTATCTATCTTTTTTTGACAAGATTTTGACTTGCCCCAGCCTGATTCAGCAAATGTTCTGTTGTAGTTTACATCAATACGATTGGGTCTAAAATGAGTGGCTTACTTTGTCACTTTTATTTCCGGTAAATTTTTGTAAATTTACTGTCCCTCAGCTGGTTGGCAAATTGTTTAAACTCTTGTTTTCTGTGTTTGGTAGGCACTTTGAACAGGCAGATGGTAGATGTAATTTTCTTCAACAGAAAGTAACATGAATGGTAAGAAATGAATAAAGAGACAAGGAATTTTCTCATCTTCTAAGGAACACAATGAAATGTTTGTGTTCGGATGATCAATTGCGAGTAGATGAACTGGTTCAATCGTCTGGATCCCTGGCCACTAAGGACTGCTTGGCTGGGCATTATTCTTGTCGAAATCGTGAGGTTGAGCGGAGGGTTGACACTGGAAACATTGAACAAGCTGAATCATCTCTCCGTGAAAGTCTTTGCTTAAATGATGAGGTTGGTTCCTGAACGTCATTTTTTGTTTCCTATGTGTGAAGGAGCTGCTGAGGCTTGACAAGTTTTCTCCAAGTTCATTGTTAAACTAGGTTTTCTTGGCTTTTGATTTAGGTCAAATATGTTGTCTTCTCTGAGTAATGAAGATTTTTTTCTTTTGGCTGCCAACTGAAGATAGTGCTAAGTCAGAACATGTATTTATTTGGATCGACACCTATTCAACCATATGGTAGGGATGTAACTAAGCCAAGATTTAATGAGTTTAACCATGCTTTAGCTTGCCTTGTAATTAATTTCTGGGCTGAAAATTGATCAAGCTTGATATGTTACATAATCAGTGAAGCCTAATTTTGAATCAAGCCAAGCTTGAGTCTATGCTGAGCAGCTTGACAAGATACATTGTACTTCATTCATGCATTATATGGCCTTATACATCAATCCTTCATTTATTTTTCGCAAGGTAATAATGAAGTTATGATCTTAATTCTACTCTAATAAATCAATGTTTATAGTTGGTGAAAGCCTTTACAAGATCCTTCTAATGTATAGGATATATGTAACACTGTCACTTATTCTGAATTTTGTGTGGTGTCTTAATACAATATACAAATGTTTATAAAAATTCTTGAATATGTGTCACACTGTGTAGACATGCAAAATAAGATTAGTTGTAATGTCTAGTGGAGCTTTATATTTTGCAGGAAGCAAGAGCCTTGCTTGGAAGGATAGAATATCAGAGAGGAAATGTAGAAGCTGCAATTCATGTGTTTGATGGAATAGATCTTTCTTCAGTAGCTCCTAAGATTAAAGCTGCTATAGCCGAAAGAATGGAACACCACAAGTGTCACTCAAATTGGGATGCACAACCAATGTCCATACATGCAGTAAGCTTACTTGTTGAAGCAGTATATCTGAAAGCAAGAGCTCTACAAGATCTTGGAAGGTTTAAAGGTAGTGATCATATGTTGATCAATTTTTTCCAGTACCTTTACTTATTCAATTTTCTTGAATTTATATTTTTATAAATTATCATAGTACAAAATTTATTTTTGTTTTCTCAGTCCTCTCTTTTTTAGTTGGGAACCACCAAAAGAACATGCCAGTTGTAGGTGATATTCATATTTGTAGTTAAGGACATCGATATCCATATATACAATCTAATTTTGTTTTTAAACTTGAGATTTCTTTCAGGCTGTGATTTGGTCCATGATATTTCTTGTCTCCCGTCAGATTTTTCATCCTAACTTGGAGTCATTTGACCTTTGCCCCTTCATGTACGTATCCATTACAATCAACATGTGTTGGTTGTGCAACTCCTAAGTTTTCCTCCTTTTCTTTGAGAAATGCTGTACGCAAGTATTCACTAGAAAGGTGGCCTTAGTGCCTTAGTAAGTTTTGTCTGTTGCAACATGGGCATGGGTTTAATTGAGGAAATTAATGTAGTGTACTATGGGTAAGTTTTAGTGCTTCTGACTTTCTCTAGAGAATCATGGAACAGTGGTCCGGTAAGTGGAAACCTAATGCACTGGGCTATTCTTATATAATTATTAGTTTGGAAACATGATGCACTGGGCTAATTCTTATATATCTATTAGCTTCACTTCACAAATTTAAATGTCTTAATACCCATTTTTGTCTATTCTTTAGTTATTATCTCTCTTACTTACGATGTCTGTATCCATTTCACGATGTTGAAATCGATGTTTTGTTCATGTTGCATTATTGTACATGGTGCATGATAATAGATGTGTGTACTAGGATTCAGTTTTACTCACTCTCCATATAGGAAGCCACGAGACTGGTGATAAGTGGCACATATTGTCTCTGTTGTCTGATAGTAGTTTTACATGATGATAAGTCACCACATGATGATACAAAACATTTATAATTTAGTGACATAAGTACATTTTCTTAATATGATAAACTAGAGGACAAATATGAGTTTGTCAGTAATTTATTGGAGATGGACAAATTATGTTTCCTGCTTTTGCGTGTCATGGCCTTGTTGAGATTCCCTTGTTGACTCATTTTGAACCCTGTGTTGTCTGGCCAGAAGTGTCATTATAACTATTGTTTAGAAGCTTGCATAAGTGGGTCTATTGGTTCACAGGAAGGAGATAAAATATCTCAATGTCCCTTTTTAGAACTGTGCAGCAATCTTGTACCAACTGATTGTTGAACTCTATGCCACGTCAAGTGCCATCATGTGAACATGTGCCACTTAATTTCCTGTTGGCTGGGGGGCTGGGCCTAGTTTAATGGTTGACTATACTACATGTTCTTAGATTTCTGAAAGGCCACTGTATGTCCCATCATGGACTTATGTGTTGCTCATACTAGCTGCTTGGTGTTCTGTGTTTTGCTGAGAGCATGCCGATGTTGTTCTGGTATATTGTGGGCAGACATCTTTGTTGTATAACATAAAACTCTCTGATATCATTCTCATAGCAGTGTTAATCAATGATGTGGGGACATTTGAGGAAACTGGAGATGAAGCTGTACAAAGGCCTAAAAACATCTACTACGAGATGAACTAAAATTCATGTTTTTAGATGGTATCACTATAGTTTTTTGGTTATGAAACATCATTTCTGAGACTATTATGAAATCTAAATTGTGCTGTTTGGATTTTGACTCTGCTTTTCCCCCGAAACCGTTATGGTCTTGGGATTTATAACATTATATTTATCACCTGCAGCCCTTTTCCTCACGTCATATGCTCTGTACTTGTAAGAATGTATTTTTATATTTGTTTTGACGAATAATACCTTCTAGAATCATTTTTAGTTGCTTAAATACAAGAGAATTAGGTACACAAATGCCTCCTGTAGTTCAGAATTCAGATTTTGTTGGTCTGATTTGCTTGTGGGGCTATTTGCTCATTTCTTAATTTCACATTCATGTTCAGCGATTTTTTTTAATATTAGTTACATTCCATCTATTATATACTATTTGTTCTTGTACAAGTATAATTTAGCTCCAATCTTCAATGATAGGTAAGACATTTTTAGCTTGGTTCTTTAACGTGTTATTGAACTTTTGGTTCTTCCTGTTAGTTAAAAGTGTCAGTATTCTTCCTATATGGACAAAGATGCGTGCAATTGTTTTTTATGTTTTCACCTATAGACTGTTGAGTACTGACACTATTATAGCTTATATGTTTATGAAGAAAATGAATTATTTTCCAAAGCCTGCTGAATTGCTGCTAAAAAGGTGATCACCATAGTAAGGACTACAGAGAGTTCTCACTTATAAATCATTGTATGTCTCACTCATGTCAAACACATGGTTATTCTGAAATCAATAGCCAATTGTTAAAATGTCTGTTGCATGACTGTAACAATATTCATTTGGTCATGCAGAAGCTGCTCAATCATGCGGCATTTTTCTGAACTCTATAGAGTCTGCGTTACATGATGACTTGCCAGGAAACTTTATTACTGATAATAAATTACAGGAGATAGTGTGCAAGGCAGTTGAGTTGCTTCCGGAGCTATGGAAACTGGCAGGATTTCCTCATGAAGCCATCTCATCTTACCGAAGGGCCCTACTTGGACATTGGAATCTTGATGATGTTACCATGGCAAAGATACAAAAAGAATTTGCTGTCTTTCTTCTTTATGGAGGCTGTGATGCTAGCCCTCCAAATGTTCACTCTCAAATGGATGGTGCATTTATACCTAGGAACAACATGGAAGAGGCAGTTCTTCTGTTAATAATTCTATTGCGGAAAGTTTCTCTTAAGAGAATTGAGTGGGATTCATCTATCATCGATCATCTGTCTTTTGCACTATCTATATGTGGGCAGCTTAGTTCTCTGGCTGGTCAGGTAGAAGGGTTATTACCTGGTGTCCTAGGTATGAAAGAACAATACTATACCTTAGCCTTATGTTACTTAGGAGAAAATGATGACCTTACGGCTCTGAATTTGCTGAGAAAGCTACTGAATGCTACAGAGGATCCAAATTGTGTCAAAGCATTGGTACTTGCTTGTAAAGTTTGTTGTGAGAATACTTCTTGTGCAGAGGAAGGTGTTTCCTTTGCACACAGAGCACTCGCCAACTTGCATGGTTGCTGTGATCAAATTGAAAGTGTAACTAATTGTTTACTGGGTATCTCACTTTCAGCCCAGGCTAGATCTTCTTCCTCTGATTCAGAAAGAGTTTCAAGGCAGTCTGAGGCACTTAAGGTGCTTGAAAAAACTGAAAGAATGATCCATGGAAAAGACTATAAAACCATTTTCAATCTCAGCTTAGAACATGCTGAACAAAGAAAGTTGGATGCAGCACTTCGTTATGCCAAACAGCTTCTGAAACTAGAAGCTGGCTCAAATGTAGATGCGTGGATCCTTTTGGCACGAATATTAACTGCCCAGAAGCGGTTTGTTGATGCTGAGACCATTATCAATGCTGCTTTGGAACAAACAGGAAAGTGGGACCAGGGAGAACTACTGCAAACTAAAGCTAAAATTCAGATTGCAAAGGGACAACTGAAGAATGCTATTGAGACATATACTCATCTTCTTGCCATAATTCAGTTGAGGACTAAGAGTTTTAATTATGGACTAATGTCATTGAAGGTAGTGTATACTTTCTTTGGCCTACCCCATGCAAATTTGTCCTTATTGTTCTTGTTGCTGTAGCCTTTCTTCAGCCTAAAATTTATTTTATTCCTCTTTATTAATTTAGTGCCTATTTTCTGTCATGCAGATTTCCCTTTTAGCAATGAGATATTCTCTTATTTGCACATAGCTATTATATTATCACTAAGTAGGTTTATGACATTATAATTTGCATGTACAAACGTATTATGTGCCTTCATGTTATCAGCTTCATTTTAATTATATGGAAATTCATGTGCACTTACTTTTCACATAACTTTTTAACAGGGTGGAAAAAGTGATAGAAGTTTGGAAATCCAGACATGGCATGATCTGGCTAATGTCTACATAAGCATGTCACTGTGGAGGGAGGCTGAAATTTGCCTATCTAATTTGAAGGATATTTGTCCTTATTCTGCTTTAAGATGGCATGCTACTGGTAGTCAAGATTTTGGACATTACTTTATAGTTTCTACTATGTTTTCATTGTTCTATTATGATACTGATATGCTTGCTTTTATTTTTAGTGTGTGTTTTCCTTATACTTTTAGTATGCTGATTTTGATCACACATATAAACCATGAGTTTCTAAAATATTATGATCTGCTTAGTATTTAGTTGGGAATATGGAACTTAGTATTTGCTGGTTGCTGGATGTTGAATTTGTTGTTTTCTTTAGTTTGTCTTAAGAAATGAGTTACAGAACAGAAACTGGTTAGATTAGAACATGTGCAGATTAGCTTATTAGAGAATGTCCTATGTTATATGGGCTGGGTGGGAATTGCTGTGAACGTATCCATAGAGATGAGTTGTGGAAGATTTGAGTGATTTATCACCTAAATATATCCTCCCATATATACATTGTTCCCTGGTTAGTCTAAACAGAAGTAACCAGCAACATAAGTTTACGACAAGAAAATAGTGTTCATGTTTATTTGGTAAGACTGTCATGCAAGATAGGTTTATATATACATATACATACATATATATGTAAACAGGCTCACCATTTGATTGATTAGTTGCCTCAGCTCCTTATTCAATTTGATTATGTTTCGCTTCTGCCTCGGAGTAAGACAATTAGACAATTCCTAATCACAGTCCTTGTGGATCGGATCATTTATATGGGATAAAAAAGAAACTTGAAGTATTTGTTATCTTTCTCTTCGAATGATATCTCAATTCTACTTATGGTTTCATTAGATATCTTACAACTAGAATCTCATCTTTTTCGATCAAATTCCTCCACCACTGCAAAGTAGATTCATATAGGTATTTAGACATTCTGATATAAGTACACTTGTTTGCACAAAAACATGATTTTTTCATCGTGCTGGGAACAGACTTTCCATGGGAAAAATAGTCTATTGGAACCCAATTGTTATGTCATAGTAGATCCAAACACTTGAATAACTATATTACAAGGGCTAGTAATGTCGGTAACTATACTCGAAGAGACCAAGGAATAATAGAGATTCCTCGGACAAAATTTCATATGATAATAGCATCAATTGTCACCAAAATGCTGGACAATTTGAGTTCCTTAACCTCCCTAAGCCTCATATGCAAGATTTTGCACTCAACCATAGTATTTGCAGAAGAGACTTGGCAAGGCCTGCCATCACACCCAACCACTGAGTTGTCCTTAAATTTGATAATAAAACCAACACCAGCCTGTACATTCTGTGAGACAAAAGAACCATCAATTTCTAGTATACAATCAAAATTAGACTGTTCGGACAAGTCTTCCCCAGCAGCATTTTGCATTCTCCTCTCAGATTTGTTTCATCTAGTGAAATAATCACTAGCATGACATAAGATCTTGTGCAACAAAGAGGCTGGCTTAGTATGACGGTTGCTATATTTGGCCTCGTTGCGGAAGAAACCAAAGTCCGGTTTCAATAACAGGGAGAATCCAATCCTTAGAAATTTTTTCATCAAGGCTATGTGCTTCCCAAATCCATCCCCGCTAGTCAAGAGGCCATAAAATGAAAACAGAAACCTAAATGCTGTTGAATTAACAGCCATAACTCGAATGTGACGATACATTCCAATGAAATGTGCTACGAGGAATCTGAAGAGAGATGACAAAGATGAGAAGGTTCTATCCGGGAATGAGAAGCACAAGATAACCAGTTAGAAGTAGGCAACCTATTCATGTAAGCTTCAATAGGAAGAGCTTCATTTTTGGGGCTACTCTCACATACCAAATAGCCTTCCAGCCAGACCAACACTCCTCTCTATATCATGGCTGATTCGTCAAAGCACTATAAGCGGCCTTGACAATCAGCACCCCTTCGGGGTTTTCTGACCATCACCGTCTGTCATCATTGGCTAAAGCAGAAAGATGAATACTAAAGATACGTTCCACCACTGAAGAGCCAAAGATCATTACACTCCTGTTCACATTCCATTGACCTCCTGAAATAAGATCAACCACTTTAGAAATCTACAATATTTCATTCACATTTACAAAAAGTAAATGTGGCCAACAGTCATGCTAGTTGTTCCCACCTCCAATAATAACCTGAAATCCCTCTCTAACATCCTTAGGAAGATTATGGATGATCCTATCAGAACACCTCTATATATATATATATATATATATATATATGTATGTATGTATGTGTATATGTTTATATATGTGTATGTATGTGTATATGTGTATATATGTGTATATATATATATGTATATGTATATATATACATACATATATATACATATACATATATATATATATATACATATACATATACATACATATATATATATATAGGAACAATCTGTAATGTCTGTTTACTATAGTTATTATGAGTCTATGAGTTGTAGATGTTGATTTTCATAAGTTTTATCTTTACCTTGTTGGTCTTCTGAATGATTATTTAAGAGGTTTCTTAGTTTATCTCACTCTTGTTCTTGTATATATAGGGAATATTTTATTTTAATATATGATGATTTTGTTATTTGTTACTTGAATTACCTTAAAGTTGTCCTTTTTGACTTCACATATGCAAAGACTTAACTTACGCATCACTAGGTTTTCTTTTCTGGCAAAATTTCTGATACGAATCAATATAATATCCTATATATCCTTTAAAAAAAATGCAAACATCCTGTATATTTGTGCAAAACTTAGAAATCTCTCTCCCTTATATGCCCTTGATGGTAGACTTTGTTAGATCCTGTTAGGACCTATTTGCCTCAACATGGGTTGAGGTTGATTGGAATTTATGGCTAGATAACCTGTTAAATGGTTACTACTTACTAGTGAGACCTAATAGGTCTATTGCTAGGGTGTAGATAAGGAGGTACCTTTAGATTTGTTAGATACTATCATTTTTGTGTCTAGGATACTCTGGCACATTGCATGGGAACACCAGAAGATTTCCATTCTTTTTCAGTTGGATCATGCAATGATATAAATTCTGTGCTGATCTTTGTAATTTTACAGTAGAGGATTTTCTTTGTGGGAATTATGGAACATGCTAACTACCAAGAATATTGAAGACCTTTTTTTTCATTTTTTAATCAACCCAAACATTTTGGAAATTAGCATTTTATAATGTAGATATGAATCCTTGACATGTCTTGCTAGGCTCCTTTTGGTCTTTTCTTGTGCAATTTCTCACCCCTTTGTTAGCTCACCTTGCTCTTCAGTCCTCCCTATCCTGTTCCATATATTTTTCTCTGGGCCAACCTTCATGGATGAAGATGGTGATGATGATTCCATGTTTATTTTTGGGGGGTTTGCAATTAATTTGCGTTGTCTGGACTTGTAATACAATATGAGACTTGTCAAACAAGTATATTCACACATTCTCTCTATTGAAGCTCATCCCTTTGATGTGTCTGAAAATTTTATCAACTGCTGGTTGATATATTGGAAGTTTATTGATCTGTTATGTCAACCATTGTTGGAGAGATTTATCTAAAGTAGCTATCTTAGCATCATGAGGAAACATTGAAGACTTTGCTTAATCACTGATTTTTGTTATTTGCTTGAATTGGTTAGTTGCCTGTTTGAATTATATTAATAATTTTAGAGCCACTCTCTGCATATGTAGAATTGATATTAATTTTCACTCTCTATCCAGACATGCGCAAACTATCCACTCTGTTTTTTTTTTCTCTACTCTTTGTTACCTTCTCAACATTAGTGTTAAATGTCAAATACAATTGCTAATGTTTCAGGACAGCTATATGAAGCAAAAGGTCTCCCTCAAGAAGCTCTAGGGGCATATGCTAAAGCATTGGATATAGAGCCAGCTCATGTCCCAAGCTTGGTCTCAAGAGCAATTGTTCTTAGACATCTTGGTGATTGGTCATTGGATGTCATTAGGAGCTTATTGACTGATGCACTTCGGCTGGACCGGACTAACCATATTGCTTGGTTTAATCTAGGTTTAATTTATAAAGCTGAAGGTGCCAGATCAGCACTTGAGGCTGCTGAGTGTTTTCAGACTGCTGCTTTTCTTAAAGAGACTGCACCGGTTGAACCTTTCAGATGAGGTTTTTTGGAGTAATCAACTCTGTGAGCTATTTTATAAACCTTCATGGATATGTGTGTTTTCTGCAGTATATAGGATATGACATCTATATTGTAGTTTACTGAAAATTGCAGCTTATAAGATCATTCAGAGTATTACTTGAATCAAGTACTCAGCCTTCATGGTTCATAGATGGTAAATAAACAGAATAAGATTTTCTTATTGCAATTAATCTTAAATGGCAGCATGATTAGTCTGAAGGTGATGATTATTCTTTCTTGAAACTGTGGAGAATTTTCCTGGAAATTTGAAATGCAGTCAGCCAAGAAGAAGCAGAACATCAGGGGCTCATTTATTTTTATTTGGTGCATCCAATAATGAATATCTGACGAACATATGAAAATCACTGGCAGAGCTAATACTTGTCAACTATGTGACATTCTGTTCCCAACTCATTCCTTTATCAACTGTAGCACAAAAATGAAAACAGAGACACCAATATGCCATTGCAGCAGTATATGTAATCATCTAAAGGAAGTTGTCCCCTTTCATAGCATTACTGTTATAGAACATCTTTCTGAGGCAGTTGTTGGAGTTTTTTGCTGAAATTCTAAATGTTATACCAGAAATTTGGGTTGAGACTCTACATTCTTTTCTTACGCACACAAGTAAATATTTTTACTTCTTGCTTCATGAAATGGTCAACCTTTTACTGTTCCATGTTTGATTCATTGATGTCCATATGCATCTTATGGTATGAATCTGTTATGTGGAGTTGTCAAGTTGCATCAACTTTCCCTAGTTCTAGTCTTTGGTTTTAGAAATATTGTCCTATCATGCACTTTTTTCATGTAAAAATGTGCAATAAAATTAATGTACTCAGCTGTAACCCTTTGATCATCAATATATTATTACTCAGATTGAGGACCAACACCTTTGTGTGCTTGACACATGAACTGTCAATCACAATCACGTTATCATTTTAGTGGACTGGTTAAGATTATTAAATTGCCTGAAAAAATAAACATTCAAGAACTGCTTTTTTTTGCATGTTTTGTTACTGGCTTTTACCCAAGAAGCAAGAACTTGGCACTTGGATAAGAGCTACCCAGGTTGAATCACAAACTTTGAGAAATTTGACTGAATTTTCCAGGTATTTATGAAGCTTACCTCTAATTTTGAAGTTAAAAGGCTCTTGCAGTAGCTAGGGCTCAAATGATGTTATTATTTACTATATTGTAACTGATGTGAAGATTAGTGCATGAATCTTTGTTATATTAAAATCTGGTACAGCGCTTACATTAAGTCCAAACCATTGATTATTTCCTACTACAACCCTAAAATACTTCCTGCTCAAACAATTTTTTTTTCTGCCAAATGAACTTTTTGTGTAACTACCTTAAGTCCATACCATTGATTATTTCCAAAATTGTTCAGCTTTCACACACTTCCTCTTGGAAATCCTTTTACAGTTTTTTGTTTTCTGGAAAAAGTTAGTTTGAATTTGAAAATTAGCTACCATTATTCATGATGGCGATGGTATTACTATTACTATCTCTTGTTTGCTGGCAATATGCTAACCTCTCTCCAACTTGGTTGTTTCACTAATGTAAGTGGTCTATTGAAACGAGTTTCTGTTGTTGACATATGCCACATCATTTCAAGCATACTGCTCTTCTATAATACTTTTGGATTGCTCTAGTTTGTTGATTCAATATTCGGGTCTACTAATAAAGCTTATAGCGATAAGGATCATGGGAATTTGGGTCATATAAAAACATATTTTCACAAACTTGTTTGTGATTGCAAATTTCTTCTCTTGCCTATTTTTCTAAGTGGGTTTACATGTTCGTGTGCTCCTGAATTTATAGGCTTTGCATGAAGTTAGATAAAAACAAGGATTGCAATTTTGCTTGATATGGTATAGTAAAGGCAGTATGTGTTGGTGTGGCCAATGACTGGCACATGGACCACTCTGTATCGGGCAAAACACAAGAGACGAGGGTGTACCACCCGGTACATCCCAGAAACTGGATGAAACAGTTGAAACATGATCGTTATTGACATTTTTCAGTCAGTAATAGTTGCATCTCAACCAATACACATCAAGGGTCAGGATTTGTCATGGTCCAATGGTCAATTTGACTGTTCGACCTCCTCAACTTTGGCCTCGTTCAAAGGTTTAAAAGCTTCCTCACTCCCTCTCACTCACACAAATTTTCCTCTCTTTCGCACTCACTCTTTCTTACTCTCTTAATTGGGCTTTCTAATCGGTGATTAGAGGCTTAGAGCTTCAATTGGAGGGATTAAAGTGTTCAAACTTGTCATTTGGTGGAAGATCCATCCTGTATGTTTTGATACGTAATCTAACATTGCTCGTATCTTTGTAGATGATTCAACATCGAAGAAACAGAAAACATGCTACAAAGTTGCTTCTCAACATCAAAAAAAGATAAATTCGCTATCTAAACCTTATTCCGCTCTATTTTTATTGAAATATAATTTTAATTGCATTAAATTTTATTTAAAAGGCTTAAAATAGGGTTTTCTCTTTTCCAAGTATTCAAACATTTTTTATGGTTTTTTGGGTTTGTCAGTATATACCGGCATATGATACGTTGGCAATGACCAGTACATCCCAGTCCGGCCATTGACTGGCACCACTGGTCGGACCAAGATGTCAAACCTTGGATAAAAGAGTAATACATTGGTTGGTCTATGGACATTGTTAATTACAGAAGCTTGGTGCTTATGAGCTGAATGTCCCTTTGTTTTGGCGCATGAATTCTGTCAAATATGTTGTGAAAATGCATTATAACTTGGGCACATGCAAGCTTAAAATTTATTCCTTATGAAATACATGAAGGCAAGAGGAGATCATCTATAATTCCTTGGCAATGCTGCTTTCAGTACTATGTACACATTGTCTAGGTTTGAGAAGAGAAGTTGACCAAAAACACAAACCACTTGTCCAAACATGCATTTGTAGGGTGTGGTTTAATGGGGCAACTGGCAATTGGCATCATCTGTCAACTTAAGCTTTGCAAAGGCTCTGGGGGGTGGAATGGAGATATGGTGTTCACTGTAATCTTATACTTCTGGTGATTTTTATCATCTTTAAGAGTTGCTAATTGCCATGAACTCTGTATGCAGTTACAATATTCTGGAGTGTGGAGTGTGAGACAAATTCTATGCATTTCCAAGGTAAGAGATCTTTTTAGCATACTCAATATTTAGTATTAGTTCTTATCTGAATCTTGTGCTTTACAAGTGTGAAACTTTAAGCTAAATTTTGTTCCATTAAGCATGGATTTAATCTCGTTGATGTATGTTTTGATTTAACATAGATGTTAAGATGTATCAATATCTCAGTTTTCTTTCATGAAAGATGGCATAGTTTGGTTGCAATTCTCTACTGCATGGTTACAAGAAAATATATTGGTTGCTAGTACTGTATTATATATATATATATGATTTATTTATATTTTTTATTATCATATTCGATAATATGAAGCAGAACATCTCTTACCAGTCGGATAGATCTCAAAACTGGCACAATCATTGAGAAGATCTATTTATGGGCACTTCATAGTTATTTTGATCGACAGTCCTAATGATGCCTTCAGTTACTTTAATAAGAACATTGCCATTTGGGTGTTCTAATTCAACCCTTAATATTTTTAAGCGGTATGTCACCTTTTGTAGAACTTGTTGTGGAGCTTATGTGTGATTCCTGCGCATGAGGTATGTGAGATACCACATCAACCCAAACTTCCAAGGGTGATTCAGTCCATCTAATTTATTTGTTTTCCATTTCATGTGATGTTTTTGAACTGCTTTGTGATTTCTACAACAGATTACTTATGCAGTTTTCCTTATTTCCTTGATCACGAGTTTTACATGTTATTAATTGTACATGTTGTCAACTAACCTTGTAAAGATGTTGAGTAATTTTCAGGTCTCGATGTTGTCACTATTGAAGTCTTAAATTTAGGCGGCATGTTGTGTCGCATTCAACAAATATCTTGTGCTCGGTATCCATCTTCATTTTCTAATTTAGGGTTTGAGTTTGAAATACATCAGCAGAAGTTTTTGCTTCAAGATTTTCATTGTTTTGTTGATTTGTCCGGTAGCCAGCTATGCTTTATTTTATATTCCTAATCAACAGGCATCATGCATCTGGATCACTAATTCTCTGTTTGATTTTGGAACTTGGAAGGGACAGTTGCCTTCACCTCGACTGCAAATCAATCCAGAATCTTGACATAAGCAACCACATAGGCTTTGGAGGAATGCCAAGAGATGATGTCAGTTTCGATTTGGCATGCATTCCTGTGCAGTTAAATGTAGTGTGCCCAAGGTGTATCCATCACTAAGGTTTTTGATTTCCAGTAATAATCCATTTCTTTATTGCCAAACTAATTACATTTCTTTGGAAAAATGCAGAAGGATATGGGTGGTATTGATGACATTGGGCCTGTCAATAAGGAAAAACGAGGAAGATACCATGAAACAGCAGCCAAGGTGACAGCATTCACCCAAAGGGTGGGTGATATACATCGGCATCTACATTCTACAAGAATGAAAAGCATGGTGGGGAAAATGATGACGACAACCGATGGAAAAAGGACGTCGGAATGCGTCTCCTTGATCTGATTCAACGAAGTTATGATTTAAATGTTCGGTTGTAACACATCTTTGGGACATGATGTTCTTCCGATTGGATCAGAACATGCGAATTATTCTGCTGGATTGGTTTCCATGCTGGCCTTCAGATTGAATGACTGCAGATGAAAACATGTTATCCTGAATGTTTGTTGTGAATGAAGCCATGTCAAGTAAGATTCAGTGGACTGGCTCTTCGCTTTTTGTTCTCATTTCTTTACGCCTCCCTTTCTTTTCCTGCAATGTTCATCACCAGTTATGAGAAACTTAGGATATTCTCGTTTTCCAACTCTTTGATCCCAAAGAAATGTTAGGGATCAGCACTAAGAGGGGGGGTGAATTAGTGCAGCGGTAAAAAACGATAAACTTTCGGCGATTTAAACCAACTTCGGAAATTTCATACGAAAAGAATAACGTTTCGATTAAAACCGTTTCGATTGCGTTGAAAGCATACGTAAGAAGATGAGGACAGTGAACTTAGCAAAGTAAAGGTTTGCAGAAAGATAAATGCATGAACGTAAACGCAAATCGTTTTTATAGTGGTTTGGTCATCTGATCTACATCCACTCTCGATTTTTCTTCGCTTGAGGCCACCGACTTTTCACTAGTTATCCTCCTTCCAACGGGCGAAGATGAACTCCCTTACAGCACCTCTCCTTTTGACGAGCTTAGGAGATAATCCTTACAAGGTTTCTTACTTCTCTCTTGGACTAGAACACACTCAAAACTTAGAGGGAAGATTTGACAAGAGTTTTCCCTATCTTCTCAGTTTTAGGCACTCTCTAAACTCTGAATGAGTAGGGTATTTATATGTCTCAAGAGGATTCAAATTTGGAGCCCAAATTTGAATCACCTTGGTTTTCGATATTCTGGCGGTACTGGGCGGTGCTACCGCCTAGGCTATTCTAACATGTTGGTTTGGGCCAAAAACTCGGCTCAAACCAGTCTAAAACAAGGTCCAATGGGCCCTTACTTGGGTTATAAGATTAACACCTAATCTTAACCCAAATTAACATGCTAACTACGAATTTAAAGATATTTTCTAAGCTATTACAAAGTCCGACAAGTCACGACTTCTTCCGGTGAACTTCCGGCGAACTTCCGACGGTCTTCCGTCGAACCCTCTGAAACCATTCTGTGGACTCTCGGCAAGTTCCCGGACTTCACGATGATCTTAGCGAGTTCCACCGAGCTTCTTTGGTAAGCTCCGATCTTTCTTGGCAAGCTCCGTGAACTCTCAACGAACCTTCCAGCGAACTTCCGAAAATCCTTCGGCAAGCTCCCTACTCATTCTCGGCCAGTTCCGGCAGCACTCCCAATAAATCTTTGGACTTTCGTCGAACTCTCGAACTCCCAATGATTCATCCCACTTGTCTTCCGGTATTTTATTTCGCTTTACGTCTTCATCATCACCGTAGTTAATCCTGCACACACACAAACAAAACTCTACTTTGATCTAGACAATTATTATAACGCGAATTAACATTTAGTTGCCCGGCACGTCACTGGTTGGTGCTTCGTTCGATTCTTCGGCGCATCGTCCTTTCTTGCGGCTTGTTAACCAATCAACGGTTGACCTCCGTAACCCCGATATCCTTGGTGCAACTCCGCTCTTCTTGGCCTGATGCCCGACGTCCGAAGCCTTCTGCCGATTGTTGACCGAACCTCCGGCTCGACATCCAATATCTTAACGTGATCACTTCCGGCGTAACGTCAATTCCTCCAGCATCGACTGTCTAATCCTGATCGATAGTAGACCTGCATAACTCAAAATACATTTAGATCATAAAATACAATCAATTAGTTTCATCATTAAAATTCGAGATTCAACAATCTCCCCTTTTTTGATGATGACAACTAATTGATGACAAACGGAGTTAACCATAACTCCCCGGAGTTCAACCAAACTCCCCGGAGTTCAACCAAACTCCCCCTATTAATATGTCATTAATAAAACACTTGGATTATCCTAAATTTAACATTCAACACAATAATATGAGAAGACTAAACCATCATGCAAATATTTAAAATATTCAATTCAATGCATGAAGTCATCAATCTACTTCTCCCCCTATGTCATCAACAAAAATGAGAAGTTGCATCATAGCTAGTTTTCAAGGATATGCAAATATTACAATCATACTAGCTATCAATCAAGATATTCAACATACATCACGTTAAAACATTCAATCATAGTAAGTTTTTAAATTCTTTCTAAAGATAAGTAAGATAATAATTTTTCATCACTTGCTTCTTGTGTAAACTTTTGAAAAGTTCAAGATATGATGTTCCTTCATTTTAATGATCGAGCTAGTAAATTTATCATTGAAGTCACAAGCTAGCAATGAATCTTCTCCTCTTTGTTTTTGTCAAAAAGAAGAAAAGTGCAATTCTTTTCCCTTTACATAAATTTTGAACCCATGACAATCAATAAAAATTAAAGAGAAGGTTTATATCCATGAATTCATCAAGCAAATTCCATTCAAGAATAAGACATCAAGATCACGATATAGATAACAATTTTCTTTAAAAGGATCTTGATTAAAAAAGAATTCAAGTTGTTAATCCAAGAGATCAAGATCATGAATTGTAAATATTCTCTTTAGCGTCAAATTTCAATTCATGATAAAGGGTATACAACCAAGAATGATGATATATAAAAGCATATCAATATCAAGGATCAAGTCATGATTACAATTGCTAGCATATTTTTTTTTTCATTCATTTTTTAGCCATGATAAAAGAATAAATCAATGATTCAATCATTAAGCACATTTCTTTTTTATCAAATTTTCAATCATCAACATTCAAGTCATGAATATTAATTCAACAAGCTAGCTCTCCCTTTGTCATTGTCAAATAGAATGGATGAATATTATCTCAATCAAATAATTTTGCATCAATCAATATTTCAATTTTTATATAATGCAAACAAGCCATAGATGCAAAGAACTCATGAAAGATATCAATATGAAACATCAACAAGGATTAAGAGATATCATACATGGTTCACAAATATCCTTTTTCAACAAAATCAAGATCAAGATTCAATGATTCATCCTAAAGCAAATTTTCTCAAGTTGAGTATCGGAAAGTCAAGAGAAAACTATTTGCATTTTTCTTCATATAACATGGGAGAATCATAAGAGAGTATAAAGTAAGAGATAAAAACTCAAGTTATCAAGATCATGATCTCATAAAAGTAACTCAAAAATATGGTTCCGAGAAGCAAGAGACAAGTCATATTTCATTTGAAAAATTCTCTTTTTATAAATAAAATAATCATGGTATGCGATCTTGATTTATAAAAGTTTCAAGTTCTAATTATCAAGACCAAGATTTCAATAAATATTTTCTTTAGCAAAGAATCACATAAGCACTTCAAGAAATCTCATTGCATCATGATTTATAAATTTTTTCTCTACACATGAATCATAGGAGATATAATAGCAATGATATCATTCATGATTCATTTGGTAGCAAATAGCAAAGAAAACAATTTGTTTCATGCATGAGAAATTTTGTGTCATGATAAAGTTCATGATTCGCTTGAAACAAATGATGTCATTCAAATCAATTTGTCAACTTGTCAATCCATCATTAAAATTTTGTTCTTACGATATTCACATAGATGGATTATTTAACACATCATCAAAATCTCATTCATAATTTAAGTGATTCACAACAATATCTCAAGTCAAGAATTTAAAGTCAAGATTTCAAGGGATCAAGAAAGGAGTCATAAAATCATTCAAACTCATTTTGTCAACTCGAAACTCATAATCAAATTATCAAAATCATTCTCGAGATTCAAGAGACTTATATGAACATAGTATACATGGATTCATCATTAGTCTTTTTATGCCAAATCAAAATAAGTATTCAAAAAATGAAAGGTAAGTTTCATTATAAAAATCATCAAGACAAAAATATAACACATTATTTGAAGATATGAGATTCAATTTATCATGATAATGTGTTTCATTTTAAGTTGTTTGCTTCATATAAGTGTACTCATGTTTCAAGAGATGAGTATCAAATTTTAAAACCAAACATGAGTTTGTCATCAAGATATAACACCTTCAAATTCTCATGATATCATAAAATCATTATGCATGACAATAAACTTTCATTTCATCATTATCAATGATAATTTCATAAGGTATATTCAAATATTTATATGAAAGTCATCATTGTATGTCTTTGAAATACAAGTTGTCATTAAAGCCATCAAGATCAAATGCATCAAAAATATTTCATTATTATTAGTTATAATAAGATGATTTAGCTTAGTGTGAGAAATTATGCATCATTCATGAAAAGTCGTAGATACTCATAGATTTAAACAAGCATTGTCAATAATCATGCAAGCATCATTCATAAAAATTTCATCATAAAAAAAATGTTTAAGAGCCAATAATCGAGATTTTCAAATCATAAGCATGATACTATAAAATTATCATCAAAACGTTTTCAAGAATAACATACATAGATGTGTAGTTAATGTACAATCATTAGTACAAATCATTCAATCATCATTCATAATGTTGCATACACCATTCAAAAATTTTACTTTTTAAAAATACTAGAGAGAAAAGCATAAAAAAATTCCTACCAACTATGTTAAGCAACTCATGAATAGTTCAAATAATTTCATAATAAAGAAAAAATAACTTGGGTGAGTTTCTTACCTTATTGTCGAAAACCGTCAAAACGTAGTTTGTGTCTTTCATCCTTTGTGTGTGCTTTCCTCTTCTTTGGTCTCTTCCTCCATTCAAGTTCATTGTTTGTTTTAGATTTTTATTTAATGAACTTATTAAGATTTATTAAAAGTTCCATGTCCTCTTCATTGTCCTCATCACTTGAGTCATCACTCAAGTGGCATTTCAAAGTTCAGAGTTCCAAAACCTTCTTGTTCTTTAGAAGGTAGTTCATGTGTTCATCGTGTTCAAGATAGTCTAGGAGGCTCATTTCATATGCTATTAGTGAGCCAATTAATTCTTCAATAGGTAAATTATTTAAATCTTTAGCCTCTTGTATTGTGATTATTTTAGAAAGGGATCTTAAGATCTTGTTTACGAGTTCAAAATCTGAAAAACATTTACCAAGAGCTTTTAGATTATTAACAACATCCGTGAAATGGGTGTACATGTCATCGATAGTCTCGCTTGGTTTCATTCGAAAAATCTCAAAATCATGCAATAAGAGGTTTACTTTTGAGTCTTTGACTCTACTAGTTCCCTTATGTGTGATTTCAAGTGTTTACCAAATTTTAAAAGTCGTTGCATATATAGAAATCTGATTGAACTCATTTTTGTCTAAAGTACAAAATAAGGCATTCATAGCCTTTGCATTTAAAGAAAATGATTTCTTCTCCAAATCCGACCATTTGTTCGTCGGTTTAGAGGGAAGTTAAAAACCTTTTTCAATAACGTTCCATAAGTTTAAATCGAGAGAAATCAAAAAAACTCTTATTTGAGTTTTCCAATATATGTAGTCCGATCCATTAAAGAACGGTGGACATACAACCGAAAAGCCCTCCCGAAAGCCATGAAGAGCCATTTTTTACGAGTGTAAATCCAAATGATAAATAACGTAGCTCTGATACCAATTGTTAGGGATCGAGCGGCACTAAGAGGGGGGGGGGTGAATTAGTGCAGCAGTAAAGAACGATAAACTTTCGACGATTTAAACCAACTTCGAAAACTTCGTACGAAAAGAATAACGTTTCGATTAAAATCGTTTCAATTGCGTTGAAAGCGTACGAAAGAAGATGAGGATAGTGAACTTAGCAAAGTAAAGGTTTGCAGAAAGATAAATACATGAACGTAAACGTAAACCGTTTTTATAGTGGTTCGGTCATCCGACCTACATCCACTCCTAATTCCTCTTCGCTTGAGGCTACCGGCTTTCCACTAGTTATCCTCCTTCCAACATGCGAGGATGAACTCCCTTACAGCACCTCTCCTTTTGACGGGCTTAGGAGATAACCCTTACAAGAACACACTCAAAACTTAGAGGGAAGATTTGACAAGAGTTTTCCCTATCTTTTCTTAGTTCTAGGCATCCTCTAAACTCTGAATGAGTGGGATATTTATAGGCCTCAAAAGGATTCAAATTTGGAGTCCAAATTTGAATCACCTTGGTTTTTGGTATTCTGACGGTACTAGGCAGTGCCACCGCCCAAGGCAACGATGCCACTGCCCAGCTTGCTGGTCATGGGCGGTGCCACTGCCCAACCTATTCTAGCATGTTGGTTTGGGCCAAAAACTCGACCCAAACCGGTCCAAAACAATGCCCAATAGGCCCCTACTTGGGTTATAGAATTAACACCTAATCCTAACCCAAATTAACGTGCTAACTACGAATTTAAAAATATTTCCTAAGCTATTACAAAGTCCGACAAGTCACGACTTCTTCCGACGAGCTTCCGGCAAACTTCCGACGGTCTTCCGACGAACCCTCAGAAACCCATTCTGCGGACTCCTGACAAGCTCTCGGACTTCACAATGATCTTGGCGAGTTCCACCGAGCTTCTTTGGCAAGCTCCACGAACTCCCAACGAATCTTCCGACGAACTTCCAAAAACCCTTCGGTAAGCTCCTTACTTGTTCTCGACCAGTTCCTGCAGCACTCCCAACAAATCTTCGGACTTCCGTCGAACTCACAACGATCCATCCCACTTGTCTTCCGACACTTTATTTCGCTTTACGTCTTCATCATCATCGTAGTTAATCATGCACACACAAATAGAACTCTACTTCGATTTAGACAATTATTACAACACGAATTGATATTCAGTTGCCCGACACGTCATTGGTCGGCGCTTCATCCGATTCTTCGACACATCGTCCTTTCTTGCGACTTGTTGCCCAATCGACGATTGACCTCCGCAACCCCGATATCCTTGGCACAACTCCGCTCTTCTTGGCCCGATGCTCAACGTCCGAAGCCTTCTGCCGATTGTTGACAAACCTCCAGCTCGACATCTAATATCCTGACGTGATCACTTCCGGCACAACGTCAATTCCTCCAGCATCAATTGTTTAATTCTGATCGATAGTAGACCTGCATAACTCAAAATGTAGTTAGATCATAAAACGCAATCAATTAGTTTCATCATCAAAATTCGATATATATATATATATCTCTCTCTCTCTCTCTCTCTCTCTCTCTCTCTCCGCGGAGACCACATAAATGGATGATGTTATATCCCGAAGAAAAAATTCCCAACAATCTTAGATGATGTTATATAAGTTTGTTATGTAAATAATGCTGGCCCCAGAAATCAATTTGCCGGTGACGACGGACTAAGGACCAAGGGTTGCTCTCTCCACCTGCACAAATTGTCCATTTGCCGCCGTCGTGGTGGACGACGACAAAGTTGAGCATATTGTCCCAAGTTTCGTGTGCTTAAGAACGAACAGACGCAAAGACAATTCAAGAACGAACAGAGCACACATCTTAAGCCAGACAATACAACAAAGCACGAGAATCTCCAACAAGGTTCGAGGCAATGAATCAGTCCAAAGTACACCTTTAGTCACCGCCCAGCACACTATTTAATTGGAACCTCCTCAGTGTGACGATCACATATATGTAACTACAATGAATTTAACTATTCAGAATACTATGATCTAATTCTTACCACATGACGTATGATTAATATCATCCTCCAGGGTGTTTATGGGAATCCACATCTCCTTAAACCTCCATACCAAACCAAAGTCTACTGAAAACAACTCAAAACGGCCGATGCCACAGCTGCATTTATCCATGAAATCGTGCCAGATAAAGATCGTGTGGGAAAAAGCCAGCTGTCACAGTCCGTTCACCGTAAGTCCGGCCGTGCAAACAGTGTGCTGCCATGCAAGTAGCTTCTGTCCTTAGAAACTCCACAAAAACACTGCCTGGTTCAAACAAACTGACATCAAAATCCTGGTGATCCTCTTTGTCACTAGTAGCTTCTTTGTCAATTCCCGTAGGGCATGTGGACAGGTGCCCATCATCTTCTTTGGTTAGCTCTGCTTCCTCGGCAGACAATGTCTGTAGGCAAGTATTTTCTGTCGATGCTGGATCGACGTCCGAGGTTAATTCTGCTTTTTCGGCAGTGACACTACCCAAATCAGCATTTTGTTCCACCTCGGCAGCATCCTCACCCAGCTTCAGTGTTTCAGAAAACAAACCAATTTCAGCACCAATATCTACAATCACATCATTTTCAGTCTCCATTGGTTGGTCAGCTGCGACATCACCAGTCTGTTGGGCATCTTTCGAAGTAGTTGAGCCATCTATTTCACCAAAGACAATATTCTCCTCGATTTCTTTCCGAGGCATATTGTTATTATTTTGCATCTCTTCAACATCATTCCTGATATCTCCAGGCCTTTCAGTGTCTTTATGAGGTGCCATATCTACATCTTGCTTCCTATCATTACTTGGACATTCCATGCTGGATTCTGCCTTGACCAAATACCCATTAGGATATGTCTCAAAATTCTCAGTAGCAGTTCCAAGATTGCTGATATATCTTATAATATTGACTGCTTTAACAGTTCCAAACCTGTCAATTTAAACAAAAAAGAACTGCCGTGATGCTTTTAAAAGCATAGAGATATTAGAATAACGATTTATATGGCAACAAACACACCTTGTACATTCCAATCGTATATCTTCTAGAACTTCCTCCAATTCAGATTCTGATAGCAGCAAAAACTCCTCTTTGTTGAACTTTCAAGGATTAAAAGGAAGATTGTCAGTTGTTGAAGGAAACTAAGATAATCCTCATGTCACCAAAATATCTCTTTTTGTTTATGGTTTACAACCAAAATTGATTTGGTATGGCATACCACATTTTTAAGCTGAAGGACTTTTGTTGATGGCACGATTAGTGACTTGGCATGCACAGGAATACCATAACATGAAACAATTTCAGCGTTCTCCTGAGAACCAAGACGGTTAGCAGGTCAACTAAAATTCCATCAGTTCAAACAAGAAATTCATAACATAGCCCCACCTGGGCATCAGGAAGAGCTTGAACTGCAGTTAGAACACGCCCACCAAGCTTCATCCCATTCAATCCAGCACATGCCTTTGAAGTTATCGAATGATCTACATACTGTCACATCAAATTACAGCATCACTAGCAGAACATCATACATGTCTACAGCATAATACCAGGAAAGTTCAAGCAGCTAATGCAAGAATTGGGAATTTTTTATACCTCTAAGAAGGCACATGGTCCATTAAGTTCTTTGTTGAATTCAATGTGGTAAGCTTTTAGAGTCCCAAACGCACCAACAATCTCCATAAGCTGAAAGAACAGCAATCAACAATCAACTAGATCAGCACTGGTTGTCATTTATTCCATCAACCAGTGGAAAAGGATGTTGGACATCCATAAAGATTATGTTTTTTAATTCGCTTAAAAGTAATCTTTGAAAACTTACCATATTAGATGAGATAGCCTCAGAAATTCCTCCAATGAAAATCTGCAATCACAAAAACACATTACCGGACATGTAGATGTTAGCACGTTTGAAAAATTCAGACCAAAATTTGATGTTTAAACCAATACTTTTGAATGCCAAAAGTCGAAATGCAGTATATTTCAACTGCGATCAACTAGTTCAGACGGCCTTGGCCAAAATCTGGTCAAAATTCATTACAGAAGGTGTACTATATAATCACTGAAGATGGGAGGCCTTTCATTCTCCTCTGGGCAACTAGAAAGTCCCAGGTAAAGAATAACAAATCTAGGCTCTGAAAGTTATTTCTTTATATACAACACATTTTTTACAATCCTCGACTTTCAAAACTTTGAGACTTGGAAACTTTAGATTAGTTTCATATATTCAGCTTTTTAGATAAGATTTTTGAGAATTTAATAAGATTTTACAGGAAAAAGATAAAGAGGGTTGGAATTTTTAGCTTCACTTGGCAAGTTTTAAGCAGATATCTAACAAACATAAGTTGTCTTTTCTAGTAGGGGTTTAAGATCCTATATAACATTTAGATAAGGAATTTGTGGAAGTTTATGCATATTAGGCTTTTCATACTCATGAAAATGCTTTAAAATACTTTTCAACACAACAATCAATCGTTTCAATTTTTCCAACTTCCATTCACACTGGACTGGACCACCCGAAAAGTGCTGGTCCCTGTGCCGGTTCGCCATGGGATTAGTGAAGAGCACCCCATACGGACTGGTCCAAGCAGTATTTAAAACTATGCTCCAAAAAGATGACAGAATTGAGATCACAAGAAAACTGAGTTTGATCAAACCATGTCTGTTCTTCACTTGCTACAATAAGATCTTATAAGATGGTTTGCTGGTAAAAGCTGGAAAAGTTGGGAAACTTGATAGGTGAAAATAATTAATAGATACAACAATTTTTATTCCTAAAATATCCAACTGGCATAATGAATGCAGAATAATCTTTTAAGAAGTGAAGAAATCAAGTGTAATAATATTTAGGATGGCTACTTTCTTTGATGGCACCGGTTGGTAAAGATGATTAATTATCAGTCTGACAGCCTACCAATACGTGAACCAGGAAATTTCATTTGGTCCCATCAGAAACAGTTTATTGCCTTGATAAGCCTGTCACCTCCTCTTTTTTTTTTTTTAATTTCTGGTCTGAGCAACAAGTACCGAGTGCCCGTATGCTGACCTGTACTGATAACATACCAGTCCGACTAATTATCAGTGGTAGTATTGGACCCAGATTCTAATTTGTGGTCTTTTGAATCATGCATACAAGTTAGACTGATCACTAAGAGAAAAACTTCATTTTCCTCAAAGAAATTACCTTAACAAATTATAAATTCATAAGGTCTTGATGGTCTCAACAACCCCCTCATTTTTTTCTACATTACCATGCTACAGATTTCAAGCAATGATAACTGACCAAACGCAAGTGAATCAGTCATCGAACATTATATGTCCATTAACAATAAGAACATGAAGCTAATGGAAAAATAATATGCCTCTAGACTGGTACCTTATGGGATGAATCCTCCACAAAATCGTCTACTACCTTAAGCTCGTCCTTTGGTTTCTCAGGTGCAACAGTCTGCACGAAAATAAGAAGTCTGAAAAACTTGGACAGGGTCATTGACCATAATACAACCCAGAAAGCATCCTCTATCCGAACAAGAAGTTCTTACAAGAATCATGAATAAAAATACTACAAACACAATCTTGAAAAACTGCATAATAGATATACAAGCAGTGCGCATACATACATTAACCAACAAGAAATTGACAGGACACTTGACGGTTCGATGATAGCAAAATTAGATACTCATTATGGGTACAAAGTTTACAATGAAGAAAAGACAATCAGAAAACAGCATTTCCATGGATGAAATGGCATTAACTAGAGATGTAGGAGGTAAACAAATTGGCATCACAGTTGAACACAGTCATATATCATTGTGTATTGAACGGTACCAGAATCATATACCAGCTGCTAAATACCAACATGTTAAATAACTTTTTAAAGTGTACTGGGGCATACCAAACCAAACCAGTCAGTATATACTAGTCTGATAAGGATCCAGTAGAGTTACCATTACTCGTACCTAAATCCATGAACAAACCTATCATATTCCCATCATAGACAGTGATGGATGACACTAATCACAAAAGTGCACAAGCAGAAAATAAGAACCTGGGTTTGCTTGCTGATACCAGATAAACTGTTGATAACAGTACATTAAAATGAGATATGAGAATAACAATAAATGTTTCCACTACGCACATGAAACCACTTGTAAGAGCTAAGAAGATTTAACACACACATTATAGATAATAATAAAATTTAAACATAACAATTAGTACTTACTACATTTACATAAGATACAAAAGGATGGACAACACCCATGATGCAGGAATGGAAATGCAAAACTGAGTATTAGTTTCAGATATTGGATAAATTGAGGGCAACCATACATGAACATGTTATATGACATCAACAATGATGTGACCACCTTTTTTTTACTTTGTAACACATGAATTCATCTATAAGAGTAAAGAAATAAAAATTGACATACAAGCTAGCTAAGTGGACATGCTCATTTAAAGTAGAAAAGAATAAATAGCGACAGACAAATAATTCGCTAACTGGAAACGATTAGATATCCTGCACATCTTAATGCACAACAAACAGAAAAAAATTAAAATGCTGGCATGAGTCTACGTGGTTAATTCGCTAACTGGAAACGATTAGATATCCTGCACATCTTAATGCACAACAAACAGAAAAAAAATTAAAATGCTGGCGCGAGTCTAGGTTCCCACATAGCCATCTAACACTGGTCAACACTTGTTCCACCAGTGTCAACCACCCTTTCCCCTCCATCACCAATATAGCATTATTGCCAAGATTTTTAATATCTTAGATTCAGAAAACTAAGTTAAGATGAGAGAAAGGTCTCACTTCAATAAAGGATAAAATGAAAGAGAATAGTCTTAGTTGGCATAGGCATATGCTTAGGAGACCTACGAATGCGATAGTTGGAAGTGGTGAAATGATTACCGTTAGTGGTACAAGATAGGGGAAAACCTAAAAAGACCTTAAGAAAAACTATAAATAATGATTTAAATCTTCTTAACTTAACTAAATATATGACTTTTTACACATTTCAATAGTAGCAAAAATTCCGCAGCCAACATAAAATAAATGACTTACGGTTTTGTTGTTATTGTTGTTGTAGGTTCAGAAAACTAAGTTCTTTCTCTGCCCCTCTCATCATAAATGATGCAACTTGCATTTATTAATGCTCTAAGAATCATTCAGTTTAGACCTTAGTAATATCCAACTTGATGGAACTTTCTTCCAATCATAACCCTCGAAAGGTTCCAATCAACTGGCAATCCCAAGTTATTAGTTTCCATAGGCTTTTCTTCGGCTCTAGCAAGGAAGCCAAATACAGATGGGGAAATGCTCAAGAAGGCATAGATATAAGATGAGCTGAGTAAATGTGGTTGCTTAAAAGCCTAAGTTAATAAGTTGGTCTTCTCATCTTCAGCATTTCAACAATCCTATTATTTTGTCCACTAAATGGATTTCTCTACTAAATAGACTGGAAATCCAACAAAGGGTGGTTCTTCTAAAGCTGGGTAAGCAACTGGAAGAGGTATTTGCCTATGAGTCAGATGCACCACTTTACCAGATTCCTCCTGTGATAAAACTAAAAATATTTCTTTGAAGTAGATCGACATGACCAAGTATTAAGTTTTTCTTTCTTTTTATGGGGCAGTAAGTGGAAGTGGCGAAGGTGAGATTCTATCCCAGGATCTTGATATCAACAACTAAGATCCTCATCAGCTAAGCTATTGGCATGTTTGAGTATGACCTCTCAAATCTTACCAATGCCTATGTGAACAACTGATAACAAGGATTGCCACTTCTTGGTACAGAGGCACTGCCTAACCTTTCTGCAAGATACATAACACACCTTCATGCCAAGATACATGACGTACATGACAAAAAGGTTTTGCAATGTGTTGGCAAAGTTAGGCAGGTGCAGGCCCATGCCCAATAGCATCAGTCCTTAACTGATAGAATATATGAAAACCGTTGTGCAGTCATTAACAAACAATAGTTCAAAACATCCTTCAAAAGATGAGTGTTGATGCAGTAAGTGTAACCAACACAATAAGAATAAAGAAGAATAAGATATGGAACAATGTCACGGCCAAAAAATCTGCATGGTTTTACACATCATTCAAGCAAAGTACAATAATTTTCTGATAATCCACTTAAAAGAAATATGATGCATTAAGTGATTGTGCTAAAGCAATGAACTAAAGTAAGCAACTTAGATATCTATTTCAGAATTAAATTATTTAATTCTCATTTTAGCATCAACAATAAGGATCAAATGATAAAAACTTTCAAATACCTACAGGACATACAAGAAACAAGAATTAAAGAACCACTAATACAGGTAAGAACACAGCAAAGGACAGAAAATAGGCAAAGATTTATCTTCTATCAGCACATAATAACTACTGAAACTTTTTCGCTAAAGTCAACAGTAAATATATAAGAGTAATTCTTTGCATTTGAAAAATATTTCTAGAAAACGTTCAATTAGCTGAACTCATGTGACATACAATTTATTAGTGTAGGCAAAACAAATATGGCTCTTGGACTTGCCTCTAGTTAAGTTTCAAAACTACGTCATATTTGCCAAAGAATAATGAAGATATCAAACTTCAATTATTTCCTAAAATGACACATATCTAATTGTCATCTAAGAATTTTAGCCACAAATTATTTGTTGAATGCAAAACCTTTACCTAGATTAAAAATTTTGAATGAAGAATCATGACATCTAGAGAATAAGGGAACTAGGACTTTTAGCTAATTATTTTAGACAAAACCCCCACCTATATGATCCGTTCCAACTACTGATGAACAATACGGATGCAGTAAAATCAAATGGACAAGCTAGATAACTTTTGAAAAAATTGCACTGCCCCTCCAGTTCATATCAAAATGACAGAGAACCATCATAAAATATAACACATCTTGTTGCAAAATAGACAAATAATATCCTTCATGAACCAGATCTTTGACTTCTCCGATACTGTAACCTCAAGTTGTGCCAAAGTGCCAGCATTCTTGATGGTAGTTCAGCTGACATCATTTTGTCAAGTTTGCCATATATTTAAAGCAAACACCAAAGAATGATTCATCAGGAAGGACTCTACTGAAAGTCAAAATCACCAGAAATCAGTTCCGAGTATAAGCAGTACATCGCTCTACACCTGGAAGTCAGCTTTATAAAGTCCCCGCTTTGTCACGATCATGAATGTGAATTATGATACACCCAATAAAAATACCCTATTTAAAAGAGATTCCAACATGATAGTCAGACAATGTTTCATTGTGGAATATAATTATCATGCCTTATGCAAACCAAAATAGCAAAATTGAAAAAAAAAAGCTGCTAATAGAAACCTCAAGAGCAATCTTCAGGATCTCAACATAAAAGAAACAGTAAGCTAGAACAAAATAAGACATTTGCTTCCATAGTTCAAGCAACAGAACATACTACTGTGTGGAAGTTTTCGTAGCACTTTCGTATGTAAGTCCTCAGAGTAACAATAACAATGAACTTCATATCAAATAATTCAGACGCTACCAAGAAGGGTCATATAATTATAAATCAGAAAGAGAGTAAAAAATATGCATATTAAAAAGCTTATGGATATTCCATATATAAGTTAAAAGATAAAAATGCACGATGACAGCCAAGCACTCTTCAGAATTTCTGATTGCTACAAGAAAAGAAACTGACAGTCCACACATGCCTAGAAAGACAGATGATGGCAGCATAATACATTAGTAAGCAGTCCAAAGAAATAATTGCATGTTTTTTCTTACGCAAAAGGAAATATCAGGTGTTTATTACACAGCACAATATAGCGGACATAATATGCTCTTAGAATGAAATAACTAGCATTTAAATGCACCAAACTGCATCTAGGAACTACTCAGCATTACCGAATAAATGAACAAACAATACAGAGAAGCCTAGAGAATCACAAAACATTCTCACATGGACAGCTCATTTTAACAGCAACATCAGTTAGGAATTCACAGTTACATCATTAACTAAACATGCCAGAAAAATGAAAATCTGAAAGAGAAAAAAAAACACGATGGACATTTATAAATATACTAACACTATGCTGCCGGAACACATCTTCTATGGGCAAAAGATAAAAGTGGACATCTAATAAAAACAGTATAACAAAAATGAGATGCTTTGTCAGTTAACAGTCAAAGAACAGCCACATGATTGCTTCATTTTAGCTTGTAAAAGGATCACTTGAAATATTTAATTGGACCCACCAAGTGGATTTCTGGTCACCAATGTAAATATATACCTTTAGTTATCTGTCATATAGGCAGAGTATTGAAAGGATGCTTATTAAAAGCAAATAGGATGACTTATGGTTACCAAATTAATTTCTAAACAGATCTAGGACTTTTTATATCCAAGAATCATCTAGTTTATCTAATTTGGTAGTGGTTACATAAACCACGAGTGATCTGACATTTTCAAGTCAAACCAGTTTAGGACTTGCCAGGAATAAGCCTCTCAAACATGTCAAGAGTTGGTATGCACCGTAACATATTAATGTGCTAGCACTCAAAAGACTATTGATTTGTGCGTGAATGCTTGATTTGTTCAGGAAGGCTATTTAACCGCATACCAATGTCACCCCAAGTATCATAATAGCGAACAAATCGCATCCATGCAATTGATACAGGAAGATAGAGGATGATGCTGCCTCACTTGTTATAAACATATGCATCCCTTTATGCCAAAAATCTCTTAACACAATGCAATACAGATATTGCATACAATACATGAGCATTTACTTAACAGTAGGAGCATTTAGATTCTTAGTGTCTGAAGCATATAGAAAATAATAACAATATTAAACTTCTTGCCCTGGAAATGAGGATAGAACATGTTGATAATTTATCAATATTTCACTCAACATTTATGGCATCAGTAGATACACTATCAAGCCATAAAAGTAATTCATTTATAAGACTGAAGCATCAAAAGGTGGATACGAACAAAACTTTATGATGGATGCAACATAAGTTCAAAAGTTATAAACTCATCTTGAACTAGAACATGGTTGTCAAGCTTAAATCTTGCAATGATATCATCCAAGTAGATATTTTTATTATACCTTTGCTACATTACCACAATAAATGAACCAATCTCTTCTGAACCTCTAACTAATAGATTGGGTTCTTGGATCTTTAGTTTAGAGAATAATAAGGTCTAACAAAAAAGTGAAGCTATCCTGACCACTAAAATGTTGGCATTCCACCCTAAGATCGTAGTCTGTCATCCACGTGACAAACATTTACTCAATTCTTACCCCTTGCATTTTGCTTATAATTGGCAATCTTGAAAAAGTGTATCTATAAGAAATATATAAGATTCACCATGATTATCGAGGACTGGGGAAGACATTATTCTGAGCCCCCCCATACAATCTATAAATTCTATGTACTCAGTAGGCTTCACAATAATTGTGTGGACTGTAGTTAACCCATACAAGAAGTTGTAAACAGGAAATGGCAGGGATATGGATAATTAGAAGCTTACTGCTGTTTCAACAAAATCTTTAGGCCTTCTGATTTTAAGAACAGATCCAGAGATTGATCTTCCATCATATGAAAGGGCAGCAGTAGCATCCTGCGGTGTGAGAAACTCAACAAGAGCCTGACTTTTCTCTTTATTCAACTGCAGAAAAGTAAATATGCAAATAAGACCAATCAACAAATAACTCAACAAACTGAATAGAACACGTGAACAGACAAACTACAGTTCAATCATTCATGTGAAATAAAATTTCCACTTACAATACAGCTGATACATGGACTAGCTCCTTTGATGTGATTAACACCAGATGAGACTAAAAGATTATTAAGAAAATCAACCACTGTCTTTTCAGATGCAGATGCTGGTAAATTTTCTACATAAAGTCTCCTCATCCGGCGGGTTGCTTGTGTTAACTGCACAGAATCAACAGGTATGCTCATGGCTACAGATGCAACCTCTGATGAAGGTGCATGCTGGGTGATTTTGGCAGCTGGTGTGACTGGACTGGCTGCAGTTGGCTCAAGCATTTTAGTGGCAGGAGATTTAAAAGTAGCAGGTGGGACTCCAGCACCAGAATTCTTTGCATCAGGAGGAGGCTGATCCCATTTGGCAGACTTTCGTTCTGGGTATGGAATAGTTGGAGATGGAGTCCTAACAGCTGCCTCAGGTTTTCTTTTCCTTGGAGAGTAGCCACCAAGTCCGCTCCCATGTTTATGGTAATGTTTGTCCCCATCGGAATGCTTCATCCTTGACTTGTCTTTGAAAGATACAGCTGAAGATTCTTCATATTCTCGCCCATAATAGGATCGTTTATGTCCACGAGGTGAGGATGAGACAGACCTGCCTCTTTCTCGTTCATATTCTGGGCTCCTAGACCTTCTCCTTTTTGACTTGAGCTGTTCAAAATGATGCTTGGAACCATCTTTCTTCCTATCATTTCTTTCAGCATATTCAGGATGTCGTGATTTTCCTGAATCATGCCTCCTCAGACTAGAATAATCAATTTCCAATTTATTCCTTTCATCAGCATAACTGTGTTCCTTTCTTTTCATCTCCCCTCTTGATTTTCTGTCTCTATCTTCGTGTCTTTCCTTTTCTGTGGTATATTTTGGTTGTTTCTTTTCAAATTCCTTGGCAGAACTATTTCCCAGATTGTCACCATTTCTGCTCCTAGGATGATTCTGTTTCTCGTTCATTCTTTCTTTATCCTTGTTACTCCTACTGTAGATTGATTTTGGCTTGTGATCAGCATAGAGTTCAAGCTTATGCTTATGCATACCTTCTAAATCACCATCCTTCACCTTATATATTTTTTCTTTTGTCTTCCTGGAGCTCTCTTTCATGGTACCTTTGAAATCCTTCATGCCAGCCCTATCAGCATCCAAGCGATCTATGGTGACTTTTGCATCATCTTTCACAAAGTGTTCCTTAAAACGACTTTCTCTTTCGTTACCATCTGCTGTAATTTTCTTTTTTCTCCTCAACATAATCTCTTCAAAACTGATAGGTCGTGTGCGGGCAGCAGTGCCTTCGTTATTGATCCCAGGTGCCTCCTTTCTCCTGTTTGTTCTACTCATCTTTACTTCAACATAAGAACAACTACTACACTCAGAATTCAAACAATCCTTCACAGATTATGCAATAATGAGGAGATTTATCATCTCATTTCCACTCTTTATCTCTTTCTCTCCGGCTAGTTTCACTAAGAGGATGGTGCAAAAGTAAACAGCATGAACTCCGCCGATGAACAACAATGAATTCTTTGGAAATCTGCACTACAAACGGTAGCAAAACGGTGGAATAACACAAATGAAGAAAAGCCACATTAATTTACAAGTGAAAAAATCATCAAAATGCAATTATTGAGTATCCACAAGATCAAACAATCATAGCCGTTGCAATAAGTTTGGATAACTAGCTTTGAGATCACTACTGATGACCAAGATTAGGTTTTTCCCGGGACCTAATTTCTCAAGAATCTCACAGAAAATTGTTATTAGTTGCAAATGACAAATTGCTAGAACGGGTAACTTGTCGCCACAACCATTACAAATGACAGAACTCTTTTTCTCAATAATTCCTCCAAGAAAACAGACTGTCAAGTAATTTAAGCTAGTTATATGCCAGCATCTCCTTCCTCCGAATTCATCATGTCATGTGGTGTGAGAACATCTTATCCACTCTCCTATTCAAGGCTAGGGTAAATCAGGCTCGCTCCAAACTATTAAAGATGGAAATTCTCAATCGAACTTATATACAAACGGAACAGAAAGTACCATCGCATAAAAACGTCGACGCCCAAAAAATCCTTGCAAAGAGACTAAAAAGAAATTCCGATCTTGAACAGACCTTGTCACTGCGCAAAACCTATCTCCATTGTTGTTGTTAGGAGAACAAAATCGAAGAGGCAGGGCGAGGAAAAGAGCGTTACCAGGAGATTTGGGGCCGGAGGAAAAGATTGCGCCTCGCCGTCGAGTGAACACTTCTACACGAAGGCGAGAGAGAGAGAGGAATGGGGGTTTCTTTAGAGGAGCCGCCCGTGGGTCGACGGTAACCAGTTAGCTGTCCTCACACGTGCAAGGTTCAGGGAAACGGCATATTCCATTGTTGGAAGGAGTGGGCCCATGTAAAAAAAATTTCCAAAGGGAATTGACTTCCGCATGTGTGCAGTTTCCTGTGGAGAAGGAACAGCTAAGGGTGATCGAGGCTGGGCTTTAGGGTTTGGTTATGATTGGGCTTGAGTTGTCCGGTCTCACGTTAGCCGACACGGCCCAACTTTATGGTCAACCGAATATAACTATTAACATTTTGTTTTAGTGCCACATAGTCTGCGGATAAAATTTTTAGTCGATCTATAAGGAATTGATGGGTTCAGCATCATTAATGTGAACCCATTATGAATCGATGATTTAGACTAAAGTGTTTGGAATGGATGAGGTTAGATCACAACGTAAAGCCTCAAGTTTGAACAACCTAATGTGTAACATCATTAACTTGGAGGCCAGTTGAGCCAAACAGTAGGGATTTTTGCGCATGAACTAGTTATGATAGATAATAAACATAAATTGCAGAGAGTACGAGGAGTCGTGTTTCAGATGGAGCACCACATTAAAGAAAAGTTAAAGGAATGTCGACATCAAGCTGTTCTAAGTTCCAAGGAAGCCGAATCAGCAATGACCGAGTACAATCTTACAGTGGAATAATACCAGCACAATAGAATTTATTCTGAAGTCAATGTCCTTTAGAATTTGCACACCGAGACCATATCAAGCAGCCTTCTCAGTTCTAGTTCTACTCGTTCACCACCGATTACAGTATTGCTATTGGGTGATCGCATTGCCAGCATTATTGTGAAAGAAAGTCGACTTCTTTTAAATTATGCATATATAGCACTTGAAAATATGGTACACACGTCTCAATGTTTCAACTTGGAAACCATGTGTTCAGATTTCTGCAAAAAAAAAAAAAAGATATCAGTTATAATCAGCTAAGATATAAATGGATATGTCTATAAATTGTGGAGAACATTCTCTTTCTTTGATCTTGCTGACTTTGATATGTATGTTTTATAGTCAGAGTCAACAATGTCAAAAAAAGATATTGTTCTCCACGATTTACAAGGCATATCCAGTAGAAACCACATAAATGCATTTATTTAGTTGCGCCACATTTATCTACATGCTTCTAGCTCGGAACTAGATATTTCCAAACATTTATCGTAAGTATTTATATCAAGCAACATATAGGAACGTGTAAATATATGTTTATAAGCCTTTTTATCATTAAATGAGTCAAATGATGAAAACTGAATAATAGGTACGTCGGCACCAGCTTACTTGCCAACAAGAAAATCAATTAAAAGACAAAACTCATGAGATAAATACTTGTATTGGAAAGTCAGATGTGAGACAATGCTCCGATGCTTCCCTTTGAAAAAAAGGGGGCATATTCTTCTGGACTACCCACAAGCAGATGTTTAGCAGAAACCTTTCTACCTTTGAATTATAAGGCAAAATGCAAACTCTAGTTTAATGATCCACATGGAGCTACCCACAGGAGACATCTGGCTGATAAGCAAATGTATTGATAAAAGAAACTGCGAACTTGGGGAGATGCATGAAAACATCTAACCTGCTCAGTGAAAGGCAGATACTTGCCATCAAAAGTAACAACCACTCGGTCTTTTCCATCGACACCCTTGACTTTGTCAACTGAACAGTAGAAGTCTATAGCTGACATACTGAAATGTAAAAGATATTTGTTACGAAGAAAGAAAACATTACTACAAACACTTGAGGAGAAAGGAACACAAGAAAAAACACAAAAATCTATGGAGAATATGAAATGAAAAGAAAGGTATCAGAATCTTCATTAATCCAATCCAAACCTACTATCAAGTATCAACATCTACGCAACTCAATTATAACCTGGAAATTTCAAATCATTATGGTGTGGCATTGCATTAGTTTAATTCTGATAGAAGAGCTTCTTGTTTAGTTGCCTCATGAGGAAAAACTGCTATTTCCTCCTAAGTAAATCAGATACAGCCGAGTGGAAATCATAAATAGAGAGGAAATATACGAAACCATTTCCACCTGAAAAATCATAAACCTGAAGTTGAAGTTCTCTAATAAATTCTAATACAACTCGTTGAGTTAAAATTTTGGAATATGGAGTGTGCACTCTATTCATTTGAAGTAATGATTAGAGTTAGCCCATCTAACTTACAAAATAATATGTGGAGAAGGCACAGCTCAATAGAGGATAGGATATCCATCATGCAGTTAAAAATTTTAACTAGAAGTTTTTGGTAATTATATGCACTATATAGATTAATTAAATCCTAAAAGATCAACAGGGTTCATGGTTTAGGGTTTTTCCTGTTCCAATATCACACTACAATGTTGTCACGGAGTTTCTACAGGGGAGGAAAAAAAGGGATCAATGAAAAAGTTTCAAAAACTGTAAAAGCTATATATGAAATCATGAGTCCTACGGATGATTGTACCAGCATGAAATACAAACCACTACATAACTCAGAAGATTTAGCCAAAACACAAAAAGGAACTGATCGCAAGATAGGAAAGAAAGAATTCACAGCTACTTACATGCCATCACCGAATTCCTCATTGATGATCTCTTTGATGCTTTCTCCAAAATGCATAACAGCTTCATTTAATCTAGGAAATCAGAAAATAAAGACAACTTAAACATGGGAAACCAGATCAACTTTGGGAGATGGAAGAAAACTCAAAAGGATAAAAAAATAAATAAATTGTAAAATTACAAATAAATCACACTTATTATAGACTAAAAACACCCTTCTTCAAAAGAATACAGAATAGCCTTTTAATTTAAACCCAAGCTAAACCACTTGAAGCTAATCAAATATTTTTATGTGCAAAGTTGCAATTTGAAAGCCATCATTCTGTTCGATGAGCCACAGGTTATACCCACTTCAATAAACATGAAAGTTAACCATCACTTGTTCGATTGGATAGTATGATAAGGAAACAACATATACTTGCTAGAAAATTGCAGAAAGACGATTTGTCAGACGGTTTGGTAGCCTAAAAACCGAAGCTTTAAATCTTATATGGGACATGGAAAAAAAGAAAATCCATACTTCATGGTGAATAGTGAAAAAGGGAACAAAAAGGATAAGAAAACTGATTAACGAACGAATTAATCACGAGAGAGAATATTTGTTTCATATCCAAAACCCACTTTTGCATCGAAAACTGGATCACGCGTTAATTCAATCCATAAACACCGCGGTCGACCGTAAATAAATCAGCGAAGGCAAATACCGGTGTGAGAAGTATCAAGAAAAGAAGAAGAAAAGGCAACAACTTGGAAGCAGAGGAAGGGAAACCGACCGGTACACGGCGGGCTCGTGAACGAGGTCGGGGCGGAAGGAGCGAAACGGCGGGGCCATCATCTCGGCGACGAGGTCGTCGGTGAGGGCGGGGATGGCGGCGCGGAGGGCGTCGGCGGTGCCGGGCTTGAGCTGGGCCTGGCGGTGGAGCAGCTGGGCGACGTAGACGTTGGTGAGCCCCGTCTCGGCCGCTATCTGCGAGTAGTTCTTTCCCGAGTGCCTCTTCGCCGCCATCAGCCGCCCTACCACCGCCCCCTCCGCCGCAGTCCCGATGCCGCTGCCGTTCTCCATCTCGAGAGTTCGCCGTGAAATTATCTTGGGCTTCCGTCGTTAGGGCTTCCTTCTCTGTGTTTGTCGCATGCAGCCCAGTCCGATACTTATCTTTTTTGACTGAAGCAAGTGACAAAAAAAAGGCACGTGGGAATCTTTTTCATTTCATTACCACCAAATTATACGTGGGACACCACATGTTTCTTTGTTTTCATGGGCGGTGGAAAAATACCCCCTCTAGTTTATATATACATGTGTGTACACACACACACATGTATGTATTTATACATACGTATATATACATATATATACTCTACTTTTAATATTTTTGACCAATTGACTAAGCCACTGTCTTTCTAAAAGAAAAATACATATAGGACTAATTGCATAATTTTTGTACTTAGTCCTATTAGTATCATAATTTTTATATTTAAAAATTTATATTAAAATATCTATAATTCTAAAAATAAAATAAATAATTTTACTTATCCTAACACTATCAGTTATATTAATTAAAAACACAACACATAATACCATGTATTAGATTAACATAAATATGATAAACAAAAATATAATTTTAATATTCTTTAATTTTTAATTATTTTATCGAAAAATAATAATTTCAATATCTCATATGTTAAAAATAGAAGGGATGTTGAAATTATTTTTTTATCTAACACCTGCTGCCCCGATATGTGATGTCACGTATTGTGTTTTCTATTAATGCAGCTAATGATATTAGAGAAACGAGAGCTTCTTACGCATGAGATTATTGTAGTTAATTTATCAGTTCATTATTAATTGATACAAATCCCTACCACAGCTTTTTAACTGTACTGTAAGAAGTAGATGAGCGTAACCTGACACATGAAATTAACTCATGTTGAAGGATAAGTAATGTGGATTAATATTTTCCTATTCTTTGTTGGCAAAGGAAATAATATTTTTTTAATGCTGGTGATGGATCATTTTCTTATCGTTAGGCGATAGCACATGACATAGCAAGATAAATATTATGAACAGCCCACATATCTGGTCATGTAAGGAAGTATATGACAACATAAAACATAATCAAAATAGTTTGTGACAGTTAATCTTTTATTACAAAAATTTTGTCATTAATTTCTTGTCCATCCATATTTTAAATAAGAATAATATACTTTTAACTAAGATGCCTTGATCGTTCTATCCCTTCTATCGTTTTCTCCCAATAAAATTTTTAGAACATCTCGTGAATATCTTAATCCTCGAAAATCCACCTCTCGATAGACTTTCAAAAATATTTTATGTCACTTTTAATTTGGTTCAAGACTTTAGAATCAATAGCTCACTCAACATATTTATTGTAATCATTATTACACCTTTTTATTGGTGGACAGAATGTGTGTTATTCATCTCCCTTCATAATCTAATGACACCTACTAGTTTTAGTACTAATAAGTTTTACTATAATTAATAATGCTTACAAATGCTTAAGCAAAAAACTTAACATAATTGAAGATAATTGATTGAGTTGGAAAGCGGCTTGATGTTTAAGGATTACTCTAAAATCAAAATTTTTCTTTACAATAAATAAGCTACCCACTTCCAACTGGCTCTCTATACCTTCTTTCTACATTGCTGAATTGGTCATTGTTTCTTTATGCAACCTTTGCTTTCATTCTTCTACTCATTTATAATAATTCTCTCTTATAATTCTAAAAGATTTTATGATGACCGGAACAAATCATCCAAAGAGAGGCTTCGTAGCATCATAGCTACTGGGTTTTGATTCATTTGGAACGCTGAAAATAATGCCAAACTTAATACTCAACCAAATTATCTCTTCTGGTTCAAAGAGTTGTTTCCTTTGCTAACGAAAGCAGCTTCACTACCATCGGTGTGATAGAGAGAACTATTACAGAGCAGCAGCAGAATCAATCTAACCTTTACAATTATCCATGTTCTTCACAAAAAGAATCTGTCAACCATGTAAGATTATATGATCCTTTATGATTGTATAAGATATATAATAGAACTAATTAGGTTTTGATAAGATGAATAAAAAAGAAGTCCATATTATAATAGAATTTTTTAAGGAATATCCTTGATAAAGACATCTAAGTATCATATTATAATTTCTTTCTCAATCTAAACCATCAATCTAAATGGTCATGTGAAAAGATAAATAAAAAAAAATGAATTTATTTCATTTTACAGATTGACAATGACATTTGATCTAAAGAAGGTATCGAGAGAAATATTTTTTTTTTCAGATAACATCAAAAGGTACACATCGTAAAATCAATCTATTGTTATTTGATTTTAATTTTAACATAAATTTTTTTTCATATTTTCTGTTCATGATATGAGCTTTGATAAATGCTATAGGACCCTAAAAGAAATCTACAATATTATAACAATTAAGATCAATAGATTGTTTCGGCAAAGATGGAATACTAATTGTCGTGCTCAATCAACACATCATCTTGTTCCATACACAAGTACCCAAAAAAAAAACACACACACACGCACAACAAAGAAAGAGAAAGATGTGACAATGATCAGAGCAGTGAAACTGGGAATTTGAAATCCTAATGGATGGTCTTCATGCAGCACCATTTTGTAGAGCCCTCTCCAGGATCGCCTGGAAAGGAGTGAAGAGCCAGTTCAGTGTGTTCCTACGGCAGCCGAACGCAGCAACGAGTGCTCCCACACCTTCTATAAGATTCATGTCCTATGTCATTCAGTACATCTCTCCGTACTTGCTCATGGTATCTCGAATGCCTGTGTGCTCATCTCCCTGGTTCTTACAGTGCCGGTACACGGCCACAGTACCCAAGATTGGAATCTCCTCCGTGCTCCTGCTGCGGAACCTTCCAGGCGAAGATGCAACTGATGCTTGCTTAACGCCGCCCAAAACAGGCCGCCGTTCCTCTCGGCTAAACCATGAGTTCGGCCGATCATGTGAATTGCTCAACTCCGGCCCTTCCACAGTCGAATTCTCCGACCAGGACAACCAGCTCGAGAGGCTGGCTTCCGCTGAGGCCTCCTGTTTGGCAGGCTTCTTGACTTTGACCATGGGCTCCATTTGGTTCTCCTTCTCTGTGCCAACGTTTTCTTTCGTGGAATTCTTCTTCGCTGGTGCCGCACGGACCTTGACTTCCTTCCACTGCGACACGTTTTCCACAGGGTTCAGTACTGAGCGCACATAGCGTCTCCTATCGCGTGCGTTGCCTCTTGCCAAAAGGATCGGCCGCCTATCAGGGGAGGAGGAGGGGCTATTAGCTTCTTGAACACCTTGCGGCTCATCATCGTTTGCGAAAGAAAAGAGGAAATCATATGACACTTCCTCGTTTCCATCCTCGTTATCCTCTTCCTCATCGATATCACTATCCTCGCAGTCCTCTTCATCTTCTTCGCTGACGCCTTCGTCGTCATCGTTGCTTCCACAGTTCTGATACCTATGGTTAGAGGGGAAAGATCCAAACTTGGTAAAAGATTTTTCTTGCCCTTTATGCGGCTTCCTCTCCTCGGCTATAACTTCGGTCGCTTCGTCATCTTCCGATGGACACTTAGGATCTTCATCGCCTAGTACATACTCGTGCGTTTGGACGTTCAAATCGAACGTAACCTTCTTCCTGGTTCGCCTGAAGCTCCCCCGCGCAAGATTCTCCCTGCAAAGAAAATCAAAGCGCAAAAGAAATCCAAAATGTCCAAGAAGGGATCGAGTCGACATATCGACAAACACATGAAAAGCGACAAAGGGAAAGAACTCAATATCACAGCTAGCAACACAACTAATGAACTAACTGGATTAAATCGTCGCACTTCAGCCGCAGAAGAGTGTCAGTTACTGCAGCCACCGGAAGATTCGGCGGCGAAAGCTTCTGCATGAGGGGCATTGGCGTGATCTGCTTCCGGGAAACATTGGAACGAGAAAGTCTGTACCTTTCGTGCACCTAACAAGTGAATGCGCAGAATCCAGTTAACAGCATGAATCAACCGTGCGCTCAAAACCCAATCCAATTAATCGGAGAACCGAATCGGGCGTACCCTCTCAAGCGGGAGCGACTTCTTAGGCGATCGACGGCGCTTTCGATCCTTGACATCTCCGAAGCAGGCAAGAAAGCACCCCATGCTTGAGAGGAGAACAAGAATGCCGTGTCTTTTCTCGATTTCCCACTTACGAGATGCTTGCTGTGGGGAGAGCCAATCTAATTTCCCGAGAACTTCCTCATCGCGAGAACAGAACGAGGGAGGCTTGAGGCGGTGACGATGATGTTGATTGGGGGATGTGCTCTTTTTGAGGGTGTCGAGGAATTAGACCGTTGGAGGAGGAATGCCATGGAACCTCGTGAGGCCATGCGTCGCGTGCACGCTCCCACACCCAGCCTCGGCATTTTGATGTGCGCACGTGGGTCCCGCGCATGGCTTCATCACCGCCGACGTTGACTATTTGAACTCATCTTGTCCTTTAGGATAAATAGACAAATTGATGTAATTGAAATAATCTTGAATTTTTCTGAAATTGAAATGATCATTTCCATCCATTATCCTATAAGTGGATCAAATTAGCGTTGATTTCCGTCATGGAAATAATTAAAAGAACTCGATACGTGGAGACGAGTGATGTTTTTGTTGACTTCCATGAAGAAATAATCATCAACAGCATGTAATTCTTTAATATTTATGAAATATATGCCCTTTTCATGTGCGACTAATCCTTTAGAAGGTTTCACTAATCATCGTGCCCACCTGGGAATCCTCACTCTGTTCAAGCACCTCCGCTCTGTAAACAAAGAACCGGCTCACCACACAGAAGACGATGAAGTTGAGGCAGTCGAGGATGGCAAAGAATGCATAGTAGTAGTCCAGGTGGGAGGCATTCAGGTTGTTGAGAATCCACCCGGTGTGGCCATGCTCCCTCGTTACGCGCGCCACCGTCGAGAGAAGGAAGCTGCTGAGGAAGTTGCCGATTCCCAAGCTGACCATCGCGAACGATGTGCCCAAGCTCTTCATCCCCTCCGGCGCCTGGTCGTAGAAGAACTCTAACTTGGCCACCTCCACGAAGGCGTCTGCGATCCCCATCAGCACAAACTGCGGCAGCAATATGAAGATGGTCAACGGAACCACCCCTCCGCTCTGCACCAGACCGTGCTCCCTCGCCACAGCGAGCCTGTGTCGTTCCGTCAGCGAACATATCGTCATGATCAAGATATGGATCACCATTCCCACCCCCATCCTCTGCAGGAGAGAGATCCCCCTGGGATTGTTGGTCCAACGCCTCATGAATGGCACCAGGTACCGGTCGTAGATGGCGACGCTGATGAGCATGGAGATGGTAACGAAGGCCGCGAGGCTCGCCGGCGGGATCTGAAAGTGCGGCCCCATGTGTCGATCGAGAGTCTTCCCCTGCTTCACGAAGAGGGTGTTGATTTGAGCATACATCGTGCTGGGGATGAAGGTCGTGATCAGGACCGGAATCATTCGCAGCATTTGCTTCGTCTCCTCCACTTGAGTCACCGTGCATAGCATCCACGGACTCGTCGGGCCAGTCTTCACTGCTGCTTTGTTGAGGATCCTGCGTGCATGTGTAGCGGATACTGGTGAAGGTTGGCCATATGCATGCAAACGATCAAAATCTTCAAGCAAACCTTAAAGTTGGCGTGGAATCGATGCGATGTATCCCGTCTGCAGCATATGCGTTCAGATCCAGTTCATGGAGCTCCTTGGGATCGCTGGGCACGCGAACGGTGTACTTCCTCGCGGCAGCAACTATAACCCTGGCCATCTTAGTGAAGGGGCTGCCCGAGGGCAGCTTGTGGCGGTAGAACGGCGTGCCGGCCAGGAAGATGGCGATGGAGACGGCGAGCCCGAGGGTCGGCAGGCCGTAGCCGAGGGCCCACCCGACGTTGTCTTGGATGTACACCAGCACGGTGTTGGCGAAGAGGGCACCTAAGAAGATGCTGAACATCCACCAGTTGAAGAAGGAGAACTTGTGGGCGCGTTCCTTTGGGTCGAACTCGTCGAACTGGTCGGCGCCGATGGTGGAGATGTTGGGCTTCGTTCCGCCGGTCCCCACGGTCAAGATGTACAGCGCGCAGAAGAACACGCCCAGCTGCAGCGTCGAGGCTTTCTTGTTGCAGTTGGGGTCGCCGGTGTTGGCTCCGCAGGGCGGCGGTTTAAGCGAGTGCAGCGAGACCGACAAGGTTAGCAGACACATTCCCTGTGCGAGCGGAGAGAAGGCATCTCAGCTGCTTACACATGCATTGTGATTGTGCAGGAGATTGATAACAGCTGCAATTTTTTCCCACAAAACATCTTGCAAGCTTTTTGTTTTTTATTTAGATGAATGAATAAATATAAGCTATACAAAGTCCCCAAAAAAATGGCAGAACCTAAATTTCACATCAAAATTAAGATTTTTAATTACGATTTATGAGCTTTAAAAGATAAGACCAGATAGCTTTAATGCGAGTTTGACCACGCCAAACTCCCTACGCATCAGATATAATTTCATGATGTGACGTTTAGGTATTCTAAGAATCCAAGTCAAAGTCTATAGGCCGCGTTTTCTTGATCAATAATTATTGAAATGGGCAACAATGTCAAAACTGTAAGCATCTTATTGAGTAAGGAGGTCACCCACTCAATTGAAACACATCTTCTTACGGAGAACTAAGACTATGTCAAAGCGTAATGAAAAATATGCAGGTTGACCAACCTCATGACCAGTGTTCTACTCTGCACCGATCAGATCCTGGCGAAGATTGGAATCTTCTTCGCCAAGACGTAAGGACTACAAGGTGATGGTTGAATGTATCACTCGAGAACAATAGTTTAGTTCATCATCAATGGCCATTCACTAATGGACCACCTCAAGAGACAAAGCCGCCGTGCTTTAAAGAATAGTATTCATGTCCTCAGCTTTTCAAACTCCCAGCAAGTTAATACAGGTCGAGATGTTTGGAGGGGTAGACAAACTGCTCTCATCTAATTGGGCTATATTGCTTTGACAGTAGTCATCCTATAAGACGTCCTTAGAACATCGAACATCACTTAAAAACATTACACAATCACAGCAAAAAAGTCAAGATAAGAACATACTAGGGTTACAGAAACATAATTCATGACTAATTTACGAGCATATCTGTGATGTGAAAGTTGCGATCTAATCGATGTAGTCTAATGTATTAATTTACTAGACTAATTGTTCATTAAGGTCTTGACATCTTCAAACAATCTCACTTCAGATGTCAAAACATATGCCGTGACGTGCAGACTGCAACCCCATACCTGCTGTTACACGTTGACTATAGTGCCAAACAAGACAACAAAGTTTTCGAGGCCAAATGACGTGGTAGATGAGCCTCCCCGTATCATCGCCGAATCATATGGCACAAGTGATTTGAACAAATTCAAACAGGAGGTGGTATAATAAGCGAGGATCCATCTGCAAGTATCTTTTGCCAGCAAAGATGCAATATTGAAATGTCGAATAGCCATCGACTTGGGATTTAGAAATGGACAGTGGGAGAGGAAGACAAGAGAATCAGTGAGGACAATGAGCATAGTTATCTCAGAAGATTCAACTGTCTGCATATTGGGTTACACTAGTGGACCGTGGGAAGTCAGTCTCTTTCAGGAGGACAAAGAAACGTGATATTTTGAGTCATTCATAACTTCGCATCCTTAATCTTAAGTTAGAGTTCATCTTCATCCAAAATGAGAATCTAGCAACCAAGAAAACAAGAGTTTGGTTGAGGTAGCAGCTGTCATATATGCTGCAGACGGGACATGGTCCCTTATATTATTTGGCACGCGAATCATAAATTAGGGCCTTGTAGTGGTCAGGATTCAATGAGGATATTTATCTAGTTATCAGTTTCTGCTACATGATGAATCTTCTAACTTCGTTTCCACAAAGAAAATGATCCGTTGACTTGGAAGTCAGGCCTTGCAGTATTATGCATGTAGCTGCTACAGCTGTTTTTGCTGTTGTGATGGGTAGATATTTCTTTGTGAGCTTGACCTAATTATATGTCGATGACGTTCATAGCGAGCAAAGAGATGAGATGGTCTTGGTAGCTTTACCGAAAGGTAGATGACAGATGCTATGACGAAGGTCCAGTAGCGGCCGAGGTGCGCGTCGGCGACGTAGGCGCCGACGATGGGCGTCAACCACACCGTGCCGACCCAGTTGGTGACGTTATTAGCGGAGGCCACCGTACCTTGATGGAGCTTGTCGGACAGATACAGCACCAAGTTCGAGGAGATGCCGTAGTACGCCATCCTCTCGAACGCTTCATACACTGCAAGTCGGTCAAAGAACGTGAACAAAATTGAGATCAGGCAGCTGGTGGTGATCGGAAAACCATGGTAGGAAGTGATCTACAAATAACATAGGAAACTTGATGTGAAATATCAACTGAAGCCCTTTTGTTCATGCTGAATGATTTGCTGATTACTTGTGCTTTCTAAAGGAAAGTTTCAAAGACTATGATCGCAGGGGTGTCCATGTGCATCGGTTAGTCATCATGTATCTTTGACACCTTCAGATGAGATTTACTGCCGGAGTTTAGTAGTTCGAAGGGTTCTCGAGGCATCAAAGCCTCGAGCTCCATGGTTGTAGCACCCAAACATGAGCCACAGCACTCACAAGAAGAGACAAAACCTTAACAGAGAGAGAGTGAGACAGGGGAGGGCATTACCGACGACAAATGAGCAGGCAGTCCATCCTCCTCGCTTGGATCGGAGGACGGGGTTGCCCTTGAGATCGACGGTGCCGTCCTTCGTGTACTCCCCTCGCCCAGACTCGGAGTTCTCCGCCATGGCTCGCCAAGAGATGAGGAGCAGCTCGGAGTCTTATAGACGCCGAGGATGACAGGACGAACGATCCCCGGTAACCGAGGGAAAAGTAATGGCGGAGACTATGGAGTTACTTGTGGGCATGCACCCCGATGCACACACGTGAGATGGCCAGCCAATGCCAGAGATATCGTATGGGAATCTTGAAAGACACGTTCTTAGTTTAGCAAAGACCCGATTCGAGTGCTATTGAGTTCGTTCCATTGTGGTTGAGACGGCTAATTGTCGTTAGCTAATTCGTATTCGTTAAAGATTCACATTGGTATTGCTATAGCTACAAAAATGAAATATCTTGATCTGTTTAATATTTTATTATTTAAATTGATGTTGATGGATGACATCGTTAGGGCCTGTGAGTAGTAACCACTCGATAATTATATTAATATCAACATAGATACAAAATGATTTTTACTTTTCGACGTCATTCTTTTTATCCACAAAAGTCATCAATGGCTCTTAATAGCGTTGTTGTCTATTACCATCAACTGAAGTATTAAAATTATTTTTTTATTATTATTTTTTATTTTAGTTGGTAAAATAGATGATCTTATGATAAATAGATCTAAATGTTAATATAATATTTTTAGCTTTATAGATTAAAGTACTAAAGATAGTTAGCTTCAATGTTATGATAATGTCACGCACTTAGTTGGAATTACCTAAGTAATGAGACACCCTTGCGGTAAGTTTTCGACTTAACTGGAGTTACCTAAGTCGCGAAGCACTCTTGCGCCCACTTTAATCAGACTTAGCTGTGATTGCCTAAGTCTTGAGGCACCCTTGCGACATACACGTCCGTAAAAGGTTAACCAAGTTTCAACCTCATACAGGTCCCATAGGATCTGTACCAACAGAAATTTGATTAGAGTTTAAACGAACGATGGACAAGTCTCGATGTCTCGCGAAGAGGGAAACTTTACAAGTAATTCAGTGAGCACTTGGACTGCAAGAAAGAACAGAGAGATAGAAGGAAAACAAAGACTTTAGAAGGGTGAATGAGCAGCTGCAAGTCCGCAAACAACTACTTCCCGGGTGTCAGGCGCAAAGGCAAGTTTCCGTCAAGTTGACGTGCAAACTTATGAAGATGTTCAACTCCAGACACTACCCCGAAGCCTCATCCAGCCTGGTGCCACCTAGGGGGTTTCAGGGTGCTGAGATGGCTGACGTTTTACAAACGGCTACAGTTTGTAGAAAACAGGCCGCAACACACGAAAACGGAGGCTTTTGGAGTAATTTTGCCCGGTGCGACAAGTGGTCATACTGCAACATTGTAAACTGTCGTTTCTTATATTTTTATAAGCAAAACATACTAAAACTATGATAAAACAGGTTGACAAGGATATGTATAAGCATGCACAAGCGACGAACGGTTCATTGAAGGAAGTTACTACGGGTGTGCGATGACCGTTCGTGACATTCTCCCCTACTTAAACTGTCGACGCCCTCGTCGACGCTTGCTGATAGACTTTGATAGCTATTTCTTCATGTCGAATGGCATCTCCTAGCTCCCAACTAGCTTCGGTTCTGGGAAGCTTTCATCACTCCAACCCGTAAGATGCTTCCCGAAGTATTCCAACTCAGCAACCCCCCACCGGAGTCGGGGAGCAGTTGTTTGCAGATTTGCAGCTGCTCATTTACCCTTCTAAAGTCTCTATTTTCCTTTTCTCTCTCTATTCTTTCCTACACTCCAAGTGCTCGTTGAATTGTTTGTAAAGCTTCTATCTTGACGAGACATTGAGACTTGTTCGTCGCTCGTTTCAACTCTAATCAAATTTCTATTGGTACAGATCCTATGAGACCTATACGAGGTTGAAACTTGATTGACCCTTTGCGGACATGTATGTCGCAAGGGTGTCTCAAGACTTAGGCAATCTCATCCAAGTCTGATTGAAGTAAGCGTAATGGTGTTTCGTGACTTAGGTAACTCTAGTTAAGTTCGAGACTTATCGTAAGGGTATCTCATCATTTAGATAATTTCAGTTAAATGATTAGAAGAAAGATGAGGTGCAACACACATGATATCCGTTGAAAAAAGAAGAAGCGAAAACTGTTGAGACAATCCCAATTGGAAGAGCAGTGGCTTCAGGCGTGCAACACACGTGAAACCCGTTAACAAAGAAAGACTGCAGCAAAACTACTATTGTGCTCTCATTTTACTCCCTGGACAAGATAATGTCATCAGATTCATCTCATTCATTTACGTGGTACTCAAAATCAAATTGGTGAACTATAGTTTGAATTTTTTCAATTCAAAGTAAAATATAACAGCAGCTACCAAACCAAAACAAATTGAAATGTTTATTTATTTTTCTAATATTCATATATATATATATGTGTACATATAGAGATGAGAAATTATTGTGGAATTCTTTAAACTATTGTCGCGAAATTGTAAAGAGATGAAAACTCGAGAGATGCAATCGTGCTCTTTGTCTACTTTCTTACTGTCATTGATATGGATAATATTCTTGCTTATATCAATCTTATTTGATTTGGGTCCATCTGTACAAAATGTCTGTGATCAAAGGGAAAAATAGAATACTTATTTGGGAGCTGATGTGGGCTCAAACAATTATCTTACGACTAATTTGCATAAAGATCGAAACTGAATAAGATTCTCGACATAATTCCTTCAATACTTAAGTCAATAATCGATAATGGTGAAGTAATTTTAGTAAATCATAACTGATTTTTATTAGAATGTCTCAAGTGGCCTTTTATAGCGTGTTAATCATATAAAATATTCCATGGTATTAATAGAATATTCTTTGCCTTACCATTTTCTAGGTATATTTATCGGACCATTATCGTTAATCAAGTTTTACCCTTTCATTATTAGCGGTGTTATCGGTCGGTAATATTTTCACTATCATATATCTTTTTTTTTTCAAAGTTTATTGTGTTTCATTGATACACATTTACTAGTCATCTGATTTTATGCTTGAGTGTTGAGGAAATTGGACACACAATCATGCACTAAAAGCATTTTTACAAACAGTAAAGATGGAATCATTTTCAGCTTTTTAAAACATTTAGAAAAGGAAAAGTCCCTCTTTTTTCTTCATCGTAGAAAAGAACACTTGCATCTCTCTTCCATTATATCGTCAGTGTTTCCACACATTCACCCGTGAGGTCAAATTTGATCTACGTGCATAACAGGTGGCCACAAAAGCACCATCCTATGTATCATCTTAGATGAGATTTTTCCATGTTGGCTTTTCGGACAATTATTGTGTTGATCCTGAAACTTGTTCACATTAGCCATCATATTCCTGTCGACTTCCACATCTGTATCACGAAATGTGATGGATTCCGTCTCTAGCTTTACGTTTCTTGTAACCCTGAAAGAGTTGCAAAGGCCTCTCCGTGCTTCGTGCCAGCTGAAGAGTCGGTCATCACTGCAAGTTGCACGTATGGAGACGGCTGTGTTCCTCATCACCCGTCCATTTTGTGGGCGATTCCAAAAGCTCCGGAGCTAGGGTTTTGGATGCAGAATGCTTCCTGTCGAACTAGGTCACGATCAATGGTGTTGTGGATGCTGCACTTCTGCGAGTATCTTCGTGCGCTCCCACAAGTGAGAAAGTTGCGATGCCGTTCACTCGGAAGACTATGTAGTCCATATTCCCATGCGGTCAGCAACCGAGAAGAAACCAAAACTGATCGATCGCCAACACTTTTTATTCCGTCTTTTGCTTGTTCATACGGTGAACAGGATGCTGAATGAGGAGGCGGAGAAGAAGAATTCCACTCTTATCAGATCGGTCCGAGCTGAAAGGGAAGATGGCGTGGCATCGCCGCAGCTCGAATCTGAACAGGAATTCATTTCCATGTCGGATGTCATCTCTCACTGCTAAATATCAATAGAAGAATCGGGAGCCGTCTTTATTGATGAGCTGAAAGCTTTGTATGCCAGAAGAAGATCCGACGAAAGAAACGAATGCTAATTGTCGTCATGGAAAAGTCTGTAGGAGAAGAGAGCAGACAAAACTCATAAATGCGATTGGACTGCCTCGGTGGATGACAGATTGCTTTCTTTTGACCAGCAGGTATACGATAGCGCACGACCTCAAAATTTGTAGTTTGGTCGCTCTTTTCCTCTTCGATTACTTCGCTTTCTTTGTCATTAGTTCTCGTTAGATGCCTCCACTCCGAGGTTTGAATTGTCTACTTATCGTTAAATGCTACAAAATCTTGCCTTGACTCGTGTTGATGAACCTTGGCTGTGGAGTCAGTATTGTTTGGTCCGGCTCCAGATGTACAAGTTTGTCCAGATGGATGCTCGGATGGTGAGGCCGAACATCGAGTCAGGTTAAGCCGAGTACTCGCCTCCCGAAAGTAATCTCGTCCCGAAGCTATCGATTTGCCACACGCTCCACGGATTCCTGCATACAGGTTAGGGTTGGGAGGGGACTCTCCCAACTTAATCCCTCCGAAGTTTAAGTTAGAGTAATGCATGAAGGAGTTGAGTGTTCGAAGTACCCCTCTGCATTGGTTAGGGGGTTGGCTTTTATACCTATAAACATAGATTGACCATACATGGTTCGTTAATTATCGCTGATTCCTCAGGCGGCTGGCTCATACTTTTCATGCAGGCGTCGATCGACCTGTACAGATCAACGCAGTGCGATGCCATCCTGAACTTTCCGAAGCAACGTTGTACACTGTGGCGCATCTGGTATGACCTTGGGTCGGGTGGGGATAGGTGGTTGTCCCCTCCGCGCCTGAAGTATCGTGTCAACATGATGCACCATATCAGGCCTGAGGCTCTGCGTAGGCGTTGACGTGACTACTGATTGTTGCCTCGGGGGTGGTGTCAAAAAATATCCTATAAACTTAGATCGACTTTCATCGTAATAAAAGATGTTCTTCCAAAATTAAAAGAAAAAAGAATGCAGATTATACGCTTGCTATGTCAATGTTGGCCCCTTAAATAATTTATTTGAAGTTTCTTTGGAGAATATCTGATGCAGAAAAGCAATAACAAGAGTTCATGTTGACTACTAGTAAACTACAACATCAAAAAGCCTGTTCTCAAGGAGGAGGATCGCTTCCCAGTCCCTTTCATGTTATCTATTAGTTGCAAGTATCTGAAGTTTCTCTATCATTTCTTTCGTATATTGTATTTTGCATCCATTTTTTTTTTCTCTCTTTACTTTGAATTACTTGTCCACCAACAAAATGCTTTATGATAATAATTGGGTGGCGATTTCATCAGACACAGATCGTCCATTCACAAGGTGATGAACATAAATCTTTCTTAGGTAGGTCATTGGAAGAGTCAATACACTGAATGGTCGACTAGGTGTAACTTATTCTAATATACAAAACTATTTTATCTAAGCTTTGACAGATAGATACATGCACAAGCAAGAAAAATCACTAGTCACATCACTTCTTGGCACAAATGCTTCAGTCACTTGGACTTTGCAGGAGACGCAGAGAGGCCAATGGCAATTACTTGAATCCAGTCGAGCAAATTTGTTTTTTTGTATTAGATTTCTCCGTGATCATTTTCTTTCTAGAAGAGAAGCTCTTCGAGGTCGATTTGTGGCGCATCTTCACGTCACGAACAGCGACAACATGTGGAGTGAAGCAGCGGAAGCTTCGGAGTCGTCGTTTGTGCTGCTTAAAAGGTCAAACTGGCAGCTCAAGTTGCAGGCAGCAATGTCACGAGCTTAGAAATCACAGAGAGAGAGAAGCGCAGCATGGTAGAAAAGCTACCGTCAAGCATCTCTATCGGAGAAATGTCCGAGAGATTGTGGCTTGAGTGGGCATCCTTTTTGATTGGATGACGAAGTCGAAGACTTTCCAAGTGACTTTTCTCCTTCAAGAAGGGTAGGCTACTTCCCCTAACACAAACGTCTTTGATCTATGGTGTGACCGAAGAGTCAAACGACAAGCATGGATTTGAGCCAAAGGAGGGGGTGACGGCGACGAGCAAAGATGGAGATAGAAGAAGGATTCCTGCCGACGAAGTGTTTGTGCGTTGACCAAGACAACAGCGACGTGCGAGATAACATGGGAGGATCATACAATAAATAATTATTTCGTAAAGATGGCACAGTAGCACCAGTGGTCTAGTGGTAGAATAGTACCCTGCCACGGTACAGACCCGGGTTCGATTCCCGGCTGGTGCATTTGGTTTTTGTATTATTTGTTATTCCCTACTTACACATCTCTCTACCAGTTTTATTATTTATTTGTGTTAATATTTTTTAAAAAAAAAGAAGAATAACTAATATTAACTTATAAAACCATTGTAAATGATATAAAGGCCTTTATAGTTTAAAATGTTAGGGATCGAGTGGGGGGGGGGGGGGGGGGTGAATTAGTGCAGCGGATAAAACGATAGATTTTTTTTTGACGATTTAAAACAAGCTTCGGAAACTTTGTACGATGAAAGTAACGTTTCGTTTGAACCCGGAAAGATTATGTTTTAACTTTAAAGCATGCGTACAAAGATGAAAAGGAAGTGGTGTAAGTAAAGTAAAAGCTTGCAGCAAAGTAAAGAGATAAAACAGAAATTTAAACACTCACACAATCAAGACGCAGCGATGTATAGTGGTTCGGTCAAAATGACCTACATCCACTTCCGAAGCCTTCTCCGATGAGGCTCCCTTCTTCCACTACCAAATCCTTTGAAGGGAAAGGATCAAATACCCCTCTTACAACCCTTCACAAGTGGTTCATACTCTTACAAGATTTCACAAAAAGAATGAGGTGAACACTTAAGCAAATGAAGAACAAGACTTTTCCAAGACTTATTTTCAAAATCTAACTCTCTAAGGGTTGTTCTTTCAGCTGAAAAAGAAGGGATATTTATAAGCCTCAAAGTGATTCAAATTTGGGCTCCAAACTTGGAGCCAAAATTTTGAACCTTTTGAGTTTTTCGGTGTTGTTAGTCCTGGCAGACTGACACACCCAAGCGGTGCTACCACCTTAGCACCGCCTGGCTACAGTAGTCGGGCGGTGCTACCTGTTGAATTTTGGATTTTGATGATGAAACTAATTGAGTGCGATTTGTGGTCTAACTGCGTTTTGAGTTACGCAGGTCTACTATCGATCAGGATTAGACAGTTGACGTTGGAGGAATTGACGTTATGCCGGAGGTGATCACGTTAGGATATTGGATGTCGAGCCGGAGGTTCGGTCGACTATCGGCAGGAGGCTTCGTATATCAGGCATCGGGCCAAGAAGAGCGTGTTGCGCCAAGGATATCGGGATTGCGAAGGTCAATCGCCGATTGGGCAACGGACCGCAAGAGAGGACGATGTGTCGAAGGATCGGACGAAGCGCCGACCAATGATGTGCCGGGCAACTGAATGTCAATTTGCATTGTAATAACTGTCTAGATCGAAGTAGAGTGTTTGTTATTTGTGTGCAGGAGTAACTACGATAAGGATGAAGACGTAAAGCGAAACAAAGGGTCGAAGTCAAGTGCGATGGATCATTGGGAGTTCGAGTGTTCGATGGAAGTCTGAAGATTCGTTGGGAGTGCTGCCGGAACTGGCCGAGAACGAGTAGGGAGCTTGCCGAAGGGTTTTCGAAAGTTCGCCGGGAGGTTCGTCGGAAGTTCGCGGAGCTTGCCAAGAAAGATCGGAGCTTGCCAAAGAAGCTCGGGGGAACTCGCCAAAATCATCGTGGAGTCCGAGAGCTTGCCGGGAGTCCGCAGGATGGTTTCCGAGGGATCATCGGAAGACCGCCGGAAGTTTACCGGAAGCTTGCCAGAAGAAGACTTGACTTGCGGACTTTGTAATAGCTTAGGAATATCTTTAATTTCGTAGTTAGCACATTAATTTGAGTTAGGATTAGGTGCTAATCCTTTAACCCAAAGTAGGGCCATTGGGCCATAGTTTGGGCCAAAGTTTTTGGCCCAAACCGAACCAACAGTGCTGGGCGGTAGCACCGCCCAGCAGCCTGTGTGCTGGGTGGTAGCACCGCCTGGCTGGGGCGGTAGCATTGGTGCTACCGCCCAGCGGTTGGAAAACCAGGTGATAGCACCGCCTGGTGCCTGGAAAGCCAAGCGGTAGCATCGCTTGGCTGGGGCGGTAGCACCGCCTGGTGCGTTGAAAGCCAGGCGATGCTATCGCCTGGCAAACTATAAAGGCGATCCCTAACATTTTAAACTATAAAGGCCTTCATATCATTTACAAATTATATATAAGCAAACTTTTGTATGGGTGGATATCTATTACTTTTATAATGATCACAAGGTAGAGGAGGTCCTTTTCAATTTGTTATTTCTTATTTACACATCTCTCTACCAGTTTTATAGTTTTATTGTTTATTTGTGTTAATATTTTTTAAAAAGGAAGAATAACTAATATTAACTTATAAAACCATTATAAATGGTATGAAGGTCTTTATAGTTTAAAATATATGGTACTTTTGTATAGGTGGATATCTATTACTTTTATAACGATCACAAGGTAGAGAAGGTCCTTTTCAATTTGTTATTACTATTTACACATCTCTCTATCAGTTTTATTATTTATTTATGTTAATATTTTTTTTAAAAGGAAGAATAACTAATATTAACTTATAAAATCATTATAAATTATTTGAAGGTCTTTATAGTTTAAAATATATGGTACTTTTGTATGGGTGAATATCTATTACTTTTATAATGATCACAAGATAGAGGAGGTCCTTTTGAATGATCCAAATCCAAATTAACACACATTATATTGTTTGGGATCAAAATCTCAAAAACACATAATTAATAAGGAGACCTTTTTTTGCCATCCCTTACTTTCCAAATATAAAAATGAAAATGAAAAATCAAAATGAGTATTACTCTATTAATTGAGTAGTTTACATCTACCTCTTATTCATGATTCATACAACTCTTAATATTCTATCTAAGCATTAAAGTAATCAAAAGGGAATGTGAGGCTCTTCATAGGCTCATCAGGACACACAATTTGAATATTATAATTCTACCAGAGACTCATCTAAATGACCAGCAATCTCATAACTTTCTAACAAAGTTGGATAGTATTTGGGTTGATATCTATTACTTTGTCAAAGGACAATCAAAAGGCATCTTTTTATTGCATAAAAAGATTCTTCTATAAAGGTGGCTATAGTTTATCAGACTAAACAAGCAATAAATTTGCTAATCCAAAACTTAGGTATCACTTCTTAGTAATAAACAAGTAACATATTTCTTATTCCACCCTTATTTAGTGAAGGATTTCTAAAATATTCATCTTTCATAACAACTCGAAAATAATATCCAAAATATTCATTCTTCGTAACAACTCGAATATAATATCTAAAATATTCATCTTTTATTAGAATTCGAAGACAATCGTTATGTTTGGACTTTAAGTCATATTAGTTTTACCACTATTGGTGATGCTTATAAGTTTTTAAGTGTAATGCATAATTAATAATAGGTCAGGTTGGAAGGCAATTTGACAATTAAAAGATACCCTTAAAATCAAAATTTTCTCTAAAATTCTTTTGAAATTTAGAGACTACCCACATCCAACTGGCTTGGTTGATCCTTGTCACCTATGTCAGTAATACACAGATGTATTCTCCCTTTTTTTTTTTTTTTTTCAACTGCTCATTTGTTTTTATCTTTCTGTTTTGCATAAGCAGTGTATGCTCTAATACAATTTTAAAAAAAATTCATGATTGGCATGTAGGTGCATGGCTAGAAGAAGGATGTGATTTGGATGAACTCTCTAAAGCATACTTTGTATTATTATTGCTAATGCTTTTTAGTTTCTTTGGAATACTAGAAATGAGAAAATATTATTATTGAATCCAATGACTCATTTGTTTTATCTGTATCTCTTGCAGGTTCTCTTTTGGTGCTCCGAAGAGTTCAATCCGAGATCCTTGATTTAGAAAACAACCATCATAAAACTTCTCACCTACACTATTTTGGATGGTCTCATAAAAGTTGAGAAACCACACTTAATCTAATAGATGGATGAAGACCAACTCTTTGCAATTGCTCAACTTTATCCAGGCGATCTCTTCAACACCTTCATAACATTCTCTCTATTATTTTCTTACAGATATCAAGTTTCAATGTTGTTAACTTACCTTCGCATCGAGCGAGCATAATATTCCAGCCCATAAGCTGGCTGGTCTTGGAAAACTATTAGGTTTTTTTATTTTTTTATCGATTGATAATCCTCCGATGGAGCATTTTATAATTGTTGTTTAAGCTTTTAATGTACTTTAAAAAAAAAACCAAATATCCAATTTAAGATTAGGCCAAACGAGGGAATCTTTGAGAATTGGAAAAGGGATGTAAAATTTATCCATTAAATAGCTTGTAAGTCGCCACTGGTAACAAGAGCACCAGTGGTCTAGTGGTAGAATAGTACCCTGCCACGGTACAGACCCGGGTTCGATTCCCGGCTGGTGCAATTGTTTTATTTTTTCTTTTATCTCACTCGTCTTACTCATCCATATACCCGTTTTATTTGTTTATTTATGTTATCAAATTATATGAAATCTCATTTGCTTTCAAAATATACTGCAAAATGTTAATGCATTCTTTAGAATGCATTGAAATGCATTATGTCAATAATAGAATGCATATCTTGCAATTCATTAGAATGCATTATGTCAATAATAGAATGCATATCTTGCAATTCATTAGAATGCATGTCTTGCAATTCATTAGAATGCATGTTAACCCATTAGGTATAACATACCTAATCGAAGCATAAAAATAACACTAATCTGTTTTGTTTTGTGACACTTGGTACAATGACTAAAAATAACACTTAACAATGACCAATAACATCCGATTCTTTATCGTCTGAAAGTTCAGCGTCAGGCATTCTTTCCTCGTTACCAACTTGCTTTGAGCCTTCTTTTGTATTTCCAACGTCGTCATCGCTGTTCGCTGGGACGTCAATCTTGTCGGTTGAATGCGTTGGATCGGAAGCTGTGGTTGATGGTCCTTCCACAGTGGTAGCAACCTGGATGCTCGGTTTGCATTGCTTCTCGAGCATCATTTGCAGGTATCTTCCTTGCTCTTCAATTCTCAGCTGCAGATTCCTCTGAATCTGTGGCAGAAATCATATAGACAATTAGCTCTGTCGGTGAGTATTCACCTAAAACACTCTTCTCACGTGCAACAGCAAAGACAGACAAACTGAACACGTTAGCTTTGAGATCTACTGTGTCACTAGAGAGTCGGCTATTCATTCCAGAATTCATGTGAGTGGTGGTGTACAAGCATCCCTAGATGCATTCTGCAAGATTTGGGATGCGTATATGGATCTAAATACCTTTTGCTGATCAGAAGACTATTAAGTGAAAAATTTAGGAAACACAATTTGTACCATTTTGTTGCACAACTGAATCTAAACAATGCAAAGCTATCCTGAGAAAAAATTGCAAAGGATTGGGGTTTGGGCTCTGTTAGTTGTATGGTTAAAGAGAAAATTGCTCCAAGATAGTTCTTTGGTGGACATTATTAGGGTTTGAAAGAATGTAAGCGACAGTTTTACTTATTTACCTATATTTTCTAACCTAACCATAGTGAGATAGCAATAAGATACGGTAAGATCTCTGTTTTTTATTGTATAGCAAGGACCAAGCACATAAAATCAACATGAAGTATGCAAGATTATTTATGTAGTAAAATAAGGAAGGATATGTAATCAATCGACAACCACCAAGTATAATTATCCAATAACCCAAAGACGTGGTCTAAGTAGGGGCAATTTCATATATAGCCTTCATTAGTAATACAAATTTTCACGTATGCCCCTCCAGAGTTGCCTCCAGAGTTGCAAGTACCGGGGATGGCCTTTTGAACATAAATTGTCATATATGTCTAGTGCAGTCATTTGTACATCCAATGGACCAGAGTAAAATTGAACTTGAATTGAGGTTCGACTTGGATTCATTCATAGACTGCCTGACCCTTGACTCATTTGATTGTAGTTTTTCTTATTCTTTTTTTTTCTAATTAAGCATTGTTGTATACCATGATAAGGGATTATATTTAATGGACTTTGGAAGGCTATGATCTTGATCCCACAGAACAAAACATGTCTCAGCATGTTTGGCCTGGTTTATCAAATAGTCTTATCAGGCCTAATAGTAGATAACTGAGTGTTCATGAACATCCAAAAGGATACTCGTGAAAGTTTAATAACTTTAGGAGGATATTTATGGTATTCGCAACTTCACAGGGCTTTTGTAAATTATGAAAAGTTCATAATGAGAAGAGTCCTCATATGGTGACATAGGCAATAGCTGGATCAAGGAAATGTGAAGGCCAGCAGTGACAGCAAAAGTCATCATATCATATAAGAAAGTCCTAGATGGCACAAAGACGTTTGCACAATCTTATTGATACTATGAATTGCATGTAGTTGAATACTGCTAATGCAAACACACTTATATCCTATAAAAGAGTCCTACATGGCATGCTCAATCTTATTAATACTATGAATTGCATGTAGTCGAATACTGCTAATGCAAGCACACCAAAGAAATAAGTAACATAAATAGAACAAGCTTAGCTTTTGTTTCTGAAAAAACTACAACAAATGTCTTTATGAGTGAAAATGTGGAAATTTGCAATATATATGATAAAATTTGAAGAAAATTAGTCACAACACAGCTCGATAACAGACCATAAGTACAAATAAGAATATGTTCGCAAACTACCTAATTGTTCTACAGGATATGAGTTCTGGAAAATGACAATGCAGCTCAATAACAAACCATGAAATTCTTTCAAGGCATTTCTTAACGAACAATATTTTAAAGACTAAGATTAAGCTTAGAAAAGGCATCATGTGTAAAGCTTGACTATAACTCGACCATACAAATTGTACCTCAAGTTGCTCATGCAGCTGTTTCTGAACTTCCATTTGGAGTCGCAGAGCTTCACTAAGGTCAAAACTCCTGACATTGGAATGCAACAACATTAAATATCCAACCAACCATGGGACAACCTACTGAACAGAACTTGGAATGCAAGATCAAGCCTTCCATGTTGAAGCTTTAGTATCAAGAACAATTATCTGTAACTATGAACGGACTAAAATTGGTGAATTTCCTTAAGATGAAAAATAGTGAGATGCTTCACTGTAAAACAGGAATACCAACACATAACCGCTCGATCAATATATACTCAACATCAAAACAATGTATCCGTTATATATCTGGTTCATATTCATATCGGTTTAAAACAAATATTGCTCAAACTTTTAGTATTTGTTCGATATCCATATCTGAATTCATATCCGTCGATTAAAAATGAATGCAGATATAGTTTATTTAGTATCCAATATGTACCTTATCCATTTCACCCCAGATAGAAGACATCAGATAGTTTATAAGAGAAGGATATTTATGCACATAAAAATAGAAATGGTTTGTACTCAAATTAAAAAAGTTTCATACACAAGAGGATTATTAACTTAACTCCAAAGTAAATGTCAGGACCAGCATCCGATATGCAAAATTCAAAGACAGTAATAAGACTCAACGGTATATTCGCAAGGCCAGTGAAAACTCAACCAAATAAATCCAAAATCATTAGATCCCATTGTCAAATGGTACTTGCATCAAGGTTCTCTCTCTTTTATTTTCCTTTTTTTAAGTATTTGAATCAAGTTTCAAGTTAACCTTTCATAATTTGCTGCAAATATGTTCACTACACCACAGTGTTTGACTCAAGATACTTTGGCATAGTGACTGTAACTTTATGTGTTCAAGTAAGGTGATTTGAGTGACTTTCTTTGGATGTCTAACAACCAGTATTTGGCTTTGTTAAAAAAGACAATAAACTAATAGTATTGGTTTAACTCTTGAGAACAATATAGCAAGAGTAACTTCAAAGATAGTAGAAACATAAATGGGCAAAATTTCTCATTAAATTATAGTCAACTCACGTCTTGAGGTCTAGAGAAGGGATTTCTTCCTTCAATTTGATCTTCTTGTCGAATATCTCTGCTTGAATTAAAACAAATGTTATAATCTCTTCCGGATAATGCTACAAAAATAACTGAAGCTACTGAAATTCATTAAGGATTTATACAAAAGCAAAGAAAGATATTAGTGCTGCAGACAAAATAGTTGTCAATGAATAAAAAACCGCTGATCCCCAGATGTCTATTTGCTTCATCAATGATACAAAGCAAAAAAGTGAAAAAGGAAACATCAATAACAGTATAACATAAAGTTTCTGGAGGTAATGAATGCCATATCCAACTCTACTTACCTTCCGAAGAGTCTGGCCTATGCCGAGCTGTTCTGTATTTCTGAAATGTAAAAAATAAAATAAAAAACCAATTAAAATGCAGAGAAAGAAAAGTCACACCAACCGAAGGAATACAAAAAAAAAACCAAGGACCTGGAGGTGGCTCTTAACATGGTATATTGTCAAGCCTTCCACTTTCATGAGCTTCAGCACACCTTTAGGAGTTGCTTCTGAAGATCAAGATCAACAATGGGTCAACCGATAAATAAATATGGTATGGCCAGAAAAATAAAGGGCAGCATACTTTCACTCCCCCCAAGCTGGTTGACAGCATCTAGAAAGCATTCATGAAGCTCTGGAGTCCAGCGCATGCGTGGCTTGGCCGCATTAGTCGCAGCAGATGACGAACTAATAACAGCACAAGTCTCTCCTCGATTAGATGGAACAGAATGATGGATTGGTGGCTCATGCACTGATATATTAGGTGTAGATTGAGTTGTTGAGTATACAACCTATAATGACAACCAAAAATATTAATCAGAAGTAAAAAAAACACAATCGTAAATAAGTTTACAATGACAACTACTTGAAACATAATGGTTATTGCGTCTACAACACTCGCACGTAATGCTAGTTAGTTGTCCACCTTAATTTTTCACTTGTCGGATTTGGGCTGCCTACTAAAATGTCCAGTAGCACACGTAATTTACAATATGATTATCCTTCTTATAATACATTCAGATGGTACCATCTTCCATCTTCTTGAAACAAGAGAATTGCAGCCAACAACCAAGAAGTATCAATTATCTAGCAAAAGCCATGATATCATAGTAAGATTGTTCCTTTCAACCTATGATTTGAGTCATGAAACTCACTTCTCTAGTTATGGTAGTAAGGGTACATAATTTGACCCTCCCCATATCCTACATTAGCAATAACCTTCTGCATTATGTTTGCCCCTTTTATGTAATAGCAAAAACAACTGAACTTGTATACTTCTCGGTATGGACATTGATTAAGAAACAAGGAGAAAAGGCAGATAGTCTTGAACAAACTTTTACAATATAATACAAATGAAATTCACAATTAATGCAATATACATACCTTTGGCTGAGATTCAATAGCAGTTGTCTCATTAAGAATTTCCTTCCAATCTTCATCTATTATATCTGTCCACCACTCATTTTGTTTACAAAGATCATCAGAAACCATGGCAGAATTGCTTGGCATTTGATTGCCCACACCAATGTTGTTGTCTGTATAATCAAGAATGTTATCAACTGCATCTGGGCACCAGGCTACTTCAGTGGACTGTCTAGGAAAATTAGTTGTGATAGGTTGAATTGTTCCTGTACATGACGGATTAGCTGGATGCAAAGAGACCCCAACTCTCAGTGATTGTGTAGCAAACAGAGGATGCCCCTCGTGAAGTGAAAAGGAAGACCCATTAAGTTCTGAAGGAAACACCGAAGGGGATGAATACAGAGATCCAACAATCCCACCATCAGAGATAAATGGAGTATGGTGAGAAGCCAGTGCATTGTTTCTTATTTCCCTCTCCACAGAAACTTGCTGTAAGTCCGTCAGCTTAGGAAATTTCTCTTCCGAGGGGGTCGGTAGAACAGGTAAAGATGATGACATAAGTCCATAACTTCCATTTCTTTCCATTCACAGATTTCCTGCAAGCAATTGATCTCTTAAATAAGGATGATGCCCAGAAATAACTTTTTTTTCTCACTAATAACTTGCAAAAGTTGAGCCTCCAGTTTCAGAATCTTCCAGGAAAGACGACGTTGTATTACAACTAGAACTAGTAATAACACAAATATACGTGTGTGTGTGTGTGTGTGTGTATATATATATATATATATATATAGAGTTAGCTACTAAGCATTTAGTAAACTCACCAAACATGCCTATGACACTATTATCTCGAAATCAAAAGTATAGTTCATCAACGAAAACGAAACAACCAATCAACATATTAAAACCACTATTCTGTCAAGTGAATACGGCATCCACAATCTATATGAAGCGGAAGGAACAAAATCCTTACGAACATGTATGCAAAACAGTAAAACCGATTCTGAAACATGAAGATTACATGAAGAGGAACATATCAAGCCGAGGCTTTAGATTCTACAGATTATATATAAAGAGGGACAGATGGGAAAACTCGAAATCGAAAAGGGGACATCTACACGCTACCTAAACAAAACCTAACAATCTTAAGCATGTAAATTGAAGGAAAACTAGAAAATCCATCGACAAAACTAAGTTTTCGAGATCGTCCATAGAAACCCAAGAACTCGAAATGGGATTTCCAGCAACGACCGAGTTAACCGAACAAGACAATAAAAAGAGCATTAGTTGCCCAAATCGGCTTGGGTGTCGACGAAATATCACCTCCTCGAGGGGCCGACAGGGGGAAACAGCTGCCACCGGAGACGTAGGGGCGAAGGCCTTCGGCGGAGAACGAGGGAGGCGAAGGATTCCGGTGGCCAGACGAGACACGCAGCCGTCGCAACCCTCGAGCGCTTCCACACCAAATAATCAAAACTGATATGTACCCTCCGCCGCTAACTAACCTGCACAAGTTGACCACGGGGGCGTCGTTCCCCGGTGCGGACCCCGCAGCGCAAGCATCATTTCAGCCAATCACAACACCGGGAACGGAAACGACGAGTAGGAGTAGACATTGCTCGAACATTTTCTTTATTTACATCACGGCCCATCGAAGATAACCAAAAACAGAATACGGCAGAGTTTGGAGGCGACTTTGTGGAGGGGAACATACCACAAATGGAGATGAACTTTAACCCGACTCCGCGATCCACGTGTATTACAATTGCGGTCAACCAGTGACGGCGGACAAGTCCACGATAAATCATTATTTGAAGGGGAAATCTTTCGCTACATTAAATCACCGAGAGCAGGGAGATTAAATTGATCCGGCGTTGGCATGTTGCTAAGCCAAATTAACTGTTGTACTGAGTTCCCGCGTGATCTTGTACTAACAAACGTCGGCGGTACCAAATTGTACTGACGACTTCGCGCGAGGCATCAGAACATTTGGATTCGTTTTGTACTCCCCGACAAAAAGCTCGTCTGCACTGCACTATATTCTGCGGCACGCACACGAAGGCAAAGAACTATTTTTAGGTGTAATAGCGCATAGTTTTTTCCACCCACATGAACATTATTGGAAGTAAATCAAAAGGTTGTGTCGATGATTACTTTGTATTTAATTAGTTAGTGGAAAATTAATTACTCCGTGGGAGGGGGTAGGACTGTAATTATAATCGAAGCCAGGGTGAAAAGGGGAATTTTGAAAGGGCGCACTGGGCTCGGTTGGCTTCAAGTGCGCTCCAAAGGCCGCCGATGCTCCTCCGTAGCTCCATGTTGGCCCTTCGCACCGCCGAAAGAGGCCGTGCCACTCCCTGCTCTCTCGTCGCACGAGCTTCTCGTGCACGACGCCGAGTTTCTCGTCTCGGATATCCGAGGAGTCTCCTTTCACCGTCCCTCGGTCGTCCATCGTCGGCACATGACCGTCACGCGATGCTCCTCGAGACTTCGATTTGGCGCGCCAAAGGCGGAGCCAGCCGGCCATTGCGGTTGGTGCAGCGGTCACCGGCATCGGCTGCCTTCGGGAACTGCTGCCGTGTACACGCCCACATTGCTCTTTCGGAGACTCTCCGTTCGTGCGGGAGAGTGGGGTGGGGAAGGTGAGGGAGGATGACGGAGTCGAAGGACGCGTCGTCGATGGTCAGTGGCGCTGGAAAGGAGGATCCGGACTGACCTGGAGGAGCACCTTCCCAAGAGGATTTCCATGCTTGCTCTCCACTTCTTCACTTGAACCTGTGTCCCATGTTTCTCTCTTCTTCTTCCATCTTCGAAGTAGGACTACATGACCTCCTAGTTTATCCATAAAGCCACAAATGCTTAGTCGCAAACTTTTCACTGCATTTGACGTTCTACGTTTTTGTTTTCTTATCCGGTTCTTTTTGATTGATCTAATGCTGATTCTGTGGTACATGAAACTGGAATTTGAATTTTCATGCTGCTGGTCCTATCTTTTGGTTGTTGTTCATGCAAGCACTCGTCTTTATAGATTAGGATAGGCGTGCTCACAGTGTTCATGCAAGCATTATCTACTCTAGACGTGTATCATCGATCTTGAAGGTACAAAACACCGCCAGCATCTGTCATCTGAGTGTTTCTTTAGCAACAAGTTGCCTTCTTTAACTTGGATGATGATGGGAGTTGTGTACGCTTGAGAAACCTATGCAGGTATGATACGTATTAGATTGTTGCCTGCTTTGACTTGGATGACAATGGGAGTTGTGTACGCTTGGGGAAACCTATGCAGGTACGAAACATATTAGATTATGCCATTTGTCCTGTAAGAGAAGAAAGGAAATCCATAGACTTCTCGTTTCTTGACGGAAACTAAGACAACAGTATCATGGGCCATCTGCTTCAACCCTATCTTGCTTATGGCAATCCTCGTTAATGGATTCCTGAGCCATCCATCTCTTCGAGTACGTTCATCAGAGAAGTTGGCAATGTATAGAAGTGATGTCCATGTATCCCAATGTTGTTGAGAGAGAGATTTCATAGAGAAGGTTAAGAAAGAGAACAAACGAGACGGAAGAAGTAAAGACACAATAAACTTTATTTCTTTATGTTATGCTCTCGGTAGAAATCTTTCTCTTACACCCTAAATTGGGGTTGTAAAGGATCTTATCTATAACCCTAAATTAATATTTTTCTATTTATGATCAAACATAGATTTATAATTCAACTCAAACTCTTAATTAAATTTAAATTATATCTCTAATATCCTCCCTTTGTTTTTTTTTTGGAGCTATAATTCAGCTCAAACTCCTAATTAAATTTAAATTATATCTCTAATATCCTCCCTTAATTTAATTGTTTCTTGAACCTCCAAAGTGTTCAAACGCTTCACTCTTCAAACATTTTTATTATTTGCAAAGGGTAAGTGGTAAAGGTTGTATTCGAGCTTAAGACCTTATGATATATCATCAAAATTTTTATAAGCTTTATAAAGATATTTATAACTTGATCTTCATTTTATAATACTTCATCCCCATTATTTTATTCCTCATTTGATGTTTGGGACATAATCTCTCATATGAATATGTTTGCTTTTGCCATGACTGGTTGGATTTTTAGATAATTTTAAGACTAAAGAATTATCATAAAAAAAAAATATTAGCACATCTTGCTCTTAAAAAATATATTTTATTTTTATAGTTGATATTGCCACAATGGATTGCTTCTCATAATATCATGAAATTACTCCAGTACCTAAAATGAAAATATAACCAAATATGCTATTCAAATTGTCAAGATTATCTACGTAGTCACTCTTACTAAATTCAATCAAATAAGAAAATTTTATTATAAAAAAAAAATCAAGATCTCAAGTTTCGTTTAGATAAATCATCTTTGATGCTTGAAGACAAATGGTTAGATTCTACGTACGACTATTGATCAGACTAATTTTATGCATAATATTTGGTTTGTAATTAAGTATATAAAACTTCTCACAATCTATTTGTAAAAGTATTATCAATCTTTTTGTTACTACTAAAACAACCGAGCTTCAAACCTATTTCAACTAGAGTATTATCGGGCTTCCTTTTTATCAATCTTGAATCTTTCAAGAATACCTTTTTTTAAATATAAAAATATTTTGTATCTTGTTGATTAATTTTAATGTTAAGATAATATATCATCAATCCAAGTTAGTCATACCAAATCATTTTTTCATTAAAGATTGAAACTCATGAAACATGTTAGCATCAATATTAGCATAAATTACATCATTCATATATAAGCAAACAGTTAATATCCTCCTTGTCTCTTCATATTTTACAAATAAAGTATGCTCATAAGGGGATTTTTTTGAAATCCATGTCTCGAAAATATGCATTAATATGACTATATTAGGCTCTCGGTGCTTGCTTTAGACTATATGATATTTTTTTAATTTATATACTTTATTTTCAATTCTTTTAATCATAAATCCAAGAGGTTGGTCAACATAAACTTTTTATTCTTCTTGTAACTCATCATGTAAAAAGGCTAATTTAATATCTAATTGATAAACTAATCAATTATTTTGAGTTACAATAGCAAATACTAAACTCATTGTCTCTTGTCTAGTGACTATTGCAAACACCTCATTGTAATCAGTCCTCCTTTTCTATTTATGACTTTTTGCTACTAGTCTATCTCTTAATAGTATCATTTTATCTCAATTTTATTCTGTAAATCTACTTTACACTAATAGACTTTTCCTTTAGGGCTAAATCAATCAAATCTCATGCTTGATTCCTTTTAATATAATTAATTTGCACTTACATTATTTTTCTTCATTTTTTACCTCAAAGGTGACTAGATCGCAAACAATACAAGGTGAGCTAGGATATTATCAACTCTTCAACATTTACAAAATCATGAAGATCAATAACGTAATCTTTCATCTATCATGGTTGTCTTTTAAATATTTTTTTTTGTAAGTTATAGGGGCTAATTAAGATTACGATATTGAAGATTTTTTTAAAGTTGATGGGCTGGAAAAATCTCTAGCTAAGGAAGGAGATCCTCTTGATGTACTGGGCTGCTCAACTATTTGTCTAACTACATCAACATTATCTATATTTTATAAGTTAATCGGAACATATTTACCTATAACCATAATTTTTTTATTCATCAAAAATAATATTTTTTTATTAATTATAATTTTCTTAATGATGAGATTATAGTTACTAATTATAATTTTTCATAAAAAAATTTCATTGTAGCCCAAAAATATGCAGGTTTCTACTTTATCATCTAGTTTTTTTCTTTTCTTATCATCACTTTATGCTTCTTCAAGTATTATATTTATACTTTATGAGAAACATAATTTTAAAACATATATACTTCAAAATACAAATTCAACCTAAAAATTCTCATGTAATAATTTGATTTTCAATTGACTTTTGACCATGGTCATGCAATATCATTCTGTTATAAAGTATATGCTGCAATTAATTACCTGTTATACTATGATTTTTATAAGATCTATTAAAATCATTAAAAGTAAATTCACCATCCCTATCAGTTCTGAAACCTTAATATAACAATCGCTTTCTTTTTCAACCAAAGATTTAAATTATTAAAAAATATAGAAAGTTTCATTTTTTAATAAAACACATCCAAATGTTTATGCTGAATTCATCAATAAAAGTGAAAAAAATATTTTTTTTTTGTTACGAAATAAAGTTGGATCAATCGGCTCATAAATATCTGAATGTATAACTTCCAATGGCTTTCTAGTTTTTCTATAATTATTTTTGAAAAAAAAGATGACGGTGTTGATTTCATATAATATATTCTTCACATGTTTTATCAAGATGGTTAACCATAGAAAATATTATGACCATCTTTTTCTCATACACGATTTTTCAGCTATAAAAACATAAATAATCAAACTACAAATGTCATAACTAAGATTTATCTTTAATGAATTAAAATAAGAATGATTACCAATATGAATATTCAAAGAAAATATCCTATTTTTGGTATCTCAACCATAGTAATAATTCGACTTTTATCATCCTCAATTTTGTAAATATGATTTTTTTAGGTTGATTTCATAAACTTTTTCTACCAATTGTTCTATGCTCAACAAATTGTTTTTCAATTTAGGCATATAAAAACATTAGCAATATATGTAGGACTATCATTCTTTATTCTAATAATTTTTTTTTTCATGTCTTTACTATCAATTATAGTGTCATCTCCAAATTTTATTTTTGAAATGGATGATTCATCTAACTCAAAGAAAAGGCTTCTATATCTCCAAATATCATGTGATATCAAATTTTTTTTTATAGTATATTGCAAGACATGTCTAATTCTTTTCCTTATCAACATAATTTGTATATTCTTGAGTAGGAGGATTCTTAAAACATTTATAACTATAAGGATTATAATTATTATAATTATAACATTATATTTGATAGGGGCATTAAATATGAAGTGACACCTGGCCCTAGTCGTACCGTCGGATGACGTCATTGCCCCTCCTGCGCTCCATTACTCCTACGACGTGATCGCCCGACGTCGCTTCTTCTCTGCTTCGCCCCAGTTACTCGTCAAGTTGACCACGGCACCGGCCTGCGGGGTCAGGTCCGTACCCCACCCGCAGACGGGACCGGAAGCATGCCATCCGTCCGACCTATTTAAGCCGAATAGGTAAGACAAAGGAGGAGGTGAGTAGACCCGAAACCCTGAACACTTTCTGGGGAGCTCGGTCGACGGACGAGGGCTAACTTGGGCGTCGGAGGGGTCGGGCGGAGCATCCTCCGACCCGCCTTGCGCAGTCTCTTCCGACAACCGGCGCGAGTCGCCACTCGAGGCGCCAAAGTGAGCGGGAGCCATCGACGGGCCGGAACCATATCGTGATGAGCCTCCGGTTCCCGGATTCTACGCCGACGCCCCTGTGGTCACGGTAAAAGTTGTTTCCTAACAGATTGGCGCTAGAAGGAGGGCCCTTTGTCGGTTTACCGCCCGCTCTAAACGCAAATGGACGAAAGGTCGCTTCCAGGTGGTACCTCGGCGGAGGTCCCACGAACCTCCGAGCCCTGGAGGGACGATCTTGCCGCAACCGCAGGTCGCTACTGGAGCTTATTTAACGACTCCGGACTCCACCTGCCGAGTCGGGTTCCATCGCTTCCACCTCCCGTCACGGTGGAGGCCTTTCAGGACCTCTCCCAACAGGTCCGAACCCTTGCAAGTGCCGTCCAAGCCATCCTCCCTCGCCTACTTCAGGAGTCGGGAGGGCCGACCCTCCAGAGGCCGGAACCCTTCCCCCAGCATCATGAGGCGTTCCCACCGCACCTGCCTTCTTCCCAGCCTTCCCGCCTTGCTTCAGACGGAGCCCGGGCTCTCGAAAACCTGGACATCCCGCCCGAACCCGAGGCGGTGTCTTCAGATTCGACGGATTTATTTCGGGCTCAGCTTCGTTCCATCGCCCAGCGCTTGGATGAGGTGCAAAGGGACGTCCGTAAGTCCAAAGAGGAACAGAGGGAAGCGTCCCACTGGAGTCCTCGCGGCGACATACGGGAGTACCCGGTGCCCTTGAACTTCCGCCTCCTCCATCGACCTTTATGATGGAGTCGGTGATCCGGCGGATCACGCCGCCGCTTCGGCTCGATGGCCCTATATGGAACCTCCTGACGCCTTGATGTGCCGCGGTTTCCTACCACGCTGAAAGGACCCGCTCGTACATGGTATAGCACCTTGAAAAGCGGTCGGTGGCATCCTTTGAACCGCCAAGGACTTCGAGCTGCATTTTTAGCGCTTGCGCCATCGGCCATCTGTCGCACTCCTCCCGGGTTTGAAGCAAAGGAGGACGAATCCTCTCCCACTTTGTGCGGAGGTTTACCACAGAGGTACGGGAGTTATCTGACGCTCACCCATCGTTGTTGATGCAGGCGTTTATGATGGGACTCCGACCATCAAGGTTTTGCTGGACCTTGGTGGAGCGACCCCCCACGTCCATCGCGGAAATGTTTCAGCGGGCAAGCCAATATGTGGCGGCCAAGTCCTGGATGTCGGAAAGAAGGGAAGAACGACCGAGGGGACATTCGACTCCATCCCGAACGAGAGTGCCGACTAGGCGGGAGTCCCCGCATCAGGGACGTCGGGCGGGCACCCCACCAACACGCGCCCTGACCGCCACCTCCTTGAACGCCGCCTCGACGCAAATATTTCTCCAGATAAAGGAGCGGGAATGCTCGCCGCCCGTCCGGCGAAGGGCCGACGAGTCTGGCCGACCATACCCGGTATTGCCGCCCATCGGGCAAAACGGACATGACATCAACAGTTGTCACGAGCCAAGCGCAGATTGAGGAGCCGATCCAAGAGGTCACTTAGATCGCGACTTCCAAAGATCCACGGAGCCATCCTCGCCTCAAGGCGCCGCTGAGCAAAGACATCGACGTGATCGCTGTGGGGCCCGCCGCAGAGGGCATAGCGCTGGTCGGTAAAAGCTTACGCCCGCGCCAAGGCACCGGGAATGCCACCTCCTCCGAGCCGTAAATCACGTTTCCTCGGGGACATGGGAGCAATGAACACGATGACGTGCCGGTGGTGTCGCCAATAGCCAACGCCAGAGGTCCGGCGATTATGGTCGACACCGCAGCCTGGCCGACATCCTTTACTGCCTTTTGAAGCTAGGGCTGCCAAGGAAGCCCTGCCTTGCACTCGGCGCCACCGGCTTTACCGGCGACTGATTGCCAGGCGCGGTGACCCTACCGTTAACTCTGGGATTATCCAAAGACCAAAACTACACCGTGACCTTTCCGTGGTCGACTCTCCTACCGCTGCATAACGCCATCCTGGTCGGGCCTACCCTCAACAAAGTGCTGGCGGTTATATCTACATACCACCGGACTTTGAAGTTCCCGACCAGTGCCGGAGTCGGGGAGGTCCGGGGAGATCCTCAAGAATCCAGACGATGTAACTTGACTCAGAGTCACCCCGGTAAGAGAAAAGGCCGGCAGCCTCGAGGACCCACGCTGACGCCACACTGCATCGAAGGCCCCGAGCCGACAACCCCGCCGATTAGCTGCTCACGCAAGATGACCGTGCCCGGACGGACGGCCGGATCGGCCCGACTGATGATCAAGAGCAGTGCCCAACTCATTAGCCTCCTCCAGAAAACGCCGATGTTCGCTGACACCGCCACCTCCCGTGATAGATCGCGAAGTTTCTCAACACCATCCGCACATTTCTCGACGCCACGCGGAGATGTAAACCCCGCCCCTCGAGCGCCAACAGATTGTACAAACGGAGGTCGACAGTTTCAAGGCCCGACTTCATTGAGGAAGTCGTATCTCCGTGGTCAGCCCAATGTAGTCCTCGCCAAGAAGCCTAATGGAAGCCGAGGATGTGTCGACTACACCGATCTAAATCGCGCTTGCCCAAAGGATCGCTTCCTTGTAGATCGACCACCGGTCGACTCAACCGCGGCACGCCCGCTTCTCCTTCATGGACGCCTACTCCGGCATAATCGATCCGGATGGCCCCGAGGATCAAGAACATACGGCCTTCCATACGCCCCAAGGAGCCTACTTCTACAAGGTCATGCCGTTCGGATTAAAGAACACGGGGGCCACCTACCAAAGGATGGTGAATAAGGTGTTCGCCCAGCAAATAGGGCGAAACATGGAAGTATATGTTGACGACATGATCGTAAAAAGTCGCTCAGGGGCGGCACATCTCGACGACTTACGGGAAACCTTCGCCACGCTAAGGAGACATGGAATGCGCCTTAATCCCGCCAAGTGCACCTTCGGCGTGACATCAGGAAAGTTCCTAGGATTTATCATACACGAGAGGGGAATTGATGCCAACCCGGAGAAGATCCAGGCTCTCGTCAACATGAGATCTCCGAGGACAGCGAAGGAGCTTCAATGCCTTAACAGAAGAATAGCGGCTCTAAGCCGATTTTTGTCCCGGTCGGGAGATAAGTGTCTCCCTTTCTTCCGAGTCCTCAAAGATCCGAAGAATTTCCAATGGACGGCGGAATGTGAGGAAGCCTTCACATGCTTGAAGCAGCACTTATCCGAACTCCCGCCTTACCTCGGTGTCTACGCCGTAAAAACTTACCCTCTACTGGCGGCATCTCAAAGATGCAAAGTGAGCTCAAGATCGGGAAGGAAGCCCCCGACGCGCAACATCCGGTTTACTACATCAGCCATGTGTTGCGCGGGCCGGAGCAGCGCTATCCTCCCATTGAAAGGTTGGCATTGGCACTTGTCCTAGCGGCTCGGAAGCTACGCCCCTACTTCCAGGCCCATACAATTGAGGTAATGACCGACCAACCCCTGCGTCAAGTTCTCTCTAAGTTCGACGTGGCAGGGCGCCTCCTAAAATGGTCGGTGGAGCTATCTGAGTTCGACCTCTGCTATAAACCGAGGACGACCATCAAAGCCCAGGCCCTAGCCGACTTCATATCAGAATTGGCACACCCGGAAACAGTGTGCGTGGAGCAGATTTGTCAGGACTGGGTCCTGCACGTGGACGGATCCTCCAACTCGAGAGGTGCCGAGCCGACTCATTTGAGGACCCGACGACACGCTTTTGAGCGCTCTCCGCTTCGCCTTTAACGCCACGAACAATGAGGCGGAATACGAGGCGCTCTTGCGGGCCTCCGTTGGGCGACCGAGATGCGAGCGCAAGACATGTTCTCACCGATTCCCTAACCGTCGCCAACAAGTTGGCGGGGAGTATCGGGCGCGGGACCCGACCATGTCCAAATACCTAACCGAGGTAAAAATACAGACCTCTAACTTCTCTCATTTCACCTTGTCTAGAGTCCCCAGGTCCCAAAACGAGCGGGCGGACCAGCTCGCGAAATTAGCCTCGGGAGCCGAGTCCGAGGAACATCCCGAGGTCGAGGAGCTCGCACACCGGTCGGTGGCCATCATGGAGATAGGGGACCCCGGAGTCCCGACCTCTCCACCCACGTGGATTCAGGAGGTGCTGAGATATAAGCGCGAGGGGATCCTGCCCGAAGATGAAGGCAAGGCACGGCGGCTCCGCCGAACCCAGGCGTGGTACTGCGAGATTGGCGACCGGCTCTACAAAAGGTCGTTTTCTCATCCCCTACTGCGATGCTTAGATCCCGACGAGGCGAAAGTAGTTCTCGCCGAAGTTCACGGTGGGACCTGCGGGGAGCATATGGGTGGTCGCACCCTGGCCTTCAAAATACTACGCCAAGGCTATTACTGGCCTACGTTGCACCGAGACGCAAAGGCTTTCGTGCGACGGTGCGACACTTGCCAGCGCCAAGCCCGTGCCCCGCAGCTCCCCGCTGTCCCGCTCACCTCCATGGATTGCGCCTGGCCCTTCGCGCAATGGGGATGGATCTTTGGGTCCGCTCTCCGCGTCCGCCAACAGAGAGATATATCGTCGGGGATTGACTATTTCACTAAGTGGGGCGCGACCATTACGCCGGCGAGTCGAGCGATTCGTATGGAGGAGCATTGTGACCCGGTCGGCCTTCCTGCGTTATCATCACCGATAACGGCACCCGATTGCCAAGACTCGGTTTAGGGAATTGCGCGAGTTATCGGATCGATTGAGGTTTAGCTCGGTGGCCCACCCCTGCACCAACGGGCTCACGAGGTGACCAACCGATCTATCCTAGACGGACTAAGGAAAAGGACTTTGAAGCCCGATCAAGTTGGGTCGACGAGCTCCGAACATCCTATGGTCTTTACGGACTACTCAAGACGGCCTGGGCGAGTCCCCATACACCGGCATTCGGCGTGGAGGCGGTCCTCCGGCCGAGTTAGTCATCCCGACCATCCGAGTGGAAAACTACGAAGAGTCCACCTCGCCCAAGGAGTTAGGGCGGCCGACTCGTTAGAAGAGCGCAGGGCTGACGCGCACATAAAGATGTTGGCGTACAATCGAAGTGTTGCTAGAAGCTATAACAGGAAGGTACGCCCTCGACCTCTCGGGATGGGAGATTTAGTACTACGCAAGGCGGAAATTAGTGACCCCGCCCATTCAAGGGGCAAACTTGCGCCTAAGTGGGAAGGCCCCTATCGTGAAATCGGAATCGTCCGACCGGGCACGTTGCGACTCGCGACTATGGACGGACAACAACTAGTGAGGACCTGGAACGTCTAGAACCTCAAGAAATATTTTGTTTGAGGACCGATCAGAAGTGTGTTAGTATTTCCCTCGGGCTAATTTGGAAATGCCATTGCCTTAAAAGGAGTTGTATTGCAAAAATCGTTGAATACAAAATGGGCCCCTAGAGGGGAAAAGGCGCATAAGGGTGACTAAGTCCTCCCAAAAAGAGAAGAAGAAAAAAAACAACTCAGCGGCATGGCAAGCCGTCGTCGAAGGGGACCTCGCCGGGCATATCCACACCCTCGTCCTCGGGGCGGGAGACGAAGGGATCCTCCTCGACCGCCGAGCCTGAAGGGCATGCTCGGAACCGGACCAGTGGCCACCTTGTACCGTGACAGACGACACCGCCTGTCCGGCCAATCCCAAGGAGGAAACCTCCGACTTCTTGTAGGCCTCAACCGCCTCCCGGCCCTCTCCGACGGCCGCCTTCCATCACGGCAAGGGCTTCTGGCGGCCTTTGCCTCGGCCTCCTCGAAGACACTTCGCTACTCGAGGCCTCCTTCGAGCGGAGGCGTTCTCCGCCTTTCTCCGCTCGAGAAGCTTCGCAGATTGTTCTGCGACGCCGAGGCGGCCTCGAGCTTGGCGGTCGCGCGCATTGCGCCATGTCGATCGCGCACGCTCGGCAAAGAAGAACCGCCGGTCCCGACCGCGACGGGTTCTTCCACCGGGCGCGCAACTCGAGGTTGCGCTGCCACCGCCCACCAACCGACCGCATCATGCACTGGTCGATGAGGGCCATGGTGTAGTGGAGATTCTGCATAGAAAGGAGAAGGTCAAATGATGAACAAGCTAAAACCAAGGGAATACACACGAGACTGCTTACCCACGACCGACTTGGCCGACTTAGCAATGAGGGCCTCGTATGAGCGTACAGTCCCGAGCTATGTCGGGATGGAGCGCCTCGAGGTAGCGGCCGAGGGCTCTCCCTGGCCCACACTTTGTCCCCTGACAAGCCGTGCCACCGGCCACCAGAGGGTCACTCGCCCTAAGGGACCTCACCCATTACTCGGGAAAGGAATGGTCGACCTTCCCGGGAATCCGCACAGATCCTTTCATGGTCGGGGGCGCTGCCCTTCCCGTCATCCTGGCCGGGCCCGGCGCTCGGCAGAAGGGAAGCGCCGGGCCTGGCCGTCCCGGCAGTGGAGCCGCAGCGCCTGTGTCCACCACGCCCTGGCCTTGGCCCTCTTTCTCGCGCCTCGTCGGAGCGCTGGGACCCGCCCCGCCGGGAACGGCCGAGTCCCGTAATCACGGAACGACCGTAGGTTCACCATCTCTACAAAATTAAAAGACAAGTCGGCCGTAGTATGACAAAGAATCTCAAGATGTGAGGCGACAATAGCCTCCCCCGAGAGCCCGGACTAAGTCCCGCCTCCCCAAGCCACTTCAGCGACATGTTGCGGATGGCTTGCGATGAAGGGAGGATTACCCTCAGCCGCTCGAGGTGCCTACGCTCCTCGGCACTCGGGCCGGGCGTTGTTGTCGATGGTCCCGACGACCACCGGACTTCAAACCCCGGGCCTCCCTTACGCTGAATAAAGAAGAAACGCCTCTTCCACCCCTTGTTATTGGTGGGAGCGCCGCTAACCCGGAACCCTGTCCGGCAAGAAGGAAGTAGCCCCACCCTTGAAAAGGCGGGCAGGTGAAAGAAAAAGGTTATGGTCGGGCGATGTTGGCATAATGGCATTCCCCCAGGAAAGCCACCAGGTACCGCCACGAGTTTGGGGTTATCTGTGAAGGCGAAATCCGTCATAAGGTTATGCAGGACACGTTGTCTGGGTGTAGGGAAGGCGCAGCTCCTCAATGCATCGACGGTCGTATGGCCCCTTGGGAATCGGTCGAAGCGTTGCCCCACTTCCGGCGAAATGGCATACTCTTCCGGATGGCATAGCGCCACGAGGATTCCTACCGAGGACTCGTCTAGGGTAGAATCTTGGTCGTGCGGCCACATAATGACCTCTAGCGCACGCACCGCTTCCCTACTGGTGGAAGGGCTAGAAGGAGGAGATGAGGGAAGAGCGGCGACACGGGTAGTGACAGAAGGGGAGGAAGAGGAAGAAGTGAATGAGGAGGAGGAGGTGGAAGGAAGCGCCATCGTGTACTGACCTACAGCGGGAGGAATCGACTGAACGGAGGCAAAAGGACACCGGAGCCGAAAGGAAAACTCGGAGGAAGGCAACGGAAGAGAAAGAGAGAAAGCCCCGCTGGTGAAAGGCGGTAGAGTGTCACAGGGCTCTCTATTTATAGAAAAGGGGGGCCTCGGCCTTTCGCCTCCCGAGGCAGGCGACAGCATGACGCCGCACATACCGCCCAACCGCGTTGCATCGGGCAGTCCAAGCGCCGGCGTCATATTAATGAAGGTGTGACGTGTCCACCGCCCAGGTAAATAACTTACCCCTCACGCCAGCGACCCCTCGATTCCAGCAACCGCACTATCGCGAACCGTTTTCGAAGCGGCACAGCGGCGGTTCGGTTATCCAGGTCTTGAGCGCGCCGACCACGGTTTTTCGGGTCTTGAGCGGCTCGACCTTCATCCCGAACGGCGGTTCGGATGATATGTTTCTCGGTCTTGTGCGGCCTCGACCCTTACTACGGACGACGGTTTCGCAACGGGGATTGAGCATCGCCGATCCTTTATCCCAACGGCGGTTCGGTTATCCGTGTCTTGAGCGCGCTCGACCATCGGTCTTCTAGGTCTTGAGCGCGGCTCGACCATCGGTCTTCCGGGTCTTGAGCGGCGGCTCGACTCTTCATCCCGAACGGCGGTTCGGATGATATGTTTCTCAAGGTCTTGTGCGGGCCTCGACCCCTTACTACCGGACGGCGGTTCGGCAACGGGGGATTGAGCGTCGCCTCGATCCTTTATCCCGAACGGCGGTTCGGTTATCCAGGTCTTGAGCGGCGGCTCGACCACTGGTCTTCTAGGTCTTGAGCGGCGGCTCGACCACGGGTCTTCTGGGTCTTGAGCGGCGGCTCGACCCCTCATCCCGAACGACGGTTCGGATGATATGTTTCTCAAGGTCTTGTGCGGGCCTCGACCCCTTACTACCGGACGGCAGTTCGGCAACGGGGGATTGTGCGTCGCCTCGATCCTTTATCCCGAACGACGGTTCGGTTATCCAGGTCTTGAGTGGCGGCTCGACCACGGGTCTTCTAGGTCTTGAGCGGCGCCTCGACCATCGGTTTTCTGGGTCTTGAGGTTCCTCGACCCCTTATCCCGAACGGTGGTTCGGATATTATAGTTTACATGGTCTTGAGGTTCCTCGACCATCAGTTTTCTGGGTCTTGAGATTCCTCGACCCCTTATCCCAAACGGCGGTTTGGATATTATAGTTTACAGGGTCTTGAGATTCCTCGACCCCTTATCCCGAACGGCGGTTCGGACATTATAGTTTACATGGTCTTGAGGTTCCTCGACCATCGGTTTTCTGGGTCTTGAGATTCCTCGACCCCTTATCCCGAACGGCGGTTCGGATATTATAGTTTACAGGGTCTTGAGGTTCCTCGACCATCGGTCTTGAGGTTCTCGACTTATCCAACGCGGTTCGGTTATCATGGTCTTGAGCGCACTCGACCCCTTATCCCGATCGGGAATTCGGTCATTATATTCTCGGACGGCGCGTGGACTCCGCCTCTGGCACAATGATTCGGTCAAGTCATGTTACGACAGTCAGAACCTCCGCCTGAGATCTCAGTCGGCCACTCGGTAGCGACCGGGTTCCTCCGAGCACCACCCCCCGACCCTCAAAGACTGTCCCGCAGGAGAGGCTTTTTGAGGGGGTAGTGATAGGGTATTAAATATGAAGTGACACGGCCCTAGTCGTAAATGCCGGATGACATCATCGCCTCCTCGCGCTCCATTACTCCTACGACGTGATCGCCTAACGCCGCTTCTTCTCTCGCCGCCTACTGGCGTCAAGTTGACCATGGCACCGCCCGCGGGTCGTCCGCACCACCCGCAGACGGGACCGGAAGCATGCCATCCGTCCGACCTATTTAAGTCGAATAGGTAAGACAAAGGAGGAGGTGAGTAGACCCGAAACCCTGAACACTTTCTGGGGAGCTCGGTCGACGGACGAGGGCTAACTTGGGCGTCGGAGGGGTCGGGCGGAGCATCCTCCGACCCGCCTTGCTGCAGGTCTCCTTCCCGACAACCGGCGCGGAGCTGCCACTCGGAGGCGCCAGGCGGGAGCGGGAGTCATCGACGGGCCCGAACCATACCGTGACGACCCTCCGGTTCCCGGATTCTACGCCGCACGCCCTAGGGTCACGGTAAAAAGTTGTTTCCCCTAACAATATTTAAGGCTTATTTGTGTATTATAACATCCATATGGACCTCTAAATTAGTCTCGACTTTCACATATCCTATGATGATATTTTAATTTGTTATTTTTTTTATTTTTATTAGGGCCTTTACCCCTACCTTAATTATTACTTATGCCTCTAACTTTATCTCTTTCTTTGTTAAGGTAATCATTATTTAGTATTTTTTTTTATTATAGAGCTTGCTCATATTATGCATATTTATGGAACCCATAGTTCATTGATGTTTATTTCCTCAAAATCTTTAGACTCCACAATTGAATATATTGACATGCTCAAACTTAGATACTAGTAATCTAAGAATATTTTTAATAATTATAACATCGCTAATCTCTTCACAATTGATTTTATCTGATTTGTGATAACTATAGAAAAATAATCCGAGATAGATTTAGTCTGATTCATCTTTAAACTTTTAAGCTCGATCTCAATGCCTATAGGCATGCTTTATTCACTTTAGTCATGCTTTGGTAAATCTTAGGGGTAGACCAAGCCTGATATGAAGTTTGGGCTGATAAGAGCATTTTGATATTTTTTTCTATGATATATTAACTCAATCTTTTTTCTATGTTTAGAGCCTTTTGATCTTAGGGGATAGGAATCCTCTTTTCTTTGTTATATTCTATAATACTTTTATTAATAATATATCAAATATTTTAATATTTAAAAAATACTTTATCTGGATGTTATAGTTCTTATCGATGAACTAGCAATGAATTATATTATTAAAGAAAGTTATATAGATGACCATCTTACTTATATATTGAGCGATGCTCAAGATTTCTTCTCCCTATAATCTTTTTCTCCTTGAGTTTTCTCTCTCTATAATTTCTCTTTCCTTGAGATTTTTCTATTTATAATTTTTATTTCCTTTAGTTTTCTCTCTTTGAATTTTCTTATTTTAAATAATCATATTTCTCTCTCTAAATAGTCATATTTTCACTCTCTCTCTCTCACAAAAGAGTTATTTAATATCATATCAGGAGAAAGAGATTGGTGTGATGAGATAAAAATAATAACAAACATAAGAAAAAACTTTTATATATGAATAAATACTAGTAAACCGTAATACACAATAGAATTAAATGAAAATCACGATCAAATATGACATCAAGATTTACGTGAAAAACCCCTCCAATGTGAAGGGTAAAAATCACAGGACAAACTAGAGAAAATCTACTGTAGGAATAATGAATATACAATTCTCAAAGTCTCTTGTCAAAAACCCAAGCAACAATCACAAGAGAATAATTCAGATACAAGGATCACATCACTGTGCATAATATTCAAAACCTCCCCAAGCAATCATAGTAAAAGTTCACTGTAGATCTGATCTAACATGAGATGAGAAATTTATTTGGATGAATAAGATTAATTTCTGTATTTTTCTTGTCTTTTTTCATTTTTTTTTGCCCTTTCCTCCTCTTTCTAAATCACCTTACTACTGTAAAAAATCTGCCCTTTTTGTTACAGTTTTGATCTTATTTTCATAATCATCATTAGCTCCCTAATTAGTATTATGGTTTAGGTTAAAAGAGGAGCAGGCTGTGGGCTACTAAAACCCATATGGGTTGAATAATGGGTTGCCTACTCAACATGGTGTTCGACAACACTTGGCAACAATCATGTTGGTGTTACTCTCTCTCATCTTTGCCCCTCTTCGTTTTTATTATGATTGTTATGAATGAAACGAGATCACTTTAATTTATAAGATTAAATTGAAGTTTGACTCTGTTTGAATAGTTATCGATCATCAATAACTTGAGAGTCTCATCTAATTATACTTTTTATTTAAATTTAAACTATATTATCTAACAAATATTCACAAGACAATAGGAGAATCTTACCATAACGCTTCTAAGAGCCATTATAATGCCCAAAAATGAGAACTATTTGAAGCGTATATGGGGATATCAAATGCTTTAAGCTTAACACCGACAGATCCTTTTCCCTGCAAGAAAGTTGAGGTGGAGCAAGTTTCGTTTTAAGATCTGATGAGTGGCTACTCCTTCCTCGCTTTCAGTCGTTGGTGGTTCGAGCTACTGGCAATCAAAATAGGGATGGAGCATGCGATCGATGAAGGCATCACACACTTAGAGGTTGAATCTGATGTAAAATTAATTATATAGTTCATCAACAAGGAGGTAGAGTCTCTACGGTGTCTCTAGTGAACTATGTGCCAAGTATTTGATTTCAATTTTAAGATTTGTAATTTTTTATCGTATATTTAGGGAAGGAAATATAAATGCTAATTGGCATTTCTTCCGAACACTCATCCTTAAAGGATTCATCGGTCGATTGATCTGATTTATTTTTTTTATGTTATAACAAATATGATTTATGATGTCATGTGTCGATAAATAATTATATTTTATTTTTGGAAGAAAATATTATAAATAAATTATTTACACTCGATAGGATGAGATATTTTTTATTTTATTTTTATCGATAAAACTGGACGAAATGCACCCTCTGTCTTTGGAAGGACAAGTAGAGATTTGGCCGCAAAACTATATTTATCGACAATTATGAAATCAGCAATTATATTTTTCGTAATGGCATCTGTTGCCAAACAATAGAAATAAATTTTGCTGTAATTAAAATGGTAGAATATATAGGTAAGACGGTATTCAAATCTTGCATTCGTACATGGATGAAATAAATATAATAATCCTAATGACCCGAGGCGCAAAATATCTCGAGCTAACGAGAAACCGGAATCACAATTCCGAGAGTGGTGGAGAGATCCCGGTCGTTGTGATGCGCGGCGTCGCGTCCCCCAAATCAAACATTGTGTAGTCTGGAGGACGCGAAGACGCGGATGGTTTCATGGAATCCCAAGAACGGCGGCGGGAGGAAAGCCTCTCTTCCCAATCCCCTCTCCTTTCCTCGATCGAAGCCCTAGACCTTTCTCCGGTTCCCGCCTCGCTGGGACTAGCGTTCGCCTTCGCCTCCCTCATCCTCGTCCGATCGCAAACCCTCAAGCCTCTCTCCACCGCCATCAAGCTCGCCGACAGCGCCATCAAGGGCACCGAGGCCCTCTGGCTTCTCCACTCGCCTTCGCCTCAGTCGGTCTTTCTGGCCACCAAGGCCATCGTGAAGAGCTACAAGGCCTCCAAGTTCCTCCGTCCCGCCGAATCCCTCCCTAAGATCCCTTCCGCTGTGGCGGCGAGGCTCAAAGCTTGCCTCGGCGCCGTCAGCCTGCTCGGCTACGCGAAATCCCCGTCCGTCGCTGATGGTTTGCTCGGGATGGGGTTTCTGAAAGGTGGATACAAGCTTTCGAAGAACACTGCCAAGGTTCTTGAAGGGTTCGTGGGTTTTCAATTGAATTCGGGGCTCAGAGATGGCATCGATGCGCTGGGGCTGCTGGTTAAGGCTGCGACGGTGGGGAGACAGATCAAGCGCTGGCTTTCGATTGAGTGGCGCACGGGGAATCGGCGCGAGTGTCTGTTTCTGAGGGCTGATTTGAAGCATGGGGTTCGTTTGAGCTACAAAAGATTGGATTTTGATGGCATTCGTGGATGTACAAGAGTTTTCTACTCGGAGCCATTTCCTTTATGGGAGGCAGCTGTGATCGGTGAGATGGCTGTAGCTTTCCATCCGTCTGAATTGCTGTGCTTGTCAGTTCCTGTAAATGAGGTAATATTACCCAACGAAATCAATGTAGCTACTGTGTAATGGTTATCTTGTCTGTAGTTGCAAAGCAGTCTATGCTCATCTTGTATCTCAGGCTTGTAAACTTGTATAACCGATAACTGAAAGTTTTGCTGCAAATTGTTTTAATCATGGCTTATAATCTTCTCCCTAATTTTTTAGTGACATTGCCACTGAGTTCAATGGAGAGGGCATTGCTTAGATTTTGGAGATTGATTTAGACTGTGATAGAGTATTGCCTATGTATGATGTTGAATTATGACTAGCTATGCCCTTATTTTACCTAGGTCCAGTGAGGAAAATTCTCACCATTTGAGCAACTGCTTTCTTCAAAGTGGAGTCGATTTGAGTCGTCGAATAGAATGCCGTTTGGATGAGAAAAGCTGTAGAACTTTTAACATGGTAAGCAGTGCATAAATGGAACTTGTGATCATTAGGTAACCTAACATCCTTAAAGCAACAAAAACATCATCATGATTGCCAAATGAGCTATGCCTTCTATTGCTACTTTGAAAATTGGCATGGCATTACCTCCAAAGTAAATTTTACCCTAGACCAACTGCACCACCAGCCTTTTTCTTTCTCGGATTTAGATGTCTCATGTCACTTGAGTAATTTTTACCCTAGACCAACGTCACCAGCAGCCTTTTTCTTTCTCAGATTGGTGAGCGATACATCTAATGAAACATGGGCAACATGGAGCCTAGTGCCTCAGTAAGCTGTTGGTTTGGAAACATGATTGAGGGTTTTTCACTTTGAAGCCAAGCCAGAACTGTGATGAGGTGTTAGAAGATGTTGGATAGGTTCTGCAGTCATCGTGCTTTCCTATCTGACCATTACGGATAAACGATGTGGTCTATTTGGCTTTGGTAACTAATTAGCTTCCTCCTGTTGCAGGATAAAACAATTAACTATGACCTCTGCTTCTATCTTCTATTCTTAGTTTTGACTTTCCTAATATGTTCAGGGTCTGCTTTTGGTACTCTACTTTGCTCACCTTTGCTGTTGAGCCTAAACCTTTTGGTGATTAGACCTTCCTTCATGTGCTCTTCAAGTGCCCATTTCTTTTCCTAAACTTCATCATCCGTCCTTGTTATAATTGACCCATTCTTATTCTTCAAAGTATCTTCAGATGCAAAAGCTTTTGTTATGTTGACTGGTTAAGGCCTCCTTACTGGCTTGCACATTTGTTTTTTCCTCGAGAAACATTAGGGGTTATCCTTTCAAATCTTTTGTCATAAAAACAAAAAGCATGATTTATACGCAAAATTAAATAAACAAAACATAAAGAAAAGTGATATATAAAGCTCAGGAGGGATTCCGAAGGAAAGTACAGAAGTACCATATGTTATAGAAGTTATGCCAGAAAATCTCATAAATTAACTCTTGATTAGTCATAATATTATCACCATCCACTGGGTTGTGAATGTTTGTCGGAAATTCCATATTGCATGTGACACATTCTAATTATTCTCAGTAAATATCAGAAGTAATTTCTATTACATGCTAGGATCTACTTTTTAAGACATTTGATTAGTTGATTGCTTGTAAAATATCTGGATAAATCATTTTACTACTTTAGTTGGTAAAGGCCCGAAATACTTCATCACCCACTATAGTTTCTTTGAAGAGGCATCGTGGACTACAGTTAATTTTGTGTATGCTGTGGTTGAAGATTCTTTCCTACAACTTAGTTTTCCTGCTTCATAATCAAACCGGATATTAATGTTGAAAAATATGAATAGATACAATACATACATGGGAATTATTTTTCCTTCGTTTTCTCAAGGATAAACTTGGATTCCCTTTCAATTTTGTTCTTACTGAAGTCTATTTCACCAATACTAAAATGGGTACAAAACACTCAAGCTGCCAAATTGGCCCAAATTAGTTCAGAATTCAGTACATCCACTGCAGAGTGAACTGGTCAAATGCTTGTTATCATATGTAATAAGTTCATGACTGTATGATTACATATCCACAATCTGATGTCAACCTCTTCTCTAATTTTGACTAGAAAACAATTTACAATGTACTGTTTGATTTTAGTGAACGACAAGCTTATCAATTGAGGTCAATTGAATCAGGTAAATCAGTTACTATACAAACTCCAATGGTTCTTGCTTTGCTGCACACGATTATCTAATTAGCCTTTGATTTCCAATTATGTATAGTCATGTACTGGCAAATTTTAGCACCTTGTTATGAACAGCTAAGGCACTCATGAAAATATGAAAGTTAGCAGAAATGCCAAGATGTATATTGCCCATCTTTAGTTTCTCATTTGACACTATTATGTTCCTCTGAAGCTATACAGGGTCCACAGTGATTTTCTTCCATGACTCCTATGCATGTTTCTTGGTGTTGAAACAATGAGAAATGGGAAGACAATGTTGTGGCAGTAACATTAGTTTCCATGCCAGTCATTTTATTGTATGGTAAATAATGGCTACATCAGCCGTTGAATGCAAGTAAAAAAAAAATCAGCAATATGAGTGAAACTTGTCAGGTCATGTGACTCATTTGCTTATATCCACGGTTCAAGAGTGAAGTTGTTCTTAAAAGAGTTCATGCCACTGATATGTACAAGGATGTCTGAGGAGTCGAGTATGTCTTCTTCCTTCATAACCACCTACAAACAAAAGCAGTATGTAATTAAAATTAGTAAGATATGCATGCTCATATAGAAAGGAGCCAATGTCACTGAAGTAAGTTTTGACGTGAGGTCATCTTGTGGAAGCTTTGTGCTGAATTTGGTTAGGGGCTATTTATTTTACCAAGTAGCTGAGTTTTCCTAATTCTGATCGTCTACAAATTTAATCTTTAAAATGTGGGTTGAATTTGTAAATTGATGTTAGTTTTAAGCTTCTGAGCTCTCACGTACAATGATTATGGTGACTGCAATTTTCTTAACGGGTCTTCCTTTTGATATATGTGAATAGTAGTAGCTACTGCTTCTTCAGAATTTATCATGTTATTATCCATCAGTACTGATGATGCTAAAGTAAGGTGCACAAAACATTTTGCTATTGTTGGACAAACAGAATAGCAAGTGTTGAGGGAAAACTGCCAGAAGCACCAGATTGTGGAAACATGTTTTGGTATAAAGGTAAAGTGCAATGAATTCTGGGTGATTTTTAGAAATCTCATTGCAGATTTCATAGTTTTTTTTTTTTTCTTTTCTCCATGCAAGCTAACCTCAAAATCATTCTATATTGTTGCAGATAAATTATGATCTCCTAATTTTTTGTGTTCTTTTTATATTTTTGTGTCATAAATGAGGTGCAGATTTCTAAGCTGTGCGGATCTGTAACATGTGAGACAGAGTCTGAAATAAGAAGGGTCAGTCTCTGGAACAGTGTGTTGAGCTGCAATAAAAATGGTAAAAGTAGGTTCTTACTTCCTCATCGATCTCATGGTTTCTGGAACTGGGTTTTGTCATCTCTCCAAATTCATCATTCTTTGCAAACCGCCCTCGGACTCTAGGTCGGCTGTCTGCTAGAGTCTTCCTACAAGCATACTGCAAGTGTATTGCAATCAATTTAGGCTGCATTTGAATTACTTTCAAAGCTGTTCATTTTACCTTGATCTTTTTGCTGAAGTTTCTTTGATTTCTCTTCTTAATGTATCTGGTGATCTTCTCCTTCCTCTCCTCGACGGACAGACGGCCTACTTTGAAGGTGGACTCATCCATCGCGGAGACGTTGGAAGCTGGCAGCGGTGTTGGGTTGCCACTGTTTCCAGCCATCAGATGTTGGCTCCCTCCTCCAATCACCTTTACAGGGCAAATGAAACTCTATTATAACCTTTTATGAAAAGGGGCAAGGTATGTCATCTGGATTGTGCAAAATCTAGTTACCCCGGCACGAGGCTCAAACTAATTGTCAGTTGATACTTGATAAGCTCGATCTATTCTATGGTGATGCCAGCAACTGAAACAATGTGGGCTTCAATTCCCAGGTATGTACCATCTGCTATAATCTATGGATTGCGTGGAATAATGTATCAACTGTTCAAGCATCTAATGACTTCTTGTCAAAAGAGCCGCTGAGGAAGCATATAGTCAATGGTCTTAAGCCATTTTTCTTTCACACAGTCACTTTCAATCATCGATCGGCTTGCATATAACATGGTTGGGAGAATCCTGTTCTGGGCTACAACAGACCTTTTATGGATGCGCCAAAAAGATCATCCTTTTCTCGTAGAATAATATGTATTCCCCAGTTTGATGTAACAGCTGGGTGAATCTTAGGGACTCTTGACTCTTCAATCAAAAAAGATTGTGGATAGCTTCATTTGCCTTAGCTAGTGCAGCACAAGTGTTCACATATTAATTGACGTGTTTATGTTATCTGTTAATTGTTGCTCCATCGGAGCTTGTCGCATTATGTGATACATCGAGCTCGGTCGTCCACAAAATCTTGCATGTGCACTAAGAATTAGGCCCGAAGTATCTGTTGTCCTCGCTTCATCGTATTCGGACACGTGCTCGGACGACCAGGTCATGAGATACGTGTGTGTTTGGGCACGAGTGTTAGTTTCTGTCACGGTTCATCATGTCAATTATATGTGAATAATAGCAATAATGTATTTTAGGAGAAATAAGAGTATATGATATCAAACTAAGATAATTATAATGTAACCGTCCTTTTACCCGTACATGATGATTCATGTATCGGTGGAGACGATGAGAGAACCGAAAACTGCTGTGATGTCGACGGAATAATAAACAACCAAAGAGGGGGGTGTTATGTGTACCTGCAAATTCCCAGCGAGGTACGCTCGCAGCGGCGGCGCCTCGAGGCCGTACATCCCCGAGCCGGTCACCAACGCCTGGTAATCTGCCACGTGTTCCGACCCCATGGGCCCTACATCGGGCCCCGCCGCCATCATCCCTCCCGCAGGGAAGAACCCCTCTCCGCCGCACGCCGACCCGATCCAGTGGTCGCCGCCCCAGTGGTACACCGCCCCGACGCCGCTCCCCTCGAGGACTGCGCACAGCGGCGGCGTCATCCCGACCGCCGCCGCCACCGTCGCGTGGAATTCCTCATCGCTCGCCGGACGCTGCGGTTGGCACCTCGCCGGGCCGCCGGTCGCCGCCATCTGGACCGCCGGGTGGTCGGGCGGGTACGGCCGGTATTCGCTCGTGGCGACGTCGCACATGGAGATCAGGTCGTCGAAGGGTTCCAGGCTGAACTCGCCGGCGTACGGTGGCGGGGCCGTGAGCATGTTGAGATGACGGCCCAGCGACGAGGAGGAGGCCGAGGAAGGGTAGCAGACGTCGGGAAGGAGGTCGATCTCGGGGTCCAGCATCTGAGCTGGGGGAGCGTCGAGCGAGGAGGAGGCGTTCGCGGTGAGGAGAGAGAACACGCCGTGGTCGTGCAGGAGGAGGGCGTGGGCAGCCTCACGTCGGAAGGAGATCGTTTCCGATGTCGTTCTCGTACAAGTCGAGGATTTGGGCGGCGATGGGAATGGCGATACACCCGATTCTGCTTCTGAATGGGCCATTTTAAAGGAGGGGGAGGAGCTACAAGAAGTGCGGAAACTATTACAACAGTACCACCAAGACGAACACCGAGAAGGACACCAAAACGTATCCATTAACGATATTTTTAACCTATTTTTTTAAATAATTCAGAAAACAAAACACATGGAAAAGCCTTGTTGTTGGAGAAAGATAGTATTTCTGTTTTACCTCTAAAAACAGAGCACACAAAACACATGGACAAAGACTCAGTCCCAATACCTACTCTCAGTAACTCCACCTCGGGCTGCATTTTTTGTTATATTCGAGCAAATAGCGGTAATAAGATTTGGATTCCTGATGTACGTCAATGTACATTATCCGCCCTGCCAAACGACAATGTTCATTAGTGTTTGCTACTGGGAGGTACATAAGATCAACAAAAGTTATCCTGCAATATTAGATGGTATCACCCATAAATGCAGATTCCATCAGCAAACCACTCCCGGAAAGGAAGAAGCAAAGAAGATTTAACCGTGAGAATAATTAACTGTGCTTCTCAATATTCCTCAAATAAATATGATGCATAAATTATTTTTAAAAGCGAGATTTTGTAGGCCGCAGTGTAACAACCGATTATATATAAAAAAACACGTGTCTTCCCTGCTCACATGTACAATCCATGCCCTCTTGATTCAGAAGCCTTTGACTTTTTCAAAAACAACAAGAGAGAGAGAGAGAGAGAGAGAGAGAGGACACATATCCTTTACGGAAAGGACTGCCCGTTTTAGTATATAATACGTATGATGGTCGCCCATAATTGTGGCCTCTACGTGGCAACTCGACCGTCTTGGAACGGCTCGCCAACGTCGGTCGCCGTGGGCAGATCACGCCGTATAAAAGGCATATCGTCAATCTTGATGCAGATTCCAACTCTATTGGCTATTGCTCACATAATTATATCCACCTTTTTCCTTCGTAGAGATCCAAGTGGGTCGGGTATAACGTCAACGGGTATGGGTTTCGGATCTCTGATTCCGGATCCGGTCGTGAACTCGAGTCACTATATCGTCGTCATCTGGCCCGGGCGACTCGTCTCGAGTCGACTAGAACAAAAGCAGCTCGTGTAAACCCTACCGCCCCTCCGCCTCTCTCTCTCTCTCTCTCTCTCTCTCTCTTGCTGCCCTTCGAGAATCACCGCCTGCCGATTCCGCGGTTGAAACCCTCGGTCGAATCCGCAATGATCTGCGCAAGTACGGCACCGCCCCTTGTTTTCGTCGTCTGCAAACCCCAGGGTTTGTTTTCTTTGGTTTCACCGTTCGGTTTAGGGTTCTAACCTCGATTCCTCCTTTTCTTTGTAGTCTCTGGCGAAGTGCCGGAGGAACCCGTGATCTCCAAGAAATCCGGGCTTCTCTTTGAGCGGCGGTTGATCGAGCACCACATTGCGGTACGCTTTTGTTTTCCTTTCTAGGGAAGATTGAATGGCACAAGATTTCTAGCTGCATGAAATTTGTCCTCCGCTGCGTCTGTTCTCTACCTGTTACATACCATTTTCTTGCCGAATCTTGATTAGTCTGTGCTCTTCTTCCTATCTGTTGGATTGTTAGAGTCACGGGAAATGCCCCGTTACCAAGGAGGACCTCACGACAGATGATCTTGTACCTGTGAAGACCAATAAGGTGCATTTCATAACTTCGATTAACTCTCAGTTTTTATTATCTTGATAGTAAAAGCATAGTACTATTGGCACATAGATTAAGGCACTAGAAAAAAGAACCATAAACGTAGCAAGATTCTAATTCGAGGAAACCATTTGAAAGAATGTACACTGCAAAGTGACATGTCAAAAGATAATGAGCATCTTGTTGCATGTTGTGCAATTTATTTGGTTTCACTGTTTTAAATTTAGGAAAGATCATAAGTCAGTACATGGAGGACTATACATCTATGATTTAGTTGTACAGGCTATGAAGTCCAGGTGGCCCCTCTCTGGGACATACAGTTGATTTTCTATGCATAATTTTACCGTAGTTTGCTTGATAGGGCTTTGGGTGTCATGAAAGAGCATTTGAATCACAGATTGAGTGTTGATTGAGTTTTTGCATTAGATAAGTTACATTTACTACCGGCCAAAATGGTCAAAAGGCAACAACACCAAGAAGATTGTGTGACAAACATGGGAGAGATGAGATGTGCAGTAGTGAGAAAGAAGAAGATGGGAGAGGACTAGGCATAAAATTGCACCATGTGGAAAGGTGTGGAGAATTATTCTCAAACAACAGAATTTTTGTGAATCATAATCTTCTGTGTGAAATCAACTGTAGATCACAAATGCCCAGAATCTGCTGTTCCTAGGCTGTTTGAAAGAGATCGAGGAGATGAAATTAAATCAGAGGCATTAGTGGCCTTTCCTCCTGCCTTTTCCAATTGGCCATCTCTTCTGTTTGTCCAATCCAGCAGGCTTTTACCAATAGAGAGTGAGGTTCTCTAGAACACTAACATTTATTAGACTTCACTTTAGGTGCATTTAAAAACATAAGCTAACCGTTATTCATGTGATCAAGGCTTCTTACAATCCACATGATGTTGAATATCTATCTTTGCTCAATGATGATTTCGATACTATGCAGCTATAATTTGTATTTTTCTTTGCAGTTTGTTTCTTGCTTGCTATTCCCATGACATAGACGTTTCCATATAATATACTTTGAGCATATGGCTTGAGGGTTCTGTATTGATTGCCTCAGTTAAACCTGCAAATAGACCTTACACCCTGCATGATCCTTGTAAATGTTGATTGGTTCAGAAGCCTCTGCCTATGGCCTTAAAGAAACTGATTATGTTCTGTTATAATTTTTGATACTTTGTACATCCGGGGACCTTGATGGCATGCATTTTGCTTATGCTACTGGGTTGACTGAGTAAGACATAAAAAACGGTGTCTTTTAACAACACTTAGTCTTCTTTAGTGTGACCAAATCACATGGCTCAGAGACATGGGTTAGCATCATCTTTTAATGGATACATGGATTCAGTATTTGCATTCTTGCATCACATATCACTTATGTTAGGGACATGTTTTGGCATTCAAGTAGCATTTGAGAGTTATAATTCATATTGCTTCTAGTTCTTTGAAACAGTTCTTTGCTGCTTAAGCAGAGAAAAGATGTTTTAGCTGGACTGTATATGAAGCATGGTATTGAAAGTGGCATGATTAATGCACGATAAATTTTTTTTATCTAATGCATAAAGCTAACAGTTCTTATACATGGATAGATGCTTCGTAGTCTTTTTCATCTGGAATCCCCGATATATACACTAGAAAATCAAGTTCTCATGATATATGTAATTCAAAATTTGATTATATGGAAAATCACCTATTTTTAGATTAAGGTATCTGTCTAATGAAACCTGATAATGTTTTATTTAGGTCCCTAAACAAGAACAAGGTATCCAAGCACAAATTTTCATCTAAAATGGCAGGGCCATGGTTGCTACTGCTGAAATACCCAAATGAACTTCCAGCTGAGTGACCTAGTAATAGCTTGCACTTCCAAACTCATTGAAGTCGACTTAGTTTACCACCGTCGTTACCTTGCTTGATTCCTCTGCTGTTCAAATTTAACTTCTTTTAAACCATTCCTATTAGCATGAAAAGTCCTATGTCCAAATGACTTTCAAGTTTTATGATCATGTCATGAACTTTCGAATTGCCTCATCGCATAATCAACCATATTTGTAGTGATTTTCAAGTTAAGTCTGGATAAGTGTTCTGATCAGGCTGCCCTGTTTGTATCTCTGAATAGGACCAGATAGATTGGTATAATGTGCTGTAGGAATCAATATTATATGAGAAAAAAATTGCACAAATTGTTACTAGGCAAGAGTGAAGTGTTGTAAAAGTCTAACTTATTGACTTGGATTAAGTCTTGCTGAGTTTATTGACTACCTTGCACTAAGGTTTGTCATACCGCAGCATATTGCTTGGTATGGACAGTATGTACCGGTCCGATAGGGAACCAACACGGGTGGTACATTAGTATGTTTCCATGTATCATGTGATACAACTTGGTAAGTACTGTACCAACAGCTGGCCGGTGCATTGGTATGGACCGGTAAGGTGAATCATGTCTTGCATGAACATAAACAAAAAGCTTAGCTTGTTTAGAACTTAAATGATGAGGACTCGACTTTACAGAAACTGAAATAATCTCCTCTTTTGGATTCTTTTTGTTAATTGATCCATCAACTGCTTGCTTTATATGTGAATATTTTTGCTTGGTATGATACTGTTGCAAATGCAATTGGATTTTTAAGCAGCTGTTGCATTTTGCTCAATGTTATTTTCTTTCTCATTGTTGCATGTTTTCTTTTCTTCTTTCTCAATCTTTTTCCAATGGTAGGTGGTGAAGCCCAGACCCTTGCAAGCTGCAAGCATCCCTGGGTTGCTAGGAATGTTTCAGAATGTATGTCTCCCCGAACTCTTTGGTTTATTTAAGGTTTCTCTTGTTTGTTTAATCATGTCCTGAAAGATTTACAACTATTATTACAATCTGAATGTAATGAATGGCAAAATCCTTGATGTTAGTGCTTGTCAGTAATACTGGCTATTAGTTGGAAGTTGGTAGTTCATGATGTAGCATCTTCTTTACTTCAGGGAATATAAATATATGTTGCAGGTTCTGGAAATTTCATTTGCATGATTTTCTATTCATATCACCATTTCATTGATAACCCATGCTGCCATGTAGTACATGGATTTGAAGTGTCAGCTGAGTTGCTTGTCTCAACTGGCTTCCTGTCAAATAATAGATGGAGGAGTGTGTTTGGTTATTCTTCATTGGTTTTGAGAAATAATGTGGTTCTAATGTGGTAGTTGTGTAATCAAGGTGATATGCTACTAAGTTTAGCATTTATTGGCCAAAGTCATTCTAAAAATTATTTATGCAGGTTTTACTACCTTTATCTGTACTTGCAATGAGATAAGATGGCAATTCATCGCAGGACATTTTTGTTAAAATAAAAAGAGAAAGTTGCATTTGGCAATCATTTCATTTGTTCACCAGGGGCAATTTAAAGCGTGAGGCGACCTAATGTTGTAGAGCTTAATTCTTGTGATAAGTCCTGGTTATGTAAAAGTTGTCATGATGCAAAAGCTGTATGTCTATGTAGTTATGTCTACTTGGGAAAGTCTTCTTGAAGACTAAAAGTATTAATGAATTTTACCCTTTTTCTGTTCATTGTAACTTAATAATTCTTACATCAGATCCTTATTGACCTTTTGGGAATTGAACTGTTGGTTTCTTTTTCTTTTTATGTAATAGGAATGGGATGCTCTAATGTTGTCTAATTTTGCGTTGGAGCAACAATTACACACGGCGAGGCAAGAGCTAAGTCATGCCTTGTATCAGGTATGAACTAATATCTTGTTTATGAGAGGGAATATGGTTTGATTGTAGACCATCAGTTTGTGTTGTCGTAATTGTGTTTTTTATTTATTCTTGCTTTTTGCATTTGATACTTAATCATTTTCCATGATTGTTTTTGTTAATTCCTTTCTCATTAGGTGCTTGTTATGCACAGGGGCTAAAAACTTGAGAATACAGGGACTATAGCATAGTCATGTGGTTTGCCAACCATTTGGATTAGTTCTAAAGAAACATGCTTGGTTCATTATTAAAATTACTTTCTATCGTTTTTTTCCCTAAATTGATAGGGAATGAGGAACAACAGATGCACTTGTAGATAAATGAGCAGCAATGATCGAGGGTGTCTAAAGTTTTATCAAATGGTAGATTAAGCTTTTTGGGCAAAGCTAGATATCATGAATGTTCTTACAAAATTTCTTTCATTAGTAACATTTTCTTTATAAGCTTAATCTTGAAACTTCCAACAGAATCTCACCTTGTAAATAGAAGAATGGAAATGGACCCTTTGGATTGGTCCCTTAAAGACCAACCTCAGAAATGAGCTCTTGAATCATGTATAAATTCTTTAAAACAAGATGCAAAACCCTGTTCCGAGGGATAATCATTGGGACTTGAATCACCTGGATCATGTGAGAGTTCTGTTATATAAGATCAAACAGATATCGCATTATACCAGGTGAAAACACTTGGTGTGATTAACATAGTAAGAAGTTAATTCTAGTTTTTAAAATATTGTATAATATTTGATGCAAACCAAATTTGTACATGTTATCTAGCTTTAGATAATAGATATTACATAGTATTTGCTGCGAACTAGAAGTTCACAACGTGCCTACTTGGTCTCAAGGGTATCTTCATTTACTTGTTTTCTTACGACCTTTTTTGAGTTAATTTAAGTGATACTATAAGTCTTGAGATTGGTTGCATTAGTCTAAGAACACTTTAAGCCTTGCCATTGGAATAATTAATAGTTTTGGTGGTCTCAACCATATGGTAGTTATAAGTCGTCATCTTCTAAATGAAAATGTACAGGTACCAGTTAATTTAGTCATGACATTGTCCCACTTTGTTGGTGTTTAACTGTGGTTCTATGAGGGAAATTATTCATTATTATATAGTTTTTTAGGTGATTCTTTTTGTTTTATGGTGGATGGGTTGAATCTTGTCTTTTGTTAGTTTCCTTGCATTTGATCTACCATCCCTTGTTACCTGTGTTTTGTTGTTTTTCTTATACTGAGAGTACATGATATTGCTTTTATGCTTTTCAATGTTTGGACTACTATTTTATCTTTCTTGCCTTTCCTTTTCGAATAGTGCTAAATCATGGGATTGGACTGAATTCGGATGGTCTTGCAGGACCAAATATCATATAGCAGGGTTGGATCTAAGTCCAAATTGTAGTTGTGATTGAATTTGAACATAGAATTAAAGCCAAAACTGGACTAAGAAGCTGAGGGTGGAACCAGTAGAGGGTGAGAGAGCAACGAATAAGACAATTGGGGGAGATAATGATGAGAGAGATCAAATAGAAGAGTGTTAGGGTTCAATTATTTATGAAATGAATTTGATTTAAGTTATAAAAATGAAATGAACTGATGATATGATAGTTAACTGACGTTTCTACTTCAACAACACTTGAAGGATTCCTTTTATATATATTGCATCAATTTTAAGGCCTTAATGATCCAACTCAAGCACATAAGGGCTTGTTCAGGCTTAGTTCTTAAGAAGCAGATTCGTAAAAATATGATTTGATCAAGCTCATTGGGCTTGTGAATGGGCTAGGGGTTTAAATAGGCGCCCGGGATCTTGCCTAGGCACTCAGGTGAGGCGAGGCTCGAGCGCCTCAAGCCTCGACTAGGCAGTGCGTTTTAGTGAAGCATCGCTTGGGCGCTCGCTTGAACTGAGGTGCCGAGCTCCTCGAGCGAGAGCTCAGTTAAAACGAGGCAATTGAACCGGACTATTGTCTGGTTCGGTTGAACAGTAGCTTAAGTGGTTCGATTGAACTAACTAAGCTATGTAATGTTACTAAATCTGTGCACACAAACACCCTCCACCCTCCCCGTGCGACCCCAAGCCATAAACCCGATTTCGTGCGTAGCTGCTGCCTTCTATGTCGTCGCCTCCTTTGTCGTTGCCTTCATCACCGACGCATAGGACCGATGCTTCCTCTATTATCGACAAACGAGTTTGAAGGTCTAGCTTATTGTGCACTTCCCTCCACCGTTGTTGCTTCCATGTGAAGCTCCTTCCACTGCTAAGGAGAGGATTGTAGCTTCCTCTGCCATCGACGGATACATTTGAAGCTTCCTCTGCTTACGATGTCATCGTCCACAGCTTCCGCGTTCACCGCTATCACCGTCGGAAGGTTTTTCCATCCCTATTGTTGTTGTTTGAGGCTTCCTCTCCTGTTGTTGCTATTGCCATCTGCAGCTTCCTCTGTTGCTATCACTGTCATCTGAAAGTTCCTCCGTCATTGTTGCCCTCTCTTTCCCTATATTTTATCGTCAGTGACTCTTTTCTTCTCTCTAATTACTGTTAATAGTAGATTAAATACTGTTAACGGTAGATTATTAACTCTTGTTATCATATAATAGTTCCTATTTAGATTTTAGCACTGTTAATTTCTATTTATTAATTATATTTTATATATTTTATATTTTAATATTTCAGAGCGCCTTGTTTTGTTCGGGCGAGCGCCTAGCGTCTCGGGTATTTTTGGACCTTTGCACCTAGTACTTTTTAAATCACTGGAATGGGCTGGGCTCAAACCAAATATCAAGTTGAGCTTGAGTTGTTCATGAACCTCAGGCCCTGCTTACATCACTATACATCATTGTCTTGAGAGTTGTATTTATTATTTTACACATGCTTGTCTGATTGGTTGTTTTTAAAGCTTTCTGATTGTGCTTGTCCTTGCAACTTAGATATAGTATAGGTTTGGTCTTTTTCATGAAAGGTTTCACTGTGAGAATGATCTAAGGGCTCCTTAACATGTCAAGGTGGAACTTTGTTTGAGGCATGGTGCACCTTACTGGTCCATACCGATATACCGACTGGCTGTCGGTATGGTATGTACCGGGCCATATCGATGTACCAACACATGGTATAGTGGGGTGTATTAACATATCAGTATGTACTGCTCGTACCAGTCTTCTATTGGACTAATATGTACTGCCTGTACCAAGCAGTACGTTGCGATATGGTGACTTTGAGGTTCATCTACTTTATATCAGGCTATATACAAATTTTTTTTGGTGATAAGTTGCTATAATGAGGAAAACAATAAGATGGTCATCGAATAAAAAAAGGGAATTAGGGAAAATTCAGTGTAAGATGACATGGTTTCCTGTTTTTGTTGTTTTTTTGGTTTTAAATTTCACTTTGTCGCTGTTGATAAGTACCTTGTTCCAATCATGAGACTGAAGTTTGCGAGGTGTATAGAGTTGTGAAATCTTTCCACTGATTTCTTAGCCTACTAGTGGCGGTGTGAGTTCAATATTTGGTCCTTTCCTTCTCTGGGTTCTTTATTTTTTTGTTCTTTTTGTAGTTGTTGTAGCCTTTTTTCTGCAAATTACTTTGGCTACAAAAACAATTTCAAACTGCTGATGCCATTTCTCATTCTTGGTTCTTAAAGTAATCATTATCAATCGTTTATCTAGATGTTTTTTAACTTGAAACATTGAGCAGGGATTTTATGATTGTTGTTTCTATGCCTTAAATTGGTTCATGTTTAATGCTGTGGTAAATGTATGTTCAACATTCAATTGCTGATTGCTGCATTAAGTTCCAGAAACTGCTTTGTTTGCATTAATTTTCAGACAAATTTCTTCCTTTAAAGTTTAAACCTTGAATTCACTATCTTTTTGTTATGCAACTCATGCACCAAATCCTTGGAAGTTGTTTTAAATTTTCTATTGATGGTTCTAATCTGATGATCTCCTGATTGGATGTAACTAATTAAATTGTGAATGACCTGATGGCTCCTGTTTCCTATTGGAACCTTCCTTTGTATTGCTCTGCATCAGATCTCTAGAATCATTGCTGATACTTTTTCCCATTAGCTTTCTTTTGTTTTATATATTGTTTTATCACCTTGTTGGTCAGATCATTTTTTCAGCACTAATTGCATTATCCTTCAGCATGATGCTGCATGCCGTGTCATCGCAAGACTGAAGAAGGAAAGGGATGAAGCCAGGGTGCTTTTGGCTCAGGCTGAGCGACAGATCCCTCTATTAACGGCTTCAGCTGCTAATGCAACAACTGTTGTCAGCAATGGGAAAAGAGGTTTTGATCATTTTAAATTCAATGTGAAGTTTTACTTCTACAACAGGAATTCACTACATCTTGTAAGATTTTATCATACTTGCAGCTGCAGAGGATGAGTTGGGTCCTGATGGAAAGAGAATTCGTCCTGGTATTAATCCTGCTATTATTGCAGAACTTACAGAATGCAATGCTTTGCTTTCTGGACAGCGGAAAAAGCGGCAGGTACCTTTTCTCTTTTCTATTGCAGTCAAATTGGCCTCTTCCTTATTCCTGTGATCAGTATATTTTTAACACAACCATTTGACTGCGAAAAGCAGCAGGATCACCACCACCACCTTCATCATGCTTTCTATCCCAACTATATGTGGTTATGTTTGTTGTGGAAAAGCAAATAGTTATTGTGAATTGCAGACAGTCCAAGAACACATAGACGTAAAAGATGGGTGGATACAAGAAATCCTAGTTCATTCGTTCCATTATATGCTTCTTTTTTTGTATGTTAGATCCCAGCAACATTGGCTTCTGTTGATGCACTGGAGAGATCCACTCAGATCTCTAGTCATCCTCTTCACAAGACTAACAAGCCAGGCATTCTTTCTATTGATATTGATGCTTCCAAGGTACATCTATTCTTTGGTTGCTTTTCTGGTTACCTTTTCTTTGTGCTTCAGTTTATATATGTATATATGTATATATACATACATACATACATACATACATACATATAGTCTCATTTTTCGCAATAGTCTCTCTTTGAGTTGCATATTAGTCCAACATTCATACATATATATAGTCTCATTTTTTGCAATAGTCTCTCTTTGAGTTGCATATTAGTCCAACATTTCTTTGTATTGTATGTTAATCCTTACTGTGTTAAATTTTAGTGCTTATTGAACCTTCTACGTATTTAACTTTTGCATGGTGAAGATGACCGTACTACTTCTCTATCCTCAAAATTTTAGTGCTTATTGAACCTTCTACGTATTTAACTTTTGCATGGTGAAGATGACCATACTACTTCTCTATCCTCAAAGTAATGCTATATAATGTTTATTTTCTAGTTTTATACTTTGTTTCTCATTCCATGTTAGTCTTGATAGTTTTTTTTATTATAGTGGAACATCATAAGTTTTCTATTAGAACTAGTAATATCTAGGAGATATCATTTCCTTTCAAGACCTTGAATATACATAACCTAAAACTTTACAATCATAAGAAAATGATGCAAAGAGATTAGTATGTTAGTTGAAAAGTAAAGGTGAAATATTGATACAAATGAAAATCCTTGGAGGAAATCTAGCAATTTGCTGTTTCGACTGTTATTGTGATTGGAAACTGTGAGTGGTAGGATTAAGAGACATTGTGAGGTGCCTTTTGAACTTTTTGGAAGTATGGTTCCAAGGAAGAATGGGCTAAAATTGATAAAATCTTTAATATCAAAGACTACCTTGATGAATACACTAGTCATCCAAGGAAGAAGAAGATAAGGGTAAAATCTTCAAAACTTCTATTATCAAAGTTTACCATGATGAAAAAATCTTTCTTGATTTCTTCCTTACCGTTGTGTTTATACAAACTCAAATCATGAGGTATCTTTTAGGAAGTATGGTTTCCAAGGGAGAAGAAGTGTGCAGAGTTGACAAAACATTTAGCATCAAAGACTACCATGATGAAGAAACTTTTTGTTCCAAGGAAGGAGAAGAAAGGGATAAAATTTTCAAAAATTTTAATCATCAAAGATTACAATGATGAAAATAATTTCTTGAATTGTTTCCTTAGTGTTGTGGTTAAACAAACTCAAAAGGCTTTTACATGATATGGTTTGGGAATTTTTAGGGAGTAACATGAAAAAAGGGTTGAGCTATTATTGTGGAAATCCCATCGATATGGGGAATTAATATGCAAAATGCCTTTAAGGGTATGCATGCATGCATGCAACTGGTCAAACTTTTGGCATATGAATGGACAATTGTACAGCCTTTGCAATGGGCTGGTAGAAACTATTTATGGACATAGTTTACCATCCCAAAAGTAAGGCACTGGATTTGGAATGCAGTAAAGAACAGGTGTTTCAATCATTTGATATTCGACTGTTTATAGTGATACATGAAGACGTGAAATGTAATGTAGTTTTGGTTTCTCGGAATTTGCTTTAGCCTACAAAGAAAGTGCAACACCAAATATACAACATAAGGTTTGATAATTAATTTTTGAAACATAAATATATTCTTTGTCACACTCTTGATGGAAGACGAAGCATATGAAAGCTTATGTTCCCAATTTTCGTAACTTATGAATATTGCTAATCTGGTTGCAAATAATGGAGGAATAGCAGAATGATATGTTTATCCTAGGATTACTTTATTTGATATTTGCTCCATTTAAGAAGACATCTACTATTTTCTTAATGAAGATATGAAACTGGGCAATTTGTGTGTATTATGTGCCACACCACTTATATGAAAATTGGCAGTGCTCCTATTCTTTTACAAATATGATGGATTTAGCAATCTATTGGTTTTGATGTTAAAGTTTCTTTCCTAAACACAATTTGCATTTGGATAATGCTATGCTAGCACTATATTATCTATTCTATATGATGGAAACCATGTCTTGTTTGAGACATTCCTGGATGACTAGCAGGACATGATTGCTACGGGGGGTCTTGATACGAATGGAGTACTTTTTAATAGGACATCAGGTCAGATCTTATCTACACTTGCTGGCCACTCAAAAAAGGTGTTTGCTTCCACCACTGCTTACTGTTTCTGTTATTAAGTTATCTGTATTTTTTTTAGTGGTTTCTTAGTGAGTGAAAGTTCTTCAATGGTTCTTTTTATTTTCACTGTAGGTTACCAGTGTGAAATTTGTGCCTGGTAGTGAAGTGATTGTAACTGGTTCAAGTGATAAGGTTAGTCACAATCAACTATTGTGTTGTATATTCTCATTGGCTTCATATGCAGTTTTCTAAGATTTTTGTGTGTATATTTTCTGTGTGTAAACTGTCTATGCTTGTTCCTGTAGATCTAATTTGGACTTGTTCTCTTTTGCTGCCATGCATTGTTTAATTCGTTTGCACTTCTTATTTTCTATAATCTTAATGACCGGTTAAACCATAACCACGTTACATGTGTTTATCAAGGGGGAAATGGAGTAACCAATTCTTAAAGAGAATAAGATGGAACTTTATGTAATATCCTCTTTTTTGTGGCATTATATGGTGAATTCTTCAATGATATTAAACTGAATGTTCACACTATCCAGATTAATCCATGTGGTTTATATTCAGTCACATATTGGTCCAAATATGTGCTACAAATTTTTATGGAAATGCCTTTCATACAAATTTGTAAAGTTCAGGTAGAAATCTCTTCAGATGTTCTTTCTATTGTGTGGTCTACTTGTGCATGTAAATGCATGTGTTTTTTTTTTATTGACATGGACAAATGCCATGTGATTGTTTAACACATTATATAACTCAATTTTTTATTCATTTAATGCACATTGGTTTGACATTGATAAAATCATGGTATGATGTACCACCTGATTGGGATGAAACAGTCGGTATGTATCGGTTTGCCAGCTGATTGGTATGTGGATCAGCTTGTTTCGGGCAGTAGGTACATTGTAAGGGCATGTATTAGGTGGTTCACCTCTTGTAAAGCCCTCTCCCTATTTCACTTATTGTCACTCACTAATTGTCGCTGTCTTTCTCACTCTCTCACTTGTTTAATCTTCCTAATCGGTGATAATCGACCTTTTGATTGGTGATAAGTGGATTTGGATAAAATAGGGGTTGGAACTCGAGATATAGTGGAATTTCTCTCCAATTGAAGGTATTTAGATTCTTTACATTTTAGTTATAATTTCATATAATTAGACTAGTCAAAATCAACCTAGAGTGGATGTTTTATTTATCATTTCATATAATTAGAGTGGAAATCAACCTAGAATTTCTATTCATTTATGGTTTATATATACTTTATTCTTATCTGATTGTAATACATATACAAAGAATTTAGGAGAACTTCTAAAATAGTTTCATTTATTTCAGGTCTTTTTTGACTTTTTTGGAACATTGGTATGTACAGGTGTATCAACATACGCCTACCATTACATACTAGTCCGTCGGCATGAGTCGGTCTTCCTTGACTATAATATATACATGAAGAATTTAGGAGAAAAGCCCTAAAATAGGGTTTTTTTTAATAATTTCAGGTCATTTTTGGTCCTTTTTTTCGGAACATCGGTACATACCAGTGTGCCTATCCAGTGATTGCAAAAGGTGCTCGGGTGAGACGAGGCTCGAGCGCCTCGCTTCACTTCCAGGCGACGCGCTTCAAAGAGGCGTCGCTTGGGCGCTCGCCCGAGCCCAGGCGTCGGGCGCTTCAGGCGAGCGCCTGAGTTAAACCAGGCGACTGAACCAGAATTTTAGGTCTGGTTCGGTCTCCGATGATTTAGTTGGTTCGATTGAACCAACTAAATCACCAATATCAACCTCTCTCTCGTGATTTCATCGACTTCCCCAACCCTAAACCTCGTGATTGGTCTCGCCGGCCGCCATTGCCGCTCCCGCTCCCGCTCGCCACATCGCTCTTGCTCGCTGCTCGCCGCTCGCTCCAGCCTACCGCGGCCGTCATATCGCTGCCGCTGCCGCACCTGGGCCGCTCCGCCGCTGCCATTGTCTCAAGCAGCTTCTCGCCTAGCTTCGATAGTATACTGTTAATATTATATTAGCAGTATACTGCTAACTGTATGTATACTAATAGCAGTATTTTTATTTATTAAATTAATAATATATTATTTTGATTTTAATATTATTAATTTTTTTAATTTAATGGTATATTTTTATTTAAATAATTATATTTATTAATTATATTATATATTTTTATATTTTAGTACCTCGTTTCGCTCGGGCGAGCGCCTAGCGCCTCAGGCAATTTTAGACCTTGGCACTTTTTGGTGTCTAACGCTTTTTAAATCACTGTGCCTATCTATCGATATGGCTGATTGGTAGGAGATGGCATTTCTTGACTAAAATTATGTGATTGTATTCTTTTAACTATACATGTGCTGATTCATCCATCTGTAAATTCCTGATTCATTGTGTCTGCGACTTAATTATTTGGGCTATTAATTTAGGCATTTATAGTACAAACAAATAATTAAATTGACCATATGGTTTGCTTGATTATAGGAAGCATGATGTCTTTCTTTCTTGTGTTTCTTTTTAATTTCTTTGCGTTGATCGTTGATGAGTTATTTCTGTTTTTAAAATGTCATAATTGGATGAAGATCTGAATGTAGGTTTATCTTTTTTTCTTTCATTGTTCTAACTTGCATCATTGGAAATTGTAATCCATTTTTCATTTATAGATCTTTTGGTAGCTTTAAATCTTTTTTCTATGATTTTTCCTCTTTAGATTTTTGTTCATAAGCAGGCTGATCTTTTTCTATTTGTCAAATAACCATAAATGGATGAAAATTATGATTAGAGCATAAAGCTACTAGAAAGGCATTCTAGGTATCTGCAAAACTCTTCTAGATGAGAGGAATGACAAACTTTCATGCAGATTACATGTTCAGACCTAGTAACATGTTTGGAATGCCTTAAAAGGGAAGAAAAAAAACTAGCTTCCTTTGCTCACTGTGAAGTAACTTTTGTGGTTACAAAATAATTTAATTGGTTATAAGAGAAATTATTGCTGTCATCATCATCTTTTACAAGATGACCTGCAAGCAAACATACAACAGTGGTGTTTTTCTGCAGCTGCCTCACTATGCCTTAACCATCTTATTTTTGCTCTTCTATGCAAAGAATTATAAAATATAATATATGTTCTCTAGGATAGCTATAAAATGATTGTCGATTATGTAGTTCTGAGTTATTTTCTTCCGAGCCTCTCAAAGAGGCTTTGTGAATCAAAATCCTGAAAGTGTGTGATGTTTGATTTTGATGATCTACATTTGTGCTTCTTGAATTGATTTATGTTTTCTACAGACTGTTCGTGTTTGGCAAGGGACCGAAGATGGTAATTATGATTGTGGACATGTCTTGAGGGACCACACTGCTGAGGTATGCTGATCTATTACATCTAGTGTCTATTATTGACTATTTTGGATGTTTTGTATTTGCCTTAAGGACAATTGACAATTGAGCTTCACAAGTATCGAAGGAGCATAATGTTTCCTCAGCATGTTGTACAAAGTTTCTTTGGATGAGATTTGTATTTTGACATTTTAACCTTTGCAATAGGTGCAAGCTGTTACTGTTCATGCTACTCAAAAGTACTTTGTGACTGCTTCCATGGATAATACTTGGTGTTTCTATGACCTTTCTACTGGATCATGCCTCACTCAAGTATCTCTCTCTCACTCAAGTGCTTTTTGTTTCTTTTGTTTTCTTCTTCCTCTTTTTTTCTGCCATCATCAACATATACACACTACACAGGCATATGTACCCTCAAACACTTGCAGATGCTCCACTTGAATGTTGATTTATTAAGAGCTTGCATATGCAGGTTGGTGAAGCATCAACAGAGGAGGGATTTACTTCAGCTTCCTTTCATCCTGATGGTCTTATTCTTGGAACAGGCACCACTGGAGCCATTGTTAAGATTTGGGATGTCAAATCTCAGGTACTATATTTGGCAATTTTGAATGGTGATAGTTTGCGAGGCATGAACAATTTGATTGCCTTCTGCTTATGCTGATGGAAACGAGAATATTTCACAGTCAAATGTTGCAAAATTTGATGGGCATGTCGGATCGGTGACCGCAATGTCATTCTCTGAGAATGGTTATTTCCTTGCGGTAGGAGGCCCCCTTTTTTTAATAAGATGTAGGAACAGTTATAGAGGTTCGCACTGCCTAGTAATGATTTATCGTTTTGGCATTGATCAGACTGCAGCTGTGGATGGTGTGAAGCTTTGGGATCTTAGGAAGCTAAGGAACTTCAGGTCCTTTGCTCCCTATGATCCAAATACTCCAACAAACTCTGGTATGCTATTATTTTGTTTTTCTTCGCATGTTTGGTGGTGGGTAGTGTGTCTTGGGGATGGGGGAAGAGGGAAATCTGACAAAAAAAAAAAAAACTGATGTCAGCGAACTTGGTGCTAATTTTCTTTAAATGACAATTTAAAAGCATGCTTTGTTTCTTGGTGAGACGATATGGCTAAATCAGACGTGCATTTGTTGCAGTGGAGTTTGACTTCAGTGGGAGTTATCTGGCTATTGCAGGCTCGGACACCAGGTATGTTATTTTCAATTTCTGGCCTTTTGAGTAAGAATGTGCATGAGTTATATTTATTGGAAGAATGGACATGGACTTGAGTGAATAGAAACGTGGTTGGTAGTGTTGCTAATCATCCCCTTTTCAACGGAAGTGAATAGAAACGTGATGGTGGATATGGTTAAATACTTTTTGATTTACATGAGTTGTAGCGATAGTGATCTCTGGCCTTGATGCAAATTAAGTTATTATTTATTTATTTTTTCTTTTAAACGGCTTGTTGCAGGGTGTACCAAGTAGCCAACGTGAAGGTGGAGTGGAATCTTATCAAGACGTTCCCCGATTTATCTGGAACAGGTGCAGATTTCTGATGCCAGACACAGTCGTCTCTGTTGATTGTTTGTGTAATAATTTTGATGTCTCCAGGGAAAGTCACGTGTGTTAAGTTTGGAGCTGATGCAAAATACATGGCGGTGGGTTCCATGGACCGAAACCTACGGATATTTGGTCTTCCGGGAGATGACTCAGAGGAGCCGAGATCCCCTGATCATTAATCGAGAGAGCCAAAATCTCAATTATGCCTCGTCTAGCAGCCCCCTTTTTTTTTGTTTCTCTTTTCTTTTTAATTTTTTTATGGAGGAGCGGTCAGAAACCGCTTGCCCAGCATTGTTGTACACTTATTTGGGAGTGTTCCCAAGTGCACGCTTAATTCTTGTCGAACGCCGACTAATGGAATTGTCTAACGTGAGTTATTTTGCCCAGGAGCATTCATTGGCTAGGGTTGAGGGTCATTCTAGCATTCTATCAGGTGGATCTCATGGTGAGCCAGTCACTTACCTAGGGTTGATGAGTCTTCCATACGGTGGTGTCTGGTTGTAATTTTATTATGCATCGATGAATTATAATAGCTGTGACGCATATCGACATTGTTCGAGCAGCCGGACGTGCATCAAGCTGTACGGTCTCAGCAAGCAAATCTGGCAAAAGAAAAAGAGAACATACGGACGAGGCTACCACATGTTCTTTGTTTAGAGAGACACGAGATGGATAAATTTCAAATATGATGTGTCGGGACAGTAAATAATAATACAGTAGTGCAACTCGATCTTGATAAAAGAAAAAGAATAAATAATTAGTACTGGCGTCTTCACCACCATTTAGGCGAGATAATGAGATGAATGTGCAAAGCCCCACAACTGCAGCAACGTGATAACAAATAATATCAATGTGCCAAGTAAAAGTGAAGACTACTAGAATTTAAGGAAAAAATAACAGCAACCCCAGATATGCGGATAAAGAGATAATTAGCATAAAAGAAGTCATTCTGGGAGAAATAGACCCAATAACAAGATTATTATTATTCTTGGCTCCGTCTCTAATTTCAAGTAGCTAGTCAAGTTTTATTGCCACGAGATATGTGTTACCTGGTGGCAATAAGGGGCGTTTTTAGTCATCATAGGGAAATGACCGTAAGAATAGGGTGCCATTTACACCCTTGCATCTCACAGCGTCTTCTATTTCTGTTATTTGTCGTGTCTATATTTTTCTCCCAGCTCCCCTCTACTTTCTCATTTTCACCTGGAGTTGTAGAACACTTCATTTCAGAGCGATGCAGGTTCGGTAATGAAAAACCATTGTGTCTAAGCGATCATGTTTAGCATTTGCATGCATTGCCTTGGAGTAATATCTAACATGGCCAAAATGCTAAAAACTATGAAATTTTGATTTATTAATGCATTATACAACAAACTGGCAGAAGCTGGGTAAAGACAAATATCAAAAAATCAATGTACAGGCAGGTGTTAAGACATTAGATTACAGGTTGTTACATATTTACCTCAACATTCTTCAATTCAAATTCTGGATTATGAGCCAAGCATAGGCTTCCGAATGTTTCGCATGGCCCACTAGTTCCATGTAACCTTTTCATCAAAAATTGTAAAGGCAAGAGTTATTATACATCAAAACATGAACCGTAGATTCAGTATTTACGAAATAGAAGCTGAATGCACATTACTTACAAATCTTCATCAAGGGATAATGCAAAATGCCCGCCCCCGCCAAATGCTAGCATATCATCCAAGCACAAGTAGTAGAACCTATTTGTGCCTATATATATATATATATATATATATATATATATTATCAAAATATGTATATGCCACTTTCTACGTTGTTCCGCTCTATTTGATGTCAACTATCTTACTGTATAATTTCTAAAAACAGAAACCATCCAAAATTTAAGAGATCATAAACCATGATGTTATTTAATATAAGTACCAAGAAGTATGAAGAATTAGATATCATAAAGGCTGTCAAATCTGATCATGTGTGTGTGTGTGTGTGTATATATATATATATATATATATATATACAAAGAAGGACAAATAGAGATTAAAATATATTCATATAGTAAAAGAATGGGCAAACGGTGTACTTTAATTACAAAATTTCTGATCAAGAATAACCAGAGGAATACATGACCAGAATACATCAGAGTTAGCGATCCATTTCTTGGACATTTTTTCCTCTTTCCATGAACTACATGTGGAACAAAAAGTTGCATTCTTAAGCTTTTCAATCCTTGATTCTGGGCATAAAATTGAATCATACTGAACCATCTTTGATGCACTTATATAAGGTAACAACAAAAATATTCTATAATGCACTTATGCGAGCCAGTAATTCTTTACTCCGAAGCAGACATAATAATTCAAAATAGATTGGACATTTCTACAATAACATGGTGACTGCTGAAGCAGCACTCAAGATTATCGCACCACATGGTCAACAAAATAGATGTTTCTTCACAAACCAATGCCCTTCTACTCCAATCGAAATTCAATTTTCCAACCAGTAACTTCTAGTCAAACGCAACATTTTTGAAATCCATGATCTTAGTGCAGCATTCAAGGGTTTGTACCTAAACATACCTACAAGGTTAGTTCAGTAAAAATTGTTACATCTGCTGATAGATGTAGCGTGGCTTTCGACAAACTTTGATAATTTCATTACCACATACAATTTGCCCTTTTGCTAATTTCAGAGGCTTATGGACCAAACTTTCCCAAGAGTGCATTGCTACCGAAGACCTCTTGAGACATGGCTCCAATTGACTACTAGACAACAAGTAGACCAATTAGGACTTTGGATCTTACAAATTGAACAGACTGTACTAAATTAGACAGAACTAAAAGCTGAACAAAAGTTCTGTTAGAAGCTACAAATAATCCAGATCCCCATAACTGAGAAGAAATTCGTTCGACAGAACTATAGCGGATTGATTTTGACCCTCTTGTGCCTCGGTTGTCCTTGTTCCATTTCAAAAGCATGTAAATACCCCCTAATTTATATCATGCTGTTCATGGTCTAAACTGTCAGCAGCAAGATAGACATGCCTTTCCTGCTAGGAAGGTATGAAAAGAACAATGACAAACATCCAGGATCAACTCAGCAATTGGGTCCAAAAAACTGCTAGCTCTGACATTGGTAGAATTGAACACCATTGCACGTAAATCAAATTGCAAAATTTCATGTATTGGTCAACAGAAGAACAGAATACGAAGGTTTAGATCTTTCTTTATTGCTAACACTTAATTAAATATGATTAGTCAAGACTAGACAGACTTGTAAGTTGTAACCGACCTATATGCCGCCCCCGTCATATAACATTGCCGCCATTTCTTACGAAAACACATTTACCAGATTCAGATAAATCCTAATAGCATCATCTGATACAACAACAAAGGTCCTTATATCATGGTCTTAAGAACAGTTTGGCAAAGATAAATGATTGTGTTAAACATTTACTGAGGAGGTATGCAATCATATACAAGTGAAATAATGAAATTAATTACCCGTTGCTCTAAACAGCCTTGGTTCCCCATAAGTCGTGGTGAATACAAACGTTTGACTTGTTCCCTGGTCACTAACATTGTGATCTTGATCAAACTCGAGAAACAATGAAGGCTACAGAATTATAGAACAAATTTACAATAAGATGCATATTGTTGTGATAAGTTTGTAGAGTGTTACTTGGTAATTTCTTTTTGCCGTAGGCTTTAAAGGACTGTCCAAAAGACCACCAAATACAGCACCTTGCATATCACCAACGATCTAGCAAGTAAAAAAAGAAAACCATCACAAAAAAAAAAAACTATTCTTCAAGGTGAAATAGATGAATGGTTGTTGCAATATCACACAAAGACGATCAAAGACTGAAGCAGACAAGTACAACTTACTAATAGACATGGTCCTGGATGGTTCGCACTGTTACGAAGAAGTGTTCGAAGCGATATCCCATGTTTCCATGTGCTGCCCTTCAATGGAGAAAGCAATCATATATCACAACCAATAAGACTATCATACAGCCTCTCGGCAACAATAGGATCGATAACATCTTACCTATACAAGAGAACCCATTGGCATCCTTTCACTATATTAGGCAAACATGACTGGAAGAACTCGAAAAGATCGGCAGACATAAACGTAGACTTCTCTGTAAGGTAAGAAAGATATTCGCGGGGGTCAAGTGTGCTGGAGGTTTCATCAAGAACGCGAGAAACATTGACAAGCCTTTTCGGGAAATGATCCATGCTTTCCTTTGTACTCTCAGGCAATTCTTCACTCTCAAATCCTGTTCCACTTTCCTCGGTACAATCAGATGGTCTATCTTTCTGCGCAAGACATTTGGTTTTCCATCTTCTTGGAAGTGAGCTATGTGAAGAAAAATTTACGCCACGCCGCCAGTTTGCAGGTGAGTTTTGCGCATTCGCATCAACACCACCGCTTGTTGAGTTCGGAAACGATAAATCTTGTGAAGGAAGAGAAAATTTCTTTGGGGACACATATTGTTGTGAAAACATTTCCTACAGAAGAGAGACAGAGTGAGAGAGATGATTTCAACGCATTTAGATGATACAATGTCGTAGCATGTTAAAATCCCGACCAAGAAAGTTCAAGAAAATTCAGATCTGTAGTTCACGGTATCTTTGAAGGACGATCCATCTAACTTCCAAGAAATTGATCCCAGAAAACAAGGGGCGTCGAACGAAACAGATCAATGGAATGTGCAATCGAACTCCAGCAAGAACAGATCCGACCGGATGCACTCGCAAAAGGGTACAAGGAGAGCGTCGAACCATGACAAGAACAGATCTAATCGCTTCGAGGAACCGGAAATCAAGAAAAAGAGAGGGCGTGATCGAGCGGCACTACCTCAGGCTCCGACGAGGCGACCGGGGAATAATCTGCGGATGCAGAGGAAGGAGAAGAGGGGGAGTCGGCGAGGAGCCGGGAGAGCTTCGCGGCCACCTTTTCCTTCCATGAGATCATCGCCGCCGGTGGCAGTGCCAAGGGGGGAATCTCGCGATCGGAGCTTCAACCCTGACCGTGGATCGGGAGTCGATGCGAGCTTCGAGACGCGTGCGAGGGCGCGGCAGCAAGCGAGGTGGCGTCCGTCGAGGCTACGGTCGGTCCCTCCGTCGCTCGGTCGGTGGGTACATAAACGAAAGGGGTGCCGCATAGAACGGAACGGAAAATGGGGACGGAAACGGTGAACGGCACGAGACGGCGTGTTTCCCAAAATACGCCCACGAAACGGCCGTATTCGTTTCGTTTGTTGTTGCCGTTGGTTAGTTGGCTGGCTGGCTAACGCGGAGGCGTGCGCGAATGGAAACAGAAAGCAAATCTTGACTGGGAACCGCGGCATTCGCAAATTTATCGTTTGAGATCCGAATCCGAAATCGACTATTCTTTTTTTATAATCTACTTATTTATTTTAAAAAATAAATGATGAACATATAATGTGTTTTGTGCTAGTATTTGAATTTTAATTTGATAATATCAAAATCTAAATAATAAAAGCTGCTGAAATATAAATAAATAAATTAATTAGTATTAATATATGTCCCGTTAAAAATGGATAAAATTATTATTATTATTTACCGAAGAGAACAATTTATGTTATAAACACAGTGTCATCCCACATTTTTTTTTCCCTCTATGTTGTATCTTAATTCAAGACTAATTGCAAATTATTCCATTCTATATCTTAAACACAGTATAATTAACTATCTTTAGCATTGAATATTATCTTAAACTAATGTCATCCCATATTTTTTTCAAGACTAATTATAAATTATCTCATGTAATTAACTATATTTAACGTCTCGATCCTTATGCTTTCGAGTAGATCCATGTGTTTATGAAAATAAAATATTTAACTTCATTTCTCCTCGTTATTTTGTCGACTCAGCATTACTTCGATCTACCACTAAGCTCGTGTAGTATTTCCGTTAACAAAGTCGACAACGTGAGAGAAAACAAGATTAAATATTTCACCTTCGTAAATATAAAAAATCTCAATATAACTTTTGAAAGCATAAAAACCGAAATACTAAAAATAACTGATTATAAAAGATAATATATGATTAGCTCTTCTTTCTTCATTCATCAATCATCAATCATCCAGGTCTCCAAACCCTGACACCAGCTAATTGCATGCACATCAAACAAGACATAGATGGTGCAGGTATCTAAATCCTGGCATCAACTAATTGCAATCATCAATCTAGAATTTAAGATGATGTTAAGACTCATGCGAAGTGACTTACATAGATGGTGCAGTCCAAGTTCCAAAAGAGTATACATAGTAGTCACTGATCTCCAGTAACCAGAGCACACAGGCAGAGGGAGAGAACCAGGCGATGTTTTCTGTCGAGAATACTCCCTTGAATCCGAATGGGGCTCCATCCCTCCCTACCCAGAGGCAGACGTACACAGTGATGATGAAACAAAGAGCATCTCCTTACAGTGAGTCAGCGCAGATCGGATCCGACACATTATTCTCTCCCTCTCGTGGTGGTGGTGGATGACACCCATGCGAAAGGAAACAGCCAAAGGGGGGCCTCTTCTGCATTCCATCAACTCTTCCCAATGGGACAAACAGCCACTCCATCCCTCCTGTCCCCGAAGCCCAATGTTTCACAAGGACACAACCCTCCCCTCTTCCCCTTTCCATACCCAAATTCCCAGCAATTACTCCTCTGTTGCTTTCCTGCCACCACCAGTGCTCAATAATCTGCAATCAATCCATCGGAACAGAGAAGTGAAGTCACTGACACGCATAAAGCGAGCAACACGAGAAGCAAAAGAACCCATCTCTTTTCTCAGAGACGCTTACCATCCTTCTTCTTCATTACACTCCTGGCAAACAGCAAGCAGATCACCAAGAATCCAACCCCTGCTGCCCCTCCCACCACTATGGCCACTGTCTTCTCTGTTTGCCCTGTTTGACACCCAAGAAGACCATTCAATTAATTTTCATGTCTATGATAGATGAGAAAAGAAGGTATAAAGACTAACAAGTGATTGCTTTTTTAGAAAGAAAAAAAAAAGGCATTTCTACCTCTTTATCTCGTAAACAAGAAAAAGGAAAAGAACAGAGAAGAAAATATGAAAGCAGCTTCTTGATACCACGAGAGTTGAATAGTAAATAATCTCCAAGTTTATCCAAATATAAGACGAAAAATGGAAAGAAGGAAACAAGAAAGTAGTCGAATGGAATGTGACATTGAATCCATTACAAAGCTCTGCTTAGATGAATAATTACCAAATCCATTGCAAGCTTTACAAGAAAAAGCTAAGCTTGGAATCATATAATAACCAAATCCAAAGGGAAAAAAGAAAGCAGCTTTTAACCACAAATCAAACAAAAGGAATGCATGCAGGATTTACCCCCTCCGCCGCCGCCGCCGCCGCCTCCGCCTCCGCCGCCTCCGTGGGGAACGCCGTTGGCGTAATAGCTGTAGCTGATGTAGCATTTGTCGAGGTAGACCTGGCCGGAGGCGGCGCCGCCGCATTCCACTTCAGACTTTTGGACCGCCTGGGCGATGCACTCGCTGCAGTCGCTGGCGGAGAGGTCGCCCTCGCACTGCGCCATGGCGTAGACGGAGGCGTAGCTGGTGGCGTAGAACCCCTGGCCGCCGGCGACGCCGCTCTGGAGCTGGGCGAAGGCCGTGTCGCGCTTCACCTCGAAGCCGCCACCGCCGCCGCCGGAACCGCATGCCTTGTAGAGCATCTGGGTGCCGGAGACCTGCGGGAAGCCGGAAACCTGGTACAGGGCGTAGCACCCGTTAAGCTGGAGACGGGCGGCGGCGGCGGGGCCGCAGAGGGACGTCCACATGGGGAGGACGCAGCCGACGCAGGCGGAGCAGTCGGAGGGGGAGAGGTCGCCGCGGCATTGAAAGAGACCGAAGAGGGCCTGGGCGCCGCCGGCCGCGGAGGTGGTGGTTTTGTAGAACTTGGCAGCGGCAGCTCGCGCGGTGAGTGCGGAGGAAAGGGCGGCGAGGGGTTGCATGTAGGCTGCGCCGCTGCCGGAGAGGGTCTGGTTGGCGCAGCCCTTGTAGACCAGGGTGCAGAGGTCCCCCGCCACGGCGGGGAGGAGAAGCGTTAAGGTTAAGGTAACGAGTGGGAACGGGGGTCTGGAGATTCGGGGAGGAGAGGAAGAGTGGCGGTGGCGGTGGTGGTGTTGGGCTCTAGAGATGCCCATCTACTAGGGTTTACTCTCTCTCTCTCTCTCTCTCCCCTACTTTTTTGTTTTTGCTCTTCTTGTTCTAATCCCCTTCTTCTAGCTCTTCTGGGTCACGCTGTGGTGGGAGCGGGGAAAGACGTAGTGGGTCCCCCCTTTTTACAACTTTGCCTTGTACCGAGTGACATTTGGACTGTGGCCGGGAAGGAAGCGCGTTGGGGACTTTTTATTTCGACTCTCTGTCGCTTTGGATGCATTTTACCTTCTCCGCCTTTAAGCTTTGAGGCTGACATTGGAGACTTGGCGAGGCTGGGGAGTGGTGGACGTGGCACGTGAACAGCGGGGACCGGACAAGGCCATAAATCTCCGCGACGCGCTCCCCTGGCTTTGCATTCGTGGAACGGCCCTGCACCGGAATTGTGCCAATCAAGTCCCGTCACAATCGCCTTGCCGCGAGCTACTCGAATTAAACACGGCCATCCAATAGCGCCAGATATGTAGTAGCCGTCCTAGCATCATCAGAGGCAATTCCAGATTTATGCATCATCTTTTTCAATCAAACTAATGCATCCTTTGGACATCTTTGAAATATACCTGCGTTCTCCGTCCTGCTTGAAGAAATGTGGGTATGGGACGCCAACCCGTGCCATGGATTGTTCGACCCACATCATACGCCACTTTACCTACGAGAAACACCTCGATAGAGAGATCAGGAATGTACCAAAGAAACTACATGAGCCACCCAGCAGATTGCAGCTTTTGGCAGAAGCTGGCCGCAATATATGCATGCATCAACATACTATATATCTAAAACAAAGCTTCTGCTGGGTTGTGCCCGTTTCGTGGAGCTTGACTCACCAAGATGCCCCGTTGTTGGCGTGGACCTCGCTGGAGGTTTCCATTTCCTCTCAGGCGACTGTTATAATCCTTATCACCGATTTCTTGTGCCACAACCCTACCGAAACTTCGACCACCAAAACGTCCCCGTGGAGCTTCAGACTGATATCCACCTCTTCCTCGGCTCCTTCCTGCAGAAAACAAGAGAGCAGTGACATCTTGTTTGCCAGCTGAAGTAGATTTCTGGCAAACAAAAGAAATTATCATGATTGATTATAAAAAATGGCAACAAAGAAGTCCACAAATGCTGCCGCACATATACATGCGAGCACCACAGGATAATATGACTGAAAGAATGATGGCCCGTTAAAGCGAAACTGTGTTGTCTAGGACCCCAAACAACACCTCACCTAGTTTTCCTTGGTAGCTCTTTAGCCAATCTTTATATGGACCTGGCAGATCATTCAGACAAAAAATAGAGAGAAAACTGCTGCTATTGTAGGTACACTATATGAACATGGACAAAATGTCATGGAATGAAGGCTCAATGTACTACAGCATAAACAATATATTGAAGCATATACAGCCACACACATGATTCCATATCCATATAGTATTTGATTAAACATAAACAAACATACAATTATTAATAGGTAAATATATGCTGAAGACCAAACAAAAAAATTATACAATGATATTTATCTTTTTTGTGGGTGATAAGTTATAAAAAATTAGTAAAAGTTTAAGTAATGAGGTCACAACAAGCTATATCCAATCTTTAGTTTTATAACAAAGTTGCTGTGAGAATTCTCATCGTTCGTTTGCTTCTAGTAATTCTCAAACTATACATTTCTGTCGTAACCTTTGGACCTAACACATTTACATCCTTTTAGGATGAGAATTCCCATCATTATAATTATACATAGAACATTAGTTTGATGATGATGTACCGGACCTTCTTACCAAAGGTTTTAAGGTTCAAAATCTAATTGGTCTGATCGGGATGCCCACTTAAAAAAGTTAATGGTTCAAGACTTCATCCGATAAATTTATACTTAAAATATTAATTTGGAGACAGTAAACTAATCTACTTTCCAAAGGTTAAGGTTCGAAACCGCATCGAACATATCTTTTCCAATATGAAAGCTAGTTTATTCAGTAGAATTTGATTATTGATAATAAGGTCATGGGATCAAATCTCATTTTTATAACTTATGCTTTGCAAATAAAAAAAATATGGTAAGAATTATACCCACCACTCTGAAGGCAACTAAATTGTCTCATATAACAAAGATGCTCATCTCTTAGATTAATATTGAAATAAAAATACTCAGATAAAAAATCAAATCTAATCAAAACTCAGCATCATGATTCAAGGCCACTCTGACACTCTCTTTCAGCTGTGATTTTAGTCTCTTCAAAGTCAATGCTAGATAAGGACTATACGTACTAACCAGCACCAAACAATTGAACTGGCAACATTACTGTGCCACGCATCAGAGTTTCTGGCTCTTCCATTAGCTTAGCCAATTCAAAAATCAATTAAGAGAATGAAGGAGAAAAGTTCTTCACTCATGAAACTGTGATCGAGTTGGGTTCCATGGTTCTATCCATATCTCCAACTATACATTTTACAGTTCCAACAACAGGTTTCAAAGCATAACAACAGTATCCACAGCTAGGAGACAAAAAAGCTAAACAACACAAATGAAGACAACAACATGGAGAAGGGATATATGCAAGTAAACTTATATACTAATCCTAGTATTACTATAGATATTGCAGAAAATGGATGGGTCAAGCTTGGTTCAGTAATTAGCAATTTTAGGAGTGATTCCTGCATAGTATATGTTGGACTTCTGTGGTAAGGTCAAGTACCGAAGTTATTTTTCTTCAAGTTTGAGCATTTGCAAGCAAAATCTTATCTACTCAAAATGGAATATAAAGTGAAGATATTACTCTGCAATAATAAAGATAGGCTTTCGAGTCACAAAACTGTTCAAGTACATAGTTCAAAACTTTCAACTCCAATGCAAGATATGCAATGGGATGAAATATCATAGCGCAGATAAAACTGCAATCCACAAAGAAATTAATTGCATTTAAGTTCTTTTCTTAAAATGATTTCCATCCTTCAAAATCAACAATGCTATATTGTCTTTAATCAACAAAATACTCAAATAAAATATTTGCATAGATGCATAGAAGACTTGCATAATATGTAAATATTAAAAAATATAAGACTATCAAGTATCACATTGCTTACTTCCTCTTGAAGCACCCCCATTTGGTCTTCTCTCCTCAACATGAATCAGTCACCCATTTAACTGTATTGGAGATGCCTGGAGAAATACAATAATTCAGAGCATAGAAAAGAATGAGATCTACAGGATAAAACACCAGAGAGAGAGAGAGAGAGGATCTTTGTGTGCTATATGCACATTGTTACATTTAAGTAGTTTTCTCAATATAGAATAGAAAGAAATCCTTCAGACTGAAAATTAATATAAAATGGATTTTCAATTATGAATTTTAAGTGTCCCATCAATTGTGGCACTTGGAGAAAATTACAGAATTCCAGCTTTCAGCCCAAAGTTATTTGGTACTGAGTTCAGACCGCATTAGAATTTAGAAATAATAAGTTGACATATCTCCTGAAGTCAGCCTACCTTAAGTGCATTCTGTACTCCAGTGGCATCTTCATACTCAATGAAAGCATAAAAGACACCAGCTTCCTGTAGATCAACAGATTAAAGCAATTATTTAAGAAAAGGAAAAAAGGCCAAAAGATGCAGCAAAGTCACCTTGCGGCTCCTAATGGAAACACCATCTGGTTTAAGTCTCCCAAAGTTTTTAAACTCCTGCTCAAGGTTGGAAGTTGAAATGGATGATGGAAGATTTCCGACATAGACTGATCTTTCTTCCCCTGGCACAAAGAAGGTCAAGATTAGATACGTCAATATATTGAATGAAGCTAAAAGAATAAGGATTGATAATAAGGAATTAGATTTTCCGAAATAAAAGCTACAAGCAGTAAGTGCTAAATATTATCAAAAGGAAAACAAACAAGCAAATCTGAATATTGATTTGGAATATGGTCTGAATCTTGAAATTGATGGAAAAAGTTCACTGAAAGCTAAAAAAAAACCAATGTACGAGGAAACTCAAAACATTAATACACGGTAGAGCATTTGAAAAATCTCATGTTACTAGTTTTGGTACTTAATATGTTCAACATATTGTAGTAATTTACTAAACAATCAGCTATCTTATCAAAAATCTGATTTCTCCTTTCAAGATGTCAAATAATTTTTTCCCCAATCTTTGGAAATACACAATGAATATGAGAGACACAGAATCAGTTACTTTGATATAGATAGAAACCTTCATCCTCAACTAGTAGAGCTTCATCAACTGACATTGAGCTAGACTTCTCTGTTACCAAGGCAGATCGCAATTGTTGGGTGGTTGGTGGTGGTTTATGATGCCTGTCTGGAGCCACCAGAGAGTTCTTGGTTAAAGACGTAGGGTGAGGTCCAGCTTGTGCAGATTGTCCCTTAGCTTGGAGCTGAGGTAAAACAGATTAGCCTGAAAAGGAACAAGGTACAACTAAATATTGAAAGGTAGAAGTATAACATACAATGGAAGCATAAGTTGGCCTCCCTGGTTCTGCTACTGGTTCTTCTGCAGGAGTAGGAGATAGGTCCCTTGAGTTGTTTATTGCATTTGGATGTGTCATATTAGGCTCTTCTGGAGGAGTTTCATCTTCTCTTTCATCACAAACAGGAAATTCCTGTGGCACTTCATCAATGGTATTATTATCACCTGAGTCATTTTCTTCTGCATCAACCAGAGGCACAAAATTCTCAGCCTTTTGTTCTGCTACTGTGTAGCCAGAAACTGCAAAATTGATCAATAAGTCAATATATGATCCAAGACCAAGAACAACAAAATGAAAAAGAAATCTATTTATGTCCTTGATAAAATGATTTAGCGAATTTAGAAACCTAAAAACATCGATCCTTAAAAAAAAAAACAAACTTATTGCATCTGCTGAGAAAGGTGTGATTTTCTCATTGATATCCTAACTAAAAGGAACAACTATATAAGTAAAACACTCAGGAATCAGGTTAGGCTACTAAGAACTTTAAAAAAAAGAACAAAAACATAGTTACATATGTGACGGATGATTATTATATATTCCTTCAACCAAATGAGATGTAACTATCATACTCCTTAATTGGAAATTCCTGCACAAACACATCAATAAATCCACACAAAAAGGAAACCAGACAACTGCATATCATGAATGTAGTTTTTCAGATATTAAAAGGAAAACAAAAACAAATTCATGTAAAGATGTCTCTGTTGCTGATTCTGGTCTTTAAAGAATATGATTTATAATCAAGTATACCACATTGGCCCATAACATAGCCTCAGAGAAGATGGATAATTTGCAAACTAGTCTAAATCTTCAATTTAAAAGAAAAAAAAAATCACAACTTCAATCTCCTTAAAAAAAAAAAAAAAAAAAAAAGCATATTTCTGAAGTTGAATCCCAAAGTGCATACTACCTGGCTCTGGCAAAGAGTTGGTTGCATCTTGTTTGGTCTCAAAGTCACCATGAACCAACACAGACTCTGGGAGCTGATGTGCATGTTCCTCCTCAAGAAAATGAAAGATGTCATTAAGAACAAAGTACCCTTTCTCTTGAGCAAGGAAAAATGTCTGCACAAATTTTCTCCTAATACTATATTCTTTCAGCTGCACATATCTAGAAACCATCACCAACACGCCTCCATTCCAAGATTCCAAAAAATGGGCAGTTTTGATTTCAATCCCGTTAAAGTTTAAGCACATGACAAGATTGTGAATTTGCTGCAATGTTTACAAGATATTAATCATCAACATGGATCAGCAAAGACTGAAGAAGAGAATAGTAAATTGTTAAAAACATATAAATCCTAACTCTCAGGAAGACAAGTTGGCCCAATGCATGAAACTTTTGAGAGTACATTCTTGCTCTTATGATCAAATGGTTATTTATGCAACTTGAACATTTTAACACCCATGATGAAAATGAGCAATCCTCTCGTGGTGTAAGATATTCTTATGCTCTTAATCTCTTATTAAACAAGAAACGTGCATGTAAAAAATAAACTTTCTATGGAATTTTCATAATTCTTGACATCCACAAATAATTAGTGGAAATACAGGAAGCTATTTGCTTTTAAGAAAAATAGAATTAAACTTATAATAAGAGAAGACAAACCATTTATCTGAAATAAAGTATAATTTTTCTCAATATTCTAAGCACAAGAAATACAAATCCCAGATATAAAGCTAATAAGTTTTGGTACACATAAGTAAGAAAAAGAAATAGTCTCTCAAATAAATTGTTTGATGAAAACTTATCGCTTCTGCAGTAACAACTAGAACAGAAAACTTCTCTTTTGGGAAGAAACTATTTTCTTTCTCAGTTAACTAGATATCAAGCTAAATGTATCATGCTTCAGTTTCTTAGCTATGTAGCAAGTTTGAAATATACAACCTACCATTTTTGTTGAAGAAAGAGGATGCAATAAAAAATGGGATACTCAAGATTGCTGTCAAATAATCCTGAAAGTAAGTTACGGACTATCCTCTTTTTAGCACAAGAAGAGTTTCTCAACATAAGTTTGGTATACAATAATGAGGAATTTAACTAATTCACTTAGGTGTGAAAATTTGAAAACAAAATATGTAATTGTATATTATTATTTCAGTATCTGCTTACTGTAGGAGATACCTTACAAATACTACTCAACCAACAACTTTTTCTTTATATTTTGGTATGAGATGCACATACAAAAATTTGCATCTCGAAACCTGATAATCTCTGCACGATAAATCACTTCATAAATTGTCATTCTATGACACCTTCTTTGACTTAGCAAAAAAGAGTTAAGCCACCATATGACAGATGATTAATGCAATTATCTAGCTCATAAAGAATGCTTCATTGGAGTAAGTACAAAGGTGGTGGGTGTTATAGTGTTTCCATTGCACATGGGAAACGGCAGGCAATGGCTAAAATAAAAAATCACAAAAATCGAGAACATATTTAGATACATAAGGATACATAGTAGAAATCACCATTCCAACATGTGCTGATTGGTACATAACCAGTATGAGTCGGTACACATGCCGGTGCATGGTAGGATCGGTGTGGTATGGTTGGTTCACTGGTATGATCTGATATTTCAATCCTTGATTGCCAAAACTGTATTAAACCTTGCAAAAATTATGTAACAATTTTGTATAGCCCACAAAATTCGACCACTAGTATTTAACTTAGTTGTTTTTGGGGGGATGATGCCTTTTAATCCAATGTTTGCCAGATAAATCTCAAGCAATTGTGACGATGAAAAGCAAATCATTAAGATTCCACCATTTTATCATTTAGAAAAAGAAATGCAAAAAACACTAAATTACACACAAAATAAAAGAAACACAAAAGATTACAAGAACATAATAAGGTCATTAATATACAGATCATTCAAGAAATAAACCAACAGCTGATGGACTAAAGGCATTATTTCTTTCTTCTAGTTATCGAAAACATGCCCAAGTATACAATTTTGATCGTCAAATATACCAATTAGAGTACAATTATATCTAGTCACAAAGGAAAATCCAGAGTAAATATAATTTACCAGCATCCCTTGAACAGACTCTGTCGCAGCCCCATCAGATCGCACCATGGAGCTCAGATTCGTATAGAACTGATGGACGGAATCCGGTTGCTGTTGAAGAATCTGATAGTACTGACACACAAAGTACGTTCCTACCTGTAGTCATCGCGAGAAATACATAAATTAAAACAGACAACACAGCAAAACAGAAAAAAAAGAAAAAAAAAAACAGAACATTTTGGGAACTTGAAATTAGAAACACGCAAAAAAGAAAACCACTTCTCCTGAGGCATCCGATTGGGTTACCTGAGTCGCATTGACATGACCAGGATAGAAAGACGTCATTGTCGCCCTTTATCGCCCTCAACGAGCATGCAAAGAGAGCGATCGCCAAAACCTAACCCTCCAATAGAGCCTCGTAAAAACAAACCCTAGATCGGGAGAGAGAGAGAGAGAGAACAAGATTCGAACGCGCTCGACAGATCGATCGTCAACAGGGTATAAACCACAGATTCGAATTCGATCGTAGAATCGAGGAAAGAATGGTAGAAAATATCTCAAAAAGAGGCGCCTGGAATTCTTCCCCCAGTCTCTCTTTCTCTTTCTGTGCTCTTCGTCACGCCGTCGTTCGCTTCAAATGCCTTCATATTTCTCTTTGGTTCTCTTTGCTTCGCTTATCACGAGTGCAGCGACCTGGAAGCAACGCGACCGCTCATTGATCTTTACCGTCGATCCGTGGTACCTCCCTGCTATACGATCTCATCCGTCAGATTAGTAGGGTCCATTACCCAAGAGCACGTATTATAACGGAACAATGATTGATGCAGAGCCGGTAGCTCGCCTCGAGCGTAATAATCTCTTCTACGAGTTGTAATTGCCTACCTGGCTGATTATTTGCCTAATAGTGGTGGGCCCCGTAACTTGTCAGTGAGTTGAACGGGTTAGAAAGTTTGACAGCTGGTCAGGTTGGGTTCAAGCGCCGTGATAGGCGCCGCGCCAAGTTCATCGTTTGCACCTGCGACGCGCGTGGAGAGCTGTTGTCTCGTTACGCGTCACTATATATACGTGTCTCCTGCGACGCTGCCGACTCCGCGATCCGGCGCAACTGGATTAACAGCTGCTCCACGGGACACAGTTCTCCCCCTCCCGTCTCCCCGCGCGCTCCACTGTCCTGTTATCGCCTTGTCGCCCCCACGGCCATCGCTGCCGCTGCGCCTCCATTATTGCCGAGACCCTCGAATTCTCCGACCCCTAGTTTCATTTCCAGGTACTATCTCCATTGATTTTTCTTTCCTAGGTTACGGATAGGGTCTTGTCTTCTGGATGTGTTCCCATTTGAATGCCTTATTTTAAGCCCGGAATTACATGTTAGGTTTAGGATTTATCTTATTAAGATTTTTGCTTCATTTTTTTCTTTTGATGGGGGGCTGAACTTGTGATTCTTTAATATATCGTTGTGCAAGTCTGAATAGATGGGAATCTTGGTTTGGATTCTGAAAAATCCACAGAATCTATGACATGAAGAATCTATTCTCGGAGAGTGCCTTTTCAAGATCAATAGAACATTCTTGGTGTTACTCTTTTTTGACTTTAGTCGCTCTGTTAATTGTCTGGACACACCTCAGTAGGTAACTGATCCAGATTGCTAGGTTTTGTTATGTCGCCGTATGCAATCTTGGTTTCTTGCGTTGTCTGATTCAAAGAACTGTAAGCTTGAGTGATTGATAGAATTTGATTCTAATATGGCCGTAGCATTGAATGCTTTACTAATTTTGACAGGACATATGATATTCTGCCGAAGTATTGTCATATTGTTTCATTTTCGAGGGTGCTTTTATGTTAGGCTTACTCATGCACAACTTAAGTCTTGATGCATTGTTTGTCCGTGGGCTTATTGCTTGATCTGTATGTTTTTCTATAGAGGTCATGGATTAAGTTGATTAAATGCCTTTTAATTTATGTTCGTCAACATCTAATATTAAGATTTTATGTGCACGTGTGTGCATCCATGTGTAGCTGACTTGTCTTTAGCTACATGGGCTAGTTGTTGGTGCAAGATGGAAGGTAGTCAACCTATATTCCACCAAGAATCCACTGGTACAGAATATACTTCTTCAGAACATGCTCCTCTTGAATACAGAAAGTGTTCTGAGTGGTAGAGACCTTGTTCATTCTGTATCATCTGCTGTTACAGCTCATGCTTTGGTAGATGGTTCTGGTGCTGATGATGGGAATGCCTACACTCATGATCCAAATTCAATCTCACAAGATGCTGCAACTAGTGTGGTTTATGAAGCCAAAGCTGATGCTGCTACTGCTGGGCATAGTGAAGGTGTTGTTACTGATGAAAACATGGCTAGTATCTCGCAGAACATGGCTGGTTATGATTCTGTTGACAGAAGCACCAGCGAAATGACAAATTATCGATCTACTGAGGCTGTCATGAACAGAAGTGTGTCTAAAGACACAGGTGGAGCTGTTGTCGAGCAAGCATATGATGATGTTACTGAAATTTTACCCTTTTGATTATTTAATATTCATTCGCCTAGAAATATAATTTTTAGAATATTTTCTTTCCACTTTTTTCTATTCTCAAATTTCTATGTTGTTGTTTCTAATATAGTTTTATTAATGCTTTCTCTTTTTTTTTTTTATAGTGGTGTATTCTGGTGAAGAAGATAGGTTGTGGAACATGGTTAGAGCAAATTTCTTAGATATCAATGCTTGGACAGCACTTATTGAAGAAACAGAAAAAGTTGCTGAGGTTGTATGATTCTTTTGTTGTTATCTTAACTTATTACTTCTGTTTGTCAAATATGTTTCTGATTGGATCTAGTTTATGTAATCTTTGGCTTATGCCAAAAATGCGATCTTCATAATATATTACCTCTAAGATATAATTTTTTCATATTGTCTGTTCTGGATAAATTTAAACTCAAATAAGGCTTTTCAGGTAGAAGATTTGTTTTTCTAGTTTAGTGTCTCCTCAAATTTTACTTTTTTGTTTAACAGAAGAGCTGGTTCTAACTACTGTCAGATGGTGCCTTTTTATCACTCTTGTTTGTTAATTTGGATTTCATGCAAATTTATGTTTGTGGCTTGTTTAAGAGGAATTGACTCTGTAATCAAGTTAATTTATGTATGAGTTTCACATCATATGTTACACAACATATTTCTTATTGTACATCTGTAGGTGACAAGATTTAGAATTTATGTACTTACGATGAGCATCCCTCACAATGGATACTTTAGTAATACTGTAGAAAATAAATTTATTAATTATTTGTTGATGTCACTCATGATTTTTGTTAGGTTTGATCCCAAGGTTGACTAGGTGGACTTGTAAAGTTTATGATCAGTGATTAAGTTGGGTGATAGTTTTAACAGAGGTATTAAAAATTGGTTATATCGTTTGGTATGAATTGGTATTTATTGGTCCAATGACTGAATGGTACATGTTACCTGGTGAAGTAACCAGTACCAGGCCATACAAGTTACTAGAGTTCTCAGAAAAGTTGTCTTTTCACCGAAGAAAAGTTAAAGGCTTCTCTTAATCTTTCTATCTCAAATTCTAGTCTATCCCCAAAATTGAGCTGCTTCTAACTTTCCAGCTCTGAAAATACAAGTGTATGGGAAACTGTTTCCCATTTTCTTGTGCAACACTCCAAGCATCAAAGGTTATTTCTCCATGGAAATGACGTCTACATCACATTAATAATCATTCTCATTGCAAGCGAACCACTTTTTCTTTAGCTGGATTGGAGATTTTATAATTGTGCATTAGCAAGTTGATGATGTCCTCATTTCTTTAGATGTCTTGTACCCTTTCCATCTATATTAGTAAGCAATGAAAGAATTAGAAGCAAATAACCAGTGTGCTTTGGAAAGGTTGTGCCGTATATGCTAATTACCATACTTGCATGAATCATTATGCATTGTCCCTGTGAAGTTCCTTTGAATGTTTGCCTGTCATATGAATGGTTGTTGTGCTTCTTATAAGTTACATATATGATAATCATAGATCATCTTTATTGTGTAAAGTATAAAATTAGAATAACATATAAAGACACATATATTAACTATTGTATTAATGTTGCGTCATGTTTAATTTTAGTTCATACTGTGTCTGTTTATTTGCGTTGTGTTGTATCTGTGTGCCATGTTGTCGGTTGTCCTCAATATTCCTTTCCTTTTAAGCTGGTCAAATGCTTTTAGCACAATTAGTTGTTGGTGACACTCTCTGTGAATAACTTGTATGCTACTTTTGCTTGGTCTTTGTTCACATATTCCTCTAGGGCCTGGTTGTAAAGCTAGGCATGAGTCGGGTGCCCATTTTACATCTTTGTTGCCTTGTGTTACGTAGAACGTACACGTTCAATGAGCAATGGCCACTGGATTAGGAGAGCGCTTACGCCGTGTTCCTGACGCCTTCCATAATTCTGGTAAGACCTGGTTTATCGAAATATAATAGAATATTTAAGGAAGAATTCGGCTGAAAAAATCTTATTATATATTTTTGTTTATTACTATATTTCAGTATACTTTTGAGACAGAGACATTGAATGACAAGCCCAATGGCCGTTGGATTAGGAGAGCGCTTGCGCCGCGTTCTCGACGCCTGGAAAAGATCGGAATCAGGGTTTCCAAAGCGGCAGAATAATCTGCCCGTCCCACCCGCCCTACTCTCTCGCCCTCTCCACTCGCTCTCCGGTGCCTCTCCATTTACTGTACTCCTCCTTAGCATACCATCTCCAATACCTATGCGTCTGAGGAACCCTACTCGACAAAGAGAAGACAAAGATACACTCTCTGCTTCACTCTCTGGACTCTTTACATCATCTTACTCTGTTTCCTGTTGCTGCTATTTATTCTCTTTAATTCTGGATGAACTTTGATCGTTTAAGAATTGGCTTCAGTCCCTGAGGTGCACCAAACCCTTGTTGTTGGAATCCAGCCCGGAAAACGTTTTCTTTGGGAATCTGAGTCGTCGAAGCGTCGGGATTCATGGGCGCCGATCACGTCGTCGTGGTCGATATTAGCTCCGATGAGGAGGATCTCGGCCTGGACGCGTCTGATGGCCTCTCTTTCAATTCGTTCGAGGTGCTCGATCGCTCGGACGGGCGGCGACAGGAGGAATCCGATGACGTCGTGATCGTGGACGAGTTCTCGGCCTCCTCCGCAGCGAAGAGGCCGAAGAAGGACTCGGGTTTGTTGGCGCCGGACAAGGGCAGTGGCTTCGACGATGACGACTGCGTAGTGTTGGACTCTGACCCGGATAAGCCGGTCTCGGTGGTTGATGATAAGGGCGGCGAAATTGGGGATAGGGGTGATGACCTGCTCATCGTCGCCGAGAAGGGGCAGGTGAGGACCTTGTGAAAAATGTGGTGGTGTTTATGCTTTAGTTTATGTTATTACGTCTCATTCTGTGGATGTCTTGCCTTCTAACCTAGATGTCTCTTGGTGTTATTTGTTCCTGATTGAAAAGAAATTTGCCTATTAACTTTTCTTGATGTCATTAGAAGCTCGCATGCCTTCTTGTCTATAATTGAGAGCCTCGTGCATGTTAATATGGCAGAGAACTCCCCATTAGGTTAAGCACCAGCTTTGTCTGTTTTGGACAGAGCTGCTGGAACATTAAGCTCCATGTTGCTTCTTGCCTATTTTTAACTTGACACTTAAATTTCTTAGGAGGAAGACAAACTTAATGGCTTGTGAAATATATGCATATCTCAAATTTTGGCTCCTCAAAGGATTACATAAAAATGTAGTTTTAACTTGACACTTCAATATCTTTGAAATAAAATCAACTTAATGCTTTGTGCAATATATGCATATCTCAAATTTTGGCTCGTCAAAGCATTGCATAAAAATGGGATGTCCTTTCACTTGTTACTTTTTGCATTGTATTGAAATGGTAAACCAATCTGTATTTGCACGTTGAGAAGTTTCTTCCATCTGGCCCTGGTTTGTTGCTTTATAGTCAGCAGAAAGGAATTTGCAAGCCATTTTATCATGACTGTGTTGTTTGATGCATGAATGATCTGGATATCCATTGGAAGAGACAGCATATGGAGCTTGAAAATTTGACTTGCATGTTACTATCATAGAGTGTATAGAATTTTTTGTGAAAAATAAGCATGTCCTTTTGATTTTGGCGCTCTTTTGCAATTATTTTTCACGCTTTAATTAATTCATGTCTTCGTTGAGTTTGACCTCTTAGTATAAACACCATGAATGAGGACTGAGCACGAGGATAATGTCGTCCTGAGGAGTAATCTAGATGGTTCATCAAAAGGTTTTATAATTTATAACTTGTTTTTCCCTTTTCAGGATGCACTCACTAATGAATGACTCACATTTTCTTCTGGGACTACATCTTTCTCCATATGCATCACATGAACAGATATAGTATATTGAAAATTGGTGTCGCTTGATGTTGGTGTTTGCAACTATTACATGTTTGTTTTGTCTTATGTAAACATGATATGATCCTATTATGGGCCTCCCCCGAGATATTCGGACCTTAAATGACTTCTACGTTGTCCATGCAAAATTTCACTGAAAATCTGTTGGATGCTAAACATCTGAATGCCTTTTTAGTGGCTTTTGTCATATGTTTACAGCAAACCAGTATTGGTTACTGCCAACAGAATGTCTTAGATTGAGCTTGATTATGGATCCAATGGGCTGAGCTACAAGCTATTTGTTGTCTCCTTTGAACATCTATGGCTAGCATTTGGCATATCAATGCATGTGATCAAATTTGGATTCATACTGTTCAAAATGTGAAATAGGGAACATATAATTAAAGAAACATACTAAAGGTTAATACAGAAAGAGCTTATTTCATCTTTTACCTGTTTGCAATTACTATACCAAAGATTAAATGATGGAACATGTTTCCTATATTACCTTCTTTGTTTATTAGTCTTCACAAACAAACAGTTGAGATTTCCTACTATGTCGGCATAGGTTTCACTTAGCCCATGAGTATTATAATAATAAAGATATGTCCACATCAGATGCTACAAAAATGCCTTTCATTGTTGGATTTATAAGTGTCAGATGATCACTTATATGTAGGCCTGGTTAACTTGTTATTTTTATCTTAGTTGTTTATATATATATATATATATATTATGTATCTGATAATTATGTTTATTCTGTATCTTTAATGCAAAAGAAAGAGTGGGTCTCATTTGTTCAAGGATGTCCTTATGGCTTGCAAAAAGATCCGAGTTGATGCTTAAGTAATTCATCTTGCAAAAATAATCTGTAATTTTTTTAAGTACATCTTGCTGGTACTTGAGAAAGAAACATAATTTTGTTTCTTTTTTTGTGATGATACATTCTTAAACAAAATGCATTATTTGTGAAATATAGTAACATAGGTGGTGAAAGAAAAAGAAAAACAGATTAATGGAGGAAAGCAAAACTTCAAATAAAGAAAGCGAGAACAGAAGGGTGACTGAAATAATTTGTGAAACCCAATTGTTTGTAGTGCTTAATGAAAGCATATTAACATTATAAAGGCATGCATTTAGGCATGGGTCATTTTGGCAAAGCTGGCGGGTATTTGCCCGAGGCACACTTCTGGTTACACTACTATGCCATGCTGTCTGCTATATAAATATAGCAAACTTATTGGGTATTTGAGTTCTTATTATAATTGCATGTTGTAGGTCACTACATGTGCTGCTTTATTGTTACTATTTTTGCATAATTTGTTGGTATGACAATGTTTAGTGTATATAGCTTATAGTCTTAAAAGCCTTTCTTGAAGCATTTCACTTCTGAGTTTGGCTTTATGACCACATCAATGGGAAAAGTCTTGAGCTTTTGAAACCAGTCCTTTTTGTTTGAATTTACACATATGGACCAAATAAATAAAAATGTGGATGATTATTAGGATTCTTTTGTGCTTCCTTAAAGAAAATTGTAAAAAAGGCATTTTGCTGTTTTATAAATTAAGGTCACAATCTACTATTTAAGCATTTTTCATTGACAATAATGTCAAAAAGAAAGGAAAGAAAGTTCCATAATTATTTCTAGAACTGGTAGACAAGATACATTTAAATATCATGGATAAGTTGGAGAATTTGTTGCTAGGTAAAAGATGATTCATTGTTCTCATAAGTATATTTTGCTTTTTGAGGAATATGATTAACATTTTTAATTATCCATGCACTACTTATCTTTTATTGTCTTCACAGTTGTTTGCTTCGTACCTGGGTTAATGCTTAAGCTGTAACTAAACATCAGGGAGTCTAGCCTAGGACCACCATGTGTACAAGCATAGAATCTTATATAATTCATACACATGCTATATATGTATATGTAAATGTATATAATTATTAATATGAAAACGAAAAAAGATTTCATTTATATATGGCTCAGGTGGAGATCAAGATACTTTTTTAGTTATATTATGTTCGTATAGGTATTGTGAAAACAATCTCAACCTGCTTTCTTTCTGAACCCTATTTGTTTTAACCTGAACTAGCCTGACCCCTTGTATGAGTTGATTCTAAGTTCAAGAAACTTGAGCTGCTGGGTTTGGTTTGAGGTCCCATTTTCATTTTTCGACCTCTCCAGAATTCAACTTGACCTAGGCCTGTCTACTGAGTCCAAAAGTTTCATCCTATAATTGCATTTTTATTTGATTCGTGATCTGATTTAGTCATTGGATTAATGTAACAGTCAGTTCAGATGTTCATCAACCCTGATTGGATCCATTTATGATGCTATCTGATTATCTGATATATGAACAGTATTTTTTATAGGTTATGTCCACCAATATGGGTTGGAAATATTATGAAAAAAATAATATGAGATCCATGAACATATTCTCTTCTGGGTTTTGGCATGTCATGCATATCTAACTTTTCTGCTTTGAGGTTAGAAGAATAACATCATTGAACTTTTTTATAAAATTATTATTTTTAATTTATTTAGTACTTCCAGATTTGGTTGTTAATCTAACTTAAAGTTATATGCAATTATGCACATAGAGGATAAGGTAAAATCTATGCTTATATCCAACAAAATAATGGTTGTATTTAAATTATTTCTTGTATAGTTAATGTAAAAAGCCTTTCAACCTTATCTTACTGATGTAGAACAGAGTAGGTAAGTAGAGAGAAAGAGAGGGAAAGAGAAAGTAAGAGACGTGTGAGATAAAAGAGGATAATAAGAGACTAGAGAAAATACAATTTGTTTCATTCAAATATGAAGTAAGTTATTCATTGACAGACTCCACTATTTATAAGGGTTTAGGAGCCTTAATATAATCAATGAAGACAATGATTCCGAAGAGTAATTTTCTATGGAATTAGTATGCCTTTTAGAAATCCAAAATGTGACTTCTAGGATACTTAAATAGTAAAAGAGTGCACTTAATACAAAAGGCTTTTTAATTGTCAACATGACTCTTAGAATTTCTATGCTAACTAATTGATGACTTTTTGTTGAATTTTTTGCTTGAACTTTTTTTAGATCCTTTGTAAAACTAGATAGTTCTCTATTATTCTTCCCCGATGGAAAAGAATTTGACTCCGGAGAGTGATTAGCAAGGTACTAGTCCAATAAGTCTAGTGTAAAGTCACAAAGTTCCTCAAAAGTAATCTAAGTGGCATTGGAAACTGAACGATCATGCCACTTGACAAGAGAATGTTGAGTAATGCTAGTAACAGACGTAACAAGGTGGTCATCAAGAATAACCTCTGTCATTCTTGTATTGTGGGAGAATTGATGCTTTGGGAGGATTATCACCTATTGGAACATCGGTAGATAGAGGAGGCTCAAAAGTACCATGATATAGAGTTAAATCCTCCACTTTAAGTCAGAAGGCAAATTGAGCATATATGCATTAGATCTCAGTTTTTGGATAATTAGGAAACGACCAATAGCTTAGGCATGTAATTTTTTGAATGAGCATTTAGAGAATCTCTTTCAAGCGAACATGAATCAAGACATAATTGTCAACTTGAAACTCTTGACATCTATGATATGCATTAGTAGCAAGTTTGTAACTTTCATTACTTGGGATAATTTTTCGTCGAATCTCGACATGCAAATCATGAATATGCTAAGCAAAGGAATGGGCTGGTTTTGAGGCATGATAGTCAAGTGAAAGGGGTACAAGGTCAATGGGGGTATGAGTTAGGAGAGGAGAGTAAGAGACTAGAGAAGATGCAATTCTCTTCATTCAAATCTGAAGTAAGTCATCCATTGACAAGCTTTACTATTTATAGGGGTTTAGGAGCCTTAGTATAATCAATGAAGGCAACAATTCCCAAGAGTTATCTCCTAGGGAATTATTATGCTTTTTATAAATCCAAATTGTGACTTCTAGGATACATAAATAGTAAATAAGTGCATTTAATACAAGAGTTCACTTAATACAAAAGAAGTCCTTGGAAAGACAAAAGACTTTTCAATTTTCAACACAACCCATAGAATTTCTAGGCCAACTAATTGATGATTTTTGTTAATTTCTTTGTTTAGAATAATTTTTTAAAGCTAGATTGTTCTCCATCGCTTACTAGCTCTTTGGTTCACTAACATCAAGGGAGTTAAGATTGACAACTAAAAGAGGCTTCTTTTGGTTTAAATATGTATGTACAAATAAAAGAGAAAAAAATCTGACAACATTATGCTTTCCAGGGATCCATTTTAAGAAAATAAGTTCCAATCAACCGAGTCCTGCCACATGCTTGTTTTGACTCTAATTGGTCAGCACAAATGAATATACTAAAGCAGATGGAGAGGCACTAAGAACTTGGTGCTTGAATTGCTTGTTATGTCATATGTTCAACAATTGACCCTCTAAAAGTGTATTATTAACTAAATCACAGGGACATTTAGCACCACAAATTCAATATTATTTAGTATATATCCTGCATATCCCTTCCAGTTAACCCTATGGTAATTCTATACATAACATGTAGTAATTAGCGTTTCCTCTGTTTCGTTTATAGTTTTCAAAAATTACTTCATGAAAATGAATCATGCAAATCTTAGCAAAAATTTTGGTCAAGAATGGATGTTGACGTTTTGGAACTTTAGAGAACTCATGATATTCGCATCCTTTATTCTTCCATTTCATATTATAGATTATGAGCTATTTTTAAGGGTTCAAACTGGCTGTGTTTAAGTTATTATTTGCATATCCATTGCAAGTTTTGTAGCATATATTGTCCAAAAATTCTCATATTGGAATGCGAAGTGAATACGAGTTATTTTTCAGGGTTTTAACTTGCTGCATTTTAGTTACTATTTGCATATCTATAGCAGGTTTTTGGAGGTTATGTTGTCCAAATACTCACATATTAGAAAGTGCAGCTATTTCACTGCTTAACCTTCAAAAGAGATACTTATACTTAATGCTGTTAACATAAGCTGCAGTTTTTCTATTTTAGTGACTCTGATTTTCTTTTGAACTACTTTTATATGCTTATGCAGTTTGCTTGCCGGGATTACCCACATCCAAGACACCTGTGTGCTCATCTTCCTTTCAGCTCATCACCTCATGAAAAGTTGTGTGATTTGGTGAGTCCTATACATTCAGTTCGGAAACTAGTATTCTTTTCGTCCAAGGCCATAATCTGATTCTTTGCATGCTTTCCTAGAACTTGAAAGACTGGTTTTCTTAGGTATTTTGTTCTCTTATTTTTTCATGTAAGCAAATGGTTGATGCTGCCTTATGCAATGCAGTGCCATTGTTATGTCTGTGACTCTCCAGCCCCTTGCACTCGCTGGGGAATTGGTGATAAAAGTGCTGACCATTGTCATTCAACTGATAAAGAAGAAAGGTGGAAGTACCAGAGGCAGGCAATGTTTCAAACAAAGTAAGTTGGAGTCTATGTTTCCACAGAAACCCACGGATAACGCCACGTCTAAGATTCCATCTTTTCAAGATCCAGTGCCACAGTGTTATTCAAACCTAAATCCTCTATTGGTTCCCGGTTCCAGATCAAATTCACTCCAGACTTGCTCTGCCGCTAGTATCTCAAATTCAAATGCAATCAACCAGAGAAACTATTATCAATCTACCATTATCTCTTATCCTTTCCAGAGACTTGGCCAGCGGCCAACCAAATCCTACCCACTTAATCCTAGTGTACAATATATACACACAGAGAGCCGTGTTGCTGGTGCATTGACCACTCAACTCATGAATTCTCACACAAGATTTAAAAGAGCCACGACTATGCAAAATAGATTTACTAGCTTGAATAGCCCACCTCACAACCCTATTGCCAGTGGTAATCGTACTCCCAGTGGTGTGCTACAGAAATCTACTTATGCGACTAGGACATCACAGAGGCCACGAAGCCCTCAAGTGGGGCAACAGAGATCTGAGGATCCGTTGGCGACATCACCAGGTGCCTCAGCAGATCAGATGCTAGCAAATATATCATCACACTTTACACTGCCAACAAAGCAGAGTTCTATGTGTCCCCCGGTGACAGCAGCAGATGATAGTCAGGAAAGTTGGCAGAATGTGCTGGCTAGTGTGGCATCTGAACTTGGAGTTTCCATGTTTAGCGACCCTGCTACCTCTAATGCCCAACGGCCTCCAATGTTTCCATCTTCATCACCACCTTTTGACGAGTCTTATTCCAAAACCGATGCAAGTCAAGATACTTGGTCAGTTCCAGCAAACAGTAACCCTGGTTCATTAGATTACGACTGTAGATGGTCACATGATACGATGGCCCAGATTCAAGAACATAGTCCAGTAGAAGATCCTCACTTGTGAACATCCTAGACATCTAACTCTCTGGTTTCTGAAAGTGACCATTTCGGTAGAGACTTTTCTGGACAATTTTTTGAGCTTCCATAGAGAACGAGACATCATAGTGGAGTCTGTTAATGAGCCAGACTTGGAAAATGAATCTACTGTGTTCATTTGGAGTCTCATGGAGCAAAGTGGCAAAGTGTGGAGTGTCTGCTCAGTTCTTGGCTCCTTTCAGTTTCGGTTTGGTCATGGTGGAGGCAATTATCCCCCTGTATGGTTAAACATGGATTGAGTTTATCTGTCTTTTCAATTGCTATGGAACAACATCCATAGATCTACTAGAGTTATTTGAGGTTGAGATGAACTATTTTTGTTTGAGCAATGGTACATAAGTCTCCAGTATCCAAGTTAGCAAGCGGTTTCATGGGCTTTCAAGTAAAACGTGGCTGTGGATCATGCAGGTAAGTTTTTTATCTGTGAAATTTTATGTGCATATCTCAGAAGCATTCCTGATTTATTTATTTAGCAGCAGAAATCATGGATCCTTAACTGTATTCATGCTCCATCGCTTGCAGAACCCCCCATCTACCAGATAAATACTTGTAGCAACCCAAATGCAAGGATATGACTTAATTGTTCATGTTTGGTTATAGGTATGGTGTGTCCTTTCGGAGTGCAATATATCTCAAGTACTCCTGTTATTCATAAAGGTGATGCCGATCTTGGGGATGCTTTGTTATCACTACACCTAAGTAAAAGATAATAGAAGTGCATGAGGCTCTCACAATGCAGGATATAGGAAGGGTCGATGTTGGTAGCTTCATCTTTGCAAGCAAAGATCACCTGAAACCAGTTGTACCATTTTACGAGGGAAGAGGAGATATGCACCTCGTATACATAATTTACTGGCATGATAACTTATTTGAATGAGTTCATTTCAAAGCCGATCTATTCTAGTGCTAATTGTGAACGGAACAAATATATTCTTTTATTCTTGGATTTGAAGAAATTTAGCCAAAATGAATAATTGAAGGCACATTAGAAGGCTACATTTTTTATCTTGCTGTTGTTGTCTCCCTAATCTCCTGCTTTATCATTTACTTGCGTGAAGGCCACTTAGTATTCCTTCTTCTCAAATACTTGCATTTAAAAAGTATTTTGGTTATCAATCTCATGATGTGGCCTAGCGGTGGTAAATCATGCAGGAGGAACTTGATTCTTCACGCGAGGGGTTGTATTATTTCTTTTTCCTGGGTGAACACACATATTATCTTTATTTGTTTAATAGAAGATGCCTTGCATAGCCATTTGTGAGTTTTGACTTCTCGTCGTCCATTTATTTCTTCTTCTCTGTACGTGTACGTTTTGTTGCCGCTCCTACCTACAACACTTGCTTTGTTCTTCTTCTTTCTTTTCGCGACACCAAGATCTTATTCACATCGTACCGTCGTAGGAAACCTAATATTCTTCTTCTGTCCATCTCATCTGTTCTACCCATCAAACAACGCGCAATCTCTTGTTGCTTTGCTCACCGGTCGATACTAATTTTCTTGTAGCACTGACCCCTCTCAAAGATGCCATGAATCTTACAGCCATCCGTTTTGTACAGCACATGATTAAGATTGCTACATCGCTTTGGCTACGGTATATTTTATTGGATGCGTGGTTGGCTGGTCTGGTATCAGGAATCTGATCCACTGTGACACGCAACACTGAAGGTAAGAAACATATATGTTTTTTGTTTTTAAGGTAATAAACTATCAGTGAATCTTTTGAGATTCGTTCACTTGTCCTTTATCATTATATATTGAATCTGTTGATGTGTTCCTTGCACTGATTGATAGCATCGACCATCGGAAACACCACTGCTTGCCATTTTATCTTCAACTGGTCCCGTAAGGTAATTGTGTATAGGTTGGTGAGAAATATTCGTGTATCAAGCCATCATCAACTTCCCCAGGTTCTCTAATAAGCCCTAATGACCATGCTCTCTTGAATCAGTAATCTGTTTTTGTATAAATCCTTAGCGTTTGAATTAAGTGAAATGATACATCAATATTTGATCACTATTGATAAATCGACCCCATTCTTTTCATAGGATTGTTTTGAGTTGAACTGTTTGGTACGGACCCAAATCCTTTCAGCATGTCTGCACAAAAGGGGCCGGTCACATGCGTTTGAACTTTGTTGCAGAAAGGAAGAGAGATCGCCGTCCACTCATCAAGTGCTCTCTTTGTAGGCTGCACTTTTTGACCTTTCTCCCGTTCCTGATGCACATATCTCTCCTATCGTAGGGTGGAAGGTGAAAGGCAATAAATGCATAGCGGCCGGCCCTTCTCATTCATAGCCTCTCAGTCAATGGCCTCTTTTCCAAAACCATGTGTCATAAATACTAGATCTTCTCTCTCTGTCTCTCTCACTTGGTGTGACGAAGGAAACTTCCTTGGATTCGGTGGATGTTGTTGACTAGTTGTCTTTTGCCATCATCTCGCCGATCCGAGTTCTTAGTTTTGCAGATTTCTAGTCTTGATCATCGATAGATACAATCTGAGTTATAGAAACCAAAGAAAGTTAATTCTGTGATCTTTTACTGCATCCCGTAATGCTCTTGCTGTTATTATAATCAAAGATTTCCGTAGTTTCGGTCGAGTCGAGGCTTTGTCGTCTTCCCTGTTGACAGACATTGACTGGACTGCAGGGGAAGAACGAATAGAAAGACTTCAGAGCCACTTTAATCGTACGGTTCAAAGTCAATCCGCTTCGGACGCATCAACTTCAGGTCCTAATGTTTCAGACGACCGGACTTCGACAGCAGATGAGGAGGGTGGAGGATGAGAGAATGCAGTTTCTGCAGGCTGTTCCCGGACCTCGACGCCTTCCATGGTTAGACCGAGCTCGGTGGCCACGGGACCAGGTCTTCGTTGTCCCATTAGCTGACCTCCAATGCCAAGCCGTTCCCACATTATTGGCACCGCAAGGAGGGCATATCACATTAATTAACCTCCATCACTTGATTCTTGGCCCCACCTTTCTTCCGCCAGAACAAGAACCGTTTCCACGGGATTCACTCGGATCCTTAAAACAAGTCTCCTCCACCACCACCCACCCATATGGATAGGGTAAAAGAAGTTCCATTGCTGGTAACATCATGAGCCCAACACCATGACAATCCAAGACGGGGGAGAAGACGGGGACACTTAACCTAATCCAAGACACTGGTACTGCTAGATTCACCGGTCACCGCAGAACCAATCATCCTGTACACATTACCCTCTTCTTAGCAGGCGCAGAGAAGAGAAAGCACGTCCATCTTGGAGAGTTACACGTGGTTGGCGGTGGCCTTCGGCTTCACCGGCGTCGGCGAGGACTTGAGCGTGAACCCGCCGCCGGGGCTGCCGCCGCGTGCGCTGGGGTCCTCGTCGTGGTGGTCGTAGGCGAAGCCGCCGTGGCGGGTGAGGTCCATCCCGGCCAACTCGTCCTCGGCGGAGATCCTGAGCAGGTTGAGCTTGTGCAGCGCGAAGAACAGCGGGCCCATGGTGCAACTCACCCACCCGGTGATCACCAGGATCTGCACGATGTGGGCGCCCAACAGCCGCCCGCCCCCGCCCATGAACAGCCCGTAGGGCCGCCCCGGCCGCCCCGGGAACACCTCGTTCACGTACTTTTCCCGAGCGAAGAGCGCAGTGAAGATGATCCCCCACGCGCCGCAGCCGCCGTGCAGCTGCGCGGCCTCGAGGGGGTCGTCGAACTTGAGCTTGGCGGCCAGCTTGTTGAGGCCGATGAGCACCCAGGCGGAGACGAAGCCGCAGATGATGGCGGCCCACGGGTCGACCACGGAGCAGCCGGATGTGATGGCCGCGAAGCCGCCGAGGAGGCCGTTGCAGACGTCGACCACGTTCCAGTGGCCAGTCTGGAGGCGCTTCCCAAAGAGGGTGGTGAGGGCGGCGGTGCAGCCGGCGAGGGTGGTGGTGACGGCGGTGCGGCCAACGGCGGACCACTGGCCGTGGATGGAGCCGCTGGGGCCGTAGGTCCGGAAGATGGTGTTGAAGGAGCCCGGGTTGAAGCCGTACCAGCCGAACCAGAGGAGGAAGGTGCCGAGCACCACCAGGGTGGCAGAGTGACCGCGGAGGTTCACGGAGCGGCCGGCGTGGTCGAAGCGCCCGATGCGGGGGCCCTCGATGAGGGCGCCCCAAAGCCCCGCGATGCCGCCCACCATGTGCACCACGCCCGACCCCGCGAAGTCGATCACTCCGGTCCCGAACAACAGCGATTCCCCGGAGTTCCTCGCCGCGGCAGCCCACCCGTCGCCCGACCAGAACCTATCGGCCATCACCACATGATCATCAGCCAAACCAGAGGATCAACCAAACACGACAAAGATGAGATCGTAATACCAGTGGGAGACGACGGGGTAGACGAAGCCGGTGAGGAAGGAGGAGTAAATGAGGTAGGCCACGAACTGGGTGCGCTCGGCGATGGAGCCGGAGGTGATACCGGCGGCTGCGATGGCGAAGGCCCACTGGTAGAGGAAGTTGGAGTAGTCGAAGCTGGGCTGCGGCACCTCCTTGAGGCCGAAGAAGTGCTTCCCGATGAAGCCGTTCGACGGGCCGCCGAAGGCGAAGGCGAACCCGAAGAGGTAGTAGAAGAGACCGCCGGCCGCGGCGTCGAGCACGTTGGTGAGCATGATGTTCATGGTGTTCTTGGCGCGCACGGAGCCGGCGCAAAGCATAGCGAAGCCGAGCTGCATGGAGAACACGAGGTAGGCGGAGAAGAGAAGGTAGGTGCTGTCGATGGCGAAGCCGGCGTCCGTGAACTGGTTGCAGATGTAGTCGGCTGCCGCCGACGAGTTGGAAACGCCGCCAAGGAGAGGCGCCAGATCTGCCGAGCACGACGACATCACCCCTCGAACGACTGCTCTCCGCCAGCCGCGTGCCCGATGGGTGGATACGGGGAGAGAGGCCGAGAAAATGGTGTGAGCTCTTATGGGCCACCCGAGCGGAGGAAGCGACAAAAAGAAGGGCGAACAAAACTACTCTTTTGTCACGCTAAAAGTTTCCATTTCAAGACCTTTCGTTCCAATTAAATCTGATTTCGTCCTCGCAATCCACCTCGTGTTGGCTTGGCAATTACTTTTTATTTACGTGGCCCACTAATCTTAAAATAAATCTCAATATGAAAAGGCTTTCTTGTGAAGGAAAAAATAAAATAAAATATGTTAAATAGATGCAATACTTCTAACTCGATCTCACATGATGAAAATTTTGATTAAATAAAAAATATTGAATTACATATCTCTTGCGGGATTATTGATACGATTCATACACTCTTGAAATCAAAATGATTAGATCCTACATGTTGAATTTTTTTCACCTCTACAATCAGAATTGAGATTAAATTGATTAGAATATGAATGTAGCATATATTTCTTTATTCATATAATACATCTTTTGATCATATTTCTTATATTATTCTATCTTCCAATTATATTGCTACTATTTGTGTCCTGTACACTTTTATCCCTTAGATACTTTATATGATAGTTATATTATTTTGTATTATTATTTTCCTTTCTTAAAAGTTTATATTATGCCTTGTATTACATTATTTAATTTTATATATCTTATAGTTATATTATATTATATGATGTATAAAATTTCTAGTTTATTTTATCGTGTATTATATATTATATTCTTTATTTGCAACACGTTAGAGAACTTAAATATTAAGTGGAAAAAAAATATAAGAATAAAGGTTGACTTCTAAATAATAAAGCCAAGTTTAATGGTCAATTCAACTTGATAGAATTAATTTGATTTTGCCTTTTTTTTTAAAGTAAAACTGCACCTGGAAGAAAGATGTCACTGAGTAATTATGTGTCGAATCGAGAAATTTTTTTACGATATAAAAATATCTATATCTTGTGTCGTTTGTCTCGTTTCAATTCGATGATTGAAAATATTAATATCATGCTTTCAGCAAAAGATAATACTAAGGATTTATCTAGCAAAATTTCTCCGGCGATTAACTTAGCATGCATCTATTGGTACCTAAGCTCCGTGAATGTTTACTTAGTTTCTTATGAAAAAAAAATACTTGACAGAGCTGCTTTTTATAGCACCATTCTTATAATTATTGATTTAACGAGGAAATATACTCGAGATATTCTATGTGTGGAGTGCCATTGATTAAAAAATAATTATCATATTATTTATTTCTTATTATGTTTCGAGATAAAAGGTTTGTCCATCTGAGAGCGTGATGTATGCTTTGAGACCTTAAACATTGTCACCTATATTAAAAAAATGATTAAATTATGCTTTGATTGTTTCTTATCTTAAATGGATACATTATGTATAAATAAAATATCTTGAAATGTATCAAGTATTTTGAATATTTTTAATTACGCACGAAGGGGTGCTTTGGGATACATTAAATGTTTTATATTTAGGGTAAACTCATCACGTCGAAAGATGATGCTTTGTGATATATCATATACTCCATATGTTATTTTTGCCTAAGTGGATGTATCGTATACAAATAAGATACTTCAGGATGTATTGAATACTTTTTATGTTTTTCTTGTCCTACACAAAAGTATTAGTGAAAAGAGATTTTTTTTGGATATATCGAATGTTTTATTATCTTAGGTGGATAGATCGTGAACAAATGAGATATTATGAAAAGCATCGGATGCTTTAAATATTTCATTATCCTAGGCAGATGTATTGTACATAAAAATGGATGTTTTGGGTTGCGGAATCACATTTTTATTTCAAACTATGAGAACATACAAATTACTTGATAATTTAATATATATGAAGACGTTTTTTTTGTTGAATACTATTGAATCTCGGATTTTGATGATAAAATTAATTAATTATGTTTTATTTTCTAACTGTATTTTGAGTTACGTAGGTCTACTATCTATCAAGATTAGACAGTTAACGTTGAAGTAATTGATGTTGCGCCGGGTGATCATGTCAGGATATTGGATGTCGAGTCGGAGGTTCGGTCGACAATCAGTAGAAGGCTTCGTACGTCGGGTATCAGGCCAAGAAAAACATGTTACGCCAAGGATATCGGAGTTGCGGAGGTCAATCATCGATTGGGTAACAAAACACAAGAGAGGACGATGCACCGAAGAATCGGACGAAGCGTCGACCAATGATGTGCCGGACAACTGAATGTTAATTCGCATTGTAATAATTGTATAGATCGAAGTAGAGTTTTGTTTATGTGTGTGCAGGATTAACTATGATAACGATGAAGACATAAAGCAAAATAAAGTGCCAGAAGACAAGTGCGATGGATCATTCGGAGTTCGAGAGTTTGACTGAAGTCTGAAGATTCGTTGGAGTGCTGTCGGAACTGGTCGAGAACGAGTAGGAAGCCTGCCGAAGGGTTTTTGAAAGTTCGTCGGAAGTTCGCGGAGCATGCCAAAAAAGATTAGAGCTTGCCAAAGAAGCTCTTTGGAATTCGCCAAGATCATCGTGAAATCCAGGAGCTTGCCGGGAGTCCGCAGAATGATTTCCGAGGGTTTGTCAAAAGAGCGTCGGAAGTTTGTCGGAAGCTCATCAGAAGAAGTCTTAACTTGTCAGACTTTATAATAGCCTAGAAAATATCTTTAATTTTATAGTTAGTATGTTAATTTGGGTTAGGATTAGCTATTAATCCTATAACCCAAGTAAGGACCAATTGGGTCTTGTTTTGGGTGGTTTGGGCGAGTTTAAGGCCCAACCAGATGGAGCGAGCCAAGCGTGGCATCGCCAGTGGCGATGGCACCACCCGAGCCGAGCCCAGCGGTGGCACTACAGGCTGGGCGGTAGCACCTCCCGGCACCCAGAGCCTAGCGGTGGCAGCGCCAATGCACTACCAGTGCCTGTCGATGTTAGGCCCGACAAGCGGTGGCACTTTGCCGCCAAAGAAAAAAATTATTTGAGCTCCAAATTTGAATCCTCTTGAGGCCTATAAATATCCCTCTCATTCATGGTTGAAAGGGTGTTTAGAACTAAGAAAGAAAAAGGAAAAACTCTCTTGAAATAGTGTCAAAATCTTCCCTCTAAGCTTTAAGTGTGTTCTAGTCCAAGAGAGGGGTGAGAGGCCTTATAAAGGTTACCTCCTAAACCCGTCAAAAGGAGAAGAGTTGTAAGGGAGTTCATCTTCGCCCGTTAGAAGGAGGATAGCTAGTGGAAAGCCGGTGGCCTTAAGCGAAGAGGAATCGAGAGTGGACGTAGGTCAGATGATCAAACCACTATAAAAATGGTTTACGTTTATGTTCATGCATTTATCTTTCTGCAAATCTTTACTTTGCTAAGTTCACTACCCTCCTTCTCTTAATGCTATCAAGCTAAACACGTTTTCATTACGCTTTAATCAAAATTGGTTTAGTCAAAAATATGATTTCTATCGTATAAAGTTTTCGAACTTGTTTTAAATCACAGAAATTTATCGTTCTTTACCGCTTGTCACTCGATCCCTAACAGACATTATGCATAAAGGAGAAAATGCTTTGAATATCCTTTTGTTATATACTTTCGGATGTATTAAGTCCAATAAATATAAAATTATATCATTCGACACACTATATCCGAAACTTAAATAAGGAAAAAAAAATAAAACAAAAATTTGAACTTGAGAGTAGAAGATGTTTGTATTCGTATCTCTCTTCCTAAATGTTCTTCGATTAAAATTCTCTAATGGATAAATTAGTATACTTATGTATGCTTCTAAACTATGTTTAGTTGGTTATTTTATGTAATATTACTCTTATAATCATTAATTTAACAAGGGAATATAACAAGTCGAGTGATTTTTTATTATCTTTGATAATTGATGTGACATATTTAATAGATACTAATTGAATCTCATTACATCAAGTCTGATTGAACAAAAGCAATGATCACACAACTAAAAAAGATTAAGATAAAATTTTAGTTTCATAAGATATAATTAGAATAAACATAAAATTATATTAATCCAAACATAATCACCGGATCGTGCTCTCACTTCAAACTATTTTGTACGTAACAAAACGATTTCAAACTACAAAACCAAACTTTATCTATAATTTTAAATTTTAAACAAAAATGATTTTTTTTGAAAAATTAAAAGTTTGTGGTGACGCAACTTGGTGATGGAATATGATCATTGAGTTGGTCTTCACCTTTTATTGTGGATGACTTCGATTCTTTTCCGGTGGATGTCATGATAAGATAATGGAACCTTTCCTTGGAGTGGCAACATCATTCTTCCGAGAGGTGGTAGTCCCATGCCAATCAATAGAACATTAAGTTTATTCAGACATGATTCATTCTTTTTATTCTTATTCTTCGCCACCTCTAACAAATTGTAGAATCCATCACATTAAAATGTTTTTTCTTTTTTGTGTTGGGATATCGAGTGGCAATGATGCATGCAGGTGATCGCATATGCCATTCATTTCCCATCCATTAAAAACACTTGGTAGGCGATGGAGATGCTTTCGATACCGTCCAAAGTGGGCCATTAGAGAAGATGACGGTCAAACCCGTCGTAACCACGGAAGAGTAGATGCTGTTCTTATTTTATTTAGGTTATTGTCTTATTGTATTCCATTTGAACATAATATGTGATATTTATTGTATTCCGTTTGACATCAGCCTCATCAGAAGTTCTACAGCATAGTGATCCATCAGTGTACTCCGACATGAAAGAGAGCTCAAGTGTTGTTTTACTCCATCCCTTTGTCTTCGATTCGTACTTCATGTGTGTTGATCCCTTTGTATGATTGGGCTTGAGACTGGGCTTGCATTTGCCCAGTTTGCATTCGTAATAGCTCGTAAGCATAAAAATTATAATCATATTTTTTATAATACGAAAAAAAAATTATATTATGATTTAAATTAAATAACAATAGATCGATTTTACAATGAGTACTTTTGATACCATTTGAAAAGAAGAAAAAAGATCTCTATATGATATGGGTACCTTCTTTAGATCTAATACCGCTATGAATCTGCAAGAGGAACTAGATTCCTTCTCCTTTCTTCCTATCCTTTCACAGGATCACTTAGATTGATGACTTAGGGAGATTGGAAAAGAAACTGTAATATCTCAATTGATGCCTGTAAGATGTTTTTCTCATATGCAACTTTTAGTCCACAAATGTCCTGTCTATTTATAGGCGAGAGCGCAGAGGATCTAGAATAAATTATTAGGAGAGATTCTTCCATCAAGAGCATCTCCTAAGGAATTCTACTATAACATGGACTTCTTTTCTATTGACTAATATCTGTCATCAGAATTCAATTAGTTCTATTATATATATATATATATCCAATTATAAAGGGCTACGTAATCTAATAGTAGCTGCTCAGGATGTCACCTTCTCCATAGTTCCCTCTATCATAGACGCTATCACCATGCTTCGCAATCACTTGGATATTTATTTCTTGACCCCAAGCACCATTTTTTCTTGTGGGATGAACAGATTTAATTCACATCTGAAACACTAAAACAATGATGAAGAGGAGTCCCCCAGTTTGCTTTTGCTTCCTATAAAAAAAAAAAAAAAAACCTAAGCACTGCATCAGAATGCTGCTTGCAACACCGACGAACTCACTTGTAATTGCTCCCTACGGATCTCGAGCACCATAAAACTAGTAATGTGTTTCTGGGAGCTGATGGAGTTGCATCAGGACTAAGATGTTCAGTTGACCAATGCAAGTCTGGCAATGGTTGAGGATGGAACTTTGAGCATATGCGGTCCAAGGTGAACGCAAAAAGGTAAAATCGAGGGTTTAACCTTGTCCACTGCTGCCTAGTGGAAATTGCACTCAAAGTCAAACCTCAAGAACTGCTGCATCTTCTCATCCCCTTATTGAAAGGTGGCCGAACTGCATCGTAAAGTAACTCAGTTGTAAGGAATTTTTCTCTAATATTTTGCACATGCAATACCGGGAAAGAAGTCTTAAGAGTCTCTCTCTTCTTAGAGACCTTTGAAACATGAGTGTCGTTCATGTGAAGCTTGAAGATTATTTTCCCAATCAAAAGGAAATCTGAACGTAGAAAATAAGAAAAATGATATTATCATATTTATTTGTAGATGCTTTTTTTTGCCACCCCCACCTGCACACCATTAAAAAGAAACTGACCTGTAGCAGCATCTGAGGCAGACTGGGATCAGACTTCATCGGCGCCGAGGTTCCTGTTCCTCTAAGAGCAGGAGAGATTCCTGTAGCCCATTGTAAGACCATTCAGAAATCTAAGGTCTCTGAGGAGCACCGGAAACCTACTTGAAACCATACATTTCCTTTCTTTCGCTACCTTCTTCTGAGCACTGAATTAATTGTTCACTTCTCTCTTAAAGATACTGCATTTATAGCAGAAACCTACACCAGTCCCTGAAAAGCCTAGATGTTTGACTGACTGTAAAGCCTAGGGGCCCTTGGAACCTCTCATGACCAACTTGGAAAACTTCGGCATTGTTGTTGTGACAATCGGAAAGTTTCTTGTTGTTTTGTTCTTGTGTTGTTTCCAAAGTTTCTTAATAGAAATATATGATTATAGTGGAAACTGTCATCAAATGCATGAGCATGATGGTGAAGTCTTTCAACTCAGGCATCGTTCACGTTGATATCCATGAGAATTTAACTGTAATTAGGGACAAAAGAACAGATAAACATAGAAGAAAACATAACACATCATCATTTAATTGATTCCATGGTACAAAAAGCTGAGAGGGGTATGGGAGGAACTACGCTCAGGAAGTTTGGTGGTGGTCAAAGGATTATTTAAACCCCGTTGAAGGGAATGAATGAAGGCAGCACTAGAAAACAATCCTACGCACCATCGAAGTGTAAAGATCAGCTATAAGCAGAAAGATCACCACAAGAGAGAGCTACAGTGGTGTCTAAGAAGGAAAAAAGGGATCAAAGGTGAAAGGAACGGAATCAAAGTTCTCCATGGCGTCTGGGTTTGAGATTGTGGCCATGGAGGGCCAAGAAGAACGAGAGGAGAGGAGAGGAGGACGATGCTGTTTGTTTCTTATGTAGTGAGAGATCGTAGAGGGAATCTGTACCTGTGGATTACAAAGCGGAAAGTTGATGCGGAGATGTGGAAGGAGAGTTGTGATCTAGTATTTATTATAATAACTTCCGCATGTACGTGATCACAAGGACTTCAAGAAATAGATTGAGATTTGGTTGAAGTATTCATATATGATACGTGGAGGTTTCTACATACGTACGTAAGAGTTCGATATTTCATAGTTGGCTCGCAATGTTTTCTAATGATTATATCAAACATTGTACTCTCTCTCTCTCTCTCTCTCTCTCTCTCTCTCTCTCTCTCTCTCTCTCTCTCTCTCTCTCTCTCGTTTGAGATTCCTACGAAGAAAACTACGTGTAGAGCCTCCAAACGAGGGAGTGGAACTTCCTGTTCCCACTTACAATTAGGCTTTATGAAGACCTCATCTCAAGGACAGATGGCATTGCTGCCTTTCGTTGCTTTTGAGAACATATATATATATATATATATATATATATATATATATATATATATATATATATATATATATATATATATATATATATATATATATATATGCTTCTATGGTGAGGAGGTAGATAGGATGGGAATTGGGCTTGCAGGAGGTGAACCATTTCCTAAGAACCCTAGGAAAGTTTCCTTTACCTTAGCCGTGTGAGCCTAGCAGGCTTTATGGGGCAAGTCAACATAAAAGTTACAGGACAGGCTTTACAAAAGGGAGCTTTGCGGAGGGAGTCCTCTCCTCGTGAGCAGCTTCACAATGATAAGCATGCACAGCTTGACACCATGGCCTTGAGATGATGACGATGATGAAGTACTGGGGCAAGTCTATCACTCTTCCATCTTTTCTCTCCCTCCTCATGATGATTTAGCGAACAACATCACGTCACACCACACGAACTTTAGCTTAGGATTAGCTTTTTTAAGGACATGCACAGACAAAGGCTATGTTGAGAGTGGAAAGGTGGTGGTGCTAAATATCTGTAGCTCACAGGAAGACATGCATGCTGCTAAATTATTGTGGGGTGTGAGAATCTCATCAAAATGGGCTTCACTTTTGATGGGTAACGGAGTAGTAGCTTTTCAAAGCTGGATTTTGCGCTGCTTTTAAAGCAAGCGCCCATGCATGTCCACAGCTAATTGCACTGTCACGAATCTTGTGCCTTTCTAAGTATGTGGAGCAAAGTAATTAACAAAGCATGACTTCTAGAAAGAAGACACCAAAGTTAATGGAGTGTCCTCAAACTAAGCACCTCCTACTTCTCTACACATGCCGGTTTAACAACATTTACCTTCCTAAAAGTGATTCATTCCAATGTGTTGAGAGAATAATATACTTCGATCATCATCATGAACCTGAGCTGGTTCCGACTGCTGCAAAGTGTTGCGGCGGTAGCTGTTGTGGCATGGCACCGAACTTTGATTCCACTTCATGTTGGCAATTACTGAGGTAGCTTTTCATGGAGGCCATCATCCGCGTGGGGCCGATCCCAAACTTGCGTCCAGTGCGGTTCTGAGACTCGAGTTCTCCAAGTGTTCAATGGTGGAGTGGTCCAAATAAAGTAGACTCGGTGTTTTTGGCAGTGCAATGGAATTCTAGTTTTGAACATTGCTCGTTCAGTGGAATTTTACTTTGTGCGAAGGATACCACCACTAAGGTTTTTACCACTGCAACTAAAAGGTGAATGTGGTGGAGACGACAAGCTTTCCTATTCTTTTCTTGCCAGTCATTGAGGTGTTGGGGATTGATCCCTTTATATATCTCAAAATGTGTAAGAAAAATGATGTAAATTATAACATACGAAGGGAATTATACTGGAGTGGGGATAAGTTAGGGGTTTTATAATTCTATCTCACATGATGTAAATTTTACATCGATTTTTTTTGGCATACTATTTGATTGTTAATCTTGAGAATTCTTCTTTTTTTTTTTGCTTTCTGTTCTTATTATCTCTATAGCATATGTGTCAATTCTTACTATTATAAGTTGACTAATCGCTATGGCGTAGTCAACTCCAACACGATGGACTTATCAGAGTCCAGTTGGGCTAATTAAAATTCCTCCATTTATGAAGTGAGTGGGTGGTATTCATCTTAATTGATGATACCACAAGCATTTAAACCACATATGGATGCACTCACAGAATACGAATCCATTTAGATAATAACTCGGTTCTATCCACGTACAACATGGACGACGATGTGTAATGAATGACGGGGACTTGGTGCCCACGACACCAAAGTCAAAAGTCTACTCATGATTCCGTGAAAGGAACCATAATATTATTTATCCACCACCCAAGAAGGATATTAGCTATAATTGTGTCACTTACGACCAACAACGAAGGTGGCGTGTGAAATCGTAATATGTTTAATTAATCCTAAACTGTGGGCCAATTGATCTTAATTCGCCCGATGTTTTCTCGAATGGAGATGAGAAGATGTACAAGTGGAGAGGAGGAAGTCGACTGGTAGAAGTCTCCTCGTCATCTTCTTGTCTCAAGCTCGATGTATGCGATCATGGAAAACCTAAATTTTGTTTTGTCCTCCCAGGGAGAATCCAAAAACACCCAAGAGGCTCTTATCCTTACTGGGAAGATAACACTTTGAAAAGGACTTAATTCTTATGCTTCGTTTTCAATGCACAGAAACCAGGCATCGTCTTCTATATATGTGACCTATTTCCAATTCTAAAGCTCAAGGCAGCGAAGGATTAGGTTTTGAGCGGCGCTCAAGGTCATCATCCGGAATGGCAGCCACCGAAAGCAGTGACGAGTGCCAGGTTTGCTTTCTGTAGGATCGCATGATATGTTTGACGGTTTCATCTGATGTGCTTACGCTTACTTTACCCGATCGATCGAGGCTTTGTTCTTACACCCCAGCTTTGATCGCCTGAGTGGGGGGGGTGGCTGTGGTGCCGCGGTGGGCGTCGCAACTCTTCGAGAGGAGGAAGGGAAAGGCATTAATGGAGCAAGGAAGACATTTATGAGCGATGGGCCATGTCGAAGACCATACTCGGCTCTGTCTGGGCACAGCCGTGAGGGCAGCCGTTCCCTAGCAATCCCCTCCTTAAATGTTGCCTTTGGTTTCCGTGCCCTCACCTTCCTCTTCCTCCGCTTCACGTCATTCCGCCCCCTCTCTCTCTCTCTCCCCGCTTTGTATCTGTTGAGGGATCTCCTCCTCTCCTTTCAACGCCAACTTTTCCTTCTCTCTCCCCTTAATTTACTTTATGTAGGGGCTTGTGGTTGGACGAGACAGCGAATCCCATTCCTTCTGCCTTGTGTCACTAAACTGCCCCTCACAGTAATCGAGGTAAGGGAAACGATCAAGGAAACGGCACGGGTGTGTGCTCTGACTATTTGGTATAGGTGATGCTGCCAATTTAGCATCTCAATAAAAAAAAAAAAAGTTTTGTGCTATAAATGTTACACTTGTAGCATGATCATTAATTAATTAGTCAGATCAATTTTTTTTATTTGTATTGGAAATTTAATCCACGCAACTCAGTCGAGGATTCCTCGACTCGATAAACGCGTTTCCCGAACCGGTGGGGAATCGGCGGGTGGACCAAATTACCAGGGTCAAATCCGGAAGTCAAAGCCACCCAAACAAATCCTTTAAGTCTCTTTCCATTTAGCCCTCCAAGGAAAACGATTCCTCCCTCCCTCCCTTCTTCTTCTCCTCCCTTCCCCAAAGGTCAGACCCTCACCGGTTCCTGTGGCGGCTCCCTTTGTAGGTGATCGCACCGCCTCCGCTACCCATTTTCTCCTTTGACCCGGTCCCACCGCCGCCGTTTCCACCCGGCTTCCTCATCTACCAACCCTAGTTTAGGAGTATAAACCTCTTTCCGGGCTAGGAAACTTGGTTCTAAGATCTGTTCTTTTCGGTGGGGTGAGAGCGGGGGAAGAGGAAAGGCGGGATCTTGATCTTGTCCGCCACAAGATTCTTGAAGAAAACCGCTGAGGAAGAGGAGGAAGAGAATGGGGACTACGTGGAGGAAGGTGACGAGGGCGCTGGGTCTGAACCTCTGCGTCCAAGTCCCGAGGGAAATGCTTCACGAGGACGACGGGGTGTCTCGGTCCGGTGGGTCCGCCGCCGGACGCAGGGCCTCCGTCGCCGCCTCGAGCACCACTTCCTCCCCGGCGGGGTCGGTGGGGGCGTCGGAGTTCCGGGCCCCGATGCCGACGGCGTCCGGCGGCCTCCGGCTATCTAAATCCGGTAGCGGATCGTCAAAGGTTCGGTTCTTGTTTCACCCCTTTCCGTTTCTTGATGGATTTTCCATTGGTTCTCCTGATTCAGGCAGATTCATGTGAGAGTTGTGCATACGAATGGCGATTGAATGCGTGTGTTTGCTCCTCCCGTAAAGAACTTTGTTTACTTTTCTTGCTCTTTTCAATCTTACGCAAAATCTTGGAGTCGGATGCTGATTTATTCGCTTCCGTGTCGCTTTTGGGCGTTTCTTTTGTTGGTGTCTCTGCCCTGTGAGGACCAATAGCATTTGGCACGCGAAAAGAGAAAGGTCAAACCTCCCCTTGTCTTTTTCTATTCGAATGCCTCGATGCCTCGACGAAAGGGGCAGTCGGCTGCCTCATGTGAAGAATTTTGTTTTGTTTCGGCTTACTTTTCTAAAACAAGTCTCTGTGGATAAACTTCGTAGCAATTTTATGGAAAATGGTGAGCTTGTCTTGAATTATGCTGGTTAACTCAGTCAAACTTTTCTGGATTAGCTCATTGTCCTGTTCTTTCTTCTGTGTGTGTCCGGAAATAGAATATTTTGCCTGTTTTTTAAGCCATCTGGTGTGGAAGTTGTAGCAGAGTCTGGGCAATGATGTATTCACCAGTTGATTCTTTGGCTTTTATGTAGTTTCTATGTTAGAAACGTCAAGAACACCTAGAAGAAGAGGAAGGATTCGCTTTTGAATTGTCCATCGTTGTTTACGGAAGAGGTCATGTGGTCTACTTTTCTTCTCACCATGTTGGTTTTTCATTTTTTGAGATTTTCTGGTTGATTTCCTGTAGTGTTCTGCTATTAACTTAGCCTCAAATTAGCTTCGATGAACTGTGGGAATGGAATTTTCTACCTTCCAAATCTGAGGCTTTGATTGCACTGTTTTCTTTTATGCAGCATATTTTTTGTATTATCAACCAAGATCAAATGCTCTTGTAGTTGTTCTTTTCGATCTGCTTTAGTTTGCTGCTGCTCCAGTTTTCTGACATTGATTCGATTGCTTTGTTTCAGAAATGTGCTATCTGCCTTGGATCGATGAAAGCTGGAGATGGTCATGCACTCTTCACAGCTGAATGCTCCCACACCTTCCATTTCCACTGCATCACGACGAACGTGAGTCATGGCAACTACGTCTGCCCTCTCTGCAAAGCCACATGGAAGGAGATCCCTCTCCAAGCTCCCCTGGCTCTCGGGCATCCTCATCATGGAAGAGCGGTCCTGGAGGATGGCAGCCGGCTCTCTCGTGCGGCTTCCACAAACAGGCAGCAGCATCACTTTCGTTCCAACTTTTATGGTTCAGAACCGAGCAGTTTCAGCGATGATGAGCCTCTAGATCTGCAATCTGCGGCGGCCAGAGATCCCCGTCAAGGTCGTCCTGAGATGGTAGAGGTCGAGATACATCCTGAATTCTCAGCCGTAGCGCAATCTGATTGCCTGGGGAACTTCGCCGTCCTGATGCATGTGAAGGCTCCTCATGCTGCCATGAACCAGAGCCCCCGGTCGAGCCTCACCGCAGCGTTTACCGTGCCGCAGAACGTTCGTGCTCCGGTAGACCTGGTCACGGTGCTGGATGTCAGCGGCAGCATGGCGGGCACCAAGCTGGCGCTTCTCAAGCGTGCCCTGAGTTTTCTGATCCAAAATCTTGGGCCCTCTGATCGTCTTTCGGTCGTTGCCTTCTCGTCGACGGCGCGCCGGCTCATCCCCTTGTGCCGGATGTCTGACTCTGGCCGACAACAGGCCTTGCAAGCCGTCAATTCTCTGGTGTCCAGTGGTGGGACAAACATCGCCGAAGGCCTCCGGAAGGGGTTCAAGGTGATCGAGGAACGGAGGGAGAGGAATCCGGTGTGCAGCATCCTCCTCCTCTCCGATGGCCAGGACACTTACACCTTCTCCTCGAGCGGCGGAGCTCAACCCTCGCAACCGGACTACAAAGCACTCGTTCCGTCCTCCGTTCTCAGCAGCGCAGCGGTATCTGTCCATTCTATTGGTTTTGGCGCGGATCACGACTCTGCTGCCATGCACGCAATCGCAGAAATTTCCGGTGGCACCTTCTCCTTTATTGAATCGGAGGGCGTGCTTCAGGATGCCTTCGCACAATGCATCGGTGGCATCCTGAGTGTGGTGGTGCAAGAGATGCGGCTGGGCGTGGAGTGCGTGCATCCCGGAGTACGACTAGCCCCCATCAATTCCGGTAGCTACAGAAACCAGTTGTTGAATGATGCTCGGACTGGATTTATATACGTGGGCGACCTCTATGCCGATGAAGAGAGAGACTTCCTGGTTTCGGTGAATGTCCCGTTCGCCACCGAGGAGACCGCGCTGCTCAAGGTGGCCTGTGTCTACAAGGACCCGGTTTCGAAGGAAGCTGTTCGTTTGCCGATCAAAGAGGTGCGGATCCAGAGGCCGCAGGTCGTCTCGTCTCAAACTCCATCGATCGAGGTGGACCGCGAGGACCCGCGTCCGGGCCGCCGAGGCCATGTCGGATGCGAGGGCTGCAGCCGAGCGAGGTTTTCTGTCGGATGCAGTTTCGATTCTGGAGGAGCGCCGGAGAACACTGTCGGAGTCCCTGGCGGCGCGGGCGAGCGACCGATTGTGCCTGGCTCTGGATGCGGAGCTGAGAGAGATGCAAGAGAGGATGGCAAGCCGACGGCGGTACGAGGACTCGGGGCGCGCTTATGTGTTGTCGGGGCTGAGCTCGCACTCATGGCAGCGAGCAACCGCGCGCGGGGACTCCACCGACGGTTCCAGCCTCCTCCATTCTTACCAGACGCCATCGATGGTGGAGATGCTACACCGTTCCCAGACGCTGCGCCACTCACCCCGGCGTGCCGCCCCGCCCATCCAGCCGACCAGGTCCTTCCCATCTCGGCCACGGCCAATCTAGTGACGGTGAACAAATTGCGAGGAGGAAATGAATTAAGTCCGCCGGTGGAGCGTCGGTGTAGGGTTACGTTCTTGGGCGCCGCTTTTGGTTTTGGTGTTGTACATGGGAGAAGGTCTTCCTTGAAGACGACTGTAAGAGGCATTGATCTCTGCAAATACTTGGGGGTGCATTCTTCTTGTCTGAATCATGCAGCTGTTTGGCTCAGATGCGTTCTTCTCAAAACAAAAATATATCATATCATAGTCAGCCACACTAAAGAACTAACAAAATTGCATGTTATCTGAAACAAAACTCGGATCAAGAAAAGTAAATGGTCTCAAATAGTCAATTATCTTTAAACACATGTATCTTTTGCCAACTCACTATGTGCATGCTCTTAGCCTCATGAGTTTTTTTTACCAATAAGAAATCTCTAACAATATTTTCAATAGTGTTAATGATGTATTTAGGCATCCAAGACATAGATAAGTTGTATAACATAATAGCTAATATGACCGAATTAATGAGAAAAATCCTACCAACCTGGGAGAGATAGTAAGTCTGTAAAGACCCCAACTTTTATTAAATTTGTTAAATTTTAAGCTAAAAAGTAATAAAAGTATCAAGGTATTTAAAAGGGAAGGATTTCCACCCTTCTGACCCAACAAGTCAATCTGGAGAAACAATATTTTAATTTTAGATTAGTTAATTTTTTATATTAGTAAGTGTTAGGGGTATTAAATATGACGCGACATCTGGACCTGGTCGTACACCCGGATGACGTCATCGCCCCTCCTGCGCTCCATTACTCATACGATTTGATCGCCCGACGTCGCTTCTCCTCTGCTTCGCCCCAACTACCCGCCAAGTTGACCACGGCACCCGGCCGAGGTCAGTCCGTACCCCACCCGCGACGTAAGTCGAAGCTTGTCATCCGTCCAGGCCTATTTAAGCCGAATGGGTAAGGCAGGCAAGAAAGCGAGGGGAAAAACACTCGAGGTGAGTAGACTCGAAACCACGAACACATTCCGGGAGCTCGGCCGACGGGCGAGGCTAACAGCGTCGGAGGGTGGGCGGAGCACCCTCAGACCCGCCTTTCTGCGGTCGTTCGACGATCGGCGTGGAGCGCCACTCGGGCGCCGGCGGGGCGGGAGCCATCGACGGGCCGAACCATACCGTGGCGACCCTCCGGTTCGGATTCTCGCCGCGCCCGAGTCACGGTAAAGTTATTTCCATAGATTGGCGCTAGAAGGAGGGCCCTTTGTCGAAGGTCTACCTGCTCCGCTCTGAACGCACATGGACGAAAGGTCGCTCCCGGGTGGCACCTCGGCGGAGGTCCCACTGACCTCCGAACCCTGGAGGGACGATCCTGCCGCGACCGCTGATCGCTACTGGAGTTTATTTAACGACTCCGGACTCCACCCGCCGAGTCGGGTTCCTCCGCTTCTCCCTCCCGTCACGGCGGAGGCCTTTCAGGACCTCTCCCAGCAGGTCCGAAGGATTATGGTCGACACGGGCAGCTCGGCCGACATCCTTTACTTCGAAGCCTTTTTGAAACTAGGGTTGCCGAAGGAAGCCCTGAAGCCCCTGCACTCGGTGCTCACCGGCTTTACCGGCGACTCGATTTCGCCGCGGGGCGCGGTGACCCTACCGTTAACTCTCGGAGATTATCCCAAGACCAAAACTATACTGGTGACCTTTCTGGTGGTCGACCACCCTACCGCGTACAACGCCATCCTGGGTCGGCCTACCCTCAACAGGTTAAGGGCGGTTATATCTACATACCACCGAACCTTGAAGTTTCAGGCGGTGCCGGAGTCGGGAGAGAATCGGGAGATCCTCGAGAATCGGGCGGTGTTACTTGGCGATCTCCACGGGTAAGAAAAAGGCGGGAGCACTCGAGGACCCACGCGGGGCGCAACACCCGAGCGTCGGCGTCGGCGATTAACATTCCGTTGCAAGATGACCGTCCGATCGGAGGCCAGGGATCGGCCCGGACACTGGATAATCAAAGCGGGCCCAACATTATTAACCTCCTCGAGGAAAAGCGCGACGTCTTGGCGGGCGGTGCGACCTCCGAGAATAGATCTCGAAGTTTCTCAACACCATCTGCACATTTCCCGACCGCGCTCGCTCGGTCGGGAGACTCCGCCTCGGTCCTCAGCGCCAGCAGTTGTGCAAATGGAGTCGGCGGGCTCTTGGCGTCTAACTTCATTGAGGAAGTCAGGTATCCCTAGTGGTTGTCCAATGTAGTCCTCGTCAAGAAGCCTAATGGAAGCTGGAGGATGTGTGTCGACTACACCGATCTAAATCGCGCTTGCCCAAAGGATCGCTTCCTTGCTAGGATCGACCACCTGGTCGACTCAACCGCAGTGGCATGCCCGCTTCTCCTTCATGGACGCCTACTCCGCATAATCAGATCCTGATGGCCCCGAGGATCAAAGAACATACGGCCTTCCATACGCCCCAAGGAGCCTACTTACAAGGTCATGCCGCTCGGATTAAAGAACGCGGGGCCACCTACCAAAGGATGGTGAATAAGGTGTTCGCCCAACAAATAGGGCGGAACATGGAAGTATATGTTGACGACATGATCGTAAAAGTCGCCGTGGGCGGCACACTCGACGACTTGCGGAAACCTTCTCCACGCTAAGGAGACATGGAATGCGCCTTAATCCCGCCAAGTGCACCTTCGCGTGACGCCGTGAAAGTTCCTAGGATTTATCATACACGAGAGGGGAATTGATGCCAACCCGAGAAGATCCAAGCTCGCCAACATGAGATCTCCGAGACAAAGAAGGAGCTTCAATGCCTTAACGGAAGAATAGCGGCTCGACCCGCTTTTGTCTCTGGCCGAGATAAGTGTCTTCCTTTCTTCCGAGTCCTCAAAGATCCAAGAACTTTCAATGGACGGCGGAATGCGAGGAAGCTTTCACATGCTTGAAGCAAAGACTTATCCGAACTCCCGCCTTACCTCTGGCTACGCCTAAAAACTTAGCCTCTACCGCGGCATCTCAAAGATGCAAAGGAGCTCAGATCGTGAAGGAAGCCCTCGACGCGCAACATCCGGCTTACATTACACCAGCCATGTGTTGCGCGGCCGGAGCAGCCGCTTATCCCCATTGAAAGGTTGGCATTAGCGCTTGTCCTAGCAGCTCGAAGCTACGCCCCTACTTCTGTGCCCATACAATTGAGGTAATGACCGACCAACCCTCGCCAAGTTCTCTAAGTTCGACGTGGCGTGGCGCTCCTAAAATGGTCGGAGCTATCCGAGTTCGACTCTCGCTACAAACCGAGAACGCCATCAAAGCCTGTGCCCGGCGACTTCATATCGGAGTTGGCATAGCCAAACAGAGTGCGCGTGATTTATCAGACGGGTCCTCGACGTGACGGGTCCTCTAGCTCGAAGGTGCCGAGCCGACTCATTCTCGAAGACCCGACAGACACGCCGAGCGCTCTCCGCTTTGGCTTCAATGCCACGAACAATGAGGCGGAATACGAGGCGCCTAGCAGCCTCCGCTTGGCAACCGAGATGTACCGAGAGTACCCATGTTCTCACGGATTCCCAAATCGTCACCGAACAAGTTCATGGGGAGTATCGGGCGCGGACCCGACCATGTCCAAATATCCGACCGAGGTAAAAATCCGCACTCTAACTTCTCTCGCTTCACCTTGTCTAGAGTCCCTAGGTCCCGTAACGAGCGCGGACCAGCTCGCAAATTAGCTTGGGGAGCCGAGCCCGAGGAACATCCCGAGGTCGAAGAGCTTGCACACCGGCCTGGCCATCATGGAGATAGGGACCCTGAGTCCCGACATCTCCACCCACGTGATTCAGGAGGCCGAGATATAAGCGCGAGGGGATCTCGCCCGAGGATGAAGTCAAGGCACCGCAGGCTCGCCGAACCCAGGCGTGGTACTGCGAGATAGGCAACCGGCTCTACAAAAGGTCGTTTTCTCATCCCCTACTGTGATGCTTAGATCCTGACGAGGCGAAAGTAATTATCGCCGAAGTTCACGGCGGGACCTGCGGGGAGCATATGGGTAGTCGAACCTTGGCCTTCAAAATACTACGCCAAGGCTACTACTGGCCTACGTTGCACCGAGACGCCAAGGCTTTTGCGATGACGGTGCGACACTTGCCAACGCCAAGCCCGTGCCCCGCAGCTCCCCGCTGTCCCGCTCACCTCCATGGATTGCGCCTAGCCCTTCGCGCAATGGGGGATGGATCTTTTGGGCCCGTTCCCCCCGGCGTCCGGCCAACGGAGATATATCATCGTGGGGATTGACTACTTCACCAAGTGGGTGGAGGCCGAGCCCCTAGCAACCATTACGGCCGAACGAGTCGAACAGTTCGTATGGAAGAACATTGTGACCCGATTCGGCCTTCCCAAATAAGTATCATCACCGATAACGGCACCCGCTTGCCAAAGACTCGGTTTAGGGAATTCTCGCGCGAGTTATCGGATCCAGCTTGAGGTTTAGCTCTGGCCCACCCTGCACTAACGGCTCGGCCGAGGTGACCAACCGATCTATCCTAGATGGGCTTAGAAAAGGACTTCTAAGCCCGATCAAGCCGGGTCGACGAGCTCCCGAACATCCTATGGTCTTTACGGGATACTCCAAGACGCCTCGCGAGTCCCCTACACCGGCATTCGGCGTGAGGCGGTCCTCCCGCCGAATTAGTCATTCCGACCATCCGGTGGAAAACTATGAAGAGTCCACCGACCCAAGGAGTTTGGGCCGGCCCGACTCGTTAGAAGAGCGCAGGCCGACGCGCACACAAAGATGTTGGCGCATACCGGCGTTGCCGTAAGCTATAATAAGAAGGTACGCCGACCTCTCGGGATGGGAGATCTGGTACTACGCAAGGCGGAAGTTAGTGATCCCGCCCATTCAAGGGGCAAGCTTGCACCTAAGTGGGAAGGCCCCTATCGTGTAATCGGAGTCGTCCGACCGGGCACGTTCCGACTCGCGACTATGGCCGGATAACAACTGGTGAGGACCTGGAATGTCCAGAACCTCAAGAAATATTTTGTTTAAAGGCCAAACAGAAGTTAGTATTTGCCTCGGGCTATTGGAGTTAACTTGGAAATTCCATTGCCAAAAAAAAGAATTGTATTGCCAAAGTCTTCGGAATACAAGATGGGCCCCTAGAGGGGAAAAGACATTACAAGGCTGAGGGAAGTCCCTCCCAAAAAGAAGAAAAGAAACAAAACCCCTCAAGCGGCCCGGGAAGGTCATTGCCGAAGGGAACCTCGCCAGCATGTCCACACCCTCGCCCCTGGGGCAGAGACGGGATCCTCTCGATCGCAGAGCCCGGAGGGCATGCTCTGAATCGGGCCAGGGCTACCTTGTACCCGCACTGCACGACACCCTACCCGTCCGGTTCCTAGCTCCGAGGAGGAAACCCTCCGACTTCTTGTAGGCCTCACCTCCCGTCCCCCCTTCTCCGGACTACCGCCTTCATCACGGCGCGAGGGCTTCGGCGCCTTTTGCCTCGCCTCTCCTCGGGTCGCCTTCGCCGCTACCCGAGGCCTCCTTTCAGGCAGAGGCGGAGCCTCAGCCTTCTCCGTCGAGAAGCTTCGCAGATCGCTCGCGACGCCGAGGCGGCCTCAAGTCGCGGCGTCGCGCGCACTTCGCGCCCATGTCGACCATGCGCCGCTCGGCAGCAAAGAATCGCCTCGGTCCCGACCCCGCGGCCTCTTCCACCGGGCAACAAGAACTCGAGGTTGCGCCACCACGCCCACTAACCGACGGCATCGTGCACCCTGGCCAATGAGGGCCGTGGTGTAGTGGAGATTCTGCATAGAAAGGAGAAGGTCAAATGATGAACAATGTACAACCAAGAGAATACACGCGAGACTGCTTACCCACAAAGACCGACTTGGCCGACTTTAGCAATAAGGGCCTCCGAGGGGAGCGTGCAGATCCCGAGCTATGTCGGGATGGAGCGCCCGAGGTAGCCGGTCGAGGGCTCTCCCGGTCCACACTTTGTCCCCTGACAAGCCATGCCACCGGCCACCAGAGGGTCGCCACGCCGGAAGGGACCTCACCCATTACTCGGGAAAGGAATGGCTGATCCTTCCCCGGAGGGATTCGGCACAAATCCTTCATGGACGGGGGACGCTGGCCCTTCCTAGTCGTCCCCTGGCTGGGCCCGGCGCTCTCGGCAGGAGCAGAAGCGCCCGGTCGGTCGGTCGTCCCGGCAGGTGGAGCCGCAGGCACCTCCAGGTCCACCACGTCTTTGGCCTTGGCCCTCTTCTTAGGGCGCCCCTCGTCGGTAGTGCGCGGGGAGTCGCCCCCCGCTCGCTTGGGAACGGCCGGAGCGCGTGGGGACGATCCTGTCGGAGCGCCCGAATCATGGAACGACCGCAGGTTCACCATCTCTGCGGAAGAGAACAAAGGTGAGTTAGAAACTAGAGTGTGACAGCAATCCCGAAGATGTGAGGCAACAATAGCCTACCCCGAGAGCGCGGACTAAGCCCCGCCTCCACAAGCCACTTCTCCGACATGTTGCGGATGGCTTGCGAGCGAGGGAGGATTACCCTCAGCCGCTCGAGGTGCGCACGCTCCTCGGCATTCGGGCCGGGCGTGTTGTCGATGGTCCTGGACGACCACCGAACCCCGAAACCCCAGTCTCTCTTACATTGAACGAAGAAAAAGCGCCTCTTCCACCCTTTGGTATTGGTGGTGCGCCGCTAACCCGGAACCCCTGTCCCAGCGGTAAGGAAGTAGCCCCCGACCCTTTGAAAAGGCGGAAGCAGAAAGAAAAAGGTTATGGTCGGGACGACGATATTGGCATAATGGCATTCCCCAGGAAAGCCACCAGGTACCGCCAAGAGTTTGGGGTTATCTGTGAAGGCGAGATTCGCCATAAGGATATGCAAGACACAATGACTGGATGTAGGGGGAGACGCAGCCCGGCCTCCAAGGCATCGACAGTCAGGGCAAAGCCCTTAGGAATCGGGTCGAAGGCCCGTTGCCCCGCTTCGGGGGCCGAAAGGGCATATTCTTCCGGGATGGCATAGCGCCGTCAGAGGACCCCTACCGAGGACTCATCTAGGGTGGAATCTTGATCGTGCGGCTACATAATGACCTCTAGCGCACGCGCCGCTTCCCTACCGGAGGAAGGGCTGGAAGGGGGAGATGAGGGAAGAGCGACGACACGGGTAGTGACAGAGGGGAGGAAGAGGAAGAAGTGGATGAGGAGGAGGTGGAAGGAAGAGCCATCGTGGTAATCGACTACGACGGAGGAATCGATCAAGGGAGGCAAGGCACCAAGCCAAAAGGAAAAACTCGAGGAAGACAACAACAGTAACTCGAGAGAGAGAGAAACCTCACGATGAAAAGCGATAGAGTGTCGCGGGCTCTCTATTTATAGAAAAGGGGCCTCGCCTTTCGCCCGAGGGGGCGATAAAGATGACGCCGCACACACCGCCTAACACGACGGCACCCAAGCGCCGCCCAATATTAATGAGGAGCCGACGGTCCACCGCCTGTAAGCACTTACTCGCACGCCACGACTCGATTCCAAAGAACGCACTATCGCGAACCGCTTTCGCATAGCGACGTTCGGTTATTCAGGTCTTGAGCGCGCCGACCATCGGTTTCTAGGTCTTGAGCGCGCTCGACCATTGGTTTCGGTCTTGAGCGCGGCCGATTCATCCCGAACGCGGTTCGATGATATGTTTCGGTCTGGTCTGCGGGCCTCGACTTACTACCGGACGGCGGCAAACGGGATTTGAGTGTCGCCGATCTTTATCCAACGGCGTCGTTATCATGGTTTTCCAAGGTCTTGTGCGCGCCTCGACCACGGCGTTCGAGCGGTGTCGCCGATCTTATCCCGAACTACGCTCGATGGTTTTCTGGTCTTGTGCGGCTCGACTTACTACCTGTTCTAAGAAACGGATTTGAGTGTCGCCTCGATCCTTTATCCCGAACGACGGTTCGGTTATCATGGTTTTCTAAGGTCTTGTGCGGGCCTCGACCCCTTACTACCGGACGGCGGTTCGGCAAACGGGGATTTGAGTGTCGCCTCGATCCTTTATCCCGAACGGCGGTTCGGTTATCATGGTTTTCCAAGGTCTTGAGCGGCGGCTCGACCACTGGTTTCCTGGGTCTTGAGCGGCGGCTCGACCCCTCATCCCGAACGGCGGTTCGGATGATATGTTTCTCAAGGTCTTGTGCGGGCCTCGACCCCTTACTACCGGACGGCGGTTCGGCAAACGGGGATTTGAGTGTCGCCTCGATCCTTTATCCCGAACGGCGGTTCGGTTATCATGGTTTTCCAAGGTCTTGTGCGGGCCTCGACCCCTTACTACCGGACGGCGGTTCGGCAAACGGGGATTTGAGTGTCGCCTCGATCCTTTATCCCGAACGGCGGTTCGGTTATCAAGGTCTTGAGCGGCGGCTCGACCATGGGTTTTCTGGTCTTGAGGTTCCTCGACCCCTTATCCCGAACGGCGGTTCGGATATTATGGTTTACATGGTCTTGAGGTTCTCGACCATCGGTTTCTGGGTCTTGAGGCTCCTCGACCCTATGTTCGATATTATGGTTTACATGGTCTTGAGGTTCCTCGACCATCGGTTTTCTGGGTCTTGAGGTTCCTCGACCCCTTATCCCGAATAGTGGTTCGGTTACATGGTTTGGGCGGGTCTCAACCCTCGGTTTTCTGGGTCATGAGCGACGGCTCGACCCCTTATCCCGATCGGCAATTCGGTCATTATATTCTCGGACGGCATGTGGACTCCGCCTCTGGCACAATGATTCAGTCAAGTTATGATACGACAGGCAGAACCTCCGCCCGAGATCTCAGTCGACCGTTCGATAGCAACCGGGTTTCTCCGAGCACCACCCCCCAACCCTCAAAGACCGTCCCGCAGGAGTGGCTTTTTGAGGGGGGGTAATGTTAGGGGTATTAAATATGACGCGACATCTGGACCTGGTCGTACACCCGGATGACGTCATCGCCCCTCCTACGCTCCATTACTCCTACGATTTGATCGCTCGACGTCGCTTCTCCTCTGCTTCGCCCCAACTACCCGCCAAGTTGACCACGGCACCGGCCAGCGAGGTCAGGTCCGTACCCCACCCGCAGACGTAACCAGAAGCTTGCCATCCGTCCGACCTATTTAAGCCGAATGGGTAAGACAGGCAAGAAAGCGAGGGGGAAAAAACACTCAGAGAGGTGAGTAGACTCGAAACCCTGAACACATTCCGGGGAGCTCGGCCGACGGACGAGGGCTAACTTGAGCGTCGGAGGGGTCGGGCGGAGCACCCTCCGACCCGCCTTGCTGCAGGTCTCGTTCCCGACGATCGGCGTGGAGCTGCCACTCGGAGGCGCCAGGCGGGAGCGGGAGCCATCGACGGGCCCGAACCATACCGTGACGACCCTCCGGTTCCCGGATTCTACGCCGCACGCCCCAGGGTCACGGTAAAAAGTTGTTTCCCATAACAGTAAGGATCTCATATTTCTTTAAAAAAAAACCTGCTTTGTAGTGGAAATAAATACAATTTCCGCAGCTAAGTATATATCCCAATAACTATTTCTCTCTCTTTTTTTTTTCATACGTGGGTTGCTACTGTTCTTCTTATCCATTTCCTTGTTGTTTGTTTTTTCCTTTCTTTTTTGAATAAAAATGAAAAATATTATGTAAGTAGATTGATGTCTTTCAAAAAAAAAAAATTTGTTTCATGTTGTACTTTCATGGAAGCAATGTGTTATAATCTATTGTACTCTTATATTGGTTCATTAGTTTCAAATATATATATATATATATATATATTTTAATTCTAATGATCTCATTACAAGGAGAATCATATTCTCAATAAAATATTTTCAGTTCTTAATAATATTGATAGAGAAACAGTAGGTGAGACATCAAGCTTGGGTGAAGGTCATTTGCCAAATAGCTCAGAAGCTTTTTCAATAAATTTGAATGACCCATTTTATTGTGATGAAAATAATGATAGTGGTGATGTCTTCAAAAAATGAATTGGCTAAACAAAATTACAAGAAAATTGATACACTACTAGGATGCTTAAAAATCTATAAAAATAATAAAAAAACCTCTAAAATGGAAAATCAATAACATATGTTCATAAGTATCATATTTAATGTTTTCTTAAAAATTTGAGATCAATAATACATCTATTTTTGAATTTTTCTCAATAACAGTGCATCACCTATTAGGAAAAATCTTTTGAATTAATTTTTTTACATATATTGTTGACCTATTTAGAAGCTCAAATGTGAAAAAAAAAATATTACATGGATGCTTTATAATTTTTTAGAAATAGAAAAAAAATTAGAAAAACACTCTATTTAGCTGCTCAAAAATTCATAAAATATCAAAAAAAAATTCTCTAAAATGAAAAACCAGTGACATATGTCCATAAGTGTCCTATTCACAACATTTCTAAAAATTTAAGATCATTTTAAATAATACATCTCTATGATGTTTAAAAGCTATAGAGTACACTACAACAACACAATGGAATAGGAAGCACTTAGTAATGAAAGGTTGTATAACATAAGTCACTGTACAATGCACCCATCCAAGTTAAATTGATTTTTTTTATTTAGTTTAATCCAATTTAAACCCAAATGATTTTTCAAGGTTTACATTACCTTTTTAAAAAGTAGAGGTGCTGTTCATGCATTTTCTTTTCAAAATAAGGGCGTTCTATAGAAAAAGTCAAAATTAGAATTCTTGAATTCGTCCTCACCTTTTACCTTTTAATAATTTATGATATTTTTAGAATCTTGAAGATATCATTTTTTTTTTGAGAGAAAAGAAAAAAAATGAGTGTGACCTCTCTTCTGCACTGCTGACTCGATGTCCATACGTGGATCGGCACTTCATTGCAATGATTTGTCACGCTCTCTCAAAACCTATTCACTTTGCAGATTTTGTTCTTTTTTCTGTGCCCGTAATCCATGAATCCAGGAATCCAGGTGTTGACAGGATGGTGCGTCCAGCTTGTCCTCGCATGCTTAAAGAACACCTCATTCCATGCTTACCCAAACTGGCGTCCCACAAAGCTCATTATCAAACAGTATTAGGCATCATCATCATGTACAACACAAAGCAAGCTTAAAGGCTATTTTGTTGAACCATGTGGTGAGAAATAGTTGGCGGTGTAGTCTCCATCGAGGAGACGACCACCTTCCATTAGCATAAGCTAAGACGCACTTATCTCTTCACTTTCTCGGTGAGATCATGGCTAGCCTCGACTAAAGCGCAGCGGGCGCGTGGATGCGTCGTAAGCAGTCCGGACTCGCCGGTTTCCTCCAATCTATCATTTCATCCTCGGACTTGTCAAGATATGGATGCGTCACTCACACTTAATCCTTGAAAGAGGCTTGATGAACACCCACTGTAGTCGAACTCTATCATTTCAGCACCAGGCTCGACTCGCGCCGCACAGGCACGCCGTAAGGTGGCCAATCCTAAAAGGCACCTAAATGATAGCAAGCCCAGTGCTAAAGTTTATGCTTCTGGAAAGGACGTGCCATCGATCACTATCGAGTACGGTATGAGCTTGTTATCATACTCGTGCTTCGTCTTTTTCTCATCACCGATCGACGAGGCGACAGCTTATATATAGTCAGATATTCTCGATTGCTCCTGCTATAGTGGAAGCTATGGGTGAGGCGACGCACGCGAAGTTTGGCTTGGGAACTCTGGATGATGACGGCTGGAAGAAGGGGCCGTGGACTGCACAAGAGGATAAGCTCCTCGTGGAGCATGTCAACCTCCATGGTGATGGAAAATGGAACCCGGTCTCCAAGTTGACAGGTAATCAATCATCTTTGGTCTCTGTATTGAGTACAGTCGACTGCGTTGCTTTCATTTCTTACGTGCTGCTGAACTTGTTGTTCTGCTGCTGCTGGTTTTTGCACTGCAGGTCTGAGGAGTGGGAAGAGTTGCAGGCTGAGGTGGGTGAACTACCTGAGGCCTGACCTCAAGAGGGGGAATATTACTCCACAGGAGGAGAACGTCATTCAAGAGCTGCATGCCCTGTGGGGAAACAGGTATTCGCTGTCAGAAACAACCTTTTCGAATGCTGTCGTCTTCATCTTCGCGTGCGTCTGCGTAGGTGGTCCACCATCGCCCGAAGCCTCCCAGGGAGGACCGACAACGAGATCAAGAACTACTGGAGGACCCATTTCAAGAAGAGCAAGCCGTCAAAGAACTTGGAGAAGGCGAGAGCGAGATTCCTCGTCAGGCAGCGGCAGGAGGACCAACAGCGCCCGGACGCCGCCGGGCAGCAACAAGCGGACGCGAGAGCGTTCACGGAGCAAGCCACGCCGGTGGAAGACGTGGAGGAGATGACCTACATGAACTCGGTGGCCTGCATGCTTCACGGCGGCGGCTTCGACGGCTACCTGAGCGACGGCTCCACCGAGGAGGGCTCGTGGGGAAGCCTGTGGAATCTCGCTGACGCACCCGATGACACATAGGGCGGTTCTCGTGGCACTTCTCGATGTCAAGTACTCGAGTCTTTGCTGACAACGATACGCATGGAGAGTGATAATATATATGTTCCATAAAGAGATTAGAACGAGGCCGAAGCATCTCCGAGAAACATGTGGCCCGATATCTCGAGCAACTTTACTTTGCGATGCCACATCTTTGGTCATTAGAGAAATCAAAATGGCTACGGTGGAGGTGACTGTAATTGACGACGACGGGAAGCACTAAATAAGTAGTACTAACATCTTTAAGCATCTTTGCCACTCAAAAAAAGCTTACTAGAATATATATATCAGTGATGATTAAAAAAACCAGCACCACAAATATGAAAGTACGACGGGCCCAGCCCAGTCACCCGTTGGATCAAATCATGCTCGAGTCCATGTCATCGTATTTTTCAAATGCAGATTCGGGTTTTTGTATATCATGTCCACTTAAAAGTTTGGAGTGTTATCTGATAAATTTATTCTTGAAATATTAATTTAGTTTTGATATACTGGAGCATATCACATGCCTTATCTTAGAAAGCCAGAAAACATAAAGAAGCACAAGATACACTCGTGCAAGTATCGTCATCATAATCGATCAGGTATACAAGCATGATGTCACTCTCCCAAGTGCCAATTCGGGGAGAGCTTTGGGAACGTACGGACGCCCATTGCACACGGTTCGAAAAGCCCCGAGCTCATGCAGCTTCTCTCACACGTGTCCCGGTGCATGCTCATCCCCACCCTGCCCGAGAAGTTGGCAGCCATCTAAGGATAGTGGAGTAAAGCTTTTCTTGTTGCCGGCTTCTGTGGTTTTAGAGCCTTCAATGAGCAGCGGTGGAGTGTTCATCTTCCTCGAGATGGCTCGGACGGCGGGAAGGAACGATGTTTCTCAACTTCATAATGTACATAATCGTGATAGGCTTCGCGAGCTGGAACCTCAACCATGCCGTCCAAGGAGCAGCCTCCAAGCTCGCCGGAGGAAACCACATAAGAGCAAGGAGGATAGCCTTGCAGCCGCGGCCGTTTCGTCCATCATCGAACGGGCGATTACCACCTTAGCCTTCGGGGACATAGTTCTCTCTATCATCGCCTTTGATGCTTAGTTCGATTGAACTGCTAATAAGAAGCGTGCATTATCTTGATACAGATCGGGGTGCAAGGAGATCAACATCGAAGGCTACCGAGGGTGGTGGCTGCGAGTCCTCGAGGCCTTCACCGTAATCCTCGACTACGGGGTGGACGGTGGAGGTACAGAGGTCAAAGGAACCAGAGATTAGGGTCTCATGGGAATCTAATAAGATGAACACTGAAGTTTTATTTCATTAATTAGATTAATGAAATAAAAATAGTTATGATCATGATTTGAACTCGTAATATATAAGAAATGAAATAAAAAAATAATTGTTATTCTGATTTGAACTCTAGACCCAATTGAATTAAAACTATATGGCTAACATATCTTTTCATATAATATGACTAATACATCATACTTTTCCATATTAATATATGATTCTTTAGAAATATTTCATATAATATGATTGATGTATCTTGTCTTTCTATATTATACGGCATAATAGTTGATGTATCATCCATTAGAAATATAAAATTGATGGCGATGAAGCCGACGAGGTTGAAATCAGTCTAATACGATTCAAGCTTCCGTATAAAAAAGGATGAGGTGACCGTACGTTTCACGATTGATTTGTACGAATACCAAGATCAAGTAGGCTTCGTAATTTGATCTCTCTGATATCGAACTCAATCTCAACAAAGGTGGAGTAGATTTAATAAAAAAAATTAATTTTGATTATTCTACCTAAGATAGCTTTTTATTTTAATGTGTACGGTGACAAGACATAAACTCATGGATACGGTCACTAAGCCTAAGCCTAGGCGCTTCCATCACATACTAAAACTTTCCCAAAAGAGTTGTTCGACTAATCTAACTAGTCATTATTTATTGAGAACACCTTCGACTTAGTTTTATAAGTTCATCTTTTTCTAATGGTGAGGTGACTAAGATTGACATAAGAAGGACCTCCTTCAGTTTAGATAACTAAAATATGTACTAATAGATATCGACAGTGTATAACTAAAAGGTTGAATACATATATCAACAACATATAACTGAAAGAAAGGTCAAACATACACATTAATAATACGCAATCGAAAGATCGAATATACATATTGACAATGCACAACCAAAAGGTTGAATGCATATATCAATGATGCGTAACTGAAAAGGCAAATAAACATATCAACAATGTGCAATCGAAAGGTCGAATGCGCACATCGACAACATATAGTTGAAAGCCTGAAGCATAGCCAAAAGCCCATATTTGCACATCAACAACATGCAATCCAAAGGCCTAATTCGCATAGCACAACTAAAAAATCAAATAGGCATATCGACGATGTACAACTAAAAAATTGACACCCCAATCGAACACCAATCAACTCCTCTAGAATGCCATAGTGTTGATCGAAATCACTTCTCGACTTGATAGTGTTACGCTCAAATAAGCCAAGAAGCAAGGGGCTAGTGATAGGTAGCAAATGACATGGTTGATATTTCACTATGAAGGTGGCTCGTGAATGCTATGTGACTATGTGGCCTCACCTTGTCCTCTCAAGTCCACATTGATGGAGAATAAAAGGATTGGCAACAAACAATAACTTTTGTATATGAACAAATACTAACAGGCCGTAACACATAGCGGAATTAAACAAAAATCACAATCAAATAGAACACCAAGATTTACGTGGAAAACTCCTTCAACGTGAAGGGTAAAAACCACGGGGCAAATCAGAGAAAATCCACTATAGAAATAATGAATGTATAATTCTCGAATCTCTTGCCCAAAACTCAAACAACAATCACAAGAGAATAACTGGGATACAAGGATCACGTCACTGTGCACAATATCCAAAACCTCCTCAAGTAATCACAGAAGAATTCACTGAAGATCTGATCTAACCTGAGATGAGAAACTGTTTGGATGAGTGAGAACAATTTCTGTGCTTTTCTTGACTTCTTCCCTTTCTTTTTCTCTTATTTTTTTTGTCCTTTTCTCATCTCTTTGAATCCCTAATGTTGCTGCGAAGTTTCTGCCCTTTGCTGCGATGTTTTGATCTATATTTCGCAGCCACCATTAGCCCCTATTTAAACTAAAATTTAGATTAAGTTAGGGTTTAGGAAAAAGAAGTGGGCTGTAGGCTTAAAAAGCCCATATGGCCTGAATTTGGCTTTATCAGCCCAACAACCTCCCCCTTCAGCCCATAAGGGAGGTTATCCCATGACTCCTCAGTGTAAATCCATGCCGACCAACTGTCGGCACATCTCCTGTCTCTCTTTTGGTAAAGTTTTTATCAACATGTCTGCTCCATTATCATCTGTATGAATTTTCTGAAGTTGCAACAGTTTCTCTTCAAGTACATTTCAAATCCAGTGATATCTGACATCTATATGCTTTGACTTGGAATGAAAAGCTGGGTTCTTACATAAATGGATGGCACTCTAGCTGTCACAATACACCACATAGTTTTCCTGTTTCAGCCCTAATTCTTGTAAGAATTCTTTCATCCATAACATTTCTTTACAAACCTCTGTAGCAGCAATATATTCTGCCTCTGTGGTGGAGAGAGCAATACACCTTTGCAATCTGGATTGCCATGACAGCCTCCCCACAAAAGTAAGTACAAAACGTAATGTAGATTTCCTTGTATCAATATCTCTGGTCATATCTGTATCTGTATAACTCACTAACACAGATGGTCCACCTCCAAAGCTTAAACAAACCTTAGAGCTTCCTCTGAGATATCTCAATATCCACTTCACTGCTGCTCAGTGCTCTTTGCCTGGATTTGCAAGAAATCTGCTAGTAACACCCACTGCATATGCGATGTCCGCCTGCATATACCATTGCATACATTAAACTTCCAACCAAGCATTAGGAACCTTTTGCATTTTCTCCTTCTCTTCATCACTTGACGGACTGCATTGCGAGCATAACTTGAAGTGACTGAAGAGGAGAACCAATCGCTTTGCATTGCTCATACTGAACCTTTCTAATACCTTCTCGATGTATTTCTTCTATGACAACCAAATCTTCTTGTTTTTCCTATCACGAGAAATCTGCATGCCCAGTATTTGCTTTGCTGGCCCCATGTTCTTCATTGCAAATGACTCACTCAGTTCCTTCTTCAACCTATTAATTATACACATATCTTTCCCAAGGATAAGCATATCATCAACATAAAGTAAGAGAATAATAAAATTCTCACCAAACCGTTTGATATACACACAATGATCTGAAGTCATTCTTTTGTATCCATTTTCTGTCATAAATGAATCAAACTTTCTGTACCACTGTCTTGGAGCTTTCTTCAATCCATACAAACTCTTTCTTAACTTGCAGACAAAATTTTCTTTACCTTTGACTTTGAAACCTTCTGGTTGCTCCATATAAATTTTCTCCTCCAAATCACCATGAAGGAAAGCTGTCTTCACATCTAACTGCTCCACCTCCAAGTCCTAGCTAGTAGCAATACCTAGAGCAACACGAATAGAAGACATTTTAACAACAGGAGAAAAAATCTCTTCAAAGTCAATACATTTCTTTTCACCAAAGCCTTTTACAACCAATCTGGCTTTATACTTTAGTTGAGAACAATATTCTTGAGTCTTCAACCTGAAAACCTACTTGTTCTTCAAGGCCTTCGTTCCCTGTGGAAGTTGTACTAAATCATATGTATGATTCTTCTGTAGAGCATCCATCTCTTCCTGCATAGCAACTAGCCACATTTTTTTCTACTCACTTTCAACTGCTTCTTGGTAACTCTTTGGTTCACCTGCATCAGTAAGCATAACATACTCATCTGTAGAATATCTTCTGGAAGGCTGACGTTGTCTAGATGATCTTCTCAACTGAGGTTCTGCGGGAAGCTGCTCCTCAACTTCTTCTTGTTCAACATGTCCTGCAGGTAGATTAATATTTGTCTTTGCACCATCTTCCTACACATCTCCCCCATCACCCTGATATACTGAAGGAATAACTGGGTCACAATCTGTTAATCCTTATGCAGAAGTCTTGGCTGGTGCCTCCTTCAAATCCTCAAGGGTTTGATCCTCGAAGAAGACCACATCTCTGCTTCTAAGCACCTTCTGCTTTTCTAGATCCCAAAGCTTGTAACTAAATTGATCATGTGAGTAGCCAAGAAAAATACATTCTTTTATCTTACCATCCAGCTTGGATCTTTCATTGTCTGGAACGTGTGCAAATGCACGACCAAACACTCTCAAATGCTTATAGGAGACATCTTTCCCTGACCAAACATGCTCTGCAACATCAGCATCTAGGGCTGTACAGGGAGATAAGTTGATCACATCAACTGCAGTCCTCAAAGCCTCATCCCAAACCTTTTTGGGTAGCTTTGCCTGTGAAAGTATACATATGATCTTTTCCATGATGGTACGATTCATCCTCTCTGTAATTGTATTATGCTAAGGTGTACCAGGAACTGTTATCTCATGTTGAATGCCGTGTGTTAGGGATATTAATATGACGTGACACCTGGTCCTGGTCGTACACCCGGATGACATCATCGCCCCTCCTGCGCTCCTCTACTCCCGTGATTGGATCGCCCGACGTCGTTTCGCCTCTGCTACGCCCCAACTACTCCCCAAGTTGACCACGGCACCGGCCTGCGGGGTCAGCTCCGTACCCCACCCGCAGACGTGACCGGAAGCATGCCATCCGTCCGACCTATTTAGGCCGAATGGGTAAGACGGGAGGGAGAAAAAACACTCAGAAAGGTGAGTAGACACGAAACCCTGAACACATTCCGGGGAGCTCGGCCGACGGACGAGGGCTAACTTGAGCGTCGGAGGGGTCGGGCGGAGCATCCTCCGACCCGCCTTGCTGCAGGTCTCCTTCCCGACGACCGGGCGTGGAGCTGCTTCTCGGAGGCGCCTGGCGGGAGCGGGAGCGGAAGCCATCGACGGGCCCGAACCATACCGCGACGACCCGGTTCCGGATTCTCGCCGACGCCCGAGTCACGGTAAAAAGTTGTTTCCGTAGCAGTTGGCGCTAGAAGGAGGGCGCGTGTCGAAGGTCTACCTGCTCCGCTCTGGACCGCACATGGACGAAAGGTCGCTTCCGGGTGGCACCTCGGCGGAGGTCCCAAGGACCTCCGAACCCTGGAGGGACGATCCTGCCGCGACCACAGATCGCTACTGGAGTTTATTTAACGATTCTGGACTTCAACCGCCGAGTCGGGTTCCTCCGCCTCTCCCTCCCGTCACGGCGGAGGCCTTTCAGGACCTCTCCCAACAGGTCCGAACCCTGACAAGTGCCGTCCAAGCCGTCCTCCCCCGCCTACTTCAGGAGGCGGGAGGGCCGAACCCCCAAAGGCCGGAACCCTTCCACCGGCACCATGAGGCGTTCCCACCGGCGCCACCTTCCTGGGGCTTCCCGCCGGTTCGGAACCCGAGCTCCCGAACTCGAACACGGACACCCGTCAGGCGAGGCGGTGTCCTCGGATTCGACGGACTTATTTGGGCTCAACCGTTCCATCGCCCCGGCGCTTGGACGAGGTGCAAAGGGACGTCCGTAAGTCCAAAGAGGAAGCGAGAGGAAGTGTCCCACCGAGTCCCGTTCTCCAAATGGCATACGGGAGTACCCAGTGCCCTTGAACTTCCGCCTCCCCTCCATCGACCTTTATGATGGAGTCAGTGATCCAGCGGATCACGTCGCCGCTTTCCGGACTCATATGGCCCTATATGGAACCTCGGACGCCTTGATGTGCCGCGCGTTCCCCACCACGTTGAAAGGATCCGCACGTACATGGTATAGCACCTTAAAAAGCGGGACGGTGACATCCTTTGAACAGCTCGCCAAGGACTTCGAGCTACATTTTTTGGCGTTTGCGCGACCGAAGCCTTCCGTCGCACTCCTCCTGGGTTTGAAGCAAAAAGAGGACGAGCCCCTCTCCCACTTTGTGCGAAGGTTTACCACAGAGGTACGGGAGTTATCTAACGCTCACCCATCGTTATTGATGCAGGCGTTTATGATGGGACTGCGACCATCAAGGTTTTGCTGGTCCTTGGTGGAGCGACCCTCCGCGTCCATCGCGGAAATGTTTCAGCGGGCAAGCCAATATGTGGCGGCCGAGTCCTGGATGACGGGAAGAAGGGAAGAGCGACCGAGGGGGCATTCGACCTCATCCCGAGCGGGAACGATGATTAGGTAGGAGTCCCTGCATCAGGGACGCCGGGCGGGGCCCCCCGACCAATACGTGCCCGGACCGCCACTTCCCCCCTTGAATGCGTCTCGGACGTAAATATTTCTCCAGATAAAGGAGCGGGGAATGCTCAAGCCGCCCCGTCCGATGAAGGGTCGGCGAGAGCTGGTCGATCATACCCGGTATTGCCGCTTCCATCGGCAAAACGGACATGACACTGAACAATGCCACGAGCTGAAGCGGCAAATCGAGGAGCTGATCCGAAGAGGTCACTTAGATCAATACCTCCAGCATCCACGGGAACCATCCCTGCACCCTGAAGGCCCTGTCGAGCAGCACATCAACGTAATCATAGGGGGACCAACCGCTGGAGGGCATAGCGCTTCGGGTCGAAAGGCTTACGCCCGTGCCGTTCCGACCGGGGAATACCACCCTCCCTCCGAGCCAGAGATCACGTTCCCCTCAGGGGACATCAGAGCAACGGAACATGATGACGTGCTGGTGGTGTCAGCCCGAATAGCCAACGCGCAGGTTCGAAGGATTATGGTCGACACTGGCAGCTCGGCCGACATCCTTTACTTCGAAGCCTTTTTGAAGCTAGGGTTGCCGAAGGAAGCCCTGAAGCCCTTGTCCTCGGCGCTCACCGGCTTTACCGGTGTTAGGGGAAACAACTTTTTACCGTGACCCCGGGGCCCACTGCGCGGGATCCAGAAACCGGGGGTCGTCTCGGTACGGTTCGGGCCCGTCGATGGCTCCTGCTCGCGCCTGTCGAGCTCTCCGAAAGGCGGCTGCGCGCTCCTCGGTCCTCGGGGGCGAGACCTGCAGCAAGGCGGGTCGGAAGCTCCGCCCGACCCCTCCGACGCCCAAGTCAAAGTCGGATGGGAGTGAGTGAGTGTTATGTAGAGAGAGAGAGAGAGAGATCCTCTGTGTGCTGGCCTGTCGGCCGGAGTTCCCCTGAGTGAGTTGCGGGGTGTCCGAGTCTACTCACCTCTCGGAGTCCTTCTGTGTGTGGAGCAAGTGTCCAGAGGAGAAAGAGATCCAATCCCAGATCCGAGATCCAGTCCTTCAGCTCAGTCCTCTCTCCCCCCTCCGGATCCCCTGCCCAATCTTACCTGTTCGGCTTAAATAGGTCGGACGAAGGGCCTGCCTGTCATGCGCGGTGGCGTGCGGGCACGACCTCGCAGTCGGTGCCGTGGTCAGCCCAGGCGGGTAGTTGGGGCGTCTTGAGAGAAGCGACGTCGGGCGGTCAAATCGCGGGTGTTAAGGGACGCAGGAGGGGCGATGACGTCATCCGAGTGTACGACCGAAGACCTGATGTCTCGTCATACTTAATACCCCTATCACTACCCCCCCCTCAAAAGGCCACTCCTGCGGGCCAATTTGGAGGGTGTTGCTCGGTAGAACCTGGTTGCCGACTGAGATCTCGGGCGGCGGTTCCACCGTGTCGTCATAATTGGCGAATCGCTGCGAGTAGGGGTCGAGGAACCTCAAGACCCGAGCGCGATCGAACCGTCGTTCGGGATATAGTGCCGAGCTACCGCTCAAGGCCTAGAATGCCGATGATCGAGCGGTCGCTCAAGATCATGTACCAGAGGGGGTCGAGGAACCTCAAGACCCAGAAAGCCATAGTCACCGAACCGTCGTCCGGGATATAGTGCCGAGCCACCGCTCAAGGCCTAGGGTGCCGATGATCGAGCCGTCGCTCAAGATCATGTGCGGCGCCGTTCGGGATAGAAGTCGAGAGCGCCGAGTTCCGTTTGCCAAGCCGGCGTCCGTGTCGGAGGTTGGGATTGCGAGTGGGCAGTTGAACGATGTGTGAGCACGCTCGAGGTAAGGGCGGCGATGTCAAGTCTTCTGCACGACCGTCGTTGGGTACTAGGGGTCGAGGTCACGCACACGACGTGAAAAATCACGATAGCCGAACTGCCGTTCGGGAGGTGTGTGGCCGAGCTGCTGCTCAGGGCCTAAGAAACCAGAGTAGCCGAACTGCCGTTCGGGATAAAAGTGGAGGTCGAGGAGACGCCCGATTTTCCTTGCCAAGCCGACGTCCGGAAGTCAGGGGTTAAGACGCGCAAGGTCCTCCCTGCTTGACCCGTCATTTTGGTGCAAGGGTCGAGGTCACGCATGCGACACGAAACATAATAGTCGAACCGTCGTTCGGGATGAAAAGGGGAGGTCGAGGAGACGCCCGATTTTCCTTGCCAAGCCGACGTCCGGAAGTCAGGGGTTAAGACGCGCAAGGTCCTCCCTGCTTACCGACCCGTCATTTTGGTGCAAGGGGTCGAGGTCACGCACACGACCTGAGAAAACATAATAGCCGAACCGTCGTTCGGGATGAAGGAAGGGGGGTCGAGGAGACGCCCGATCCCCGTTGCCAAGCCGTCGTCGGGTAATCAAGGGCCGGAACTTGCGCTGGACCCGTAAGACCAATGGTCGAGCAACGCCGAGACCATGTACCGAAACGGCCGTTGGGGTAAGCGGCGATGTTCAACTTCCTCCTTACCGACATGTCGCTTGGCAAAGGGGGCCGAGGTCACGCACACGACGTGGCCCAGAATTCCAGTGGTCGAGCCATCGCTTGAGACCTAGAAGAACTGTGTCGCCGAGCCATCGCTCGGGATGTGTGGCCGAGCTCCGCTCAAGGCCTAGAATACCAGAATCGCCGAATCGCCTTCGGGATGGGGGGCCGAGGCGCCGCTCAAGGTGCTCAAGACCTAGAAAGCCAGAATCGCCGAATCGCCTTCGGGATGGGGGGCCGGGGCGCCGCTCAAGGCCCAGAACACCAGTGGTCGAGCTGCTGCTCAAGACCTAGGAAGCCAGGATCGCCGAATCGCCTTCGGGATGGGGGGCCGAGGCGCCGCTCAAGGCCCAAAACACCAGTGGTCGAGCTGCTGCTCAAGACCTAGAAAGCCGAACCGCCGCGGTGCCGCTTCGAAAAACGGCTCGCGATAGTGCGGTTGCTGGAATCGAGGAGCCGCTGGCGTGCGGGAGAAGTTTCTTACCTGGGGGGGGGTGTACACGTCAGCTCTTCATTAATATGACGCCGGCGCTTCGACTGCCCGATGTGATGCTATTGGGCGGTGTGGCGGTGTCATCTTGTCGCCTCGGGAGGCGAAAGGTCGAGCCCTGTTTTCTATAAATAGGAGCCCGCGTCTCTGTCACTTTATCGTGAGTTTCCATCTCTTGTCCTGCCGTCGTCCTCCTTCAAGTTTTCTCCATAGGCTCCGGTGCCTTTTACCTTCTTTCAGCCGATCTCTTCCAGTATAGGTTAGTGTGCGATGGGTCTTCCTTCCACTTCCTCTTCCTCTGCTTCTTCCTCCTCCTCTCCGTCAGTTACAACCCGCCGCCTCTCGCTCTCTCTCGCTCAACCCTTCTTCTCGATGGCAGGCGCGTGCGTTAGAGGCCTTAATGTGGCCGCATGACCAAGACTCTATCTTGGATGCGCGTATGGTGGGGATACTCCGGCGGCGCTACGGCATCCCGGAGGAGTTCAATCTCCTGGCCGCTGAAGCGGGACAGCGGGCTTTTGACCCAGTTCCCAAGGGCTTTGCCCTGACCGCCGATGCCCTAGAGGCCGGCCTGCGCCTTCCCTGCACCCAATCATCGTGTCTGCATCTCCTGTGGCGTATTTCGCCTTCCCAGTTACTCCCAACTCTGGCGGTATTTGGTGGCTTTCACAGGGAATGCCATTACGCCAATATCGCCCCGACCATAACCTCTTCCTCTCCTTTCGCCTCTTCAAGGGGTGGGGGCTACTTCACAGCCGCACGACGGGGTTTGAGTTAGAGGCGCCCCACCAATAACAAAGGGTGGAAGAGGCGCTTCTTTTTGTCGATGCCAAGAGGTGGGGTTTTGGGGTTCGGTGGTCGTCGAGGACCATCGATAACACTGCCCCGGGCGAGTGCCGAGGAGCGCTCACCTTGAGCGAGGTAATCCTCCCTTCCTCTGAAGCCATCCGAAACATGTCGGGCGGTGGTGGTGGAGGCGGACTAATCGCGCCCTCGGGTAGGCCGTCGTTGTTTCGCCTTTCTTTTGTATTGCTGTCATACTCTATCTTCGACATATCTATTGTTCTTTGCGGGATGGTGAACCTGCGGTCCTTCCACGACTCGGGTGCTCAGAGGACCATCTCCGCTCTCCGGCGGTCTCAAGCGGGCGGGGTGGCTCCCGCGTGCCAAGAGGCGCCGAAGAGGCGAGGTCCAGGGCGTGGTGGACTGGGCGCGCCGCGGCCGTGCGGCGTGGCGTCGGCGGCCGGGAACCAGCCCTTCGCCGAGAGCTGGTCCCGACCAAAGGCGGCCGAGCGGCCGGGAACCAGGCCGAACCTGGTCCAAGGCAAAGGCAGGCAAGGGAAGGCGGCGGGCCAAGCCCATGCGGAGCCGTTCCTTTCCCGAATGATGGGGAGGTCGCCGGGGCCGAGGGCGACCCTCTCGTGGCCCGGTGGCATGGGCTGTGCGGGGGGGACAAGGTGTGGGTCGGGGGAGAGCCCTCGGCCCGCTACCTCCGGGGGGCGCTCCATCCCGACATGGCTCGGGATCTATACACGCTCCCCACGGAAGCGCTGTTTGCCAAGTCTGCCAAGTCGGTGTTGTGGGTAAGCACCGTTTTGTGCGTATCCTCTTGGCTAAGCTCTGTTTGTCACTTTCAACTTTCTTCTTTCTTGTGCAGAACCTCCACTACACCACGGCCCTCCTCGACCGGGTGCATGACTCTGGTCGCCTGGTTCATGGCCTGGGCGAGCGCAACTTGGAGTTGCGCCGCCAGCTCGAGAGCCAGCGGAGTCGGGCGAGGCGGTTGCTGCTGCCGAGCAGCGGGCGGCGGACATGGGCGCGGAAGTTACGCGTCTGACCGCCGAGCTCGAGGCTGCCTCGGCCACCGAGGCGGGGCTGCAGAAGCACCTCCGGATGTTGAAGCTGGAGAACCGCCTCCGGATGGAGGAGGCCTCGGGATTGGCCGCCAAGCTGACCTCGAGGGAAGCCGAGCTGAAGGCGGCCGGGGAAGCCCTTGCGCGGCGGAAGAGTCGGCGAGAAGGACGGGAGGCGGATCGGCGCCTATAAGAAGTCGGAGGGCTTCCTCCTCGGCTGGGCCGGACGGGCCGTGTATCGTATGAGTATGGGTACAAAGTTGCCACTGGCCGGTTCGAGCATGTCCTCCGGGCTCGGCGGTCGAGAGAATCCCTTCGCCTCATGCCCGAAGATCGGAATTCGACATGCACTGGCGAGGTTCCCTTCGGCAACTGACCTTCCGGCTGCGGCACGAAGACCTCTTTTCTTATTTTGGAGGGCTTTCCCTTACTTTTTGTGATACTTCTTCCCCACTAGGGCCCATTTTGTAATCAAAACTCTTTGATAATATAAACTTGCTTTCTCAATACAATCTCGACTTCTTTCTAATGGCACAGTGCGGTATTGACTTACTTCCGTTTGTCCTTAGACAAAATATTTCTTAAGGTTGTGGGCGTTCCAAGTCCTCGAGGCTGCTGCCCGATCATAGTCGCGGCCGGCGTTCGGTCGGACTACTTGGATTACTCGGTGAGGCCTTCCCACTTGGGTGCAAGCTTGCCCCTTGCGTGGCGGGGTCGCTCATACGCGCTGCGTAGGACTAAGTCGCCCATGCCGAGGGGTCGAGGGCGCACCCTCTTGTTGTAACTCCTGGCCACACTTCTGTTGTACGCCAGTATTTTTACGTGTGCGTTAGCCCTGCGCTCTTCTAGCAGGTCTAGGCCAGCCCGAACTCCCTGGGCCGAGGTGGACTCCTCGTAGTTCTCCACCCGGAATGTTGGGATGACCAACTCGGCTGGTAGGACTGCTTCCACGCCGAATGCAAGGCTGTAAGGGGACTCACCCGAAGCCGTCTTCGGGGTAGTCCGCAGAGACCATAGGATGTTCGGGAGCTCGTCGACCCAGCTCGATCGGGCTTCCAGAGTCCTTTTCCTAAGTCCATCCAGTATAGATCGGTTGGTTACCTCGGCGAGCCCGTTGGTCTGGGGGTGGGCCACCGAGCTAAACCTCAGCTGGATGTGATAAGTTGCGCAGAACTCCGAAAACCGAGTGCTGGCGAACTGGGTTCCGTTATCGGTGATGATAACGTTGGGCAGACCGAATCGGGTCACGATGTTCTTCCATACGAACTGCTCGACCCGTTCGGCTGTAATGGTTGCCAAGGGCTCGGCTTCCACCCACTTGGTGAAATAGTCTATCCCCACGATGATGTGCCTCCGCTGGCGGGCGGGAATGGCCCCAAAGGTCCATCCCCATTGGCGAAGGGCGGCGCAATCCATGGAGGCGGCGGGACGCGAGGAGCCTGCGGGCGCGAACTGGCGCTGGCAAGTGTCGCACCGCCGCACGAAAGCCTTGGCGTCTCGGTGCAGCGTAGGCCAGTAGTAGCCCTGGCGCAGTATTTTGAAGGCCAGAGTTCGGCCGCCCATATGCTCCCCACAAATCCCGCCGTGGACCTCGGCGAGAATCACTTCCGCCTCATCGGGATCTAAGCATCGTAGTAGGGGGTGGGAAAATGACCTTTTGTAGAGTCGGTCGCCGATTTCGCAATACCACGCCTGAGTTCGGCGGAGCCGCGTGCCTTGACCTCATCCGTGGCGGGATCCTCGCGTTTGTACGAGTACTTCCACGAATCCATGTTGGTGGGGTGGTCGGGACTCGGGATCCCCGATCTCCATGATGGCGACCGATCGGTGTGTCGACTCTTCGACCTCGGGGTGCTCCTGCAGGTCGGCTCGAGGCCAATTTCGCGAGCTGGTCCGCTCGTTGCAGGACACAGGCACCCTGGACAGAGTGAAGCGTGGAAAGTTAGAGGTCTGGGCTTTTACCTCGGTTAGGTATCGGGACATGGTCGAGTCCCGCGCCCGATACTCTCCACCAACTTGCTCGGCGACAAGTTGGGAATCCGTGAGAATGTGGACTGCTCCTAGTTGCATCTCGGCCGCCAAACGGAGGCCTGCCAACAGTGCCTCGTATTCGGCCTCATTGTTTGTGGCCGCAAAACCGAAGCGGAGGGAACGCTCGAAAGAGTGTCCGTCGGGGTCCTCCAGAATGAGTCCGGCGCCGGCTCCCCTGGAGGTGGATGACCCGTCCACGTGCAGCATCCAGTCTCGGTGGATCTGCTCTACGCTTTCAGCTTCCGGTGGTGTCAACTCCGAGATAAAGTCGGCCAAAGCCTGGGCCTTGATGGCTGTTCTCGGCTTGTAGCAGAGGTCGAACTCGGATAGCTCCACCGACCACTTTAGGAGGCGCCCTGCTACGTCAAACTTAGAAAGAACTTGACGCAGGGGTTGTTCGGTCGATACCTCGATCGTATGGGCTTGGAAGTAGGGGCGTAGCTTCCGAGCCGCTAGGATGAGTGCCAATGCCGACCTTTCAATGGGAGGATAGCGCGCTCGGCCCCGCGACGTGGCTGGTGTAGTAATCGGGGTGCTGGGCCTGGGGGGCTTCTTCCACAAGCAGCGAGCTCACTGCTTGCTTTGATGCCGCCAGGTAGAGGGTAGGCTTCACCGGCGCCGCCACCGAGATAAGTCGGGGTAGGTCGGACAAGTCTTTGCCGGGCTGCAAAGGCTTCCTCGCACTCTGCCGTCCATTGGAAGTTCTTCGGGTCTTTGAGGACTCGGAAGAAAGGAAGGCACTTATCCCCCGACCGGGATAGAAACCGGGACAGAGCCGCTATCCTTCCGTTAAGGCATTGAAGCTCCTTAACTGTGCTCGGAGATCTCATGTTGGTGAGAGCTCGGATCTTCTCGGGGTTGGCATCAATTCCTCTCTCATGTATGATGAACCCGAGGAACTTGCCCGATGTCACGCCAAAGACACACTTGGCCGGATTAAGGCGCATCCCATACCTTCTCAGTGTGGCGAAGGTTTCCCGCAGGTCGTCGAGGTGAGCAGCCCCTGTTCGGCTTTTCACGATCATATCGTCAACGTAGCCCTCCATGTTTCGCCCTATTTGTCGGGCGAATACCTTGTTCACCATTCTTTGGTAGGTGGCGCCTGCGTTCTTTAACCCGAAGGGCATAACTTTGTAGAAGTAGGCTCCTTGGGGTGTGTGGAAGGCTGTATGTTGCCGATCCTCGGGGGCCATCCGGATCTGGTTGTAACCGGAGTAGGCGTCCATGAAGGAGAAGCGAGCGTACCCAGCGGTTGAGTCGACCAGTTGGTCGATCCTAGGTAGGGGGAAGCAATCCTTCGGGCAAGCTCGATTCAGATCGGTGTAGTCAACACACATCCTCCAGCTTCCATTAGGCTTTTTGACGAGGACTACATTGGACAGCCACTGGGGGTACCGGACCTCCTCAATGAAGTCAGACGCCAAAAGCCTATCAACTTCTTTCTGCACAGCTTGCTGGCGTTCGAGGGACTGAGGCCGGGGTCTCTGTCTCACCGAGCGAGCGGTCGGAGAAATGTGTAGATGGTCTTTGGCGACTTGGTCGATTCGGGAGGTCGGCGCCGACCAGGCGAAGACATCGGCGCTTTCTGGAGGAGGCGATGAGTTGCGCCGCTCTCGATCTCGAGTCGAGCCAATCCCGGTATCGATCGGGGCGGTCATCTTGTAGCGGAATATTAACGCCGGAGTTGTTGGCTCGGGATGCTCGGTCGGTGCGTCCGCGTGGGTCTTCGAGGGCGCTCGGCCTTTTCCTCTTGCCCGAGGTCGCCGTCAAGTAGCACCTTCTGAGGATCTCCCGCACCTCCCGACTCCGGCGGTGGGAACTTCGTCCGGTGGTATGTAGACGAACGGCCCTTAGCACTGTTGAGGTGGGTCGACCCGAGGATGGCGTTGTATGCTGTAGGGAGGTCGACCACCGGAAAAGTAACCAGCAGCGTCTTGGCCTTGAGGAATCGCCGAGGGTCAATGGTAGGGTTCTGACACCCGGCGAGATTGAGTCGCGATGAAGCCTGTGAGCGCCGAGTGTAAAAGGCTTGGGGCTTCGCCAGCCCCAACCGAAAAGGCCTCGAAGTAGAGGATGTCGGCGAGCTGCGATGTCGACCATATACGTCGGACACGGCGTTGGCAATTCGGGCCGACACCACCGGCATCGTCGTGCTCTGTTGCTCCCATATCCCCGAGGAAGGTGATCTCCGGCTCGGAGGAGGGTGATATTCCGGTCATAGCGGCTCGGGCGTAAGCCCTTCGACCCGAGGCGCTGTGTCCTCCAGCGGCAGGTCCCCCGGTGATTACGTCGATGTGTTGCTCGACCGGGCCCTCGGGGCGCAGGGACGATGCCCGCGGGTGCTGAAGGTATTGATCGAGGTGACCTCTTCGGATCAGCTCTTCAATTTGCCGCTTCAGCTCGTAGCATTGCTCCGTGTCATGTCCATTTTGCCGATGGAAGCGGCAATACCGGGTGCTATCGGCCAGCTGTCGCCGGCCCTTCATCTGGGGCGGCGGCCTGAGCATTCCCCGCTCCTTTATTTGGAGGAATATTTGCGTCCGAGACGCCTTGAGGAGGTGGCGGCTCGGCCGCGTATGGGTCGGGGCGGCCCATGCGGCGCCCTTGGTGTGGGGACTCCCGCCTGGTTGTCGGTCCCGATCGGGATGGATTAGGAGGCCCCCTTGGTCGTTCTTCCTTCCTTCCCGACATCCAGGATTCGGCCGCCACGTATTGACTCGCCCGCTGGAACATCTCCGCGATGGACATGGGGGGTCGTTCCACCAAGGACCAGCAGAATCTCGACGGTCGGAGTCCCATCATAAATGCCTGCACCAATAATGATGGGTGAGCATCCGACAACTCCCTTACCTCCGTGGTGAACCTTCGCACGAAGTGGGAGAGGGGTTCGTCCTCCTTTTGCTTCAACCCCAGGAGGAGCGCGACAGAAGGCTTTGGTCGCGCAAATGCCAAAAAGCGTAGCTCGAAGTCCTTGGCGAGCTGTTCAAAGGATGTCACCGACCCGCTTTTTAAGGTACTGTACCATGTACGGGCGGTTCCTTTCAACGTGGTGGGGAACGCCCTGCACATCAAGGCGTCCGAAGTTCCATAGAGGGCCATTTGAGCCCGGAAGGCGGCGACGTGATCGGCTGGATCACTGACTCCATCATAGAGGTCGATGGAGGGGAGGCGGAAGTTCAAGGGGACTGGGTATTCCCGTATATCGCTGGCGAACGGGGACTCCCAGTGAGACACTTCCCTCTGTTCCTCTTTGGACTTGCGGACGTCCCTTTGCACCTCCTCCAGACGCTGTGCGATGGACCGGATCTGAGCCCGAAATAGGTCCGTCGAGTCTGAAGACACCGCCTCGAGTTCGGGCGGGACGTCCTGGTTTTCAAGAGCCCGGGTTCCGTCCTGAACCCGGTGGGAGGCTGGAGAAGATGGTACTGGCGGTATCGCCTCATGATGCCGGGAAAGAGGTTCCGGCCTTTGGAGGTTCGGCTCTGCCGCCTCCTGGAGTAGGCGGGGGAGGGCGGCTGGGCGATTTGCGGTCCGGACACTGTTGGGAAAAGGTCTGAAAAGGCCTCCACCGTGACGGTGGGGAAGGGGTGGAACCCGACTCGGCGGGTAAAGCCCAGCGTCGCTAAAGATATTCCAATAGCGATCTATAGTTGCGGCGGGATCGTCCCTCCGGGGTTCGGAGGTCCGCGGGACCTCCGCCGAGGTGCCAGCCGGAAACGACCTTTCGTCCATGAGTCGTTAAGGGCGGAGCAGGTGGTCCTTCGACCGAGAGGCCCTCCTTCTAGCGCCAATCTGTTAGGGGAAACAACTTTTTACCGTGACCCCGGGGCCCACTGCGCGGGATCCAGAAACCGGGGGTCGTCTCGGTACGGTTCGGGCCCGTCGATGGCTCCTGCTCGCGCCCGTCGAGCTCTCCGAAAGGCGGCTGCGCGCTCCTCGGTCCTCGGGGGCAAGACCTGCAGCAAGGCGGGTCGGAAGCTCCGCCCGACCCCTCCGACGCCCAAGTCAAAGTCGGATGGGAGTGAGTGAGTGTTATGTAGAGAGAGAGAGAGAGAGAGATCCTTTGTGTGCTGGCCCGTCGGCCGGCGTTCCCCAGAGTGAGTTGCGGGGGTGTCCGAGTCTACTCACCTCTCGGAGTCCTTCTGTGTGTGGAGCAAGTGTCCAGAGGAGAAAGAGATCCAATCCCAGATCCGAGATCCAGTCCTTCAGCTCAGTCCTCCCTCCGGCTCCTCCTGCCCAATCTTACCTGTTCGGCTTAAATAGGTCGGACGAAGGGCCTGCTTCCGTCTGTCTGCAGGTGGCGTACGGGCCTGACCTCGCAGGTCGGTGCCGTGGTCAACTGGGCGGGTAGTTGGGGCGATGCTGAGGAGAAGCGACGTCGGGCGGTCAAATCGCGGGTGTTAAGGGACGCAGGAGGGGCGATGACGTCATCCGAGTGTACGACCGAAGACCTGATGTCTCGTCATACTTAATACCCCTATCAACCGGCGACTCGATTTCGCCGCGGGGCGCGGTGACCTTGCCGTTAACTCTCGGGGATTATCCAAAGACCAAAACTATACTGGTGACCTTTCTGGTGGTCGACCTTCCTACCGCGTACAACGCCATCCTGGGCCGGCCTACCCTCAACAGGCTGAGGGCGGTTATATCTACATACCACCGGACTTTGAAGTTTCCGACCAGTGCTGGAGTCGGGGAGGTCCGGGGAGATCCTCAGGAATCCAGACGGTGTTACTTGACGGCAGTCTCCCTGGGTAAGAGAAAAAGGCCGGAGCAGCCCCTCGAGGACCCACGCGGGGCGCAACACCAGATCGAGCGTCCCGAGCCGACAAACCCGGCGATTAACATTCCGCTACAAGATGACCGACCCGATCGGACGGTCGGGATCGGTCCCGACCTGGACGATCAAGAGCAGGCCCAACTTATTAGCCTCCTCCAGGAAAACGCCGACGTCTTCGCCTGGACAGCTGCCGACCTCCCGGGAATAGATCTCGAAGTTTCTCAACACCATCTGCACATTTCTCCGACCGCCCGCTCGGTGAGACAGAAACCCCGGCCTCAGTCCCTCGAGCGCCAACAGATTGTGCAAATGGAGGTCGACAGGCTCTTGGCGTCTGACTTCATTGAGGAAGTCAGGTATCCCCAGTGGCTGTCCAATGTAGTCCTCGTCAAGAAGCCTAATGGAAGCTGGAGGATGTGTGTCGACTACACCGATCTAAATCGTGCTTGCCCAAAGGACTGCTTCCCCTTGCCTAGGATCGACCAGCTGGTCGACTCAACCGCGGGGCACGCCCGCTTCTCCTTCATGGACGCCTACTCCGGTTACAATCAGATCCGGATGGCCCCCGAGGATCAGCAACATACGGCCTTCCATACGCCCCAAGGAGCCTACTTCTACAAGGTCATGCCGTTCGGGTTAAAGAACGCGGGGGCCACCTACCAAAGGATGGTGAATAAGGTGTTCGCCCAGCAAATAGGGCGAAACATGGAAGTTTATGTTGGCACAGCCGGAAACAGAGTGCGTGGAGCAGATTTATCAGGACTGGGTCCTGCACGTGGACGGGTCCTCTCCGCCGAACCCAGGCATGGTACTGCGAGATTGGCGACCGGCTCTACAAAAGGTCGTTTTCTCATCCCCTCCTGCGATGCTTAGATCCTGACGAGGCGAAAGTAATCCTCGCCGAAGTTCACGGTGGGACCTGCGGGGAGCATATGGGTGGTCGCACTTTGGCCTTCAAAATACTACGCCAAGGCTACTACTGGCCTACGTTGCACCGAGACGCCAAGGCTTTTGTGCGACGGTGCGACACTTGCCAGCGCCAAGCCCGTGCCCCACAGCTCCCCGCTGTCCCACTCACATCCATGGATTGCGCCTGGCCCTTCGCGCAATGGGGGATGGATCTATTGGGTCCGTTCCCCCCGGCGTCCGGCCAGCGGAGATATATCATCGTGGGGATAGACTACTTCATTAAGTGGGTGGAAGCCGAGCCCCTGGCGACCATTACGGCCGAGCAGTCGAGCGATTCGTATGGAGGAACATTGTGACCCGATTCGGCCTTCCCAGCGTTATCATCACTGATAATGGCACCCAGTTTGCTAGTACTTGGTTTAGGGAATTATGCGCCAGTTATCGGATCCAGTTGAGATTTAGCTCGGTGGCCCACCCCCAGACTAATGGGATTACAGAGGTGACCAACCGATCTATCCTAGACGGACTTAGAAAAAGGACTTTGGAAGCTCGATCAAGTTGGGTCGACGAGCTCCCAAACATCCTATGGTCTTTACGGACTAACCCGAAGACGGCCTCGGGCGAGTCCCCCTACAGCCTGGCATTCGGCGTGGAGGCGGTCCTCCCGGTCGAGTTAGTCATGCCGATCATCCGGGTGGAAAACTATGAAGAATCCACCTCGACCCAAGGAGTTAGGGCCGGTCTGGACCTATTAGAAGAGCGCAGGGCTGACGCGCACGTAAAGATGTTGGCGTACAATCGAAGTGTTGCTAGAAGCTATAATAAGAAGGTACGCCCTCGACCTCTCGGGATGGGAGATCTAGTGCTACGCAAGGCGGAAGTTAGTGACCCCGCCCATTCAAGGGGCAAACTTGCACCTAAGTGGGAAGGCCCCTATCGTGTAATCGGAGTCGCCCGACCGCACGTTCCGACTCGCGACTATGGACGGACAACAACTGGTGAGGACTTGGAACGTCCAGAACCTCAAGAAATATTTTGTTTAAAGGCAAACCAGAAGTGTGTTAGTATTTGCCTCGGGCTGTTGAAGTTAACTTGGAAATGTCGTTGCCATAAAAAGGAGTTGTATTGACCAAAATCGTCGGAATACAAAATGGGCCCCTAAAGGGAAAAGGGCATTACAAGGGTGAGGGAAGTCCCTCCCAAAAAAGAAGAAGAAAAGCAAAACGACTCAAGCAAAAGGCCGGGAGACTGCTGCCGGCGGAACCTCGCCGGCATGTCCACACCTCGCCCCTGGGCAGAGACGGCGATCCTCTCGACCGCGAGCTCGAGGGCATGCTCGAACCGGCCAGGGCTACCTTTGTACCCGCACTCACGACACCCGCCCGTCCGGCCTATCCCGAGGAGGAAACCCTCCGACTTCTTGTAGGCCTCAACCGCCTCCGGTCCTCTGGACGGCTGCCTTCCATCGCGACGAGGGCTTCGGGCGGCCTTTGCCTCGCCTCCTCAAGACAGCCTTCGCCACCTCGAGGCCTCCTTGAGCGGAGGTGGTTCTCCAGCCTCCGCTCAGAGAAGCTTCGCAGATTGCTCGCGACGCCGAGGCGGCCTCGAGCTCGGCGGTCAGCGCGCACTTCCGCGCCATGTCGGGCCGCTGCTCGGCAAAGAACCGCTCGGTCCCGACCCGATCGGGCCTCTTCTACCGGGCGGCGCAACTCGAGGTTGCGCCACCCACCCGCCACCAACCGACGCATCGCGTGCACCCGGCCGATGAGGGCCGTGGTGCAGTGGAGATTCTGCATAGAAAGGAGAAAGTCAAATGATGAACAATCTACAACCAAGAGAATGCACGCAAGGCGTGCTTACCCACAAAGACCGACTTGGCCGATTTAGCAATGAGGGCCTCGAGGGGAGCGCATGTGTCCCGAGCTATGTCGGATGGAGAGTTCCTCGCAGTAGCTGGCCGAGGGCTCTCCCCGTCCACACTTTGTCCCCTGACAAGCCGTGCCACTGGCCACCAGAGGGTCGCCGCGCCGGAAGGGACCTCACCCATTACTCGGGAAAGGAATGGCTGATCCTTCCCGAGGGATTCGCACAAATCCTTCATGGACGCCGCCCTCGGCCGGGCCCGCGCTCGGCAGAGCGAAGCGCCTGGCCGGCCGGCCGTCCCGGCGGGTGGAGCCGCAGCACCTGTGTCCACCACGCCTTTGGCCTTGGCCCTTCTTAGGGCGCCGCCGTAGTGCGCTGGAGTCGCCCGCCGCTTGGGAACGGCCGAGCGTGGGGGACGATCCCGCTGAGCGCCCGAATCATGGAACGACCACAGGTTCACCATCTCTGCCGAAAAGAACAAAGGTGGGTTAGAAACTAGAGTGTGACAAAGAATCCCGAAATGAGGCAACAACAACCTACCCCGAGAGCTCCGGATTAAGCTCGCCTCCACAAGCCACTTCTCCGACATGTTGCGGATGGCTTGCGAGGAAGGGAGGATTACCCTCAGCCGCTCGAGGTGCGCACGCTCCTCGGCATTCAGTTTTGGGGCAGTGTTGTCGATGGTCCTGAATGACCACCGAACCCCGAAACCCCAGTCTCCTTTACGTTGGACGAAGAAGAAGCGACTCTTCCACCCCTTGTTATTGGTGGGTGCGCCGCTAACCCGGAACCCTGTCCGGGCGGCAAGGAAGTAGCCCCCCGACCCTTTGAAAAGGCGAAAACAGGAAAGAAAAAGGTTACGGGATGGGGCGATATTGGCATAATGGCATTCCCCCAGGAAAGCCACCAGGTACCGCCAAGAGTTTGGAGTTATCTGTGAAGGCAAGATCCGCCACAAGGATATGCAAGATACGATGACCGGTGTAGGGGAGACGCAGCCCGCCTCCAAGGCATCAACGGTCGTGGCAAACCCTTAGGATCGGGTCGAAGGCCCGCTGCCCCACTTCGGGGCCGAATGGCGACTCTCCGGATGGCATACCGTCACGGAGGATCCCTACCGAGGACTCGCCTGTAGAATCTTGGTCGGCGGGCCACATAATGACCTCTAGCGACGCGCCGCCGCCGGAGGAAGGGCCGAAGGGGGAGATGAGGGAAGAACGGCGACACGGGTAGTGACAGAGGGGGAGGAAGAGGAAGAAGTGGATGAGGAGGAGGTGGAAGGAAGAGCCATCGTGTACTGACCTACAGCGAGAGGAATCGAGTGAACGGGGGCAAAGCACACCAAAGCCGAAAGAAAAAACTCGGAGGAAGGCAACGTTAGAAAGAAAGAGAAACTACCGTGAAAAGCGATAGAGTGTCGCAGGCTTTCTATTTATAGAAAAGGGGGCTCGCCTTTCGCCTCCCGAGGCAGCGACAAGATGACGCCGCACATACCGCCCAACCGCATCGCGACGGCACCCAAACGCCGCCATATTAATGAAGAGGTGACGGTCCACCGCCTGTAAATAACTTACCCTTCACGCCACGACTCTTGATTCCAAAGAACTACACTATCGCGAACCGCTGGCGCACGCGGTTCGGTTATCTAGGTCTTGAGCGCGCTCGACCACCGGTTTTCAGGTCTTGAGCGCGGCTCGACCACCGGTCTTCCGGGTCTTGAGCGCGGCTTGATTCTCATCCAACGGCGGTTCGGATGATATGTTTCTCAAGGTCTTGTGCGGCTCGACTTTACTACCGGACGCGGTTCGCAACGGGGATTGAGTGTCGCCGATCCTTTATACCGACGGCGGTTCGGTTATCTAGGTCTGAGCGCGCTCGACCACCGGTTTTCTAGGTCTTGAGCGGCTCGACCATCGGTCTTCGGGTCTTGAGCGCACTCGATTTCATCCAACGGCGGTTCGGATGATATGTTTCTCAAAGTCTTGTGCGCCTCGACTTACTACCGGACGGCGTTCGCAACGGGGATTGAGTGTCGCCGATCCTTTATACCGGACGGGCGGTTCGGTTATCTAGGTCTTGAGCGCGGCTCGACCACCGGTTTTCTAGGTCTTGAGCGTGTTAGGGAAACAACTTTTATCGCGGACTCGGCGCGCGCGGAATCCGGGAACCGGGGTCGCCTCGCACGGGTTCGCCCGCCGATGGCTCTCGCCCGCCCCGACCGCTCCGACGAGGCGGCCGCGACGCTCGCCGCCGGAACGACTCGCAGCAAGGCGGTCGGATGCTCCGCCCACCCTCCGACGCCAAGTCAGCCGCCCGTCGACCGAGCTCCCAGAAAAATGTTCGTGGTTTTCGGCCCACTCACCTCTCTGAGTGTTCATTCTTCATGCCTGCCTTACCCATCCGCTTAAATAGGCTTGACGGAGGCATGCTTCCGGCCAGGTTCGCGGTGGCGACGGGCTCGACTCGCAGCCGTGCCGTGGTCAACTTGGCGGGTAGTTGGGGCGATGCGCAGGAGAAGCGACGCCGGCGATCAAATCGTGGGAGTAATGGAGCGCAGAGGGGCGATGACGCCATCCGCACGACCCAAGACCGTGTGTCACGCCATACTTAATACCCTAACACTACCCCCTCAAAAGCCACTCGCGGGACGATTCTTGAGGATTGGGGGTGTTGCTCTAAAAACCCGTTGTCGATCGAGATCTCGTGGAGGTTCTCACAGGTCGTGTCATAATTGACGTAATCCTGCAGGTGATAAGGGGTCGAGACGCCAAGACCCGAGAAAACTGTGATCGAGGAAGCTCGAGATCATGTGACCAACCGCTCGATAAAGGGCGTCGAGGAGCCTCAAGACCCGTAAAACCATAGTCACCAACCGCTGCTCGATATAGGGCCGAGCCGCCAAGGCCTAGGAAGCCGATGGTCGAGCCGCCGCCACGACCATGTAACCAACCGCTGCTCGGGATATAGGATCGAGGCGACGCCAATCTCGCTGCAATCCGCTGCCCGGTAATCGTGGGTCGAGACCGCGCAAGGCCCTGAAACCAATGGTTGAGGAACTCAGACTATGTAAATCAACCGCCGCTCGTGAAGGGCAAAGCGATGTTCGATCTCGCCGATCCGCTGCTCGTAATAAGGGGTCGAGGTCCGCACAAGACTCGAAAACATGATAACCAACCGCCGTCGATATAGGGCCGAGTCGCCGCCAAGGCCTGAAAATCGATATCGCCAACCGCTGCCGATATGGGGCCGAGCCGCCGCCAAGGCCTGTAAGACCGCTGGTCGAGCCGCCAAGACTGAAACCGATATCGCCGAACCGCCGCTCGATATGGGGCCGAGCCGCCACTCAAGGCCCGAAGACCGCTGGTCGAGCCGCCAAGACTGAAATCGAGCATCGCCAACCGCTGCTCGATATGGGGCCGAGCCGCCAAGGCTCGAAATCGATATCGCCAACCGCTGCTCGATATGGGGCCGAGCCGCCAAGGCCTGTAAGACCGCGGTCGAGCCGCCAAGACTCGAAAATCGATATCGCCAACCGCTGCCGTTCGATATGGGGCCGAGCCGCCAAGGCCCGTAAGCGCGGTCGAGCCGCCAAGACTGAAAATCAACCGCCGCTGCCGCCAAAAGCGGCTCGCATAGTGCGTTGCCGGAATCGAGGACGGGCGCCGGGTAAGTTACTTACCCGGGCGGTGTATACGCCATCTCTTCATTAATATGACGCGCGCTCGATCGCCCGGCGATGCCATTGGGCGGCGTTGTCATGTCGTCGCCTCGGAGGCGAAAGGTCGAGGCCCTCGCTTTCTATAAATAGCGAGCCCGCGACACTCATCTACTTTTATCGGAATTTTTCCTCTCTAGTCTTGCCGCCGCCTTCCTTCGAGTTTTCTCTTGGCTCCGTGTCCTTTGGCTTCTTCCACGATTCCTTCCATCAGGGGTTAGTGCGCGATGGCTCTTCCTTCTACCTCCTCCTCATCCGCTTCTTCCTCTTCCTCCCCTCTCGTCACAACCCGTCGCCGCTCTCCTCATCTCTCCTTCCAGCCCTTCCTCAAAGTGAAGCGGCAGGCGCTAGAGGCCATAATGTGGCCGCACGACCAAGATTCCACCTTGATGAGCGCATGGTAGGGATTCTCCGGCGCGCACGGCATCCCGAAGAGTTCAGCCTCTCGCCCGGCCGGGCAGCGGCTTTCGACCCGTTCCCAAGGGGGTTTGCCTCGACCGCCGATGCCTTAGAGGCCGCCCGCGCTTCCCTGCATCCAATCATAGTATCCTGCATATCCTGTGGCGGATCTCGCCTTCACAAATAACTCCAAACTCTTGGCGGTATCCGTGGCTTTCCTGGGAATGCCATTACGCCAACATCGCCCGACCCGCAACCTCTTTCTCTCCCCGCTTTCCGCTTTTCAAGGGGTCGGGGATACTTCTTGCCGCCTGGACAGGGTTCCGGTTAGCGTGCCCCACCAATAACAAAGGGTGGAAGAGGCGCTTTTTTTTGTCCAAAGGCCAAAAGGATCTGGGTTTTGGGGTTCGTGGTCGCTGGACCATTGATAACATCGCTCAAACTCACTGCCGAGGAGCATGCTCACCTTGAGCGGTTGAGGGTAATCCTCCCTTCCTCGCAAGCCATCCGTAATATGTCGGAGAAGTGGCTTGTGGAGGCCGGACTAAGTCCGCGCTCACGGGGTAGGCTATTGTGGTCTTATGCCTTTAGTTTGCCGCCGCACTGGTTTCTAACTCATCCTTATTCTTTGCAGAGATGGTGAACTCCGCGGTCCTTCCATGACTCGGTGTTCGATAGGACCGCCTCCGCGCCTCCGGCTTCCTGCGCGGGGGTGGCTCTCGCGCACCACCGAGGAGGGGCGCCAAGAAGAGGGCCAAGGCCAAGGTCGTGGTGGACCCGAGGTGCTCGTGGCTCCGCCCGCCGAGACGATCGAACACCGGCGCCCGCCTCCCGCCGAGTGCCGGGCCCAGCTGGGACGACCGGGAAGGGCCAGCGCCTCCGCCATGAAGGACTTATGCCGGGTCACGCCGGGAAGGATCAGCCATTCCTTTCCCGAGTGATGGGCGAGGTCCTTCGCCGCCGAGCGACCCTCCGTGGCCCGTGGCATGGTCTGGCCCCGGGGACAAGGTGGGTCGGGAGAGCCTCGCCAGCTACTCCGGGCGCCCATCCCGACGCTGCTCGACCTCTACACGCCCCTCGAAGCACTTATCGCCAAGTCGCCGCCAAGTCGGTGTTGTGGGTAAGCACCGCCTCCGTGTGTATTCTCTGGCTAGGCACGCTCATCATTTTCAGCCTTTCCTCTTTGTGCAGAATCTCCACTACACCACGGCCCTCATCGATCGTGCACGACTGCCTGGTTGGTGACGGTCGGGCGAAGCGCAACCTCGAGTTGCGCCGCCACTTGAAGAGGCCCGAGCGGGTCCGACCCGAGGCGGTTGCTGCCGACGAGCAGCGGCGCGGCCGACATGGGCGCCGAAGTCGCTACCGACCGCCGAGCTCGAGGCGCCGCGCCGAGGCTGTTGCAGGCTTCTCCGACGGAGAAGCCGGAGAACCGCCTCCGAATGAAGGAGGCTTCGAGTTGGCCGCCAAGCCGACTTAGGGAGGCCGAGGTGAAGGCCGCCAGAAGCTCTTGCCGCGCGGAAGGCAGCCGCCGAGAGGGACCGGAAGCCGCCGAGGCGCATAAGAAGTCCGAGGGCTTCCTCCTCGGGCCGGACCGACGGCAGGTATCATACGAGTATGGGTACAAGGTTGCCCTGCCCGCTCCGAGCGTGTTCTCCGTGCTCTGGCAATGAGGAGGATCCCTTCACCTCCTGCCCCGAGGACCAGGGGGTCGACATGCCTGGCGAGGTTCCCTTCGACGACAGCCTTCCCGGAGCTGCGGCTTGAGGAGTTTTTCTTCTTTTTTGGAGGGCCTTCCCTCGCCTATGTAATCCTTCTTCCCCCTCTAGGGGCTCATTTTGTACTCCAAAGCTTTTGGTAATACAATCCCCCTTTTTTAATACAATCTCTAACTTCGTTCTAATAGCCTGAGTCAAATGTTGACCTGCTTCTGTTTTGTCCTTAGACAAAGTACTTCTTAAGGTTCTGACGCTTCCAGTGTCCTCGGAATTGCTGCCCGGTCCATAGTCGCGAGTCGGAACGCTCCTGGCCTGACAACCTTGATTACACGGTAGGGGCCTTCCCACTTAGCAAACTTGCCCCTCGAGTTGGCGGGTCGCCACTTCCGCTTGCGTAATACTAAGTCTCCCATCCCGAGAGGTCGAGGGCGCACCTTCTTGTTATAACTTCCGCAACACTCGTTGTACGCCAAAGATCTTTACGCGCGCATTGGCCCCGCGCTCTTCTAGCGTGTCTAGGCCAGCCCGAATTCTCGGGCCGAGGTGGATTCTCATAGTTCTCCACCCGAATGTTGGAATGACCAACTCGGCCGGTAGGACGGCTTCTACGCCAATGCCAGTTGTAGGGGACTCGCCTGCCGCCTTCGGGGTAGTCCGCAAAGACCATAGGATGTTCGGAGCTCGCCGACCCAGCTCGATCGGGCTTCCAAAGTCCTTTCCTAAGTCCATCCAGATAGATCGTTGGTCACCTCACGAGCCCGTTGGTCCGGGTGGCCACCGAGCTGAACCTCAATCGATGCGATAAGTCGCATGTAACTCCGTGAAACCGAGTGCCGGCGAATCGGGTTCCGCTATCGCGATGATAACGTCGGGCAGACCGAATCGGGCCACGATGTTCTCCCATACGAACTGTTCGACCCGATCGGCTGTAATGGTTGCCAGGGGCTCGGCTTCCACCCACTTAGTGAAATAATCTATCCCCACGATGATATGTCTCCGCCGGACGCCGGGGAAACGCCCCAAGAGGTCCATTCCCATTGAGCGAAGGGCCAAGCGCAATCCATGGAGGCGAGCGGACCGCAGGAGCCGCGGCGCGGGCCCGGCGCCGGCAAGTGTCGCACCGCCGCACGAAGGCCTTGGCGCCTTGGCAACGAGGCCGCATAGCCCCGGGCGTAGTATTTTGAAGGCCAAAGTTCGGCCGCCATATGCTCCCACAAGTCCCGCGGAACCTCGGGCGAATCACTTCCGCCTCATCGGGATCTAAACATCGCAGCAGGGGATGGGAGAACGACCTTTGTAGAGCCGGCCGCCAATCTCGCAGCACCACGCTCGGGTTCGGCGGAGCCGCCGTGCCTTGACTCATCCTCGTGCAGATCCCATCGCGCTTATACTTCAAAGACTTCCCGAATCCACGAGGTGGAGAGGTCGACCGGGTCCCCTATCTCCATGATGGCCACCGACCGTGTGTGAGCTCTTCGACTCGGATGGTCCTCCGGATCGGCTCCCGAGGCTAATTTCGCGAGCTGGTCCGCCGCCGCTGCTTTGGGACCCGGGCACCGGACAGAGTGAAACGAGGAAAGTTAGAGGTTTGGGCTTTTACCTTGGTCGTATTTGGACATGGTCGAATCCCGCTCGATATTCTCCGCCAACTTGTTCGGCGACGAGTTGGGAATCCGTGAGAACATGGATCGCTCCCACCGCATCTCTACGCCAAACGAGGCCTCGCTAAAAGCGCCTCAGTATTCCGCCTCATTGTTCGTGGCCTCAAACCGGCGGAGGGGGAGCGCCGAAAGCGTGTCCGCCGGGTCCTCTAAAATGAGTCCGCGCACGGCACTTCGAGCCGGGAAGACCCATCCACGCAGGTCCGCCTCGGTGGATTTGCTCGACGACTTCGCTACCGTGCCAACTCCGAGATGAAATCGCCAAGGCCTCGGGCCTTGATGGCTGTTCTCGCTTGTAGCAGCAGGTCGAACTCGATAGCTCCACCGACCATTTCGTAAGACGCCGCCACGCCAAACTTAGAAAGAACTTGACGCAGGGGTTGGTCGGTCATTACCTCAATCGTATGGGCTTGAAGTAGGGGCGAGCTTCCGAGCCGCTTAGGACAAGTGCCAATGCCAACCTTTCAATGGGAGGATAGCGCTCGCCCGCGCAACACATGGCTGGTGTAGTAAATCGGATGTTGCGCGTCGGCCTCTTTCAGCAGTACTGAGCTCACTGCATGCTGAGACGCCGCCAGGTAGAGGGTAAGCCTTTCTGGCGCAGACACCGAGGTAAGGCGGGGGAGCTCGGATAAGTGCTGCTTCAGGGCTGTGAAAGCTTCCTCGCATTCTACCGTCCATTGGAAGTTCTTCGGATCTTTGAGGACTCTGAAGAAAGGAAGGCACTTATCTCCGATCGACAAAACCGGATAGAGCCGCTTATCCTTCCGTTAAGGCATTGAAGCTCCTTTATCGCTTTCTGAGATCTCATGTCCTGAGAGCCCTGGATCTTCCTGGTTAGCATCAATTCCTCTCTCGTATGATGAACCCGAGGAACTTCCCCGATGTTACGCCAAGACGCACTTGGCGGGATTGAGGCGCATCCCATATCTTCTCAAAGATAGAGAAGGTTTCCGCAAGTCGCCAAGGTGTGCAGCCCCGTGCGACTTTTCACGATCATGTCGCCAACATATACCTCCATGTTTCGCCTCCTATTTGCCGGGCTTAACACCTTGTTCACCATCCTTGGTAGGTGGCGCCGCGTTTTAATCCGAACGGCATGACCTTGTAGAAGTAAGCCCTTGGGGCGATGGAAGGCCGTATGTCGATCCTCGGGGCCATCCGGATCTGGTTATGCTTGGAGTAGGCGTCCATGAAGGAGAAAGCAGGCGTACCAGCGGTTGAGTCGACCGGTTAGTCGATCCTAGGAAGGAAGCAATCGCCGAACAGCGCGATTTAGATCGGTGTAGTCGACACACATCCTCCGGCTTCCATTAGGCTTCTTGGCGAGGACTACATTGGGCGGCCACTGCGGATCTGGACTTCCTCAATGAAGTCGAGCGCCAAACTGTCGACCTTCCATTTATGACTGTTGGCGCTCGAGAGGCGGGGTCTCTGTCTTACGGCGGCGGTCGAGAAATGTGTAGATGGTGTTGAGAAACTTGAAATCGATTCGGGAGGTCGGCGGTATCGGCGAAGACATCGGTGCTTTCTGGAGGCGATAAGCTGTGCCGCTCTTGATCGTCGAGTCGGGCCGATTCCGGCGTCCGTCGGGGCGGTCATCTTGTGAATATTAACCACGGGTTTATCGGCTCGGGATGCTCGGTCGGCGTTGCGTCCGCGTGGATCTTCGAGGGGTTCGGCCTTTTCTCTTACTCGGGAGTGTTGTCAAGTAACACCGTCACGGACTCTGAGGATCTCCGGACCTCCCGACTCGGCGGTCGGGAACTTCAACGTCCGGTGGTATGTGGATATAATGGCCCTTAACTTTGTTGAGGTGGGTCGGCCCGAGAATGGCATTGTCTGTGATGGGAGGTCGACCACGGAAGGTTCACCGTGAGTTTTGCCTCGGAGAATCCCAGAGTCAATGGTAGGGTCACCGCGCCCGCGAAATCGAGTCGCCCGGTAAAGCCGGTGAGTGCGAGTGCAAGGGCTTCCTTTGGCAGCCTAACTTCAAAAGGCCTCGAAATAAAGGATGTCGTAGAAATTTGCTGTGTCGACCATAATCCTTCGGACTGCGCGTTGGCTATTCGGGCCGACACCACGGTAGCGTCATCATGCTCGTCGCTCCCATGTCCCCGAGAATGTGATCTCGGCTCGGAGGAGGTGGTATTCCCGGTTATGGCACGCGGCGTAAGCTCTTCGACCGAAGCACTATGCCCTCCGGTGGCGGGCCCCCTGTAATCACGTCGATGTGTTGCTCGACGGGGCCTTGAAGCGCGAGGATGGCTCCGTGGATCTTGGAGTGCTTGATCTAAGTGACCTCTTGGATCGGCTCCTCAATTTGTCGCCATTTCGTGGCATTGCTCCGTGTCATGTCCGTTTCTGCCGATGGAAGCGGCAATACGGGTATGATCGGCGAGCTCGTCGGCCCTTCATCGGGCGGGCGGCCTGAGCATTCCCCGCTCCTTTATCTGGAGGAATATTTGCGTCCGAGACGCGTTCAAGGGGGGAGGTGGCGGCGCGGGCGCGTATGGGTCGGGGTGCCCCATCCGGCGTTGATGTGGGGACTCCCGCCTAGTCGTCGTTCCCGATCGGGATGGAGTAGAATGCCCCCTCGGTCGTTCTTCCTTTCTTCCCGACATCCAGGACTCGGCCGCCACATATTGACTTGCCCGCTGAAACATCTCTCCGCGATGGGGCGAGGTCGCTCCACCGGGGACCAAAACCTCGGCAGTCGCGGCCCCATCATAAGCGCTGCACCAATAGCGATGGGTGAGCATCGATAACTCCGTACCTCCGTGGTAAACCTTGCACGAAGTGGGAGAGGGAGTTCGTCCTCTTTTTGCTTCAAACCTAGGAGGAGTGCGTGAAGGCTTTGGGCGCAAATGCCAAGCGTGGCTCGAAATCCTTGGCGAGCTGTTCAAAGGATGTCGCCGTCCCGCATTTTAAGGTCTTTGTACCACGTCTGGCGGATCCTTTCAGCGTGGTGGGAGCGCCCGGCACATCAAGGCGTCAGGAGTTCCATATAGGGCCATCCCGAGCCGGAAGCGGCGGCGTGATCGCGGGATCAGACTCCATCATAAAGGTCGATGGAGAGCGGAAGTTCAAGGGCCTTTGGGTATTCCCGTATGTCGGTGGCAGGGGACTCCCGATGGGACACTTCCTCTGCTCTTCTTTGGACTTCACGGACGTCCTTTGCACCTCATCCGGGCGTGCGATGGAGCGGTTGAGCCGAAATAAGTCCGTTGACTCGAGACACCGCCTCGAGTTGGGCGGGCGTCGAGTTTTCAAGAGCAGGTTCCGTCTGAACCGGCGGGAGGCTGGGAAGATGGTATCGGTGGGAATGCTTCATGATGCTTGGGAAGGGTTCCGGCCTTTGGAGGTAGGCTCTGCGCCTCTGGAGTAGGCGAGGAGGGCGGCACAGGCCGTGTTTGCAGTCGGACACAGTTGGGAAAGGTCTGAAAAGCCTCCGTAGTGGCGGAGGGAGGAAGTGGGGAACCCAGGCTCGGCGGGTGTAGTCGGCGTCGCTAAATATACTCGATGGCGATCTGCGGTCGCGGCGGGATCGTCCCTCCAAGGTTGAGTGCAGCAGGACCTCCGCCGAGGAGTGCTGGCCGAGCGACCTTTCGTCCATGTGTCGTTAAAGGTGGAGCGAGCGGACCCTCGGCAGTGGCCCTCCTTCTAGCGCCAATCTGTTAGGAAACAACTTTTATCGTGACCACGGGCGCGGCGCGAATCCGAAGCGAGGGTCGTCTCGATGCAGTTCGGGCCGTCGATGGCTCTGCTCCGCCTCCCGACCGCTCGGACGGCGGCGCCGCGCGCGCCGGGAACGAGACCTGCAGCAAGGCGGGTCGGATGCTCCGCCCGACCCCTCCGACGCTCAAGTCAGCCCTCGCCCGTCGGCCGAGCTCCCCAGGAAAAATGTTCAGGGTTTCGGGTCTACTCACCTCTCGGAGTGTTCATCCTTCATGCCTGTCTTACCCATCTGGCTTAAATAGGTCGGACGGAGGCATGCTTCCGGCTGTGTCTGCGGGTGGCGTACGGGCCTGACCTCGCAGGCCGGTGCCGTGGTCAACTTGGCGGGTAGTTGGGGCGATGCAGAGGAGAAGCGACGTCGGGCGATCAAATCGTGGGAGTAATGGAAGCGCGGGAGGCGATGGCGTCATCGGGTGTCGACCCAAGACCGGTGTCACGTCATACTTAATACCCTAACAAGCGGCTCGACCAGTCTTCTAGGTCTTGGCGGCGGCTCGACCTCATCCGATCGGCGGTTCGGATGATATGTTTCTCAAGGTCTTGTGCGGGCCTCGACCCCTTACTACCGGACGGCAGTTCGGCAACGGGGGATTGAGTGTCGCCTCGATCCTTTATCCCAAATGACCGACGGTTATCTAGGTCTTGAGCGGCGGCTCGACCCTTCATCCCGAACGGCGGTTCGGATATTATGGTTTACATGGTCTTGAGGTTCCTCGACCATCGGTTTTCTGGGTCTTGAGATTCCTCGACCCCTTATCCCGAACGGCGGTTCGGATATTATAGTTTACATGGTCTTGAGGTTCCTCGACCATCGGTTTTACAGGTCTTGAGATTCCTCGACCCCTTATCCCGAGCAACGGTTCGGATATTATAGTTACATGGTCTTGAGGTTCCTCGACCATCGGTTTTACAGGTCTTGAGGTTCCTCGACCCCTTATCCCGAACGGCGGTTCGGATATTATAGTTTACATGGTCTTGAGGTTCCTCGACCATCGGTTTTCTGGGTCTTGAGGTTCCTCGACCCCTTATCCCGAACGGCGGTTCGGACATTATGGTTTACATGGCCTTGAGGTTCCTCGACCCCTTATCCCGATCGGGAATTCGGTCATTATATTCTCGGACGGCGCGTTGACTCCGCCTCCGGCACAATGATTCAGTCAAGTTGTATTACAACAGGCAGAACCTCCGAGATTTGATCGGCCATTCGATATGGCAAGGTTTCTCGAGCACCGACCCTCAAAGTATCGCGAGTGGCTTTTGAGGGGTAATGTTAGGGATATTAAATATGGCGTGACACACGGTCTGAGTCGTACACGGATGGCGTCATCGCCCCTCTGCGCTCCTCTACTCCGTGATTGGATCGCCCGGCGTCGTTCGCCTGCTCGCCCCAACTACTCGCCAAGTTGACCACGGCACGGCTGCGAAGTCAGTCCGTACCCACCGAGCGTGGCCAGGAAGCATGCCATCCGTCCAGGCCTATTTAGGCCGAATGGGTAAGGCGGGAGGAGGAAAAACACTCGAAAGGTGAGTAGACGAAACCACGAACACATTCCGGGAGCTCGGCGGCGGGACGAGGGCTAACAGCGTCGGAGGGTGGGCGGGCATCCTCAGACCCGCCTTTCTGCGAGTCTCCTTCGACGGCCGGCGTGGGCTTTCGGGCGCTGGCGGGAAGCGGGGCGGGAAGCCATCGGCGGGCGAACCATGCTGCGGCGACCCGCCGGTTCGGATTCTCGCGCCGCCCGAGTCCACGGTAAAAAAGTTGTTTCCCGTAACACCGTGTGACCTGCAATAATCATTAAACAATCCTGTATACTCACTACCATTATCTGATCTTATGCATTTTAGTTGTCTTTCTGTCTCCCTTTCAACTCTGGTATTGTTAGGGGTATTAAGTATGACGTGACACCTGGTCTTCGGTCGTACACCCGGATGACGTCATCGCCCCTCCTGCGCTCCATTACTCCCACGATTTGATCGCCCGACGTCGCTTCTCCTCAGCATCGCCCCAACTACCCGCCGAGTTGACCACGGCCGCTGCGGTCGAGCCGTCGCCACTGCAGACGGCCCGGAAGCATGCCATCCGTCCGACCTATTTAAGCCCGAATAGGTAAGACGGGCATGAAGGATGAACACTCAGAGGTGAGTAGACTCGAACACCCGCAATTCACTCGGGAGCTCGGCCACGGGCGGCCCGCGTCGGAGGGTCGGGGGGCATCGACCCGCCTGCTGCAGTACCGGAGCGTGCCGCCGCCTTCGAGGCGGTCGGAGGCGGGAGCAGAGCCATCGGCCCGAACCATACCGAGGCGACCCCGGTTCGGTTCGCGCCGTAGCGCCGGTCCGGTAAAAAGTTGTTTCCCCCAGCAGTTGGCGCTAGAAGAAGGGCCTCTCGCCGAGTGCACTGCTCCACCTTTAACGACACATGGGCGAAGGTCGCTTCGGCACCTCGCGAGTCCCACAGACCTCGAACCACGGAGGGCGACCTGCCCGCGGTCGCTCGGGTATATTTAGCGGCCCGGACTCTACCGCCAAGTCGGGTTCCCCGCTCCTCCCACCGTTAAGGCGGAGGCTTTTGGGACCTTTCCCAGCGTCCACCGCAAATCTTGTCGGGCCGTCCTCCTCTACTCCGGGCGGTGAAGCGACCCTCCAGGCGGAACCCTCCCCGGCATCATGAGGCGATCCACCGGTACCATCTTCCCAGCCTCCCGTCGGGTTCGGGGCGGAACCGGGCTTTGAAAACTGGGCGTCCACTTGAACGGCGGTGCCCTCGGACTGGACTTATTTGGGCTCAAATCCGTTCCATCGCACGGCGTCGGATGAGTGCAAAGGGGCGTCCGTAAGTCAAGAAGAGAAGAGAAGTGTCTCAGGAGTCCCGTTAGCGACATGCGGGAATACCCGGTGCCCTTGAACTTCCGTCTCCTCCATCGACCTCTATGATGGAGTCGGTGATCGGCCGGATCACGTCGCCGCTTCCGGGCTCAAATGGCCCTATATGGAACCTCGGGCGCCTTGATGTGCGCGTTCCCACCCGCGTTGAAAGGATCGATGCGTGGTACGTACCTTAAAAAGCGGGTCGGTGACATCCTTTGAACAGCTCGCCAAGGACTTGAGCTGCGTTTCCTTGGCGTTTGCGCGACCTGTTGCACTCCTCACGGGCTTGAAGCAAAGGAGGGCGAACCCCTCTCCCGCCGTGCGAAGGTTCTGCGGAGTGCAGGAGTTATCGGATGCTCACCCATCGCTATTGATGCGGCGTTTATGATGGGGCCGTCGAGTTTTCTTGGTCCTTGGTGGAGGCGACCCCGCGTCCATCGCGGAGATGTTTCAAGCAAATCGGTATGTGGCGGCCGAGTCTGGATGTCGGGAAGGAAGGAAGAAACGGCCAGGGGCATCCTAATCCATCCCGTCGGGAGCGACAACCGGGAGTCCCGCACGAGCGCCGCATGGGCCACCCCCATACGCGCCACCTCCCCCTTTAAGGCGTCTCGGGCGAAATATTCCTCGGATAAAGGAGCGGGAATGCTCGAGCCGCCTCGCGATGAAGCCGGCGAGCTGGCGATAACACCCGTGTGCGCTTCCATCGGCAAAAGCGGACAATGCCACGAGCTGGCGACAAATTGAGAGTGATCCGAAGAGGCCACTAGATCAAGTACCTCCGGCGTCGCGGGCACCATCCTGCGTCCGGTCGAGCAACACATCGGCGTGATTGAGGGCATAGCGCCGGTCGAAGAGCTTATGCGCGTGGCAAGGAATACCACCCTCCCTTCCCCTCGGGGACATGGGAGCGACGAGCATGATAATTGTGGTGGTGTCGGCCGAATAGCCAACGCCGCGGTCCGAAGGATTATGGTCGACAACGGCAGCTCGGCCGACATCCTCTATTTCGAGGCCTTTTTGAAGTTGGGGTTGCGAAGGAAGCCACGAAGCCCTTGCACTCGGCACTCACCGGCTTTACGGCGACTCGATTTCGCGCGGTGCGGTGACCCTACCGTTGACTCGGGATTCTCAGAAGGCCAAAACTCTCGATGGTAACCTTTACGGTGGTCGACCTCCCCTCTGCGTGCAACGCCATCTTGGGCCGACCCACCCTCAATAGGCTAAGGGCGATTATATCCACAAACCACCGGACGTTGAAGTTCCCGAGCCGGTCTGGTGTCGGGGAGGTTCGGGAGATCCTCGAGTCAAAGCGGTGTTACTTGACGACCTCCTGGGTAAGAGAAAAGGCGGAACAGCCTCGAAGACCCACGCGGGCGCAGCGCCCGACCGAGCATCCCGAGCCGACAAAGCGGCGGTTAATATTCCACTGCAAGTGGCCGTCCCCAATCGGACGGTCGGGATCGGCCGGACCTAGATGATCAAGAGCGGGCCACTCATCGACCTCCTCGGGAAAGCACCGATGTGTTCGCACGGGCTGCCGACCTCCGGGAATCGATTCGAAGTTTCTCAACACCATCGCACATTTCCCGACCGCCGCTCGGTAAGGCGAGACCCGGCCTCGGTCCCTCGGCGCCAACGGCGATGCAAATGGAAGTCGACGAGCTCTTGGCGTCGACTTCATTGAAGAGTCCGGTATCCTCGGTGGTTGTCAATGTAGTCCTCGTCAAGAAGCCTAATGGAAGTGGAGGATGTGTGTGGACTACAGATCTAAATCATGCTTGCGAAGGATTGCTTCCCCTTGCCTAGGATCGACCAGTGGTCGACTCAACGCGAGAATGCGCGCTTTTCCTTCATGGGCGCCTACTCGGTTACAACCAGATCCGGATGGCACCCGAGGATCAGCAACATACGGCCTTCCATACGCCCCAAGGAGCTTACTTCTACAAAGTTATGCCGTTCGGGTTAAAGAACGCAGGCGCCACCTATCAAAGGATGGTGAACAAGGTGTTTGCCCAGCAAATAGGGCGAAACATGGAGGTATATGTTGACGACATGATCGTGAAAAGTCGCCGAGGGCTGCACACCTCGGCGACTTGCGGAAACCTTCTCTCTGGCCCGAGAAGATATGGGATGCGCCTTAATCCAGCCAAGTGCGTCTTTGGCGTGTCATCGGGGAAGTTCCTCGGGTTCATCATACGAGAGGAATTGATGCCAACCCGAGAAGATCAGAGCTCTCACCGACATGAGATCTCAGCGATAAAGGAGCTTCAATGCCTTAACGGAAGGATAAGCGGCTCTGTCGGTTTTGTCGTCGGGAGATAAGTGCCTTCCTTTCTTGAGTCCTCAAAGATCCAAGAACTTCCAATGGGCGGCGAGTGCGAGGAAGCTTTCGCGCTGAAGCGGCACTTATCCGAGCTCCCCGCCTTATCTCGGTGTCTGCGCGAGAAAAACTTACCCTCTACTGGCGGCATCTCGGCATGCGGTGAGCTCGGTGCTAGTGAAAGAAGCCCCGACGCGCAACATCAGGTTTACTACATCGACCATGTGTTGCGCGGGCGGCGCTACCCTCCCATTGAAAGGTTGGCATTGGCACTTGTTCTAGCGGCTCGGAAGCTCGCCCCTACTTCGAGCCCATACGATTGAGGTAATGACCGACCAACCCCTGCGTCAAGTTCTTTCTAAGTTTGACGTAGCAGGGCGTCTCCTAAAATGGTCGGTGGAGCTATCCGAGTTCGACCTCTGCTACAAGCCGAGAACAGCCATCAAGGCCCAGGCCTTGGCCGATTTCATCTCGGAGTTGACACAGTCGGAAGCGAGTCGTTGAGCAAATCCACCGAGACTGGACGCTGCGCGTGGATGGGTCTTCCCGGCTCGAGTGCCGGCGCGGACTCATTCTAGAGGACCTCGGCGGACACGCCTTGGCGTTCCCTCCGCTTGGTTTTGAGGCCACGAACAATGAGGCGGAATACGAGGCGCTTGGCGAGCCTCCGTTTAGCGGCCGAGATGCAGCGGGAAGCGGTCCATGTTCTCACGGATTCCCAACTCGTCGCCGAACAAGTTGGCGGGAATATCGAGCGCGGGATCGACCATGTCCAAATACGACCAAGGTAAAGCCCAAACCTCTAACTTTCCTCGCTTCACTCTGTCCGAGTGCGGAGTCCCAAAGCGGCGGGCGGACCAGCTCGCGAAATTAGCCTCGGGGCCGATCCGGAGGAACATCCAGTCGAAGAGCTGACACACGGTCGGTGGCCATCATGGAGATAGGGGACCGGTCGACCACCCCACCTCGTGGATTCGGGAAGTCTTTGAAGTATAAGCGCGAGGATCCTACTGCGGATGAGGTCAAGCACGGTGGCTCCGAACCCAGGCGTGGTCTGCGAGATTGGCGGCCGGCTCTACAAAGGTCGTTCTCCCATCCCCTACTCGATGCTTAGATCCGATGGCGGAAGTGATTCTCGAGGTCACGGCGGGACACGTGGGGAGCACATGGGCGGCCGAACTTTGGCCTTCAAAATACTGCGCGGGGCTACTGTGCGGCCTCGTTGCCAAGGCGCCAAGGCTTTCGTGCGGCGGTGCGACACTGCGGCGCGGGCCCGCGCCCGCGGCTCCTGCGGTCCGCTCACCTCCATGGATTGCGCTTGGCCCTTCGCTCAATGGGAATGGACCTTTTGGGGCCGTTCCCCGTCGGACGGCGGAGATATCATCGTGGGGATAGATTATTTCACTAAGTGGGTGGAAGCGAGCCCACGGCAACCATTACGGCGGTCGAGCAGGTGAGCGGTTCGTATGGAAGAACATCGTGACCCGGTCGGTCTGCCCAGCGTTATCATCGCGATACGCGGAACCCGGTCGCCGGCCTCGGTTTCACGGAGTTACTGCGCGACTTATCACATCGATTGAGGTTTAGCTCGGTGGCCCACCCGGACCAGCGGGCTCGTGAGGTGACCAAGCGATCTATCTGGATGGACTTAGGAAAAGGACTTTGGAAGCCCGTCGAGTGGGTCGGCGAGCTCCGAACATCCTATGGTCTTTGCGGACTACCGAAGAGCGGCAGGCGAGTCCCCTACTGACTGGCATTCGGCGTGGAAGCGATCCTACCGGTCGAGTTGGTCATTCCAACATTCGGGTGGAGAACTATGAGAATCCACCTCGGCCCGGGGAGTTCGGGCTGGCCTAGAACCTGCTGGAAGAGCGCGGGGCCAGCAGCGCGCGTAAAGATCTTTGGCGTACAATAGAAGTGTTGCGAAGCTTATAACAAGAAGGTGCGCCCTCGACCCTCGGGATGGGAGATCTAGTACTACGCAGGCGAAGTAGCGACCCGCCAACTCGAGGGCAAGCTTGCACCTAAGTGGGAAGGCCCCTACGCGTAATCAAAGTAGTCAGAGAGCGTTAAAACTCGCGACTATGACCAAACAGCGATTCGAGAACCTTAAGAAGTACTTTGTTTAAAGGCCAAACGGAAGTAAGTCAATATAAGACTCAGGCTATTGGAAAGAAGTCGGAGATTGTATTAAAAAGAGAAATTGTATTGCCAAAAGACTTGGATTACAAAAATGGGCCCCTAGAGGAAAGAAGTATTACATAGGCAAGGAAGGCCCTCCAAAGAAGAAAAAAATTCTTGAGCCGCGGCCGGGAAGGCATGTCGTCAAAGGAACCTCGCCGGGCATGTCGACCATGATCCTCGGGGCATGAGGTGAAGGATCCTCCTCGGCCGCCAGAGCACGGAGGGCATGCTCGGAGCCGGGCGAGGGCAACCTTGTACCCATACTCGTATGATACGGCCGTCGGTCGGCCGAGAGGAAGCCCTCCGACTTCTTATGCGCCTCGGCGCCTCCCGGTCCCTCTCGGCCGTGGCGCCTTCGCTGCGGCAAGAGCCTCTGGCGGCCTTGGCTCGGCCTCTCGAGTCGAGCTTGGCGGCCAACTCGAAGCCTCCTTCATCGAGGCGGTTCTCCGGCTTCTCCGTCGGAGATGCTTCTGCGGCTTGGCCTCGGCGTCGAGGTGGCCTCGAGCTCGTGGTCGAGCGCGCGACTTCAGCGCCCATGTCGGCGTCCATTGCTCGGCGACCACGCCTCGGGTCGACCCGCTCGGGCCTCTTCAGCTGGCGGCGCAACTCGAGTTGCGCTCGCCCAGTCCACCAACCGACCGGAGTCGTGCACCCGATCGATGAGGGCCGTGGTGTAGTGGAGATTCTGCATAAAGAGAAAGAAGGCTGAAAGTAATGAACAGTGCTCAGCCAAGGAGATACACGCCAAGGCGGTGCTTACCCACAACAGATTTGGTGACTTAGCGATGGCGCTTAGAAGGCGTGTATAGATCCCGAGCTGCGTCGGGATGGGCGCCCGAGGTAGCTGGCGAGGCTCTCCCCGACCCACACCTTGTCCCCGGGACAGACCATGCCTGCCGGGCCACGGTCGCTCGGCGGCCCGAAGGACCTCGCCCATCACTCGGGAAAGGCTGATCCTTCCCGGCGTAACTCGGCATAGGTCCTTCATGGATGGAGGGCGCTGGCCCTTCGGTCGTCCCTTGGTGGGACCGGCACTCTCGGCGAGGCGGGCGCGGTCGTTCGGTCGTCCCGGCGGGCGGAGCCATGGGCGTCTCCAGGTCCACCACGTCCTTGGCCTTGGCCCTTTTCTTGGGACGCCCCTCCTCAGTGGTGCGCGGGGAGCCACCCCCCGCCCGCTTGGGACCCGCCGGAGAGCGCGGAGACGGTCCCCTCGGAGCACCCGAGTCATGGAAGGACCGCAGGTTCACCATCTCTGCAGAGAACGGCGACACGGGTTGTAACTGAGGGGGAGGAGGAGGAAGAAGCCGAGGAGGAGGAAGTGGAAGGAAGACCCATTACGCACTAACCTATAGTGGAAGGAATCGACTGGAAGAAGTCAAAGGGCACCGGAGCCAAGGGAGAAAACTCGAAGGAAGACGACGGCAGGACGAGAGAAGGAAAACTCCGCTGATAAAAGTGATAGAGTGTCGCGGAGCTCGCTATTTATAGAAAGGGGGGCCTCGACCTTTCGCCTCCCGAGGCGGCGATGACACCGCGACACCGCCCAATAGCATCGTGACGGCGGCGCGCGCCATAATGAAGAGGTGACGTGTCCACCGCCCGGTAAGAAACTTACCCAAAGACGCCGCCTCACTCGATTCCAAAGAACGCACTATCGCGAGCCAAGCGGCACGCGGCGGTTCGGTTTTCAGTCTTGAGCGGCGGCTCGACCATCGGGTCTTCTAGGCCTTGGCGGCGCTCGGCCATATCCAACGGCGGTTCGGTTATCATGGTTTTCCGTGTCTTGAGCGCGCTCGACCATCGGTCTTCGGGTCTGGCGCGCTCGGCCATATCCAACGGCGGTTCGGTTATCATGGTTTTCCGTGTCTTGAGCGCGCTCGACCATCGGTCTTCAGGTCTTGAGCGCGGCTCGGCTATATCCAACGGCGGTTCGGTTATCATGGTTTTCGTGTCTTGAGCGGCTCGACCACCGTCTTCGGGTCTTGAGCGGCGGCTCGGCCTATATCCGAACGGCGGTTCGGTTATCATGGTTTCTTGGTCTTGTGCGTGACCTCGACCTTATAACCGAACGACGGGTGAATGAGGAGTTGGACGTCGCGCCCCTTAACCCCAACGGGCGATTCGGTACATGGTCCGAGTACCTCAACCATTGGTTTTACGGGCCTCAGCGCGGTCTCGACCGACATCGGGCGCCGGATTGGCAACGGGGATTGAGCGTCTCCTTGACCCCTTTATCCCGAACGGCGGTTCGGTTACGTTGTCTTGAGCGGCGGCTCGACCACTGGTCTTCTGGGTCTTGAGCGGCGGCTCGGCCCTATATCCCGAACGGCGGTTCGGTTATCATGGTTTTCCAAGTCTTGTGCGTGACCTCGACCCTTATAACCGAACGACGGGTGAATAGGAGTTGACGCCGCCGCTTAACCCGAACGGCGGTTCGGTACATGGTCTGAGTACCTCAACCATTGGTTTTACTGCCTAGCGGTCTCGACCGACACGGACGTCCGGATTGGCAACGGGATTGAGCGCCTCTGACCCCTTTATCCCGAACGCGGTGGTTCGGTTACATGGTCTTAAGCGCGACGGCTCGACCATCGGCTTCCTAGGCCTTGGCGACGGCTCGGCCTATATCCCAACGACGGTTCGGTGACTAAGGTTTTCTGGTCTCGAGGCTCTCGACTTCTTTATCGAACGGCGGTTCGGTTTCTCGAGCTTTCGATCATCGCCGGTTTTCCGGGTCTTGAGCGGCGCCCCTTATCCTGCATGTGATTCGGTCAATTATGACACGACACGGCGAACCTCCGCCCGAGATCTCGGGCAGCTGTTTTTTCAACCAACACCCCCAATCCTCAAGACCGCCCGCAGAGTGGCTTTTGAGGGGGTAGTGTTAGGGTATTAAGTATGACGTGACACCGGTCTTGATCGCGTACACCGGATGACATCATCGCCTCCTGCGCTCCATTACTCCCACGATTTGATCGCTCGACGCCGCTTCTCCTCAAGATCGCCCCAACTACCCGCCGAAGTTGACCACGGCACCGGCGAGGTCGTGCCCGTGACGCCACCGCAGACGGGCATGCCATCCGTCCGACCTATTTAAGCCGAATAGGTAAGACAGGCATGAAGGATGAACACTCCGGGAGGTGAGTAGACTCGAACACCCTGCAATTCACTCTGGGGAGCTCGGCCGACGGGCCAGAACTGACTTGAGCGTCGGAGGGGTCGGGCGGAGCATCCGACCCGCCCTGCTGCAGGTACCGACGACCGGAGCGTGCCGCCGCCTTTCGGAGCGGTCGGGAGGCGGGAGCAGGAGCCATCGACGGGCCCGAACCATACCGAGACGACCCCCCGGTTCCCGGATTCCGCGCCGCGCGCCCCGGGGTCACGGTAAAAAAGTTGTTTCCCCCAACAGGTATGAAACTCTATGAAAACACCAATAACCTGATCCTTGGTCTTCAAAGCATAAGCCCAAACTTTCCTGGAAAAGTCATCTATAAAAGTAACAAATTAAAGTGCACCATTGATGCCAGGAACATTAGTAGAACCACTAGGAGTTTTTGTCCTCAAAGGACCACATACATCTGTATAAATACGGTCCAAGACATGCATTTTTCTGGACAAAGCAGGACTAGAAAAAGAAACTCTATGTTGTTTACCAGCTAAACAATCAATACAAGGGTTCAAACGTATACCTCTGAGGTCAGGCAATACCTCTCTCTTGGAAAGAGCTTGCAGTCCCTTCTCGCTCATGTGTCCCAATCGCCTATGCCACATTCTATGCTGAAGTCTTTCTCTGTGGCATTTAACTGTTCACCACAAGCTTTGGCCTACAACCTGTACAAAGTATGACATTTCTTTCCACTATCTATAACAAGAGAACCCTTACTGAGTTTCCATTGCCCTTTGTGAAACCTGCTATCATAGTCTTCATCATCTAATCTTCCAACTGAAATTAGATTCAGCCTCAAGTCAATCACATGCCTCACATCCTTAAGCACCAACTTACATCCAAGGTTGGTCTTTATGTGGATGTCACCCATGCCAATGATGTCTGTTGTGCCATGGTTACCTATTTTGACAACATCAAAATTTTCAGACCTGTAGGTAGCAAAGAACTCCCTCCGTGGTGTAGCATGATAAGAAGCTCATGTGTCAATTATCCACTCGAGATCCTGACACACACAAGAAAAAATATCATCAGAAGGAGACAAAATCAAATAATCACTAACCTGCACTATAGCTGTGGTATTCTCTTTTGACTTTGTAGACTCCACTTCTTTTCCCTTTTTCTTGCTCTTCTTAGGATGCTTACACTGATTCTTATAATGTCCTTTCTCACCACAGTTATAGCAAACAATATCTTTCCTTGATCTTGACTTGCTTCTACCTATGCGTGAACTGCTTCTATCTTTAGACCTTCCTTTGTTCTCTGAGATAAGTGCCTGTGAATTAATCTGAGATACTGCTGAGTTCTTTCTTCTCAACTCCTCATTTAACAAACTGCTTGTTACTTGACTCATGGTAACAATACCATCTGGCGTAGAATTACTGAGGGAAACCACCAGTGTCTCCCAACTTTCTAGCAATGAACTGAGAAGTAACAATGCTTGTAACTCATCATCAAGAGACATTTTCATAGAAGATAACTGGTTAGTAATATCAGATTTCATTCAAATGCTCAGCAATAGAAGCACCATCTTTATATTTCAGGTTCACAAGTTTTCTGATCAAAAAAGCTTTGTTGCCAGTTGTTTTTCTTTCATAGAGACCTTCCAACTTTTTCCAAAGAGAATATGCAGAACTTTCAGTAGAAACATGATGAAAGACACTATCATCGAGCCACTGTCGAATAAACCTAATCGTTTTTCGATCTAATCTCTTCCACTCATCATCTGTCATAGTTATAGATTTTTCACTATCCCCTTGCAAAGGTCCATACAAATCTTTGCAATACAAGAGATCTTCCATTCTTGGTTTCCATATCATCCAATTGTTTCCGTTCAAACTAATCATGCGAGAAACACTACCAGCCTCCATGTTCAAACACAAAAATTAAATCACCAAAACTTTGCTCTGATACCAGTTGACGGGGAATAAAAAGATAGGCAACAAACAATAACTTTTGTATATGAACAAATACTAGCAGGCCGTAATACATAACGGAATTAAATGGAAATCACAATCAAATAGAACACCAAGATTTACGTGGAAAACCCCTTCAACGTAAAGGGTAAAAACCACGGGGCAAATCAGAGAAAATCCACTATAGAAATAATGAATGTACAATTCTCAAATCTCTTGCCCAAAACCCAAGCAACAATCACAAGAGAAAAATTGGAATACAAGGATCACGTCACTATGCATAATATCCAAAACCTCCTCAAGCAATCACAGAAGAATTCACTGAAGATCTGATTTAACCTGAAATGAGAAACTGTTTGGATGAGTGAGAATAATTTCTGTGTTTTTCTTATCTTCTTCCCTTTTTTTTCTCTTGTTTTTCTGTCCTTTTCTCCTCTCTTTGAATCCCTAATGTTGCTGCCAAGTTTCTGTCCTTTGCTACGATGTTTTGATTTATATTTCACAGCCACCATTAGCCCCTATTTAAACTAAAATTTAGGTTAAATTAGGATTTAAGAAAAAAAAGTGGGCTATAGGCTGAATTTGGTTTTATCAGCCCCGACACACATGATCTATGCTAAGTTTTTCAAGTTAGTCAATGAATGCTTGAGCTTTAACACACACAACATCATTGATCCCTGGTAATATTTGGACTAAGATTGACACAAGAAGAACCTCGATTGGATTTGAAATCATGTCCAAATAATCAGAATATATACTCACAGAATATTACCAGTAAAAATTTTCAAGCCTAAGAATGGGTTTTTAAGAGCAGTTCTGTCGTACGAAGGAAATAGTTTACTGGATAAAATTTACTAGGCATCCATGTCGAACTGGAGTCCAGATATCAGACCAGTTGCCAAAGGTGGGATGAGATTTACCAACATCTGCTCGCAGAAAAAATAAGAACTACATTAACTAGAAATATGGCAGATCCGGAACCACGAACTGTTGCCAAACTCACCGATACTAAACTGGGAATTCACGGGAGCAAGTCTATTGCCCAGAATCTATCACCAAACTCGCCCACTCTCGAACTGGGACTTCGAGGAACACTACTCCAGGTTTGGCCCATTCTGGACGTCAGAGATGCCCAACAAATCTCAGACAACGTTACGTAATCTTAAACTTGGACTGCTCCATCAAGATTGAATTCTCGCATCAATTCTATGTCATCATCAGTGCGTCAATGCATGGCTGTACATCCTACTGTGCATCCGTGAGCTCCGTCGTCGTCTCCCTCGAATTATTTCTGGTGTCATGTCTCTATCCTCCACAACAGGATCGCAATGGTTTCCACGTGTGCATTGCACCTCCAGACGTGGAAGCCATGCGTTGTGGTCCGAGTTGTCCATTACGCACAACCGGATGGAAAAGCTGCTTCATGATTTAGCGCTGCCTGCTCCACCTCCTTCCTTTGTTCCTACGGACTTCTTTCGAGGATTCTCCCCCGCCCACTTGCATGGGATCGATGCCTCTCCCTACCGGAGTAGCTTTTCATGGTCACACATGAAAAGCTACCTGAGAAACCAAGCATTGGAAGCATATTGCATTCAGATGTAGTATCCGGCAGGTACCTTTCATGAATGACTAGATCCCATTACTTGGCCGACATGCAGCCTGAAAGGAGCCTGGGATTGAGACTAGGAATCTCCTCTCATGGATAAGCCTTGTGGAGGACAAGATACCAAAGCACTCCGAGGGTGGCATTAGGTGATCTTTGCGATGGTGCAGCTGTGGGGGAGCACCGGTTTCACAATCACCTGGAATATGCTCTTTGGATATGATCACGGGGGGTGTCTTTGCTGCCTGCATTCTGATTGATATCCAAGAACAATTGGACTGGGATTGTTTCAGTATCTTCCTTTGCAAGATCAAGGATCATGTGTCTCTATCAGCTATATATTATGCTTACAGGGATATATGACAACATAGAGTCTTTTATGAAATCATCCTTTCTCTCTCCTTTTTATACACCTGCCCTACTTCTAAAGAAACATGATGATGTCAAAGATTGTCTCATAGTCAATGTGAATTACTGATGCTATGAGAGGGCATATATAGCCTTGCAGTAATCAAAGAGAATGAGATAATACTCATGTTCATATGTATCCGGATTTATGGTTTCTTTTCAAGTAATCAAAGAGAATCCACCGGTTTAATGTCCTTAAATTCTGTGTTTATAAAGCTTAATCCAACCGAAAATTAAATAGGTCTTTTTCCTAACTTGACTTTAACTCGTGGTCAACCTCAAATCAAAATCACAACACTATTTCTAAATAAGAAAAAATTAATTGCATGATTAAGAATCTTGTTAATGTTCAAAGAACGCCAAAATTACATATCCATTACAAATACTTAACCAGTTTAAATTAGAATAATTCTTGAGTGGCTACAAGTTTCTGCATGCAGATTAATATGTTTTAACATCCTTTTATGTATAATAAACGATTGTTAAATTGACTCAACTATAAATGCAGCTATTTGATTGATGGATTTTGTAGTACAAGACATGCTATCTATCAATCATTTTGCTCACAATACGTGTTTACGTGGCTAATGTTTAATATGACTTTAATGTCCGACTATAACAAGTGGTTGAGGTGTTACATCAGTCTGACTAATATCCAATTCATCCCACCATCTGCTTTCATTAAATAGTTCGATTATTATGACCCTACAAATTTGTGTGCATGTGCATATTGCAATACCCTCCTTTGAGATAATTTGATGTAGAAGAATCATGAAATATATTCTAAACTTTAATCAAGAGAAATCAATTATTTTATAGGAACATATGTATGCATATTATTAATGCACAACACGGCAGCTGAGCCGAAGAGACGACAGCCAGAGAGTTCACCAGGACACCTTGTGGTGTCGTGAGAACAAACACATGTGCAGGTGGCGCCACCGTGTTGCAGGGTGGCGGTCGGCAACCAGACCAATCTGTGGTGCCCCAGCGACGGAGGCTACTCGGGAGCATATTGCATTAACTCCGTCCTCGCGGCGAAGTCACAGTCGCAATCCACCGCTTCGAGTTCTTTGACCGGATTTCGTAGGTACTCCGCATCACTGTGCTGATCAAATGAGTTCATGTGCAAACTCGTCCTCAGCCTCTAATCCTTCGAAGGAAACTTTGGTAGTATCCATCGTATGGATGATTTTTCTTTTATTTTCGTGGTTTTTTTTTGTTCTTATTGGCGATAGATGAACGATGATTTAGGGGGTTAGAAAATGACTAATCTACATTAAATCTAACATAAGCTGATGTAGGTCAATTAGTGCAAAAATAAATATTATACAAATATTAATTAAATGCTGGGTACAAAGAAGATTTCAATTGGATCACTCAAAATTGTGATGAGATTTGAAAGAATAGATAGGTCGTTCCAAGATCAGTATCGGTAATAATGCCACGGTGATAATGATGTACGAGTGTAAATATATATTTTGTTCGATTATAATGTATTAAATGATGTAGAGCGGATGTACTAAGCATATAGTTTGATAAGAAGCCTATACGAGGATATTAAACATATGCTTAGTATATGCTTTATTAGTTCGTCCAAACATTATTATGTGACCCTTTATAATTGGATAACATATATAATAGAATTAATTAGATTATGATAATATGTTAATAGAAAATGAGTCCATATTATAATAGAATTTCTTAGAAGATATTTTTGATGGAAGAAACTCCCCTAATAATTTATCATAAACCCTTTGCCATTGGTTATAAATAGACAGAAACTGTATGAACTTGTATAGATATATAAGTATCATTATAATTTTTCTCTAAATCTCTCTAAACCATCAATTTAAGTTGATTCTCTCAACGAGTAGGAATAGAGGAGAAGATTCTAATTCATCAAATTCACAACGATATTGGATCTAAAGAAGATAAGTACCTAGATCATATAGAGATCTTTTATTTTTTTTTCTGATAACATCAAAAAGACCACATCGTAAAATCGATTTGTTATAGAAAGCATGATTATAAATTTCATAATTATATTTCTATAAATCAATCTGATTCCTAGATTCGTTGTAGCTCGATCCTTCCAGGAACCCACTTGCAAGCACAAAAAATAAGCAAATTCAATCTAATTGTAAAAATATTAATCAAGTTCGATAGAACGATTAGTTTAAACCCCTGCAAATAATTTCCTTGTGAATCAAATGACCCATTGAATTCTTCCCATCAAACTACAAATTTTCAATTTGAATACAACCTCCGATAATGTATTTATTAATCCCCTCATAATGTCGAAGAACGCTGGCAACATGCTCTTACAGTCACACTCCACCATCTATTACCATCTCATTTCGTTCCATCCAACCCCACAAAGTTTAATTTGCATGCATATGTATATAAATGTCTTGAAAAAATCTTTAGAGCCACTTCTAAAAAAAAAAAAAAAACCATCCTTTTGACTTTACCTAATTCTCTATCGGAGACTTTTTTTTTTCCTTTCTAATATCCGAAGTATCTTTATTAGCCATCCATCTCTTTTTCTTCTTTTCCCCTTTTTTTTTTCTTATTGATTGATCGGTGAACCGATCCAAGTACAATAATGCCCGTAGCTGTAGTTGAGGCCTTTTTGACTTTTCCGAGGAGGTGTCCTTCCTTTTCAAAATTCTCTACTATAATTCTACAATCTGAAATATTTTTGTTTGTCATCCATCTTTTCTTTTTTCTTATGGATCGATCCATACGGTGATATTTTTTCATTGTGCTATAGTATTTATAACAATATCAAAAAAAAATATATATATATATTATAATATATAAATTTTCTAAAAATACTATATTTATAATGTAAACACAATACTCATTTTTTGTATTGAATTATTATTATTATTATTATTTAAAATATTATAATTAGATTGATTCACTAGAGGAGAGAAATAAGATTGTTGAGAGTATTTTATGTGTTAGGAAAAATGGAAATGTTGTTAAAAAAAATCTGAAAATGAAAGATATTTTCGAAAAAAAATAAAAAAAAGTTTTTGTTTTTGTTTTTTGGGAATTCGCTCAGATCTTTAAGCCTCAAATCACTTCTTAATGCCTGATTTCACAATAAACAAATAACGGAAACATAAAAAAAAGATACGAGTCGAATCTAAAACTGTTCAACAGCATGTCCTCGTAATAATGCCTTTCTCGATATCAGAATATAAATTATGGGAACTTTTGGCAATAATCCTCGTGCTTTTGTTGTGCAAAAGTCCTGCCTTTTTCCTCCTCCTCCTCCTCCTCCTCGCATGCGGCAATAAAGCTTCGCTCCCAAAGCTGTTGTCGCCGCTCTCACACATAATAATTAGTCCTGCAACATTGCATCAGCCGTAGAAAAGCAATCCGAGACAAAGTTGAGCACGGCCTCGCCTTCAACACCGTCTTTAGACTCGCAGGCAAGGTGCCGCCGAAATCCACCCCGCTCACCCACCACTTGATCCGATGCATCCCCCGCAGGCCTATGTCACTGCAAATCCCCCTCCCCTGTTCCCCGTCTCCAGGGTGGCCTCGCGGCAGCATCCCACCAGCTTGGTGTGGGAAAGAGAGTAGGTCGGAGGCGCCGGCGATTGGAAAAGCCATTGGAATTTAGAGCGCGAGAGCGCACCCCGTTGCCCTGCTCCGCCTCCCCGCACGTCTGTCGGTCACTCACACCTCTCAAGATCACAGCTTTGGAATCATCGAAGGAGAAAGAGAAAGGAGAGGAGGTGGACCTGGGCGGAAGCCCCGCGGACCAGGTCGGTAAAGATTGGATTGTTCGGGGTTTTCCTCTGGTTTTCGCTTGTCTCTTTGCGCATGATTTGCTTTCTTTTTCTTGGGTAGATGACCAGGAAGCCCCTTTTGTTGTCATCTGCAATGTGTCTTCTGCTGCTGTACGGCGGACATCAATCTCCCTGCAACATGTCGCCGTTCCTTACTTCTCCTCCTCTCTTTTAATCTCCGTACCCTCGGTGGTGAAATGCCCGTCGCTGAAGTCCTCGCCTTGACGCCTTACCATTCGAGATCTCCCATCAAAATCCAATCGTTTGTCGGGCTATGGGTTCGTTTTCCCTCAGCTCGTTCGGCGACCTCCCTTTTCCCGAGCAGGTCGCGGCGGCCACCCATGCATCGCTGCTGCTCTTCTTCTTGTTCTTTGCCTCTGCACGGCGAGTTTTCGCCTGCGCCATCCGCCGCATCCCGGCTCCCAAGGATGACGTCCGGAGCCCTCGTCCCGTTCGTGGCGATTCTGGTTGCGATCGGTTTGTGATGGTCGGTTGTTGGTTCAAGATCACAGCTTTCTGCTGCTTCTTCGTTTTCATCCTTCAAGCGGCGGTCTTGGGGTATGAAACCGTGACCTTCCTTACAAGAGACGCTGAATCAAGGGATTACACTCTTCTCTACCTGCCTTCCGTGCAAGGATTGGCGTGGCTTGTCTTGGGTTCATCTGCAGTCCACTGTAAATTCAAGGCATTGGCCAAGTTTCCATTCTTGATTAGGTTATGGTGGTTTATTTCATTCATCTTCTGTCTTTACATTGGTTACCTTGATACCAAAGGATTGATAACGAATTTGATTAGCCTAAATTCACACATACTAGCAAATTATGCCTCGTCACCTGCCCTTGCCTTCCTTCTCGTTGCCTCAGTCCGGGGTGTCACATCTGTAGAACTCTATAGGGCCCATGGAGACCTCAGGGAACCATTGCTCGCCGGAGAAGAAGAAGCGGGCTGTCTTAGAGTCACACCTTACTGTGAAGCAGGTCTTTTCAGCCTTGCAACTTTGTCCTGGCTTGACTCACTCTTGCTTCTGGGTGCAAAGAGGCCATTGGAGCTACGGGATGTACCTTTGCTAGCCACAAAAGAACGATCAAAGACTTGTTACAAGATACTGAATTCAAATTGGGAGAGGTTGAAAGCTGAGAACCCTGAGAACCAGCCATCATTGGCATTGGCCATTTTTCGGTCGGTCTGGAAAGAAGCTGCTTTTAATGCTACCTTTGCCGGATTGTCCACTGCAGTTTCTTATGTTGGTCCATATCTGATAAGCTATTTTGTTGATTATTTGAGTGGCAACATAGCATTTCCTCATGAGGGTTACATTTTGGCCTCGATATTTTTTGCCGCTAAGTTGATAGAGACTCTTACCACCCGACAGTGGTACCTAGGAGTGGATATATTGGGCATGCATGTTAGATCAGCCTTGACAGCAATGGTGTACAGAAAAGGGCTTAGGTTATCAAGCACATCCCGACAGAGCCATACAAGTGGTGAGATAGTAAACTACATGGCGGTTGATGTGCAGAGAATAGGCGATTATTCATGGTATCTCCATGATATATGGATGCTTCCACTACAAATCATTCTTGCTTTGGCAATCTTGTACAAAAATGTGGGCATTGCATCGGTTGCAACACTGGTGGCTACCATTGTCTCCATCATTGTTACAATTCCTCTCGCCAAGATACAAGAGGAGTATCAGGATAATTTGATGGCTGCCAAGGATGAAAGAATGAGGAAGACCTCTGAATGTTTGAGGAACATGAGAATCCTAAAGCTGCAGGCTTGGGAAGACAGGTACCGCTTGAAATTAGAGGAGATGAGGAATGTGGAGTTCAAGTGGCTACAAAAAGCCTTATATGCACAATCCGTTATAACCTTCATTTTCTGGGGGTCTCCTATATTTGTCTCAGTTGTAACTTTTGCTACTTCTATATTGTTGGGTGGCCATCTTACAGCAGGTGGTGTACTTTCAGCTTTAGCTACTTTTAGAATTCTTCAGGAGCCTCTTAGGAATTTTCCAGATTTGATCTCCATGATTGCTCAGACAAAGGTTTCTCTGGACCGGATATCTGGGTTCTTACAAGAGGAAGAGCTACAAGAAGATGCCACCATAGTAGTTCCTCGGGGCCTTACAAACAATGCTATTGAAATCAAGGATGGAGAATTTTGTTGGGACCCCTCATCTGCAACACCAACACTCTCTGGGATACAACTGAAAGTTGAAAAAGGCATGCGTATTGCAGTTTGCGGCAAAGTTGGTTCTGGCAAGTCAAGTTTCCTGTCTTGTATTCTGGGTGAGATACCAAAAACTTCCGGTGAAGTAAGTAATACACCAAAGATTGACTTGATAGTGTAACTCTTTTCTAGGTCACTTTTGACTTGTCTCTCCTATTCCAGGTTCAGATTAGTGGCTCTGCAGCTTATGTCCCTCAGTCTGCTTGGATACAATCTGGAAATATAGAGGAAAACATTCTTTTTGGTAGCCCAATGGATAAGCCAAAATACAAAAGAGTTCTTCATGCTTGTTGTCTGAAAAAGGATTTGGAATTGTTATTGCATGGAGATCAAACCATCATTGGTGATAGAGGTATTAACCTGAGTGGTGGCCAGAAACAGAGAGTGCAGCTTGCTAGGGCACTTTATCAAGATGCAGACATTTATTTACTTGATGATCCTTTCAGTGCACTTGATGCTCACACAGGAAGTGAGCTGTTTAAGGTTAGGATCCACTGCTCTTCCTCATTCGGTCCCTTCTATCAACCTGACTTCCACAACTCGTGTAATTTTGCAGGAATACATACTAATGGCATTAGCTAGCAAGACCGTAATCTATGTTACTCATCAAGTGGAATTTCTACCAGCTGCTGACAAGATACTGGTATGACAAGCTTTAGATATGTTCTACTAAGTAATTACTCATTTTATGCATCTTCAATTTCAATTTATTGATGCATAATATGAAAAAACACTCCCTCTTTTATATTCTTATAAAGATCTCATGTTCTTGTTGGCTATTATATAAGAAAGCTGCTGAAGAATTCTCTAACAATTTAAATAAATTTGTCAATATCCCATCTGTCCTTTACCTACTTCATTCCCTAAACTTCAACCAACAAGATCCTCCATTTTTTTTAATCACCATGAACAGCCAAATCATTCACATTATTGCCAATTTGCTTGTAGCTGTTTCCCAGTGCTTACAGCCTAATAGAAACTTTTTTTTCCTCCCCATTATTTGCTTCTAAGTTTCACAGCTAGTAACTAGTATTTGCTGTAGCCTGTTATCAAGTATTGACAGCCAACAAGTTAAGTAGTGAAGTTGGTGTTTTGTTCCCATTTCTGGTTGTATGAAGTTAAAAATGTGTCAACCTTGTTCTCATTGATATGCTGAATATTTGTTAAAAAGATTACTGCTGTGAGGTAAATGATTTTGTGAAAAAGGTTCTTTCTTGAAATTGATTGATCAACTGCCATTGCAAATTGAGTGAACCTTATTATCAATATAAATATTGATACTGAGTAACTAAATGACCAATCTGAAAACAGACAGCCTTGCAGGAGTTATTCAGGTTCATATATGAAAATTTCACCATGCTATTCTTAGCTCATTTTAACTGCTGCAGGTCCTGAAAGATGGTTGGATAATCCAGGCTGGAAGATATGAAGAGCTTTTGCAGGCTGGAACTGACTTTAATGCTTTAGTTTCAGCTCACCATGAAGCAATTGAAACAATGGATATTTTGGAAGATTCAAGTGAACCCAATAGGAAAAGGTTAACATCAAGTCCAAGCAATATTGATCAAATGAAAAGTGAAGCACCGGAAGATGAACTGCCATCTGAGAAAAAAGCAATAAAAGAGAAAAAGAAAATGAAACGTATGAGAAAGAAACAGCTGGCTCAAGAAGAGGAACGTGAAAGAGGAAGAGTTAGCTTAAAAGTATACTTATCATATATGGCTGCGGCATATAAGGGAACATTAATACCATTAATTGTCCTTGCTCAGATTATGTTTCAGGTGCTCCAAATAGCAGGCAACTGGTGGATGGCATGGGCAAATCCTCAAACCAGAGGCTACAAACCAAAGACAAACAGTGTGGTTCTTTTAGTTGTCTATATGAGCCTTGCTTTTGGGAGTTCACTGTTTGTTTTTATAAGATCTGTTCTTGTAGCTACATTTGGCCTAGCAGCTGCACAGAAGTTGTTTCTAAGGATGCTTAAAACTGTCTTTCGAGCACCAATGTCATTTTTTGATTCTACCCCAGCTGGGCGGATCCTGAATCGAGTAAGTAATCATATTTGGTGTTATTATTTAACATGTCTATCATGTGTTATTCTATATTTTTCAACATTGTTTATCATCTGAATTTACAAATTATCAGGTCTCTGTGGATCAAAGTGTTGTGGATCTTGATATACCTTTCAGACTTGGTGGTTTTGCTTCAACAACGATTCAACTTCTTGGTATAGTTGGTGTAATGACTAAAGTTACTTGGCAAGTTCTGTTTCTGTTTTTCCCCATGGCGATTGCTTGCTTATGGATGCAGGTAATTGATTTCTACAGATCTACTGTCTGACAGTATTATTGACAATTGTCTGGAAAATGATGCAATGATTATCTTCAAGTCTGTGTTTTGCCAATGGTCAGATAATATCTTTTTGAGAAGTCATGATAGGAACATACATTTGTTTTTTTTAGCAACTTATTATGGGATGGTTTGTGCCAAAACAAAATCCTAGGATAGTTCTTTTTTCTTGTGATGCTTAAAGGTCAGTACAAAAAGATCATTCTGATTTTGTATTCCATGGTGTCATATTGACTTTTTCCAATAGTCAGTTTTTGATGCAATGATAGTTCTTTTTTCTTGTGATACTAAAAGGTCGGTACAAAAAGATCATTCTGATTTTGTATTCCATGGTGTCATATTGACTTTTTAGCTTTTAGATGTTAGATAACCAAAGCTTCAATAAAATGATTTTTTTTATATTGTTTGTTACCTGGTAAGAATGTTTATCTCCAAGTACTTTCTTTTGGAATTATCATTTATTATGGCTAAATTAATTGGTAGTGTTTATAAAAGTGAAAAAGGGAATGGAGATATGTACTCCCAAGTCCCAATGGATGGGTTCTAAACATTTCAGTTAATTGAGATTTATGTAGGCATTCTAAGAAAACAAATATTCCAAAGCCTCAACGACTAAATATTATCTGAACAATTGTTGTCAGATAGTGCCATTAGTCAAAGTATTTGTTACTCCTTATTGTAAAGCTGACAAAGTTGTATTTCACCTGATTCGTCTGTTTAAACTGTGGTAAAATTACTCTTGTTTTCTTGTTATCAAATTGTTACTCTTGTTATCGAACTGTGGTAAAGCTAACAAAGCTGACAAAGTTACTCTTGTTATCAAATTGTCCGTGTTCTTTAAACAGGCATAGAAGGAACAACATTCAGTACCACCCGTACGTGTGATAATCTGAGAAGCACCGATTTTTTTTTTGGATTTATGATGGGTTAGTTATATGATTTTTGGTGGCATTCAAACCGGCCTATTAGAGATAATTTGATTAGCTTTGGCATAAGATACCAATTTTTGAAAGCTTTTGAATGGAAACTGCAAGAATGTAGACTGAGGTGGTCTTTCTATGAGTTTCACTCTTGAGCTGTATAAATCATGTATAATTATGGTACTTAGGTTTAACATGCATTGTTCTCCCATCTGTAAGAAGTGGGATATTTGCTATATACATATTTGGAATATACAAATATTCACATTTGTATATTTACTATATACACATCTGGAATATTGTTAAAGTACATACATTCTTGGTAGATGCTTGGACAGTTTTAATGAAATTAGACTAGAATGAAAAATTTTGCATGAAGTACCAAAGTAAAAGAACTTCTAGCATAAACAAATGTGAATTTTAATTTCTGTCATGCCAGTATTTTGGTTGATATCTTGAAGTGTAATTGCGACTTTCTACTGGATTTGAATTGTGTTGTTTGTATGATATGATGACAGATGGTAAACTTGTGGATCATTTCTCAAGTACATGAATTCTTGTTGAATAAGTTTTAGCTGATAATTCTCACTGCTTGTGCAGAAATATTACATGGCTTCATCGAGGGAGCTAGTCCGGATCGTTAGCATCCAAAAATCCCCAGTAATCCATCTTTTTGGGGAGTCAATTGCTGGAGCTGCTACTATTAGAGGCTTCCGTCAAGAAAAACGTTTTATGAAGAGGAACCTATACTTGCTTGATTGCTTTGCTCGTCCATTCTTCTGCAGTATTGCAGCAATTGAATGGCTTTGCTTGCGGATGGAACTGCTCTCAACTTTTGTATTCGCTTTCTGCATGGCTCTCCTTGTTAGCTTCCCACATGGATCTATCGATCCCAGTATGTATTCGGTGACTTCTAAATAATCTTCAGCATTCTGATAATTTGTAAATTCTTCCTGATACATGACTGAACCCTGATGAAACCCCAACCGCACAACCCCCATCCCCACCTCCCCACCTTAATATTTAAAATGAAATGAGTTTTTGTTTTCATTTCACATGACATGTTAGTGGAAAGTTCTATTTTCATGACATTTGCTTTGGTATTGAAGGTATGGCAGGTCTAGCTGTAACATATGGCTTAAATCTTAATGCCCGTTTGTCACGGTGGATATTGAGCTTTTGTAAACTCGAAAATAAAATTATTTCTATTGAGCGCATACGTCAGTATTGCCAAATCCCAAGCGAAGCACCACCTGTTGTCAAGGATTGTCGCCCTACATCTTCATGGCCAGAGACTGGAAAACTTGAACTGATTGATCTCAAGGTGTGTATTCAGAACTCATTTCTGTTCTGCTATCTAACATAATTGTCAGGTTCATTAGTACATTGATCAGTAAGGACTTTCAATATATACTGTTGTTTGGACCTTCTATCATGTGTTATCTTGACAGAGCTATAATTTGTTCCTGGAACATTTATTATCTGAGTATTAAGAGTACTTCCCTTGTGTGGATTTTCACCCTGTTTAATTAAGTTTCCTAGGTTGTTCATCAACTTGCTGATTTAATTCCTGGGCATTGATAACACACCTCACTTTTTTTCCATTTAAAATATCTAGTTTCCATCACTTCTAACCAGGACAACCGGCAGGGTAGTTTTGCATGTGAAACATTTTATAATGAATTGCAAACCCTTTTTCCTTAAGATAACAGCAAGTCTTTCTGATGACTTTGCTAAATTCGTTATCTTTCTTTCAAGTTTTCTCTTCCATATGACTAAATTGATGCCTGATAGAATTACCAGTTCCTATCAAATGCCACCTTGTATCAATGGAAGAGGATCATTTTCAAGAGATAGAAAGGGAAGAGGAGAAAAAGAAAGATTAGAGAGAAGAGACAAAAGAGGAAGCCTTACAATTGTACTTGCAGAATAAAATTCAAGATAATGTCCAGGGGGCTACAATTATTATATATAGATAACCTGAACTAGTCTTGTCTAATATATTCAAAAGTAAAAAAATAAAAAATAGTTATATATTCCTTTATTGGGATGCTGGAATTACCTGCTGGGACAAGCTTCTGTGGATGCACTATGAGTATGTTATAAAGTTATTGATATGGCATGACTGGCTCCTCTTATAGCCGTCCAAACCCAATAAGGAGCTATAGTCCAGATGCTTCCATGTAGTTACGCTCTTAGCATGACCGGCCTTGGCTCCCCTTTGATTGACCCTTGGTGGCTGATGGATGCCTTTTAATGCTGGTGACAATAGACCAACTGCAATAATTAGTTCATAGTAACAATATGTTTGTTGACAGAGCAATACTATAGCAAAATCTGAAGGTATAGAAGTCAATGATGACCCATGCAAACTAGATAAACATCAACTTGTGGGCATGTGTGCTAGTCGTTGTCTAGTCTTGGTAATGAAGTAAAATTAGATATGATAATGTGGATCACCAGGTTGTCTGTCACCATGGGATGGGGAAATAATGAAAAATTCTGAGGTAAGAAAATGCAACTAGTCTGTCATGTATTATGAACTTCTGGATTATAGAAATGTGCACTTACAAACTTAATGCATTCCTACAAGAACTTTTGCAACCACATGGGCACATGATCATCAATCTGTGAACCTTAATATAAAATAAAGTTCTTGACATTTTATCTGTCTCTTCGACTGACTGGATGACCAGTAAATAATTAACATGCCATTATATTTGTTAGAGAGCTAGAATGTATTCCTTTAACTTAAAGTAATTCATTTCTTAGGTTGTTGGTGCTCTTCAGCCTTCCTTGCAGTTGGAAGAACATCTTATGAAGGGTTACTCAAGTTGTATCATTTTGGATCTCGTTCATAAGTGCTATAACTTAAAGCAAATTCATTATGGCCACATCTGATGTATTACATCGTTAGCATATCCACTCTTCTTTCCTGTTGTTTACTTTAATCATACCTTCTGATTCTTCTTAATGTGAACTTCATTAGTGATCTTTATTATTGTTATTAGATATATTGTTTCTAGTTATAGGCCAATGTTTGTTGCTGATATATCGTGATGGTTAGATTTTAAGAGCACCTACTGAAAATTCGATTTTGAGTTTGTTCTGTAAAGTATCTTTAATAGGATTATAATAGGCAACTAGGCATTTTGACCATTGAGATATGTCCAATGGACATTTTGTTAAAAGACTCGAACATATACCAGTAGCAGTGCTTGTGAGTACATAGTTAATTCTAGCTTATAAGAGCAGAAGAAGAACAAACATGGGATTATAAGTCACAATTAACTTGAACTATTAGAATATCTTCCATCTCCAGGTCCTCAAATTAGTCTAACATGTTTATTAGTGGGTGTAACCCACCTTAGAACATTCATGTTAATATAAGTATGTTCATGTTAAACTATAAAGCTACTGCACACGATCTTTCTTTCATTTTTTTTCTTAAATTTGATTTGTGTTCTTCTCATCTATGTTTGTTCTGTTAGTTTTCAGATAAAAAAGGTCCATTGACATGTTATGTCACATGGGCCATATGCTCTCTCTCTGATTGATGGAAACCACATTGTTACTGAAATATTTTTGGCAATTTATCCAGAACGACCGTACTTTATGGGCTTTTACCTAGGCGTGTTCCACTTCTCAGAATTTACTTGGGATGCTATAAGAAGATGAAACGACAAGTATCCCTTGTCCTTTAAGATTATTATATTGTTCAACCCAAATTCGACTTAAAAACTCCTAAAGTTCCTAAAAATAGAACTAACAAAATCACTGTTTACATTATATTTGTCTATTATATTTAAGATTAAAGTAAGTTGGGCTAACTTTATAGTGTTAAATTTATAAATGAATTGAGTTATAATTGATTGCAGAATCAATCTGAAATGTATCAAATTCATCCTAAAAAAATCCTAGAATCACCTAAACTTAGAAAAACCAATTAAATCATTATGTATACCATAATTGGCTACCATGTTAAAAAAGTGTGGTGAGTTGGGTAAACTTTATAGTGTTTTACCTGTAAATGAACTATGGTACACTCGATTATATATCAAGATGAAAAAAAATTGTTACATTGGATTCTATATTGTGTTTCATTTATGGGGGTAACACGATAATGTTTATCCAACTCATCTCAAACTTTAGCCATCGAGGGAAAATGATATGTATTTTAACCATCTTCTAACTTCAACCATTGATTTTTTTTTTTTTTATATTGATTTTAGGAACTTTTATAGTTTAGTTTGGTGCATGTTTGTCTTGATTCTGCAATTGAAGATAGCATAGTTCACTTATGAGTGCAATACCATAAAGCTTGTCCAACTTACATGATATAAATATGATATAAATAATACCTAAACTTTCACGATTGAAATATCATTCGGTTTTTATTTTTTATAATTCTAGGGATTTATTTTAAGTTTAATTTGGAAGAAGATAAACCAACTCGGTTCATTTGAACGTTTAGTATATCAATTCAGTGGCACTTTAGATATTTGACCAGATTGGAGCATCCCAACTAAATTCTGAAGTGGAGCGCTCCTAGGTAAAAACCCATAAATTGGGGTTCTACTGGGTAAATCACCCAATATTTTCCTGCACTATAGGTGAGTGTTTTTATGCATATGTTGGCAATAAAGTTCTGCAAGGTTCTCTCTCTCTTGTAGAGGGTTGTAAAATTGCATTGTTATCAAAATATTTTCCTCCCCAGGTAAGTAATGCTTTAATACATATATTAGCAACAAAAATTTGCAGGGTGCTATAGGTTAGCACTATAACATACTAAACCTAAGTCTCAAAATTGAAATCCATACATTATATGCTGTAATATCAATGTGCAAGTTCCTAAATGCACAAGGCATCCTTGATCATCATGAAAGATGTAACAATTATTTGGTAATGCAAGTTCTTAACGCTATGATCTTTCCATGTAGACTAAATTTTATCATCCAAGTTGTGCCGCTCAACCAATTGTGCAAACCAGACTTGGAAAATCACTTCTGCATAGACATAGAGCATATATTATATTGAGAATAATTCACTTATTTTCAGCCAGAAATGTTGATGATATATTTAGAAGTTTCTCTTGCTTTAAACACTGGATATGCTTTATTTTTCACTGACGGATATGGTAACAACTGACTTGAATTTTCTCTTAAATAACAAAAAAGGTGCGTTATAAAGACACCTTACCTATGGTCCTTCATGGTATAACCTGTGCATTTCCTGGTGGGAAAAAGATTGGAATTGTTGGGCGCACTGGAAGTGGTAAATCTACCCTGATACAGGCACTGTTCCGTTTAATTGAACCTGCAGAAGGCAAAATCATCATCGACAACATAGACATTTCTACCATTGGCCTCCATGATCTTCGTTCTCGGCTTAGCATCATTCCTCAAGATCCCACTTTGTTTGAGGGTACAATCAGGGTTAATCTTGATCCCCTTGAAGAGCATTCTGATGATGAAATCTGGCAGGTAAACTAATGCTGGATCCTGGAACTCCTTGTGCACTCCTTTTTCTTGACATTGTACTATGTTCTGAAACTTTTTCCCTCTTCAGGCGCTTGAAAAATGTCAGCTTGGAGAGGTGATCCGATCTAAGCCACAGAAGCTCGATGCTCCAGGTATGTTGCCTGTTCATGTGCAAAAAGGCTATTCAGCAGTTTCTGTTGGTAAATACTAGGGTTGCAAAAGAATTTTTCTGGATTGTCAGCTCAAATGAAGATGAAAATAGTATGTCTTCTCAATTATACAAAATTTATCTGGTTTCTTATATGCAGGAGCATCTTTGAGAGGCTTGACCCGCAGATAGGTTTTACTACAGAGACCACAAGATACATATTGATTAACATGTTTATTTATTATGATATCCCTCATTTCTTTTAATTACATGGGCTTATTTATGATGAATTTCTAGGTAAAACTTTCCAATGAAAAGCAAATTCTCAAAAGCTTTCTATGTATGATTCTTGCTCTGTGATGTGCAACTAGAAAAGACCGCATGTGTGTTTATTAGCTTCAGTCTGCTAGCTCCAAAGTATAATTGGCTAATAACTGTCACTTTGACCTCTCCAGTTCTGGAGAATGGAGACAACTGGAGTGTTGGACAACGCCAACTTGTTTCGTTGGGCAGGGCTTTGCTCAAGCAGGCTCGAATATTGGTGCTTGATGAGGCAACAGCCTCGGTTGACACAGCTACAGATAACCTTATTCAGAAGATTATCCGAAGAGAATTTGAGGATTGTACAGTCTGCACCATCGCACACCGTATCCCTACTGTTATTGACAGTGACCTGGTTTTGGTGCTTAACGATGGTAAGTTGTTTATCGAGCCAAATTCCTGATGAAAAATGGAATTAAGTTACAAATTTACGAATTGATTGGTTGACTTTTTGTTCGATACTTCATCAGCACCAAAAAAAAAAAAGGAGAAAGCATGGAAGATACCTTCTTTTTCGTTTATTTTCTCTCAAACTTTTGCTGGTTTCGTTCATAGTTTTCCTTTGAGAAATACTAGTGTTATTTTGAACCATACACAACATTCTATGGAGACAAAAAGAGAAGAAAGTAGTTCACAGTAGGTTCTCATATAACATATCTTCATCTGCCCATCCCTTTTAACTTATTAATGATGTGATAAATATAGATATTTCATGTCTCTCTGCATGTGGTTAATACTTTCAACCAATCTACAAATTTGATAACCCACAACACAAGCAAATAATTGGAACCTTAAAGCTCCTAATCTGTTCATTATATTTCTGCAAGATAGGTTGTCAACTTCGTAGATTTCCAACTGTTTGACTCATCATACTTTATTATAATTGATGCATCTCAGGTAGAATCGCCGAATTTGATAGTCCACACCGGTTGTTGGAAGACAAGTCTTCGATGTTTCTCAGGCTAGTTTCCGAGTACTCTACAAGATCTAGCAGCATGTCAGATGCTTGAGCATATGGGGCAATGGACCGAGGTAGAAGGCAAGGACTCATGTTCTAACCGATGACACTGTTCCACTGCATCAGTGGAGATCAATTATCACAGGTAGTTTTCTAACCAACACGAGGAAAATGATGAAAACATACTGACGGCTGGGATAATCTCGTTTAAGAACTACAAACTCAGAGTTGGGACACTTGCTGTGTAACGGAGCTCAAGAAACCGGCCACAATTTTCTGTCGAGGTACAAGAATAAGGTATTTTTGATATCATGTTTGAAGTGTTATCCTCGATACTCATTCCCCGGTCAGGCTGGAATCTATCTGTAACGTGAACTCCGTTCTGTACCAATAAATCAAAGTCATGTCAATGAAGAAATAAGTGTTCTCGGCCGACAGTGTTGCCTGCTGCCCTTGCAGCATGCAGCTTCAGTTATTTGTTCTTCTGCTTTCCACTTCAAATTTCAATTCCACAAGGTGTATCAGCCTCCACTGTTCAACCTTCGGATTCCGAAACCCTGTCTTCGACTGTGTTCTTGTGAAATTGTTTTGTTTGGTTTTCAAGGTGCTGTTTCTCCTTTTCTTCTTTGGAAGGTTAAAAGAGATACAAAATGACACTCGATTTGGATCCCTTCTTTGCATTCCATCACGGTCAAACTCGTCTCCCTCCCTTTACGTTCTTTCCCTACTGGTTGTAGCTATCGTCAACAATTGTTAACTGACACTGCATCCAAAACAAGCATTGACATATATATACTCTCAGATTCCATGTTCTTAATTCTTCAGGTCTCCGGTGAGTTTCCATCTCGAATGGAACTTTGAGCCTTTGGATGCGATTGTAATCTCTCGAGAGAATCCATAACATGTCGAGATGAATCGAATGAAATGTGCACACTTTAAATGACTGCCTTTGCCTTTTCGTTCTGAATCAGCGAGATGCTAACAATGGCGAAGATATCTGCTGAAAGCCTCTTAATCTGAAACAAACACCAAAAAAATTATTTGTGGGAAGAAGACGAAGCTTCTCTAGATCCCAAACAGGACCGCGTATCTGTTAGGCTTACAGAAACAAAGAGCAAGCCCAAATAAAATCCAGTGTAGATTAGTCTGGTAAACATGAGAAAGCCACAAAACAGTACAAGCTTCAACTAAGATCTGGCTCAAAGCAGATTGCAGGAAGCTTCAAACCACATTGTACACACATAATGTCTGATAACACCAGATAAAGACGATACAATCTTTTATTGCAAAAAAATTGTTCCATTGCAGCAAATATATAATGAACATGAACCTCGGCACCGACAGATAATAACTGAAAAAATTCAAGTTCTACATGTAATCAAAAGAAAACATTAGCTTTAAAACACTTCATTATTAGTTTTATATGTTGTATTTAAAGGAAAAGATAACAGCAAAACTCGCGACTTTCTGTTTGCTTTGAATGTATTAACATTCAAATGATATCGATTTAACATCGTGTTCATTGTTGATTTAAACAGAACACACTCTCTCAGACCTTTCAGGTAATGGCCATTCATCTATATTTCTTCATCTTCATATAGCTTTGAACAGTCCATCGTTTGTTCCCAGAGGGTTAGATCATCTGAACACCCAATCAAAATTTTGAAATCATTTGCTTGACTGAAAACTAAAGTGGTCAGATGCAGATGGAGTCTGCTGATGGAGATTGCATACTCATTTCTGATATCACACCAAATATTCACAGCATTAAGTGGTTGGACATGGATCATGCCATCATGGTTTGGTTATGTATAATTTTTACTCTTCAGCCATATGTTACACTAAAAAAGATAATTGAAGTACTTACTGCACCAACCATATCATATATCTGGCAGAAATTTCTTATAAAACATACAGAAAGATCTAAGAAATTTATAAATTTCTTATAAAACATACAGAAAGAAAAGGAAGCCAATTTCTTCTAATTCTATGAATTTGAAGAAAAGATCTTCTTGTCCAACATAGCCTGATAAGAATGTTAAAAGGGTGAGCATGCAGACTAAAAAAGATGAGTGATGAAGATTATGAGGAGCTTGAGGCAAAGTGTACAAGTATTATTTATCTTTACATTGTTGATAATATTATCAATAATGTTATTGATGATAACTTCACTGTAGTTATTTGGGATAAGTTAGAAAAGCTTTATCTGACTAAAAGTTTAATTAACAAGTTATATTTGGAGCAGAAGTTATATGAGAATAGAGAAAAATGGAGACTTAGTAGAGCATCTAAATATATAATTAAAAGAATATTAGATCAATTAAAGAAGATGTGAAGATTGAAGAAGACAATATGATGTTGTTGCTTCTTACATCATCACCTGGTGACTCCAATAATAACTTTGTGCAGATGATATTGTATGGAAAGATTACAATAACCTTGGAATAGGTTAGAAGAAGTTTTAGTGTCTCATGTTATTATGGAAAAGGATAAATTTAAAAATATGAATGGTGAGACATTAGTTACTCATAATAAAGGTTAACTAAGAAGATTTTTTAACAAGTGTAAATCTTAGCATGGTAGGTCGAGATTAAATTTCAGATCTTTAGACAATGCTTAATATTATAGATGCAAACAGTACAGAGATATTATTTGAAAAAAATAATTAGAAGAAGAAACTAACAGGTGCTCTCTTATTATGGATAGTGATGGATATGTCCTTGTAATAATGTATCTTTTTAGAAGAGTTAATTAAATTTTTTTTATTTTAACAATTGTGAGGAAAAATAATTTATTAATAGTAAAACAATGATACATGATACATTGACAAGTTTATTGTGATTTGATTTATATAGTTATAGTGAATTCTTCGAGCTAAATATTTTTAGGAGCCTTAATTGTATTTAAATTAGTCAATAAAATTCTAGTTAAATAAAAAATTCTTAATGAATAAAGATTTATTTGTATAAATTTATCTTAACTCATAGGGTTTTGATGAGAGAGAAAGTTACTGCAATAGCTCTTAAGAGCAATCTTAATGATTTAGGGTTGAGAGAATTCTTTATGTGAGATATGAATAAAAAAAAAAAATCATACTTGAGGATAACTTAGGAATCTTGAATTAATCGCGTATATTAAATAATATAATTTTTAAATATAGATAAGAACTTATCAAACAATATTAATTTTAAATATACTTTTAACTTATTGGTCCTTGAAATTTTTTATTTTAATTTTCAATCATGCCCCTCTTCCTCTCGAACGATGTATGTAATCCGTCAACTAATTTTCAATTTTAATTTTCGATCTTGCAATTGGAGGGGGGGTTTCACGAATGATGTAATCCCGTCAACTAAAAAAACGTATGCGCCGAAGACGCCATCGGAAGGACAGCCGAGCGAACGAGAGGAAAGCAAGATCGGCGGCCCCTCCGCGCATGGCGGTGAGCTCACGCGAGTCCCCATCGCGCTTGAAAGTTCCACACGTCTCCAAAGCTTTCGTCTTCCATGTAGCGAGTGCCGACGCCGCACCTAATTGCAAGCAAACACATCTTTCGTGCTCTCTTCCCCACCTTCCCTGGGCCATGGAATATGGTGGAGGAAAAAGAGAGCACGCGCACGACGAAGCACCAACGCCACTGCGTCTGCGGGGTGGAGAAAATTGTGGATTCGTAGATCGTTCAGATCTTTGTTCCAACAAAGATGGCTGATTGATCGAGGCAAGGAGCCGTCGGCGAGAGGAAGGGACGCTGTTCCTTTCTTTCCTTCTTTTCTTTAATGCAGTATCCGTACTCTTATCAGCATTGATGTGAGCGCTTTGCCTTGTGGAATCGTTTGTCTTGTACGACGCTCGAAGTTGCAGATTTAGCAATGCACATATTAATTGACGTATTTATGCAAATCTCACTCATTCCGTGCGGTAGAATGATATCCAATATATATTTTAATATGCTTCATATTTAATTGGAGCCGTGCGATTGAGTATTTATCTGGAAAATATTATAATTCCCTATTTATAAGTATAAATTTCCTTATTTTTTGCGACTAAATTAATAATTATGCCAAAGTTCCGTAAAGATGGCTTAAAAAAAGCCTCGTGACGGCAAACCGCTGCTGGCGAGATCTGCGAACGGAGCGGGGTCCGGAGATGGAGGATTCCGGTGTCGGAGCGGCGGCGCGCGGCCCTTTTGGTTGAGATATAAGGTCGGATGAGGGGATGGCTTGGATCAGATGCGGTAAAGTGATCTCGCTTTTTTTCGGTCCCTTTATATTCCAATTCTTTGTGCTCAGCTGTTTCGACACCACCGTGATCTCGCATTCCGGAACTCGGTGGATCGCTTTCGATGCTGTAATGATTCCTTTTTCGTCTGGGTTTAAGTGCTAGGTTTCCTCTTCCGTGCGAGTTTGCTACTCTCCCTGCCTCCCTCTTGTCTCTTTCTGCTTGATTTCCCTCGATCAATCCTCTGCTACTCGTAAGGATCTCTGAGATCTTGGCCTGGATTCATGCGTGTTGGTTGGTGTTCATTTAAGAGGCTTTATTTGAAAATTTTGAGCTTTTCCCCCTTTGCCTGTCATCCTTCGTCATATTTCAGGAAAAGTGCAGCCTTTTGCAGGGATTCCTTTGGAGAGAGAATTATTCTCTTGGATCAAACCTTTTTCTCTTCGAAATTCCTATAAATACTATGTTGTTTTTCTTTTTTCCAAGACCTGTCTTTGTTAATTTCTATGTTTCGGTACTCTTTTTCCTCTCGACATTCACCCTCTTGCGCTTGCTTTAACTCCCACCTGTAGAAGTCCTGGGTTTCGTTTCATATGCTATAGTCTGTCCTTCTATATGATAGGACTTCAAAATAACATATTTCTATCGTCATCTGTCAGCTTTTTGTGTCATGGTTTAATCGTTCCCCTGACAAAGAAACTTATAAGGCTGTCCTTTTTGGTGTACAATTTGAACGGGCGACGCTAAAGACGTGAATGTTGGGTTTCTTGTAGAATCCTACTACGCCACTGTAATTTTTAAGAATGATTTCTCGGATTACGAGTGCTGTACCTTTCCCCTGTAATCTAGCATTTTCTTAGATCTATTTCTTTGTGTTCTTGTAGTCTGAAGCCTAAAGTGAGAGCTTCTTTTCTTTGAAAATGTGGAGATTTTCTGCTTGGTAACCCGGTGAGTGATTTTATGGTACTGTGCTTAAGAAATTGGTGATTGCGGTGAATTTTTCTGATTACCTCAGGTATATCGGTGCATCCTTCCAGGAGTTGAGATGAGTGGGTTTCAGAATACGAAGGCAGAGAATCTGAAAAAGCCATCCCTTGGATATATAGGAAGGATGATCAACATATTTGACTTAAGTGCCGGTTTGGCAGGAACCAAAATGCTGCCGGAAAGAGATCATAGAAATGGTATTGCTTTTGGCTTTCTATGCATTTCCTCTGAGTCGGTTATCAGTATTCTTTTCCAGATTTATAGTTAATTTTCTCTCTTCAGGACATTTATACTAGAGCATTCATTTTTAGTTTTCTCTTTCGTCCTAATTCATTGTTTTGTTAGTGTTTTAGATCTGCTTGTGATGCTAGGATTATGAGGCACAGTTTGTTGATTGTGGATGGGTAATTGATTACTTTCTTGAATTATAGCTTGTCTCAGCGTTGTTTGTTCTTGTAGAAGGATCTGCCAATCCTAAGCCTGTTACTATTCTCTTTCTTTGCCACTTCTGGTTATTTTGGACTGATATCATGCTTTTTTCTTAACCTGGTAAACCAGTGACATTTTTTTCATGATCATGGCAATTTCTGAAAACAATTACTACCAGGAAAATGCAGTTAGTCCATTTGTTGGTGTCTCTAGATTGATCTCTTTGTATTTTTCCGGCTTTAAATCAATGCCAAAATGCTTGTTATTCTTAAAACATCTCTCTGCCTGCTGGTTGTTAAACAGGTTCTCCAGTTCATAGAAACAACCCTAATGTCAACGAAGCCGCCACTCCGACCGGGACTAACACGGATAACAAACAAGCAAGAATCTGATACTTTGTCATCGACAATGAAGCATTAATCCTGTTTTTGGATGGTTTTGTATGATAGAATCCATATTTGATTGCAGATAACCAGTGTCCCGAATCAGAATTCTTCAAAAAAGAAATCTGGTGGAACACCAATGAAGATGCTAATAGCTCAGGAGATGTCGAAAGAAACAAAGTCCAAGAGGAAACCACATAGTGTTGTCGCCCGACTGATGGGCCTTGATGATGATCTTACAACACAATTGTCGCCGGTGGTTAGTCAAAGAAAGTTGGTGGTTAGTCAAAGAAAGTTGCTAGAGGGTTACCCTCAAACTGCATCAGCAGGAGTCCGTAGAGGTCATCTTCAAGATGATGTCTTTTGCAATAAGCAAGTTCCATGTGAGCTCCATCAACATGATTGTTTGAAGATGGAACACAGATATGTATCTGAAGTTTGGAAGCAGCCATCTCAGAGCAGGAGCAGAAGATGTGGAGAGAGTCAGAATGATGTAAGCATGGCTCTTGTCCATAAAAAATTCATGGAAGCAAAGCATCTAGCCACTGATGAAAAGCTTATTCACTCCAAGGAATTTCAGGATGCATTAGAGGTTCTGAATTTAAACAGAGACTTGTTTCTTGAATTTCTTGAAGAGCCGAATTCCCTATTTTCTAAGCAAACATTTGATCTTCGCTCTAGTCCTCCACCACCTCAACCAAATCACATTACTGTATTGAAGCCATCAAAAAAAGCTGAGACAAAGTTTGAAAAAATGGTGAAGAAGCAGGAAGGTCCAGAGATTAAAGAGAGTGGAAGGGAAACAAACAATCACCACTGGAACTCTACCTTCAACCATTTAAAAGCTGAAAGCTTCTCTCAGCCGACCAGGATAGTTGTCTTGAAGCCTAGCGCAGGAAATCCTACCAAAGCACCCGCACCCACTACAACCATGTCACCTAAGCAACTAGCACAGGGGGGTGATCTGGGAGATGGTGAAGCTTTCGGACCAAAATGCATAGAGGAGGGAACTCAGCAGATGCAAAAGATTCTATCTGGTCAGAGGAGGGATGAGTCTTTGCTATCTTCTGTAAACTCAAATAGCTTTGGTGGAGATGGGAGTTCATTCAATCTGTTAGAAACTGACTACATTGAGGAAGATGGTGGTGGCTTTAGCGACTCTGATGTAGCTGCTCCAACGTCACGCCATTCTTGGGATAGATTCAACAGTCCTTGCTCAGTGTCATCTTTCAGCCGGGTGTCATATTCACCTGAGTCATCAGTGATTAGAGAGGCAAAGAAACGGCTTTCAGAAAGGTGGGCTTTAGTGACATCAAATGATACAAGCCAAGAGCAACTGCATTTACCTAAGAGCTCAAGCACTTTAGGTGAAGTGCTTGCAATTTCTGATGTAAAAAGAGAAGAATGTGTTGATAGGTATACAGTCTCGGGCAGCAGATCATGCGGAGGAGATGATGAATTGAGGGTACCTGCATTCTTCGTATCAGTGGATGGAAAAGAGAATTCAGGAGAGCTTTCCCCTGGAAATTTATCAAGATCAAAGTCTGTCCCAGTCTCTTGTTCAGCTTACAAAGACATCGGCTTGAAATATGAAGGTTCCGATGCTCAGCTTTGTGAACCCGCTGTGTCAGAGGTGTCAAAGACCAAACACGGTAAATCATCTTTCAGAGGAAGAGTCTCTAGCTTTTTCTTTTCTAGGAGCAAGGAAACTAGAAAAAGACCTGTTTCTTCTGCCATGGTGGGCTCTAGTGGTGCAGATGTGGTAGTAAGCAGAACTGATGAGATGCTAAAATCAGTTCATGGTAGTTCGTCTGCAAACAGTCAAGTAAAAGATGAGGAACAATCTGCCAGTACAGCTACTCCAATATTGGTGACAAATGTTTCCAAAAAAGTTGGTATTCTTGCTGCTCTTGCGGATTTGAACACTTCCATTTTCTACTTTGCTCACATATGTACAATCTCTTACTTCACACGTTTTCTTTTCAGTTCACTGTCAGTGATAAATATCTTAATTCTCTGCAGCCCATGCAAGCAGTTGAAAAATCCAGGACAAGTGACAAATCTGGCAAGGAGGAGAAACTCAGTCCACGTCAAAATTACACGAACAACCTGGACCAACCTAGCCCTACTTCAATTCTGGATGCACAATTTGAAGATGATGTGAATGGAAATCTATTGCAGACATCTGAAGCAAATGCTAGACAACGTAAGTTTTCTCTTGCATTCAGATCCATGCTTGTCTTTCTATTTGCTGATTGACGTTTTATCTCCATTCAGTAATTTCCAGGGCTTCACCTATAGAGTCAGTTGCTCGTACTTTGTCATGGGATGACACCCATTTGGAAATGCCACTCCCTGAGCCCTCAAGTTTTCAAGGAGCTTTGTCCGAGGCAGATGGTGCTGATCAAGATCATTTTGTATTTGTTCAGAAATTGCTATCTTATGCTGGCTTGGAGAAATCTGATATGATGTTCACTGGATGGCACTCTCCTGATAGCCCATTGGATCCAGTGTTACTTGACAAACTCTTGGGTCTGAAAGAAGGTGAATCTAAGTGCATGGAGAAAAATCCAACCCTGAGGCTCCTATTTGACTGTGTGAACTTGGCCCTTTTAGAAGTCAGTTGGTCTACCTTAATGAGTGTATACCCATGGAACAGGGCGTCCTGTGGGGCACAGGTTAATGCTTGTGCAAGTTCTGCCTTGTCAGAGGATGTTTGGGGTCTATTGAGGGATTGGTCTTCTGGCAACTGGACGGTGGTGTTTACTGAGAATGACATTGGTAGTCTAGTTGTGGATAGAGTATCGAGGACTGAGGCGGGAGGAAACAGGTGTGTTGAATTGAACAGGATAGTAGAAGAGATCACTAAAGAAATAACTGGTGATGTATTGAAGGATTTGGTTGGAGAGGCTTTTTCAGATCTTGCCGCAGCATGTATCTGCTGATGCCTTCTTTTCCCTCTCAACCTCTTCTCCTTTGCTTTGTTGTTTTTGCTGCAGCGTTTAGATTTCTTCCTTGCCACAGGTGACAGTGTATATGTATTTTCTGATATTTGATGATTTCTCGTGTCACTTGGATCTCTTTCGGCTTTCTTTGTCCATGTTTGTTCTTCAGTAGCATGATATGGCTTCAACTCTATTACTTCTGTCGATCTCTGTACCTTTCAAGTATTGAGCTGGCCGCTTGAGAAAATTGGTAGGTTAACTATGCACTTTGGCTGAAGGACAAGGGTTATATTTGTTACCCTCTTGATACTGATCAATCTTTGAGATGCCTGAATCAGCAACAAGTGGTGATGGTTTTACAGGAAAGTTGATGAGGCAAGCCTCCTGAAACAAGCGGCCATATGATTTCTTCTTGGAAGACCAAAAGCGCACAATGGTAGATGGAAATTGTGAAGGTACGTGAGATCAAAATGATAGTTTGTTTTCTTCCATTAACTCATTATTAACCTTCTACTAATCTGACCAACGCCAGTTGCTGCTACTGATGAGAATGAAAATTTTCAGGTCTTTTAAGCGTTCCGATCGACTAAAACAACGAACAAGGAGACCTTGGACGTTCTTGGTAGAAATCTTTCTCAGGTATAATTAATTACAGAGTTAATTGTGGACTAATGCGTAGGTCTTCAAGATTCCTATTGAATAGGCGTATTATAGTTCTTTGGCATTAGTGGATTAACGTTCAGGTTATCTGGGCTTGGCATCAAGCTAGTCTTACATTACATATTCTTGATTAAGTTCTCATGGATAGACATAGTCCGGCTTGCATATTGGTCAATCTTTTTGCCCCACCATCGTCATTAAATTATGTTTATAATCGAATCGATCCGTTGCTTTGGAGTGTTGGAGATGTGGTGCTAACCATTGGAGTTGCTTATCAATAATTTTATAATTAGTTGCCCTTGTGTGGAATTAGTGTGTGACCAACTTAGCTACAAATTATATTTCATTCTCATGTCCTTAAAATAGTTGTTTTTGCTAAAGCATAATCAAATTGACTAATATTGTAAGCTTTACATTTTCATGTTAGAATCATGCAGCAGGGTAGGTCAGACAGCAACAACAAGCATCCAAAAGTTAGACGCAATTGGTTACAATGTCAGCAAAATAAGTGTGTGATTTCTAATCGACTAATATTGTCATTATAATTTCTAAAGATAGATAGATTTTACAAGATGTTAGAGAACTTAATTGGTACGAATCTTGACAACTGATAATAAGGTCTTAGAATCAAATTTTCATCTTTATAAAACAAAAAGAAGAAGAAAAAAAAAAGAGTATTGTCATTGTGTTAAACTTAAGTAATGTTTGACTGGTGAGAACAAATGCCAACTCTAATGAATAATCTTCTTATAGATGTGCTCAAAATTGAAAGCTATGAAAATTTTGTCGAGATGATAGCATGTGCCAACATTAATTATTCTCCTTTAACCTTCTGTTGAAAAGTGGTATGATAGCAGCCATTAGTTTGTTGCAGTAAACTGATATGATTAACACAACGAAACAGTGGATAAATAGACATTATTCTAAATTGGCATGGCCATGGTTTCATTCATTTTGACAAAATAATTAAAATGATAGTTTAGTCTACATTTCTCAGGTTATATATTACAAGGCCCACGGAGGATCTTGATGCCCATATTTAATTTTCAGTTGATTTCAATAGATTTATTTTATGACACATATGACTGGTGTTCATTTGTGATTTATTGGTTGACAGATCTGATTTTGATCAATTTTAGCAAAAATTCTAGAAACTTCATTTGGAATAAAAATGGTAAAATAATAACAACACATGTTTCTCACGGGATGAAGATAATAAACATCAAGTGGTTAGCACATCCTGAGTGCTTAATACGACAACACGCCATGGTTGTGTCATTTGAATCAAACCACCAATATAACCACGATGAGGCTTTTAGTCCACAACTCTCCACGAGTGTGCATGACTCCATTTCACTATCATTATCAACACCCAAAAGTACTAACCCGTTCTGTCGTTTCATGAGATTTGACTTTGCCTCTTAATGTGTTTCCGATTGATGCATCACCGACGTGGTAAGCCCAAAAGCATAAGCATGGATTAGGAATAATTGGCGAGGATTAAGGTAATATTTTTGCCGCTTTATGAGCTTTGACTGTGACCTCTTATTGTGTTCCTAATTAACAGACCACCGACGTGATGGCATCTCCATCAACAACAGATCCTTACCCAGTCGTGCTGCGGGCCCCAAAAGCGCCCCCACTTGTTTTCCCCAATCAACAAACGAGTAGATTGGGCGGATGGGTACGGCGAGTGTGGCTCTTTCTCACCAGAAACAATTTTGTACCTATTTGCTCCTCCCTCGAAAGCTACCTGCTTTACCATTTGGCATATCTAATGGGATCCACATGGTACTCTGTCGTCCCTTCGGGGGCAAGACGTACGGGTGAGAAAAAAAAACACATGTGACGCGCCGTTACGGAGACGATGGCGTAACGGCGTAATTTTTCACAACTTGCCGGGCCCGCGGCATGACTTTTTGGCATTGAATGGGGGGAGACCGACACGTCGCGGGCGGCGTCCGACCTGGCGGAAGAAGCAACCGGCTACCGACGGAGAGGCGGTCTGGCGTAGCGGTCTAGCGTGCGCCGCTTCCTGGCCTTTTCCATAAGACAAGAACACCAGAGACTTCGTGACGCCAACGCCTGTTGCTGTCTTCCCGAGATCTACCCCGTTGGGCGTGGGCGAAAGGGAAAGCCTTCTCTCCCCTGTTCGCGGCGTCGATTGCTCCGTGAGTCTTCTCTTCCCGTCCCGCACTCCATTCTTCTCGTTGCCTCCTCTTAATTCATTCGTAACTCCGTCGAAATTTGTGTTCTTTTTTCACTATTTGTTACCATCGTTGTCGGTGCAAATCGAGACCGGTTGGCCTTTCTGTTCCAGTTGGGATTTTAGAAGGAAATATGGAATTTTGTAGTGGCATTTGATAGATTCAAAATTGTTTTGTCGGTCTGGCTGGGGAATCCCGATCTGGGATCTGATTTCCGGCAAAATTTTGTAATTTTAGGGGTTTTGAAATTGGCGTGTTTCGTAGTCTATATGAAAGATTTGATTTTTAGCGAGAGTTTTTTTTTTGTTGAGGGCTCCGAAGACTGTTGGGTAGCAGTTCCTCTTGTCTCATTTGGATTTTGGGGAGGGCTCAGTAGACGCGGCCAATTGGATCTGCTCCTCTCAGTTTGATGAGAATTCATTCCTTTCGGATCGATCAGTTGAGCTGATTTTGGGTCAGAATCTCATGAGACGGCGGTCATCGGCGTTCAACCATCAGGAGGAGATGGAGAAGGCCAACGGCAAGTCTCCGCCATCTCGGCTCTGCTTCTTGGCCACCCTATCGGTCATGTTCTGGATCATGATCTTCTACTTCCATTTCACGGTTCTCAGTAGCAACCCCATCAGCAATCCTGAGCAACCCGTTTCCTTCTCCTCCATCTCGGCCAAACCCCAGCGGATTTCGGAAGCATACGAAGCACTTGAACTGCCCAGAATGAAGGCGCCGACCAAATCAAAACCAGCAGATGCCCGTCAAGCACCGGAGGCGTTCCCCTTCACCCGTGCCCTCCGGACCATCGAGAACAAAAGCGACCCTTGCGGTGGGAGGTATATCTACGTCCATGATCTCCCTTCCCGGTTCAACGCTGACATGCTTAGAGATTGCCGAAAGTTGAGCCTTTGGATCAACATGTGCAAGTTCACAAGCAATGCTGGCATGGGGCCTCCGCTCGAGAATTCGGATGGGGTCTTCTCGAACACAGGATGGTACGCCACTAATCAGTTTGCGGTGGATGTGATCTTCAACAACCGGATGAAGCAGTACGAGTGCTTGACAGAAGATCCGTCCATCGCTGCTGCTATCTTCGTGCCCTTCTATGCTGGTTTTGACATAGCTCGATATCTTTGGGGATACAATACCTCGGTCAGGGATGCCGCATCTCTGGATTTGGTTGAATGGCTCATGAAGAGGCCCGAATGGAGTGTGATGGGGGGAAGGGACCACTTCTTGGTGGCAGGGAGAATTACATGGGATTTCAGGAGATTGACTGATTCCGAAACAGATTGGGGAAACAAGCTTCTATTCTTGCCAGCTGCAAGAAACATGTCGATGCTGGTTGTGGAAGCGAGCCCATGGAATGCTAATGATTTTGGGATACCTTATCCTACATACTTTCACCCAGCAAAGGATGCTGATGTTTTCATTTGGCAGGACCGGATGAGGATGTTGGAGCGGAAGTTTCTCTTCTCATTTGCGGGTGCACCACGCCCTGATAATCCGGAATCAATCAGAGGGAAGATCATAGATCAGTGCAAAAGGTCCGAAGTTTGCAAGTTGTTGGAGTGTGATTTTGGAGAGAGCAAGTGTCACTCCCCAAGCAGCATAATGCAGATGTTTCAGAGTTCTTTATTTTGCTTACAACCTCAGGGAGATTCGTATACAAGGAGATCAGCTTTTGACTCCATGTTGGCTGGTTGCATCCCTGTTTTCTTTCATCCTGGGTCTGCTTACATACAATATACATGGCATCTCCCGAGAAACTACTCAACATACTCAGTGTTTATACCTGAGGATGATATTCGAAAGAGGAGTGTCAGTATCGAGGAAAGGTTAAAGCAAATCCCTCCACATGTTGTGGAAACAATGAGAGAGACAGTCATAAGCCTTATTCCAAGCCTGATATATGCAGACCCTAGGTCTAAGTTGGAGACTCTGAAGGATGCCTTTGATGTGGCTGTACAGGCAATCATCGACAAAGTTACAAGACTGAGAAGGGACATAATCGAAGGCCATGAAGAAAAGGATTTCATTGAAGAGAACAGCTGGAAGTATGCTTTGTTAGAGGATGGTCAGCGAACAGTTGGGCCACATGAGTGGGATCCCTTCTTCTCTAAGCCTAAGGATGGTAACGGTGATTCGGTCACTTCATCTGCTGAAGCTGCTAAGAATTCTTGGAAGAATGAACAAAGGAGTCAGAATTGACTTCTATCAAGATTGATTTGAAAGATAAGGCTAATTGCTCAAGTATGGTTTGCCGTCGTAGGTGCAATCTGAAGCTACTTGACAGAAAGCGAATTTTCAAATTATGGTTATGAGTGAATTTTGATATTTCATTTTGAGTGAATTTGATGAGCTTGTTCACAAGTTGTCAGAACACATGCCTACAACAATGTTAGAACTTCCAAGGTAGGTTGCGGATGTTGCCTTCCCTACATATTGAATTTGATATATTCTTTCTATTTTATCACATGCTCTATAATTAATTCTCTGTAACTCTTCCGTTACATGTTTAGCAACGATAGAAATACTGTTATCGAACCGAATGCGAGACATGATAATGATAAATTCTTTAGCTTTTTTTTACTTACATTTGTCAATATATGAGATTCTTTGTGCAGGAAAATGGAGTATCATGTGCCACAGCAATATGATTACTTTGTGTCTTACTGTTTGTTTTACTTGGTGGCAATATGATTACACAAACAATTGCGACTGTAAACATCAGATGCTTCTTAAACCATGAATTGTAGCATCCTGAAAATTCATATAGATGTAGAACTTTGGCATATGTATTGTAGTCCTCTGACAAAGATTATCCATATTAGTATATATTCTTTTTCTTAAGTTAGTGAATGCTAATCATTTTGATGGGAACCAAAATGCCTTTGACACTCAGGTAAGTTGCTAAGCTACATGTGCAGCTCGGTCGTGAAACCTGATCTTTGTGTTTGTTTCATGTAATGCATGTTTCATCTGTGTTCCTAGCTTCATGCGCTTGGAAGAACCATGCCCCACTTGTTCTTCAAGAATACTCGAGCCATCGAAGTTGGACTGCATGTTACTCCTTCCTGTGCATGATGACACTGGTACAGAGGTAGGGGACAAAGGTTCTCCGACAATCTTTTCTTCTTGGTGCTTGATTGAATGATTGATCCTCGCTCAGCTTTCATCAGTCTTGAAATGTGTGTTGCCTACTGCAGAACTTTAGAGACTTTTTTATATTTGCTTACATAAGAATGCTTTATTAAGAACAACTTTGTTGGATGTAGGATATGCATAATATGATTACTCGGATCAATTATGTTCTTGCTTTACTTTTGCTTTACATGGAATCTTGTCCAAGAAGCAGAAAGATGTTGAAAAGCATCTCAGCACACTCTGTAAGTTTGGGGTTTCTGGCCAGGCTTGGACTGTGTGTGTGCAAGACCACAAAATCCAACACCATTCAAAGGATGTGGTGGGATGGGGATCTCAAGATCAAGGACACGAGATCGACGGTTGGGATCATCTGGGCGCAGGAATGGTTCGTGCGCCGAAAGATGTGGTTGGAGACGGATGTCGAGATTAGATTGCAAGATCGACAGCACGGATGGTTGGGATCATTTGAGAGCAGGAGTAGACCGTTTGGGATTGGAGAGACCACTACTAAAAATAGACCGATCCAATCTATCGACATCATCGGTGGTATAAAAACACAACCGATCAAAATAAATTTGATGTTTAAATACTTGCCTTGTCTCGATTTGGTTCGCACGAATGCCCGAGCAAATCCATCCTCTCCAACGTAGTAAAACATCGATTCGTTCCCACCCGTACACGAATGGCAACGAAGAGGCCCAAAAAATGGTTAAAAGGTGAACAGGAGGAAGAAGCAACAAACAGAGAACGCAAAAAAGACGTAAAGAAAGAAAAGAAAAAGGAAAATAAAAGAGTAGGGAGAAAACTGCTGCCTCTTTTATCTCTCGTTGGTCTCCGCGGCTTCCGAGTCGTCGGAGAAGGCGATGGTGGAGACGTTGGAAATGGCGCCGGCGACGGCGGGGGCGGGGGAGGCGTGCTTTGCGGACGAGCTCCTCCTCCTTGAGTTAACCTCTGGGCCTTGCCATCCGTCCGTCGCCGAGTTGAAGCATCAGGCCCAAATTTTGCAGGAGTTCTTTGAGCCATGCGTCGAAGGGCTTCCGGTTTGGCACCGACCTCCCCAAAAATCTGATTTTTATGCTTGGAAGATGATAAAAATCTGATTTTTTTTCTTCTTTTTCTCGCGTTTGGTGGTACGTTTCTAGGGGTTGCCGACCGAGGGGAAAGGCGGAGGAGACGAGGAGGAAGAGGAGCTCGAGTGGCTCGCGAACAAGGACGCATTTCCGGCGCTGGAGACGTCGTTCGAGAGGCCCTCCCGCCCGCGCGCCGGCAGCGGAGGTAGCGAGGGCTGGGACGGCGCCGCCGTAGGCGCGGTGGCAGAGCGCAAGAGTCCGGTCTCGGTCCTCTCCGCCGCGACTTCATTCTCCGCGCCGGTTCGACCGAGGAGCAAAGGGCGGAGGCCGCGCCGGCGGGTGCTGACCGGCCTCTCGCCCGAACCTCCCACCGTGACAGTGGCGGGGAAGTCGACGGCCGTGGAGCGGCGGCGGTGCCGCCACTGCGAGGCGGAGGAGACGCCGCAGTGGCGGGCGGGGCCGGAAGGGCCCAAGACGCTGTGCAACGCGTGCGGCGTGAGGTATAAGTCCGGTCGCCTCGTGCCGGAGTACCGTCCCGCAAGCAGCCCCACGTTTTCCCCCGCCAATCACTCCAACTTCCACCGGCAGATCCTTGAAATGCGTCGCCAGAGGTCTCCCCGTCAGCGGAGAAGTGCCGGGGCGCCACCGCCGCGCCCCCTCGTTAATTCTCCGGTGATGTAACCCTCCGCTCTCCAGAAAACACTAAATCGACAATAAATCTCTCTCTCTCTCTTAGAGAACTGTTTTTTTTTTTTTTTTTTTGTGCCTACGAGGGAGGACTACATATTTTCCATATTTTAGCCATAGAAAATGTTAGCTTTACTTAATTTGTTTATTTATTTAGCGAGTTTTAAGGCTTACAAGTCACAAAAAAAAAATTTATGGGAAAACAAGAAAGTCCAAATGGGTTTAGAATCTGATTCAATCCTTCTTTTACTTTTAGTTTGGTCACATGAATTTTTAGAGAAATATATAACTCTCTTTTATACTTCAATAATTAAAGGGTCGATCTTTCACTTGTATACTGAAAAATATGATGTATTTGTCCTCGTCAAGAATCTTGATTGCTCATTAAATGTTGACTTATATTGACCTTTCGTCCTCATCGAGATTTGTTTTCAGCTGTGAATTGACTTTAAACCTACTCTTGTCCTCTTCAAGAATCTTGATTGCTCATTAAATGTTGACTTATATTGACCTTTCGTCCTCATCGAGATTTGTTTTCAGCTGTGAATTGACTTTAAACCTACTCTTGTCCTCTTCAAGAATCTTGATTGCTCATTAAATGTTGACTTTTATTGACCTTTCGTTCTCTTGTCCTCTTCAAGAATCTTGATTGCTTAAATGTTGGATTCTTGTGAGGAAGATGCAGTGTTGTTGCGTGTTCATGTCATGGCGATGGCAACTTATTCTTCTTCTTCCTCCATTGTGCTTGAATAGCCATTACTTTGAGCATCGAACTCTTTAGTTGATGATGAACAAATATTAATACCACATTGAATAAGATGCTTGTTCTAAGATGATTTTTAAAAGTCTTATATACATCTCCTTCTTTAAATTTAAAAATTTATAGGCAATAATCATGTGAGTCATCAAAATTTTAAATCTTCTTGAAATATAGCTTGATGATATATCTGACTTAATTATTGTCATTGGCATATCGACTTTTTTTGTCTAGCTCCATAGTGAAATGGGTGACTTTTTTTAGTCAAAACAATTGGGCTTTCAAAATTCTCCTCTAAATGCATGAATGTTGTGATTGGAGGCATTGAACTTTCACTTGTCATGGCAATAGATTGCTATTGGAATTAAAGAGTGTAGAGATTGTAAATGATTTGGTGTGAGGAAGAATGAAAATTAGAATTTTAATTTTTTCCCCCTAAATACCCCTCTAACTTGGTGTGATTTAGCCGACAGTGCTCACACAATGAAGTCAATTCCAAGTCGCTGCCGACAGTGCTCACACTCAATTCATCACGTGCACTGCCGGCTGCTATCGTCGGAGGGGAAGGAGAAAACGATTCCCATACGTGGCCGAGCCATTTGGCCGGTGGCGGAAATCTATTTCTTTTGTGCGACACCACTACGGTCCAAAGCCATGGAGACTGTCTTTATAATCATCCCCCACCACCACAGCAATCGGCAGCCCGACGCCTGCGATTTGTGTCATCAATGGCGCGCGTCAAGGATCAACATGTGGTTCTCTTTCCCTTCATGACTCCAAGCCACATCAACCCCTTCCTCGGCCTCGCCCACCGCCTCGTCCGCCACCACCCCGCCCTCACCGTTACCCTCGTCAACACCCCTTTCCACATCCAATACATTCGTGGCTCCTCCTTCGCTTCCCGCTTCCTCTCCTCCATCCGGCTTCGGTCCCTCCCCTTCGACCCCGCCGCCCACGGCCTCCATCCTGACGCCGAGAACTTCGCCGCTGTACCCGACCACCAGAAACTCACCTTCCTCGTCGCCTCCGAATCCCTCCTGCCCGCCTTCGACCAGCTCATCGTTGACATAGCTCGAGAAGACGGCCGTCCTCCGCTCTGCATCGTCGCCGACTTCCTCCTCGCGTGGACCGTGGACGTCGCGCACCGGTACCGAGTGTTTCATTCCGTATTCATGCTCGGCGGAGCTTACGGCATGGCCGCATACGGCTCTATGTGGACTCGCCAACCTCACCTGAAGACGAGATCCGATGAGTTTGCGCTGCCTGAGTCCCCCGACGGAACCATCCGCCTCTCGCAGCTCTCGAGCCACATGCTTCTCGGCGACGGCACCGATCTGATCTCAGTGTTCCATCAGAGACTGATGTCTCGTTGGAAGGAGACAAACGCCATGCTTGTGAACACGGTAGAGGAGACGGAGGCCACAGGACTGCGGATGCTACGTAATTTGTTTCCTGTTCCCATCTGGACCATCGGCCCACTGCTGATCTCCTCTGATTCTGTTGCCAGCGCTAGCCAAAATCGATGTATCATGGAATGGTTGGATTCACAACAGCCGGCGTCCGTTTTGTACGTCTCGTTCGGCTCGTTCAGCACCATCACGGCGTCGCAGATGATGGAACTGGCGACGGGGCTAGAGGCCAGCGAGGCACGGTTCATATGGGTCATCAGGCCGCCTTCAGGGTTCGGCAGAAATGAGGAGTTCAAGGCGGAGTGGCTGCCGGAGAAGTTCGAGGAGCGGATGCGAGAGCGAGGGAGGGGGGTGCTGGTGCACGGATGGGCGCCGCAGCTGGAGATCCTGTCGCATACGTCGACGGGCGCGTTCCTCAGCCACTGCGGGTGGAACTCGGTGCTGGAGAGCTTGAGCCGAGGCGTGCCGATCGTGGCGTGGCCGTTGTTGGTGGACCAGCCACACAACGCGAAGATGATGGAGGAGATGGGGGTGTGCGTGGAGGTGGCGAGAGGGAACATGGAGAGCTCCAAGGCAGACCGGAGGGACGTGGAGAGGGTGATAAGGGAGGCGATGTGCGGGGGAGAGAAGGCGAAGGAGATGAGGAGGAGGGCGGAGGAGGTCGGGGAGCTGATGAGAGCGGCATGGAGGGAGGGAGTTGGGTCATCGCTCAAGGGATTGGCCGAGTTCTTCCGGGCTGCGGCTTCCACGAGAGACGTGCCGATCGACTAAAATAAATTATCATCGATTAATTAAAATTACCGATGAGTAGTCTAATAATATCAAATTGGTGCACGTCGATTGTGCCAGAAGCGGTGTCTGGGTGCATTATCTTTCATTCTCTCTGTCCTTTACGCTATCTTTCAACGAAGTTTTCGTCTTTGACGCGACATCTCACCCAGAAAAGTGTACAGTGGAAATGCTTTTGGTGGATGGCCAATAAATCATATCTGCCGCTTCCCTGTACTACTGTTCAATGTTGTACTCGGTATATATATATATATATATATATATATATATATATATAATTTTGTGATAGGAAACATAAGATTAGTTGGCCATCGTTTATTACGTCAATATTATATATATCTGGATGAATTGATTCTTTTATCTATAAAGAAATAATATTTAAAAGGTTATTTGGGATGATCTTCGAGTTGTCAAACTCGAAGCTATCGACCTGTCGAGTTGCCCAAGGAACCTTCGAAGAAGAAGATTATAGATTAGCCTTCCTTATAAAATATATATAATAATATTTTAAAAAGATTAAAAGATGATTTAAATTAGTTATGGACTAACCTCCGATGCAGAATATTCATAAGAATATTCTAAGAAGATAAGGGGTCAGCTCGGATAAATTACGATCCGTTACCAATATATTTCAAGAAGATTAAAGGATAGTTCGGGTCAATTATAAATTATCCCCCTCCACGAGATCTATGCGCAAAGTACTTTTTTTCCCTCTAGAAGTTAGTATAAAAACACACTACGGTTTCCAAAATAGGAGAGAGAAAAACACCTTGGTCTTTGTGTAAAAATAAAAACGAAACAACTCGTATCACCTTGGACGACTTTTGGCACTCAGATTAGGGCCTCATCATGCTGATACAAACATTAATGATAAATTTTTATAATATTTTAGCACTAGAAAGATGGTTCGATTTCGTAAGAGCATCCAACGATCGATTTTATTATCAAATATTCAAATGAAACATTACCTCCAACTCAAGACACCTCTCCCTAAAAAAGGCAACAATTATCCTTTTCTCACATGAATGTGCCCACTTCGCCGCGAGCATCACAATAGTATTCGCAATCATTTAATGACCCCAGACCCTAGCTCCGTGAATGATGGACAATCATCTCCTTGTTCCTGTCAAGACATTCCTAAATCTCACCCAGCAGATGTAAACATTGGCCAGTATAATTGTCATCATACTTAAAATTCTTGACAGTCGAGGAAGAATATTTATTGATAGAAAGAGTAATTACATGGGGTTTGAAAAGTCATTATAAGCAAAGCTTTTTCCAACAAACATGTGTCGAGATGACAACTTCTTTCAAGTTCTAATACTATCTCATAGCCTAATTGTATAACGAGAGAGTCACTAATCTGGTACATACATTACATCATGAAGCATAAGAGAAAAATCAATCTCAATCATAAAAGAAAGTTGAGTGGTTCAACCTCAATCATGTTAACTTGACGTTTAGGTCTAAAAGAGTATTTCTTATCAAAAATTACCTTTTTCTTCTTGTGGTATAAACATAGCAAAACCAATTATTTCTTAGCTTATCGCTCGCTTTGATTTAGGGTGATAGTTATAGTTTTGGATTTGATTGGAATTAAGATTTGGGTTAGGATTTTGATTGGAATCTTTGAGTTTTAGTTTAAACCTCTTAGGGCTTAAAGTTCTTACCTCTAGGGTGGAAGATACAACCATAATTAAGGTTGAAATTCTAGGGTTTGGAATTGACTTTAGGATTTAGACATGATGACCGTATTTGATTTTTTTTTTTTAAGCCCTCCTTTGCTTATATTAGTTTTCTATTCGAATAGCTTAGATAACAAATCTAAGGGTTTCAGTGATTTGACATCTCATAATCTTTTGAATAAATTTAGATCAAATTTATAAATTTTATTATTAATAGGTAAGTGATCCACCATTTTAAAGTTACTTTAGTCAAAAGCAGTGACCCTACTACGACCTTTAGCATCTCTAAAGTATGTATAATTTAAGACATACTAAATTTTCTTTATAGTTTCTTTTTTTTAAATATATCTAATATAGATCATCTGTAAACCAACTAAAGATTTTGAACCTAAAAATCTTTAGAAAATTTAGTATAATCACAAAGCATAGAATAATCAAGAATTGAGGGTAATGAAGAAGGTACGAAGTCAAACTTTGGTCCAAGCCCAATTACATTATAAACTTATTGTGGAGAGATGAGCAAATTTAACAAGAGATCCTATATATATATATATATATATATATATATATATATATATATATGTATATAACTATATCGAGAGTATATTCAACAAGACATCACCGATGCTTAAGTCAATACAAGATTTGAAAATTTAATCAAGTGTCAAATACAAAATGCATAACTCATTAGAGAGAAGGAAACCCTTGAGAATATATTTGGGAACCTTTTATAGTGAGGCATCGGACTATTAATCTTGAAGTTGTGGTTTAATGCTAGGAACAATTATGCATCTCCCTAGTGTTGAGTGTAATTGTGTTATGCTGAATCCAGAGAGTATAATACAATTGTGAGTTAGCGACATAATATTTGGAGAGAAAAGTTATATCAGGTATATAGTAATGAGGTATTAGCCATATGGTGCTAAGATATGAGCCACATGATAGTGAGATATTGGCTTTATAGCTTTGAAGTGTCTAACTCATGATAAGAAGGAATCCACCACGATGATGTGTTGACTATATGAGTGTTGAAATATCAATCAAGTAAAAATAAAGTGTTGGTCATATGTCAAAGAAATGTCATAATTTTTATATCACCATTATAATTAAAACAAGATTAAATTATGATCCAAAAATAAGTAAAATTTTTACAAAAGCAAACACCTAGCATGAAAACCTGAGAATAAAATGCTAATAAAAAAAATACTAGCGTGATAAAAAAAAAAAAATCCCACTCGTAGTGATTCGAGAAGTAGATTAATTTCACAAGAGCATGATGCTACTAATAACAACCCCAGAATACAATTGAAAGCCCCTTTTGCTATTAAACCCTAAAACAAATGACAAGCTAATGGGCAGCACCCGATCCATAATGATGTTAGATGATATCGGTGATGACTGAATCAGCTCAATTCGATACAAATCTTCATGCACAAGAAGTATGATATAATCAGAAAAGGTTTGAATACTAGCTCAATAGCCAATATGCATAAAGATCATGACGGAATGCGATTCCCGATGCGATCTTTCTGATACTCTAATTAATCTTTAAAATAAAATAATAAAAAATTTGAGTAATTAATAATTGATCTTAATTACTGTAACACAATGAATTTTTGTAGTAAACTTAACTCAAAGAGAATATCTTATAATTTAGAATAAACTTAACCCGTTTTCTATGTCGGTTATCATTCTTAATTTAATGAGACAGAAAATAAGTTGAGTAATTTTTTTTCTTTCACACTTTAAAATATTTATATTATAAATTTTGCTCAAAGCATACAAGCAGATGTCACAAATAATATACGACAACGGTTTAACATAATTTAAGCAAAAAATGTAATTGGATTAGAATTGACAAATGCTGAATAAATTATATGAAGCAAAATGTAACAATACTAATTTAATAACTTGTTATTTTAGTCCAAATGTTACCGTTATTTTAAATTAGAATATACGAATAGTACAAATAGGTTGCAAATAACAACATTTGTCATGACGATAGAAATGTACGAGTTTTAATTTAAGCTCTGACATAGCAATTAGCCGGATGGGAATCAGTGATGGTTGATTAAAGAGACACACAGTTTAAATATGAACAAAATTTTAAAAAAAAATTTAAGAAGAGTTGTTGTTTTTTTCGATTTTATATTTTAAAAAGAAAATACAAAAACACAAATTACAATTTTTTTTTATACAAATATCTACTGATTAATAGAAATTAAAAAATCAACAATAATCAAAAAGATAATTTTTTTTTATTTATCAAATTGGAAATTTGAGAAGAAGAAGAGTGAGAAGCTCTGGGTCCACAGATTTCTTCTGCTCCTCTCTCCTCTTTTATGTCATGCGGTCCTCAGACGATCACCGGTTGGTCCTTCCGGAGCCTCTCCCGTTGGCTGTCTCCCTTCTCGTGGTTCCACCGGTCCCAAGTCCTCCTCTCCCGGCAGCCAAAGTGGAGAAGGTTGTACAAGAAGATTTGCTGGCCTCGCATGCGCCTCTTTAATTATTATAAATTTAAATAACACATAATTTTGGAATAAACACCACAGGTCGGCTGTCTCTGGTGTTCTCGGCCGTGATGGTGTCGTCTCTCGTGACGGGAAGAAGAAGCATAGCTTTCTGCGTGCTATCATGGCTGTCGCGGCCTCCTCTCTCGTGCTTTAATTGATCGGCAGTCCGTGCTGTATGCAAAAGATGTCACGAGTCTCTTAAAAATATTAAAATTATATAAATTATCAAATTTTTTGCATCAATATTTCTTAGTTTCATAAATTCTAAATCTTTCATTTACCACAAAGCCCTTAATTCTGACTCCAAAACCTTATATTTAATAAACAAAAAAGTTCATTATTTTAACATTTCTACCTTCGGTCTCTAAATTTAAAATTTAAAATTTAATATTATGCGAATTATAAAATCGATAGTGATGTTGTCAGCATCCACGGAAAGATATTAGAAAACTATCCATGCTAGCCATCCATCTTGCAATAAGTCAATTAGTTATGAGATCTTGATTTGCTTCGAATTAATTTTGTCAATTATTTTTTAACCATTCATCGGACAAAAATAGTTGCTAACATAATAATGATCGATGTGAGTGATCCATCTTATCTGACTTAACCAACTATGATATTTTATTTGCCTCAAATTTACTCTCTTTTTTTTTTTTTCAAATTTCTTGAACTAATTACTAATCGTGAAATTCATTAATTGAAACAATTATTTGTAGAAATTTACGTCACCTTCATCTTAAAAAATATTAGATATTTCATTAAAAATATTAGATTTTTTTTATGGTAGTGCTATTTACTTTAATATTAATATAATCTTCTTAGCTTTTGACTTTCAATACTTTATTTGGCTTTGTATATTTTCTTAGAAGTCTGATCTTTTTAGCTTTTGACTTCCAATATTTTATTTAGGCTTTGTATAATTCTTAGTAGTTTGATCTTAATAACATATTTGATAAGTCAAATTTTGATTGTTCGAGCTAGAATAAATATTCGGATCCAACCATGACCCTTTTATATGGTTTCCTTCTAAATCACCCGTCGCAAGATCGAGTTCCTACAAAACTAAGTCAAATTTAAGCTTTAAATGATCAAACTAGTCAGGCTAAGTAGGAGTTCAATTCAGCTCAGTTCTTCGAGCTTTTGTCGATCGATCTCGACCTCTCTAAATTAGTTTTTCTTCTATTTTCTTTCATTGAATTGAGCGACTCTTTTTGATGTACGAGCCCAACTAAATATAATATAAAGATTTTTTTTTTAGAGGAATTGAAAAAATTTTCAATTCTCTTGAATGTATAGATTGAAGTATAATTATATTAAAGACTAATATGCTCCCAACGATAAGGATAGTACTTCCTCAAAGTCCTGGGGATATCCAACCCCTTCATGGTTTGCAAATGATAAATTCTCAAACAAACCTCCTCAGCAACCTTACAAGGCTCCTCTCAATTAGGAGCTAGCTTTTCATGGGAATAGGTTGGATCACTGAATAGGTTGGAGCTAGCTTTACAACCTTACAAGGCTCCTCTCAACTTCGGCCTCACAAAAGACTCGATCTCCTACACTGATTTGCTAAGGCCGAACTCTTTAGTTGAAAGCTTTTGCCACAACTCTTTTATAAGCTAAGTTTCAAAGATGTGCTATGGCCCCAACTTCATCAAGTAGATCCAAGTTAACCCAAAGCCTCTCATCCAATGTCTTTGAATCATATTTTTACATTCGAACAATCAACTAGAGCTTCTACTTTTGTGTCGAATGTAAAGCAAAATATATATATATATTTTTTTTTTAAAATTAGAACTCTTGGAGTAGTTCAATAGCTCCATAAGATACTTTGGAGTTCATCAACCTAGGTTTCTTTAACTTTTGACACCTTTTTCTTTGGTCCTATTTGTTAGTTTAGGGGTGTGTGTTACCAAAACTAAAGTAGAGGCAGATTGCAAATGATTCTCAAATCATTTCATTTTTTAAATTTTCTTACCAGCATTTCTTTGCTAATGTGAAGTCCTAGTATAAGAGCCTTATACTTAGCTTTATTATTGGTTACTTCAAACTCGAAGCAAAGGGAGTGCTCATATTATTATTATTTTTTGCTTACAAACTCTACAGGATGAATCTAATGCCTCCTTTAGCTGTAGCTGACCCATCGACATATAAAATCTAAGGTGAAAAGTCAAAAGATGTAATCTTTTGTGGGTGTTGACTCCATGACAAGCAGTTAGGACTTAGCTTTGATGGTAGTGTGAGATTGATAGGAAATCTCAAACTCATTAAACTCAATTGCCCACTTCAAGAAGAATAACAAGTATATATCAAAGTAATGAAGAATAACAAGTATATATCACTGGTCTTAGAGAGGAAATAACTCAGAGTCACAATTTGACCAGTTAGTTGTTAAACTGCCTTAATAGATGATGGGTGCTTCATATCCGAGATGGCTCACACTTTCTCTAGATTCGTATCAATTCTGATTCGATAAACCATGAAATCTAGAAATTTCCCAGAGCCAACACTAAAAACACATTTCATTGGGTTGAGTCACATTTGAAACTTTTTAAGAGTAGTAAAAGTTTCGGCTAGATTTGTAAGATACATGTCAAATGTTCGACTTTTGACCAGTATTTCATCGACATAAACTTTTATATTCCACTTAACTTAAGGTTAAAATATTTTGTTGACTATTATTTAATACATTGCTTTAGTGATTTTAAGGCCAAAAGACACAACTTTGTAGTAAATTAAGCTTTAATCAGAAGTGTGTTTGTCATTTGCTAGGGCCATTTAAATATAGTTATATTTTTAAAGGGCATCCATGAAAATGAGCAACTCATGGTCTAAAGTTGTTTCGACCAATTGATCAATATGAGGTGGTTGTCTTTTGAAAAAGATTTATTAATGTCAATATAATCAATACACATACGTTATTTTTTATTATTCTTTTTTACAAGAACTATATTAGCGAGCTACTTTGGATAGTGAACCTCATAAATAAAGCTAGTATACAAGAGTTTATTAACATCTTCCTCTATCACCACTTGCTAGTATGGCGCAAACCTTTGAGGCTTTTGTTGACTAAACTGCTATTTTGGGCTACTTTCAAATTGATTCCCAACATGTTGCTAAGAGTCCAAGCAAAGACCTCCATATTATGGTGCAGGAAGTTGGCAAACTTGGTCTTCTTTTTTTTCTAGGAGAGCCAAACCAATTTTCACAATTTTGTCTAGCCTTACTGGGCCCAGGGTACTTCAAGCAATAGCTGTTCGACCTTGAGATGGGTGGTCTAAGGAGTAAGCTCTCTTGGATTGAGTTGTTGAATTGAGAGGGTTATTTTCTTTGGGAGTATTACTAATGTAAGATAATACTAACGAGACTTCCATGGGTCACTCTTAAACTCTCTAACCTAAGAACTAGTGGGCAATTTTAAGGTATAATAGGTCGAGATGACTACGTGCAGGCAATTGAGAGATAGATGATCAATGATTGCATTATCGGTAGACAAAACATTAATCACTAGAAATCATTTTTATTGTCTTGAAGCAATCATCCAACCCAAAGATAACATACAAATATGTCATTCTCATTTGAGTTATAGAATCTTGAAACTAGTGAACATATACGAAATTGGTTAGAGATCCTTATTGCTTAACCCGAATTTTAGGAATGCGTTATAAGATAGTATATCAGTGAGACTTCACATGTCTATGAGAATTCTCTTCACCAATGTATTGACGATCCTTAGAGAGACAATCAAAGCATCATTATGATTGATATCGAGATATTTTATCTCGTCCTACTTAAACATAATCGAAAGATCTCTTGAGGGCAAAATATGTTAGAAGGGGTGTCCCTCACATAAATTTTGTGGGATGTAAAATTAGTTTCTCTAGATACATGTCTTTCTACAATGACATCCACCTATTGCACAAGAGGACCTCGCGACCTCAAGCAATGTTCGCACACCCTATGCAGATAACGATTAAGCCTCCCCTTTTGGATAAACTTCTCAGTCTATTACTTTATATCATAACAATTTTCAGTGTTATACCAATAGTCTTAATGGAAGCTGTTGGGAAATCCAATAAGGGTGACATCTCATGCACAGTGGAAGAACAGAAAAATAAAACCCCTGGATTCCCACGAAAGTTCATCGTTGTGCGAAGATCGGTGCACCAAAAATAAATTCGTAAAAACTATATGTGTTAAAGAAAGTATCTAGAGAGATTGTATATCCTTGAATCCCTATAGATCTGTAGGAGAGGATGAAGAAGGTCAAGCGTCCTCCTTTCTAATAGTATTCACACAATAAGGACTGCAACGATGCTTCTCTCTTGGGAAGAGGAGAATAGAAGGTGGCTACTGAGAGAACTCTCAGCATATGGAGCTTTGATTCCCTTCTATTTGTAGAGGCCCCCTGTAAACTCTAATAGATCTTGCTCTATTGGGTATTAGATTTCTATCCAATTATCCAAGCCTCTTGGATCAATGGGTCTCTACCCAAGAATCTCTTATTAGCTCTTATTGGATCTCATCTTAGGATCCAATAATTCATGGGCTTAACGGATATCCAATAAGTTAGGGGCTCTGATGGATATCTCATATCCAAACCTCTATCGTCGCAACATCTACCATATATGTGTGACCCTCTAAACCCAATATCGAGTTGGCCATGAGTCATACTTGTAAGAACTTCTTCTAACTCAGTGAATTATTATCTCTATAATAATTCACCTGACTCATCGACTGTGGACGTACTAGGCCACTACGCTGTAGCCCCTAGACGATACAAGGGAATCCAATCCTTTGGACATATCTGTCTTGAATTACCATGTATCTATAATCCCTCATCCATTTAATATCCCAGAGACCCTATACCAGGCATAGTACTGTCAAGCTCATACAGTCTCTTCTCGAGTCTTGCTCTAGTCAGATTCTCTCGAAGAACTCTTTCTCTCTCAATCCGAATAACCTTGGCCAAGGATTTGTTCGAACAAGAATACATGAGATATTCTTCTCATGATACCGAGAGTGGATGATCCTCTATTGACACTCAATAGTCCTTGTAAGGTTAACTATCTCTCCCAATAACCGGCTGTATTAGATTTAGAACTTCCAAACCTATAAGTTTGATATTAAAGGGTAGAGTACTCATACAGGACATCCTTGGTGTCTTAAGTCTAAGGACTAGATACACTATTGGGACTACGTAATCATTGTCTAACATGAGGAATCAATAACCATCCAGCATTCCGTAAGCGGATCAATCAGTGAACTCATTCCTCAATGAGTACTTGCACTGTACCCTTAGTATCCCCACACTAGTAGCTATAAGATCAGTCACCTCCATCATATGGATAGGTATACAGCACACCAGTCTATTTGGTTATCTCAATATCTCTCTCGAGTAACCTATGACCGAGATTATTTAAGGTCTATGTTTAAAGGTGAATTAGTTTCATTATCATGATCTCATCATGATCCGATTCCTATTGCATAGATCCAAGGACATCACAATATATGCAACACGTAAGATAAAATGATAAAATGCCTAATAATAATAAGCAAAAGAAAGAGTGCATATCAAGTCACAAGTGTTATCACTCATGTGATTGACTTGCATGGCACATATGACTAGCAGAAGCGATAATGTTTTAAATGACTTTGATGAGTTGACGGAGTTCACAAAGGATAAGGGTGTGGTGTAAACCTTTCTCTTTTATCTATAAGAACACTTCAGCATGTGAGGTATTCAACGAAGTAAATTCTATATAATGGGATACATGATCTCCTCTTGGCTTATCATTGCAAGGGCATTCTAAGTTTCTTAGACGCGAACTCCTTTCTTCTCTTAAAGTCTTCTTCAGTTCAGAGTTATATTTTTTGACAATCACATATTCCACCACTATATAATGATTAGCTTCTTACAATAACTTAAGAAAAGTGGACCCATGGTTGTGTGGTAACTAAATAGAAAAATTACAAAGGTTCAAGATCACTGTAAGCATTCATAAGAACATATGAGCTTGGGTTAGCTTGTGCCCAAAGTTTGAGTCTTTATGGGAGCAACTCTCCATTGCGATCCCATCCCTTAGCTTGACACTACTTTGTTTTAGCTTTATTTTATACATAATGTGTGTTCCTTTTTTTTTTCTTTGTATTACTGAATTCTTTCCCTTAAATATACCTCGTGATTGAGCCCTTTCTTGCTCTTTTCACTTAATTGATGTTGTACCTTCACATAATATATAGGCACCAAGGACTTAAATCTAAATTATTATTATTTCCCTGAACCCTCATATAGCTTGACCCAAAAGGCGTTCAACCCTAACCTCATCGTCAAGAAGGTATAACTAACAAGGGATTCCTAATCTATTTGTTGAATCATCAAAATGGAAGTAATCAATTTTTTTGGTAGCTTATAGCTAATGTAGTTTAGCTCTAGATCCTTGGTTAGTCATCTGAAGGAAGAATTCGACTCTAAGAACAATCAGAAGAACTATTCCCTAGTGACACTTCAGAGTGTTGTCAAGAAAGTACAACACATGAGGGAGTCTATCATATTGAATAACATCATTCGAAATGTGAAAGTAACTATATGCTCTATTGGGTTTGAACTTTTCTCATAGTATAACTCCAAGATTAGCATACGAAAGCCTTGGGGAATGGGCTCCTCCATTATTTCTCTAATAAAATGGGACCTATGGTAAGGATCAACATTTGGTTGCTTCCCTTATCTTATTTCTTTTTTGATGTCCTTTAACCATTGATCTATTTCATGGAGCTAGTCTTATATGTTGGTAAAGAGTCAATTGTAGGAGTGATCGACCCTCACACTCCCTCAACATCTTGACGAGGGTTATTATTTGATAGAACATAAGCAAAAAGGTGTAGAAGATTATTGTCCTAGGGTGGATTAATAATAACAGGACATGACTTAGATACGATATTAGAGGTAGGAACTATTGGTTGAACGAGAGTAGGAAGCGATGGGTAAATAAAGATTATTATGCGAGTTAGGCTAATTAAGAAAAATATGGAACAATGGGCTAGAAAACTCTCATTAAGAATTAGACTTATTGGGTTATTTATTTAAGGTTTTCGCTGGGATGGTTATGCCTCGTTAGTTGAACAACTTGGGGGTTGATTGTCGGATCTTAGAACAACTGACAAAACATAGTGGAGTCAAGTATTTGGAAAGTAATGGGAGAAATCCTTATAGACCAAGGGAGAATAGAGATTAATAGGTTTAGGAGTAGTGCGTTCTGTTATGATCTTAATGACACTAAGAGTGTCAGGTGAATTAAAGTCTCGTAGAAAGTAGAGTATCAAGTAGGGTTTTTAAATCTTGATGACTAACCGACAAGGCACTTCATGCAAAATCTACTAGACACTTGCTTGATTCTTAACCCTGTAATGAGGCTTAACTGCTTCTTCTATATTTAATATTAAAAACGTAAGCAAACTTTTAATCATACTCCACTACATGATGCTTTAAAAGGATAAAAACCGAGACCTTAATCCATTTTACATCGTTTAAGCCAAGGCCAACTCATATTTTATATAATCACTTTTGTTGCCACCCTAAAGGCTCTTTGATAGTCATAGATGCCCTATAAGCCAATCACATGAGTGATGGCACGTGTGACACAACGTGTAATCTTTTTATTTATTATTATTATTTGATATTTTATCACTTTATCTTGCGTGTTGTATATATTGTAATGTTCATGGATCTATGCAATGGGAATCGGATCATGATAAGATCACAATAATGAGATCGGTTTACCTTTATACACAGACCCTAAATAATCCTAGTTATAGGTTACTCGAGAGAGACATCGAGATAACCGGACAGACTGATGTGCTATATACCTATCCATATGAAAGAGACAGCTGGTCTCATAGCTACTTATGTATGGACACTAGAGATGCAATACAGGTGCTCATTGGAGAATGAGTTCACTAATTGATTCACTTACGGAATGTTGGATGGTATCTCATTGTCAAACAATAATTCTGTCATCCCAGTGGTGTACTTGGTCCTTAGACCTGAGACACCAAGGATGTTCTATATAAGTACTCCACTCTTTTATACCAAACTTATAAATTTGAAAGTTTCGGATTTAGTATAGTCAGTCATCAAGAGTGATAGCCAACTTTATGAGTGCTATTGATTATTAATAGAGAATCATCTGCTCTTGGTGTCATGAAAGAAATATCTCATGTGTTATTGCTCAGACAAATCCTTAGCTAAGGTTATTCAGATTGAAAGTGAAAGAGTTCTCCGGGAGAATCCAATTAGATCAAGACTCGAGGAGAAACTATATGGGCCTGATAGAACCATACTCGATATACAGTCTCTGGGATATTAGATGGATGAGAGACTATAAGTACATGATAACTGATGATAGATAGGTCTAAAAGATTGGATTTCACTATATCGTTTAGGGACTACAGTGTAGTGGCCTAGTACATCCATAGTCGATCAGTTAAGAAAATTATTATGGAGATAATAATTCACTAAGCTGGAAGGAGTTCTGACAAGTATAACTCATTGCCAGCTCGATATTGGACCTAGAAGGTCACACACATATGACAGGTATTGCGATAAGTAGATGTTCGGATATAAGAAATATGTCGAAGCCTCAATCTTATTAGATATTCAATAAGCTCCTAAATTATTGAATCATATAAATAAGATCTAATAAGAGCGAATATGAGATTATTGGGTAAAGACCTACTAATCTAAGATACTTAGATAATTGGATGAAGATCCAATGCCCAATAGGATAGGATCCATTAGGGTTAAGTTGATAAGGGACTTCTATAAATATGAGGGAATCAAAGGCCTATAGGCTAAAGCTTTTTGGGTACCACCTCCTATTCTTCTCTCATTTTCTTCTCTTTAGCCAGCAGCTCCTGTTTAGGGCGTGTGGACAACAAAAAGTGTCGACCCTTTTTTGATTGCGTGGTGTGCACAACGAGGAGATTTGAACAACGATTTGAAGAGGATCGTCGCAGCCCCTACCTTGTGGATCACTACTAGAGATGAGGGTACTTGAACTCCTTTATTCAATCCTAGATATCTACAAAAAATCAAGAATATATGATCTCCTTAGGTAATTATCTTATGTGTAGTTTTTCAGTTTTACGAGTTTTTGTGCACCAACTTTTACACAACTATAAAAATACCTTTTTTCTGTGAGAAATCTATGATTTTTATTTCTATTCTTTCGTTACGCATATGATTTCACCCTAGATTTTTCAACATTTTAGTCTAATAACATAAACCTAAAAATAAACTAAAATTCTAATTCTAATCTTATTTGTAGTTACTTGTTGAGTTAAAAAAAACGTTATGTGTTAATTGATTTAAAAACTCAATCAAGAAAATAATACATTTCAAAAATATAATTAACCAAGTATTGAATATGACTAAGAGTTTAAAGTGAAGTGAATGAAAATAAGCAAGATTAAAAATCACAAGTAAGAGAAAGAATTCATACCGATTTATAGTGGTTTGATCTTTTTGATCTATATCCACTCATAATTTATCTTTCCTTAAAGTTATTAGCTTTCACTACTGACCTTACTTCTAACAAATGAAGATAAATAATTATTTATAATTTTTTTTTTTGCTTAGAAAAAAACCTTCGTACTCACTATTTTGCAATAAACTTCTCATATCTAATACTTAGTATTATAACTATACTCAAAAGAGCGGAGAAAACTCAAACAATACTCAAAAGAGAGCTATAATATTTCATAACCTATTCACTATCAACAAAGCATAAGCATAGTATTTATAGTCTTCAGAAGACTTTAAAAATAGGATCAAAAAATCAAATCTCTAAAATTTTGTAGTACAAGAACTACAAATATTGATATTGAATAGTACTACTATCATAACTTTTGATATCATAATTCTGAACCATGACGGTTCTATTATTATAAAATTTGAATTATGGGTAATATCACTATCGCCCTATGTGGTATTACCACTGTCATTTGCAGTACTACTACCGAAAAGGTTGACAAAGCAATGTTTATGCTAGTCAGTTGATTTAGGTATTTCCACCACTTAGGCCTTATAATACTATCACTTAGGTCTAGTTTAGATCACTAGTTTGACCTTCTAATAGGCCTAATTTGATTCTACTTCAAGTTTAATGACTTTTATAATAAATAGACATTATTTTAATATAATATCAACCTAAAATGACTTTGATCAAGATATTAACTCATCAATTATTCATCTAACACATCTTCAAAGTTTTCAGCATGTGATTACTCTTCTAACATATTATCTAATCTTTAGCACTTTATCCAAATTTTCAGCACATCACCTTATCTTGCAACGTGTCAATTTTGTCACGATATATGATCTTCTAGTGCGATGTCCAATTCTTTTTTCATGAAGTTTATTTTTGGCACATCAATAAATCCTCATTTTCAATTTTCACATAATAGTCTATCAACATAATTTCTGACCCTTACTTTTAATTATTATATTATATTTTTATATTTTTAAATATTATATATATATATATAATATCCAAATTATATATATATATATTATATATAGTCTATCAACATAATTATGCTTATTATTTTTTGTTTTTACTCTGATCGTCAATGGATATGCCAGCGAAGTCATTAGATTAATTGCGCACGGACCTCATCGGGTTGGGTTACTCGTACGATCTGAATCCAAATATGACGAGCTTATAATTTTGATGACCTATCAATGAATAAAGAAAAGGGAAAAGAAAAAAGAAGGGAAAAAAAAAGAGAGAGAGAGAGGACATGATTGACTTCCACATCCAAGGCCACTATATGACCTCCACCATGGCTCGCCCAACAGCGTACTCCGAACACTAATTCTTGCGACAATGGAGGCCGGCGATCGCCAACACGTGGTTCTCTTCCCCTACATGGCCCAGGGCCACATCAATCCCTTCCTCGCCCTCGCCGAGCTCCTCCGCCGCCGCCGTCCCACTCTCATCGTCACTCTGGTCAGCACCCCTCTCAACATACAAAACATTAAAAGTTCGCCCTGCCCCCCCTCCCTCTCTTCGATTAGACTTCGCTCCGTTCCTTTCTCCCCCGCCGCCCACGGACTCCCCCCTGAAGCTGAGACCACCGCGGCCATCCCCTTCCACCAGATCGTCACTCTCTTCCATGCCTCCCTGTCCCTCCAGCCCGCTTTCGAGCAGCTCATCGAAGACATAACGCAGAAAGACGGCCGCCCGCCGCTCTGCATCATCGCTGATTACTGCTTTGCATGGAGCGTCCACGTTGCGCGCCGTTTCGGAGCTTTTCATTCCATATTTTGCACCAGCGGAGCATATGGCACGACCGTTTACTCCTCGCTGTGGACTCACCTACCCCACAGAAAGACGAACTCCGACGAGTTCCCGCTTCCTGAGTTCCCCGATACCATCATCCACCGCTCGCAGCTCCCAAAGCACCTGCTCATGGCCGACGGCACCGATCCTTGGTCGGACTTCCTTCAGAGACAGATATCTCTCTTGTCGGAAACCGATGCCGTGATCATCAACACCGTCGAAGAAGTGGAGAAGACTGGGTTGCGGATGCTTCGCAAATTGCTTCCGTGTCCCATTTGGCCCGTCGGCCCAGTGGTCTCTTCCCCTTCTTCAGCCATCGCTGGTAACGATCACATCATGAAATGGTTGGATTCGCAACCGCCGGCATCCGTGTTGTACGTCGCATTCGGCTCGCAGAACACGATCGCCGCGCCGCAGATGAAGGAGCTGGCGATGGGGCTGGAGGCGAGCAGGACCCGGTTCTTGTGGGTCATCAGGCCTCCTGTGGGGTTCGACGTCAAGGGGGAGTTCAAGCCGGAGTGGCTGCCGGAGAAGTTCGAGGAGCGGATGAGAGACGCAGGGACAGGGGTGCTGGTGCACGGGTGGGCACCGCAGCTGGAGATCTTGTCGCACGCGTCGACGGGCGGGTTCCTGAGCCACTGCGGGTGGAACTCGGTGCTGGAGGGCTTGAGCCGAGGCGTTCCGATCGTCGCGTGGCCCCTGTCGGGGGATCAGCTGTACAACGCGAAGATGATGGAGGAGGAGCTGGGGGTATGCGTGGAGGTAGCGAGGGGAACCATGGAGAGCTCCAGGGCGGACAGGGTGGTGGTGGAGAAGGTGGTAAAAGAGGTGATGCACGGAGGACAAAGGGGGAAGGAGATAAGGAGGAGGGTGGAGGAAGTAAGGGGGCTGATGAAAGAGGCATGGACGGAGGGACCCGGGTCGTCGGTGAAGGGGTTGAGCGAGTTCTTCCGAGCTGCGGCTTCCATGAGAGGTGCGGCGATGAAGATGTGAGGCCTGGATTTGCAGCAGCAACTCGACTCCGTGCAACTGTTACTCTAATGGTCTTCTAGTATGACCATCTTTTACTTGTTTAGTGTTATAAAGACTAGACTCTACATGCGGACGTGGTGCTTAATTCTACCGATGTTCCCCTTCTTCTTGCCCCGCACCACCACACCAAGCGACAAAGCTCCCCTTCTTCGCATGTGTCTACCCATCCAACATATCATTTGATCTTCTGTACCTAATCCAAACCTTCGATATATCATCTTATTTTCTAGTATATCAACTTTCATTTCATATATAATATGTATTTCTCTATATTACTAAATTCTTTCCCTTAAATTGGCCTCGTTATTAGGCCCTTTCATGATCTTTTCACTTACTAATGTTGTACCTACCTTCACATAATACGCAAGCAATAGGGACCTAAATCTAAATTGTTATTATTTTACCAACAAAGTAATCAACCCTAACCACATCGTTAGGAAGGTATAACTGATGACGAGGGATTCCTTATCCATTCATTGAATCATAAAAAAAGAAGTAATCAATTTCTTGGGTAGCTTACAGCTAATGTAATTTAGCTCCAAATTTTTGATTAGTTGTGTAAAGGAGGAAATTGACTCTAGAAATAACTAAGAGAACTATTCCCTAGTAACACCTTGGAGTATTGTTAGGAAAGTACAATGCATGTCATATCCAATAACATCATTTGGGATGTGAAAGCAGCAGCCATATGCTCTATTGGGTTTGAACTTCTGTAACTCTAAGATTGTCATATGAAAGCCTTAGGAATGAGCTTATCCGTTATTTCTCTGATAAAATGGGACCTATGATAAGGATCAATATTTGGTTGCTTCTCTTGTCTTATTTCTTTTTTGATGTCCTTTAACCATTGATCCATTTCATGAAGCTAGTTTTATAAGTTAGGACATAGGTTAATCGTAGGAGTGATTGATGCTCGCACTCCCTCAACATTTTGAGGAGGGTTATTATTTGGTGGAACATGAGCAAAAAGGCATAGAGGATTATTATCCTAGAGTGGATCAATGATAACAGAATATGACTTTGCTACGATATTAGGGGCAAGAACCGATGGTGGAACAGGAGTAAGAAGCGAGGGGTAAATGAAGATTGCTATACTAGTTAGGCTAATTGGAAAAAATATGAAACCACAGACTAGAAGACTCTCATTAAGAATTGGACTTATTAGGTTAAGTTATTGAAGGTTTCTATTGGGATAATTACACCTCATTAGTTGGATAACTTAGGGGTTGATTGTTGAATCTTAGAATAATTAATAAAATATGGAGGGATCAAGTTATTGGAAAGTGGAGCAAGAAACGCCTATAGACCTTGGGAGAATAGAGATTAATATGTTTGAAAATAATGCATTCTGTAAGGATCTTAATGATACTAAGAATGATGGGTGAATTAAAGTCTCACAGAAAGTAGACTATCAAATAGGGTTTTTAAACCTCGGTGACTAACCCACAAGGCACTTTATGCAAGAGCTACTAGACACTTGCTTAATACTTAACTTTGTAATGGGTCTTAATCATTTCTTCTATAAACAATATTAAAAACATAAGCCAACTCTTAATCATACTCTACTATACCATGCTTTAGAAGGACAAAAACTGAGATCTTAATCCTTTTTATATTATTTAAACTAGGGTCAACTCATATTTTCTGGAATCACCTTTGATGCCCCCCTAAAGGCTCTTCAAATGCATTTTAACCTAATAACATAAACTTGAAAGTAAAATAATATTCTAATTCTAATCTTATTTATGGTTGCTTATTGAGTCAAAAAAAGATATTATGCGTTAATTTATTTAAAAATTTGATTAAGAAAATAATACATTTCAAAAATATAATTAGTCAAGTGTTGAATGTGAGTAGGAGTTTCAAGTAAAGTAAATGAAAATAAGTAAGCAAGATAAAAAATCACAAGTAAGAGAATGAATTCAAATTGATTTATAATAGTTTGATCTTTTCAATCTATATATATCCACTTATAATTTCTCTTCTCTCGTAACCATCAACTTTTACTATTGATTTTACTTCTAATGAAAAAAGATAAACAATCATTTATAATTTTTTTAGCTTAGAAAATAACTTTCATACTCATTATTTTATAATAGATTTCTCACATCTAATACTTAGTATCATAACTACACTCAAAAGAGCGGAGAAAACTCAACAATACTAAAAAAAAATCTATAATATTTCATAATCTCAATAATAGATCCACCATCAATGAAGCCTAAGCGGAGTATTTATAATCTCCAAAAGACTTCAAAAATAGGATAAAAAATCAAATCTTTAAAATTTTAGTGTACAAACAGTACTAATGTTAACATTGAGTGATACTACCATCATAACTTCTGATGTTATAATTTTGAACTCTAACGATTCTATTATTATAAAATTTAAATTATGGGTAGTACCACCATTGTCCTATGTGATATTACCATTGTCATTAGCAATACTACTACAAAAAAGATTGACAAAGCATTATTTGTGCTCATCAGTTGATTCAGGTAGGCCCACCACTTAGGCCTAATAATACCATTATGTAGGTCTAGTTTAGGTCACTAATTTGACCTTCTAATAGGCTAAATTTGTTTCTGCTTCAAGCCTAATGAATTTCATAACAAATGGGTTCTATTTCAATATAATGTCAATCCAAAATGATATTGATCAAGACATCAACTATTCATCCAACACATCCTCAAATTTTCGATATATTATCTACTCTTTTAACATATCTAGCACCTTTTCCAAACCTCCAACACATCATTCTATTTTTTAGTATGTTAACTTTGTCACTATATTTGATTTTCGGATGTGACATCTAATAATTCTTTTATAAAATTTATTGTTTGGCACTTTGACAAATGATTATTATCAATTTCGATATAATTTTTTATTTTTACTTTTAATTATTATATTATATTTTTATATTATTTAGATATCATATATATAATATTTAAATAATATTAAAATATATAATATAATAATCAAAGTATTCTCCTCTTTTATATATATATCCTCTCGAGGAAACTGACCTAAGTGCTGCTGTAATTGCGATTCTTTTATCAAGATGGATGGAGCTGCCAAGCTTGTCGGTAGAAATTGATGACCTATCAATGAATACAGAAAAGGGAAAAGAAAAAAAGGAAGAGAGAGAGAGAGAGAGAGAGAGAGAGAGAGTGAGGAAGCCGCTATATGACCTCCACCATGGCTCGCCCATCCGCGTCCTCTGAACGCTAATCCTTGCAACAATGGAGGACGGCGAGCGCCGACACGTGGTTCTCTTTCCCTTCATGGCCCAGGGCCACATCAATCCCTTCCTCGCCCTCGCCGAGCTCCTCCGCCGCCGCCGTCCCACTCTCATCGTCACTCTGGTCAGCACCCCTTTCAACATACAAAACGTTAAAAGTTCGTCCTGCCCTCCCTCCCTCTCTTCGATTCGACTTCGCTCCATTCCTTTCTCCCCCGCTGCCCACGGACTCCCCTCTGAAGCTGAGACCACCGCGGCCATCCCCTTCCACCAGATCGTCACTCTCCTCCTTGCCTCCCAGTCCCTCCAGCCCGCTTTCGAGCAGCTCATCGAAGACATAACGCAGGAAGACGGCCGTCCGCCGCTCTGCATCATCGCTGATAACTTCTTTGCATGGAGCTTCCACGTTGCGCGCCGTTTCGGAGCTTTTCATTCCATCTTTTCACCAGCGGAGCTTATGGCACGGCCGTTGACTCCTCGCTGTGGACTCACCTACCCCACAGAAAGACGGACTCCGACGAGTTCCCGCTACCTGAGTTCCCCGATACCATCATCCACCGCTCGCAGCTCCCAAAGCACCTGCTCATGGCCGACGGCACCGATCCTTGGTCGGACTTCCTTCAGAGACAGATCTCTCTCGTGTCGGAAACCGATGCCGTGATCATCAACACCGTCGAAGAGGTGGAGAAGACTGGGTTGCGGATGCTTCGCAAAGTGCTTCCGTGTCCCGTTTGGTCCGTCGGTCCAGTGGTCTCATCCCCTTCTTCAGCCATCGCTGGTAACGATCACATCTTGAAATGGTTGGATTCGCAACCGCCGGCATCCGTGTTGTACGTCTCATTCGGCTCGCAGAACACCATCGCCGCGCCGCAGATGAAGGAGCTGGCGATGGGGCTGGAGGCGAGCAGGACCCGGTTCTTGTGGGTCATCAGGCCTCCTGTGGGGTTCGACGTCAAGGGGGAGTTCAAGCCGGAGTGGCTGCCGGAGAAGTTCGAGGAGCGGATGAGAGACGCAGGGACAGGGGTGCTGGTGCACGGGTGGGCACCGCAGCTGGAGATCTTGTCGCACGCGTCGACGGGCGGGTTCCTGAGCCACTGCGGGTGGAACTCGGTGCTGGAGAGCTTGAGCCGAGGCGTGCCGATCGTCGCGTGGCCCCTGTCGGGGGATCAGCTGTACAACGCGAAGATGATGGAGGAGGAGCTGGGGGTATGCGTGGAGGTAGCGAGGGGGAACATGGAGAGCTCCAGGGCGGACAGGGTGGTGGTGGAGAAGGTGGTAAAAGAGGTGATGCACGGAGGACAAAGGGGGAAGGAGATAAGGAGGAGGGTGGAGGAAGTAAGGGGGCTGATGAAAGAGGCATGGACGGAGGGACCCGGGTCGTCGGTGAAGGGGTTGAGCGAGTTCTTCCGAGCTGCGGCTTCCATGAGACGTGCGGGGATGAAGATGTGAGGCCTGGATTTGCAGCAGCAACTCGACTCCGTGCGACTGTTACTCTAATGGTCTTCTAGTATGACCATCTTTTACTTGTTTAGTGTTATAAAGACTAGACTCTACATGCGGACGTGGTGCTTAATTCTACCGATGTTCCCCTTCTTCTTACCCCACACCACCATTGACTAGTTTGGCCTTCTAATAGGCTCAATTTGATTCTGCTTCAAGTTCAATGCTTTTTATAATAAATTGACTTTATTTCAATATAATATCAACCTAAAATAACCTTAATCAAGATATTAACTTATCAACTATTCATCCAATACATCTTAAAGTTTTCGACATGTGTCTACTTATCCAATAAATCGTTTGATCTACCTTCGGCACATCATCTTATTTTTCAACATGTCAACTTTCATTTTATACATAATGTGTATTCCCCTTTATTTCTCTATATTATTAAATTTTTTTCCTTAAATAGATCTAAATCTAAATTATTATTATTTTCTTGAACTCTCATATAACTCGACCAAGAAGGCAGTCAACCCTAACCACATCGTTAGGTAGGTATAACTGATGAGGGATTCCATATCCATTTATTGAATCATCAAATGGGAAGTAATCGATTTCTTTGGTAGCTTATAGCCAATGTAATTTAGCTCCAAATCCTTGATTAGTTGTCCGAAGGAGGAAATTGACTCCAGGAACAATCAGGAGAATTATTCCCTAGTAACACCTTGGAGTGTTGTTAGAAAAGTATAATAAATGAGAGAGTTTATCATATCAAATAACATTATTTGGGATGTGAAAGCAACAGCCAAATGCTCTATTGGGTTTGAACTTCACTTATAGTATAACTTTAAGATTGTCATATGAAAGCCTTAGGGAATAGGCCCTTCCATTATTTCTCTGATAAAATGAGACTTACGATAAGGATCAACAATCGGTTACTTCTCTTGTCTTATTTCATTTTTGATATCCTTTAACCATTGATTCATTTCATGGAGCTAGTTTTGTATATTAGGACATAAGCTAATCGTATGAGTGATTGAAAGTCGCACTCCCGCAACATTTTGAGGAGGGTTATTATTTGGTGGAACATGAGCAAAAAGGCATAGAGGATGATTATCCTAGGGTGGATCAACGAAAACAGGATATGACTTTGCTACGATATTAGAGGTAGGAACCGACGGTGGAACGAGAGTAGGAAGCAAAGGATAAATAAAGATTGATATACTAGTTAGGCCAATCGAAAAAAATATGGAACCACGGACTAGAAAACTCTTATTAAGAATTGGACTTATTGGGTTAGGTTATTGAAGGTTTCTATTAGGATGGTTACACCTCATTAGTTGGATGATTTGAGAGTTGATTGTTGAATCTTAGATCAACTAACAAAATATGGAGGGATCAAGCATTTGGAAAGTGAAAAAGAAACCCATAGACCTTGGGAGAATAGAGATTAATATGTTTGGAAGTAGTGTATTATGTAAGGATCTTAATGATATTGAGAATGATGGATGAATTAAAATCTCGTAGAAAGTAGACTATCAAATAGGGTTTTTAAACCTCGATGACTAACCAACAGGGCACTATGTGCAAGATCTACTAGACACTTGCTTAATACTTAACTTTGTAATAGGTCTTAATCGCTTCTTCTATATACAATAAGGATAAATAATCATTTATAATATTTTCTTTTGGACTTAAGAGAGAACTTTCATAATTATTATTTTACAATAGAATTCTCACATCTAATACTTCGTATCATAACTACACTCAAAAGAGTGGAGAAAACTCAAATAATGCTAAAAAAATAAATCTATAATATTTCATAATCTCAAGAATAGATCCATCGTCAATAAAGTCTAAGCAGAGTATTTATAATCTCCAAAAGACTTCAGAGTCAAAAAAATTAAATCTTTAAAATTTTAAAGTACGAACAGTACTAACATTAACATTGAGTGGTACTACTATCATAACTTTTGATATTATAATTTTGGACTCTGCTAATTCTATTGCTATAAAATTTGAATTATGAGTAACACCACCATCATCCTATGTGATATTACCACTGTCATTAGCAATACTATCAAAAAGATTGGCAAAGTATTATTTGTGCTCATCAGTTGATTCAAGTAGGACCACCACTTACGATAATACCATTATGTAAGTCTAGTTTAAGTCACTAATTTGACCTTCTAATAGATCAAGATATTAACTCATCAATTGATTCATCAAACACAGTTTTCGGTATATTGTCTACTCTTTTAACATATTATTTAATTTTTTAGCACTTCTTCCAAACCTTCATATTACTCTATCTTTTAGTATGTTAACTTTGTCACGATATTTGATCATATCTAATATTTTTTTATAAAATTTATTCTTTGACACATCGATAAATGTTTATTATCAATTTTGACACAATTTTTGACTCTTACTTTTAATTATCATATTATACATATATATATATACATATATATATACATATATATATATATATGTATAATATGACGTAAGTGCTTCTGTAATTGCGATTCATATATCAAGAGCGATGGAGCTGCCAAGCTTGTCGGTGGAAATTATGCTTGTTATTTTGTGTTTACTCTGATCGCCAATGGATATGCCAGCGAAGCCATTAGATTAATTGAACAAGGACCTCACGGGTTGGGTTACTCGTACGATGAGCTTATAATTTTGATGACCTCTCAATGAATAAAGAAAAAAGGACGAGAGAGAGAGAGAGAGAGAGAGTGAGGAAGCCGCTATGTGACCTCCACCATGGCTCGCCCAACAGCGCACTCTGAACGCTAATCCTTGCAACAATGGAGGACGGCGATCGCCAACACGTGGTTCTCTTTCCCTTCATGGCCCAGGGCCACATCAATCCCTTCCTCGCCCTCGCCGAGCTCCTCCGCCGCCGCCGTCCCACTCTCACCGTCACTCTGGTCAGCACCCCTCTCAACATACAAAACATTAAAAGTTCGTCCTGCCCTCCATCACTCTCTTCGATTCGACTTCGCTCCATTCCTTTCTCCCCCGCTGCCCACGGACTCCCCCCTGAAGCTGAGACCACCGCGGCCATCCCCTTCCACCAGATCGTCACTCTCCTCCATGCCTCCCAGTCCCTCCAGCCCGCTTTCGAGCAGCTCATCGAAGACATAACGCAGGAAGACGGCCGTCCGCCGCTCTGCATCATCGCTGATAACTTCTTTGCATGGAGCTTCCACGTTGCGCGCCGTTTCGGAGCTTTTCATTCCATCTTTTTCACCAGCGGAGCTTATGGCACGGCCGTTTGCTCCTCGCTGTGGACTCACCTACCCCACAGAAAGACGAACTCCGACGAGTTCCCGCTACCTGAGTTCCCCGATACCATCATCCACCGCTCGCAGCTCCCAAAGGACCTGCTCATGGCCGACGGCACCGATCCTTGGTCGGACTTCCTTCAGAGACAGATCTCTCTCGTGTCGGAAACAGATGCCGTGATCATCAACACCGTCGAAGAGGTGGAGAAGACTGGGTTGCGGATGCTTCGCAAAGTGCTTCCGTGTCCCGTTTGGCCCGTCGGTCCAGTGGTCTCATCCCCTTCTTCAGCCATCGCTGGTAACGATCACATCATGAAATGGTTGGATTCGCAACCGCCGGCATCCGTGTTGTACGTCTCATTCGGCTCGCAGAACACCATCGCCGCGCCGCAGATGAAGGAGCTGGCGATGGGGCTGGAGGCGAGCAGGACCCGATTCTTGTGGGTCATCAGGCCTCCTGTGGGTTCGACGTCAAGGGAGTTCAAGCCGGAGTGGCTGCCGGAGAAGTTCGAGGAGCGGATGAGAGACGCAGGGACAGGGGTGCTGGTGCACGGGTGGGCACCGCAGCTGGAGATCTTGTCGCACGCGTCGACGGGCGGGTTCATGAGCCACTGCGGGTGGAACTCGGTGCTGGAGAGCTTGAGCCGAGGCGTTCCGATCGTCGCGTGGCCCCTGTCGGGGGATCAGCTGTACAACGCGAAGATGATGGAGGAGGAGCTGGGGGTATGCGTGGAGGTAGCGAGGGGGAACATGGAGAGCTCCAGGGCGGACAGGGTGGTGGTGGAGAAGGTGGTAAAAGAGGTGATGCACGGAGGACAAAGGGGGAAGGAGATAAGGAGGAGGGTGGAGGAAGTAAGGGGGCTGATGAAAGAGGCATGGACGGAGGGACCCGGGTCGTCGGTGAAGGGGTTGAGCGAGTTCTTCCGAGCTGCGGCTTCCATGAGAGGTGCGGCGATGAAGATGTGAGGCCTGGATTTGCAGCAGCAACTCGACTCCGTGCAACTGTTACTCTAATGGTCTTCTAGTATGACCATCTTTTACTTATTTAGTGTTATAAAGACTAATATCTACCTGCCGACGTGGTGCTTGACTAGTTTGGCCTAAAATAATCTTCAATGATTTTACTTATTTAGTGTTATAAAGAGTTATGGATATTAAATGTGAAGTGATATCCGGTCCTGGGTATTACACCCGGATGATGTCATCGCCCCTCCTGCGCTCTTTACTCTCGTGATTTGATCGTCCGACGCCGCTTCTCCTCTGCCTCGCCCCAACTACACGCACGGTTGACCACAGCACCGGTCTGCGAGATCAAGTCCGTACGCCACTCGCAGATGCAACCGGAAGCGTGTCATCCGTCCGACCTATTTAAGCCGAAGGGGTAAGACAGGCAAGGGGAGGTGGGTAGACTCTGAACTCTTCAATTATTTGGGGAACCGGTCGTCGGACGAGAGCTAACTTGGGCGTCGAAGGGGTCGAGCGGAGCACCCTCCGACCCGCCTTGCTGCAGGTTTCGTTCCCGACGACCGCGGCGCGCGCTGCCCCTCGGAGCCTAGCGGAAGCAAGAGTTATCGACGGACCCAAACCATACCGAGACGACCCTCAGGTTCCTGGATTCTATGCCACACGCCCCAGGGTCACGGTAAAAAGTTGTTTCCACTAACAGATTGGCGCTAGAAGGAGGGCCCTTTGTCGAAGGATTACCTGCTCTGCCCTGAACGACACATGGACGAAAGGTCGCTTCCAGGAGGCACCCCGACAGATGACCCACTAACCTCCGAACCCTGGAGGGACGATCCTGCCGCGACCGCAGATCGCTACTGGAGTTTATTCAACGACTCAGGACTCCACCCGCCGAGTCGGGTTCCTCCGCTTCCTCCCCCCGTCACCGCGGAGGCCTTTCAGGACCTATCCCAACAGGTCCGAACTCTGGCAAGTGCCGTCCAGGCCGTCCTCCCTCGTCTGCTTCAGGAGGCGGGAGGGCCGAGCCTCCAGAGACCGGAACCCTCCCCCAGGCCTCATGAGGCGCCCTCCACGGCACCATCTTCCCCAGCTTCCCGCCCGATTCAGGACGGAACCCGAGTTCTCGAAAACCTGGGCATCCCACCCGAACCTGAGGCGGTGTCCTCAGATTCGACGGATTTGTTTCGGGCTCAACTACGCTCTATTTCCCAGCGCCTGGACGAGGTGCAAAGGGACGTCCGTAAGTCCAAAGAGGAGCAGAGGGAGGAGCCCCACTGGGAGTCCCCGTTCGCCAGCGACATACGGGAATACCCGGTGCCCTTGAACTTTCGCCTCCCCTCCATCGACCTTTATGATGGAGTCAGTGATCCGGCGGACCATGTCGCCGCTTTCCGAGCTCAGATGGCCCTATATGGAACCTCGGACGCCTTGATGTGCCGAGCGTTCCCCACCACGTTGAAAGGGTCCGCTCGTGCATGATATAGCACCTTAAAAAGCGGGACGGTGACATCCTTTGAACAGCTCGCCAAGGGCTTCGAGTTACATTTTTTGGCGTTCGCACGACCGAAGCCTTCTGTCGCACTCCTCCTGGGTTTGAAGCAAAAGGAGGACGAACCCCTCTCCCACTTTGTGCGTAGGTTTACCACGGAGGTACGGGAGTTATCTGACGCTCACCCATCGCTATTGATGCAGGCGTTTATGATAGGACTACGACCCTCAAGGTTTTGTTGGTCCTTGGTGGAGCGACCCCCCGCGTCCATCGCGGAAATGTTTCAGCGGGCAAGTCAATATGTGGCGGCCGAGACCTGGATGTCGGGGAGAAGGGAAGAACAACCAAGGGGGCATTCGACTCCATCCCGAGCAGGAACGATGACTAGGCGCCAGTCCCCGCACCAAGGACGCCAGGCGGGGCATCCCGACCAATACGCGCCCGGGCTGCCACCTCCCCCCTTGAACGCGTCGCGGACGCAAATATTTCTCCAGATAAAGGAACGGGGAATGCTCAAGCCTCCCCGCCCAATGAAGGGCCGGCGAGAGCTGGCCGATCATACCCGATATTGCCACTTCCATCGGCAAAACGGGCACGACGCTGAGCAATGCCACGGGCTGAAGCGGCAAATTGAGGAGCTGATCCGGAGGGGTCACTTAGACCAATACCTCCAGCGTTCGCGGGAACCCTCCCTGCATCCTGAAGGCCTGGTCGAGCAACACATCGACGTAATTATAGGGGGGCCCGCCTCGGGAGGGCATAGCGCCTCGGGACGAAAGGCTTATGCCCGAGCTGTCGCGACCGGGGAACACCACTCTCCCTACGAGCCAGAGATCACTTTCCCCTCAGGGGACCTGGGAGCGTCGGAGCATGATGACGCGCTGGTGGTGTCGGCCCGAATAGCCAATGCGCAGTCGGCGATTATGATCGACACTGGCAGCTCGGTTGACATCCTTTACTTCGAAGCCTTTTTGAAGTTGGGGTTGCCGAAGGAGGCCCTGAAGCCCCTGCACTCAGCGCTCACCGGCTTCACCGGCGACTCGATTTCGCCGCGGGGCGCGGTAACCCTACCGTTAACTCTCGGTGATTCTCCAAAGACAAAAACTATGCTGGTGACTTTTCTGGTGGTCGATCTCCCTACCGCGTACAACGCCATCCTGGGCCGGCCCACCCTCAACAAGCTAAGGGCGATTATATCTACATACCACCGGACCTTGAAGTTTCCGACCAGCGCCGGAGTTGGGGAAGTCCGGGGAGATCCTCAGGAATCCAGACGGTGTTACTTGACAGCGATCTCCCTGGGTAAGAGAAAGAGGTCGGAGCAGCCCCTCGAAGACCCGCGCGGGACGCAACACCCGACCGAACGTCCCGAGCCGACAAACCCGGCGATTAACATTCCGCTGCGGGATGACCGTCCCGACCGGACGGTCGGGATCGGTCCCGACCTGGACGATCAAGAGCAGGCCCAACTTATTAGCCTCCTCCAGGAAAACACCGACGTCTTCGCTTGGACAGCGGCCGACCTCCCGGGAATCGATCCGGAAGTTTCTCAACACCATCTGCACATTTCCCCGACCGCTCGCCCGGTAAGACAAAGACCCCGGGCTCAGGCTCTCGAGCGCCAACAAGCAGTGCAAGTGGAGGTCGACAAGCTCTTGGCGTCCGGCTTCATTGAGGAAGTCAGGTATCCCCAATGGCTATCCAATATAGTCCTCGTAAAGAAGCCTAATGGAAGTTGGAGGATGTGTGTCGACTACACCGATCTAAATCGTGCTTGCCCGAAGGACTGCTTCCCCTTGCCTAGGATCGACCAGCTGGTCGACTCAACCGCGGGGCATGCCCGCTTCTCCTTCATGGACGCCTACTCCGGTTACAACCAGATCCGGATGGCACCCGAGGATCAGCAACACACGGCCTTCCACACACCCCAAGGAGCTTATTTTTACAAGGTCATGCCGTTCGGATTAAAGAATGCTGGGGCCACTTACCAAAGGACGGTGAATAAGGTGTTCGCCCACCAAATAGGGTGAAACATGGAAGTATATGTCGACATGATTGTAAAAAGTCGCACAGGAGCCGCACACCTTGATGACCTGCGGGAAACCTTCTCTACGCTAAGGAGATATGGAATGCGCCTTAATCCAGCTAAGTGCGTCTTCGGCGTGACATCAGGGAAGTTCCTAGGATTCATCATACACGAGAGGGGAATTGATGCCAACCCGGAGAAGATCCAAGCTCTCGTCGACATGAGATCTTTGAGAACAGTGAAGGAGCTTCAATGCCTTAACGGGAGGATAGCAGCTCTATTCCGATTTTTGTCCCGGTCGGGAGACAAGTGTCTTCCTTTCTTCCGAGTCCTCAAAGATCCGAAGAACTTCCAATGGACGGTGGAGTGCGAAGAAGCCTTCACACACCTGAAGCAGCACTTATCCGAACTCCCCCGCCTTACCTCGGTGTCTACGCCGGAAAAGCTTAGCCTCTACCTGGCGGCGTCTCGACATGCAGTAAGCTCAGTACTGGTGAAGGAAGCCTCCGACACACAACATCCGGTTTATTACACCAGCCATGTCCTGCGTGGGCCGGAGCAACGCTATCCCCCCATCGAAAGGTTGGCATTAGCGCTTATCCTAGCGGCTCGGAAGCTACGCCCCTATTTCCAGACACATACGATTGAGATAATGACCGACCAACCCCTGCGTCAAGTTCTCTCTAAGTTTGACGTGGCAGGGCGCCTTCTAAAATGGTCGGTGGAGCTATCCGAGTTCGACCTTCGCTATAAACCGAGAATGGCCATCAAAGCCCAGGCCCTGGCCGATTTCATCTCGGAGTTGACTCAACCGGAAACAGAAGGCGCGGAGCAAGTTTATCAAGACTGGGTCTTGCACATGGATGGGTCGTCTAGCTCGAGGGGTGCCGGGGCAGGACTTATCCTGGAGGACCCCGAGGGACACACTTTCGAGCGTTCTCTCCGCTTCGGCTTCGAGGCCACGAACAACGAGGTGGAATACGAGGCGCTCTTGGCAGGCCTCCGCTTGGCAGCCGAGATGCAGCTGAGAGCAGTCCATGTTCTCACGGATTCCCAATTGGTGGCCGAACAAGTCGGCGGAGAGTATCGGGTGTGGGACCCGACCATGTCCAAATACCTGACCGAGGTAAAAACCCAGACCTCTAACTTCTCTCGTTTCACTTTATCTAGAGTGCCCAGGTCCCAGAACGGGCGGGCGGACCAGCTCGTGAAGTTAACCTCGGGAGCCGAACCCGAGGAACATCCCGAGGTCGAAGAGCTCACACACCGGTCGGTGGCCATCATGGAGATAGGGGACCCCGGAGTCCCGACCTCTCCACCTACGTGGATTCAGGAAGTACAGAGATACAAGCGCGAGGGGATCCTGCCTGAGGATGACGTCAAGGCGCGGCGGCTCCGCCGAACCCAGGCGTGGTACTGCGAGATTGGCGACCGGCTCTACAGAAGGTCATTTTCTCATCCCCTACTGCGATGCTTAGATCCCGACGAGGCGAAAGTAATTCTCGCCGAAGTTCACGGCGGGACCTGCGGGGAGCATATGGGTGGCCGAACTTTGGCCTTCAAAATACTACGCCAAGGTTATTACTGACCTACGTTGCACCGAGACGCCAAGGCTTTTGTGCGACGGTGCGACACATGCCAACGCCAAGCCCGTGCCCCGCAGCTTCCCGCGGTCCCACTCACCTCCATGGATTGCGCCGGCTCAAGAATGGGGAATGGACCTTTTGGGTCCATTCCCCCCGGCGTCCGGCCAGCGGAGATATATCATCGTGGCGATTGATTATTTCACCAAGTGGGTGGAGGCCAAGCCCCTGGCGACCATTACGACCGGGCGGGTCGAACAGTTCGTATGGAAAAACATTATGACCCGATTTGGCCTTCCCAACGTTATCATCACTGATAACGGCACCCAGTTTTCCAGCGCTCAGTTTAAGGAGTTCTGCGCGAGTTATCAGATCCAGTTGAGGTTTAGCTCGGTGGCTCACCCCCAGAACAATGGGCTCGCCGAGGTGACCAACCGATCTATCCTAGATGGGCTTAGGAAAAGGACTTCGGAAGCCCGATCAAGCTGGGTCGACGAGCTCCCGAACATCCTGTGGTCTTTGGGACTACCCCGAAGACGGCTTCGGGCGAGTCCCCCTACAACCTGGCATTCGGCGTGGAGGCGGTTCTGCCGACCGAGTTAGTCATTCCGACCTTCCGGGTGGAAAACTATGAAGAGTCAACTTCGACCCAGGGAGTTCGGGCTGGCCTAGACTCGCCAAGAGCGCAGGCCGACGCGCATGAAGATGTTAGCGTACAATCGAAGTATCGCCTGAAACTATAATAAGAGGGTACGCCCTCGACCTCTCGGGATGGGAGATCTGGTACTACGCAAGGCGGAAGTAAGTGATCCCACCCGCTTAAGGGGCAAGCTTGCACCTAAGTGGGAAGGCCCCTACCGTGTTACCAAAGTCGTCCGACCGGGCACGTTCCGACTCGCAACCATGTCAGGACAACAAGTGCCAAGGACCTGGAATATCCAGAACCTCAAGAAATATTTTGTCAAGGTATACGCCAAAGATTTGACTCAAGCTATTGGAGTTAACTTAGAATTGCATTGCCAAAATGGAAATTGCATTGCCAAAGTTTCTGAAGTACAAAATGAGCCACTAGAGGGGAAAAAGTATTACAAGGGTAAGGGAAGACCCTCCCAAAAAGAAAAAAAACAAAGTCCCTCAAGAAGCGGCCCCCGGAAGGCTGTCGTCGAAGGGGACCTCGCCGGGCATGTTCACCCCCTGGTCTTCGGGGCAGGAGGTGAAGGGATCCTCCTCAACCGCGGAACCCGGAGGGCATGCTCGGAACCGGGCCAGGGCAACCTTATATCCATACTCATAAGACACCCTGCCCGTCCGGTCCAAGCCGAGAAGGAAGCCCTCCGACTCCTTGTATCGCTTGATCGCCTCCCGGTCCCTTTCCGGTCGGCTGCCTTCTTCTGCGGCAAGGGCCTCCCGGGCGGCCTTTGCCTCGGCCTCTTGAGAAGACAGCTTCGCCGCCAACTCAGAGGCCTCCTTTGTGCGGAGGCGATTCTCCAGCTTCTCCGTCCGGAGAAGCTTCTGCAGACTGGCCTGCGACGCCGAGGCGGCCTCGAGCTCGGCGGTCAGGCGCGTAACTTCCGCGCCCATGTCGGCCGCACGCTGCTCAAAGAAGAAGAACCGCCTTGGGCCTGCACCCGCTGCCTCTCCACTGGCGGCGCAAGTTCAGGTTGCGCCGCTAACTGGCTTACCGATCGGCCGTGGACCTGGCCGATCGTACGTGGTGTAGTGGAGATTCTGCACAAAAAGGGAGCAGTAAATAATGACGAACGGTGTTTACCCAAGGGGATACACGCGAGACGATGCTTACCCACAGCACCGACTTGGCCGATTTGGCGATAAGAGCCTCCGAGGGGAGCGTATACAGATCCCGAGCTATGTCGGGATGAAGCGCCCCCCGGAGGTAGGTGGCCGAGGGGTCTCCCCCGGTCCACACTTTGTCCCCCCGGGACAAACCATTCCACCGGGCCACCAGAGGGTCGCTTGCCCCCCCGGAAGGGACCTCACCCATGACGCGGGAAAGGAAGGGCTGATCCTTTCCCGGGGGGATCCGGCATAGATCCTTCATGGCCGGGGGACGCGGACCCTTCCCGGTCGCCCCCTGGCTGGGCCCAGCGCTCTCGGCGGGAGCCGATGCATCCGGACGGTCGGTTGCTCCAGCAGGAAGAGCCACTAGCACCTCAAGATCCACCACGTCTTTGGCCTTGGACCTTTTCTTCGGGCATCCCCCTTCGGTCGTTCGCGGGGAGTCGCCCCCTGCTCGCTTAGGGACAGCCGGGGCGCACGGGGACGATCCCACCGAAGTGCCCGAACCGTGGAATGATCGCAGGTTCACCATTTCTGCGAAAGACAAAGATCAGTTAGAGACGAGAGGGTGGCAGCAATCCTGAAGATGTGAAGCAACAATAACCTATCCCGAGAATGCGGGCTAAGCCCCGCCTCCACAAGCCACTTCTCCGACATATTCCGGATGGCTTGCGAAGAGGGGAGAATTTCCCTCAGCTTCTCGAGGTGCACACGCTCCTCGGCGTTGAGTTTCGGGGCGGTGTTATCAATGGTCCTTGAGGACCACCGAACCCCGAAACCCCAATCTTTTTTGTACTGGACGAAGAAGAAGCGCCTTTTCCACCCTTTGTTATTGGTGGGGGCGCCGCTAACTCGGAACCCTGCCCGGGCAGCAAGGAAATATCCCCCCGACCCCTTGAAAAGGCGGAAGTAGGAAAGGAAAAAGCTGCGGGTCGGGATGATATTGGCGTAATGGCATTCCCCCAGGAAAGCCACCAGGTATCGTCAAGAGTTAGGGGTTATTTGTGAAGGCGAAATCCGCCACAAGGATATACACGACACGATGACTGGATGTAGGGGGAGACGCAGGCCAGCCTCCAGGGCATCGAGAGTCAGGGCAAAGCCCTTGGGAACCGGGTCGAAGGCCCGCTGCCCCGCTTCGGGGGCCGCAAGGGTGTATTCTTCTGGGATGCTATAGCGCCTCCGGAGGATCCCTACCGAGGGCTCATCCAGGGTGGAATCTTGGTCGTGCGGCCACATTATGGCCTCTAGCGCACGCGCCGCTTCCGCACCTGAGGAAGGGCTGGAAGGAGGAGATGATGGGGGAGCGGCGACACGAGTAGTGACGGAAGGGGAGGAAGAGGAAGAAGTAGAGGAGGAGGTGGTGGAAGGGAGAGTCATTGTGCACTGACCTATGGCGGAGGGAACCGACTGAAGGGTGGCAAAGGACACCGGGGCCAAGGAAGAAAACTTGGAGGAAGACAATGGCAGGACTCGAGAGACAGAAAAACTCCGCTGATGAAAAGTGATAGAGTGTCGCAGAGCACACTATTTATAGAAAAAGGCCTCGCCCTTTCGCCTTCCGAGGTGGGCGATAGTATGACGCCGCACATACCGCCCAACGGCATCGCATCGAGCAGCCCAAACGCCGACGCAACATTAATGAGCATGTGACGTGTCCACCGCCCAGGTGAGTGACTTGCCTACACGTCTGCGACCCCTCGATTCCCGCATCCGCACTGGCGCGAACGGTTTTCGAAACGGCATAACGGCGGTTCGGTTATTACCGTCTTGAGCGGCGGCTCGACCACCGATTTTCTGGGACTAGAGCGGCGACTCGGCCCCTTATCCCGAACGGCAGTTTGGTTATCGCGGTCTTGAGCGGCGGCTCGACCATTGGTCTTCTAGGTCTTGTGCGGGCCTCGACCCCTTACCCGAACGGCGGTTCGGCAACAGGGTGTTGAGTGGCGCCTCGATCCTTTATCCCGAACGGCGGTTCGGTTATTACGGTCTTGAGCGGCGGCTCGACCACCGGTTTTCTGGTACTAGAGCGGCGGCTCGGCCCCTTATCCCGAACGGCGGTTCGGTTATTACGGTCTTAAGCGGCGACTCGACCATTGGTCTTCTAGGTCTTGTGCGGGCCTCGACCCCTTACCCGAACGGCGGTTCGGCAACAGGGTGTTGAGTGGCGCCTCGATCCTTTATCCCGAACGGCGGTTCGGTTATTACGGTCTTGAGCGGCGGCTCGACCACCGGTTTTCTGGGACTAGAGCGGCGGCTCGGCCCCTTATCCCGAACGGCGGTTCGGTTATTACGGTCTTGAGCGGCGGCTCGACCACCGGTTTTCTGGGTCTTGAGCGGCGGCTCGGCCCCTTATCCCGAACGGCGGTTCGGTTATCACGGTCTTGAGCGGCGGCTCGACCATTGGTCTTCTAGGTCTTGTGCGGGCCTCGACCCCTTACCCGAACGGCGGTTCGGCAATAGGGTGTTGAGTGGCGCCTCAATCCTTTATCCCGAACGGCGGTCCGGTTATCGTGGCCTTGAACGGCGCATGGACTCCTCCACCGGCACAATGGTTCAGTCAATTATGTCACGACAGGCAGAACCTCCGCCCGAGATCTCAGCCGGCCGCTCATATGCAACCGGGTTGCCCCGAACACCACCCCCCAACCCTCGAAGACCGTCCCGCAGGAGTGGCTTTTTGAGGGGGGTAGTGTTATGGATATTAAATGTGACGTGACACTTGGTCCTGGGTATTACACCCTGATGACGTCATCGCCCCTCCTGCACTCTTTACTCCCGTGATTTGATCGCCCGACGCCGCTTCTCCTCTGCCTCGCCCCAACTACACGTAGGGTTGACCACGGCACCGGTCTGCGAGGTCAGGTCCGTACGCCACCCGCAGACGCAATCGGAAGCGTGCCATCCGTCCGACCTATTTAAGCCGAAGGGGTAAGACAGGCAAGGGGAGGTGGGTAGACTCTGAACTCTTCAATTATTTAGGGAACCGGTCGTCGAACGAGAGCTAACTTGGGCGTCGGAAGGGTCGGGCGGAGCACCCTCCGACCCGCCTTGCTGCAGGTTTCGTTCCCGACGACCGCGGCGCGTGCTGCCCCTCGGAGCCTAGCGGAAGCAGGAGCCATCGACGGACCCGAACCATATCGAGATGACCCTCAGGTTCCTGGATTCTACGCCATACGCCCCAGGGTCACGGTAAAAATTTGTTTCCACTGACATAAAGACTAGTTTGACCCAATTTGATTCTGCTTCAAGTTCAATGATTTTTATAATAAATTGACTTTCTTTCAATATAATATCGACCTAAAATAATCTTAATCAAGATATTAACTTATCAACTATTCATCCAATACATCTTAAAGTTTTCGACATGTGTCTACTTATCCAATAAATCGTTTGATCTTCTAGTATCTTATCTAAACCTTTGGCATATCATCTTATTTTTCCGTATGTCAACTTTCATTTCATACATAATATGTATTCCCCTTTATTTCTTTATATTATTGAATTCTTACCCTTAAAAAGACTTAAATCTAAATTATTATTATTTTCCTGAATTCTCATATAACTCGACCAAGAAGGCAGTCAACCCTAACCATATCGTTAGGAAGATATAACTGATGAGGGATTCCTTATCCATTTATTGAATCATCAAAAGGAAAGTAATCGATTTCTTTAGTAGCTTACAGCCAATGTAATTTAGCTCCAAATTCTTGATTAGTTGTCCGAAGGAGGAAATTGATTCCAGGAACAATCAGGAGAACTATTCCCTAGTAACACCTTGGAGTGTTGTTAGGAAAATATAATACATGGGAGAGTCTATCATATCAAATAACATTATTTGGGATGTGAAAGCAACAGCCAAATGCTCTATTGGGTTTGAACTTTACTTATAGTATAACTCTAAGATTGTCAAATGAAAGTCTTAGGGATTGGGCTCCTCCATTATTTCTCTGATAAAATGGAACTTATGATAAGGATCAACAATTGGTTACTTCTCTTGTCTTATTTCTTTTTTGATGTTCTTTAACCATTGATCCATTTCATGGAGCTAGTTTTGTATGTTAGGACATAGGCTAATCGTAGGAGTGATTGACAGTCGCACTCCCTCAACATTTTGAGGAGGGTTATTATTTGGTGGAACATAAGCAAAAAGACATAGAGGATGATTATCCTAAGGTGGATTAACGATAACAGGATATGACTTTGCTACGATATTAGGGGTAGGAACTGACGGTGGAACGAGAGTTGGAAGCAAAAGATAAATGAAGATTGCTATACTAGTTAGGCCAATCGAAAAAAATACAGAACCACGGACTAGAAAACTCTCATTAAGAATTGGATTTATTGGGTTAGGTTATTGAAGGTTTCTATTGGGATGGTTACACCTCATTGGTTGGATGATTTGGGGGTTGATTGTTAAATCTTAGATCAATTAGCAAAATATGGAGGGATCAAACATTTGGAAAGTGAAGAAAGAAACCCCTATAGACATTAGGAGAATAGTGATTAATATGTTTGGAAGTAGTGTATTATGTAAGGATCTTAATGACATTAAGAATGGTAGATGAATTAAAGTCTCATAGAAAGTAGACTATCAAATAGGGTTTTTAAATCTCGATGACTAACCCACGGGGCACTTTTTGCAAGATCTACTAGACACTTTGTAATGGGTCTTAATCGCTTCTTCTATATACAATATTTAAACATAACCTAACTCTTAATCATACTATGCTGAGATCTTAATTCTTTTTGCATAGTTTAAATTGCATAGTTTAAATTATGATCAACTCATAATTTAAACTATGAGTTAAATTATAGTTTGTTGCCCCCCCCCCCCCCCCCCCCCCAAGGATGCAATTTAAATTATGATCAACTCATAATTTAAACTATGAGTTAAATTATAGTTTGTTGCCCCCCCCCAAAGGCTCTTCAAATGCGACTTGAAAGTAAAATAATATTCTAATTCTAATCTTATTTATAGTTGCTTATTAAGTTCAAAAAGATATTATGTGTTATTTTATTTTTAAAAAAACTTGATTAAGAAAATAATACATTTCAAAAATATAATTTTACTTCTAACGAATAAAGAGATAAACAATCATTTATAATTTTTTTCTTTTGGACTTAGGAGAGAACTTTCATACTCATTATTTTACAATAGAATTCTCATATCTAATACTTAGTATCATAACTGCACTCAAAAGAGTAGAGAAAACTCAAACAATGCTAAAAAATAAATCTATAATATTTCAGAATCTCAAGAATAGATCCACCATCAATGAAGTCTAAGTAGAGTATTTATAATCTCCAAAAGACTTCAAAAATAAGGTCAAAAAAATTAAATCTTTAAAATTTTAAAGTACGAGCAGTACTAATATTAACATTGAGTGATACTATTATCATAACTTTTGATATTATAATTTTGGACTCTACCAATTCTATTGTTATAAAATTTGAATTATGGGTAGCACCACTATCGCCCTATGTGATATTACCACTGTCATTAGCAATACTACTACCAAGATATTACCACTGTTATTAACAATAGTATTACCATAAAGATTGACAAAGCATTATTTATGCTCATCAGTTGATTCAAGTAGGACCACCACTTAGGCCTGATAATACCATCATATAGGTCTAGTTTAGGTCACTAATTTGACCTTCTTATAGGCCAAATTTGATTTAGCTTTAAGCCCAATGAGTTTTGTAATAAGTGGGTTCTATTTCAATATAATGTCGATCCAAAATGATATTGATCAAGATATTGACTCATCAGTTATTCATCCAACATATCTTTAAAGTTTTCAGTATATCATCGACTCTTTTAATATATTGTTTGATCTTCTAGCACTTTGTATGAACCTTCGACACATTACTTTATCTTTTAGTAAGTTAACTTTGTTACAACATCTAATCTTTGATGCGATATTTAATATTTTTTATAAAATTTATTCTTGGGCACATCGGCAAATGTTTATTATCAATTTCGACACAATTTCTGGCTCTAACTTTTAATTATCATATTTTATATATATGTAATTGCGATTCTTATATCAAGAGCGATGGAGCTGCCAAGCTTGTCGGTAGAAATTATGCTTGTTATTTTTAGTGTTTACTCTGATCGCCAATGGATACGCCAGCGAAGCCATTAGATTAATTGCACACGGACCTCATCGGGTTGCGTTTCTCGTACGATCCGAATCCAAATACGATGAGCTTATAATTTTGATGACCTATCAACGAATAAAGAAAAGGCAAAAAAAAAAAAAAAGAGAGAGAGAGAAAGAGAGGACATGATTGACTGCCATATCCAAAGCCACAATATGATCTCCACCCAACAGCGCACTCTGAACGCTAATCCTTGCAACAATGGAGGACGGCAATCGCCAACACGTGGTTCTCTTTCCCTTCATGGCCCAGGGCCACATCAATCCCTTCCTCGCCCTCGCCGAGCTCCTCCGCCGCCGCCGTCCCACTCTCTTCGTCACTCTGGTCAGCACCCCTCTCAACATACAAAACATTAAAAGTTCGTCCTGCCCTCCCTCCCTCTCTTCGATTCGACTTCGCTCCATTCCTTTCTCCCCCGCTGCCCACGGACTCCCCCCTGAAGCTGAGACCACCGCGGCCATCCCCTTCCACCAGATCGTCACTCTCCTCCTTGCCTCCCAGTCCCTCCAGCCCGCTTTCGAGCAGCTCATCGAAGACATAACGCAGGAAGACGGCCGTCCGCCGCTCTGCATCATCGCTGATAACTTCTTTGCATGGAGCTTCCACGTTGCGCGCCGTTTCGGAGCTTTTCATTCCATCTTTTTCACCAGCGGAGCTTATGGCACGGCCGTTTACTCCTCGCTGTGGACTCACCTACCCCACAGAAAGACGGACTCCGACGAGTTCCCGCTACCTGAGTTCCCCGATACCATCATCCACCGCTCGCAGCTCCCAAAGCACCTGCTCATGGCCGATGGCACCGACCCTTGGTCGGACTTCCTTCAGAGACAGATATCTCTCGTGTCGGAAACCGATGCCGTGATCATCAACACCGTCGAAGAGGTGGAGAAGACTGGGTTGCGGATGCTTCGCAAAGTGCTTCCGTGTCCCGTTTGGCCCGTCGGTCCAGTGGTCTCATCCCCTTCTTCAGCCATCGCTGGTAACGATCACATCTTGAAATGGTTGGATTCGCAACCGCCGGCATCCGTGTTGTACGTCTCATTCGGCTCGCAGAACACCATCACCGCGCCGCAGATGAAGGAGCTGGCGATGGGGCTGGAGGCGAGCAGGACCCGGTTCTTGTGGGTCATCAGGCCTCCTGTGGGGTTCGACGTCAAGGGTGAGTTCAAGGCGGAGTGGCTGCCGGAGAAGTTCGAGGAGCGGATGAGAGACGAAGGGACAGGGGTGTTGGCGCACGGGTGGGTGCCGCAGCTGGAGATCTTGTCGCACGCGTCGACGGGCGGGTTCCTGAGCCACTGCGGGTGGAACTCGGTGCTGGAGAGCTTGAGCCGAGGCGTGCCGATCGTCGCGTGGCCCCTGTCGGGGGATCAGCTGTACAACGCGAAGATGATGGAGGAGGAGCTGGGGGTATGCGTGGAGGTAGCGAGGGGGAACATGGAGAGCTCCAGGGCGGACAGGGTGGTGGTGGAGAAGGTGGTAAAAGAGGTGATGCACGGAGGACAAAGGGGGAAGGAGATAAGGAGGAGGGTGGAGGAAGTAAGGGGGCTGATGAAAGAGGCATGGACGGAGGGACCCGGGTCGTCGGTGAAGGGGTTGAGCGAGTTCTTCCGAGCTGCGGCTTCCGTGAGAGGTGCGGCGACGAAGATGTGAGGCCTGGATTTGCAGCAGCAAGTCGACTCCGTGCAACTGTTGCTCTAATGGTCGTCGAAGTATGTCCATCTTTTGCTTACTTAATGTTACGAAGAATGGCATCTACCGGCCGGCGTGGTGCTTTATTCTACCGAGCTTCCCCCTCTTCGTTTGTAGTGTCGTCCTAGAAGAGTACGCAGATGCGACCGGCCGCCACCTTCCCGCTGTCTGGCCTTTGTCTCTGCTGCTTAGCATTCATCGCAAGAGCCGTGGTGTTTTTTACACGGGCCGGTCGTATCTGATCTGTGGAATTTTGACCATTCAACGCCTGCAACTCAACCTCTCATCCTCCGCCTCATCCTATTCTCCTTCTTTTCCTCATACGTAGCGAGTTTTATTTGTGAAATTTCTAATTTTTTAGGATCTAATTGTAAATATTAAACTATCATGGATTAATTATAAAAATCATTAAAATAAGGGTTTCCACGCCGTCGCCTCTCCTCTTGTAGCCGCCTCTCTCGCAAGTAAAAGAGAGGCTGCGTGGGAGTGAGACAGAGAGAAACATAAAAGTTTAAAGAATAGAGAAGAGGAAAGAAATGGAATATAAAAAAAAAAGATAGGAAAGTGAGAGAGAGAGAGAGAGAGAATCCTATAGGAAGAAAGGAGAGAAAGAAAGAAGAAAAGAAGAAGCGAAGAATGAGAGCAAAGAACAAGAAGAGGAAAAAAAAAAAAAAGGAATGGAAAAAAGAAAGAGAAGAACAAGAGGAAAAAAATTTGGGAAAATATTTTGAGGACTTAGTTTGATATGAGATGAAATTAAATCAAGTCAAAAAAAAATTACGTTAGGTATATTTTTGAATTCCCTTGTATACCTATTGATTAGATAAGTGTATAGATTTCTAAATTAATTGATTTTGATGTTCGTAGATTTTTTTATATTTATGTTGTAAAGAGAATAGTAGATTATAAAATTGATCATTTAAAAAAAAGAAAGAAAATATCATTATATGATTGTATAGAGGATATATAATTAGGGTAAGTATCCGATGATTTTGTATAATCTATTTTTTAAATTATTTATGCATGTGTTTGAAATTTATAAATACATATAATTTAAATAAATTACAAACCATTTTATTATTTGAAACATTACAAAAAGGAATTATATATTGGCGATTTGGAAAAATATATGATTGAACAGTTAATTGTTATGCTATAAATATTTATTGATTTATGTTATCTTATTATTTGTTCAATATTATATTTAAAATGATTAAAAATATGTAAATATTATTAGTTTTAAATGATATATGATTCCATTAGTCTCACATTTATACACAAATATATGTTAAAACTCTTAACTTGGTAAAAAAATAATTGATATATTATTTTTGTGACATAATAGTTATCTAGTCAGTATACAATAATCTAAACTTTATCATTGAGTTTATACATTGGAATATGTTTCAAAAACTACTTTCTTTTTTTTATAAAAGTAATAGAAGTGAGGACATGACAGCCTGGACACCAACCAAGGCACGTCCCCATCCCAGGAAAACCGGGTTAGCCATAGGTTCACCCAGGTTCAGACGCTATTAGATGTACGACTCTACGGAGGGACACATCACCAACAGTAATCTTCCCTATAAAACCTCTATGATTCAGGAGGAGAAGGAGGAGAGAAAAAAAAACTAACACTCAAGAGGAGAAGAAGGAGAAAGAGAAGAAGGAGAAGGAAGAGAAGGAGGAGGGGAAGAAGACTCTCTGAGCTGGGCTCCCATCGCTGCATAGCAGCAGCTGAGCTCCCATTGCTGCCTAGCAACAGCCAAGCTCCCACTGCATGGCAATGGCCGAGCTCCCACCACTGCATGGCAGTGGTCGAGCTCCCATCGCTGCATGGCAGCGGTCGAGCTCCCATCGCAGAGAGGAGCAGCACCGACCTTGAGACACCGGCAGCTAAGGGCTCTCTCTCTCTCTCTCTCTCTCTTTCTCTGAGACACTCCACTCATCCTCATCCGACACTGATTTAAGCATCGGAGGGGTCGGGACGGGAAACCCCCGACCCGACTTGTGTGTAGGAACCGAAGGGCATGCTGCGAGCTGGCCACCAGATGAAGGAATCGATCCCGACCGAGCGGATGACCAACTCCACCCGACCTAACGTCGGCTTCCTGTCCGGAGATTGATGAGGTGACCCCTACGCATTCGGACCCGAACTCAGCCGTGTCGACCCCGAGGCCACGGCGCAAAGTTGTTGACATTAACACTTTTAGTCATAATACAGGGAGATATATGTTACATACACGATGAGGGCTAAACATGGGCTTTGAACTTTGTTACAGGCAGATAACATAATTTGTAGTCTTTAATATTGCTATGACTTTTATTATGATATGTACACCTTAGTTAATTTATGTTTATAAATTTTTGTTGAATCTCATATTTTGATGATGAAATCAATTGATAAAGTTTATGATCTAATCTACATTTTAAGTAACGTCGGACTAGCTTCAATCAAGGAAAGACAAATTGATTAAAGCAGGAGGAATCGGACATTGGATCGGAATGAAACATGTTAGAAGATTGGATGTCGAGTCGGAAGATTGGTCGATGTATTAGCAGAAGGCTTTGTGCCATAAATTCAGGTATCAGGCCAAGAGGAGCGGATATTACGTCAAGGATTCAGAATTGTGGAGGTTAACATGCCGATTGGGTAATAAGCCATAAGAGAGGATGATGCATCGAAAGATCGAATGAAGCATCGATGAACCAATGATACGCTGGACAATATATGATTCGTGCTTGTAATAATTTATTTAGATCGAAGTAAGCTAAAGGTCTAATTGAGTTAGTTTTAAATATAATTATATTAACTTAATTAAAAACTTATTGGGCTAAGTGAGGGCTATTTTGGGCCAAGAAAGAGACCCAAACAATGATCTAAAAGTTGGGTCAAGTGGTAGCGCCACTAGAATAGGCAATGGAACCACCGGTGACTTAGTCTCTGATAGGGATATTAAGTATGACGAGACACCCGGTCTTCGGTCGTACCCCCGGATGACGTCATCGCCCCTCCTGCGCTCCATAACACCCGCGATTTGACCGCCCGACGTCGCTTCTCCTCAGCATCGCCCCAACTACCCACCCAGTTGACCACGGCACCGACCTGCGAGGTCAGGCCCATACGCCACCTGCAGACGATGGGCAGGCCCTTCGTCCGACCTATTTAAGCCGAACAGGTAAGACTGGGCAGGGGGGATCGGAATCTGGATCTTTTTCCTCTGAACCCTTGCTCCACACAGAAACACTCCGAGAGGTGAGTAGACTCGGACACCCCCGCAATTCTCTCTGGGGAACTTCGGCCTACGGGCTAGCACTGACTTGGGCGTCGGAGGGGTCGGGCGGAGCATCCGACCCGCCCTGCTGCAGGTCACGTTCTCGACGTCCGGAGCGTGCCACCTTCGGAGGAGCCGGTCGGGAGGCGGAGCGAGAGCCATCGACGGGCCCGAACGTGCAAGACGACCCGGTTTTTGGATTCCGCGCCGTGCGCCGGAAGTTGTTTCCCCTAACAGATTGGCGCTAGAAGGAGGGCCACTCTGTCGAAGGACCACCTGCTCCGCCCTTAACGACACATGGACGAAAGGTCGTTTCCGGCTGGCACCTCGGCGGAGGTCCCGCAGACCTCCGAACCCCGGAGGGACGATCCTGCCGCAACCATAGATCGCTACTGGAATATATTTAGCGACGCTGGGCTCTACCCGCCGAGTCGGGTTCCATCATTTCCCCCCACCGTCACGGTGGAGGCTTTTCAGGACCTTTCCCAACAGGTCCGAACCCTGGCAAGTACTGTCCAGGCTGTCCTCCCCCGCCTACTCCAGGAGGCGACAGAGCCGAACCTCCAAACGCCGGAACCTCTCTCCCGGCAGCAGGAGGCGATACGGCCGGTACCATCTTCTCCGACCTCCCGGGTTCAGACGGAACCCGGGCCCTTGAAAACACTGGGCGTCCGCGAACTCGAGGCGGTGTCTTGAACTCAGCGGACCTATTTGGGCTCGGATCCGGTCCATCGCACGTCGGAGGAGTGCAAAGGGCGTCGCAAGTCCAAAGAAGAGCAGAGGAAATGCCCCGCTGAGTCCCGTTCGCGATATACGGGAATACCCAGTGCCCTTGAACTTCCGTCTTCCCTCCATCGACCTTTATGATGGAGTCAGTGATCCAGCTGATCACGTCGCCGCCTTCCGGGCTCAAATGGCCCTATATGGAACTTCGGGCGCCTTGATGTGCAGGGCGTTCCCCACCACGTAGTAAGGATCCGCGCATGGTACAGACCTTAAAAAGCGGTCGGTGACATCCTTTGAGCAGCTCGCCAAGGACTTCGAGCTCGCTTTTGGCGTTTGCGTGACCAAAGCCTTACTCGCGCTCCTCCCGGGCTGAAGCAAAGGAGGCGAACCCTCTCCCACTTCGTGCGAAGGTTCACCACGATGCAGGAGTTATCGGATGCTCACCCATCGTTATTGGTGCGAGCATTCATGATGGGCCTGCGGCCGTCGAGATTCTGCTGGTCCTTGGTGGAAGCGACCCCGCGTCCATCGCGGAAATGTTTCAGCGGCGAGTCAATACGTGGCGGCGAAGGAAGGAAGAACGACCGAGGGCATCCTACTCCTTCCCGACGGATCGACAACCAAGCGAGTCCCCGCACCAAGGGCGCCGCATGGGCCGCCCGACCATCTGTGGCCGAGCCGCCACCTCCCTTGAAGGCGTCTGGGCGCAAATATTCCTCCAAATAAAGGAGCGGGAATGCTCGGGCCGCCCCGGATGAAGGGCCGGCGGTGGCCGATAGCACCGGTATTGCCGCTTCCATCGCAAAATGGACATGACACGCGAGCAATGCTACGAGTGAAGCGACAAATTGAAGAGCCGATCCAAGAGGTCACCTCGATCAATACCTCCAGCATCGCGGGCACCATCCTGCGCCCCGACGGCCGGTCAACACATCGGCGTGATCACCGGGGACCCGCCGGAGGACATAGCGCCGGGTCGAAGGGCTTACGCCCAAGCCGTTGCGGCAGGGAATATCACCCTCCTTCGAGCCGAGATCACATTCCCCTCGGGGATATGGGAGCAACAGAGCATGGCGATCTGGTGGTGTCGGCCCAATTGCCAACGCACGGTTCGGCGGATTATGGTCGACATCGCAACTCGGCCGACATCCTCTACTTCGAGGCCTTTACGAAGTTGGGGCTGCGAAGGAAGCCCCGAAGCCTTGCACTCGGCGCTCACCCGGCTTCATGGCGACTCGATCTCGCCGCGGTGTCAGAACCCTACCATTGACCCTCGGCGATTCCCAAGGCCAAGACTCTGTGGTAACTTTTCCGGTGGTCGACCTCCCCTCTGCGTACAACGCCATCCTGGGCCGACCCACCCTCAAGCGAACTAAGGGCCGTTCTATCCACATATCACCGGACGCCAGTTCCCCACCGGCGCGAGTCGGGAGGTGCGGGAGATCCTCGGAGTCCGACGGTGTTACTTGACGGCGACCTCCACAGGTAAGAGGAAAAGGCCGAACCGCCTCGAAGACCCACGCGACGCAGCCTCCGACCGAGCATCCGAGCCGACAAACCCGGCGGTTAATATTCCGCTGCAAGATGACCGCCCGACGGACACGGATCGGCCGGCACTGGATAATCAAGAGCGCGCGCTCATCACCTCCTCCAGAAGCGCAGATGTTCGCCGATACCGCCGACCTCCCGAATCGACTCCAAGTCGCCCAACACCATCTACACATTTCCCGATCACCGCTCGGTGAGGCAGAGACCCGACCTCGGTCCTCGGCGCCAACAAGCGATCTGAAGAAGTCGACGGGCTCTTGGCGTCGACTTCATTGAGGAGGTCCGGTACCCTCGATGGGCTGTCCAATGTAGTCCTCGTCAAGAAGCCTAATGGAAGCCGGAGGATGTGTGTTGACTACACCGATCTAAATCGTGCTTGCCCGAAGGATTGCTTCCCCCTACCCAGGATCGACCAACTGGTCGACTCAACCGCTGGGTACACTCGCTTCTCCTTCATGGACGCCTAATCCCGTTACAACCAGATCCGGATGGCGCCCGAGGATCGGCAACATACAGCCTTCCACACACCCCAAGGAGCCTACTTCTACAAAGTTATGCCATTTGCGTTAAACAATCCAGGCGCCACCTACCAAAGGATGGTGAACAAGGTGTTACGCCCGGCAAATAAGGCGAAACATGGAGGTATCGTTGGCGATATGATCGTGAAAAGTCGCAGGGCTGCACACCTCGTCGACTTGCGAGAAACCTTCTCTACGCTGAGAAGACACGGGATGCGCCTTAATCCGGCCAAGTGCGTCTTCGGCGTGACATCGGGGAAGTTCCTCGGGTTTATCATACACGAGAGAGGAATTGATGCCAACCCCGAGAAGATCCGAGCTCTCACCGACATGAGATCTCCAAGTACAGTAAAGGAGCTGCAGTGCCTTAACGGAAGGATAGCGGCTCTGTCCCGGTTTCTATCCCGGTCGGAGATAAGTGCCTTCCTTTCTTCCGAGTCCTCAAGGACCCAAAGAACTTCCAATGGGCGGCAGAATGCGAGGAAGCCCTCGCCGCTGGCAAAGACTTATCCGAGCTACCCCGACTTACCTCGGTGTCTGCGCGGAAAAACTTACCCTCTACTGGCGGCATCTCAGCATGTAGTGAGCTCGGTGCTTGTGAAAGAAGCCCCGATCGCAACACCGATTACTACACCGACCACGTCTTTGCGTGGCGAGCAGCGCTATCCTCCCATTGAAAGTGGCATTGGCACTTGTGCTAGCGGCTCGGGCTACGCCCCTACTTCCAAGCCCATACGATTGAGGTATTGACCGACCAACCCCTGCGTCAAGTTCTTTCTAAGTTTGGCGTGGCGTCTCCTAAAGTGGTCGGTGGAGCTATCCAAGTTCGACCTGCTGCTACAAGCCGAGAACGAGCCATCAAGGCCAGGGCCTTGGCGATTTCATCTCGGAATTGACACCAAGCCAGGCGAGACCGTTGAGCAAATCCACCGAGACCGGATGCTGCGCGTGGATGGGTCGCCCAGCTCGGGAGCCGCGCCGGACTCATTCTGGAGGATCCCGACGGACACGCTTTCGAGCGTTGCCTCCGCTTCGGTTTCGCGGCCACAAACAATGAGGCCGAATACGAGGCGCCTGGCGAGCCTCCGTTTGGCGGCGAGATGCAACTAGAGCAATCCACATTCTCACGGATTCCCAACTTGTCGCCGAGCAAGTTGGTGGAGAATATCGGCGCGGACTCGACCATGTCCAGATACCTGACCGAGGTAAAAGCCCAAACCTCTAACTTTCCACGCTTCGCTCTGTCCAGGTGCCCAGGTCCCGAACGAGCGGACAGACCAGCTCGCGAAATTGGCCTCGGGAGCCGATCCAGAGGAACATCCCGAGTCGAAGAGCCGACACACCTGCCGGTGGGTATCATGGAGATCGGGGACCCGAGTCGACCACCCCACCTTCGTGGATTGAGGTATTGAAGTACAAGCGAGGGGATCCTGCCGGCGGATGAGGTCAAGGCACGGCGGCTCCGCCGAACCCAGGCGTGGTACTGCGAAATTGGCGACCGGCTCTACAAAAGGTCGTTCTCCCACCCCCTACTACGATGCTTAGATCCCGATGAGGCGGAAGTGATTCTCGCCGAGGTCCACGGCGGGATTTGTGGGGAGCACATGGGCGGCCGAACTTTGGCCTTCAAAATACTGCGCGCGCTGTGGCTATTATCGCCTACTGGCGCACCGAGACGCCAGGCTTTCGTGCGGCGGTGCGACACTGCCGCCGGGCCCGCCCCGCAGCTCCTGCGGTCCCGCCGCTCCATGGATTGCGCCTGGCCCTTCGCTCAATGGGGAATGGACCTCTTGGGGCCGTTCCCCCCGGCGTCCGGCCAGCGGAGACATATCATTGTGGGGATCGATTACTTCACCAAGTGGGTGGAAGCCGAGCCCCTGGCAACCATTACAGCCGAACGGGTCGAATGAGCGGTTCGTATTGAAGAACATCGTGACCCGATTCGATGCGCCCAGCGTTATCATCGCGATAACGGAACCCGGTCGCCGGACTCGGTTTTCGAGTTCTGCGGCTTATCACATCGATTGAGGTTTAGCTCGGTGGCCCACCCTGCACCAACGGGCTCGAGGTGACCAACCGATCTATCCTGGATGGACTTAGGAAAAGGACGTTGGAAGCCCGATCGAGTGGGTCGCGAGCTCCGAACATCCTATGGTCTCTGCGGACTACCCGAAGGCGGCGGGTGAGGTCGCTACGTGCCATTCATTGCGTAGGACGGTCTGACGGGTTGGAAGTTGGTCATCCCAACATTCCGGGTGGAGAACTATGAGGAATCCACCTCGGCCCAGGGAGTTCGGGCTGGCCTAGACCTGCTAGAAGAACGCAGGGCCAACGCGCACGTAAAAATGCTGGCGTACAACAGGAGTGTTGCCCGGAGTTACAACAAGAGGGTGCGCCCTCGACCCCTCGGAATGGGCGACTTAGTCCTACGCAGGGCGGAAGTAAGCGACCCCGCTCACTCAAGGGGCAAGCTTGCACCCAAGTGGGAAGGCCCCTACCGAGTAATCAAGGTAGTCCGACCGAACGTTAAACCGGCCGCGACTATGATCGGGCAGCGATTCGAGGACTTGGAACGAACCTTAAGAAATATTTTGTTTAAGGACAAAGCGGAACTAAGTCAATACCGGACTCGGGCCATTAGAAAGAAGTCGGAGATTGTATTAAGAAGGCAAATTTGTATTACCAGAAAGTTTGGATTACAAATTGGGCCCTAGTGGGGAAAGAGGTATTACAAAAACAAGGAAGACCCTCCAAGAAGAAGAAGAGGTCTTGAGGCGCGGCCGGGAAGGCGTCGTCGAGCGGAACCTCGCCGGGCATGTCGACCCCATGATCTTGGGGCATGAGGCGAAGGATTCTCCTCGACCACCAAGCACGGAGGACATGCTCGGGCAGGCGGGCGGCAACCTTGTACCCATACTCGTCGACACGGCCCGTCCGGTCGGCGAGGAGGAAGCCCTCGACTTCTTATGGCGTCGGCGCCTCCGGTCCTTCTCGGCCGACTCCCTTCCGCGCGGCAAGGGCTTCCTGGCGGCCCCAGCTCGGCCTCGCCGAGGTCGGCTGGCGGCCAATCCGAGCCTCCTCCATCGGAGGCGGTTCTCGGCCGATGTCGGAGAGCCTGCGATCCGGCCTCTGTCGCGGCGACCTCGAGCTCGGCGGTCGGGCCGCGCAACTTCGCGCCCATGTCGCGCCGTTGTTCGGGCGGCAACAACGCCTCGGGTCGCCCGCTCGGGCTTCCTCGGTGGCGGCGCAACTCCAAGTTGCGCTCGCCCGGACCATGCAACGGCCGAGTCATGCACGGTCGAGGAGGGCGTGGTGTAGTGGAGATTCTGCACAAAGAGAAGAAAGCTGAAAGTAGTGAGCGATTGCTCGGCTAAGAAGATACACGCAAGGCGGTGCTTACCCACAACAGGCTTGGCGGACTTGGCGTCAGCGCTTAGGGAGGGTGTAAAGATCCGAGCCATGTCGGGATGGGCGCCCGGAGGTAGCTGGCCGAGGCTCTCTCCGACCCACACCTTGTCCCCTGGGGACCATGCCACCGGGCCACGAGAGGGACGCATCGCGGCCCCGAAGGGCCCTCCCCCATCATGCGGGAAAGGAATGGCCGATCCTTCCCCGACGTGACCCGGCACAGGGCCTGCATGGTCGGAGGACGCCGACCTTCCCGGCCGCCGGCCGGGACCAAAGACTCTCGGCAGGAGTGGTGGCGCCGGCCGCTCGGTCACCCCGGCCGCACAACCGGGCGCTCTGTGTCCACCACGCCCTGGCCTTCGCTTTTCTTCGGCGCCTCTCAACTGGCGCGCTGGAGCCACCCCGCCCGCCAGAGACCGCCGGAGAGCGCGGAGATGGTCCCCTCGGAGCACCCGAGTCGTGGAAGGACCGCAGGTTCACCATCCCTGCAAAGAGCGACAGATATGTCAGAAAATAGAGTATGGCAGCAATCCCAAAAAGAGGCGAAACAACGACGGCCTACCCCGAGAGCGCGGACTTAGTCCGGCCTCCACCAGCCACTGCTCCGACATGTTGCGGATGGCTTGCGAGGAAGGGAGGATTACCCTCAGTTGCTCAAGGTGAGCGCGCCCCCCGGCACTCAGCTTCGGGGCAGTGTTATCGATGGTCCTTGACGACCACCGAACCCCAAAACCCCAGTCCTCTTGGCACTGGACAAAAAAGAAGCGCCTCTTCCACCCTTTGTTATTGGTGGGGGCGCCGCTAACCCGAAACCCTGGTCGTGCGGCCAGGAAGTAGCCCCCCGACCCCTTGAAGAGGCGAAAGCAGGAGAGGAAGAGGTTGCGGGTCGGGGCGATGTTGGCGTAATGGCATTCCCCCAGGAAAGCCACCAAATACCGCCAGGAGTTGGGAGTTATCTGGGAAGGCGAAATACGCCACAGGGAGATACAGGATACGATGATTGGGTGCAGGGGAAGGCGCAAGCCGGCTTCTAGGGCATCGGCGGTCAGGGCAAAGCCCTTGGGAACCGGGTCAAAAGCCCGCTGTCCCGCCCCGCCAGGAGATTGAACTCCTCCGGGATGCCGTAGCGCCGCCGGAGTATACCCACCATACGCGCATCCAAGATGGAGTCTTGGTCGTGCGGCCACATTAAGGCCTCTAACGCACGCGCCGCTTCCGCATCTGAGGAAGGGTTGGAAGCAGGAGATGAAGGGAGAGCGGCGACGCGGGTTGTAACTGATGGGGAGGAGGAGGAAGAAGCAGAGGAAGAGGAAGTGGAAGGAAGACCCATCGCGCACTAACCTATAATGGAAGAGATCGGCTGGAAGAAGTTAAAAGGCACCGGAGCCTATGGAGAAAACTTGAAGGAAGACGACGGCAGGACAAGAGATGAAGACTCCGCTGATAAAGTGATAGAGAGACGCGGAGCTCCCTATTTATAGAAAAAGGGGGCCTCGACCCTTCGCCTCCCGAGGCAGACAAGATGACACCGCCACATCGCCCAATAGCATCACATCGCGCCGGCGCCATATTAATGAAGAGCCGACGCGTACACCCCCTGTAAGAAACTTATCCTGCTCGCCTTGAAGAACCGCGCAATCGCCGTTTTCGCTTTTTCAAGCAGGCGGGTTCGCTCGGTTCTGGTCAAGCGGCGACCATCGTATTCTAGGCATGAGCGCGGAGCGGGCGCCATCATCATCCCGGCGATTCGCGATTCTCGTTCTCCTAGGTCTTGAGCAGCCGACCATCGTATTCTAGGCCTTGAGCGGCGACTCGGCCACATTCATCCCGAAGGCGATTCGGCGATTCTGGTCTTCTAGGTCTTGAGCAGCAGCTCGACCACTGGTATTCTAGGCCTTGAGCGGCGACTCGGCCACATTCATCCCGAAGGCGATTCGGCGATTCTGGTCTTCTAGGTCTTGAGCAGCAGCTCGACCACTGGTATTCTGGGCCTTGAGCGGCGGCTCGGCCACATTCATCCCGAAGGCGATGCGGCGATTCTGATTTTCTAGGTCTTGAGCAGACCATCGGTCTTCGGGCCTCGGCGCGCGGCCACATTTATCCCGAACGGCGCTCGGCTATCATGGTCTCTCGTGTCGCAGGCGTGACTCGACCCTTGTATCAAACGACGGGTGAAGGTGAGGACTCGCGCTGCCTCAACCCCCGACTTCGGACGTCCGCTGGCAATGGGTATCGGGCGCCTCGACCATCATCCCGAACGCAGCGCTACTCGTTTCATAGGCCTTGAGCGGCGGCTCGGCCACACACACACATCCCGAACGGCAGTTCGGCTACTTTGGTTTCATAGGCTTTGAGCGGCGGCTCGGCCACACACACATCCCGAACGGCAGTTCGGCTACTCTGGTTTCATAGGCTCTGAGCGGCAGCTCGGCCACACACACATATCCCGAACGGCAGTTCGGCTATCATGGTTTTTCGTGTCGTGCGTGACTCGACCCCTAGTACCCAACGACGGTCCAGAATGTGACTTGACGCCGCCGCCTACCTCGAGCGCTCACCCATTGGTTCAACTGCCTAAGCGCGAGTCTCAACTCCCGACACGGACGCCGGCTTGGCAAACGGAAATCGGGCGCTCTCGACTACATTTATCCCGACCCAGCTTCAAGACATGATCTTGAGCGACGGCTCGATCATCGCAGATCCTGGCCTCGAGCGCGCTCAAGACTATATCCCGAACGACGGTTCGGTGACTATGGCTTTCGGTCTTGAGGTTCCTCGACTTCTTTATCCCGAACAACGGTTCGGCCGCAAGATCTCGAGCTTCTCAATCATCGGTTTTCCGGGTCTTGAGCGCGCCGACCCATCCCGCAGCGATTCGGCCAATCATGACACGACACGGTGGAACCGCCGCCCGAGATCTCGGGCCGGCAACCGTGTTCTTCCGAGCAACACCTCCCAATTGTCCCGCAGAGTGGCTTTTGAGGGGGTAGTGATAGGGATATTAAGTATGACGAGACACCGGTCTTCTGGCCGTACCGGATGACGCCATCGCCTCCTCCGCGCTCCATAACACCCGCGATTTGACCGCCCGACGCCGCTTCTCTCAAGACGCCCCAACTACCCACCCGGTTGACCACGGCACCGACTGCGAGGTCGTGCCCATACGCCACGCAGATGGGAAGCCCTCCGTCCGACCTATTTAAGCCAACAGTAAGACCGGGGATCGAGATCTGGATCTTTTTCCTCTGAACCCTTGCTCCACACAGAAACACTCCGAGAGGTGAGTAGACTCGGACACCCCCGCAATTTTCTCTGGGGAACTTCGGCCTACGGGCTAGCACTGACTTGGGCGTCGGAGGGGTCGAGCGGAGCATCCGACCCGCCCTGCTGCAGGTCACGTTCTCGACGTCCGGAGCGTGCCGCCACCTTTCGGAGGAGCCGGTCAGGAGGCGGGAGCAGGAGCCATCGATGGGTCCGAACCGTACCGAGACGACCCCCCGGTTTCCGGATTCCGCGCCGTGCGCCCCGGGGTCACGGTAAAAAGTTGTTTCCCCTAACAGTCTCCGAGACATAATCTTCAAGACTATGTCGGGCGGTGGTATTACCAATACACTGAAGACATAGGATGAGATTAGTTTTAGCTCTAAGTTTGAATCCATTTGAGGCCTATAAATATCATTCTCATCTCAACTTAGGATATGCAAACATTGAGAACTTAAAATTAGAAAAATACTATTATAATTACTTGAGAGATCCTCTCCTCTAACATTGAGATTGATTTCAGTTTAAAAGAGTAAGTGCTTGTAAAGATTATCTTCAAACTTGTGAAAAAGAAAAGAGGGTTGTAAAAGGATAATTGGTATACACCCATTGAAAGAAGACCATTAGTAGATCTCGAGTGAAAAAGAATCGGGAGTAAACATAGGTTAAAACAATCGAACCACTATAAAATCATTTTGCTAGGTTTCTTTATTGTTTACCTTTATTGCAAACTACTTTACTTACTTATTTACTGCTCTCACTTATACTTCATGTTTAAAATATTTTCAATAAGTCTTTAAGTTTTCAACTCCTCCCCCCTTTTAATTATATTTATATTAACGATAGTCTTTGTACTATAATAATTTATGATATATGATATTAGTTATGTTTATACTTTTATTATGAAAATATATTTAATATATTTTACTTGAAAAGTAAATGCACATGAAATTGATGTTCGGTAATTGTATAAACATGAAGGACGATTTGGTATTTATGTATATTTTAAAAGCATGTTTTCAATGCATAAAGAATTTATATGTTTCCAGTAAAATATTTATTTTCAACAAGTTTTGCTAGCATATGAGTCACAATGCTTACCGAACTATAGTTTTCTCATATGATTATACGTGAATTTTTCAGATATCAAGAGCAACTCATTTGTGGTTATGGATCAAAGGACGAACTAAAATTTTGGGCACTCCTATACATTTAGATTATTTTATGTATAAATTAGTTGGATTCAAATATTATGAATTCTTAAACATATGGTGAATTTATTGAAATATCTCGTGGACGGTCTAGATTACGTATTGAATTATATAATAATTATTATGTAAAAGCAATTTGTTCTAGTTCTGGCCTTGTATTTCTATAAGAAAATGTAAGGATTGCAGTGTTGTACCAACATTAGCTTTTTGTTGGCTCCCAATCTTCTTGCTCGATGATGATATCTCGTAGGCTTTCCATCCTCGGTTGTAACTTCTCGACGACAGTTTTGTGCTACTTGGATTGGGTACTATGTGATTAATATTGTTAATGCTATTGTTTTACTTGTATTGGATATGTGATATATGTTTGATGTGATATGTATCATTATTATGAACTATCATCCGTCGTTGTTATGAATACTGTGATGTTTACTATTGTCAATGTTGTATGTATTTACTGTGATGTGATATAATCCAACTTTTGTTTGTATCAATCATCATTCTTGTAAAAGTTGAGTACGTCTTTGGTTTGTGCGTTTGATGTATACCGATGTGTATTTATGATTATATCGTGGGTTGTATGTTCTTGTTGATATGTCTATGGTTATAATATTTACTGAGACATGTTGGTAAGATGATCAATGAGATAATTTTTAGTTTTTTGAGGATTTTAGGATGATTAATATTAAAAAAATAGAAAATTTTTGACACAAGATGTTATCCAATGTAACTTAGCTCAAAAGCAAGTGTAACTCGATCGATTTATATGAAACCTTTACAAACTCCAACAAAAGTACTAACACATGCTAGCTAGATGATTAGTAGGATGTTTTTTTTAAAATTTTTTGAGGATTTTAGGGTGATTAATATAAAAAATGAGAATGTTTTGATATAAGTTATGATCAAGTGTAATTTAGTTCGAAAACAATTTGTAAGAAACCTATCCAAACCCCTAGCATATTTTGGTAAGATGATTAGTAGAATATTTTTCTTCTTTTTGAGAATTTTAGAGTCATTAATATCAAACATAAGGAATTTTTTTTATATAAGCTGTGATCGAGTGTAGCTTAGTTCAAAAACGAGTGTCATTCAGTCAATTTACATGAAACCTATCTAAATTTCTATGGAAGTTCTAGCACATACATACCGGTAAGATTATTAGTAGGGTTTTTTTTTTATTTTGTGATGATTTTAAGGTTACTAATTAAAAAATAAGAAACTTTTAAATTATGCTCGAGTGTAACTTGGTTCAAAAACGAGTATAACTTGATTGATTTCATGAAACCTATGCAAACTCCTACAAAAGTTCTAGCATATATTGGTAAGATAATTAATAGGATATTTTTTTTTTTAGAATTTTAGTGTCATTAGTGTCACTACTTGTTTCGGGAATTTTTTTGAGTTGAATAAGTGAATGAGTGTAATTTAGTTTAAACATGAGGAAAATTTAGTGAACTTTCACATAAACAATCCAAACTACTTTAGAACTACTCAAACATGATTCTAATATTCTTGCTAGCACTTTTTTTTTCTAATTTTAAAATTTTTAAAGTTATTAATTATCAACATTGGATATTTTTGTTTGAAACTCTGAATAGTATGACTTAAATAAAAAACGAGTATAACTTGGTGAACTTTCACCAAACTAGTTTAAACTTCTTCAAAACTCTAAGGATATGATTCTAAGAAAATTAGTAGTATTTTTCTTTTTTTTCTTTTGAGAATTTTATAGTGATTAATTATCAAAATTAGATATTTTATATCTTGAATCTATGAACAGTGTGTAACTTAGTTCAAAAATAAGTATAACTTAGTGAACTTCCACTAAACCAATCCAAACTTTTTTTTGGAACTATTAGAACATGATTCAAACATCATTAGTAGTATTTTTTTTCATTTTTAAAGATTTTAGAATGATTAATTATCAAAATTTGATATTTTTTAATTAAATCTATGAACGAGTATAACTTAGTTTTAAAACGAGTATAACTTAGTAAACTTTCATCAAGCCAATTTGAATTTCTCTAGTATGGTGAAGTAGTATTTTTCTTATTTGATATTTTAAGAATTTTGAAGTGATTAATTATCAAAATTAGATATATTTTTGATCAAATATGTGAATGAGTATAACTAGGTGAACTTTTAAATCAATCTAAACTTCTTTCAAACTACTAGAATTGGATTTTTAAGATCATTAGTAGTATTTTTTTTCTATTTTAAGAATTTTAGAGTGATTAATCATCAAAATCAGTTTTTTTTTTTTTTAAGTTGAACCTCTGTGAACAAGTGTAACTTAAATAAAAAATGAGTATATCTCGGTGATTCTAAGATGATTAGTAATATTTTTTATTTTTTAAAAGAATTTTAGAATGATTAATCATCGAAATTAGGTATTTTTTAGATTAAATGTGTGAAGGAATGTAACTTAGTTTAAAAACAAGTGTAACTCAATAAACTTTCATCATATTAATCCAAATTGAGAAATTTCACCATATGATTCCAAACTTCTCTATAACTACTAGGATATTATTCTAAAATGATTAATAGTATTTTTTTTAGGATTTTAGAGTGATTGATTATCAAAATTAGGTATTTTTTGGGTTAAATCTTTGAACGAGTATAACTTAGTTCAAAAATTAGTATCACTCTGTAAACTTTCATCAAACTTATCCAACCTTCAACGTAACTAGTATGACATGATTTTAACATGACTAGTTTACTTTTTTTTTTATTTTTTAGTATTTTAGGATGAATAATGTAATTTAGCATGTTGTGGTAGGATTGTAAGATAACTAGAATTGTAAGATAACTCAACTAGATCATGATTTAACTCAACTAAAATCCACTTTCATAATTCAGCTAAACCATAGTTATAACAAGGATTGTTAGATCGATTGTCTAATGATAACTTCATATTTAAAATTAACAATAGTTTACAATGTTTCATAATGTTGTGACATATTTGTCAAAAAAATTTGTATGTATACTATATAAAAAAACCATTTTCTATAGTCAATATAGATAATAAAAATCTATGACCAAAATTATGCTGTACAAAAAGACTAAAGATACAACATTTTTTACAATTGACAATATTGCATTATATAACCATAAAAAAATTTGTAGGAGCATCGATGATCTAATTGTCAACACCTCATACATTTTCCATAGATCTTGTTACTATATCTCGATGGACTTTAATAGTTTTCAAATGTTCTCCTTTGTAAAATTATTCAATTCTCATCTAAAAAATAAGCGTTGAAAGACTAATGCATCAATTTCTAATGAAAATGGGAACAATACATCAATTTGGTTAAAAATAAACCCAAAGATGTCATGACATATTAGGATGACAAAATATCAAAATTAGAAAAAAAAATTATAAAAATGTCATGATCGAGTGTAACTTAGTTTAAAAATAAGTGTAACTCAGGTTGATTCCAAGGAACATATCTAAACTTTCATAGAAATATTGTGACATAATTGTAAGATGATTAACACCATTTTTTTATTTTTTTTGAAGATTTTAGGATAATAAAATATCAAAATTAAAAAAAAATTGTAAAGATGTTACGCTTAAGTGTAACTTAGTTCAAAAAAAGAGTATAATTCAATTAAATTTTATGAAATGTACCCAAACTTTTATGGAACTAGGACATGCAGTAAGATGATTAGTAGGACTTTTTCCTTTTTTTTTATGATTGTAGGATGATTATTTATCAAACTTGAAGATTTTTTTTTTTTTTGATAGGTACTCTGATAAAATATAATTTAGTTAAAAAATGAGTATAACTTAGTTAAAAAAAAACAAAACATATCAAAACTTAATAGGATATTATTGTAGGAAAATTAGTACTGTTTTTTTATTTTTTTTAAGGATTTTATGATGGTTAAATGTCAAAGTTAGATAACTTTTTGAAAGATGCTATGGTCGAGTATAACTTAATCCAAAATGAGTGTAACTCGATGAATTTATGTGAAACCTATCAAACTTCCATAGAACTGTCAGAACATGATTTTAAGATAATTAGTGCTTTTTTTAGTATTTTAGGATGATTAATAAAATTGCAAGATACTACCCCAATGATAACTTAACTAAAATATGATTCTTACTTAACCAAAATCTACCTTCACAACTCAACTAAAGCATAATTATACTAAGGATTATAAGATCAATTGCGCATTGATAACTTCATATTCAGAATTAACAATAGTTTACAATGTTTCATAGTATTGTGACACATTTGCTAAAAACTTCTACATATATATATTATTTATAGAAAGACCACCTCCTATAGTCAATACAGATAATAAAAAACTATAATCAAAATTAGATTATATAAAAAAAAAAATTTGAAGATACAACATTGCTTTACAATTGATAATATTGAGTTAGACAACCATTGAAAATTGCATGAGTATCAATTGTGACTTAATTGTTAACACTTTGTACATCCTCGGAGGATCTTGCCGCTGTCTTGATGGACTTCAAGAGTTTTCAAATGTTCTCCTTTGTAAAACCAATCGCAATATATATCTGATATCGATACTGTCCGAGATTGCCTTTTTATTTTCACTACAGTTTTCAAGAACTTTTCATGGAAATACTCAGCATGATATATAGAGAAGTGAACATCGAGGAAGAGGAAGAAAAGATCTACTAGGTTTAGAAAAGAGAAGATAATGATAGAGAGAGCTCGTGTCTTCATTAGAATAATAACAATAGATCTGATACGCATTGCTCGCGAATATTTGATAGTTGAAAGTTCATAAAGAATGTGATGGACATTGGTGATGAGGTTACCGTCCTCCAAAGCCTAAATAGTTGAATGACACTTGCAAGCATCTGATAGATGGTGACCCTCCATGATTACTGCACTTCCTAAGGTCACTAAAGATGGTTGACATGATGCATCAACTTCTTAAAAAGGTGTTTTCGAAGTAGAAAAGCATCAATAATTAGATGATTTCTTATTAATAGGGAGCTCATAAAACCCCCTATCCTAGTAAAACACCAGACACGAGGGGCCAATTTGCTTCCATCCTGATAGTGATATGTGGAGCATTCTCATATGTATTAAAGACAATTGTGGTACGGTTTCTTTCCACTGAAGTAATAATTTGAAATGGAGTAAAAGTGAGAAAAGCCTCATCTTATCTGTACTCAGGCACATTCCTGTTCCATTGAGAGAGGGTTCTGTGCAGTTTTGCTGATCTATGTTACACCAGTCTACAATCCGAGGAACACAAGAAAGGAGGGAGGGAATTCAGCAGTAGACATGTCGTCAGATCTGCGAGATGCATCTTCTATGGCAGGCGACGGGTCTCTTGGCGGGCTTCAGCTCCTCCTTCCACATCCTGCCGATGTCCTTGGCAGTCCTCGCTGCGTCCGAGGAAGCACCAGAGAGGCCCCTCCTTGTGAAACCCACAGCGTAAAGCCCAGACTGTCCTCTCCACCCGTTCGGGAATGCAGTCCTCGGAAACCCATCTTTGGAGAAGAAATCACATCCCTGCAAAACCAAACAAGCGTGGGTCAATCTTCCATTCTTCCCTCTGTGTAAAGATTTTAGTTTAAGCCTTAATCTTTCTATTCTAGACCACTTTCTCGGATGTCATTTTCTTGTTTGTACTGAAGAAGCTGTGGTTTTGAATAGTTCGCGAACAGTAGCAGTGTTTCATCAGCTTTCTTTTCACTCTCAACCTATATAAAGCTCTAATTCATGTTACTGGCAATCAACTAACTTGTGTGTAAGAATCTTTGTTAGTACCTGAAGCCACTGAGGGACGTTGCTTCGGTAACCTGTAGCCAAGACGACAGAGTCAATGTCGAGGACCTGGCCGTCGACGAGCGCGACTTTTCCGGGGGAGAACCTCTTGATCCCAGGAACAACCTTGATGTCGCCAGATCTTATCTTCCCAAGAGCCCCTGTGTCGAGAACAGGGGTCCTCCCCACTGTGTTCTTGAGCTCCAGAGGACCGGTGGAAGGTCTCCTCAGGCCACACCGCTCTATGTTCCCAAGCACCAGCCACGCCAACACTAGCAGGATCTTGTCCACCAGCCACAGCGGCAACCACTTCATCAGCAGCACAGCCAACTCGAACGTCGATTTCCCGAGTACCTCCCTCGGCAGTACGTGAACCTGTCGTCAAGTTTCATAAACGAACTCCAGTAAGGACAATGTCGATGCCAGAGATTTGTTCGGAGTGATTGCAGTGATTGCTCACCGAGTCGCGAACCACCATAGCTGGTAAGGCTTCGTAGTCGCAGAGATCGAGACAGACCTCCATGCCGGAGTTGCCACAGCCGACCACCAACACGCGCTTCCCGCGGTAGGCCTCACCGGACTTGTAGTCACCTACATGCATCACATCGCCGCCGAACTCCCTGAGCCCGTCCAGCTCGGGGACTACACTCTCCGCGTTCTCGCCGGTGGCCACCACCAGCCACCTGCCGATGTACTCCACCTCATGGCTCCGGCTTCCAGCCGCGGTGCCTGTTCCTGTGGCCCTCACCCGCCACAGTCCGCACGTTTCATCGTACCTCGCTAACTGCACCGACTGGTTGAACCGTGGGCTGATCTCGTAGTGCCTAGCATACGACTCCAAGTAGTCGATGAACTGCTGCTTGGTAGGATACTCGGGGTAATGCTCGGGGAAGGGGAACCTGGGCAGCTGGCAGAACTGCTTGGGGAGGTGAAGCTTCAAGCGGTCATAGGTACGCTTTTGCCAGAGGGAGGCAATGCAGTCGGACCGCTCGAGGATCACCGACGGTACGCCGTGCTCCTTCAAGCACGCTGCCACGGCCAGGCCGGACGGGCCAGCTCCGACGATGATCGGACCGTTAACCCATACACACCTACGGGAGAAGAAGCCGAATTGATCAGCCATGCTGGACATTCTTGGTTGTTTGTATTGCAGTGGATTGTACAGTAGCAGGAAACAGGGCAGAGCTAGAGGAGATTAGTTCGAGCACAGGAGACTTTAGCCAGAAGAAATTTTGGTTTCGGAAGATAGGAACGGAGATGGCGAGGAATCGGGATAGCGAAAGGGAACTAGAAGAGAGACGCGCTGACGAGGGTGATGCCTACGAGGAAGGGGAGGTGTTTATATAGGGGGTGCGTCCACATTACCCATCCGAGCTGCATGTTCCTGCAGCATGGAGAAATAGGTATCGTTTAGGTCCTCGAATGATAAATTTCCCACCTCTGCTCTTTGTTTAAAGTTTTAGACTAGTTTACTCTTTAAAATACATCAAAGACAAGGTCTCCATGGATATATTTCTGGGAGGAGTTGATCGCGATATCTATCTAAGTTTGTGTCAGATATGCTGGTTGCCTGGAGCCACCCATAGATAATGCCAAGACCACCGTTTCATAGCATCAGATGAGAAGATATAGGTCGGTATACAGAAAGCTAAGTTAGAATCTCCAACATGGGAGGACTCATCTTAAACGCTCGCTCGATCAATGGTTTTCAGATGCCGCTTAACTCTCAGCCACTGTTTTCTGCTGCTGCTGCTGCTTTTAGTTGATGGGGATCGATAGGGGTTATCGTTTTGACATCATGCTGCATTTATGTCGATCGATAGATCTGTCAGAAAACATTTCCTCCATCCATTGTTCCTTGCGAGAGCCACAAACTCCGTCGTCATAGTCGAGAAGTGGTTGAGATCATTACTGTTGCCATAATAGCAGTGCCCTGTTTCTGCAAGAGCTTTCGGAGCCTGATGGCTGTCTTCTTCCTACGGAAGAACGATGTCTCGATGATCAAGGCTACACATACGTAACATGAACGGACGGATTTGCTCGTCGTTCATCTCTGGTCTTCCATAAAGTCCTCCACTGCTGACGGAAACCTGACAGCTTTCACAACATTAAAGACACAACCACAACTTTTTGGTCCGTTCATCTATCAATCAAACTAAATAAATAGCAAGAAAAAGAAGTGAAAATAACGTTGCAGCATATGATGATCGGTTGTATTCTGCATCCAATCAGCCCGATTCCAATGATTCGACGCAGTGATGTGGCGAAGGTCCCACAGTGAAGTAAAAGAATCTAAGAGCGGTGGGGGGACGCAGACGGCTCTCGCCTTCTTCCCACGTGGTTTTACGCCGGCGGCGCCTTCGCCACCACCACGTTAATGCCCTCGTTGGCCAACGCGCCATTAAACTACGTGTTCATGATGCACAAATCCTACCTATCTCAAAGAAAGAAAAGATCCTTGATTCCATGTTGCAGATTGCAGGGTCAAAGACCACCACCCACTGGGTGTCATCATACCACAGAAAACCTTCGAAGCAGGAGAGACAAACAATGTACCTCTGCGGGGAAGAGAAGACGAAGATGTGCTGCCCTTTTTTTTTTTTTATACATGGAATCACTTCGAGCATGTTCTAATCTTGTGCAGCTCGCTTTCTGCCATCTTTGATCAATGTGATCTTAATTTCGCTAATCAGGAAGCAACCTGTGATGCTTGTGCGGTGCTCAGCCTGAAGATGAACAAGGGATTCTTGTTCTTCGACAAGTAGAGAGAGAGAGAGAGAGAGGTGGTGGTGAGGCATGTGCATGCATGAAACCTCGGTTTGCTAAGAGAAGACTCTCCTTTTCATGTCACAAAGGAGAGGAAGAACGTGCAGTCCTTCCTGGAGCTCTTCTTCCATAGGCTCTTCTTGAAGTGAGTAGAAGCAGCAGTTGTTTCACCAGACAAATGGAGGGAGAGTGCGATGGCCACGTCTCCTTGTGCTTTGATTGAGGTTTACTTGTGCTCTCGTAAAGCACATTTTTGCACATTAAACTAAACCATTGTTGTATTTATTCACGAAAAGCTCCTAACTAGAAACCATGGGATGAAGGATGACAGCTTCTTTGTGGCTTCCTCCTAGGGATATGATGCAGGCTTTTAGGAAGAGCAGTTCGAAAGGTGGAAGGTGGGGATGTTGCTTGTTATCATTTCTAGTGGGGGAATTAAAATCCAGTCTCAAAGGAGATTCTGTTTTACTTAAACAGAGGTCCTTCCTCTTCATACAAGCCCAGCTCCATATGCAATGAGGAGTGTGGACCCTAATAATGGCCATGAACGACCATGAGGCATATAAGATATAGTTCTCGATCCTGATCGATGATTAGAAGGGACCCACAGGATCTTCATGAGAGGCTAGGTTGTGCTGAACTCAATTGAGTTCTCTATATTCTCCTTCATTTTTGTATGGATTTGTTGCTTCCACTTGGAGTTTGATGGCTCCATGTGAGCACAAATAATTGGCAATAGATGATGGTTGAGTCAATACTGCATAGTCTCTAATCATGCTCGATTAACTTTATACAAGAACGCCGTAGAGAAACCTAATAAAAAACCAGGAAGATTAAAAGAGCGATTCAGATAGCATGCATGATGATAAAAACAATTGCATGTAACTCATCGGTAGTCAATAGACTCCGTCGTCTTCTCCAGGCAAGTGATCCGTGTTGGTTTCCGATAAGAATGGCACATCATTCACTTAATATAATGGAACTTGTAGTCAAACATCAGGTGCTTGGTCAAACCAGAATCGAAGTGTTTTGGCACATGGCATGCGGCCACAGGAGAATCAAATCATCCGGTGGCAACATCTGCTTCAACAAAAAAAAAAAATGGATTCATACTCCCATCTCGTAAGACTCGTCCTAAATCCATCGAACATATGCACAGCAATGTGGGTGACCTCATCTCTTACGCTCTACTTCATGTTCTCCGATGGTCGGTAGCCAACTGCATTTAACTACCACTGGAATCCACATCCAGGAATGTCTTCTTCGTCCAAGCTGCTCTATCTAATAGGGGTTTGCATCTGCGTGGGATTTGCGCCCTTGAGGTGCATCACATGGCAAGTAATATGGCTTGCATCAATCACTCTGTGGCCTTTTGTTATTTGATTAGCTTCGTCTTCCTTGTGGATCATCTTGCTCCACGCATCTGCGGCACATGCTTAGGGCAGAGTTGCTTCTACACCCATGTACATGCTACTATTAGAGAACTCCGAAGGTGAGTTGGTTGATGCAACTCTTTGGTAATTGAGAACATGTCTTCGGATGCCTGCACGGTTTGGAGGGTGGCCACGTAAAGGGATTCGATTCATCTGCACAAAGTAACATCGTTTCACGGAATGTATGTGCTTGTGATGCTTTGAGGTCCGTGCTAAGTTTTATAGGCAAATTTGTGAGAAAGATCCTCTTTTTTTAGATTTTTTTCAATCGATATTGCTTTCCTATTTTTCAAAAGATACTTGATGAGTCATAATAATAATTCTCATTCTTTCTTGTGAATCTGTTCGATTCTTCTGTAACATTTTTAAACAATGTAAGCCTATTCAAAGACACTATATTTGGTTGTTGCTGTTCGTTCCTAAAGCAACAAAGTTATTTATTTAAAATTATATTTTTTATATGAGCTGATTTTTATTGAGTTTTGTATCAATTGATCTCAATTTTAAATAGATTCATAGTGTTTTGAAGTAGACGTCAAAATTATTATAACTGATGGTGTGAATCTCATAAATCGGGTTTGGATCGATTCATCGCATGGACGAGTCGATGCGGTATAACTAGTATTGCTCCAACTATTTTATCAGGGGGCAGTTCAAGAATTAGAATAAATAGGAAAACATGAAGAAAAAAAATATATCTTCTCACAAATATTCATAAAGAAGAAGTTTTTTTTTTTTTGAGAATTACTCTAAGTTTAATTGTAGTGAACACAAGAGCTCTCCTGTGCATAGCATTGCATATCTTGCCTATGGTACCGGCTGAGATCTCTAAGATATTTTGCTGACTTATTATTGGCAATGCACAAAAGAATGTATTAAGCTCAACAGTGGTGCATAATTGTTTAATCCTCTAGCAAATCTTTCCTCTTGTTTTGGGCTCAGTAGTTGCACTAATTTATGTATTTGATAATATAAAAAAGAAAAAAGAATAAGGTGTTTTGGATTCTCAATCATGTTCTATGTTGACCATGCCTCTACCAAGTGGTAGAACGCATCAGCTCGCTCACATGGAGTGGCATGTGAGAGGTGCATCGACTCAATTATGTTTGTAACCTCAAGTTTCAATCCACATATGAGCATCATGTACACCATTTAATATAATAAAAAATTATTTTTTAAATATAATCTTGATCATCAAATAAATTAAATAACAGTTCAAACTTAATGAAAGAATAGTCATACGAGGTAGATTAAATCACCTCTTAATTTTCTGCCATTAACTAAAACAGATACCGTAAATGGGGTTTAAAATCCTTAAGAACAAGAATTTGAGCGCCTCCTCACAGAGTCGTAAACTTGAATATGGAGAAACACTAAGACAAAGGTGAAAAGGAAAGAAAAAAAAAAAGTCCAAGATCAAATGGGGTGACCAAAGGAAATCGATATACACAATGTTCAAACGAGCATTCAACCAGATATGAAACATTACTTAGTTTAGTGAACAATACAAACCCCCCAAAAACAGTGTTAGAGTCCAAAACAAGAAAAGGCAGTATGAAAATTTGTGGATATCATCAATCATATCGACATTTGACCCTAAAACAGGTGTATCAGATATATTTTTGCCTTCTATATAGGAGCTCTTCTCTCTACAATTGTCATGCACCTTGCTTTGATGTCTAACCGATCACTAGACATGCCAGAGAAACAAAGACAGTCCGTGCTGAAGATAAAAAATCCAAAAGCCTTGCCTTGATGCTAGGAAGGAAGGGAACCTAGCTACGACCAATATTGGGCCAGGAATGGAATCTTGGTGCTGTAGAAAGTAACCCAACCACAATAAAATGAATATTGAAGAAAAACTAAGAAATAAAGCCATTAGCAATAATTTTGATCTACAGCATTATAAGCCAACAGACTCATTAGACACTTAACCCCACCAAATGGTCTAAAGCAACAAAAAATATGATACACTTTCAACATTTCTGATGAATATTTTGTCTGCTCATATGAGCAAAGGGTTTAGGAATAGGTTGGTTAAAGCTAGTCGTACGAAAGGTCTATATATAGGACCATAGTCCTTGTATAAAGGTGGCATATGATAAATCGACCACATATGTTGGCTGAAGAAACTTACCAAGCCCACTAGCCTCAGATGTCTTCATGATTCTAAGCCTCTTGACAGTGCTAAGGAACATTCTGTTAAAAGCAAAAAAAAAAAAAACTAATAATTAGAGAGCCGATTAGGCCCAGAAAAAGCAAATTTCAAAGTAATTTATGCAAGTCCTCCAAATGACTTCTTGCACAAGAAAGTGGACAGTAAATGCCATCATCAAATGCAACTTAAATTAATTGCAATTAAAATGGCTATTAGCATCACTGAACCGTGACACCAAGAAGAAATTATTGCTTTGCACAAGCAAACCTTCCACTACTTTATGCTGATCATTAAGTTTTCTCCTGCACTGGAATAGTATCAGTGCGAGAAACAAAAGAAGTAGCACGCATACCCCCATGGAACATCACCTACTAACATCCAGTCGCCATCCCTGTCTTCATATGTGATTATGAATCCAGATGAGCCATCCAGCAATTTTGAGGTCCTTGGGCCATCATCTATCACAATAGAGTCAAGAAATCAGTCAGCATCTTATCTAAGTATTACCAGTGAAAGCTAAATGTCCTGAAAGAAACATTATATGTAATTAAGTATACATCCAGAAACAGGAATAAAAAACATAGAGGAACTCACAAATGGAGCTACCAAGGACTGATGTTTGTCTGAGGAACATGGCCTCAAGTGCTAGCGCAAGGGTTTCATATGAAGGATGGGAATTGAGATCCACCTTCCTCCCAATAGGATCTCCATCCAAATTCACCTTAACAAAGAGAGAATTCACAGAGGATCTTCCTTTCTTTTCAATTTCCTTGCGGCAAATTCTCTCCCCAGTTCTGTTGTTCTTGATGTTTTGAGATGCCTTCTTGTGGGTTGACCTGATGGTAGCATGTGTGGATGTGTTTTCTTTGGATTGGTTGACTAAACTGTTCATCCTGTATGCTCTTATCGGTGGCCATCCTACCACCATTTGACTGCCAAATGAAAATTTGGAAACATGAATTATATGCTGTTCCAACAAGTTAATAAAATGAGAAAATACATGATGTCAATACTCGATGCTCTCTTTGATTCGATCAAGCGCACAAGTGACAAGTACAAAAGAATGCCAATAGGAAGATCCATCTTCTTGGGATAACTAGAATGAGAAACGTCTTTTTGGCAAAGTCACCTAATGTGTTCTCTGGTAAATTTAACCGCTCTTTTATCCCCTTGTTTCGGACACACCTAACCAAGGGACTCCACAGCTTTACCATAGTGTCTAGGAAGAAAAAACATGAGTAGTTCCCATTTGAGAGATTGATGCCCAGACACCAAAAACACAAACAGAACCAGATTTGTGCTTTTGGTGCATAGAGCAGATTCCTTTTATATTCTTGACCCTGAAGCAACCTCTCTAGCTCACACCTATTGATGGAGTAAAGAAAGGGCAACAAAATAAGGAAAAGAGCACAAAACACGGTGCCTCTCATGTTTATTGAAACCTCTAGTCAGTGGATGGTTAATCAGCTTCTTAATTTCCTTCTTGAATTTATCTCAAACTTATCCGTCCTTAATCATGTCCAATATTGAGAGCTGCTAAAGTTTCACTTTAAACTAGTTGGTAATATCTTAAAGCAACCCTTGTAATAAACTCGACCGAAGTGTATTTCTTGCTGCTGCATATCCACACATCTATCTAGCAATGACACTGCTGTAACTTTGCGTATGGTCCTTCGATTATCTCCATTTAGAGCATGTTATAAAATATTCTTTGTGACCATAACTGTTACCCAAGAATTCTCAACATCCAGGAGCAGAAGCAACACTAACTCTGGAGATATGGCCTTGAACAGGAAATAAAATGAGCTATTCTTTTACTGTTTTCCATTATCCTTTTCCTCACTGGTATTGGGCTAACAAAAATGGTTGGGATGATAGACATCCATCTCGTTCATACTTTGAATTTCCATTATCCTTTTCCTCACTGGTATTGGGCTAACAAAAATGGTTGGGACAATAAACATCCATCACGTACATGCTTTTTGGTTCCCATATGACCGTCAAAGATCATTGAAGTGATCAATTTCTGGATATAGGGGGCATTGAGGACAGAACAGTTGTTGGAGTTTCCATTTCCATCTAGTGATTGCTGCTCTAATGCATGACCAATCAACAACTTTTAATGAATCCTTATCATTTTCCTCCAGCCTCAACGGATTCATCTCATTCATCTACCATTAGGTTCTTTGTAGAGGATATTATGGTTTCAACTACTCCATAAAAGAACTAAAGAATTACATAATGGTGTTCTTACAGCTCACATTCTGTGTAGAGCAAGGGCCTGAAGGAGTAAATTTATGGAAGCTAAGAAACTAAATGGCTAGGATAAAAAGGTTTATACATTATATCCTGACTGCTGACATCATAATCTGAGCCATAGAAAAGAATCTGCCAGTGTTGTGAACCTTCACCAGAAATGTTTCTCTATTGTACCCTATTTCATGAAGGGGAATGGTGAATAAATTAGTTGAAGTGAATTTTAGATTTTTGCCACTTAATGCAGGTGTCTTTACAATTCCATGCAATTATTTACTCTCTCTCCATGTGCATCCTCCTGCAAAACCAAGATCACTCCACTAATTTTGCTTATTCTTGCATTAATTTTATCCTCATAAAAAGTATTACATATTTGGAGTCTACACAACACACAGGATAATTGGCACAACAGATTTCTCTAATAATATCTGCATAGAAAATTAATACCCAAACTAGAAAAAAAAATACGAAGACAAATTCACAAAAGTTGAAAGCTCGACTTTGATCTATTTCACTTTACGATGACAACGAAGTTCTATAAGACAATAAAACTCACTGGCTCATGCAAGTTCTTCCTGCAATGAGCCAAGTACGGCTCCCAATAGCACATACGAAGAAGTCAACCCAATGCAAATTGAGCCAGTGAACAGACTTGGCAAAAAACCGACCAATACTCAGCAAAATACCAGATGATAATAGGTTGACACTATTGAGAAAAAACAAAAACAAAAACAAAATGTTCTCACACAACATTGATTTACGATGCCCTATTATTTTCTTTACATACACGAACGCAGTTGGCGTGTTGAGACTGAACCCATAGATTTTAAATAAAGCAGCCTAATCACCACTGAACTACACATTTGTAATACATGATTGTTTTACCAAACACATATATCAGGGGGAAATCATAGTAAACAGTGGGAACAATAAAGGAAAGCCCAAAGCTAAGGATACCAAAGCAATGAAAGAAAGAGGATTTCTAATTCTATTAGCCGTGGAGAAGAAAAGGAAACGCACACCTCGGTGGGTTATTGGAGGTCTTCTTAGCCTCACGGCCGCTGCACCTCTCCCGGTCCGCGGCAGGTGAGGACGAGGATGAAACAGACGACGAAGAAGATAAGGGCGAAGCACGCGACCCCATCGACGGCAAGTCTTCCGCCGTCAATATTCGGCAGTATTCGGCCCACTGCGTTCCGCCACCGCCGACGGCCTTCTTTGTGCCCAGGCTCAGACGGAGTTCCAGTTCCTCCTCCTCCTCCTCCTCCATTCCACCTCCAACCCCCGCCGAACCAGGGTAAGAAGAGGAGCTCACCTCCGATATCCCCACGTAGTCCTTCCCCACCATATCCTCCTCCTCCTCCGCCACCGCCGCCTCGAGCATCGCCATCGACCCCGATGGGTAATCGCCGGCGGCGCCTCCGCCGAAAACCATCTCGGTGGATTCCTCGACGAGGCGCTCCGAGAGCAACGCCGTCGGAAGAAACAGCTGGGTTTTGGTGGAGTTACCGAGGAGACGAATGGCGTAACGGAGGAAGAAAGACATTTGGTTTTGGGCCTTTCTGTTTTGTCATGGCCCGCAGTTGTAGCTAACCGACGCTCCCCGCATGCGACCTCCATGCGAACGTGTGACATCGGCCGTTGGCTTCCGCCTCGTGAGTAATCCAACGGTGGCATCGATACGCCGAGGCCACGGAGGTGGGGCCCCAGAGCGCTTAGAAAAAGGACCGCGGAGGAACGGCCGACAGGGGTGGGCCCCGGCGGAGGCGACCGCAGACGGGAAGTTTGCTCCGAGCCCGCGGGCCTCCGCCTCGTACGAGGCGTCGTATGCGGGCGTTGGAATCGGCCGTGGGAGCGCCGGGGGGAGGGGCGGATGGCGCGCCCGCGCAGGGACGAGCGGACGCGAGCGCCCGCTGGTTGAGGCCGTGGGGACGGGGGTAGTTAATAATTTGGAGGGGAAGGTTTTGAAATGGGAGGAGGACGAACGGAAAAAAAAGAGAACGGCATTGATGGTGTCGACGAGGAAGGAGACAACGTCCGCTGACGCTGTCGGTGGACCGACGTGAATCGACAGCAAATTAAATCTGGTTTATAAGAAACGTCAATTTTACGTGAGCAGTAAGTAAGTAAGTTATTTTTTTTTAACTTGTTATTAAAATTTTAAATTTAAATATGTCGTTACAAATTTTAATAATTCACTTTTTTTTATAAAATAAAAAAAAAACCTTTTCGTTAGCGAATGACTATTCCATTGTTGTTAAAGCTCGAAATCGACACCGATGATGACCTCTAAAATTGATCTTGATTACGAAATATTACGGACGTTTTAGATGTAAAAATGAGAAGAAAAACCTCAGCCTCTGCTGCGTGTCGTCACAATCGTACATGCCGAGTGATTGGACTCGTGTGCCTCAACTTGGAAGACTTGAACTTGATTTGATGGCAGGAAAAATTTGTCGAGGATGTTGCAATCTTTGAAATTGTAATTGGTGGTGGAAGGGGCAGACAAGCAGCGTAATTTGACCAAATATCATAGTCTACGCGAGATTTATATCAATCACTATGTAAATCGAAATCTTTCTTAGGAAGGATGGCTGAAATGCTTTTCTATATACGACTCGCAGAACACCTCATATACGTAACCATTTAATGGCTTTAACTTGATACCAGAGTGGGAGATTTGACAATGTAAGCCTCGTACTCTTTGACCTATTAAATTCAAATCAGATATACTGGATTTGAGTGATTCAACCAGCCCTCGTTCCACTTCCAGGGGCGTGCTAAAATATAAATAATATAATCTTATGATTGGTAGCTGTTAGTATAGCTTTGGATAGTTCAAGATGGAAATAAATTTGAGTCCAACCAAGATCCTTCTTGTATTGGTCTCTCTCCTAATCACTACTCGGAAGAGCTAGACCTACAAAACTATGTCAACTATCTTCCCAATAAATGTTTCATCTAATAGTTAAGTTAGTTTTGGGTTCCGATTATTTGAACTATTCAGATAGTCGTTCTTAAAAAGATTTTTTTTCTTGTATACAAGGAGTGCACTTAGGGAACTCTTTTTATAGGTAGCTCTCAGAATCATTATTTTCAATATTATCAATAATCGTGGGATGATTGTGTGTGCCAAATTCGAGGTATTCCTTGACTAACTCAATTCATGTCGAAAATATGTGACATTAGCCATGTGTGGTTACTATGGCCTCAAGCGATCAGTGTGTCAGTCTTGTGTAGCCATGTGGTGTTGACGTGTTGCCCAGACAATTTACCACTCATCACTATGTGTGGTCATCGTGGCCCTGGGCAATCAACATGTTGGTCACGGATAGTCACATTATATTAAAATGCTATTCATATCATCTATCGCTTATTGATCACACGTGTTCGATATGGTCTCGAGCAATCAGCATATTTGCAACTCATTTGAGCACAATATTATCTAGCCAAAAAAGCAACTTCATTGCCACTATGAATACTGAAAGAGAGATAATTAGCATTTAACCAAGGTGTCATCGACATGCTCATTCGGCCTTACAAATGTGCATCGTCAATATGTATTGGCCTTTCAACTATGTATTCTTAAAATATATATTTAACTTTTCAATTATACATCATCGATAAACATGTTTGACCCGTCAATTATACATTATCAAAATATACGTTCATCCTTTTTATTGCTCATTGTCAATATGCACATTTGGCTTTTCGACTATGCATAATCAAAATATGCTTTGGACCTTTTGGTTGTGCCTTGTTAAAGTATGCATTCAGCTAGTCACTACCATATCATGTCATATAGCTTGCTAGAGAATCTTTGTCCTGTTGTTGATGTATTACCAAAAGAAAATTTATAGGCTTTTTTAGTAATTGATAACTAATAAAGTTGAGTTTAAACTCTTTGGTAAGCTATTAAAAGGAGAAGATTGATTTTGGATGTAGCTTAGAGAACCTTTCTCTTGTTACCCCTCTAAAAGTTATCATGAAAGTACGACATTAAGGAAGTTTGCCATCTCGAATAATGTTATTTGGAGAATATTGATTTTGGATGTAGCTTAGAGAACCTTTCTCTTGTTACCCCTCTAAAAGTTATCATGAAAGTACGACATTAAGGAAGTTTGCCATCTCGAATAATGTTATTTGTGAAGTGAATAGGACTATATGTATAATAGGACCGAAACTTCTTTTATATAATTCTAATGTCAACATTCGAAACCTCCGTTGGATTGATTTCTCTATAATACTTCTAACGAAGGAAGACCTTAAGTAGGGGTCAGCTTCTGGCCGCTTTTCTTATATGATCTATAGAGTTAAACATCTAAAGGGAGTTCAGATAATTGGGTAATTAGTTCTTTTTGCCCCTCAAGTTCTTAGGAAGGATCCTTGAGTGGCCTATGAGGTTTTGAAAAGAGTTATTCTCTTATGGTAGATCAATTGGAGGAGACATGATTTTGCCATCAAGTTGGGAGTTAGACCAAATGATGAAATTGGGAAAGGAAAATATGGAATAAGTGGAGCTGGGTATGATAACTATTGTACCATTTGGATAAGTTATGAGAGATAAGGAGCTATATAGAATATTCTAATCAGAAATTGGACCCGTTAGGTTAGATTATAGAAGGTCTTAGCGAGTGTTGTCATGATCTAAGTTAATGAAATGAAATTGAATGCTAGGCAAGTGGTGGTGGGTTGGTTGTCAAATCTTAGAATAGTCGATCGAAGACTAAGGAATCAAGTATTTAAAAAGTAAGATGAGCAGGTCTGATTGACAATCTAGGCTAAGTAATCTTAGGAGGATTGGGATAGCTGGGTTCGACATAGAGGCATTCGACATGGTTAGACTCGGGCTACTTAGCCCATTTGGGTCATCATGATTTAGCCTAGAAGGTCCTATGAAATTTTTCTGAGACATCTAGGAGGCCCTCCTACTAGTGTCAATTTGTTAGTATAAATTCTATTATTCGAAATGAAAAAAAAATCAAGGTATTTCTCATATCAATTTCAGTCTTAATCATCGCCTAGGAGAGTCAAACTTGCAAAACTATATCAGGTGTGTTCCCAACAAATGCCCTTTCGATAGTCAAGTAAGTTTTGGATTCAAACTTTTCATACTAATTGGACAACTCTCTCGAGGAGATTTTTTTAGTGTAAGGGGAATGCACGTGGGGAGCCCATTTTATAAGTGGCTCTTAAGACCATTAATACTAGGATCATCAATGGTTATGAGATGATTGTGTATTATTCTTAGGCCGAATTAAGATAGTGATATTGTATGATCGAATCTGGGGCACCCCTTGACTAGCTCGATCTAGAATAGAAACATGTGATATCGATCGTGTGTGGTTATTATAGTCATGTGATGCTAATGTGTTGCCTAAACCATTTGTGACCTATCAACCATACGTGACCAACATGGCCTTGAGCAGTCAATGTATCGATTATATTATTTACCACATATTAATAACTATTAAAATTTAGACAAACATACCAACCATGTCGTTTACCACTTATCAGCAACTATAAAAATTTGAGCAGATTTTTTAATTTTTTTTATTTTTTTCTCCAAAAGTATCATCATTTTCAAAATTTTCTAATAATGTCCCTTTTACTTAATACCTAAAATACTTTCATTTGACTGTGAATCACCAGCTTGATCTAGTTATAATATTTTCAGCAATATCAAAAAAATTATATTGTAGTATTTTTATGCTACATTATACTTTTTTAAGTCAAATCAAGAAAATATTATAACATATTAAAAAATACTATATAATAGTATTTTTGTACTACATTATATTATTTTCGTATATTATTAAAAACTATAATATATTATAAAAATATTATAATTGCATTGGTTCACTGATCCATAGGAAAAAAAGGAGAAGAAAGAAGTATATCGTTAGGGTTTTCCTTGTCTTAGGGGGGGGGAAGTCAAATCACATGCAAGGTACTTTGACAAGTGTATCAGCTCAGATGCGCAAAATGATGAACGTAGATATAAAATGAATCCAACATATGCAAAGCTAGATTTTACATGTAATCCTAATGATGCTTAAAAAAAAAAAGGTCATCACTCTTGGCTCCTTCAGGATTGTCAAGAGGGTGATCAGGGTAAGAAGACAGAAGCAGGGCACGGCGTCAAGAGTTCAATTGTACGCTGAAGTGCTGGCGATCACAAATTGAGATCTGAAACACGAAAAAATAACACAAAAAACAGATCTTTTATTGGGCCTTGAGACTATATACTTTGAACATATTGCAGACTGATCACTTGAATAGAGAGATTCTGCAAGTCATCATGAGGGGGCAGCAGGAGCTGAACAGATCACAGCTTGTTAGATGTGGATGGTAGCTGTGGGATTGCTGTTGGATCTTCTGCTGCTATAAACCAAAATGATGATAGGAAAAGTACACCGTATCTGTCGCAGTTATGTGTGCAAAACGTTAATCTGCGACGGCAGGAGGAAGAAGGATTAGCTTCTGCCTCGTTTCCAGCAATTCTTAATGTTAATCTTCACCAGACTATTAATCTTCCAGTAGAATGCAGTTCATGCCGCAATTATCCTTTTTTTTTTTCCTTTGTTTGATCTTACCATAACAATACGTCGTAACTCGAAAACAAATAAGAAATAACATGAAATTAACCAGCAAATTTTGAACGGATCTAGTCATAAGAAGAATAATTGATATAAATAACTCACTTCTTGATCTTCGACCCCTCGATCACTTCGAGCACCTTCCGATCAGTGCAATGAGATGTGTTTATTTATCTCGACACGAGAACAGGTTTAAAAAAATAATATTAGAGTGTCTATGATTGGGCTGGGAGGGGCTCTTATTTTGCTCTCTTTTTTTCATCTGAGTTATTTCATGAGGAGATGTAATGGTGAGGGAGCACAGGGAACGAGCATCAAGCGAAGTATAGCGTCCTACAAAAAGCAGTGGTCAAATGAACGCAACTGGTAGAGTACACCATGGTGAAAGAGAACTTGCAGCGGAAAAGAAAATTGGAAGAGAATTAGCAACGCTTCCACCTGCTCCATGCACCGAGTTACAGTGGAAGCAGGGGAGGTTGGGAAGGGGGTAGAAGGATTGCTCTCGATCAAATGTGAGTTATTTGTTTTCCCTTTAATATTGCCATTTAAGCAACTGAATCAGCATTGGGAACCCTTGCGGCAGCGTAGGGCGCCTGCATCAGATGTGATGGAGCCAACCATGGACGAGGACTTGGCTCCAAGGCTGGAGGCCTTCGCGTAACTTCCGGAGTTTTCACGTCCGGAGGTGGTGAAGTAGGCGCCGTTCAGCAGAAGGTCGCCGTCTGATCTCCAATTCCAACTCTTCCACACGCTCGAATCCGTATCCACTCTCTTGGTTACCTGTTCGACGGAAGTACCACACGTCAAGAGAATGCAGGCATCGTCAGCGGCGAATGAATTGACGTCGATGTTCTCTTACCTCCTTGGCAAAGGGGTTGGTGGGAGCGAGGTATCTGTTTCCTTGACTATTGATGGTCGGGTCGGCGCTTCCGCCAATGGCGTACATCTCCCAGTGGGTGTAGTCATTGTTCACCACGTGGAAGTAGCCATGTCTGCACCTGTGTTTTTACCGCATTTTAGACGATGGGTTGACTTGAAACCCCTGTGAAACTGAAGCCCTCCGAGTAAAGCTGAAAGGTGTGGCTTTGGGTAGAAAGACTTACCTAGGCATTCTTTGAATGAGGCCTTCGCCGAAGTGGTTGTAGGCGATGGTGGCTTGCATGGTCTTGTCCCTAACGTAAGAATCACTGTGGCCCAAAAGAATCACCTGCTTAAAGTCGATCGAGTTTTTTTGTGATTAGTGAGCAACCGAGTCGCAGTGCGGAGCTGCTTCGCGTGTGCTACTACAGAAAGATGGGGGACGATACCTCATTGTGGTTGGTGAAGTAATTGTTGGAGATGGTGATGGCAGTGGATCCCATGATGGCATCGATAAGGCCATCGGCGCAGTTGGAGAGAGAGTTGTGGTCGACCCAGATATGGCTTGCTCCGAAGATGGACACTCCGTCCCCGTCGGCCATCGTCCTCCAGCCGTAGTGGGAAGGGGAGCTGCGGACCATGGCGTTCCCGGTGGGCTTGCAGTCGTGGATGTGGAGTCCGTGGATGATGATGTTGGTGACGAACTGGATGGTGATGCAGGCGCCGTTGGCAACGTGGACGTTGGCGCCGCGCCCGTCGATGGTCTTGAAGCTGTTCATGATGAGCTCCTGCTCGAGGGTGATGACCATGCTGTGCTTGAACACGATCCAGAGGGGCTCCTCCTGGATGACCGCGTACCGGAGCGTGCCCGGGCGCGGGTTCACGGGGTCGTCGTCACCGGAGTCCGTCACGACGTAGAAGCTGCCGTCTCGGCCGCCGATGGCGTTGCGGCCGAAGCCGATGCCGCAGTCCGCCAGGCGCTTGCGGTTGAGGTGCCAGTCGGGGTCGCACCGCCAGCAGTCGTCGATGGGGTTCCCCGTCGAGCAGGACAAGTACCCGAGGGCCCGGCGAGCGGTGCTGTTTTTGATCATCCTGTTCACAGCAATATTACGGAAACAAAAAGATGAGATGACAGCAACAGTCACACAATCCATGGAGCAAAAGATTCCGATTTCTTGTCGTTAACACTGTTTCAAAGACCTAGTGGGCCTCATCCATGGCGGCTTTTATACGCCGACCAACTGGGCATACAGCAGATGTGGTTGGCCGCAGGGGTTGGTTGCAACATTATTGCTCGATGGGAGGAGAGCCAGCGGAGCAGGGCATGCTCCTCCCACGGTGTGTGTCGACAGGATCTATCACCCGGACAGTAAATTACAAAAATAAAAAAGAACAATTGGTGGGCAACAGGTGGACCGCAGTGGTGAGTTACGAGGTAGTTCAAAATTACCGGCTGGAAAAGGCGCATCGATCTACGGGCCCGGCTTTCTGTAGCCAATGCTCGATCCAATATCCTTTTCCTTTTCCTCTCACGAAAAAAAAAGGGTAGCCAAAGTAAATGGCACATTGATACGTGGGAATAGACGTAGCATATGTCAAAATGGTCTTCCATTATCATAGCGGGCAGTTGCAGGCTGCTTTTGAGGGGCAAGCAAGGCGCTGCCGCTGCCGCCGCCGCCGCCGCCGCCGCCGCACCGTCGTCGTACCGTGCACGTCGCAAATGCTAACAGTAACCACGGTTTCAGGTCACGTGAGGAAGGAGAATTCCATTTAATCATTGCTTCGGAGGAAACTACTAAAAATTGGTGAAAGGGAAGGCAGGTGGTGATCAAGAGAACTTACATGTGTACCTCAGACGCAACCAGTTCCGGATCGTCCACCGCGCCCGCCACCGCTTCCTTCCCAGCGGCACTGCAAGAAAAAGAGAGCACACGGAGGCCAACACCGTGAGAATCCAAAAGACTAATCTGACCATTCGAGCGATAAAGAAAAATAATGCATCCAATTCTGTGGACGTCGAAGAAGATACATCTCCTCCACTGTCCGGTAGAATTACGCCATCTGAGGCGGAGAACGGAGCGGGAGAGGCAGTCACTCCCACATCATTTTCCCGATTTGACCGGTGTTCTGTCCCAGTCCTCGTGGTGGTGGATCGAGAATTTTGGAGGAAAGAAGAATCGATTTGATTCTATGCGGTGGCGATTGCGTTTGAGGTCCGAAGCGCCACCGCCGAAGTGTCCGGTGGCGGATCTGCCGGTTCAGATCTCTCCTCGGGCGACATCGACGGCACGATTTTATTCCAGCGCTGACATCTTTGCCATGAGGGAAGACTCGTTAGACGCGATAGCTCGCTCCCAAACTCGGCCTCGCAGCGACTGCCTCCGCTCCTCCAAGAAGAGAAAACGATACCTTGGAGCTCTTCTTGCGCCGAACATATCTCGATTGTCACGGAAAAGACTTTGGCATTTGACTGGGAAACGGTGAGTGCTCTTCTTAACGTGTTGCGTGATCCCGTGACAACTAATGATATTGACATGAATTAATGGACGGAGACTGCGACGGGACTTTAGCCTTTCGGCCTTGATATCCGAAGTTCTTCATGGAATCATGGAAGGTCAAGATTCCACTCAACATCAAATTTAGAACTCTTTCGATCTTTTCTCTTTTCTCGCCCAGTATTTTCGTTGTTGTTATTGGAAGACGGGGGTAACGCATCGAACTTGCATGAGAAGGAAAGGAGTTCGTAATGCACGCTAGTTCCAGAACAGAGGACCCAGAAAAGCTCCTGATCCAGGTAAATCGCGTGCATTTTGGCACAACTAAGAAGCTAGCAAAGCCAAATCACGAAATATTCGATTTGACTCCTCGGGAGCTCATATTCCTCGAGATTACTTGGAACAAATTGTCATCCATTAATCCAAGGAAGAGAAGAAGGAAGTGTACCTCGAGACAGAGACGGTTTCGCCTCCAGACCTCGCGATGGCTCCAGTTAGGAGAACCCAAAGCCCGAGTACCAGCAAACTGGAACACCTCAGACTTCGTACCGCCATTGCCACTGCCTCTGCTGCTCTCTCGTACTCTCTCTCTTCTTTGGTCTCAGATCTACGCTGCAATCCCCACACGCTCCCAAAAATGTCGGCGTGGCAGAGGGAGAAGATGAGAGTTGTCAAAAGGATAAGATGAGGAAGGTGAAGACAAGGAATGGAAGAGAGAGAGAGAGAGAGAGAGAGAGAGAGAGAGAGAGAGAGAGGAATACTAATATGAGACTAAAAGCACCGCCATTTTATAGAGATAAGTCGGGCGTTCCGCTCATTGCCACCACCACACTTCCAACTCAACCGCGGATAAACTGGCTTTGGTTATTACCAGCGCCAACAATCCTGAGCGCCGTCAAACGGAGTCGCTAACAGGCAGGGAGAGCACCGACGGCGACGTCAGCACGCGGCACGTGAGAGCGGTGTCGGTTGGACACGTGCGAGATAGATAGGACTCCGTGCGACCACCTCGTTTGCTTACTCCTCCTTCCGTTATGCTCTCTCGTTGACGGCTCAAATTAAGCAAACTTGCAACGCGTCGTAATACGTAAGTTTCGGATAACAGTTTCTGCTAATTAACTAATCCTCGTGGATGGGCACGAACGACGTCGTCGGATCTGAGGTCGACGACTCTCTTGAAGAGATGAATTGTCTGAGAGAAGAATCCTGGGTCGTCAACTTAAATGATTTCAAAAATAGCAACCTTATTCTTGCAATGACAAATTAAGACACTTAGATGTCATTTTGATTGGTGTTGAAAGAAGAATCAGAATCCGATCGAGATCCGCTTACAATCAGAATAGGAAAACGCTTTGACCTGGTCCGTCCAGAACTAGAACTGGAATCAAAAGCCAAATGTGACATCAAGTGTTCAATTTATTTAGCGTACTTGATCTTGGACAATGTAATTGACCGCTGGTTGTGAGTGGGGCTAACCGGTGGATTGAAGAGGACCGTCGTAATTGTTACGTTGCGCCTCAGATCAAATCCACTGGCACTGCTATAACACGGCGAAACAACGACGCCTTACCATCTTCACTCCACTAGCTATTGTTTTGAGCTTGTAGCAGACACAAATCCAATTCGCAGCTCATGAAATAATGGCAAGAGGCCAAGCAAGAAACAATTGGATTCCTTCACCGGCTAAACTTCAGTGAAACGCAGTACTGTTGTCTCTAATCTTCTACGGGAAACATAAAAGCAAAGGACGAATGGCGGGGAACGGAAAGTTGGCGCTGCTCATGCCTCTGTAATCATCGATCACTAAACATGAAGGCATCAATATCTTACCTTGCCTTGACGAAGATATGGTACAAGTAGTCGGTTCATTAAATCTTATTCAGTGGAGAAGATTCTTCTACACCTACGGGTACTCGCTCGAGTTACTTCTCCGAACACCAAGTCTGCAGGTTTTGGTTGTACCTCCTCCTAAGTCTGGCCATCAATGGCGATGGCGAGCTTGATAACCGGGGAAGCAGTTGAAGGGGGGAGTAGAAGAATGGAGCAGAGTCGTTTGGTGGGAGCTACGCTTTTAAGTGCTACCGACGAAATGCTTGAGGCCACAGAAAGACTTGGATATACGGATGGACGCCGAGAGCCGGTGGCCACTCCCTCCTTTCTGCACCTCCTTTTTGTTCACCGGACGTCGGTAGTCTTTCCACGTCAAGTAGACTCTGTACAGACACTGGGACGGTCATTTCTGAGTCGCCTTCTTTTTGTCTTACGCTCCACGTGGTACGGAAGTCCTTTTCGTTGCCATGCACACTGCCGAGGCCCAGTTGCCGGCGACAGCACGCCAACCATTTTATCCTTTGTGCATACTTCAGGCATCATGCCAAGAGACTAAGAAGCAAGCGACAGCACCGTGTTTGATCGCCGTAGATCGTCTGTTACTGATAGAACGCACGCAACTCAATGTCGATTCACTGGTTGTCATGTCATGCAGGCCTCCTTCTTCTCGATGACACCGATCTCATTCTTCTTAATGATTAATGATTGATTAGGTGTTTTCGCTTTGAGAAACATGTACACGATGACATGCCCATTTGCCAAAGTTATCAACCATTTACCGATCAATAATTGGTCGAGCCGCATCAATGATTAATCCTTTTCAAGACGAGCGACATCAAGTCCGCCTCCCGTTAAGGTTTTGGTCCACCGATATTTACATATATTTTGGTCGATCATCCATGGATTCCGTGCACCCACACGCCTGCCTCATTGTGGTTCGAGGTCCACATGGATCCACTCGCCCAGGGGAACACGATTCATGTGACTAACATGGGCGTGTTCCTCCGGTGGGCTCCCTTTGGACGTCTGTTTTCATCCATATGCGAAGATTTCTGAACCCATGTCGTAACTCGAGGCAGCTCCTGCGAGAGAGACTTGCTGGTTGAAGCTGATTCCCGTGCATGATGTATGTAGATGCCAAAATCACATCCCATATCATTTAGGAGCCTCATATCAAAGAAACCCGGTTGGCTCGGGACCAGATAAGGGACAGCTACAGTGGAGCGGCCTCTTTGGCTCTCTCTGCTGTGGCGCAATTCTTTGTTAATTAGTTTCCTGCGATGGCCTTGTGCTGCGGATGTGGTTCCATGAACCGCAGGATGTCCACTAAGATTCGCTTCCTGGTTGGGTTGGTGACGGAGGCGTGAGATGAAACTTTGAGCCGGCGAAGCTGCGCAGGGACGGCCCTTTTCACACTGTTCCTTCTCCGTAGGCAGGTGTCCTTGTGCCGTATGCCGGTAGGGCCCTGAGCATTCATTCCGTACGTGTCTTTGAGCTGGCATTACGCGTCGGATGATAGCCCCACCCCCCCCGGTCGGTGCGCCCATACAGCGGATGTTTCTATTTAATTATCGAGTTAGTTCAATTTAACTCATCTAATTTCTAAATATAATATTTTCTTACGTCGCATCGGACCGTACACTTGCGTTCTAAATTCTAATCCACGCCATCCACCAGCAGTGATCCAACTCCACCCATCGCAGGCCAACCCGACCTGTTTTATTAATGGTGCGACCGGGATTGGGTCTCCTAAACCCGAAAATTTAATGGATCAGGTTCGTGTGTATTCGGGTTGGATCTATTCGTATTTCGCAACAAGATCCGACCCGACACGAGAAGCCCTCGAAAAGGCGTACAAATCCGAATCCCTGCTGCGACACCATTCACGAGTTCGGCCCACTAAAGCGTCGCGCAATCTAAGGTGGCGGCCTGGGATGGCAAGCCCAATCTGTTGTCAAGAGATGGCGACGAGTGATTGGAAGATGACGCTGGCTGTCGCTTTGCGGATGCGAGCGCCGTGTGATCGGAAGTGCCTCCGATGGATTCGACCCGCCGTTCCGCGCCGCTTGCTCAGCTCAGCCGTTGGATCTCCACGCGTCTCTTTCATCTACCGTTGCAATGCAACGGCGATCACAGGTACTTCCGATCCAGTACGCTCATCGGCGTTTCTCGAACGGATTACTAGAGGAGTCGGCTTCATCGGCCCCTTCCCCGGAGTTTGGAGGCGACAATAGCAATCCGTCATGGCTTGCAGCATCTCTCTCCACCGAATCCACTTCCTCCACTTTCCCCTCAAACCCCTCTCCGGTTCTTTCTTCTCCTCCACCACCGCTTTAACGCCAAGGATGCCACTTCTCTCCTCCCCCTCCTCCGCGCTCTCTAGGAACGGGGGCGTCGGATTCAACCGGAGCAAACCGATGCTCTCGGCCTCCGCTTCCTTATCCGGCGACCTCCGTCCGGCCCTCGGCGAGAATCCCGAGGGAATCATCTCCGGAGAGTGGCCGGAAAATTTCTCGCTCCTCAGCTTCGACGACCTCCGCGCCTACCTTGAGACCCAGATCATCAGCGAGAAGGTCTCGCTTCTACCCCCTTTCTGTCCTCTTTCTTCCTTGACTGTGGTGTTGATGGCATCCTTCGGTTTGGTGTTCGCGCAGACGAAGCCGTCAGCTACGCTGGATACGGTGATGTCGACGGAGATCCGGACGGCGAGGCCGGAGCAGACGCTGGAAGAGATCGACCACAATTTCGAGGTTGTCTCGGGGCTTCCAGTCGTCGATGATGAGCTGAGGTGCATCGGTGTCATCTCCAAGAAGGACAAAGCCAGAGCATATAATGGGGTTTGTTTCTTTCATATTTTTATCCGTTTCTTTTCTTTCTCATCATCTTTTACATGTAATCTGAAGAGTTTCTTTAACGTAATCGATTGATTTCGATCTGATCTCAGTTCTAACGTGTTGTGGCTGGCTGATGTCTGATAGGAGTCAACAGTCGTCACCATAATAGTTTCTCATCAATGGAAGTCAAAATGTCCATCACAATTTTTTAGATGGATTCTCTAATTTGACTGCTCATATGCCATACAATAAAGAAATCCAAGCTACGCTTGATGACTCTAATATTTATCTCATTAGTTTAAGGTACTATCACGTTAGTCTCTACTCGAGCATATTAAATTCGTCATAGTGGTTTAGGCTTATTAAGCCTGTGAACATGTTGTATTATACATGCCTCTATGGTTAATTAGGCTTAATCGATCGAGTGTCTATGATGTATTTACACATAATTGTATGATGCTATAACAAAAAGTTGATGTAGGCTTAATCATAGGCATATGCATGGAAATACAAAAAGTCGAGCTTCGCAATCTGAGTTTATATGTTCATGAACTTGTTAATATGATTTCAAACATTATAATTTGGACAAGTACCATTTCTGTAGTTTCCACTTTAACTTGATGTGGAATATTAAGCTGCCACTTCCACAGCTGCAGAAAGTGCACAACTGCTTGCGATATATTTACATAGACATAATCATCCTATTTCCGAGGTCTCTTTTTGTGACTTTGTGTGTGTATGGTAATGTTAGAAGCACTTATCAATTCTCAAGCCTACTTTCATTCTTGTCTCAAGAGTCTTGCTCTTGATTTTTCACTTTGTTAATCTCTAAACAATTGCTTCAGGCTGCCCATCTTTGTGGATCCAACGAGTTATAGGGGTCTCTGGTAGGGTCATTCTTAGTTGGATTATTGCAGAGCTCTCACAATTCCAATCTATGTAACTGCCTTATCTTCTGAGTCAAATGTTGAATCTCATTTCAGGAGAAATAGATAGGAATAAGTTGATGTTTTGCATGTATAATTAAGACAACTTATCATTGAGACAGTGGATCTTTCTTGTACTAATTGCCCCATTGCCTCCTGAAAAATCAAGATCAGTGGAGATCTTCTAAAAATTTAAGTTTTCTATGCCTAGAGTTTTCAGTCCACTTGCTCACATAAAATCGTTGACGATTTGACTAATGTTAAGACTCACTTAGGATGCATATTTTCAGAGTTGCTGTGGCCTTTCAAATCATTCACTCACATTTTTCAGTCCTTCCATTGTCTTTGTTGGGATGCTTGTGGATTTGGATGTTGAAACAAGCATTCGTACTGGGAGCTACTGGTCATTAAGCAAGATAGCTTTTTAGTGATTGTGGCATGTGAAAGGCTTAATCTTTCTTTTTGTTTCTTTTACAATGAAAGGCTTAATCTTGCTCTTCCATGGTACTTCATCGTCTTTTCTGCTACAATCTTTGCTACCTTCCAGGATTCTTGTCCATCAGCCTAAGTGCTGCACCTATGGAAACAGATCAAGTAACATTTTGCAATCTTACTTTCACCTTCAACTCATTTATGCTTCCTCTGAAGCTTTTGCTCTTGATCTGAATCCACTTAATTGACATGCTTCTCTTGCCACAAATTGTACTGACCCCAGCACTTTGACTACATAGATCGACCTCATGTAAACTCCCAGGTTTTGCTCTTTGCTTGGCATAATTTTACTTTAGGACCTTAAAACATCTTGGCATTAGAACAAGCCAACCAGGCTTTGCCAGGAAGATGGTCTATTCCACAATATTCAGCATAATTTTGTATCTTTCTACATCTTGTTGTTTGTTTATGTCATCACAGTAGCAATATGCCCTTTTTCATCCTTTGCATATGATAACTATGTAAGACATATGGTCGGAATGAATTGAACATGCAACCCATATCTGAACTAGCAAAAGAGCCATGACTTAATTTTGCTCATGGCATGGATGAAGATATGATAAATAGCCTTTATCTGGTTGGGGAAATCATTTATGACTGAGAATGAAGTGTCTTGAGTGGGCTCAAGATAGAGAATTTGTATGATTGTCATGGTGTATTTGAGCAGAAGATAACAAATTTTTTTCCTGGTAGTTCATTTGCTTAATTAATCACCAATATCTTGTCTCAACACTTGTCTGCAGTTCAGCCATTTCCACGGAGGTTGTCAATCATGTCACTAGGTTACATGACTTGGAGCAACTTTATCTAGAGAACTGAAGCATCTTAAATATTGGTTCGGGTCATCCTTCATAGACGGCACATTATCATGAAGCATTAATTTGTACTGAAAAATAATGGTATACTCAAAATTTTGGGATCAAATCTTCTACTGTGAGTATATCTAATGCATGCCCAATGCATTACACTGATCGTGGGGATAAAAGCTAACTTTGTCTTTTCATGAACCTTGTATTTTCAGAGCTCTATAATTTGCTAATATCCAATTTTGCTTAAGCAGTTGAAGTCCAAGGTCGGTGAAGTCATGTCTGCTCCTGCAATCACACTATCACCTGACAAGACGGTCTTGGGTAATCTTTCTTTCCCACGCATGTTGCTTCACAATCTTTTGGTCAAATTTGAATAAAACTGTTTCGATGTTCATAATTATGCAGATGCTGCAGCTTTAATGCTTAAGATGAAGATCCACAGGATACCGATTTTGAATAAGAGTCAGAAAGTTATAGGTAAGCGTTACAGAATCAGGGAACTTACATGTAGTGTTTAGGGACAAATTCAATCACGAGGCCCTTGCTACCGCGAACTGATTTTTTTTCTTTTCAAAACTAGGAATGGTTACCCGCACCGACATTTTCCAAGCACTGGAGGCACAGGAGGTATAATCCATCCTTTAAATCTCTCCTGCCCGTTTTGTTTATAAAGAATAATTGGGAAAAGATGGTTTAGGATGCTATGCAGCTACGGCCTCCGGGTCCTGATCTTGTATAGTTTGTGATGCTGCTAGATACCGTGATGAACTGTCGTTTCAGAATACTATGCGGTTGTGGCTTCTAATTATAATATTTGTAGCATGTCATGCTGTTGTTTACTGCTTTCAGCACTGTTCTTTTGGTTGGATAAGTGTTGTCATCTGATACTTGTATAGTTTCTGAAAGTGAAATTTAACCGCAGCATCAATTGAAATCTCAATATAAGATTTGGTTCCTTGCATTATTGGGACTTGGTAAGAAGGGATGTAGAAACAAATAATAGGCGTTTTGTCCTCCCATCTCTCCTGTCTTATGTGCTTTATTTTTCTGTCTTGTTTATTGGGATTAGCTGGCACTGTCCGATTACTTGGAGCCCTCCCAAGTCCTTCCTCGACCTAATTGATGTGGTCCCAAAACAATGTGAGGGTTTTTTTTAACGTTGGTATGCATGAAACTGGTCTTATGTTGAAATTTCTAAACTGGTCTTATGTTGGTCATTAGACCGGCATAAACTAGAAACCGAGCATGTCCATTCATCTATAATGCACTGTGATGGCATTCTTCTTTGAATTGTCAGTCTAACATCCAGAATATTTAGTAGTACGATTCTGCAGCACAACCACAGCGATAGAAATCCAACATCATCGAGCCCTTCACTCTTGGTTTAGTAGTCACAGATGACTAAGCGAGGAACCAAAACCAATACGCTTACCCTCTTCTTTACATCCCACGTTGCAGATCCAAGGCCAGTGCTTAGCAGAGAGCGTAGCAAAAGAACTACAGCAAATTACAAAGCTCAGAAAGAAAGAGAAGGAAGGGCAAAAAAAACAAAAAACAAAAACAAAAAACAAAAACAGAAAACAAAAACGAGATACACAAAATGCTCGTCAGGAAGCATAGGCGGAAGTGGACTCGAAGGGTGATTTGGCCCTGGCGGAAGAGTAGAAGCTGGAATTGCTACTGTTACTCTGGCCCCGCTGGCACAGCAACGCACCGCATGAGGTCGACGTCGTAGCATCGACGGCCGCGGCCGGTGCTGCCCCCTTGAGGAGGCAGTCCGCCTTGGCGTACTCCACCCTTTCGTGCCGGATCTCTTTGAGCATCGCGGCCACGTCCTTCATCGTCGGTCGCTCGTCCGGAGCGGCGTTCACGCACAGGAGTGCCACCCCGAGCACCTGCAGCATCTCCTGCGCCTCCGAGTCTGGCCGGCCTCTGAGGCCGGGGTCGAGCACCTCCGCGCTCCCTTTCCTCCGCCGCACCCAGTCCACCACATGGAGCCCGTCCGGGATCGTGGGGTCGATCGGCTGCTTGCCCGTCAGCACCTCCAGAACCACCACACCGTAGCTGTACACATCGCTCTTCTCCGTGATCTTCATCATGTACCCGTACTCTGCAAAACATTTGACGCAGTTAGGCACCGCCACTGGCGTTCGCAGCAGCAGCGAAAAGGGTGGGTTTCGATTTGGATACCTACCGGGAGCAATGTAGCCATAGGAACCGGCGAGAGTGTTCGACGACCGAGCAAGGTCCCCGTCCTCGACGAGCTTCGCGAGCCCGAAGTCGGCGATGTAGGCCTCGAAGTCGAGGCCGATGAGGATGTTGTTGGCCTTGATGTCTCTGTGGACTATCGGCGGCACACAGTCATGGTGGAGGTAGGCCAGACCCTGGGCGGCTCCCAGGATGATCTGATACCTCAAATCCCACTCCAGGGAGAACCCGGTGCGCTCGTGCAGCAGCCCCCCCAGGCTGCCGTTGGCCATGTAATCGTACATCAGCAGCCGAGTGCTCTTGTTCCAGCAACACCCCAGGAACCTCACGATGTTCTTGTGCCGGATCGAACCGAGCGTCCGCACCTCGGCCGAGAACGAGTCCCGGACTCTGCTGCTGTTGCAGTCCTCCTTTGCTGCCAGTTTTCCGGCTGATGCGCTTGTTGGCCACAGCTTCTTCACGGCGATGGCTTCCCCGTTGTCCATTTGAACGCGGTAGACCACTCCCGAGCAACCTTTGCCGACGACATTGGCGTCGACGAGGCTACGCACGACCTGGTCCACGGAAAAGCTCAGCTTTTGGAAGGGCGTGAACTGCCATGGCCATGACATCTCCCCGCCCATCTCCGAGTCGTCGTCTTCACCGCCTTTCCCTCCCATTCTCCTCGCCCTTATCACTCCGATCATCCCAAGAACCATTGCGACCGTCGCAGTGATGAGCAGTGCTATAGCTAACTTCAACTTGTGCACTCTTCTGCTCTCGGCCTCTACCGTCATGATTGGCCGGCCATTGGCATCCAAGGTGACGAAGCACACGTCTCCACCGTGGGTGCAGAGCCCCTGGTTGCCGGCAAGGTCAGAGGCCGAGAGTTGGCGGAACAGCTTGGTGTCCGGAAGGTAGCCGGTAAAGTTGTTGTTGGAGACGTTCAATGTGACCAAGTTTTCTAGTCCAGCAAGCGGAGTGAGGCTTCCGTCAAGCATGTTGTACGAGAGGTCGAGCACTGATAGTTTGCTGAACGCAGAAATCTTCTCCGGGATCGGTCCGGTGAGCGCGTTCCTGCTAAGATTAAGACCAATGTCAAGCCCTTCAACGAGACAGAGGTCGTCGGGGATGCCGCCGGTGAGCTGGTTGCTGCTCAGGTCAAGCAATTGCAAATTCGAACATTGGCCGAGCGACGCTGGTATTGGGCCGGTCAGTGAATTACCATTAAGCACGAGCTTGTTCATCGAATCCAGCTTGCCAAAGCTGCCGGGGATCGGCCCCGTAAGCCGGTTGAGAGACAGGTCGAGTACCTGCAGCCTGGTGATCAAACATAAGGAATCGGGGATGGCATCCGAGAGCGTGTTGTTACTGAGGTTGACCATTTGTAGCTGGGAGCAGTTGCCGATGGACGCAGGAATGGGGCCGGTGAGCCGGTTGCCGGAGAGGTCCAGGAAGTCGATGCTCTTAAGTCCGCCAATCTCAGCGGGGATGGGACCGGCAATGCGATTGTCGCCGAGGCGGAGACGGCCGAGGGAAGCGCACCTGCCGATCTCGGCGGGTATTGGACCGGAGATGTCGTTGGAGAGCAGCAAGAGCTTGGTGAGGTTGGGAAGGAGGAAGAGGGCGGGTGGGATGGGGCCAGTGAGGTGGTTGTGGGAGAGGTCGAGCGCCTGGAGGTTCGTCAGCGAGGCGAGGGAGGGAGGAATGGCGCCTTCGAGCTGGTTCTGCCACGCAAAGAAGACGGTGAGCGACTTGAGCGCCGCGAGCTCGGCCGGGATGAGGCCAGAGATCTGGTTGGTGTCGAGCTGGAGCTGCGAGAGCGACGTGAGGTTCGCAAGAGAAGGCGGTATGGAGCCGGAGACGTTGTTGTCGCTTAGCATGAGATCTTGGAGGTTTGAGAGCGCGCCCAAAGATGGCGGGATGGCGCCGGAGATGGTGTTGATGGAGAGGTCGATGGACTGAAGGGAAGAAAGGTCTCCGAACTCGTATGGAATGGGGCCGGAAAGCACATTTTGCCACAGGAGAAGCCTCTCGAGCTTCGACAACCTGCCGAGCGACGCTGGGAGCGGTCCAGAGAGCGAATTCTCGTAGAGGTACAGGTTGACGAGCGACGAGCAGTTGCCGAGCTCCGGTGGGATCGACCCTGACAGCATGGTGGTGTAGATGGACAGTGTCTGGAGATTAGACAACCGGCCAAGAGACGCCGGAATGGGGCCGGAGATCTTAGTGTCAGCGAGGCCGAGGACGGTAAGGTTGGCGCAGAGGGAGAGGGAGTCCGGTAGCGGCCCAGAGAGGTCGCGGTTACCACCGGCGCGGAGGGTCTCGAGGAGGGAGAGGTTGCCAAGGGAGTCTGGGATGGGGCCGGAGAGGCGGTTGTCGAAGAGGATGAGGTGGCGGAGGGCGGCGGCGGAGCCGAGCTCCTCCGGGATGAGGCCGGAGAGCTGGTTGGAGTTGAGGATGAGGGAGGAGAGGTACGACAGGCGGGCCAGGGCGGCAGGAATGGCCCCGGAGAGGGAGTTGGAGCTGAGGTCGAGGAGGGTGAGGAGGGAGCAGGCGGCAAGGTCGGATGGGATGGCGCCCGTGAGGTTGGCGTCGGAGACAACGAGGGTGGTGAGGGAGGGCAGGGCGGCGCAGAGCCCGGCGGGGAGGTCGACGGCCAGGGAGACGGATCGGATGGTGATCGTGGACACGGAGCCGTCGGCGTTGCAGGCGACGCGGCTCCACTTGCACGGGGTCGCGTGCGCCGGGTCCCAGTCGGGGAGCGCTCGGGCGGAGGAGGAAGAGGAGTTGATCCACTGGTAAAGCGCAGTGACTTCTTGGTTGGCGGAGGCAAGCAGGGAGGAGGAGAAAGGTGACAGCGAGAGCAGCAGCGGCAGGAGGAGATAGAAGCAGCAGAGTGGAGGGTGGTGACAGAGGAAGAGTGGGAGGAGGTGGCGGTTTTGGCATGGGGATGATGGAGGGTGCCGCGGTTGCCTCGACCTCGGCATCATCAAAAACTCCTCGGCTTCAAAGCCCAACTCGCTCTCCCCGGTACTCTCTCACTGCGTGTTTTGCATCGGGTCTCCTCCCTCTTTTGTTTGCGCTTTCTCACCGCTTCTCCTCGTTTAAATCTCAAAAATATAGCCAAAGCCCAGCACTAGAATTTTGGTGGGGTTGCCTCCACATATCTATCCGTCCAGCTATCCATGTTGTCCACGTACTCTACGAGCACCTCAAAGCGTCGTATCTCGGGGGACACTCGTCTCCCACTGCAATCAGTGGCGCAAAGCTCATCTATTTGTAAGCGCAGGACTCGGGCGCACCGGACCGGGCGGCGACGCCGGACCCGCGGGGCCGGCAGCAGCAAAGAGACGACACCATGTGTGCGTGTCTGCATGAATTGGTGGGGGTGGGCTACTGTTGCCCTATGGATTCGCGCGGTGAGCCGACGAAACCGGGATGCGCTCGCCTCCATGGCGAAGTGTCGTTTCGGGAGACACGGAGCATCTCGCCCCGGTGGTAAGTCTTTATGTGCAAGAGATTAAAAAAGGGAAGAAGACAGCACCCGCATAAATAACACGTCAGTTGTAACCGACGAGGGTTACCGATATGACGCGACCAATCCGTGTATTCATTTATTGCTCGTTCCTGCTCCCGGTCTTTTCTATTGTCTCTTCCACGGCGAGGCAGCGCCGGTGCACACTTGCACCTCCCTCTCGGATTCCCTCGGCTCAGATGGCTCGGAAGGGGCTTCGCCTGGGGCTCCGGGCCGCCCTCCCGATGAACTCCAAAACCTAATAAACAGTGCGGTCTGTCGTTAAATCCTTTTAGAGCCATGTCATTTATTAACTTGGCATGCACACGACCCGTTTCGTGGAGGCTTGCACGCGTCCTTTTGCGGTCAACCCAGACTCCGATGTGCAGCCGCCGTGGTTCCACCTACAGCTTCTTCGAAGCTGCTGCATGCAATTCCATTTGCATCATTTTGAAACTAGGAAATCTATGAGGAGACCTAGTGCTCGACCATGATCGATTCACCTCCGGCTACAGCTTCCTTTTTTACCAAGCCTTTTGAGTTTGAATGCATTATAGTAACTCCACGCTCTAAATAACTTCTATCCATGGGTAAGAAGCAGCTCCTTGGCCTGTGGTTTCACATGCATTGCACATGCTACACGCTGATACCACAGACCATCACGACAGCAGGTAATGTAAACAAAGAACAAGTGAGGGAGGGAGTAAGAAAAATGGCACCCATGATGTACAAAGTCATCCACGTTGAGGTCACGCCACCCCCCCCCCACTCACCCCGTTTAAAGTTCGGTCTGCTGCATTTACCCACATCCCAAGGCCAAAACCACATGGTGGTAGATTCCATCACTCACCTCTCCGCCCTCAGCTTACATCGCTTTGTTTACATATATGCATTAAGATAGTCGAGTCGAGTACCCCTACTTCCGTTCTTTGGTCTGTAGATCAAGATGGCCACATTTATTTAGACAGTAGAAGCCCAGTGCAATCTTGCACCACCATGGATGCACTTGCACTGCACAGCGTACTGCTTTGGAGACGCACACAGCTCTTAAGGTTAGTGAGGTTGGTGGGTGCCCCACTTCAGCCACACTCCTTGGCCCATGCAACGCAAAAAGCAATAAAGCTAAGCGGCGCTCCACGTAGCCCTTGTTTTAAGGGTCTTGGGCGCCTCGCAACACTCTCTCTCCCTCATCGCATCAATCCACGCTTCCCCGTCATTCCTAACCCCATCAAAACTGAAGACGGGGATCCTCGCTAGCTATCTTAGTCCAAACTTTGATCTCACCCTCGGTGTGACTTTTGATGTGGGGCTTGGAAGATCCTCACCCTTAAATCCCCTCCCCCCCCCTACCGTGCCATAGCCATAGGGGGTGGGGGAAGGACATGATGTGGTCAGCTAAATGAACACTATACAAATATATGCCCTTCGTCGAGGAGACTCACACGTGACTAAGACATAAACAAACTAATCCATTCACTCAAAGCACGTAAATGGAAGACGAGACGTACATAAAGAAAACAAAAAAGTAAAGGATGGTGTCCTTAGCTGAAGAAAGTTTGCGGAGGGAGCACACCTCGACTCGCGTCGAGCATCCGAGGGCAAAGCAAAGGAAGAGGAAGGAGGTGTTGATGAGTGTCGCCTGCCCCTGCCATCACCATGCGCTTTCCTTTTACAAGGCTCATGCCCTCGACGAGCTATTATTATTGGCGCCATGGCTTAGCTCGTGAAAGAGCAGGCTAATGATCTTGTTTCAGGCTCGTGTTTGGCTTGTTTGCTATTCTCCGTAATGCTGCTTCATCTTGAGAGCCTTGCTCCTGAAGCAACCATGGGTGGGGTGTTCCGTGAGATGGTGCATAAATTACTCCACCATGGACAAAGGATTGGGCAATCAGGACGACTGTCTTGCTTGGGTTTAGCCGTAAAGGCTAAGCTTATAGTGCCTCAAGTTGCTGCTTGGGGTAAGCTACAAAAAATAATAGGGTTACATTAGATCGTTTTGCTTATGGCTTGCACCATTCCAACAGGTGCAATCCATCCTGGCTTAACATAAACCTAAGAGGATGATCGACATCATCTCTCATACTCCTCCGAGTTACAATAACATGATCACCACATCAGATACAGAAATGTAAAGCTGGATACCACATATGAAAACCGAAGGGCTCTCAAATCAATGTCCTCTAAAAAGCGGAGGGACAGAGTGATTCCAGGCTCACAACAGGCCACTACATGTTTTTAGCATATGCTTTCTGTATCAAAGAGTAGCCTTGCTTTCATGCAAACCGAAAAAACTATTGGGAGGGTCAGGATTTGGTGCTTAGACTACCCGTAGCCACTACATAGGAGGATAAAGAACGAATGCATGATCTTATTCCATATCTGAATCATTGTTATTTATTAGTATCTACATGCAAGCAAACAAGAGTCCCCAATCAACCACAGGAGCGGAGGAGACATTTTGACCATATGGAAGAGCAAATCACAAGATGGTGACCAATAGCGGGTGACACAACGCAGAATTGGCCACTATCTGTAGAGTTCAGATGTGTTTTTTTTCTTAAGAATAGAATTAGAAGTGACCGAATATGTCTCACTCAAAAATCCTTGTAGCCTAATTGATTCATTAATTTTATTAATCTTTATAGTGTATTCTTTTTTTCCGTCCATATGTAATTGTTTTCTATCCGTGTAATAACTTATTTAAATCTAAATTAATATTAGTGCACTCGTATCATATTCTTGTAAGTTAATCTAAATCAGTGGCTTCATGCCATAATGGTATGTGATATTAAATTTATAGAACATGGAGCTTGCAAATAGATAAAGACCAGTGCAGGAACAGGTTAATTTTATTCAGCGGTCCCCAGGATTAGACAAGCTGGATGGAACACTAAACTTGTTTTTGTAAGAATCATTCAGACTCTCATTACCATCCACAAAAGTTTCTTATTTTTGCAGAGAAATAACTTGATTTTAGTTCCTGGAGCCAGTTGAATTAGGTGTCATCAATTATAAATTTGATTTTTTGGTCTTTCTATGTTGATTTAGAAATTTTGCTCGGTCGATAATAGATACAAACTCTTGGAAAACTTAAATTTGTTGAAAATAGCAATACATTTGTCAAAAAATATGATAAAATAAATGAATGATTATCCTAAAACGATGAAAACAATATTTTCTTGAGATTTCATATGATATAAATACACTTTATATAGTACTATAAATTAAATGAATGAGTTTTTGTAAATTGACGAAAGATTTCTAATATGGTAGCTTCATCTTTTATGGATCTTTCATACCCCTATTCTTTCTTCACTACTCAGATCATCGAGGGATGGTTTCAATTAACTTCATCTTTTATCATTCAATAAGCATAGCTCTCACTTCCAAAAAGAAGACATATTTTATTAACAAATCTATCGAGAGATCGCTATGAATAAATAAAATATTTTTCACATGAAAAAAAAAATAATGATATGATATTATCCTAGTTCCTCAACTTTATTGAATCTAATTTTGCTAATAGTTCTGGAGATTCCAAACTAATGGGAGATAACTTCACAGTAACAAGGTACAATATCTATTGTTGCCCATTTCACCAAATCAAAAGGGTTATGGTATGAATTTTCCACCTACAATCGACTACAAGTCTGCATGTGTGGTGTTACGAAGAAAGTTGAGGAACGAGAGCAAAGAGTCAATGTAATATAATTTATCATGAATTTAAATGACTCATATTCTATAATCCGTGCTAAAATGCTTCTGATAGAGCATATTCCAGCACCACCTACATAGCGATTGTCAACGGCCATCTCAAAATCGATGTGGCGTATGCGCACCGATATGACACCTCAAACTTGGGCACAATGGCAAGTCGTACCCGTGTTGCTCGGGGTTGTATGAGATGACATCGCTCAACACGGAGCCATCTACGATGGCACAAGGCGACGCCGCATGGCGTGGAACCAGACAAGTCGATCTGTGCCACATGAGGAATACGGATTGAGTACTTGAGGAATCGACGACCATTTACGGGTCCTGTATGACCAACCCTAAGTGACGTGTATAAAGGACAACACCTTAGGGTGCTTAAAAAAAAAAGGATACTTTAACACACATAAACTCACATACTAACTTAAGTGAGGGGTCGAGTTAGGATTCCCTCTCTTTGACCTTGACTTGTGTGCAGGAACCTAGTAAGGAAGGAAAAGTAATGTCCAATTCAACCTCGAGTCAGCTCGACATCGATCTTCTCTAACTCGAAAGCCATGTGAACAATCTTGCGTATTCGAATCGGACCGAACCATGCTGACAAGTTGGCCACGGCATGAAGCAGTACAACAACTCCTGTTGTCAATTGTTGAAAATGTTTATTGGTAATTTTTTAGAGAAACAATTCTAATAATAACTCATCAAATAAAGTATAAAAAAAATTATATTGTAAGTCACTGTAAAGAGGCAAAGAACCATCGATAGCAAAGAGACAAGGCAGTGCAATTTCTCATGGGTTTGAATTACTCATATTCTACTATTAGTGCTAAAATTGTCCTAATAAAAAAAGTTTGTTCGATGATTTTATTCGATGGAAAAGTTTATTCGATGATTTTATTCGATAAAAAAACAAGAAGGATCATCTCTAGAGATGTTATGTCGGCAAATTCTCAAAAAACAATCCTAACAATAACTCATAAAATAAAATACAAGGAAAAAATTGCATTATAGTCATTATAACGAGAACAACCACAATATTGATAGATGTTATGACTTGCATGGCTTCTCTCATAGACATAAATTTCACAAAAGAATAGAAATCAAGAAATAAAACAGTTAACGACTCACAATCAATGACTCTTAACTTTCACTCATGAATAATATTAACAACTCTTTTATAATTACAGATGACATGATCATCATAGAAAATGGTCATGCTATCATAATAACTTTCAAAGAATTTCTCTATGAACGATTTTGAATTGTGGATCATGAAAAATTAGAACACTTCTTTGAGATATTCTATTCTCATAGCGAAAGCATATATTTGATGTGTTTGATGATATGGATCTCCTTGGATTCAATTGCTTTTCCTACGGAGCAAAACCTAAAGCTCACTCCAATAAATGATGAACATCTTAATGATTTATCATAGTATAGAAGGCTTGCTGGGTGACTTATTTATCTTACAATCATAAGACCTGAGCAGGTCTCTTAATCAATGTATTCATCAACCTTGGAAACCAAATCTTCTTGTCGTAATCTAAGTTTTGTAATATTTAAAATGAACATTAGAACAAAGACTATTTTTTCACCGAAAAAAGGTTTAAATTTAACTAAGCATTGTGATAATAATTATGGAGGTTATTTGACCACAAGAAGATCAATTCTAGGTATTGTGTTTTTCTTGGGATTTTCCTAATCTCATTCTTGAGCAAGCTATTGGTGGCAATCACTTGCGAATTTACATAATTAAAATATATATTTTTATAAGATTTACGAGTTGATTTGTTGGAACTTGTCGAATTAAATTGGGATAATCATGGAGCATTAGATATTGTAGCAAATATCGTCTCATATGAGCATACAAAATATATTGAAATTGAATGTAATGTAGTGAGAAAAAAAATTAAGGTCAAATTACTATCATCTTCACTCTGTGACACAGCCAAATTACATATGTTTTTACTAAACCACTTGGAAACATCCTCTACTACAAGTTGGACATCTTAAAAATTAGTGCTCCATCTTGAGGAGAATGTTAAAAATGATAATATATTTATCAAAATCTGACATATTGAATGAATCATCCCTAAACTGGTGAAGATAATATTCTCTTATCAAACACTATATGATTGGAATTTTGTATGATGTAAATATAGCTTGTATGACATGAACAAAATATTAACAAAGCAAAAATATACCTTGTAAAAATCAAGATATATGCCACCTCTTGACCTTGAAAGTTCAATGAAAAATCATAAACTTCCAATTACATCTTTTTTCACAAAGTTGGATCAATTTTCAAAAGCCTATGCAATATAAAAATAGTAGCATCTAAAATCAACACAAGTTGCATTTCCAAAGGTTTCATGGATTACATGCATTGGGATACAATAACCTGATATCCTTGTTAGTCTCATCAGTTGGAAGATTTCTTGAATCTAGCTAGTTCATACAAAGAGAAGAGACCAGTGAACAAGGATGTATGTTACATCATCATGAACATAATCCAAGTCATTTTCCTACACTGATGCCAGCTCGTACAATCCGCAAAGAGATGACAGAATTTGAAACCAACTCTTGATGTTGAATCACTAGAGTTGGTGGACAAGAGTGACCGCCATAATCCAGTCGGTCGAGATGAAGACGGTAACTTTTCTGCTGGTTGCCGATGACGCCCGTGCACATCGAACATTACCTTCTTTTGGACTAAGAGAAAACCTAGATGAAGATGGAAGAGAGGAGATTCATTAAAGAGAAATATTTATCTCAAAGGCACAGAAAAGCAGGTGAAATGCAACCTCCATCATTGCACAAAAGAAACAATTGCAAATAAAGCAAGGTTGGGAGGAAAGAAATGGAATTTCTTGTAAAACTGGATTGAATAACCTGAATGAAAATGCGCATATGACAACAGCCTTCTCCATGCTCACATCTCAACAGGTTGACAATAATACACTGGATTCATAGCCGAGATCCGTTCAAGAATCAGAACCACCCTCGTTATCATCGCACGAAGCTCTAGACTGAATGGTAACACGAGCCCCTGATATAAGTCTGCAGGAGACAAGTATAATCTATCAGGAGATGAAGCAGCGCAAGGTCATAATGACGGGTGACAAGGGCAACGAGAGATACAACTTAACTTTCTTCAATCTTGATCATCTTCTCCTTTCGTTCCTTCAAAGATTCTACGCTGGTGGATGATGCATCGACTGATAAGTTGATCTTTTGGTAGTCACGTATTGGCAGTTCCTTGCAGTCTTGCCCAACAGAAGATTTCCTTGGGCCATCTGAAATAGAAGACCTATGTGCTTCATTTTTGGGCTGCTTGTTCGATGTCAACTTAATTGCACGGGGGAGGCACTTTGAGCGCGATGAATCCACTAGCTTTTCCACGTCCTGCTTAGAATCTGGTGTCTTGCTATTCCTGAGAGTCACCGAGTTATCTGTATCAAGTTCTAATGTAGCATTACCAAAAGAAACAGTAGCACTATTGCAAGCTAGTACAGGGCCTAACCACTTGGATGAATGTATATTGCTGAAACAATAGGATAAGAACGCAAGGGAAAGAGCAAATTTAACATAATAGTTAATTCTACATCATAGAAGACGAGGTCATATTTCATACAAAATGTGACTTGAACTCAAATACCAGCTTATCCTGCCATATTCTTGAAAGCATTCACTTTCTAGTACTGCAAGCTCACAGAGAACTGAGTTCTCTATGCTAGGCTTGAAAATTTTAGAGTACTATGCAGTAAATTCCCTCTTTTCAAAAAAGAATAACCTCATTATACCATAGTTGAATAGGCAATTCAACAGCTCAAAATGACATGTTTAAAATTCTTTCACACGAAACATGGCTCAAACAATAGCCATACTTCACTATTTATATTATCTTAAGTACTGTGCGTCGACCTATGTAGACATAGGAACTGATGGACAAGTTCTCCATCTTCAGGAAACTCTTTAATCTTTCTTGGTCACAATGTTACTCACACTGTCAACTGCATAGCTCCTGGTTTTGTACTTTAGGTGCTTTTAACTGATTTAGATTGACCAAGAATCTGTAGCTATCTGACTTAGAAGTGACTACTGCAATAGAGCATTAAGCTTTTCCTCCAAAAAGATCTATTAAGAAAAGAATCATGGATTAAGCTTGAGTATGAACATGGGCACCATAGGCCGAACGTACCTATCTGCATTATACGAAGAAGAACGTTTGAGGGTGGGCATCATTTCCCCTACTGTATCCCTGTGCTTCTTAGTCTCAATTAAGCTCCCACTGAAATATTCCTTCTCTTCTAGTCTCAGTCTTATTAGCCTCGGATCCTCTGACAGGTAATCAATCTCCCCGAGGGTCATGGATCCACCAAACATCGGCGAAGGGAACTTCGCATGGGAGAACCTCGGCTTGTAGGTTGGCACTAGCCCGTAGCTGTGGTGATCCTTCACAGAGATCGACCCACATGTAATCAACTGCATCAGCACATTGGTTGGCCTCAACTTTGGCCCTGTATCAACGAGGACTTCCTCTTCTTCAAGTATCCGAAAGCTGTTAACCTTACCGGCATCAGCTCTTATCAAAGATTCCAAGGTCTCTGTCTTCCCACTAGAGGATGACCCGCTCGACAAAGTTGGCGCAGGGGAAATTTCATACCCACCTGTCTCTGAGCCCTCTTTGGATCGCATGTCACGGTTCCACCGCTTCTCCTCGAATTCAAGATCTATTGAGCTGTCATCAGTTGAGATTCCTCTAATGCAGGTGGCATGACTTCCATGGGCGTTTCTCCCTCCGCCATCCTCGGTCTGGGTTGAAGCATCTGCCGCACCAACGGGCTTGTATGCTCGGTGCTCTGCGGCGACCGTCGAACTGTTCTCCCACGAGGAAGGCCCACGGGGTCCATGATCCGGAGATATGTTGGTTGGCAAACCGGTCTGACGAAGCAAGGGGGAATGCTGGTCGTTTTGAGGGGAAGGCAGTGACGGCGATGGCTTGAGATCTTTGAGGACGGTTGAGGCAGGGGAACATGAGGAAGAAGCAGCGACTTCTTGAGTTCCTGAAAGTGCGGGGTTCTCCTGCTGTTGGGGCTTCAGATTTGGCAACCTCGCGTTGCCATTGCTTTGATGAATTCGATCTAAATGAGCAACAGTACCGGACAACGACAGTGGTTTAGAAATCTAACGTTCTTCTCCTTAGCTTCTATCACGAGTACAGCTCCAAAAGAGGTTTCTTGAAAGAAAAACTATGCTTTCCATTAAAGGGTACCTGAAGGAGACTGGTCCAAGAGCTCAGAACCCTTGAGAACGTACTCGTTGCCATTGGCCGGGAGCACGAGATCATCCTCGGCGAGGTCATGCCACACGAACCCATTTTTGTAGCTCCTGAACCATCATGTTCGTAGGTAAGAACACAGACACATGCAAAATGGTTTTCAAAGCGAAAAAAAAAAAAAGGAAGGGTTTTTATGAGATCGCGGTGCCTCAATACCTCTTGCAAGACCACGAATACATGGCGGGCATGCCCTTTCCTCTCAACATATTGAGCCGATTGATCACATCTACAAAGCAAAGCACGACGTAAACCCCAGCCAGAGCTATACAGTTCGTGAAAAATCCAACCTTTTCGAGTGGCTCATGTCTGATTAGAACAACTGACCTCTCAGGTACAGGCCATCGGGGGAAGACAGGGGAACTTCGATGAAGTGGGGATGCTCGAGGTGGCGGTTCCGGCAGAGGTAATACACAACGGGGATTTTCCACCCCTGGGGAGGCGACGGCGGAAGCTTCGCATGCGGCGGAAGAGAGGGCGGTGCTGGCGGCTCCGCCCAAGCTCCGGCGCTCTCGGGGCTGGCTTGGCCGCCGTGCTTCCTCACTCGCCCATCCATCTCCAACCTTCGCCTACACTCAGAACAGCAGAGACTGGGGTCGGTCAAGGTGGGATTTTTGAAATGCTTATAGATGCGGAACGTGAGGACAAAGTAGAGAAGCGAGAAATGGTCAGGGTTTACCGCTTCTCCACTGCATTCGCAGCAAAAAAAGTCTGATGGAGTTTGCCGAGGAGGGTGAGGTAGGAGGAGGTACGGCTGCCTTGGAGGGAGCGTCGGAGGCATTAATGACTCACTGTGAGCGTGCCGTGGAAGGAAAAGGAAGGCCCGACGACTCTCCTTGGACGATATAATTGTCCATCGTCCAAGGAGCGATGACACGTAGGATGATCACACTTTAAGATTCGGACATCCTGTTGATTCGATCTTATCCCATTTTAATAGGATTTCCCGACCACTGCTCACCTCCTCGCCCGCTGGGTAATTCAAAGCCCCGTCAAAAGGTCGTGGTTGACTTTTCTGCGCTATTATTATCCTCTCTGTAGTGACGTAGTCATGATGTGATAAATGAGGTCTAACACTGATGCAAAAATAGTTTAAATAGACTCCGCTCTCCCGAATGTAATATGAAACATAAAAATAATTAAATAATTTATCGAAAAAAAATCCCTCCTAATGGGTTTTTAAGGAGATGGCACCTTCATATTTGATTTTTATCTTTTTTTTAATTTTAATAAAATTATAAAATAGTATTGATTATACTTACTATATTTGAGTTAATTTTTTAGGATTAAATCAATTATTTTGAATTAGAGTCAAATTAAATCGATGCAATTAAATATAACTATTTAATTGATTCAATTAAATCTTACATTATCTTTTAATTTTTTAAGTTATTCTCATCTCCTCTATCTTTATTTGGTCGCCTTCCCTTCCCACCCTACCTCCATTGCTCCTGCTTCTTATTCCACTCGGTTACCTTTTTCTCATCCACATTCTCTTTCTCCTCTTAATCTTTTCTTTTGGTTTTCTACTCTTCGCCCTTCACCTCTATCACCTCCTCCTTTCCTCCCTACGACTTCATCCCGTCTCTCTCCCATCTCCTCATCCTTCCACCTCGAGTCCAACATAACTTTCTCTTCCCATTCAATCACCTCCTCCCAATCTCCCTCTCTCGTCCTCCACTTTACTTCCTCATCCACTTATTTTAATTCTAATGTCATCGTCTCTTTTCTCTCTCTCTCTCTCTCTTCTTTTTCTCATATTCTTCTTTTCTTCTTCTCTTCTCTTCTTCTCTTTCTTTCCTTCCTTATGATTTATTTTTAAAAAAATTATATTCAATTTATCCTGAAATAATAAAAAAATTTAAAAATAACACTAAATATCTCAAAGTTAATAGTTTTAAAAAAATTTAGATCGATTTAATGAATATATTGATACACCCAATTTATACTTATGCCACACTCAAGTAATATTTGTTCATGGATTTAACAAAACTTCATTCCAAACTAATTTAATTCGAGCCGATCTAACTCGAATTATGATAAGTAGATTGAACCAAACTAACTCATGGATTTATGATTTTAAATAGCACGATGCAATTATAGTATCAATTTTTTTAAAAAAATAATATCCTCGAGTAAAAATCAATTATGGGGATACTACCTAATAAAAGTCTAATATTATGAGTGTTTTTTAATAAATTATTTATAATAATTTTATTTGTACTAATTTAAGCAGAGGGAAATTGGAGATGGACAGAAGGGTCCAATTTGGACCAAAAGTAGATGTCAGTACTTTATGTTAGTGGTCTCGTGTGGGTAAATGCGACTTTTCGTTGGGCCCCACCCCGCCAGCGCTGCATGGCACTAAATATCGTAGTTACGAGGACTTGTGCGCGTGTCAGCGGTGTAAGAATGCAACGCCTCTTTGTGCAGATATGAACTCGATGCGATTCACGAAAAGCCGAGCACAATCTTGAAAATAATTAGGGAATTCGAGTCATGCGTACGGCCGCCATGATTCATGTGATGTGATAATGATGGAAGATGCCCACGGGAGTGATTCAGATGCGATGATGAACGAGACTAATCATGCGGGGCTTCATAGATTGATGGATCAGAGGAGATTAATTTCGTATTACCTTCTGGTTATCTTAGTATTTTCATCCTTATATTTTACAAAATTATATTGATATTTTCATAATTATGAAAGTTAAATATTTAAATTTGTTTATTAACGTCATTAATTTTACTAATAAAAAATAAAAAGATAATTTTAATATTTTATTTGATGATGATAAACGATGATACAATTAGGGGTTGAGTGGGTATTGTGGATAAAAAAACAGTGACGAGAAGTAAGATCGACTCAGTATCTACGTTGATGTCGATGTAATTACCGATTTACTCTTTTGCTATTCTATATTTGTATTGGCATCGATGAAGTTGTTAGATAATGAAAAGATCATCAATACTGAGGTTGAGCAGTGTTGTTTTACATCTGCATCAACGTAGTTACTGAGTGACATCGCTTGACATCTACGTTATGTCGATGCAAATGCTGAACGATCCTTTCGTCGTTTGACAAATGTATTGATGTCGACACAAATGTAGAGCAACGAACGGATTGTTTGGGAATTGTGTCGGCATCGACATATATGCAGAGCAACCCTCACCTCTCATCGTCTCTCTTTTCGTCCACAACACCCCACTCATTGTACCATCGTCCGTCACCACCGACGTTGTCTGTCGTCATTATTTAGAATTTTAAAATTATCTTTTTATATTTTTTTTTTCTTGTTTACGTTGGTAAAAATTGATAGTATTACGATAAATGGATCTAGATATTTTACTTTAATAATTATAGAAACATCAATATAATTTTTTAAAAATATAAAAATTTTAAAACTAAAAATAAATATTGACATAGCATGATGTAATTAGTGATGAAAATCTCGATCATTTATGTCTTAAGAGGATAGTAAATGTTATACGAGCCAACCGGACTCATTGCGTGAATGATGAACGATACGGAATGAGATCGAGATGGCGTTCGATGGCGGAAAAGAAAGAACTCGATCATCTCGTGAAAAGTTGGAACACGAGTAGAGTTTGGGGATGAACAAAAAAAACTACAACAATGAATCACGAGAGATAGAAAGAGAAGAATGGAATGACATAGTATTTTAACTCCCAGAAAACTCACGCCACGGCAGCATGGAATGAACAATGAATCACGGCCTCCGCGCGCTTTTGCCGCTGCGAGGAGAGCAGGCAGAAGTGCACACTCGCCACGCTGCCCTTTCACCAAGCTCGATGCGCTCTCGAGGGCGTAGGACGCACGGCGACAGCTCCACCGTCACTTTTCACTGCTCCGCACGCGGTGGTGGGTATTGGGTAAAGCCAAAAGAAAGGGCGAAGGGGGTGTGCGTGCGTCTGACAAAGGCTTCCAGCGACAAAGGTTAGCGAAGCTGCTCTCGCAACGTGGCTCGTGATGAATCGAGTTCTGACTTCGGGGTTTGTACTTTTCGAGGAAGAACACAACACCACTCAACTGCTTGCGAGTAGCAATCCACGGTCACTGTTTCCGCGATAATTTATAGTCGCTGGATCAGTAGGTATATCGAACACACGTAGCATGAACACTGTCAGAATTTAATATACATGTTTGTTCTAACAACATCAATTTAGAATTATTTATCATGATAGATTATAAGTTTGAATTCTATATCCATACAAATATCAACAAATTTGACGAAGAAAAAGTATACAATATAACCGAGGCTCGCATGGTCTTCTTACCTTCGTAACAGCAACAAAATATCGTTAGTTTAACCCTTGGTTTTAGATAAGTTAAACATTATTTCTCTCTCTCTCTCTCTCTCTCTCTCTCTCTCCACTCCATTGCATGCACCCCAGATGCATGGAGTTCCATCCATTCACCTCAGAGAATAAAGAGAAACTCTCACCTTTATTTGGTTATAAAATTCTTTCTCTCTTTTCAGCTCATGATGTTGATTATGTAATTAGGTAAGATATATTAAAAATATGATTGGATTCTATTATGAATATTAATTTAATAAAAAAATTAATTAAAAATATAATTTTTTAGGAGATACGAAAAGAAATCTACTAATAATTTATCCCGGAATCTCTGCTCTCGTCTATAAATAGACAGAACATCTAGGAATGCAAAAGACGAGGAACACAAAAATATGAGGAGAAAAAAAAGAGAGTTAGAGATATTACGGTCTTTCTCTCAATCTCTTTATTATAATTTCTCTCTCAATCTTCCTTACCATTAATCTAACTGGTCATATGAAAGGATAAGAAGAGAGAAGAAGATGAGTCTAGTTCTACTTGTGGATTGATATTTCAGATCTGATGATGATGTGCTTATAGATCAGATAAAATTTATTTCCCTGAACAACAACGAAAGGTATGCATCGTAATATTATTTAGATCCATTGCTATTTGATTTCAGATTTTAGCATTAAAATTTTTTCGCATTATAGATAACATGATTATAGATTTTATGCTAACACATGAAATTGGCCCTCCTCACAATGAGCATCCTTTTATCTAAGCGTTCGAGAGGAGGATTGCCCATCAACCCTCAACCCTCATGATCTCTCTTTGTCTTGTAAGTCCTACTTGCGGACTTTGCAAGCAAGATAAGATGTCATCTCCATCGGTCTCCATTGAATATACGTCTCCTATTGACATCACCGACGCTACGACTAGATTAAAATCATGGAGCTTTCAAACATAATTGATTCGATTGTTAGTGAAAGATGGGATAAGAAACTTGTATTTTATTTGTCCACATTTTATGGACATTATAACTTTATTTATAGAGTGAAAGACAAACAAATCAATTTTACAAAATAAAAAAAAAATAAAAAGATGTTAAAAATCCTCTTGTATGATAGGAACGAAAAAAAAATGATGATTATTATCGAGGGATATGATAACTCTTTTACATGATAACTTTCGACATGCCCGTGTAAATTTAAGATGACTTAGCTTAAATTAGTTCATGTTGTTTGATCTTCTGATTGAGCAAAGTTGTAGGTTACCAGGTATAAAATGACAATCAATCTTAATATGATTTGTGCATTCATGGTAGATATCATTGTGAGCGATTTGAATGACACTAGAATTATCATAATAAATTTATGTTGGAGATCGGAACGAGACTCTTGAATCCTGAAGTAATTAGTGTAACCAAAACAATTATAATGTGGTATTAGCAAGAACACAATATTTGCCTTAGTACTTGAATGGGTAACAAAGTCACTCTTCAAAATAATCTCCTGACAAATTATTTTTTTATCTATTGATAATCACAATCAAAAACTAATTATATTTATAATATATTTTTATTTAATTATATAAAATCACGTAATTTAACAATTAGTGGTCAAGTATAACACGAATTGAAGTCGCCAAGTACAACATTTGGGATAATTTACTAAAAAATAATAATAATTACGTACACCAAGGAGGACGGAAAAGACTAAACACGAATTGAAGTCTGCAGCAGAACATTTAGGATGACTTACCAAGAAAAATAATGATTCGTACACCATGAGAACTAAAGAGAGATGCCGTCCAACATTTACAGTCGGCCATGGTCATTTCAGGCCACAGCTGTGCGGCGAGCACAAGGTGAATTCTTCTTTCGCCTTTTACAAAGAACAATACTGCGTGCTCGCCACTCCAAGCAGCATACGCAACACCATTTTGAAGCAGCTTCTCTCTTGAGAGGAGGCCCCAACAAATCAACCTCAAGTTTTGGATGTTTTGCTCTCTTTTTTTTTTTTTTTTTAATGTATGATGCCACGAAGAATTTATTTGCTTGTGTTTTTAATAAGCCACATCGTTTCAAGAATTTATCTAAAGAAGGTTCGTCAATATATTTTCTAGTAAATTGATCTTTAACAAACCAAGATAAAATAAAGGAGACATCCCTTGGAAAATAATATATTTTTTTAATTCAGTGAAAATGATATAGGTTACGTTAGCTATGTTAAAGATGGGTTGATAGCTTTCGAGAGTATAAAACCAATTCCTTAGTTTTAATGGGCAGCTTTCCCTCTTATGGAGTTAGCCTATGATTTCAGAAGGGTGCCATTGCAGGTGGAAGGTTACAACATATGTGCGTGAGAGATGAAGTTAATGGTGTCCAAATTAGTACGACTTGATTCGGAGTCATATACACGAAAAGTTTGATATGATTGATAAAGTGATTAGAATGGACGAAGACTGAGGTGAACTCGTATTTTTGTTTTGCGATTGACTTACACAAAGATGAAGGTCGAAGAAGATTTTTAATTTGATCTTTCTAATATTCAAATCAGAAACTAAGATAAATTTAATAAACAATAGCCAGTGTATTGTCATGTCTAAGATAAATGGACTAATAGCAGAGAATATTTAGTGGAATGTTCATTCCCTTATCATTTTTGGGTATGAGTACTACCCTTTGTGTATTAATACGTGTCAAGTTGTTATTAGAAAAATATTTCTCCTATTAACAATAAATGAAAAAGTTATGATCAATTCTTTTTTATAATTTATTTTTTAAAAATTTTAAAGACCAGTTAACACCATATTGATCACATATAGTTTTGATTCAAAATGGTAAATAATTCTCATCAAAATCTCTTTTTGTTTTTTTTTACTTGGATGAGGAAAGATTTTGTTTGTCAAACACCGACATATTAAGTGATATGATTTCATTAGTTTTGAAAGAAAATGCAAAAAGAGATTTGTTAAAAGTTTTAGTATGATAAAAGAAATTGATATATTATTTTTAATGGCATGATCTGATCCTATTAATGGGGTTTAAATATTGGTATTTATTTATAAACTTGTTTCTACATAAAATCTCTTCCTCTACTGCATTCTTTTGTACCAATTAAAAAATATCTCCACATAGTTTGTAACATAAAAGGAGGCGAACGGATGAGGAGAGGGGGAGGAAAAGGAAGTCAAGTATATACGCAAACCAAAGTATCACCATCATCAACACCTTCCTAGAATGAAAAGAGAAGGGTCTCTCTCACAAAACCCCACCGTGACTTTACCCTTCCTCGAGGCGAAGTGAAAAGAGCTCTAAATGTAGTGTTCATAAAGAATGTAACACGTTCTCTCTCTCTCTCTCTCTCTCTCTCTCTCTCTCTCTCAATGGAGCTCAAGAAGCTTCACCTCATACGAGAAGAGAATGGTGTTACAAGCGATCCTATTTACTACTGCAAATTTCATCGAGGTGAGAGCGCATCTATGTGTGGAAGGAAGGTAGGACAGACCCACCAACTAAATCACCATCAGGACGCATGAGACCTTGAGGTCCAGCTACACAGGCCCACCATCACTTCTATAATTTGGACTCGAGCGAAATTGGCATTTGATCAACAAGGAGGAGGAAAAGAATCCTTCACTAAGCACGTTTTAAGCAGCTCGAGAACAATGTGCAGTGATCATGCACTCTGGTAAAGATGACGAAGCAATTCTAACCACAGTGCGCAGTGACGAGGGTTAAATAAGCAATCGAAAAGCTCTCCTTCTCCTCATTGATAAAACGCGAACCCATTCGGCTCCAACTCTCTTATCCACAACGTGCGCCGGGGAGAGAGCCTCCCGTGAATGCCCCGATCCTGATAACTCTCTCTTCTCCTTCCTGAACTCGTTCGGCTACCAGCCAACACAAGGATCCGGAGACAAAAACATTGAACCACGGACGATTCGGTTGATTGACGACACACAGTATAATACAAGGAAGAAAACCATGGAAAGATGGTAATTTGTAGAACTTTGTTTGATGTTTCCAGCGTCGTATTCAATTTTCTTTTAACCATAGCTCATGCATTCAGATAATTATGTCAGCTAAAGCATCATATGCCCTTTTTTTTTGAGGGATCCTTCGTGGAGAAGAGGGTCCCGACAACTCACAAATTAGCTAATTTATGCGAGAATCATGAAACAATTGACTACTGGAGAAAACTTTGTATACAACTAAATTATTATTATCAACAAAAAATGCCATGAAGGTTGCCCCGAGGATGAGGCCCATTAGAAACGGATGCCTTTCCAAAAAGTCGAGCATGCATTAGCAGATCAGCAATGTATAATTTCAGAATCTTTTTTGAATTTTCGCTGAATTTTTTTATTCAATCTGATGTTGCACCAGAGAAAGAGTACAATAAACAAATGCCCTTTTTTTCACCTCCCTCCATAAAAATAAACATCTCGATGCCTAATGGGCTAAACAAAGTAGAAGCATACGCCAACTCATTTCCGACTTAATGCTGCCACCAATAGTAAACGGCAAATGCCACACTGGCCGAGCGAATCTTTAGCTAACGACGACTTGCAACCACTGGCGTAGTAGATTACTCTCGGCGGTGTTAGCAGAAGCGTAGCTGAGAGTGTGAAGCACACAAAAGCTTGCTCCATCACAACTGGCAGCTTAGCTGCACTTCCTTGAGTGGCGGTGCCATGCCACCACCACTCGAGAAGGGGGCAGCGCACACTATAATACTCGGCAGCCCAACTCAGTGGCCAAACGTGCACTTAACTCTCATGTGGTGGTCACACACACTACATGGGAGCATGTCATGTAATCACAGCTTGGAAACGAGCAAGCAACGAAGGATGCAGCGGAGGAGTATGGATTCTCTTCGATTGTACTCGGTCCATCGCAATAATTAAAGCCACTGTGAGAGGGCTTCGTGATCCACGTGTGCTGATTAAGATGAGACGTCGGAGCGACGGGCGATGGGTTCATCGATCTGGCGTTGGGCAAATGACGGGGGCAACTTGGCCTCACGATTGCGATGAGATGTGATTGCGTGCACTTGGCTATAAAGAGCTCCCAGTACAAATACTATTGGGGACTGTTCGGACGCTGCCACTTAACTGCGACGCTCGTTTACAATGTGAATAGAAGCATCTAACTATGCACTTGGCAAATTATTTAGTGCATGTTGTGGACGAGGTGGCCAATAGTCAACCAAGATGAAGAAGAGTATGAAGTTTGAAGGAGTCATGGAAAGTGAAAAGGCGATGAGAGTGTCCAAGTTGGTCTCACCAGATATCTATCACTCCATGGTTGTCTTGCAAACGAAACAAACTCGTGGGAGGCCGAACCTAATCTGGGTGGTGGAGAAACCAAACTCATCTAACTCCTTGAAAGGGAGAGGGGGCAAAAAGACGGAAAGAGACTCTCTCCCTTCACGTGAACGCAATGGCACCTCTCCTCTTTCCTCCTCCCAAAGGCAAAACGTATGAACTTGGGGGGGGGGGGGGGGGGGGGCGGAAAGGGGAAGACGACAACGAGCTAAATGGATCAAAGAATTCGAAGAAATTTGGATCAATTAATCGATATGAACTTGCAAAGAAATATTAAGAGTTATTCACATAAGCCACATTAGCCCAAGTTGTAATCGAACAGAGCAAGGAAAGAATTTGTGCTAATGGACAGCTTTGCTTCCGTTAGCCCAAAGTGGCCTCCTCAGTAATGGCAATCCACCACTAAGGCCGGAGCCGATGCCGACGCCGAGAAGATGAGCGGCCTCTTGGTGGCCAATGCCAGCGTCGGTGAAGGCGGCCTCTGGAGCTCGTCCTCGGCGGGAGCGGGGAGGTTTAGGTCCAAGGAAAGAAAGCTCTTGTCCTTCTTGGCTTCTTGGCTGTCGGCGATGGCCAGCGGCCTGTGCCGCCTCATGTGGCCTCCGAGCGCCTGCCCGGAGCTGAACTCCGATCCGCATACGGAGCACTCGTGGACCTTCGGTTTCGTGGTGGTCTGGCTGCTGCTCGCAAATGGCTTCGAGAAAGAATTCATGCTGATCTGCAGCATGTCGTCGGTGACCTCGAGCTTCTTCTCCTCCGCCGTCGTGGTGGTGGCAGCCAGCTTGTGCTTCTTGTGGCTGGTGCGGTGCCCGCCGAGCGCCTGGAACGACGGGAAGCATTTGCTGCACGTCTTGCACTCATACACGTAAATTCCAGCCTTGCCGTTGGTCGTCGTGGCCGCCTCGATCAACTTTCGGCTCGTAAACTTCTCGGACCCACCGCCGCCGCATCCAACTTCGTCCTTGTGCTCTTCCGGCTTAGGCCTGGTGTCAAAGGCGCGGCCCTGGGCGAGAAGGATGAGGCAATTCGCCATGTCCTCCTCCTCCTCGGTGATGGTCCCGGAGGCGGCCTCGGCCGAGGAGGCGGAGGACGAGTCGGCGACCCCGGTGGACAGGACCAGTGGCATCGGCGGCGGTGGCTGCGTCCTCTGACGCTTGGTGCGCTTGCCCTTGACCACAGCATGAACGAATTCACCGTTGGATATGCTGTCGCTGCTGTTGGAGGCCAAGGCTTCCTCTGGAGCTTCCATCTCCCTTGGAACCAGGGGGGAAGAGGTGGAGAAACCAAGAGAGAGCGAGTGGCGAAGGTGCTTAATAACAACAATGCTTATGGAAGATGTGTCTCTATGTATATATTTATACGGCAACAGATGGGTGTCAAATGGCCGCCCCTTGCTATTCTAAGAGGAGAACACAGCCATGAATTGGCCTCACTCGTTTGCAGACATGGGTTTAAGCCCTAAATATGGGGGAAATTAGGTGGACACAGGAGAGGTGTGGAGTGAAGGGAGGAGCAGGCGAGGAACAATAGCAAAGGACAGAGGGGACGGACTCCACAACACCAACCGAAATGCCTAATCCTGGAGCTTGTGTGCACTCTTTCTCACTTAGCTAAGCTTTGTAAAGATAGGAGTTGGCCACACAAACTGTCACAGGGCAGAGGAGATGGCGACGACGAAGACTTGAAGAAAAAGGTTGGCACCATGCAAGTCATGTGCCTCTTCAATTCCTCCCGTCACAGGTGGTGAAAAGAGCGTGCAGGTGAGTCAGTAAACAAAGTCGAGAACGAGACCGTCTCTCGAGCGAACTCACCGATGCCTTGTGTGGTGAGCCTTTCCTTCCTTGCTCGCTCAACTGGGCACAGTTTACCCTGGGCTGGCTACGCGATCCCCTCGACGGAGGTAAAGATGAAGGTGACGGCAAGCAGTGGTCATGGTGTAAGCAAGTCACACGTGTATGTTGATGGATTGCTTCTAGTGGTTTGTCAAGTAAAGGACCAGCTATCCTCATCGATGAGCACTCTTCTTCGGTTCTCGAGAAGAAGCTCGTATTCCTTTTTCATTTACTCTGTGATCGTGCGGTACCGATTGTTCTGCAAACACCGCAACAGAGAACGATAAAGTCAAATCGACGGACGCATGCATCAGTGCCACAAATTGTTCAGGCAGGACTCGTTTAATTTTGACTCGGCCGGTGTAATCTGGCTAAGGATTCGAATTAATCACCAGCAGTTAACTGGGTTTTTGCACCGGAGGAGATTTCTCTCTCTTGCATGATTAGACTGGGGGAGAACTTTGTGGCTTTGAAGAAGGAATCACGATGATTAGCCACAGGATTCAGGGCTTCAAACAAATGGACGGTTTGTTGGTAAATGATGGCACACATATTTCTATATCCGGTTGCTGGGCAGCGCATGTTCCTACGATGTTCTAAGTCAATGGGAGGCGGAGATGAGCGAAGCTAAGCAGCTCGTTTTGGTCGGCTGTGCGAGGCATGAAAGCTTCAGCTTCTCCGAACATTAATTCGCGAGCCAGCAAAGACATCAGTTGGTGGGGTTGATCGATTCCTCTCTCCTTTCTCTCCACTTCACTCTGCTCACGTTCCCACTACTTATTTCACTCTCTCCCTACCTAAACCATAATAATTGATAGATTCCCTCCTGGCGTGTATCGGTACGGCTAGTTGGCAAACATTGCCAAGCACGCAAGATACTAAGCTCGGCTAGCTTCACTGCAGGAGAGCATCGTGGGGTGAAGATGCCAATCCATCTTCGTTTGGCATCATTTTTTTTTCCTCTTGTACACTCCCAATCATTGCTATCTTTCTCTTGTTCGTCTTTTACGGGTTCAGCCTAAGCAGTGTGGTGGATTAGGAGCCTGGGGAAGTTGATGCCACATCTTAATTTGCTACTGTGTGCTCACCACTTCTTTTGCATGTCTTCCCTTTTGTGCCATCACATGCAGTCCCCCTCACCTAATCATCCAACCGCAATTCTTCCCTTCCAAAGTAATCAAAATAGGCTTGCGAGTTAGGACGCAGGTGTTGCCATCCGTAGTGGACTTTAAGCTGTTGGGTGTTTAATGCAGAACAGAAGCAAGGACACCGATAGAACATCATACCTCTGCATTAAAACACTGTTGCTTCAACTCACATCCAATATAGGAGGAATTGATTAAGAAGGCTTCATAATAATAATAATAATAATAATAATAATAACAACAACAACGCTGACTTAAACATGTCTTGCAGTGGAAGTGGGAAGAGGGCGGTTAGAAGCGGCAGGTAGATTTGTTGAACTTAATTGTGTACCACTTGGATATGGAGCCGAGTACATGTTGAATCATGTGACGTCGTACCTACTGGCTTCTGCCTGGATCAGCAGTTCTACCCAATATTAAGCATCTCCCTTGCTCTCCCTCTTGAGCTTCTAACTGGATTTGGGCTGCATCACATCAATCAGTCTAAAAAGCTCATCTTTTTCTCACCGGGAACCTCCAAAAAAATTCACAATTTTGAATCCTTTTTTTTTTTTGGGTGCATTTTTCTCTCGAGAACCATCTGTTCTATGAACTTTATTTACTACGAGGGATTCTTTTTACTTGTTTTGGGAATGTAGTGTACAGAACAACCCAAAGAGTTGCACCGTCTCACTCCTTTTGCACATAACCTTCCTTTAAGAGGCTCTCTAACGGGAAGAACATGTGAAGTGTCACATGTATACGTATCTCATGACGGTCCAAAGGGTACAATTGCATCCATGTCAAGAGGAAAGCTGGCGAATAGGAGCCAATTGCCACGGAGGAGACGCGCTTTCGCCGCTAAGTTAGCAGCACCCTCGGGCACATCGCTCAAAATAATAATAGTAATCTGTATCTTTATGGGTACGTCGCTTGATGGTGAATAAATAGCTGTGGCAATGCTGGCCTTCCACAGCAGGCAGCCTGGCTTGTGATCTTATTCCGTGACAGCTCCACATCGCTTATTATTCGAGTCCCACAACAGCAACACGATGGACTTGCAGGATTCGGGAGCGAAGCAGAATACTTTGGCGGACCTAATGTTCGTATGTTAATGATGTTACAACACGACAAGGACTGCTTAGATCGATGACAATCTATCATTAGCTCTGATGATGTTCCTGCCAGATTGCTTCCGGCAGAACGGTGTGTTGCTGACAGTCTCGGTTATCGGCACTGACTGCATCTTCATCATCCTCTTCTTCCAAAGGCTTCATAATCGGACGTGGAACCCATGATTCCCATGTACCAGTTTCCTTTTCTATGGCGTGGGCCTCTTAATTAATTGCAGCTAATTCTATTGAACTGCATCCGACTTGGATATCATACTCCCTTACCATGACACCAATTGTGCATGCATGCAGGATAACAATAAAATGAGATAGATCGTAGGCGAACGCACGGGCTCGTGAATGAGCCCAAGTCTTTCCTGGCGATTCTAATGGGCTGCATTTTAGGGTACTTATTGGTACCGAAAGAAGAGCTGGGCATAGTTTTCTTACTACTCTAAATAGCAAAGTGTTAAGGAATGAATTGAACATGAAATGGAGGAGAGATCGATCGGTGTGCAGATATCTAATTGGTGGGCTTTTCAACTTATATTTGCCTGCATCAAGTGCGAAAATGTCCCTTAAAAAAATCATAAAAAGCAACGACGAAAGGGTCACGGATAGAAGACCAAAAGATTTGAGTACAAGCAGTGCAAATATTTCAGGATTATATGCGTTTCGGATGCATCCCCATGCCAGCATGTCACGAGCTTTGAATGGCTGAGACCCATAAGGAAGACACAGAATCTGGCAATCCTGGCCTCACCTCCGACGGGACCTGCCCGGAGGACCAACCCTCCTTACGGTGAACGTGACAACTAGCTTGGGCGCGTGCACTTGAGCGTGGTGGGGAGGATTGCCAGATTAAAGAAGCCGAGGATGATGAGAAGATCAGTCGAGTATGTTTTGTGATATCAAAAATAAGAGAAAGAAATCTGTAATATTTTTGCAGTGGAAGGACATGACGCTCCGAAGCGAAACATGATGATGTTGAGTTTCATGAGATGGATCGATGCACCAACTCGAGCGTTTTGGTGTTCTTGACTGTACCAACGACACTCGTTAGCATTCGACATAATAATTCTTCACGAATCAGATTATTTAGCAAACCTAGCATTGCTTCAAAACAATTTCAAATATATATTTATCAGACGGAACACGAGTTTGATTATACATAGATGGTATAGCAATGAGAGTTTATGATCATTATTTCTCCGCTGCATGGTATAGCAATGAGAGTTTATGACCAAATAAATATTCAGTTCCCATAAGTGTATTCGATGAGTGTTATCTGTATGTTTGATACACAATGTAATATATCTAGTGGAGTTATGATCAACATCGACCTATGACGTAAAAGATGAAGCCTGTGGCTGCCGGTAGCAAATTAGGTATCCAACATAAAAATACATTTCAGTTCCATCTCAAAAGAAGTCGAGTCGAACCCAAATCATTTTCTACCATTAACTTTCTCACATCATTTCCTCCCACGAGATCGCTCGCTCGACGTGCTGTGCCTTTGCTTTCTCGTGAATGACGAGAGGACAGAGTGGATTCAAACTTCATATCCTCACCTGGGGATGTTGTCGCCCATAGCATTTGAGATGTCTCCATCTCACTTGTGTAAAGCGGGCGGCAGTGTCAACACTGCTGTCCTTTGGGACAGCGTGGAATCTGCGCTGTAGCACATGCGTAGGACCTTCTTCGTGGACAAATTTGATGCTCCTTCACAAATAGGGTTACCCTCGACAGCTAGTCCATCTTCTTGTCCATCTACTTACTGATGAGGGAAGGTACTGTTCCTTATCTTTGTTCCACGGCTTCGCGTAGCAACTAGCAAATTTCTTGTTGTTTTCCAGTTATTTATCCGCTATAAATTTACTAAGTCTGTTTATTTTGGGGTTTGCAGACCTTTCAATTTTGATTGGGACATGAGTAATTGCAACTACTTGATGGAAGCATGAATTGCGATCTCTCTCCGACCATAACATCGCTACCATCACGGAGTTAATATCAACTCATGAGGATCGAACCCATCATTTATAGCGTACTTATCATTAGCAAATATATAGTGCATTCAGATAAAGAGAGATGTAATCGTAAACCTTCTGAGACTTGAATTATGGGAGCCATGTCTATCCATTAAAAAGCAAATAGTCCATCCACAGTGCATGTGTTTTCCAGATATCATCATCCTTTGCTTCTATGGGATGTTGCACTCATAATTTGTAAATTAAGTCATAAACAGTCTGCTACCAGGGAAAGGAAGAAAGAGAAATTAGGAATCTACTTAATAAAAAAAGAAAAATTGACGGCCCCGAGTAAAAGAAAAGCTTGTCCTTGTTCAATTTATTAATACAATTAGTCTCTCTAATCCTGAAGCATTTGACCTCATAAGAAAAGTTTAAATCCTGCAAAAAAAAAAAGCTATATTAAATAAACGAATGCGGGATAACGTTATGCGCATGGTTTAACATCTTAAATCCAAGGCTAATTCCGGCATCATACAGAAAATGGATCGCGTACCGCAACCTCTAATCACGTCCCGCACGGAGCCAGGAGACACTTGCTCCAGCCAATGCTTCCCGTTTCTTCTGGCTGATGCACGGCATCAAGAGGAGGAAGCGATGCACACGTCACCCATGGCTTCGGGAAGCAACCCGGGATTGAACAGCCGATCCCCAAAAAGATGGAGCCGGTCACATCAGCGCGGCGGTGGTGGATTCCTAATCGACGACGAATGGCCCCTGTAGCAGGGACCGACCAGGACACGTGGCGTCAGCGCAGGTTCTGGGCGGACGAAGCTGAGCTGTACCAAACATAAAATTGGCGTGGGGCGGATCTTATTAATCGACTCCACTCCCTTGAGAGAGAAAACAGTCGAATAATTATAACAACAATAATGAATAATATTAAAGAGAGAAAACACAAGGTATTCATTTACCAACCACCGGATATTTCCGGTCATCTCTCTCTTCCTCGCGCTGTATATATTGCCGGGAGCGTTTGGCTCTCCCCGCTCACTACATTATTGAGGCGGAAGAGCTCGTCGGTGGTGAGGGTTTTTGAGGGAAGGAGGAAGAATGCCGATCACTCAGATAGCCATCGGGACTACGGCCGAGGCAACTCACCCGACTGCACTCAAGGCCGCGCTCGCCGAGTTCATATGCACCTTCATCTTCGTCTTCGCCGGCCAAGGCTCCGGCATGGCCTACAGTGCGATCTCCTTCTTTGTCTACTTCTTTCTCTATCTTGTCTTTCGTTGGACGCCTCAGCTTTTCGTGGTCTTCTTGGATGCTAACGTTCGGTCGCCTGCGTACAGGCAAGTTGACGAGCGGCGGGGCTGCGACGCCCGAGGGGCTGATCGCGGCGGCGCTGGCGCACGGCTTCGCCCTGTTTGTGGCGGTGTCCGTGGGAGCTAACATCTCGGGTGGGCACGTGAACCCGGCGGTGACCTTCGGCGCCTTCGTGGGCGGCAACATCACGCTGCTACGAGGCATCCTCTACTGGATCGCCCAGCTGCTGGGCTCCACCGTGGCCTGCCTCCTGCTCCGCTTCTCCACCGGCGGGCTCGAGACCGGCACCTTCGGGCTGTCCGGGGTGAGCGTGTGGGAGGCGCTCGTGCTGGAGATCGTCATGACCTTCGGCCTCGTGTACACCGTCTACGCCACCGCCGTGGACCCCAAGAAGGGCAGTCTGGGCACCATCGCCCCCATCGCCATCGGCTTCATCGTCGGCGCCAATATCCTCGTGGGCGGGCCCTTCGACGGCGCCTCCATGAACCCCGCCGTGTCCTTCGGCCCGGCACTCGTCAGCTGGTCGTGGACCCACCAGTGGGTGTACTGGCTCGGCCCACTCATCGGCGGCGCTCTTGCCGGTCTCGTCTACGAGATCTTCTTCATCAGCCACTCCCACGAGCAGCTCCCCACCGCCGATTACTGAGGTGGCGTTCCGGGCCCTGCACGTCATGGTCGTCTCCTCGTCGTTCCAAAAAGTCCTTGCTCTTTGCTTTCATCAACCTGTTGTTTATCCTTAATTTCCGCTCCACTTCGTTTGAGTCCGTGATCCAAGATGGTGTGCTCTTTCGTGTAAAATCCTGAGAGCTACATCGGATTTCTCTGTAATCCGATTTCCTTTCGATTGGAGTGTCCAACTCTAAGCATCCAAATATCGTGCCTCCTTGCACGGACGGACTTGACGTAGAAGAATTAGTCTCGCATAAAGAAAATAAAGTAATACGATCAATAAAAGTTTAGTTTGATGAATTCACATAACATATCGTTCACTCATAAAGTTTAGTTGTACCAAAAGAAGCGTCAAAACTTAGCCTTGCAGTCTGTGCATGCATGCCAGAGTGGGGGGGGGGGGGGGGGGGTGGGGGGGCGGTTTGAGCAATACGAGTCTCTTGTCCACGATAAAAAAGATGACTGATGCCACATTCAAAGCACATCTGAAAACCAAGTGTTGGCGCACTTATCATCACATATTATCATCTTGGAGACGACAGCAGTAGAGCCAAAATAGAATACATATGTTTAGGAACAGTGTGATTGTATTAGGAGCTGGCACCAGGCCAATCACACAACTCTTTGTCTAATCACATTGCTGTTAGCATGTCTACAATATATATACATATCGTGTAGTGTTTGTGCAGGTTTATTCCCTCAACCACTTCGGTGCTGCCGTAAGACTAACACTTAAGTTTCTGTATGTGCTCTCGTTCAAAGTTTTATTTAATGTCAGGCCGGACGGAACCGGTCCGGACACGCCCGCGAATCAACTCGTTCGCGATGTCATTGACATGATGACTTGTCGCCATGCGCTCGACCTCATCTTCCGCCTTGGAATAATCAAACAGTAGCTGTCTCTCGTTATCATTAGGTTTATGGAGTGACCATCGGGTTGGTGGACGACCGAGTGGCGGCAAAGCGGGGCGGCGAGCTTATCGAATATCCACCGACCGCCGGGCAACAAGTGGCCTCTCTTGAGAACCGAGTCGCTATCTTCTCCCCGTGGGCCTGTGAAGGGCAGGTCACTCGTCTCGTCTCTTCCTTTGCAGGGTAATGAAGCAGTATAGTGCAGCATGAGGTGGCTTACTGCTCTTTTCCTTCCCTGCTGCAGTCATGTAGCAGTATAGTACAAGTTCACGTGAATCCGTAGATATGACGCAGCTCTGCGGTGAGGAGGAACCGAGATATCATGGAGGGGAAGGGAAAGCTGGAACCACAAAGATAACTGGATTGATCGGTGGGTTTAAATGAATGCTTAGGTCAGTCTTAATTGCTCATCAAGACGAAACTTAATTGTAGCACTGTGATCCAAACATGAACGAAGTGTCCCCCTTTGGTTCCCGACCTCCGTGGGTATAATAAGGTTTGCCGTGATGCGTCGGAACCATTCTGCAATAGGAGGTGATGAGTTGGTCGGGTGAGCCCAATACAGAAACTACACACAACAGTAGTTGTAATCCACCATTCTGCTGCTGTGCCCAAAAGAGAGAGAGAGAGAGAGAGAGAGAGAGAGAGAGAGGCGATCGACGTAGCGATTTTATTGACTTAATTTTTTCTTTTTGGGTTGAAGATATACTGAATTAGTTTATTATTTGTAGAAGTAAAGAATATTAGCTTGATTTTCGAGAAAATTGATTCGTGCATTGTTAGGGGAAACAACTTTTTACCGTGACTGGCCCATCGCGCTGGATCCGTAAACCGGGTCGCCTTGACGGTTCGCCCGCCGATGGTCGCCGCGCTCGCCGAGTTTCTCCGAAGGCGGCCGCGCGCTTCCTGGTCCCTGGGGCAAGACTCGCAGCAAATGGCCTGGAGTTTCGCTCACCCTCCGACGCCAAGTCAAAGCCTGATGGGAGAGAGTGAGTGGTATGTAGAGAGAGAGAGATAGAGAGATCCTGTGTCCGGCTCGTCACGAGTTCCCCGAGTGAGTTGCGGGTGTCCGAGTCTACTCACCTCCTGAGTCCTTCCGTGTGGAGCAAGTGTCCAGAGAGGAGAAAGAGATCCAATCCTGCATCCGAGATCCATTCTTCACCACCCTCTCCCTCGGATCCCCGATCCCCTTGCCCAATCTTACCTCCTTAAATAGAAGTCGGACGGCAAGGGCGCCGCTTCTGCGATCGGTGGCGTGACGGGCGACCTCGCAGTGCTTCCGGTGCCGTGGTCAATCAACCGGGCGATGTAGTTGGGGCGATGCCGAGGAGAAGCGACGCGCGCCAAATCGCGTGTTAAGGGACGCAGGAGGGGCGATGACGCTATCCGAGTGTACGATCAAGACTCGATGTCTCGCCATACTTAATACCTATCACTACCCCCTCAAAAGGCCACTCCTCGCGCCAATTTGGAGGGTGTTGCTCGAGAACTCGTTGCCGCATCGAGATCTCGCGCGGTTCCACCGTGTCGCGGCCATAATTGGATCAACTTTGCAGAGTAGGGGTCGAGGAACCTCAAGACCCGTAAAGCCGCAGCCACCGAACCGCCGTCGATATAGTGCCGAAGCTACCGCCAAGGCCTAGAATGCCGGCGATCGAACGGCCGCCAAGATCATGTACTGCAGGGGGTCGAGGAACCTCAAGACCCGTAAAGTTATAGTCACCAACCGCTGCCCGATATAGTGCCGAGCCACCGCCAAGGCCTAGGATGCCGGCGATCGAGCGGCCGCCAAGATCATGTACTGCAGGGGTCGAGGAACCTCAAGACCCGTAGTTATAGTCACCAACCGCCGTCCGATATAGTGCCGAGCCACCGCCAAGGCCTAGGGCGCTGATCGAGCCGCCGCCAAGATTGCGCCGAATCCGCTGCTCGATAGAGGGGTCGAGGAGACGCCCGAGTTCCGCTTGCTGCCGACGCCCGTAATCGAGGTTGGGATTCGCGAGTGGCCACGAATCAGTGAGCAACGCCGAGGTAAGGGCCGCGATGTCGTCTTCGCACACCCGCCGTTGGGTACTAGGTCGAGGTCACGCACACGACGTGAAAAACACGGCAGCCGAACCGCTGCTCGGGAGGTGTGTGGCCGAGCCGCCGTGGCCTAAGAAACAGAGTAGCCGAACCGCTGCTCGATGAGGTGTGGCCGAGCTGCCGCCGTGGCTCGAAATTCAGAGAGCGAACCGCTGCTCGATGAGGTGTGGCCGAGCCGCCGCCAGTGGCCCGAAACCAGAGAGCGAACCGCTGCTCGATGAGGTGTGGCCGAGCCGCCGTGGCCTCGAAACAGAGAAGCCGAACCGCTGCTCGATGAAAGTGGAGGTCGAGGAGACGCCGATTCTCTTGCTGCCGACCGGAAGTCAGGGGTTAAGACGCGCAAGGTCCTCCCTGCTTACCGACCCGTCATTTTGGTGCAAGGGGTCGAGGTCACGCACACGACCTGAGAAAACATAATAGCCGAACCGTCGTTCGGGATGAAAAGGGGAGGTCGAGGAGACGCCCGATTTTTCTTGCCAAGCCGACGTCCGGAAGTCAGGGGTTAAGACGCGCAAGGTCCTCCTCGCCATCGACCCGTCATTTTGGTGCAAGGGTCGAGGTCACGCACACGACCGAGAAAACATAATAGCCAACCGCTGCTCGATGAAGGAAGGGGGTCGAGGAGACGCCGATTTTCTGCTGCCGACGTCCTAAGTCGGGTTAAGACGCCGCAAGGTCCTCCTCGCCATCGACCCGCCATTTTGGTGCAAGGGGTCGAGGTCACGACACGCACCGAGAAAACATAACAGCCGAACCGCTGCTCGATGAAGGAAGGGGGTCGAGGAGACGCCCGATCCCCGCTGCTGCCGCTGCCGGTAATCAAGGGCCTAACTTGCGCTGACCCGTAAGACCAATGGTCGAGCACCGCCGAGACCATGTACCGAACTGCCGCTCGGGGTAAGGGAAGGCGATGTTCAACTTCCTCCTTACCGACATGTCGCAAGGCAAAGGGGGCCGAGGTCACGCACACGAGGCGGCCTGTAATTCGGTCGAGCCGCCGCTGAGACCTAGAAGAACGTGGTCGCCAACCATCGCCGGAATGTGGCCGAGCCCGCCAAGGCCTAGAATACCGTAATCGCCGACCGCCGATGGGGCCGAGGCGCCGCCAAGGCCCAGAATACGCGTGGTCGAGCCGCCAAGACCTAGAAAGCCGACCGCCAATCGCCGGATGGGGGCCGAGGCGCCGCCAAGGCCCAAAATACCGTGGTCGAGCCGCCAAGACCTAGAAAGCCGACCGCCAATCGCCGGATGGGGGCCGAGGCGCCGCCAAGGCCTAAAACACTGCGTGGTCGAGCCGCTGCCAAGACCTAGAAAGCCGAGCCGCCGCGTGCCGCTTCAAAAATGGCTCGCGAGTGCGTTGCCGAATCGGTGATACCGCGCGCGGGAGAAGTTTACCGGGGGTGTACACGCCGCTCTTCATTAATATGACGCCGCGCTCGATCGCCTGGCGATGCTATTGGGCGGTGTCATGCCGCCGCCGCCGGAGGCGAAAGGTCGAGGCCCTCGCTTATAAATAGGAGCCTCGCGTCTCTCGCTACTTTATCGGAGTTTCCATCTCTTGTCCTCGCCGCCGCCCCTCCTTCAAGTTTTCTCCATAGGCTCCTGGTTTTACCTTCTTTCACCGATCTCTTCCAAAGATAGGTTAGTGTGCGATGGGTCTTCCTTCCACTTCCTCTTCCTCTCGCTTCTTCCTCCTCCTCTCCGCTGGGCCATAACTCGCGCCGCCGCTCTCCTTCATCTCCCGCTCCAACCCTTCTTCTCGATGCGGAAGCGCGGCATGCTAGAGGCCTTAATGTGGCCGCATGACCAAGACTCTATCTTGATGCTCAGATGGTGGGATACTCCGGCGCCACGCATCCCGAGGAGTTCAATCTCTCCGGCCACTGGCGACGGGCTTTTGACTCAGCCTCCAAGGGCTTTGCCTCGACCGCCGATGCCCTAGAGGCCGGCTCGCGCCTTCCCCGCACTCCAATCATCGTGTCTCGTGATCTCCCTCGTGGCGATTTCGCCTTCCCAGACATTCTCCCAACTCCCGGCGGTATTTGGTGGCTTTCCGGGGAATGCCATTACGCCAATATCGCCCGACCCGCAACCTCTTCCTCTCGCCGCTTCAAGGGGTCGGCTACTCGCCGCATCACCGTGGTTTCGTTAGAGGCGCCCCACCAACACAAAGGGTGGAAGAGGCGCTTTTTGTCCAAAGCAAGAGGATCGGGTTTGGGGTTCGTGGTCGCCAAGGACCATCGATAACATCGCCTGCCGAAAGTCGAGGAGCGCCACTGAGGCAATACCGAGGTAATCCTCCTTCCTTCAAGCCATCCAAACATGCTCGAGCAGTTGGTCGTGGAGGCCGACTAAGTCCGCGCTTCGGGTAGGCCGTTGTTTCGCTTCTTTCTTTGTATTGTCCATACTTCATCTTCGACATATCTATTGTTCTTTGCGGGGATGGTGAACTGCGGTCCTTCCACGACTCGGGTGCTCAGGGGACCATCTCGCGCTCCGGCGGTCTCAGCGGGCGGGGTGGCTCCCGCGTCGCCGAAGAGGCGCCAGAAGAAGAGGCGAGGTCCAAGGGCGTGGTGGACTGGAGGCGCCGGTAGCTGTGCCGACCGTGGCGTCGGCGGCCGGAACCAGCCCTTCTGCGAGAGCTGGTCCCGGCCAAAGGCGGCCGAGCGGCCAGGAACCAGCCCTTACGCCGAGAGGCTGGTCCCGGCCAAGGCGGCCGGGAAGGGCCAGCGTCCTCCGCCATGCAGGACTGTGTCTTGGTCACGTCGGGGAAGGATGAGCCGTTCCTTTCCCGAATGATGGGGAGGTCCTTCGCCGGGCCGAGTGACCCTCTCGTGGCCGGTGGCATGGTGCATCTCGGGGACAAGGTGTGGGTCGGGGGAGAGCCCTCGGCCCGCTACCTCCGGGGGGCGCTCCATCCCGACATGGCTCGGGATCTATACACGCTCCCCACGGAAGCGCTGTTTGCCAAGTCTGCCAAGTCGGTGTTGTGGGTAAGCACCGTTTTGTGCGTATCCTCTTGGCTAAGCTCTGTTTGTCACTTTCAACTTTCTTCTTTCTTGTGCAGAACCTCCACTACACCACGGCCCTCCTCGACCGGGTGCATGACTCTGGTCGCCTGGTTCATGGCACAGGCGGCGCAACAGGTTGCGCCGCCCGGCTCGAGAAGCCAGCGGAGTCGGGCCAGGCGATTCTTCTTGCCGGCAGCGGCGGACATGGGCGCGGAAGTTACGCGTCTGACCGCCGAGCTCGAGGCTGCCTCGGCCACCGAGGCGGGGCTGCAGAAGCACCTCCGGATGTTGAAGCTGGAGAACCGCCTCCGGATGGAGGAGGCCTCGGGATTGGCCGCCAAGCTGACCTCGAGGGAAGCCGAGCTGGCGCGGGGAAGCCCTTGCGGCGGAAGAGTCGGCGAGAAGGGCCGGAGGCGGTCGACGCCTATAAGAAGTCGGAGGGCTTCCTCCTCGGCCTGGACCGGACGGGCCGTGTATCGTATGAGTATGGGTACAAAGTTGCCCTGGCCCGGTTCCGAGCATGTCCTCCAGGCTCGACGGTCGAGGAGAATCCCTTCGTCTCATGCCCCGAAGATCAGGGGGTCGACATGCCTGGCGAGGTTCCCTTCGACGACAGCCTTCCCGACGCTGCGGCCTGAAGACCTCTTTACTTATTTTTGGAGGGCTTTCCCTTGCTTTTTGTGATACTTCTTCCCCACTAGGGGCCCATTTTGTAATCCAAAACTCTTTGATAATATAAACTTGCTTTCTCAATACAATCTCCAGCTTCTTTCTAATGGCACGAGTGCGGTATTGACTTACTTCCGTTTTGTCCTTAGACAAAATATTTCTTAAGGTTGTGGACGTTCCAAGTCCTCGGGAACTGCTGCCCAGTCATAGTCGCGAGCCGGAATGTTCCCGGTCGGACTACTTGGATTACTCGGTAGGGCATTCCCACTTTGGTGCAAGCTTGCCTTGCGTGGCGGGGTCGCTCATACGCCTTGCGTAGGACTAAGTCGCCCATGCCGAGGGTCGGCGCACCCTCTTGTTGTAACTCCTGGCCACGCATACATTTATGCGCCAGTATTTTTACGTGTGCGTTAGCCCTGCGCTCTTCTAGCAGGTCTAGGCCAGCCCGAACTCCCTGGGCCGAGGTGGACTCCTCGTAGTTCTCCACTCGGAATGTTGGGATGACCAACTCGGCTGGTAGGACTGCTTCCACGCCGAATGCAAGGCTGAGGGGACTCACCGGCCGTCTTGAGTAGTCCGCGAGACCATAGGATGTTCGGAGCTCGTCGACCCAGGCTCGTCGGGCTTCGAGTCCTTTCCTAAGTCCATCCGGTATAGATCGGTTGGTTACCTCGGCGAGCCCGTTGGTGCAGGGTGGGCCACCGAGCTAAACCTCGGTGGATGTGATAAGTTCTTGTGAACTCCGAAAACCGAGTCTTTGGCGGCCCGGGTTCGTTATCGGTGATGATAACGTTGGGCAGACCGAATCGGGTCACGATGTTCTTCCATACGAACTGCTCGACCCGTTCGGCTGTAATGGTTGCCAAGGGCTCGGCTTCCACCCACTTGGTGAAATAGTCTATCCCCACGATGATGTGCCTCCGCTGGCCGGACGCCGGGGGGAATGGCCCCAAAAGGTCCATCCCCCATTGAGCGAAGGGCCAGGCGCAATCCATGGAGCGGCGGGACCGCGAGGAGGCTGCGCGGCGCGGGCTGGCGGCAAGTGTCGCACCGCCGCCTTGGCGTCTCGGTGCGGCGTAGGCGATGTAGCCACAGCGCGATATTTTGAAGGCGAGTTCGGCCGCCATATGCTCCCCACAAATCCCGCCGTGGACCTCGGCGAGAATCACTTCCGCCTCGCCGGGATCTAAGCATCGTAGTAGGGGTGGGAAAATGACCTTTGTAGAGTCGGTCGCGATTTCGCAATACCACGCTTTGAGTTGAGCCGCCGTGCCTTGACCTCATCCGCTGGCAGGATCCCCTCGCGTTTGTACCTGAGTACTTCCTGAATCCATGTTGGTGGGGTGGTCGGGACTCCGGGATCCCCGATCTCCATGATGGCGACCGATCGGTGTGTCAGCTCTTCAACCTCGGGGTGCTCCTCTGGGTCGGCTCCGAGGCCAACTCAGCTGATGCGCGCTCGTTGGGACACAGGCACCTGGGCCAGTGAAGCGTGGAAAGTTAGAGGTCTGGGCTTTTCCCTCGGTTGGGTATCGGGACATGGGTGAGGCGCGCGACCGATACTCTCCACCAACTTGCTCCGCGACAAGTTGGGAATCCGTGAGAATGTGGAGCTCCTAGTTGCATCTCGGCCGCCAAGCGGAGGCACGCCAGATGCCTCGTATTCGGCCTCATTGTTTGTGGCCGCAAAACCGAAGCGGAGGGAACGCTCGAAAGAGTGTCCGTCGGGGTCCTCCAGAATGAGTCCGGCGCCGGCTCCCCTGGAGGTGGATGACCCGTCCACGTGCAGCATCCAGTCTCGGTGGATCTGCTCTACGCTTTCAGCTTCCGGTGGTGTCAACTCCGAGATAAAGTCGGCCAAAGCCTAGGCCTTGATGGCTGTTCTCGGCTTGTATGCGGTCGAACTCGGATAGCTCCACCGACCACTTTAGGAGCGCCACGCTCGTCAAACTTAGAAAGAACTTGACGCGGGGTTGGTCGTCGATACCTCGATCGTATGGGCTTGGAAGTAGGGGCGTAGCTTCCGAGCCGCTAGGATGAGTGCCAATGCCGCCTTTCAATGGGAGGATAAGCGCTGCTCGGCCCGCAGCACGTGGCTGGTGTAGTAATCCGGGTGCTGCCCCTCGGGGGCTTCTTGCACAAGCACCGAGCCCACTGCATGCTGTCATGCCGCCAGGTAGAGGGTAGGCTGCCCCGGCGCCGCCACCGAGGTAAGTCGGGTAGCTCGGACAAGTCTTGCCGCTGCAAAGGCTTCCTCGCACTCTGCCGTCCATAGGAAGTTCTTCGGGTCTTTGCGGACTCGGATGAAAGGAAGGCACTTATCCCCCGACCGTGGTAGAAACCGGGACGGAGCCGCCATCCTTACGTTAAGGCATTGCAGCTCCTTAAGCGTGCTCGGAGATCTCATGTTGGTGAGCTCGGATCTTCTCGGGGTTCGCATCAATTCCTCTCTCATGTTTGATGAACCCGAGGAACTTGCCCGATGTCACGCCAAAGACACACTTGGCCGGATTAAGGCGCATCCCATACCTTCTCAGTGTGGCGAAGGTTTCCCGCAGGTCGTCGAGGTGTGCAGCCCCTGTTCGGCTTTTCACGATCATATCGTCAACGTAGACCTCCATGTTTCGCCCTATTTGTCGGGCGAATACCTTGTTCACCATTCTTTGGTAGGTGGCGCCTGCGTTCTTTAACCCGAAGGGCATAACTTTGTAGAAGTAGGCTCCTTGGGGTGTGTGGAAGGCTGTATGTTGCCGATCCTCGGGGGCCATCCGGATCTGGTTGTAACCGGAGTAGGCGTCCATGAAGGAGAAGCGAGCGTACCCAGCGGTTGAGTCGACCAGTTGGTCGATCCTAGGTAGGGGGAAGCAATCCTTCGGGCAAGCTCGATTCAGATCGGTGTAGTCAACACACATCCTCCAGCTTCCATTAGGCTTTTTGAGGACTACATTGGACAGCCACTGGGGGTACCGGACCTCCTCAATGAAGTCAGACGCCAAGAGTCTATCAACTTCTTTCTGCACAGCTTGCTGGCGCTCGAGGGACTGAGGCCGAGGTCTCTGTCTCACCGAGCGAGCGGTCGGGGAAATGTGTAGATGGTGCTGGGCGACTTCGGAGTCGATTCCCGGGAGGTCGGCGGCCGACCAGGCGTTGCGCTTTCTGGAGGAGGCGATGAGTTGTGCCGCTCTCGATCTCTCGAGTCGAGCCAATCCCGGTATCGATCGGGACGGTCATCTTGTAGCGGAATATTAACCGCCGGAGTTGTTGGCTCGGGATGCTCGGTCGGGCGCTGCGTCCCGCGTGGGTCTTCGAGGGGCGGCTCCGGCCTTTTCCTCTTGCCCAGGGAGGTCGCCGTCAAGTAGCACCTTCTGGACTCGAGGATCTCCCGCACCTCCCGACTCCGGTCTTTGGTGGGAACTTCAGCGTCGGTGGTATGTAAACGAAGCGGCCCTTAGCCCGTTGAGGTGGGTCGACCCGGGATGGCGTTGTATCTTTGTAGGAGGTCGACCACCGGAAAAAGTAACCAGCAGCGTCTTGGCCTTGAGAATCGCCGAGGGTCAATGGTAGGGTTACTGACACCCCGCGGCGAGATTAGTCGCCAATGAAGCCTGTGGCGCCGAGTGTAAAGGCTTCGGGGCTTCCTTCGGCAGCCCCAACTTCAGAAAGGCCTCGAAGTAGAGGATGTCGGCCGAGCTGCCAGTGTCGACCATAATACGTCGGACCTGAGCGTTGGCAATTCGGGCCGACACCACCAGCGCATCGTCGTGCTCTGTTGCTCCCATATCCCCTGAGGGGAAGGTGATCTCCGGCTCGGAGGAGGTGATATTCCCGGTCGCATACGGCTCGGGCGTAAGCCCTTCGACCCGGCGCTATGTCCTCGAGTCCCCGGTGATTACGTCGATGTGTTGCTCGGCCGGGCCTCGAAGCGCGGGGATGATGCCGCGGTGTCTTGAAGGTATTGATCGAGGTGACCTCTTCGGATCGGCTATTCAATTTGCCGCTTGACTCGTAGCATTGCTCCGTGTCGTGTCCATTTGCCGATGGAAGCGGCAATACCAAGTGCTATCGGCCGGTATCGCCGGCCCTTCATGCAGGCGGCGGCACAGGAGCATTGCTCCTTTATTTGGAGGAATATTTGCGTCGAGACGCCTTCAAGGGGGGAGGTGGCGGCTCGGCCGCGTATGGGTCGGGGCGGCCCATGCGGTGCCCTTGGTGTGGGGACTCCCGCCTGGTTGTCGGTCCCGATCGGGATGGATTAGGAGGCCCCCTTGGTCGTTCTTCCTTCCTTCCCGACATCCAGGATTCGGCCGCCACGTATTGACTCGCCCGCTGGAACATCTCCGCGATGGACATGGGGGGTCGTTCCACCAAGGACCAGGAGCATCTCGCCGGTCGGAGTCCCATCATAAATCCCAGCACCAATAATGATGGGTGAGCATCCAACAACTCCCTTACCTCGGTGGTGAACCTTCGCACGAAGTGGGAGAGGGTTCGTCCTCCTTTGCTTCAACCCGGGAGGCGACGGAAGGCTTTGGTCGGCGCAAGCGCCAAAAAGCGTGGCTCGAAGTCCTTGGCGAGCTGTTCAAAGGATGTCACCGACCGCTTTTTAAGGTCTTGTACCGTATGCAGGCGGTTCCTTTCAACGTGGTGAGAGCGCCCGCACATCAAGGCGTCAGAAGTTCCATAGAGGGCCATTTGAGCCGGAAGGCGGCGGCGTGATCGGGTGGATCGCGACTCCATCATAAGGTCGATGGAGGCGGAAGTTCAAGGGGTGGGTATTCCCGTGCTATATCGCTGACGAGGGACTCCCAGTGGGACACTTCCCTCTGTTCCTCTTTGGACTTGCGGGCGTCCCTTTGCACCTCCTCCAAACGCTGTGCGATGGACCGGATCTGGGCCCGAAATAGATCCGTCGAGTCTGAAGACACCGCCTCGAGTTCGGGCGGGGCGTCACAGTTTTCAAGAGCCCGGGTTCCGTCCTGAACGCGGTGGGAGGCTGGAGAAGATGGTACTGGCGGTATCGCCTCATGATGCCGGGAAAGAGGTTCCGGCCTTTGGAGGTTCGGCTCTGCCGCCTCCTGGAGTAGGCGGGGAGGGCGGCACAGGCGATGCGAGTCGGACACTGTTGGGAAAGGTCTGAAAAGCCTCCACCGTGACGGTGGGAAGCCAGTGGAACCCGACTCGGCGGAGTAAAGCCAGCGTCGCTAAAGATATTCCAATAGCGATCTATAGTTGCGGCGGGATCGTCCCTCGGGGTTCGGAGGTCCGCGGGACCTCGCCAGTGCGGCCGGAAAGCGACCTTTCGTCCATGAGTCGTTAAGAGGCGGAGCGGTGGTCCTTCGACCGAGAGGCCCTCCTTCTAGCGCCAATCTGTTAGAAACAACTTTTACCGTGACCGGGGCCCCTTGCGCGGGATCGAGCAGAAGTCGTCTCGATGCAGTTCGGGCCGTCGATGGCTCTGCTCGCGCCCGTCGAGCTCTCGAAGCGGCGCGCTCCTCGGTCCTCGAGGCAAGACCTGCAGCAAAGGCGGGTCGGAGCTCGCCAAACCCCTCCGACGCCCAAGTCAAAGTCGGATGGGAGTGAGTGAGTGTTATGTAGAGAGAGAGATAGAGAGAGATCCTTTGTGTCTTTGGCACGTGGAGTTCCCCTGAGTGAGTTGCGGGGTGTCCGAGTCTACTCACCTCTCGGAGTCCTTCCGTGTGTGGAGCAAGTGTCCAGAGGAGAAAGAGATCCAATCCCAGATCCGAGATCCAGTCCTTCAGCTCAGCCCTCTCCCTCGGATCCCCCCCGGATCCCCTTGCCCAATCTTACCTGTTCGGCTTAAATAGGTCGGACGAAGGGCCTGCTTCCGACTGTCTGCAGGTGGCGTACGGGCCTGACCTCGCAGGTCGGTGCCGTGGTCAACTGGGCGGGTAGTTGGGGCGATGCTGAGGAGAAGCGACGTCGGGCGGTCAAATCGCGGGTGTTAAGGGACGCAGGAGGGGCGATGACGTCATCCGAGTGTACGACCGAAGACCTGATGTCTCGTCATACTTAATACCCCTATCATGCATGAATAAATTTTTTTTATAAAATAAAATAATATTCAAAATTTATATATTTATAATTATCGAATCCAACTTTACCATGAATAATTTTTTAGTTCTCACTCTCAACATCATGAAACCTTCAAACAAAACTATAGTTATTTTGTTAACACAAATGATAAAGTTTGAAGAAAGCTTACAATAATATATTCAATCAATATTAATAATTATAATAATTTATGCCATGCATGAGTCTTGTATGACACATGCATAGTCAGAATAAATAATTTATAACTAACATGTATTAATCATATAACAATGCCATAAAGAATGATAGAGTTCAAGGAAAGCTTATAATTGTATGTCAAATCAATATTAATAATTATAATGATTTATGTTATGTATGAGCAGAGTATCAATGAAAAAGATTAATAGACGAATGAGTATAACTTGTAAGACACATGTATAATAATAATAATAATAATAATAATAATAATAATAATAATTTATAATTAACATGTATTAATCGTATGTTGATGCCATAAAGAAGAACTATCATACCAATTATGCATAATGCATACTTATTCAAATATTTACTCTAATTGAATAGCATAAAATAACAATATTTTAATAAAAAAAAAATACAGCATACTTAATACATATCACAAAACAATAACAAGAATCCTCATCCCATGGACCACATCCTTTGTAGAGTTAAATGCAATCCCACCTATTTACCATCAAAGGATACATTTCTCTTAAAAAATGATAGTACATCATCGATATTCACATAATATCTATGAAAAATAATATATTTTAGTAAAAATATTCTTTATAATTCTCTTTCTAAGGCTACTAGTGAGTAGAGCTTATACTATCATATTACCTCTACCCGTAGAATATGAAAATAGACTATAAACTTATGGTAAGCAAACTATCAAGAACCTAATTTAAAATTAAAATTATATAATAAATATGTAATGCTCAATCATACATGTCCCATGTCAACACTATACTATTACACATCTTTATGGAGAATCAAATCATAGTTGTTAGGGGAAACAACTTTTTACCGTGACCCCGGGGCGCACGGCGCGGAATCCGGAAACCGGGGGGTCGTCTCGGTACGGTTCGAGCCCGTCGATGGCTCCTGCTCACGCCTGTCGACCGCTCCGAAAGGCGGCTGCGCGCTCCTCGGACGCCGGGAACGAGACCTGCAGCAGGGCGGGTCGGATGCTCCGCCCGACCCCTCCGACGCCCAAGTCAGTACTGGCCCGTCGGCCGGAGTTCCCCAGTGAGAATTGCGGGGGGTTCGAGTCTACTCACCTCTCGGAGTGTTCGTGGAAAGAAAGAATCCTGACCAGAGAGTCTAGCCCAGAGAGTCCAGCCTCTCTAGAGAGTCCACCCTCCTGCCTGTCTTACCTATTCGGCTTAAATAGGTCGGACGGAGGGCATGCTTCCGGCTGTCTGCAGGTGGCGTACGGGCCTGACCACGCAGGCCGGTGCCGTGGTCAACTTGGCGGGTAGTTGGGGTGATGCTGAGGAGAAGCGACGTCGGGCGATCAAATCGTGGGTGTAATGGAGCGCGCGGGAGGCGATGGCGTCATCGGGTGTCGGCCAGAAGACCAGGTGTCTCGTCATACTTAATACCCCTAACACTACCCCCCCTCAAAAAGCCACTCCTGCGGGACAATTTGGAGGGTTGGGGGATGTTGCTCGGAAAAACCTGGTTGCCGACTGAAATCTCGGGCGGAGGTTCTGCCGTATCGTGTCATAATTGACTGCATCCCTGTGCCGGATACGGGGTCGAGGCGCCGCTCAAGACCCGGAAAACCGATGATCGAGGAAGCTCGAGATCCTGTAACCAAACCGCCGTTCGGGATAAAGGGGGTCGAGGAGCCTCAAGACCCGAAAAACCATAGTCACCGAACCGTCGTTCGGGATATAAGGCCGAGCGATCGCTCAAGGCCTGGGAAGCCGATGGTCGAGCCGTCGCTCAAGACCATGTAACCGAACCGCCGTTCGGGATAAAGGGGTCAAGGAGACGCCCGATTTCCGTCGCCGCGACGCCCGTGTCGGGCGAGACTGCGCTGACCCGTAAAACCAATGGTGAGCCGCTCGAGACCATGTACCAGCCGTTCGGGGTAAAGCGGCGGACGTCAACTCCCATTCGACCGTCGTTTTGGACTAAGGGTCGAGGTCACGCACACGACATTGAGAACCAGGATGACCGAACCGCCGTTCGGGATATGGGGCCGAGCCGCCGCTCGAGGCCCAGAATACCAGTGGTCGAGCTGCCGCTCAAGACCTAGAGAACCAGAATAACCGAACCGCCGTTCGGGATAAAAGGGTCGAGAGCGCCGATTCCCGTTGCCAATCCGGCGTCCGTGTCGAATCGTGAGACCTGCCGGACCCGTAAAACCAATGGTGCCGCGCTCGAGACCATGTGCCGAGCAATGCCGTTCGAGGTAAGAGCGGCGGCGTCGGTCCCATTCGACCCGTCGTTTGGTACTAAGTCGAGTCACGCACACGACATTGAGAACGGGATGACCAGAACCGCCGTTGGGATATGAAGCGAGCCAGCGCTCGAGGCCGAATACGATGGTCGAGCCGCCACTCAAGACCTAGAAGACCCGATGTCGCGAACCGCCGTTCGGGATATGGGGCCAGCCGCTCAAGGCCCCGAATACCGATGGTCGAGCCGCTCAAGACCTAGAAGACCGATGTCGCGAACGCGTTCGGGATATGGGGCCGAGCCGCTCAAGGCCCAGAATACCAGTGGTCGAGCCGCCGCTCAAGACCTAGAAAACCGAACCGTCGCCGTGTCGCTTCGAAAAACGGCTCGCGATAGTGCGTTCTTTGGAATCGAGCGAGCGCGCGTCTTTGGGTAAGTTTCTTACAGGGGGTGGACACGTCACCTCTTCATTAATATGGCCGGCGCCTTGCCGATGTGATGCTATTGGGCGGTGTGGCGGTGTCATCTTTGTCGCCTCGGGAGGCGAAGGTCGAGGCCCCCCTTTCTATAAATAGTGAGCTCCGCGACACTCTATCACTTTATCAGCGGAGTTTTCATCTCTTGTCCTGCCGTCGTCTTCCTTCAAGTTTTCTCCCTAGGCTCCGGTGCCTTTTAACTTCTTCCAGCCGATTTCTTCCATTATAGGTTAGTGCGCGATGGGTCTTCCTTCCACTTCCTCTTCCTCTTCCTCTGCTTCTTCCTCCTCCTCCCCATCAGTCACAACCCGCGTCGCCGCTCTCCCTTCATCTCTTCTTTCCAGCCCTTCCTCAGATGCGGAGGCGGCGCGTGCGTTAGAGGCCATAATGTGGCCGCACGACCAAGACTCCACATTGGACAAGCGCATGGTGGGGATTCTCCGGCGGCGCTACGGCGTCCCGGAGGAGTACAACCTCCTGGCCCCTGAAGCGGGACAGCGGGCTTTCGACCCGGTTCCCAAGGGCTTTGCCCTGACCGCCGATGCCCTAGAGTCCGGCCTACGCCTTCCCCTGCATCCAATCATTGTATCCTGCATCTCCCTGTGGCGTATTTCGCCTTCACAGATAACTCCCAACTCTTGGCGGTATCTGGTGGCTTTCCTGGGGGAATGCCACTACGCCAACATCGCCCGACCATAACCTCTTCCTCTCTCGCTTTCGCCTCTTCAAGGGTGGGGTTACTTCAGCCGCACGACCAGGGTTCCGGTTAGCGCCCCCACCAATAACAAAGGGTGGAAGAGGCGTTTCTTTTTTGCCCAGTGTCAAAAGGACTGGGGATTTGGGGTACGGTGGGCGTCTAGAACCATCGATAACACCTTGCGATCTCGGGCGGTTGAGGGTTATCCTCCCTTCCTCCCAAGCCCTCCGCAACATGGCGGAGAAGTGGCTTGTGGAGGCCGGGCTAAGACCGTGCTCATGGGGTAGGCCGTTATTGTCTCGCCTCTTTTAGGCTTGCTGTCGTATTCTAGCTTCTAACACATTTGTTGTTCTGCGAGATGGTGAACTGCGGTCCTTCCACGACTCGGGTGCTCAGGGGACCGTCTCTCGCGCTCTCGGCGGTCTCAGCGGCGGGGTGGCTCCGCGCACCACCGAGGAGGCGTCCCAAGAAAGGGCCAAGGCCAAGGGCGTGGTGGACACAGAGGCGCCGATGTTTGTGCCGGCGGGCGACCGAGCAGGCGCCTCCACCCTGCCGAGAGTCTTGGTCCCGGCCGAGGGCGGCCGGGAAGGGCCAGCGTCCTCCATCCATGAAGGACTGTCTTGGGTCACGTCGGGAAGGATCGGTAGTTCCTTTCCCGAATGATGGGAGGTCCCGCCGGGGCTGGCGACCCTCTCGTGGCCCGGTGGCATGAGTGCATCCCGGGGACAAGGTGTGGGTCGGGAGAGCCCTCGGCCAGCTACCTCGGGCGCTCCATCCGACGTCGCTCGGGACCTATACACACTCCTCGGAAGTGCTCATCGCCAAGTCCGCCAAGTCGGTGTTGTGGGTAAGCACCGTCTTGCGTGTATCTTCTTAGTTGAGCACTGTTCATTACTTTCAGCCTTCTTTCTCTTTGTGCAGAACCTCCACTACCCCACGGCCCTCATCGACGGGGTCCACGACTCGGGTCGATTGGTGCCCGGTCTGGGGGAGCGCAACTTGGAGTTGCGCCGCCAGCTTGAGGAGGCCCGAGCGGGGTCGGGACCCGAGGCGGTTGCTGCTGCCGAGCAACAGGCGCGGCATGATGGGCGCGAAGTCGCGCGCGTCGACCACCGAGCTCGAGGCCGCCTCGGCGACGAGGCCGGACTGCGAAGCATCTCGGACGGAGGTTGGAGAACCGTCTCCGGATGAAAGAGGCTTCGAGTTGGCGCCAAGCGACCTCGAGGAGGCCGAGAAGGCCGCCAGGAAGCCCTTGCCGCAGCGGAAGGCAGTCGGCCGGAAAGGGACCGGGAGGCAGTCGATGCGTACAAGAAGTCGGAGGGCTTCCTCCTCGGACTGGACCGGACGGGCCGGGTATCGTACGAGTATGGGTACAAGGTTGCCCTGGCCCGGTTCCGAGCATGCCCTCCAGGCTCGGCGGTCGAGGAGGATCCCTTCATCTCATGCCCCGAGGATCAGGGGGTCGACATGCCCGGCGAGGTTCCCTTCGACGACAGCCTTCCCGAGGCCGCGGCTTGAAGACTTCTTTTCTTCTTTTTGGAGGGTCTTCCCTTGCTTTTGTAATACTTCTTTCCCCTCTAGGGGCCCATTTTGTAATCCAAACCTTTTTGTAATACATTTTTGCCTTCTTAATACAATCTCCGACTTCTTTCCAATAGCCTGAGTCTGATATTGATTTACTTCCGTTTGTCCTCAAACAAAATATTTCTTAAGGTTACGGGCGTTCCAAGTTCTCAAAGGCTTGCCAGTCATAGTCGCGGCCGGAACATTCCCGGTCGGACTACTTTGATTACTCGGTAGGGACCTTCCCACTTAGGTGCAAGCTTGCCTCAGTGGCGGGGTCGCTTACTTCCGCCTTGCGTGAGACTAAGTCTCCCATCCAGAAATTCGGCGCACCTTCTTGTTGTAACTCCACGGCAACACTCTGTTGTCGCCGGCATCTTTACGTCTTGGCGTTGGCCTGCGTTCTTCTAGCGGTCTAGGCAGCCCGAACTCCACTGGGCGGTGGATTCCTCATAGTTCTCCACCGGAATGTGGGAATGACCAACTCGGTGGCGGGGCGCTTCCACGCGAATGCGGTTGGGGACTCGCGGCCGTCTTGAGTAGTCGCGAGACCATAGGATGTTCGGGAGCTCGTCGACCGAGCTCGATCGGGCTTCGAAGTCCTTTCTAAGTCCATCGGGATAGATCGGTTGGTCACCTCAGCGAGCCCGTTGATGCAGGGGTGGGCCACCGAGCTAAACCTCAAGCTGGATGTGATAAGTCGCAGAACTCCGAGAACCAGTCTTTGGCGAACTGGGTTCCGTTATCGGTGATGATAACGTTAGGCGGCGAACGAATCGGGTCACGATGTTCTTCCATCTGACTGTTCGACCCGTTCGGTGTAATGGTTGCCGAGGGCTCGGCTTCCACCCACTTAGTGAAATAATCTATCCCCACGATGATATGTCTCCCGGCGGCCCGGGAAACGGCCCCAAGAGGTCCATTCCCCATTGGCGAAGGGCGGCGCAATCCATGGAGGCGGCGGGACGCGAGGGAGGCTGCGAACTGGCGGGCGCGGGCAAGTGTGTCGCCGCCGCGCGGCGTCTCGGTGCAGCGTAGGCGATAATAGCCACAGCGCGCGATATTTTGAAGGCCAAAGTTCGGCGCCCATGTGCTCCCACAAGTCGGTGGACCTCGGCGAGAATCACTTCCGCCTCGCCGGGATCTAAGCATCGTAGTAGGGGTGGGAGAAGCGACCTTTGTAGAGCGATCGCCAATCTCGCGATTACCACGCTGGGTTGGCGGGCACCGTGCCTTGACCTCATCGCGGTAGGATCCCATGGCGTTTATACTTGATGCTTCACGAATCCACGTGGGTGGGGTGGTGGGACTCGGGGTCCCTATCTCCATGATGGCCACCGGCCGGTGTGTCGACTCTTCGACCTCGGGATGTCCTCTGGATCGGCTCCGAGGCCAATTTGCGGTGATGCGCTCGTTGCAGGACACTGGGCACCACTGGATAGAGTGAAGCGAGAAAGTTAGAGGTTTGGGCTTTTACCTCGGTCGGTATTTGGACATGGTCGGATCCGCGCGCGATACTCCCCGCCAACTTGTTGGCGGCAGTTGGGAATCCGTGAGACATGGGCGCTCCCGATTGCATCTCGGTGCCAAGCGGAGGCACGCGAGCGCCTCGTATTCCGCCTCATTGTTTGTGGCCTCGAAGCCGAAGCGGAGGGAACGCTCGAAGGCGTGTCCGTCGGGGTCCTCTAGAATGAGTCCGGCGCTGTTAGGGGAAACAACTTTTTACCGTGACCCCGGGGCCCACTGCGCGGGATCCAGAAACCGGGGGGTCGTCTCGGTACGGTTCGGGCCTGTCGATGGCTCCTGCTCGCGCCCGTCGAGCTCTCCGAAAGGCGGCTGCGCGCTCCTCGGTCCTCGGGGGCAAGACCTGCAGCAAGGCGGGTCGGAAGCTCCGCCCCCTCCGGCGCCCAAGCCAGTGTCGGATGGGAGTGAGTGAGTGTTTCATAGAGAAAGAGAGGTAGAGAGAGAGAGATCCTTGGTGTGCTGGCCTGTCGGCCGGAGTTCCCCTGAGAGCTGCGGGGGTGTCCGGGTCTACTCACCTCCCGGAGTCTTTCTGTGTGGAGCAAGTGTTCAGAGGAGAAAGAGATCCCAGATCCGAGATCCAGTCCCTCTGCCCAATCTTACCTGTTCGGCTTAAATAGGTCGGACGAAGGGCCTGCTTCCATGTGCGGTGGCGTGCGGGCACGACCTCGCAGTCGGTGCGTGGTCAGCGGGCGGGTAGTTGGGCGTCTTGAGAGAAGCGGCGTCGGGCGGTCAAATCGCGGGTGTTAAGGGGCGCGGAGAGGCGATGGCGTCATCGAGTGTACGGCCAGAGACGATGTCTCGTCATACTTAATACCCTATCGGTAGCGGCTCCCAGAGCTGGAAGACCCATCCACGTCGCGGTCCGGTCTCGGTGGATTTGCTCAGCGCTCTCGCTTGGTTGCGTTAACTCCGAGATGAAATCGGCCAAGGCACGGGCCTTGATGGTCGCATTCTCGGCTTATGGCGGTCGAACTCCGGATAGCTCCACCGACCACTTTAGGAGGCGCCCGCTCGTCAAACTTAGAAAGAACTTGACGCGGCTGGTCGGTCATTACCTCAATCGTATGGGCTTGGAAGTAGGGGCGTAGCTTCGAGCCGCTAGAACAAGTGCCAATGCCGACCTTTCAATGGGAGGATAGCGCGGCCCACGACGCGTGCGTGGCTGGTGTAGTAAAGCCGGGTGTTGCGCGTCGGGGGCTTCTTTCACAAGCACCGAGCTCACGCATCTTTGAGATGCCGCGGTAGAGGTAAGTTTTTCGCGGACAGAGATAAGGCGGGAGCTCGGATAAGTCTTGCCAGCTGCGAAAGCTTCTTCGCGTCTGCGTCCATTGGAAGTTCTTTGGATCTTTGAGGACCGGAAGAAAGGAAGGCACTTATCTCCGTCGGAGACGAACCGGGACAGAGCCGCTATCCTTCCGTTAAGGCATTGAAGCTCCTTCACTGTTCTTGGAGATCTCATGTCGGTGAGAGCTCGATCTTCTCGGGGTTGGCATCAATTCCTCTCGTGTATGATGAACCAGGAACTTCCACGATGTCACGCCGAAGCGCACTTGGCGGGATTAAAGGCGCATCCATGTCTTCTCAGCGTAGAAGGTTTCCCGCAAGTCGTCGAGTGCGCGGCCACATGCGACTTTTCACGATCATATCGTCAACGTATACCTCCATGTTTCGGCCTATTTGCTGGGCGAACACCTTGTTCACCATCCTTTGGTAGGTGGCGCCCGCGTTCTTTAACCCGAACGACATAACTTTGTAGAAGTAAGCTCCTCGGGGTGTGTGGAAGGCCGTGTGTTGCTGATCCTCGGGAGCCATCCGGATCTGGTTGTAACCGGAATAGGCATCCATGAAGGAGAAGCGGGCGTACCCCGCGGTTGAGTCGACTAGCTGGTCGATCCTAGGTAAGGGGAAGCAATCGCCGGGCAAGCATTTAGATCGGTGTAGTCAGCACACATCCTCCGGCTTCCATTAGGCTTCTTGGCGAGGACTACATTGGGCTGACCAGCGAGAGTGTACCGGACTTCCTCGATGAAGTCCGCGCCAAGAAACCTATCGACCTCCTTTTGCACCGCTTGTTGGCGCTCGAGGGGCGAGGCGGGGTCTCTGTCTCACCGTGGCGGTCGAGAGATATGCGGATGGTGTTAGGAGACTTGAGTCGATTCGGGAGGTCGGCGGTATCGGCGAAACGTCGGCGCTTTCTGGAGGAGGTGATGAGCTGCGCCGCTCTTGATTATCGAGTCGGGCGATCCGGTATCCGTCGGGACGGTCATCTTGCTGGAATATTAACGCCGGGTTTGTGTCGGCTCGGGATGCTCGGTCGGGCGCTGCGTCGCGTGGAGTCTTGAGGCGGTTACGGCCTTTTCCTCTTACCCAAGGAGTCGCCGTCAAGTAACACCGCCTAGACTCTGAGGATCTCCCGAACCTCCCGACCCGGCCGTGGGAACTTCAACGTCGATGGTATGTGGATATGATGGCCCTTAACTTTGTTGAGGTGGGTCGGCCCGGAATGGCGTTATGCGCGATGGGAAGTCGACCACGGAAAAGTCACCGGCAAAGTTTTTGCCTTGGCGAATCCCAGGAGTCAACGGTAGGGTTACCGCACCCGTGGCGAGATCGAGTCGCCGGTAAAGCGGTGGCGCCGAGTGCGAGCCGGGGCTTCGCCGGCAACCCCAACCGAAAGGCCTCGAAGTAGAGGATGTCGGCCGAGCTGCGATGTCGACCATAATCGCCGGACACTGTCGTTGGCTGGCTATTGGGCCGACACCACGGCGCATCATCATGCTCGGTTACTCCCATATCCCGAGAATGTGATCTCGGCTCGGAGGAGGGTGGTATTCCCGGTAGCAGCGGCTCGGCGTAAGCCCGCCGACCCAGCGCTATGTCCTCCGGCGGGCCCCTGTGATCACGTCGATGTGTTGCTCGGCCGGGCCTTGGGGCGAGGGGCGGTGCCGCGGATCTTTGGAGGTATTGATCTAGGTGACCTCTTGGATCAGCTCTTTAATTTGTATCGCCCCGGCTCGTGGCATTGCTCGTGTCGTGTCCGTTTTGCCCGATGGAAGCGGCAATGCAAGTGCTATCGGCCGGTCGTCGGCTCTTCATGCAGAGCGGCACAGAGCATTCCCGCTCCTTTATGCGGAGGAATATTTGCGTCAGGCGCCTTGAGGAGGTGGCGGCTCGGGCGCGTATGGGTCGGGGTGGCCCATGCGGCACCCTTGGTGTGGGGCCTCCGCCTAGTTGCCGTTCGATCGGGATGGATTAGGATGCCCCTCGGTCGTTCTTCCTTTCTTCCCGACATCGAGGACTCGGCGCCCGCGTATTGACTTGCGTTGAAACATCTCGCGATGGGCGAAGTCGCTCCACCAGGACCAGGCAAAACCTCGGCGGTCGCGGCCCCATCATAAGCGCTGCACCAATAACGATGGGTGAGCATCAGATAACTCCCGTACCTCCGTGGTGAACCTTGGCGAAGTGGGAGAGGTTAAATCCTCCTTTGCTTCAAACCCGGGAGGAGTGCGGCCGAAGGCTTTGGTCGGCGCATAAGCGCCCGCGTAGCTCGAAGTCCTTGGCGAGCTGTTCAAAGGATGTTACCGACCGCTCTTTAAGGTCGTACCACGTGCGGGCGGATCCTTTCAACGTGGTGAGGAACGCCCGCACATCAAGGCGTCGAGGTTCCGTATAGGGCCATTTGAGCCGGAAGGCGGCGGCGTGATCCTGGATCGCGACTCCATCATAAAGGTCGATGGAGAGCGGAAGTTCAAAGGGCGCAGGTATTCCGTATGTCGCGTGACGGGGACTCCCAGTGGGTCACTTCCCTCTCCTCCTCTTTCGACTTACGGACGTCCCTTTGCACCTCATCCAGGCACTGTGCGATGGACCGGATTTGAGCCCGAAATAAGTCCGTCGAGTCTGAAGATACCGCCTCGAGTTCAGGCGGGACGTCCAGGTTTTCAAGAGCCTGGGTTCCGTCCTGAACCCGGCGGGAGGCTGGGGAAGATGGTACCGGCGGGATCGCCTCATGATGCCGGGGAAGAGGTTCCGGCCTTTGGAGGGTCGGCTCTGCCGCCTCCTGGAGTAGGCGAGGAGGCGGCACAGGCGATGCCTTGCGGTCGGACTGTTGGGAAAGGTCTGAAAAGCCTCCACCGTGACGGTGGGAGGGCGGGAACCCGACTTGGCGGGTAGAGCCGGCGTCGCTAAATATACTCGATGGCGATCTATAGTTGCGGCGGATCGTCCCTCCGGGGTTCGGAGGTGCGGGACCTCGCCGAGGTGCCAGGGAAAGCGACCTTTCGTCCATGTGTCGTTAAGGGCGGAGCGGTAGTCCCTCGGCAGCGAGCCCTCCTTCTAGCGCCAATCTATTAGGGAAACAACTTTTTACCGTGACCCGGGCGCGCGGCGGAATCCGAAGCCGAAGTCGTCTCGTCACAGTTCGGGCCGTCGATGGCTCTGCTCACGCGTCGACCGCTCGAAGCGGCTGCGCGCTCCTCGGGCCGAGCGAGACTGCGGCGGGCGGGTCGGATGCTCGCCCGACCCCTCCGGCCAAGTCGATCTTGGCCGTCGGCGGAGTTCCCCAATGAGTGCGGGGGTTGAGTCTACTCACCTCTCGGAGTGTTCTTGGAATCCAGTTCCCTCCTCTCCTGCCTGTCTTACCTATTCGGCTTAAATAGGTCGGACGGAGGGCATGCTTCCGGCTGTCTGCAGGTGGCGTACGGGCCTGACCACGCAGGCCGGTGCCGTGGTCAACTTGGCGGGTAGTTGGGGTGATGCTGAGGAGAAGCAACGTCGGGCGATCAAATCGTGGGTGTAATGGAGCGCAGGAGGGGCGATGACGTCATCCGGGTGTACGACCGAAGACCAGGTGTCTCGTCATACTTAATACCCCTAACAATAGTTCATGATTTTTTTATGTATGACATAGAACCAAATAATGAATTATTGGACTATATTAAATCTCACAACTCAAGTCATGCAAGCATTCATCATAGCACATGTCAAATAAAAAAAAAATACACATAATACATGCTCAAACTTTGTAATCTTTTTTAAAAAAGATATTAAAATATATATGTCACTCAAACTCAAGTTTCTCTCTTAATTAGTCAAGTTCATCATTAATTGAGAATTTATCTAAACGTAATTCTAAATTTTAGGACCAACTATACCAAAGCAGATCTCTAACTTGAATGAGATAAACAATCTGGAAATTTCAGAGTGGTTCAATCCTTTTATTAGGATTCAGATCATAGAAATAAATGTGATGCACCAAACCAACAAAAGAAGCAACTTCATTGCTTTAACCCAATTTGTGTTATAATTCATTGTTTTCATTTCTCTCTCTTATCCATTCTCTCTTCCGACTAACCTTACTTGTGAATTCAATTAGTGTCTTCATTACCGGCCTCAGATTCAGTGTTCAGAAATGTCAGAACCAGATGGTATGCTATTACATCTCCTGTTAATTAAAATTAAAATCACTATCTCGGCATTTTGACTCATCATGATGTTATGGTTGTTCCTCCGAAACTATGATGTTCCCATAAATTATCGACGAACCAGCATGCAAGGATCATAGAGTAAGATTCTAATTTGAAGTGTCGATTACCTTTTCCAGTTGATAGCAAATTGGAGTTTGAAAGATGTTTGTTTGCCATGGATTGACAGAATGGATGGCTTAGAGGAACTATGCGGATGCAGTAGAAATCTCGGAGCTTAGTGGAACTAAACTTACCATCAAGGATCTAAGGTCACTTCGTTTGGAATAGGGCTGAGCTAACTCTAAAAAGTAGATGTGTGCTTGGCCATGGTTTGATAAGACACCAGTAGATATCTATGATAGCTGTCACAAAGCAGGAATCAACTAGATATTACCAAAATATACAAGCTTTTCTCTACGATTCCAGAAACCCTATTTTTACTTAATTGTGGATGGGACTCACTCAAACTCGTACTATAACTATATTAATGTAAGATTATTCAATCTAATATAATTCCAAAAGCACCTCCACAACCACACAAAACTGTAAGATTCCAAAATTACAATCGTGTTTCAAAAAAATCAAATTGATGACCGATTAAGTATTGAGAATTTTCTTATTTATATATATATATATATATATATATATATATATATATGGTGTTTTACACCTTTATGGCTGAGGTGTCTTGGTCCATCCCGAATGTGCAAGATGACCAGCATAGTCTCTGAGCTAGAGCATGTTGATTTAGCTGTTCATCTGGTGCTTGCACATAGGTTAGAATCAAGAGGGAAATTTCGAGAGTTAGAGAGTGTGAGTACGAGGTCCGACCCCAGCGCTGTTCTTGGGAGTGAGTTTTATACTTGTTGCAGTGTGTTGATGCACGTAGGTGTTAATGATCGCTGACATCTCTGTACGCAAGTGTTTAAAGGCTGCCATCGTCATAGGTGGTCAGCTCGTATGCTGGGACGCGGGCGTAGTTCGATCGATTCGACCTTGCTCCATTCGGCATTGTTCTGCACTTATGCAGTTTGATCTGTCTAGCCCTACTTCATTTGGCATTGCTTTGTGACTCCGGAGTAGCTCAAGACAAGGCTGTGCTGCCCTGTACAGTCTCGAGCGATGTTGGTGTAGTAATAGGTGGCTACCTTGTTCAGATCCGAGGTGTCGAGTTGGCTTGGTGCCACATTAGCTTTGGAACACCGTGGCAAGTCTACTGTAGCAGTCATAAAATATGCTAGAATAAATGGCTGCAACATCGATTCAAGAACACATTAAGTTGATCATTGGTTAGGTCAATAACCGCATAGAAAACTTGGTTTCAGTTAATAATTGGTCAAGTTAAATTCATTAAGAATATCGTACCATATCGATATATTATGATAAGATAAACTCAAGAACTAAGGAGAAGAATAATGAATCTAAAATGGTTCAATTCATTAAGAACATTGAACCATGTTGAAACTTTTCCCAATAGGCTTGAGCAAAATGAAAATATGGTCAACAGAGTTTGCACCCGTATGACTGATCGATGGCTTTCATAAAAATATCTTCTAAAATAGTTTTCATAAAAATATCTTGATTTTACTCACATATATTGATGGCTTACTTGCACACGACGAAGTTGGTCTAACTTGGTTCAACATCTCAATTGTTCGCAAAGGATCACACCTCGGAATGATTGATCTGCAAAGTTAATTTGCAAAAGAACATATCGAGTTATTTATGCAGATTCTTAGATGCTCAAGTTAGATATACATTGAATATTCAAGAATTAATACTATCGATGTGGGATTTTTGATTCAATCACCATTAGGTATCTTCAGGTGATTCGATTTATAAGGAATGATGTAATTGTCGACGATTGCTGATCGATTTCAAGAACAAACCATAATCGGCTAGTTCCAGGAACATGGTGTAATTATCATCATGGTTGGTGCCCACAAAATTGTCTTTAAAATAATTTTTATAAATTATTGGTCTAAACCATTTTGACGATTATAAGATCAATACAATTCTATAAGTCTAACCTCCTAAGCCACCTTGGCAACTATTAATCAAATAAAACTTAGGAATATGAGTTACAAATAATATTTATCAAATTTCTTCAATCTATTTTATATCAAAATAGTTCAATAACAAAAAAAAAATAGCTATAATAATTATAAAAAATTATTCAACATAAAGAAAAATTCATATGATAATTATAATCATGATAAATAATAAATTATGCCTTTATAAAAATAAATATTATTTCATAATTTCAAACATATATATACAAATAATCATATAAATATCCAAGAATAATAATTATATTTTTATTTGTCACAATACATTTCAATCTTTTTTAATATTAGGCTCATAGATTTGGGATAACCATTTGCCTAATTAGGCCTATCAAAATTAAAGTTGTCTAAGGTCAAAAATTGATCAAAATTTAACTTTTCTCATATTCGATCAAAACTTAATTGATCAAATCTAAATCTAGTCAAACAATCTATGATCGAGCCAGATTAAAATATTTGATTAAAAAAAATCAAATTAATCAATTTCATAATAAAGGATATAAGTTAGAAAATTTTAATTTCTAAAGGGCAAAACTATAATTTTAATGAGATGTAATGAAAATATTTCATTTCAAAAGGGCATAATTGAATAGTAACATTTAAGGACACATTTTAGATTTTTTTAATTTCTAAAGAGTAAAAATATTTAACAAAAATCTTATTCTCACCTCCTTTTCCATGGTTACTATGCAAGGCATGCGGCTCCTGTGGTTTGATCACTGCTTTCGGTAGTAGCTATCCTTTTATTATCGACCAGTGATCTCTTTAGACACTGTATGGTGCTGTGTCATCGTGCCCATGCATGCCTGACTACTGTAGTGAGGGCCGCAAGGAGCGCGATTGTGCCCATGCTTCCATTGGCCTTTGATGTCCAATTAATGTCGCTTACGACCCATAAATGTAGCATCGGTGTTGCTACAATCACCATAGCCATTGTAGGCGGTAGCACTACTATAATCACCATAGTTGCCACATGCAACAATACTAATATAACTGCCTATGACCAAGGCACGATAATAATTGTAAGACTATTGCACTCCATGGTGCTTTCGCTACATACATAGCCATTGCTCGTGATTAGGTTAGTGATCACCAAAGGCCATCGGCCTTGATAATATTGTCGTCAACTATAAGCTATCAATAGTGGTCTATAATCTTTAGGCATACACACCATCATTGGATCTGCAGGTCGTAGCGATGCTGATTTTATGAAGAACTAGACTTATTTTTTTTTCTCTTTCTATCATTCATAAAACCACCATGAGCCATAGATTAAGGATAAAAGAGAGATAAAAAATATTTATAATCCCTTAATAAATTATTATTTTATTCATAAGAAATCCTATCCTTTTATAGGCATGAATACAGTATCTAAGATAAATAATTATAAAAATTCCTTCCATCAATATCATCTCCTAATGAATCATACTATAATTTGATTTTTTTTATTGATCAATAATCATAATCAAAATTCAATCATATATATATAATATAATATTTTATCTAATTAGATAAAATCACACAATCTAACAAACCTAAAAAGATAAAACCCATCCATGGATGATCCGGTAGACACCGGTGGTCGTTGCTCTGTGGTGCAAAAAGTTATGCCTAGCCCTTGAAGTCCATCGCAAACTCACCTGTCTTGGCCAAACCAATTTGCCAAGGAAAGAGTGGTTGATGACATAAATGACATTGATGAGAGGTGGTTGATGCCATGATCAGTGCAGTGATTCTTGCATCACCCTCGACATGTTCATTTGGGTTGCTTAGTATCCATTTGTGTTGTGCTAATTGCAACAGCTTGAGGTCAGTCGCCATGTTCTCTACTAAGCGATTCTGTAACCAGCGATCGCATGGTTCACTCAGCCCACTGTGTTCAGTATGAACCCAAAGGTAGTATCCAATAGTCGTTTGATACCAACCCATCTTACGATGCATATGCTACATTCATTTTCGTCCTCAATTACCAATGCACGGCACCAGCCATGAACACGGCATGCATTCAAATACAAACATCTTATGCCTTCGAAATTAGATTAGACATGCCGGTTCAATTAATCGAACCATATAAATACTTCAGTTTCGACCTAATTTATCACACCAAAAAAAAAAAGAAGAAGATAAGAATAAAAACTGAATCAGGAGCCGATCAAAACCAGTCAACACGAGTAAGCTTTATTCTTATTTTGTATTCTCTATAACAATGATTATGACATAATGCTATTGTGAAACCGATCAATTGCCTAGTCTGATTAAATACATTGGTTTTTTCTTCACTACTTGTGCCTTAACGTATGCACTCGATCGCAATATCTAACGTTGTTCCTTGACAAACGCTTCATACACTACTCGTGTGAGTGAAGCGATAGAATGACAATGTGGGAACTCATCGCATTTTATCTTTTCATTCAAGTGTTGAAATATAAATTAAATTTTATAATTAGATATGATTCTATGATTTTAGATAGGATTTTAGTTTAGTATTCTTGTGTCAATATAGGAGTCCTTAGCATAGTTGAAATCAAAATCTTAAGTTTATCTTTCTATAAATAAGTAGCTCATGTATACTTTAGGCACATAATTTGGGAGGAGAGATGGAATAGACGAACGGCTCAAAGATTCATGGTGGCTTGAAACATTATAAGTTTTCACGTTTAATAAGAGTTTTTAGTTTTTTTTTTTTTTGAAGATTCTCTATGATTTCTTCATAACTACCATCTTCCAAAGAGATTTCCTAATAGGGAATTAGAGAGAGAAATAGTAAAGAGAAAATATAAAGAGAGAAAAATTCAAGGAGAAATAAAATCCCAGAGAGAGAAGAATTACTCAACATCGAAGGTGAGCAGACCTGATTGTGGAAACCCATTAGATATCGATATTAAAAAAAAAAATCAATCGATAGATTATATTATAGTAGGAGAAAGATGATTGAGGAAAGAGACCACCGCGATACTTATTAGTTGATAGAAAATTAGTATGGATGATGATTTATTTTAGATATCATTATTACCTAGATTTGATGAAAATAATATTAGAGATAAAAAATGATGATAAAAACTTTTCTTGGATCAGAAGCCTTATATAAATTATCTTGGATGGTTTTAAAGATGTGATAGGCACTAAAGATTTTGAACAAGAATAGGAAGAAGAGTTCATTTTTAATAAAGAAGAAGATAAAAGAACACTAAAGTTTTATCTCTCAATCTATACGAAAGTATTATTTCATGAATCTCTTAAGCTAAGACCAAGTGAGAAACCTAGTTGATATTAGAAGATATTTATGAAAGTGGTATACATCCTCCTACACTGTCTACAAATAAATCAAAAGAATTGCATGACATAGAATTAGAAAACAGTGAAGACATCTCAAGAAAAGAAAATAAATAAATGACCTCATAGATTCCTCCAACAATATTCTTATTCACATTCAAAATGCCGAGATCAAGCAAGATTTAGATTGGCTCGAGAAATCAAATAAGATTGGTTCTAGACAAACCAGAGCTTTACAGTTAATCAAGACAGATAAAGTAGATTGAGCGCATGCATGGTTATTATGGATTGCATGGCTTAAAATTTAGATATCCTAGAAAACACTATACAACAATAACATGGAAGGAGAATGCATCAAGTTTCAAAATTTTTAATGTTTTTAAAATTTAATTTAAGGGAGGATGTTGGAATATAAATTAAATATTATGGTTAGATATGATTTTATGATTAAATAAGATTTTAGATTATAAGTCTTAGTCAAGATATGAGTTTTTATTATAGTTGAAGTCTATAAATAAGAAGCTTATGTATGCTTTAGGCATACAATTTGAGAGAAAAGATGGATAAGAACATAGACTTGAAGATTTGAGATTTGAAAGATTGTAAAGTTTATATTCAATAAGAGTTTTTTTATTTTTTTTTTTGAAGATTCTTTATTCTCGTGGATACTCTTTTTTATAATTTCTTGATGCCCATCATTTTTCAAGAGATTTTCTAATATAACATCAAAGTTTTCCTTTAATTTCTAATTGGATGTGAATCCAAAGCACAGGCTACTCAATTGAATTCCCAATACGCTATTTAAGGGGTTGTGCTAGTGGACGTGTGCTCCATAGTCTGTGTCCTGGTCTTATAGCATGACGTCAAAAGACATTATTATCATACCAAACATGAAAACAATTCTCTTTGCTCGTACAAGGTAAAGATCCAGGTTGGTAAGATCGAGACCACAAGATATGACACAATCCTTGGCCCTATTTGGCTACAATCCTTTTTGATAATTTAAGCTGCTTGTGTAGCTGGATGGCATATCGTCGACTACAACCACGAGCGTCGAAGGAACGACCCTGTTTTCCAAGTTGGTGCCAATCTCTTGGGTTTATGACGGATCGTGCAATGCCTCGTTAGTCAAAGGCAATGTGGATTAGGAGGCGGCTCCATTTTTTCTCGAAAGCAATGGGAATCAGATGAAATCCTGCGTTGACTGCGAAGCCCGATGTGACCTGACTTTCGCGTCCATGGAATTGCCTGAGCTCATAGTCTTGCTGAGTGTCACCGTAGTCACCGACGCACCATCCCATCTTTCTTGATCATCACGTAACTTCAATCCAAATAGGGCGTACGTAGGTAGGAGAGGCGTTGATAAGCAAAACAATAGGGTATTTGAGAGAAAACAGCTACTGTGTCCACGTAAGGAGAATAGTTTTCTGAAGATGAAGCTACAAGATTAGTCAAAAATACAGCCACTAGCTGCTGCTGGTCTAACTCGACCTTCGAAATTTAACATTAGAACCCCACGTCCCGCAATGTACTTGAAGCTGGTCTAACTGGCTTAACCGTGTTAGTACATGCGACATCTCTACAAATACTCGTGCCTTGATTCACTTAATTAATTGGAGTCGACTACTAAAGTGATCGTGTTGATCAGCTGATATAGATGGCTAATATTATATTTCGCTAAGCATCGGCATTCCCAATGCATCCCAAATTTTATCATATGTTAGTGGCTCTTGCGACGATTCAAGAGGTGGTGAGAGTTATGGTGGTGGGAATCATGACTTCTCGCTGTCTTCTGCTGAGAACTTGGTGTTCATTAGAAATTAAATGAGAAGCGTATGCGATCCGCCTTGACTATGAACTAACGATGCAAGAGACAGAGAAGCATCGCAGGCAATAGCGTGAGATCCGAATGCAAGCCATGGTTGACATGGAACCATAACAGGCAATTAGATTTTTTGCCGTGATAAATATTGAAGCATGGCCCTAATAAATTTTTTGCCACGGACCAAGAGAACACAAATCCAAGTGAAGCATTCATTATCCCCATTGTCCCCAGCTAGCTGAGTGAGTCAAACAAGGAGGGCTGAAACCCGACTTGGAATACATGTCCACATAAAACCAACAACTCAGCCAGCAGTGCAACCGGAAATGCACGCAGCTCGTTGATAACTCCGCAGCCGACTCGTATTCTGTCGGTACGTGGTGCATTTGGCCACTTCGAACACATACGAACGCAAACATTAAACCTGGACTCATGCTTTCTTTTTCTTGGTGTCGGCAAGGCTCCTCGAGAGAATTCCTTTAGGTGGTGTTGTCTTCAACATGTTGTCCGCATGGCTACAATGATTGATGGATTAGTGCTGGTGTTTGTCAGCGACTTTGTTTGGTTGACGCCAATCCATCATCTCAGAGTACGACGGATCACTCGTTGTGCGTAGCAATGACGATCCTTTTTGTATCCGGGATCAGTATCATCGGGCGATTATTATAATGCATGGAATAATTCTTATGTTATTAAGCAAGAAATGCATGTGAAACCAACGCCATTCATGACATTTGAACCTTCGCGACGAACAGTTCACTCGCATGTTGGTGGTCACCAATAAGAAAACCTTTTATTCTCTTATCCAATCAACGAAATGAATGATCGAAATGAAGCTTCAACTTTTTTTCTCCTTTTACTTTTTATTTTTAAGAACAATGATTAGAGTTCCTTATATTATCTCTTCATTTCTATATTTTAGGTGAACTGCAACAATAAATATTAGAATATTTTGAGTTGGTGCAGCAGTCCTAGTGGGGAAAAAACGGTAAGAAGATGATGACCAGCAAAATCCTCCTCTTCCAGTACTTTAATCACGACTCTTCTCCTCGGTTATAACCACATACAATGACATGCCGATATGTTGTATACCACTACTTGCACTAAGCACGAGCAACACCATCCAGCTCGAGACCGCACTTCTCATCTCGAGTTCCCCTGTTGCGATTGGATGGGCGCACTATCGTATTGTAAGACATGTCACATCATCATATCAATCAGACTCCATCAACGATGGGCGATGGAAGGAATAACATCAAGATTTTATTGACGTAAAAAAAATTAAACTAATTGATCTAAAGACTACAATATCTTGCATATAATGCCCACGACGCGTACTTGGGACGAAGAAAGAGGTGGGATCAGGCGTTCCGGTGGCGAGGGTCCCTCCAACATAGTGAGCATGAGACTTGAAGAAGACAGGAGGAAAAAGAAGGGCCAGTGACATGTGCTGCGACCTCAAGTGTCAAAAAAGAAACCACCCACCGGCTGCCCGACGACTTTCCAAAGTCGCCTATTTCACACGACTTTCTTCGTGTCGGGGCCTTGAATCTACGTGCATTGTGGTCTCGGGTTTGGACTGTTAGCCAAGCCATGCAAGACTGCTATAAATACCCCCCCAACTCCTCCTCATTTCCGCATCTCATCTCTCAGTTCGCTGCCAGTTGAGCTGCAATGGCTGGTAGAACTCGTGTTAGGCTTTGGGCTCTTGCCTTCCTCGCTCTTCTGAGCCTCGAGCTCACCTTCGCTGCTAGATCCCTTACTGGAACTAGCGCCGGAGGTGGTGGCGGCAGTGGAAGTGGTGGCGGTGGAGGTGGTGGAAGTGGTGGTGGGGTCCGGATATGGCTCCGGCTACGGCTCTGGATACGGTGAGGGTGCCGGTGGGGCAGTGCTGGAGGGTATGGAAAGGTGGAGGTGGCGGCGGCGGAGGCGGCGGTGGCGGTGGACAAGGAGCGGCGAAGGCTCTGGCTATGGGTCTGGATCCGGTTATGGGCAGGGTGCCGGGGCGGTAGTGCCGGAGGGTACGGTAGAGGAGGAGGTGGCGGTGGCGGGGAGAAGGCGGAGGTGCAGGCTCCGGCTCTGGTTATGGGAGTGGGGTGGCTCCGGTTACGGGAGGTGCTGGTTCCGGAAACGCTGGAGGATATGGCAAGGGTGGCGGCGGCGGCGGGGGCGGTGGACAAGGTGGTGGTGGAGGCTCTGGATATGGGGCTGGGCAGGGCTCAGGCTCAGGCTACGGTTCGGGCGCTGGTGGTGGTCAGGGCGGAGGTTATGGGAGCGGCGGAGGCGGTGGAGGCGGCGGTGGAATGGGCTCTGGCGCGGGCTCCGGCTACGGATCTGGTTCTGGTTCTGGCTACGGTAGCGGTGGAGGAAATGGCCACCACTAGATTTAGGCATACAGATGCTGGAAGGTAGCAGGAATAAGAGCTTTAAGGTTGTATCAGCAAAAGTACAGTAGAGGGCTTGGAGATGATGAAATAAGTGATGCTTGTGTAACACTATAAGTGGAACTCGCTTTCTTGCTTATATATATATAAAGAATGCTTATTGCAAGTCTCGTTTCTCGGTCCAATTTGCATGGCGTAATACACTGGCCAAAGCCAAGACTGACTTAAGCAGCATGTCCATCGTATCAGGTATCACGAACTTCTTTAAAACGAAAGAAAGATAAAGCTAAGATCATGAATTTTACAAAATATTCTCTCTTGAGACATCGTGAACTTTGCTTATATGTAAACTACCTCCCTTATAAAATTTTTATGAAATATTTCATCTTTTTAATGTTAGATATAAAAATATACCCTCAATTCTAAGTAAAAAAAGACTGAAATCAAGAACTTAATATAGAGAAATTGATATTGGGACTAACTTAAGCATCGAAATGATCGACTCAAAGAAACTTCTCCTTACATTGATCTTTATGCAAGTGATACTTTGAGAGAATGTGCTTTTTACCTCAGATAACTCGATGCATAAGGATCATGATCATGTCGTTGTAACAAGGACATTAATAATATTTTTTCTCAATATTTTGGCACTAGACGATGAGTCTGACGTCGTAGGAGCATCCATAAGCTAACCTTGTTAATGAATGCTTGGGTGAGACTCTATCCCTGACCCATAGCAGTTTTACTCAGACAAGATAATGTTAAGAAGTTAAAGCATATTTTGGAAGATCTCAATTAATATTTTATATTTTAAATGAGATTAGACAGAGTTTTAGAGAGAAAGAATTCTTAGTTCAAAATATATTTTAAAAGACTTCAAATAAGATTAGATAGAGTTGTAGAGATCATGGACTCTTATATTTTACATCTATAAATAGGTAGTATCTATATGTCAAGTCAAGTTTAAGAGTCATTCAAGATCCATAAATGTTTCTTTTCCGCCTTCGTTTTTTCTTCTTCCATTTGGTTTGATCTTGAGCTAGTAGTATCCTATTACTATTATTTGAGAAATGATTGTACTTGCATATGATTCTTCCTTTCTTCATAGGTAGTAGCCATCCTTTCTCCATATGGATGTAACCATCTCGACATAAGTACCGATGTAGTATTGGCATCTTATCACAGATGATTATTGTGCACCGATAACATCTTCATCAACAATCATTTTTTATTGCTTTTGTGTGCTTATATAGATACTTAGTACTATGTTTTATCTTAGTTTTGTATGTTTTTATTCGAAAACTATAAGCAAGAATAAATCACAACACTACAGAATAATCACTTACCACAACAAGCAAAATTATCCTAAAATGACTTTATTTTCATATGCCATGACTTATTTTCTATAGACTATAATGTTATGCAAAATGTTAATTATCTCAGCACTTTGGAACCCCCTAGGTGGCACTTGGCTAGATAGGGATTTGGGGTAGTGTTGGGCATTGATTGGATTTCATAAGTTCGTACGTTAAGTCTACAGGAACTTATTATCATGCTCGATACCCGATGAATAGTTATTTGTAGAGTTGTAACTATTTGTTTTATCTTTTAAAGTTTTTATTTTCTTCTTCCTCTCTTGCACATCGAGTATTTACTGAATTACTTATAAAATTATCCTATTGGCGAGATATTTAGACTTGTTTGCCACTCACTTTCAAACTAATCAATTTACTTTTTCATAAGTCCTATGAGATATAAGCAAGGTTACAACTAGGCTAACCCTTTGCAGATAGATAATGCAAGTGTTCCACATAACTTAAGTAATCCCAACTAAATTCATAATATTGGCACTGATAAGATGAAAAGTAATTGTACAAGTATTTTTTGATCAATACAATAGGAGGTCTATTTATACAGGTTAAGAGGGAGGATTTCCCTCAACAACTAGAGAGATTATGGAGGATTTCCCTCAACAACTAGAGAGATTTCCTCATATAGTTGGAGGAAATCTTATCTACTATCATGCCCCCGCAAGATGGTACTCCTGTTAAGGATGCCAATCTTCGATCGATGTAATGAAAATAATTTACGGGCAAGAAGCTTCGTGAGTGGATCTGCAAGTTGATCAGCCGTATGTACATGAGAGACACGTAGTTGATTTCTGACAACTTGATCTCGCACGAAGTGGAAGTCAATGGCGATGTGTTTCATGTGTGAGTGGAACACTGGATTGACACATAAGTAGGTAGCTCCAATATTATCACAATATATTGTAGGAGAAAGGGTAGAGTTGACGTTGAGTTCCTTAAGGAGATTTGTGACCCAATTGATTTCAGTAGTAGCAGTAGCGATGGCACGGTACTCAGCTTCAGTTGTAGACCGTCGTCTTTGCTTCTTAGAACTCCAACTGATAGGATTAGCTCCAAGGAAGACAATATACCCTGACGTAGAAGTTCTATCATTAAAGTTGCTCGCCCAATCAGCATCAACAAAGGCATGGAGATTAAGTGAGGCATGTTTGCGGAGAAAGAAGCCATGATGAAGGGTCCCTTTAAGATACCGTAAAATTCGTTTGACTGCAGACCAATGCATAGTAGATGGCTGGTGCATGAACTGGGATAATTTATTGACTGCAAATGAGATATCTGGACGGGTGAGAGCTAAGTACTGTAAGGAGCCAAGTACTTGTCGGTATTGAGTAGCGTCCGAAGCAGGGCTTCCATCACATAATTTGAGTGATTCATTCGTAGAGAGGGGAATTGTAACCTCCTTTGCATCCTGCATGTTTGTTTTGGATAATAGATCTTGAATATACTTTCTTTGTGATAGGAGGAGACCTGAAGATGTAAATGTTGCTTCAACTCCGTAACTTAAGGTGCCAAGATCTTTGAGGAGAATCGATCAAAATTGCTTTAGGAATGTCCGAATCTCAAGGGATCATTTCCTGTAACAATAATATCGTCCACATATACGAGAAGATATATTGTGGTTCTATTTTATTGTCGTAAGAATAACGAGGTATCAGACTTGGAGTTGATAAAACCCATGGATGTTAAAAATGTGCCAAGTTCATTATACCAGGCTCTTGGAGCTTGACGAAGTCCATAAATAGCCTTTTGTAGCTTGCAGACATGCCTTGGATATTGTGGATGCACAAAGCCAGGGGGTTGCTGCATGAAGACATCTTCAGTTAGAGTCCCCTGTAAAAAGGCATTGTTAACATCCAATTGTTGTATATGCCAGCCTTTTGAGATAGCCAAACTCAAGATAAGCCGTATTGTTATTGGTTTGACAACTGGGCTGAATGTCTCTGTGAAGTCAACACCAGGTCGTTGATGAAACCCTTTGGCAACTAGACGTGCTTTATATCGAGCAATAGATCCATCTGGGTTCCGCTTAATTCGAAAGACCCATTTACACCCGATGATGACATCCTCATTGCCGCCATAGTTGTTGTGGACAGACAAGTTCTGAAGATCGGAGGTGATGTGATGTGATGCACCAGAGTCCACAATTCAATTGGGTTGACTAGTCGTCGGAGTAGTTGTGAGATTGGCTTGAGGCTACTATGTTGGAGCAGGAAGTGGAGGTCGAGAGCGACAGACTTTCGCGGAGTGTCCGATCTTATCACACAACTGACAGATGATTCGGCGATGGCCGCTGAGGTCAGGACGCAAGTACTGATGATTATAGGAGATATCACCTTGACAATAAGGATGAAAGTGTTGATATGATGGATGAGAGGGGTTTGGTGTGGATCCTATAGGGTCAGGAGGCAGCTTTGTCGGACCGTGATTGACGTGCTTATTGTATTGGTTGCTCTTCCTCTTGGATTTATGACTGACTTGAGTTGTGATAGTTGGTCCGGGCAGCATATCGTCGCGCTTCAAATATGTCTCGTAGTCGGTCAACTTGTCATAAAGTTCTTCAAATAATATTGGAGAGTCATGTGCTCGAATTGCGGCTGCCAATTCTTTGTATTCATCCCCTAGGACATTAAGTATATGAACGAGGACTTCTTCTTCACTAAGGGAATGACCTATCAAAGTTAAGTCATCGATGATCACTTTGATATTTTGTAAGTAATCAATAATAGTACTTCCCTCTTGGTTCACTTTCATCAGATTGGATAAGAGTCCGAGCATGCGAGTACGCGAGCGATTTGCTAATGTCGTTTGCAACTTGGACCATGCTTCTGCAGCAGTCATACATGAAGATATTAGTGGAGCGACGGACCCAGCGACGGAGGCTTGAATGGCTTGGAGGATGAGACGGTCTTGACGTAACCACAGTTTGTGAGCTGGATTTGGTATTGGACTAGATCCTCCTGGGCTGTTGAGCACTGCAGGCGGACAACGGAGAGAGTCGTCGATATAACCTATAAGGTCATATCCAAATAGAAGATTAGAAAATTAGGTACGCCAAGATGCACAATTTCCACTTTTGGATAACTTGAAAGAAATGAGTGCCGCAGCATTGATAGTGATGAGGCTTGGAGGTTGAGAACTCTATTGTTCCCTGCAGGGACAATGACTGGAGTATTGGAAGTAGATGATGAAGCCATTTGATGATACGATGCGTCGAAGACTCAACCGATGCAGATCGCATCGTTCGATGGAGTTCGGCGGGAGAGAGCGTTCTCGTCAGAAGAGAGCGCCGAGGTGGAGATCAGTGGCGCTGTCCTGTTTGCGTCACACCGCACGCTCGCTGCGGTGGTTTGAAGAAGCGACAGCGTCAATGGTCACTAGTAGCGGCAGCGGTGGAGAAGGGGAAGGAGGTCGCGGATCCTCCGGATGCTGGACAGCCGCTTACCTACGCTGCCCCCTCACCTGCTAGTGGAAGCTGCTGGGGCAGTGTTGGCGAGGCTATCTGTGGCTATCGAGGCAGAGAGTGCTCTGCTTCTGCCGAGAAAAGGGGCTAGCAGCGATAGTGGACGATGCCGCCGAGGGCTTGCTGCGGTCGCTGGGTGGCGATCTCGCGGAATCACGGCGGATGCGAATCCGCCTGCGAAGGTAGGGTGGCGGTTGGGCCGTCCTGCTCTCTATCGGGGTGGGGACGGTGGTGCTCCGCCTGCTGGAGAATCTCGACTGGATGAACGTCGTGTACCTGTCGGTGACGACGATTGGATACGGAGATCGATCGTTCAACACGACGCGCGGGCGGATCTTCGTGTCCGCTACGATGGGCAAGGCGTTCCTCTACTTGGTGGAGGCCCGAATCGACAAGAGGCACCAGAGGAGGAGGCGGAGGAGCGAGAGGATGTCTTGCCGCAGCAGCGAGAAGAGGAGGTGGCCAGGAGTGTTGACGCTGTCGCTGGACAGCGGAAAGAAAAAAACTCTTGCTTAATGCAAGGGCTCTGATACCATGATAAGATGAAAAGTAATTGTACAAGTATTTTTTGATCCATACAATAGGAGGTCTATTTATACAGGTTAAGAGGGAGAATTTCCCTCAACAACTAGAGAGATTATGGAGGATTTCCCTCAACAACTAGAGAGATTTTCTCGTATAGTTGGAGGAAATCTTATCTACTATCAGGCACAAGGGTGCTTCATGACTTAGGCAATTCCAGTTAAATCCATGATTTTGCACGAGGGTGCTTAACAAACTTAAGCAACTCCAGCTAAGTCCATGAATTTGGCACAATGGAACCTTACGATTTAGACAATTTTAGCTAAATCCATAACATTATGATATTAAAGCGGCCAAGCAATTCAAGCAATAATAAAAAGTTTTACAATATCGCCATGACGAATCAAATAAAGTAGAAAGCCAAACCATTACCTCAAGCAACCACAGGTGAGTTGTAAGTGTAAGCTCACTCTGAAGCTATTGGAGCCACTCAAAAGGAGCACAATAGCAAAGAAGATAAGCAAGAAGTTAGCTATTTTCCATGAGCGTAATCTAGATTGCCAACTAGCAAAAGAATCCATAAGGAAATAGTTATAATTATGGAAATCCACCTTGAGTCATTGAAGCGAAGTCTTGAGGTTACCTCTCTATAAATAGATAGCTTGAAAGATTATAAATTTCTATTTTTAATAATAGTTTTTAGTATTTTTTTGAAGATTCTCCATTTTCCTTGATATTATCTTTTATGATTTCTTGATATATATCATTTTTCCCAAGAGATTTTCTAATATGATATTAGAGATTTTTCATTTCTAACATAATATCATAGTAGGTCTAATCCTCAAGATTAAATTGGATTTTAAAGAGATATATCAAGAGAGAATAACCCACCCTAAGAGAAAGGGTGTAGAACTAAGAACTTATCGAAAAAGAAATAAGTGTTGCAAGTACTTATCTTGTTCCACCAAGAGTTTTGACTAGATCCTATTAGAGAGAGAGAGAGAAAAACAAATCTATAGAGATAGAAACTCTACTATAAGAAAGAGAAAATTTTAAGGAGAAAGAAAAATTCTAGAGAGAGAAGAATTATTCAACATCGAAGATGAGCAGATCTGAAACCCATCAAATAAGAAGAGATATCGATATGAAAAAAATCAATCCATAGATTACATTGCAATAGGAGAAAGATGATGGACGGAAGAGATCATCACGATACTCATTTATTGATGCTCATCATCCTTTCAAGAGATTTTTTAATATAATACTAAAGATTGTTTTGATTTCTTATAGAATCTCAATCCAAAACACAGTCTAGGCAATTGAATTCCCGATACAGCATTTAAGGGGTTGTGCTAGTGGACTTACGCTCCTTACACGGTGTCCTGATCTTGCAATATGATGTCAAAACACATTATTATCATACCAAACATGAAAACAATTCTCTGTACTTGTGTAAGGAAAAGATCCAGTTTGATAAGACGAGACCAACAAATATGACACGATCCTTTGCCGTATTTGGCTACAATCAATCCTTACGATAGTTTAATTTGTTCGTGTAGCAGGATGCCATATCGTGGACCACAGCTACGAGCATCGAAGGAACGACCGTGTTTTCCAAGTTGGTGCACAACTCTCGACAGGCGTATACTCTATGGTTTATGACAGATCGTATAATACCTCCTTGGTCAAAGGCAGTGTGGGTTAGGAGGAGGCGCCGTCTTTACTCGAAAGCAATGGGAGTGGGATGTAATTCTGCGTTGACTGCGAACTCCGAGGTGATCTGACTTTCGCGTCCGTGGAATTGCCTGAGGTCATCGTCTTGCTGAGTGTCACCGTGGTCACCGACGCACCATCCCATCTGTCTTGATCATCACGACAACTTCAAATCCAAGTAGGGCGTACGTAGGCAGGAGATGCGTTGACAAGCAAAATAATAGGGTATTTAAGAGTAGAAAACAGCTACTGTGTCCACCTAAGGAGAATAGTTTTCTGAACTACAAGATTAGTCAAAGATACAGCCACTAGCTGCTTCTAGTCTAAATCGACCTTGTAAATTTAACATTAGAACCCCACGTCCCGCAACGTAGTTGGAGCGGTATGGGGCGACTGCATGGATTAACAGCGTAGTACATGCGACATCTCTACAAATCCTCGTGCCTTGATTCACTTAATTAATTGGAGTCAACTACTAAAGTAATCGTGTTGATCAGCTGATATAGATGGCTAATAATATATTTTGCCAAGCATCGGCATTCCCAATGCATCCCAAATTTTATCGTATGTTAGTGGGTCTTGCGACGATTCTAAATGTGGTGAGAGTTATGGTGGTGGGAATCATGACTTATCGCACTCTTCTGCTGAGATCTTGGTGTTCATTATAAATTAAATGACAAGCGTGTCCGATCCGTCTTGACTATGAACTTACGATGCAAGAGACAGAGAAGCATCGCAGGCAATAGCGTGAGATCCGAATGCAAGGCATGGTTGACATGGCAGCATGACGGGCAATTAGAGTTTTTGCCGTGATAAATATTGAAGCATGGCTATTATAATTTCTGTATTAATTCAATTAGCCGGTTGTCAGATTGCGTCCTGTGATCTTGACGAGCGTTGAATCGCTATTCATTCTCCTCGAAATAACACCTGCATGAGTAATTCTTTGTAAAGGTTTAGAACACATAGTATGTCTGAAATACTAATGCTCCATAATTTTAACGCGAACTTGTTACTTGTTAGTATGAATATTTAAACTTCTAATCGATCTATTTATCACATGTAAAGCAAAGAATAATGAATCCCAAGTGAAGCATTCATTATCCCCGCTGTCTCCAGCTAGCTTAGTGAGTCAAACGAGGAGAGTCGAAACCCGATTTGGGACGCATGTCCATATAAATGGCCACCACTAGATTTAGGCATACAGATGCTGCTGGAAGGTAGCAGGAATAAGAGCTTTAAGGTTGTATCAGCAAAAGGACAGTAGGGGGCTTGGAGATGATGAAATAAGTGATGCTTGTGTAACACCATATAAGTGGAACTCGCTTTCTTGCTTATATATATATAAAGAATGCTTATTGCAAGTCTCGTTTCTCGGTCCAATTTGCATGGCGTAATACACTGGCCAAAGCCAAGACTGACTTAAGCAGCATGTCCATCGTATCACGAACTTCTTTAAAACGAAAGAAAGATAAAGCTAAGATCATGAATTTTACAAAATATTCTCTCTTGAGACATCGTGAACTTGCTTATATGTAAACTACCTCCCTTATAAAATTTTTATGAAATATTTCATCTTCTTAATGTTAGATATAAAAATATACCCTCAATTTCAAGTAAAAAAAAGATTGAAATCAAGAATTTAATATAGAGAAATTGATATTGGGATTAACAAGCATCGAAATGATCGACTCAAGAAACTTCTCCTTACATTGATCTTTATGCAAGTGATACTTTGAGAGAATGTGCTTTTTACCTCATTTTATGCAAGTGGTGCAGTTGGTGCAGCAGTCCAAGTGGGGCAAAGTGGTAAAACGATGACCAGCAAGATCCTCCTCTTCCATTACTTTGATCACGACTCTGGAACGGGACGAGAGATTGAAGAAAGGCCAGTGACATGTGGCTGCCCGACGACTTTCTGCGGGTCGGAGTCTTAAAATCTACGTGCGTTGTGGCCGGGGATTTGGACTGTCAGCCTAGCCATCCAAGACTGCTATAAATACCCGTCCACTCCTCCTCACTACCGCATCTCATCTCCCATTTCACTGCTAGTTGAGCTGCAATGGCTGGTGGAACTCGTGTTAGGCTTTGGGCTCTTGCCCTCCTCGCTCTTCTCAGCCTCGAGCTCACCTTCGCTGCTAGATCCTAACTGGAACTAGCGCCGCAGGCGGTGGCGGCGGCGGAGGAGGCGGCGGTGGCAGTGGCGGTGGAGGCGACGGAGAAGGCTCTGGCTATGGGTCTGGATCCGGTTATGGGGAGGGTGCCGGGGCGGTAATGCCGGGGACAGTAGTGCCGGAGGGTACGGTGGAGGAGAAGGAGGTGGCGGTGGCGGTGGTGCAGGCTCCGGCTCTGGTGCTGGTTATGGAGAGGGTGCCGGTTCCGGTTATGGAGAGGTGCTGGTTCCGGAAACGCTGGAGGATATGGCGAGGTGGCGGCGGCGGTGGAGGCGGTGGACAAGGTGATGGTGCAGGCTCTGGATATGGGTCTGGGAGGGCTCTGGCTCAGGCTCAGGCTACGGTTCGGGCGATGGTGGTGGTCAGGGCGGAGGTTATGGGAGTGGCGGAGGCGGTGGAGGCGGCGGCGGAGTAGGCTCTGGCACGGGCTCCGGCTCCGGTTCCGGTTCCGGTTCCGGTTCTGGTTCTGGCTACGGTAGCGGCGGAGGAAATGGCCGCCGCTAGATTTAGGCATACAGATGTTGGAATGTATCAGGAATAAAAGCTTTAAGGTTGTATCAGCAGAAGTCCAACGGGATGTTTGGAGATGATGAAATAAGCGATGCTTGTGCTACGCCATGTAAGTGGAACTTGCTTATATATAAAAAAGAATGCTTGTTGCAGGTCTCGTTTCTCGTTCCAATTTGCTCGGAGTAATACACCGGCCAAAGCCAAGGCTGAATTAAGCAGCATGTCCATCATATCAAGTGTCACGAAATGGTTCCTCGGTTCTTAAAGATGAAAGAAAGATAAAAAGCTAAGATTACGTGCAATCTGAATCGCTTCCTAGGGATTTCAACATATCTAGTGTCTTATCTATTAAATCCCGTGTTGCATTGGAATAGAGAACTCTGGCCGTACCATCCGTATCCCCTTTCGCATGTATTTTTCTTCTGATTCGCATACTTCTCGCGCTGCTATCATTCATGCATCTGCTTGTCCCACACTTATTGTTATTATTATTACAATTATTATATGAATAATCCCAGTCACAGAGCAGAACTTTATAATCAATGCTGTTAAGTTGCTTATTAGAGTTTTGAATCTAATTAGTTACTAGTTTCGTTGCCTCATGGTAGATAACAACATCATCGAGGATCTTATTGGACTTAAATGTGTTGTCCTGCAAATTTAGGCCGCAACAAAACATCATGAGCAGGATACGTTCGATGAACCTTGTATTCTATTAAAATTAGAATTTTGGAAGATCATGCACTCACAGTAACCATGCAGAGCAAATCTTGATTGACCTTCTTTATGGCTTCTATAAACAATCTTATCGCCATTTTTATTGAATATGTGTATATGCGAGTAGCATGCTTCTCGATGGAGTGTTTCGTATGGTGATAAAGAATTACATGAATTATCGTGCGAGAAACATAGACGATATACATGAGGTCCACTAATTTATGTGTGAGCGGATTTTTTTGTTTTGTGTTTTGTCATGTTAGTTCTAGCTTCTAATTGGAGTATGCAATTTTTCTCTACCTCATTTTTGAGTCATTTTGAGATCTTTGTTGGGTTTTATGTTGGTTAAGTCCACTTTGTTTGTTTTCTTTTAAGTAACATATACTTCAAAAGTCTTTTTAAACCTTAGGAGTTAAGGCCCATTTTTAGTCTTTGTGATTTTGAATATGGATCTATTAGGTTTTTATGGTTTATTCATATTTAAAATAATCCTTATATTTTCAAAAACATAACATATAAGGTCTCCCGTTAAACGTAAGTCAATAGACGTTATATTGGGAAATCGGAACAAGGCATCATATGCGCAGTAGAAAAATAAAAATTAAAATCAGATTTTCTTATAAATAAATATTTAGTTATCGTGCGAAGATTGGTGTGTGAGAAATCGTAAAATAAAAAATTATGAGTATTATGTGAGACGTGTTACATAAGGCGATTGTATATCCCTGAAAATTCTTAAATCCATAAGAAAGGATGAAGAAGATCAATTGTCCTCATTTCTAGTGATGATCTACACAACATGTAAGGCGATGATACTCCTCAAATAGTATAATCTTCCTCTTCACGTACACCACAAGGTTGTAATATCTTTAAAAAAGGGTCAACCTTTGTTGGTGTCCATATGCCTTAAATAGAGTCTATCGACTAAAAAGGAGTGAGAGAGAGAGGAGATTAAGAAGGATGGCTAAGAGGAGACTAGCAAATAGAGTGTATCGTTGCATCCCACGATATACATTGCATATGTAGTCGTTGTCCATGGTTAGGCTAGCAACTATTGAAGGCTATCACTCTCGATAATACTATTGTCAATAACAAGCTATCGATAGTAGTACATCGATCAAAGACGAGAAACCTCGCATCACTAGTAAGTAGGTTACATGACGGATTAGATAAAAAAAGTATTACGATAATAAAAACATAGCATTCAAGTATCGTAAATCAAAATCAAATAGCATCTTTTATAGCGGAGGTGCTAACAAATATATCTAAATATAAAATAGATCTAAAATACTTTTACATCATAAAGTATTTAATTTCAAAACATGGCTCTAATACTAATTGTATGCATAAAAATCATGATTATGTTATAATTTATGTCAAAAACTTTAATACTAAAAATTAAAATAAAATAATAAAATATCAAATATCGATATATACCTTTGATATCATTTAGAAAGTCTTTATTCGATATATAAGCATATCATCATTGGATCAGAAGGCTGAGGAAGTGATCTATAATAAGAACTAGACTTATTTTCTTCTCACTTCCTATCCTTTATAGGATCACTATGAGTGATGGATTAGGGAGAAACGGGATATGAGAAAATATTTATAATCTCTCAATGACTTATTATTTTGTTCATAGGAGGTCCTATCACTCTATAGATGAGAGTAGAGGGTTTATGATAAATAACGTGAGTATATTTCCTCTTAAGGTCATCTCCTTAGTAATCCTATCATAATTGAACTTTTTTTATTAATTGATAATCGTAATAAGAATCTAATTATATCTATAATATACTTTAAAGTAGATAAGATCTCATAAAATAACAATCATAACAAAATAAAGCCTATCCATAAATAGGTCCGATAGACAATGGTGGTCGAATCCAACACCATCGTCATTACTCTATCATGCAAAAAATTGTGCCTAGCATTATGATAACACCACTGCATCAAACCAAATCGTAGGAGTTGAGAATGGCAATGCATGAGAGTGAAGTCCAACGCGGTCAGGCTAGCCTATCTTGGCCAAACCAATTTGCCAAGGAAAGAGTGGTTGATGACATAAATGACATTGATGAGAGGTGGTCGATGCCATGATCCGTCTTGATGATTCTTGTATCGCCCTTGACATGTTGTGGCGAGATCCACTTGCGATCTGAAGGCATAGTAGAAGCATCCATTTATGCTTTGTTAATTGTATGGCGCTAGTCGTCGGTCGCCATGTTCTCTCTTGAGCGATTACGTGACTAGCGATCGCATGGTTCACTGGCCCACTATGTTCGTATGGACCCAAAGGTAGTATCCAACACGTTTGATATCAACCCGTATTCACGATGCTATACCCATTTTCCCCCTCGATTACTAAGTATTTGATCTGGCGATCGATGACGATGCGGCACGATCATGAACGTGGCATGCATTCAAATACAAACATCTTATATCTTTAAAATTAGATTATAATCAAACCATATAAATACTTAAGTTTCAACCTAACTCATCACAAAAAAAAAAATAATAATGAAGAGAGTAAAAAACCCAATCAAGCCAGTCAAAACTAGTCAACACGAGGAAGCTGTATTCTTATTTTATATTTTTCTATAACAATGAATACGACATAATGAACTAATCAATTGTCTAGTCGGATTAAATACATTGGTTTTTTCTTCCCCTAATGTATGCACTCGATCGATCGTAATATAACGTTGTTCCTTGACAAATGCTTCAAACACTACTCGTGTAATTAAAGCGATAGAATGATAATGTGGGAACTCGTCGCATTTTATCTTTCCATTAAAGTGTTGAAATATAAATTAAATTTTATAATTAGATATGATTCTATGATTTTAGATAGGATTTTAGTTTAGGAGTCTTGTATCAATATAGGAGTCCTTAGCCTAGTTAAAACAAAATCTTGAGTTTATCTTTCTATAAATAAGTAGCTCATGTATACTTTAGGCACATAATGTGGGAGGAGAGATGGAATAGATGAGCACGGCTCAAAGATTATGCAACTTGAAACATTGTAAGTTTTCACATTTAATAAGAGTTTTTAGTTTTTCTTTTTAAGATTCTCTATGATTTCTTTATAACTACCATCTTCCAAAGAGATTTCCTAATAGGGAATTAGAGAGAGAAATAGTAAAGAGAAAATATAAAGAGAGAAAAATTCAAGGAGAAATAAAATCCCAGAGAGAGAGAAGAATTACTCAACATCGAAGGTGAGCAGACCTGATTGTGGAAACCCATTAGATATCGATATTAAAAAAAAAATCAATCGATAGATTATATTATAGTAGGAGAAAGATGATTGAGGAAAGAGACCACCACGATACTTATTAGTTGATAGAAAATTAGTATGGATGATGATTTATTTTAGATATCATTATTACCTAGATTTGATGAAAATAATATTAGAGATAAAAAATGATGATAAAAACTTTTCTTGGATCAGAAGCCTTATATAAATTATCTTGGATGGTTTTAAAGATGTGATAGGCACTAAAGATTTTGAACAAGAATAGGAAGAAGAGTTCATTTTTAATAAAGAAGAAGATAAAAGAACACTAAAGTTTTATCTCTCAATCTATAAAGTATTATTTCATGAATCTCTTAAGCTAAGACCAAGTGAGAAACCTAGTTGATATTAGAAGATATTTATGAAAGTGGTATACATCCTCCTACACTGTCTACAAATAAATCAAAAGAATTGCATGACATAGAATTAGAAAACAGTGAAGACATCTCAAGAAAAGAAAATAAATAAATGACCTCATAGATTCCTCCAACAATATTCTTATTCACATTCAAAATGCCGAGATCAAGCAAGATTTAGATTGGCTCAAGAAATCAAATAAGATTGGTTCTAGACAAACCAGAGCTTTACAGTTAATCAAGACAGATAAAGTAGATTGAGCGCATGCATGGTTATTATGGATTGCATGGCTTAAAATTTAGATATCCTAGAAAACACTATACAACAATAACATGGAAGGAGAATGCATCAAGTTTCAAAATTTTTTAATGTTTTTAAAATTTAATTTAAGGGAGGATGTTGGAATATAAATTAAATATTATGGTTAGATATGATTTTATGATTAAATAAGATTTTAGATTATAAGTCTTAGTCAAGATATGAGTTTTTATTATAGTTGAAGTCTATAAATAAGAAGCTTATGTATGCTTTAGGCATACAATTTGAGAGAAAAGATGGATTAGAACATAGACTTGAAGATTTGAGATTTAAAAGATTGTAAAGTTTATATTCAATAAGAGTTTTTTATTTTTTATTTGAAGATTCTTTATTCTCGTCGATACTCTTTTTTATAATTTCTTGATGCCCATCATTTTTCAAGAGATTTTCTAATATAACATCAAAGTTTTCCTTTAATTTCTAATTGGATGTGAATCCAAAGCACAGGCTACTCAATTGAATTCCCAATACGCTATTTAAGGGGTTGTGCTAGTGGACGTGTGCTCCATAGTCTGTGTCCTGGTCTTATAGCATGACGTCAAAATACATTATTATCATACCAAACATGAAAACAATTCTCTTTGCTCGTACAAGGTAAAGATCCAGGTTGGTAAGATCGAGACCACAAGATATGACACAATCCTTGGCCCTATTTGGCTACAATCCTTTTGATAATTTAAGCTGCTTGTGTAGCTGGATGGCATATCGTCGACTACAACTACGAGCGTCGAAGGAACGACCCTGTTTTCCAAGTTGGTGCACATCTCTTGGGTTTATGACGGATCGTGCAATGCCTCGTTAGTCAAAGGCAATGTGGATTAGGAGGCGGCTCCATTTTTTCTCGAAAGCAATGGGAATCAGATGAAATCCTGCGTTGACTGCGAAGCCCGATGTGACCTGACTTTCGCGTCCATGGAATTGCCTGAGCTCATAGTCTTGCTGAGTGTCACCGTAGTCACCGACGCACCATCCCATCTTTCTTGATCATCACGTAACTTCAATCCAAATAGGGCGTACGTAGGTAGGAGAGGCGTTGATAAGCAAAACAATAGGGTATTTGAGAGTAGAAAACAGCTACTGTGTCCACGTAAGGAGAATAGTTTTCTGAAGATGAAGCTACAAGATTAGTCAAAGATACAGCCACTAGCTGCTGCTGGTCTAACTCGACCTTCGAAATTTAACATTAGAACCCCACGTCCCGCAACGTACTTGAAGCGGATATGGGACGACTGCATGGCTTAACCGTGTTAGTACATGCGACATCTCTACAAATACTCGTGCCTTGATTCACTTAATTAATTGGAGTCGACTACTAAAGTGATCGTGTTGATCAGCTGATATAGATGGCTAATATTATATTTCGCTAAGCATCGGCATTCCCAATGCATCCCAAATTTTATCATATGTTAGTGGCTCTTGCGACGATTCAAGAGGTGGTGAGAGTTATGGTGGTGGGAATCATGACTTCTCGCTGTCTTCTGCTGAGAACTTGGTGTTCATTAGAAATTAAATGAGAAGCGTATGCGATCCGCCTTGACTATGAACTAACGATGCAAGAGACAGAGAAGCATCGCAGGCAATAGCGTGAGATCCGAATGCAAGCCATGGTTGACATGGAACCATAACAGGCAATTAGATTTTTTGCCGTGATAAATATTGAAGCATGGCCCTAATAAATTTTTTGCCACGGACCAAGAGAACACAAATCCAAGTGAAGCATTCATTATCCCCATTGTCCCCAGCTAGCTGAGTGAGTCAAACAAGGAGGGCTGAAACCCGACTTGGAATACATGTCCACATAAAACCAACAACTCAGCCAGCAGTGCAACCGGAAATGCACGCAGCTCGTTGATAACTCCGCAGCCGACTCGTATTCTGTCGGTACGTGGTGCATTTGGCCACTTCGAACACATACGAACGCAAACATTAAACCTGGACTCATGCTTTCTTTTTCTTGGTGTCGGCAAGGCTCCCTCGAGAGAATTCCTTTAGGTGGTGTTGTCTTCAACATGTTGTCCGCATGGCTACAATGATTGATGGATTAGTGCTGGTGTTTGTCAGCGACTTTGTTTGGTTGACGCCAATCCATCATCTCAGAGTACGACGGATCACTCGTTGTGCGTAGCAATGACGATCCTTTGTATCCGGGATCAGTATCATCGGGCGATTATTATAATGCATGGAATAATTCTTATGTTATTAAGCAAGAAATGCATGTGAAACCAACGCCATTCATGACATTTGAACCTTCGCGACGAACAGTTCACTCGCATGTTGGTGGTCACCAATAAGAAAACCTTTTATTCTCTTATCCAATCAACGAAATGAATGATCGAAATGAAGCTTCAACTTTTTTTCTCCTTTTACTTTTTATTTTTAAGAACAATGATTAGAGTTCCTTATATTATCTCTTCATTTCTATATTTTAGGTGAACTGCAACAATAAATATTAGAATATTTTGAGTTGGTGCAGCAGTCCTAGTGGGGAAAAAACGGTAAGAAGATGATGACCAGCAAAATCCTCCTCTTCCAGTACTTTAATCACGACTCTTCTCCTCGGTTATAACCACATACAATGACATGCCGATATGTTGTATACCACTACTTGCACTAAGCACGAGCAACACCATCCAGCTCGAGACCGCACTTCTCATCTCCAGTTCCCTGTTGCGATTGGATGGGCGCACTATCGTATTGTAAGACATGTCACATCATCATATCAATCAGACTCCATCAACGATGGGCGATGGAAGGAATAACTTCAAGATTTTATTGAAGTAAAAAAAATTAAACTAATTGATCTAGAAGACGACAATATCTTGCATAAAATGTCCACGACGCGTACATGGGACGAAGAAAGAGGTGGGATCAAGCGTTCCGGTGGCGAGAGTCCCTCCAACATAGTGAGCATGAGACTTGAAGAAGACAGGAGGAAAAAGAAGGGCCAGTGACATGTGCTGCGACCTCAAGTGTCAAAAAAGAAACCACCCACCGGCTGCCCGACGACTTTCCAAAGTCGCCTATTTCACACGACTTTCTTCCTGTCGGGGGCCTTGAATCTACGTGCATTGTGGTCTCGGGTTTGGACTGTTAGCCAAGCCATGCAAGACTGCTATAAATACCCCCCCAACTCCTCCTCATTTCCGCATCTCATCTCTCAGTTCGCTGCCAGTTGAGCTGCAATGGCTGGTAGAACTCGTGTTAGGCTTTGGGCTCTTGCCTTCCTCGCTCTTCTGAGCCTCGAGCTCACCTTCGCTGCTAGATCCCTTACTGGAACTAGCGCCGGAGGTGGTGGCGGCGGCGGTGGAAGTGGTGGCGGTGGAGGTGGTGGAAGTGGTGGTGGGGGGTCCGGATATGGCTCCGGCTACGGCTCTGGATACGGTGAGGGTGCCGGTGGGGGCAGTGCTGGAGGGTATGGAAAAGGTGGAGGTGGCGGCGGCGGAGGAGGCGGCGGTGGCGGTGGACAAGGGAGCGGCGAAGGCTCTGGCTATGGGTCTGGATCCGGTTATGGGCAGGGTGCCGGGGGCGGTAGTGCCGGAGGGTACGGTAGAGGGGGAGGAGGTGGCGGTGGCGGGGGAGAAGGCGGAGGTGCAGGCTCCGGCTCTGGTTATGGGAGTGGGGGTGGCTCCGGTTACGGGGAGGGTGCTGGTTCCGGAAACGCTGGAGGATATGGCAAGGGTGGCGGCGGCGGCGGCGGCGGTGGACAAGGTGGTGGTGCAGGCTCTGGATATGGGGCTGGGCAGGGCTCAGGCTCAGGCTACGGTTCGGGCGCTGGTGGTGGTCAGGGCGGAGGTTATGGGAGCGGCGGAGGCGGCGGTGGAATGGGCTCTGGCGCGGGCTCCGGCTCCGGCTACGGATCTGGTTCTGGTTCTGGCTACGGTAGCGGTGGAGGAAATGGCCACCACTAGATTTAGGCATACAGATGCTGGAAGGTAGCAGGAATAAGAGCTTTAAGGTTGTATCAGCAAAAGTACAGTAGGGGGCTTGGAGATGATGAAATAAGTGATGCTTGTGTAACACCATATAAGTGGAACTCGCTTTCTTGCTTATATATATATAAAGAATGCTTATTGCAAGTCTCGTTTCTCGGTCCAATTTGCATGGCGGAATACACTGGCCAAAGCCAAGACTGACTTAAGCAGCATGTCCATCATATCAGGTATCACGAACTGGTTCCATTTCTTTAAAACGAAAAAAAGATAAAGCTAAGATCATGAATTTTACAAAATATTCTCTCTTAAGACATCATGAACTTGCTTATATGTAAACTACCTCCCTTATAAAATTTTTATGAAATATTTCATCTTTTTAATGTTAGATATAAAAATATACCCTCAATTTCAACTAAAAAAGAGACTGAAATCAAGAACTTAATATAGAGAAGTTAATATTGGGATTAACTTAAGCATCGAAATGATCCACTCGTGAAACCTCTCCTTACAATAATCTTTATGCAGGTGATACTTTGAGAGAAGGCGTTTTTCACTTTAGACAACTATGAAGCATAAGGATTAGGATTATGTCGTTGTAACAAGGATATCAATAATATTTTTTCTCAATATTTTAGTACTAGAAGGTGAGTCTAACATCGCAGGAGCATCCATAAGTCGACCTTGTTAATGAATGCTCGAGTGAGGCTCTATCCTTGACCCATAGCAATTTTACTCAGACATGATAGTGTTAAGAAGTTAAAACATATTTTGGAAGATCTCAATTAATATTTTATATTTTACATGAGATTAGATAGAGTTTTAGAGATAAGAAATTCTTAGTTTAAAATATATTTTAAAAGATTTCAAATAAGATTAGATAAAGTTATAGAGATTAGAGACTCTTATATTTTATATCTATAAATAGGTAGTATCTACATGTGGATCAGTTAAAGACTTGAGTATTCAAATCAAATTTAAGAGTCGTTCAAGATCTGTAAATATTTTATTTTTTTTAAAGTTCGATAAAGTTTTTCTTTTCTGCCTTGGTTTCTTCTCCTTCTATTTGGTTTGATCTTGAGCTAGTAGTATCTTGTTACTATTATTTGAGAAAAGGTTATATTTACATGTGATTTTCTCCTTTTTCATAGCTAGTAGCCATCATTTTCCCACATGGATGCATCTATCTCGACATAAGTACCAATGTAGTATTGGCATCCTATCATAGATGATTATTGTGCACCGATAATATCTTCATCAACAACTATTTTTGTTGCTTTTGTGTGCTTGTATAGATACTTGATACTATGTTTTGCCTTAGTTTTGTATGTTTTTGATAGAAAATTGTAAGCAAGAATAAATCACTACACTAGATCACTCACCACAACAAGTAAAATTATCCTAAAATGACTTCATTTTCATGTACTATAGCTTGTTTTCTGTAGGCTATAATGTTATGCAAAATGTTAATTATCTCAACACTCTGGAACCCCTTGGGTGGCACCTGGTTAGATAGAAGTTTATGGTAGTGTTGGGCATTGATTGGATTTCACAAATTCATACGTTAAAACTACAGGAACTTGCTATCGTGCTCAATATCTGATGAGCAGTTATTTGTAGAGTTACAACTATTCGTTTTGCCTTCTAAAGTTCTTATTTTTTTTCTTCATCTCTTTTTTCTCTTGCACATCGAGTATTTACTAAATTGCTTATAAAGTTACCCTTTTTGCGAGATATTTTGACTTGTTTGCTGCTCACTTTTGAACTAATCAATTTGCTCTTTTATAGGTCCTATGAGATCTAAGCGAGGTTACAATTAGACTAACCCTTTGTAGATAGATAATGCAAGTGTTCCACGTAACTTAAACAATTCCAACTAAATTCGTGATGTAAGCACAAGGATGCTTCATGACTTAGATAACTCCAACTAAGTCCATGACTTTGCGCGAGGGTGCTTCATGACTTAAGCAATTCTAACTAAGTCCGTGACTTTAGCGCAAGAGTACATCATGATTTAGATAATTCTAACTAAATCTATGATATTGTGGTATTAAAGTAGCCAAGCAATTCAAGTAAACAATAAAAAGTTTTGCAATATCGTTATGGCGAATCAAACAAGGTGGAGTAAGCCAAACCATTACCCTAAACAACCACAAGTGGACTGTAAGTGTAAGCTTACTCTCAAGCTGTTGAAGTCGCTCAAAAAGAGCATAGCAATGAACAAGATTAGCAAGAAGATGACTATTCTTCACGAGAAGAAGACGCACAATCTAGATTACTAATCGAGAAAAGAATCCATAAGGAAAGACTTACAATTATGGAAACCCACCTTGAGTCATTGAAGCGAAGTCTTGAGGTTATCTCTCTATAAATATGTAGCTCATGTATACTTTAGGCATACAATTTGGGAGAAGAGATGGGTTAGGTCAAAGGCTAGACTCACAGCTTGAAAGATTGTAAATTTTCATGTTCAATAATAATTTTTTTTAATGAATATTCTCTATTCTCCTTGATACTATCTTCTATGATTTCTTAATACCTATCATTTTCCCAAGAGACTTTCTAATATGGTATTAGAGTTTTTTTATTTCTAACATAATATCAGAGTAGGTCTAATCCTCAAGGTTAAATTAGATTTTAAAAAGATGTACCAAGAGAGAGAGAGAGTAACCCACTAAGAAGTTACCGAAAAAGAAATAAGTGTTGCAAGTGCTTATCTTATTCCAACAAGAGCCTTGACTTGATCGTATTAGAGAGAAAGAGAGAGAAAAAAACTATTGAGATAGAAACTCTACTATAAGAAAGAGAAATAGTAGAGAAAAAGTCTAAACAGAGAAAAATTTAAAAAGAAAGAAAATTCTAGAGAAAGAAGAATTACTCAACATCGGAGATGAGCAAATCTGATCATGGAAACCAATCAAATAAGAAGAGATATTGATATGAAAAAATTCAATCAATTGATTACATTGCAATAGGAGAAAGATGATCGACGGAAGAGATCATCACCTTTGTCGATGCTCATTTATCGATGCTCATCATCCTTTCAAGAGATTTTTTAATATAATACTAAAGATTGTTTTGATTTCTTATAGAATCTCAATCCAAAACACAGTCTAGGCAATTGAATTCCCGATACAGCATTTAAGGGGTTGTGCTAGTGTCCTGATCTTGCAATATGATGTCAAAACACATTATTATCATACCAAACATGAAAACAATTCTCTGTACTTGTGTAAGGAAAAGATCCAGTTTGATAAGACGAGACCAACAAATATGACACGATCCTTTGCCGTATTTGGCTACAATCAATCCTTACGATAGTTTAATTTGTTCGTGTAGCAGGATGCCATATCGTGGACCACAGCTACGAGCATCGAAGGAACGATCGTGTTTTCCAAGTTGGTGCACAACTCTCGACAGGCGTATACTCTATGGTTTATGACAGATCGTATAATACCACCTCCTTGGTCAAAGGCAGTGTGGGTTAGGAGGAGGCGCCGTCTTTACTCGAAAGCAATGGGAGTGGGATGTAATTCTGCGTTGACTGCGAACTCCGAGGTGATCTGACTTTCGCGTCCGTGGAATTGCCTGAGGTCATCGTCTTGCTGAGTGTCACCGTGGTCACCGACGCACCATCCCATCTGTCTTGATCATCACGACAACTTCAAATCCAAGTAGGGCGTACGTAGGCAGGAGATGCGTTGACAAGCAAAATAATAGGGTATTTAAGAGTAGAAAACAGCTACTGTGTCCACCTAAGGAGAATAGTTTTCTGAACGACAAGATTAGTCAAAGATACAGCCACTAGCTGCTGCTAGTCTAAATCGACCTTCTAAATTTAACATTAGAACCCCACGTCCCGCAACGTAGTTGGAGCGGTATGGGGCGACTGCATGGATTAACAGCGTAGTACATGCGACATCTCTACAAATCCTCGTGCCTTGATTCACTTAATTAATTTTAGTCAACTACTAAAGTAATCGTGTTGATCAGCTGATATAGATGGCTAATAATATATTTTGCCAAGCATCGGCATTCCCAATGCATCCCAAATTTTATCGTATGTTAGTGGGTCTTGCGACGATTCTAAATGTGGTGAGAGTTATGGTGGTGGGAATCATGACTTATCGCACTCTTCTGCTGAGATCTTGGTGTTCATTATAAATTAAATGACAAGCGTGTCCGATCCGTCTTGACTATGAACTTACGATGCAAGAGACAGAAGCATCGCAGGCAATAGCGTGAGATCCGAATGCAAACCACGGTTGACATGGCAGCATGACGGGCAATTAGAGTTTTTGCCGTGATAAATATTGAAGCATGGCTATTATAATTTCTGTATTAATTCAATTAGCCGGTTGTCAGATTGTGTCCTGTGATCTTGACGAGCGTTGAATCGCTATTCATTCTCCTCGAAATAACACCTGCATGAGTAATTCTATGTAAAGGTTTAGAACACATAGTATGTCTGAAATACTAATGCTCCATAATTTTAACGCGAACTTGTTACTTGTTAGTATGAATATTTAAACTTCTAATTGATCTATTTATCACATGTAAAGCAAAGAATAATGAATCCCAAGTGAAGCATTCATTATCCCCGCTGTCTCCAGCTAGCTTAGTGAGTCAAACGAGGAGAGTCGAAACCCGATTTGGGACGCATGTCCATATAAAACCAACAATTCCGCCAGCAGTGCAACCGGAAATGCACGCAGCTCGCTGGCGACTCCGCAGTCGACTCGTATTCTGTCGGTAGGTGGTGCAGTTGGCCACTTCGAATACGTACGAACGCAAATATTAAACCCAATACATGCTTTCGTTTGCTCGAGAGACTGCCTTTAGGTGTGTGTTATCTTCAACATGTTGTCCGCATGGCTACAATGACTGATGGATTCGTGCTGGTATTTGTCAGCGACTTTGTTTGGTTGACGCCAACCCTTCATCTAAAATTACGACGGATCACTCGTTCCATCACCACCAGTACGTTGTGCGTAGCAATGGCGATCCCTTTTTATCCGGGATCAGTATCATTGGGCGATTATTATAATGCAAGGGATAATTCTTATGTTATTAAGCAAGAAATGCATGTGAAACCAACGCCATTCATGACATTTGAACCTTCTCGACGAAGAGTTCACTCGCATGTCGGGATCACTAATAATAAAACTTGCTGTTCTCTTTTTCGATCAACAAAATGAAGGATTGAAATGAAGCTTCATTTGTCTTACTGTTTATTTTATGTGAGTACTATCGACAGGTAATCAAGCCGAATGCTCTTACACTCACGCCACACCTGACTCACTGCATGACACAGTTTAACTCTGATAGATAATGAGCCCACATAATTAGGTATATTGTAATATTAAATTAAACTTATAAAAAAGATTATGATCTATAGCATATGTGGTTTTGATCATGGCCTCTTAAATTACTCATATTTAAAATAATCCTTATATTTTTAAAAATATAACATATAAACCCTTCTTGTTAATTTTGAGTTAACAAACGTTATATTCTACTTATTTCATAATAAATTATTAATATAATAATATATATAATTTAATATTAAGGTCCATTTTAGCTATTATGATTTTGGTCATACACCTCTTAAATTCTTTTGATTTACTCGTGTCTAAAATAACCTTATATATTTTCAAAAACGTAGTATATAAGCCATCAAATCTAAGTTAATAGATGTTTGTTAGAGTTTGATTACGATATTCTGAATCATAATAAATTATTAATATAATATCATGTGTAATTTTATATTTAAAAAAACTAAGACCTCTATCAATGATAGGAGGAGGCATCATCATGGAAGCGACCACCAACAATAGCACCAACCCATCGTTGCCTAATAGGGCATCGTACACATGTAACTTTTCTTGCGTTAACGATGAGCTTAAGAGCTTTCGGTCTTGCCTCAAGTAGATGTACGTTGACTAGTTCGATACTAAGCACGCAATAGTCTCCTAATCCCTCTTCCTCCTCTTGGGCATCTTTATCCTCATCGCCTCTCACTTCATCATCTCCTGTGTCCTCATCTGTTGTTCCTATGACATGGTGGTCTAGCTCCCCGTCACCTCCACCTCCTGCTTCTCCTACATCTGTCTTTCCGTTTTAATCCATTGCTATGGCTTTTGTTGCTTCCTCTTCCTTGGTAAGCTAGTCCGAGCATAATGAGCGGGTACAGAAAGGCTACATGGATTAGTTCAATCGCTCTTTCTGCCTGCTCTCCATCCTCGTGATGTCGTGCTTCATGGGGAAGGTGATTTACAAGATATAATGATACTCATTATGATCCGTGCGAGTGTCGTTAACGATGATGACAACACTATAGTGAGCGATACGGTGGCACGTGTTTTGAAGTTGGTGAGCTAGATCTATCGGATGTCGCTCGCTAGCTCCAGTATTGAAATAATTAAATTGGATAGTACTGAAAATCCAAATGGATGAGTTTTTAAAAATAATGATTAGAGTTGCATATATTATCTCTTCATTTCTATGTGTTAGGTGAATTGCAACGATGCATATTAGAATATTTTGAGTTGGTGCAGCAGTCCAAGTGGGGCAAAGAGGTAAAACGATGACCAGCAAGATCCTCCTCTTCCATTACTTTGATCACGACTCTGGAACGGGACGAGAGATTGAAGAAAGGCCAGTGACATGTGCTGCGACCTCGAGTGTCTAAAAAAGAAACCACCCACCGGCTGCTCGACGACTTTCTGCGGGTCGGAGTCTTAAAATCTACGTGCGTTGTGGCCTGGGATTTGGACTGTCAGCCTAGCCATCCAAGACTGCTATAAATACCCCTCCACTCCTCCTCACTACCGCATCTCATCTCCCAGTTCACTGCTAGTTGAGCTGCAATGGCTGGTGGAACTCGTGTTAGGCTTTGGGCTCTTGCCCTCCTCGCTCTTCTCAGCCTCGAGCTCACCTTCGCTGCTAGATCCCTAACTGGAACTAGCGCCGCAGGTGGTGGCGGCGGCGGAGGAGGCGGCGGTGGCGGTGGCGGTGGAGGCGACGGAGAAGGCTCTGGCTATGGGTCTGGATCCGGTTATGGGGAGGGTGCCGGGGGCGGTAATGCCGGGGACGGTAGTGCCGGAGGGTACGGTGGAGGAGAAGGAGGTGGCGGTGGCGGTGGCGGTGGTGCAGGCTCCGGCTCTGGTGCTGGTTATGGAGAGGGTGCCGGTTCCGGTTATGGAGAGGGTGCTGGTTCCGGAAACGCTGGAGGATATGGCGAGGGTGGCGGCGGCGGTGGAGGCGGTGGACAAGGTGATGGTGCAGGCTCTGGATATGGGTCTGGGAGGGCTCTGGCTCAGGCTCAGGCTACGGTTCGGGCGATGGTGGTGGTCAGGGCGGAGGTTATGGGAGTGGCGGAGGCGGTGGAGGCGGCGGCGGAGTAGGCTCTGGCACGGGCTCCGGCTCCGGTTCCGGTTCCGGTTCTGGTTCTGGCTACGGTAGCGGCGGAGGAAATGGCCGCCGCTAGATTTAGGCATACAGATGTTGGAATGTATCAGGAATAAAAGCTTTAAGGTTGTATCAGCAGAAGTCCAACGGGATGTTTGGAGATGATGAAATAAGCGATGCTTGTGCTACGCCATGTAAGTGGAACTTGCTTATATATAAAAAAGAATGCTTGTTGCAGGTCTCGTTTCTCGTTCCAATTTGCTCGGAGTAATACACCGGCCAAAGCCAAGGCTGAATTAAGCAGCATGTCCATCATATCAAGTGTCACGAACTGGTTCCTCGGTTCTTAAAGATGAAAGAAAGATAAAAAGCTAAGATTACGTGTAATCTGAATCGCTTCCTAGGGATTTCAACATATCTAGTGTCTTATCTATTAAATCCCGTGTTGCATCGGAATAGAGAACTCTGGCCGTACCATCCGTATCCCCTTTCGCATGTATTTTTCTTCTGATTCGCATACTTCTCGCGCTGCTATCATTCATTCAAGCATCTGCTTGTCCCACACTTATTGTTATTATTATTACAATTATTATATGAATAATCCCAGTCACAGAGCAGAACTTTATAATCAATGCTGTTAAGTTGCTTATTAGAGTTTTGAATCTAATTAGTTACTAGTTTCGTTGCCTCATGGTAGATAACAACATCATCGAGGATCTTATTGGACTTAAATGTGTTGTCCTGCAAATTTAGGCCGCAACAAAACATCATGATGGATGCATGAGCAGGATACGTTCGGTGAACCTTGTATTCTATTAAAATTAGAATTTTGGAAGATCATGCACTCACAGTAACCATGCAGAGCAAATCTTGATTGACCTTCTTTATGGCTTCTATAAACAATCTTATCGCCATTTTTATTGAATATGTGTATATGCAGAGTAGCATGCTTCTCGATGGAGTGTTTCGTATGGCTGATAAAGAATTACATGAATTATCGTGCAGAAACATAGACGATATACATGAGGTCCACTAATTTATGTGTGAGCCGGATTTTTTTTTGTTTTGTGTTTTGTCATGTTAGTTCTAGCTTCTAATTGGAGTATGCAATTTTTCTCTACCTCATTTTTTTGAGTCATTTTCAGATCTTTGTTGGGTTTTATGTTGGTTAAGTCCACGCTGTTTGTTTTTCTTTTAAGTAATATATACTTCAAAAGTCTTTTTAAACCTTAGGAGTTAAGGCCCATTTTTAGTCTTTGTGATTTTGAATATGGATCTATTAAGTTTTTATGGTTTATTCATATTTAAAATAATCCTTATATTTTCAAAAACATAACATATAAGGTCTCCCGTCAAACCTAAGTCGATAGACGTTATATTGGGAAATCGGAACAAAGCATCATATGTGTAGTAGAAAAATAAAAAATAAAAATCAGATTTTCTTATAAATAAATATTTAGTTATCGTGCGAAGATTGGTGTATTAGAAATCGTAATATAAAAAATTATGAGTATTATGTGAGATGTGTTACCTAAGGAGATTGTATATCCCTGAAAATTCTTAAATCCATAAGAAAGGATGAAGAAGATCAATTGTCCTCATTTCTAGTGATGATCTACACAACATGTAGGGCGATGATACTCCTCAAATAGCATAATCTTTCTCTCCACGTACACCACAAGGTTATAATATCTTTAAAAAAGGGTCAACCTTTATTGGTGTCCATATGCCTTAAATAGAGTCTATCAACTAAAAAGGAGTGAAGAGAGAGAGGAGATTAAGAAGGATGGCTAAGAGGAGACTAGCAAATAAAGTCTATCGTTGCATCCCACGATACTTCTGTTGCATATGTAGTCGTTGTCCATGGTTAGGCTAGCAACTATTGAAGGCTATCACTCTCGATAATACTATTGTCAATAACAAGCTATCGATAGTGGTACATCGATCAAAGACGAGAAACCTCGCATCACTAGTAAGTAGGTTACATGACGGATTAGATAAAAAAAGTATTACGATAATAAAAACATAGCATTCAAGTATCGTAAATCAAAATCAAATAGCATCTTTTATAAGGGTGCTAACAAATATATCTAAATATAAAATAGATCTAAAATACTTTTACATCATAAAAGTATTTAATTTCAAAATATGGCTCTAATACTAATTGTATGCATAAAAATCATGATTATGTTATAATTTATGTCAAAAACTTTAATACTAAAAATTAAAATAAAATAATAAAATATCAAATATACGATATATACCTTTCGATATCATTTAGAAAGTCTTTATTCGATATATAAGCATATCATCATTGGATCCAAGGCTCAGGAAGCTGATCTATAATAAGAACTAGACTTATTTTCTTCTCACTTCCTATCCTTTATAGGATCACTATGAGTGATGGATTAGGGAGAAAAGGGATATGAGAAAATATTTATAATCTCTCAATGACTTATTATTTTGTTCATAGGAGGTCTTATCACTCTATAGATGAGAGTATAGGGTTTATGATAAATAACGACGAGTATATTTCCTCTTAAGGTCATCTCCTTAGTAATCCTATCATAATTGAACTTTTTTTATTAATTGATAATCGTAATAAGAATCTAATTATATCTATAATATACTTTAAAGTAGATAAGATCTCATAAAATAACAATCATAACAAAATAAAGCCTATCCATAAATGGGTCCGATAGACAATGGTGGTCGAATCCAACACCATCGTCATTACTCTATCATGCAAACAAATTGTACCTAGCATTATGATAACACCAGCCTGCATCAAACCAAATCGATCGAGTTGAGAATGGCAATGCATGAGAGCTGAAGTCCAACGCAGGGTCCGACTCGCCTGTCTTGGCCAAACCAATTTGCCAAGGAAAAAGTGGTTGATGACATAAATGACATTGATGAGAGGTGGTCGATGCCATGATCCGTGCAGCGATTCTTGTATCGCCCTTGACATGTTGTAGCGAGATCCACTTGCGATGCTGAAGGCATAGTAGAAGCATCCATTTATGCTTTGTTAATTGTGACTGCTAGTCGCTTGGCCGCCATGTTCTCATCAACGATTCTGTGACTAGCGATCGCATGGTTCACCTGGCCCACTATGTTCCGTATGGACCCAAAGGTAGTATCCAACATGTTTGATATCAACCCATGTTACGATGCTATACCCATTTTCCCCCTCAATTATTAAGTATTTGGTCTGCTGATCGATGACCAATGGACGGCACCAGTCATGAACGTGGCATGCATTCAAATACAAACATCTTATATCTTTAAATGAATGATCGAAATGAATGATCGAAATGAAGCTTCAACTTTTTTTTTCCTTTTACTTTTTATTTTTAAGAACAATGATTAGAGTTCCTTATATTATCTCTTCATTTCTATATTTTAGGTGAACTGCAACAATAAATATTAGAATATTTTGAGTTGGTGCAGCAGTCCTAGTGGGGAAAAAACGGTAAGAAGATGATGACCAGCAAAATCCTCCTCTTCCAGTACTTTAATCACGACTCTTCTCCTCGGTTATAACCACATACAATGACATGCCGATATGTTGTATACCACTACTTGCACTAAGCACGAGCAACACGATCCAGCTCGAGACCGCACTTCTCATCTCGAGTTCCCCTGTTGCGATTGGATGGGCGCACTATCGTATTGTAAGACATGTCACATCATCATATCACTCAAACTCCATCAACGATGGGCGATGGAAGGAATAACTTCAAGATTTTATTGAAGTAAAAAAAAAATAAACTAATTGATCTAGAAGACGACAATATCTTGCATAAAATGTCCACGACGCGTACATGGGACGAAGAAAGAGGTGGGATCAGGCGTTCCGGTGGCGAGAGTCCCTCCAACATAGTGAGCATGAGACTTGAAGAAGACAGGAGGAAAAAGAAGGGCCAGTGACATGTGCTGCGACCTCAAGTGTCAAAAAAGAAACCACCCACCGGCTGCCCGACGACTTTCCAAAGTCGCCTATTTCACACGACTTTCTTCGTGTCGGGGCCTTGAATCTACGTGCATTGTGGCCTCGGGTTTGGACTGTTAGCCAAGCCATGCAAGACTGCTATAAATACCCCCCCAACTCCTCATTTCCGCATCTCATCTCTCAGTTCGCTGCCAGTTGAGCTGCAATGGCTGGTAGAACTCGTGTTAGGCTTTGGGCTCTTGCCTTCCTCGCTCTTCTGAGCCTCGAGCTCACCTTCGCTGCTAGATCCCTCACTGGAACTAGCGCCGGAGGTGGTGGCGGCGGTGGAAGAGGTGGCGGTGGAGGTGGTGGAAGTGGCGGTGAGGGGTCCGGATATGGCTCCGGCTACGGCTCTGGATACGGTGAGGGTGCCGGTGGGGCAGTGCTGGAGGGTATGGAAAAGGTGGAGGTGGCGGCGGCGGAGGAGGCGGCAGTGGCGGTGGACAAGGGAGCGGCGAAGGCTCTGGCTATGGGTCTGGATCCGGTTATGGGCAGGGTGCCGGGGGCGGTAGTGCCGAAGGGTACGGTCGAGGGGGAGGAGGTGGCGGTGGCGGGGGAGAAGGCGGAGGTGCAGGCTCCGGCTCTGGTTATGGGAGTGGGGGTGGCTCCGGTTACGGGGAGGGTGCTGGTTCCGGAAACGCTGGAGGATATGGCAAGGGTGGCGGCGGCGGCGGCGGCGGTGGACAAGGTGGTGGTGCAGGCTCTGGATATGGGGCTGGGCAGGGCTCAGGCTCAGGCTACGGTTCGGGCGCTGGTGGTGGTCAGGGCGGAGGTTATGGGAGCGGCGGAGGCGGTGGAGGCGGCGGTGGAATGGGCTCTGGCGCGGGCTCCGGCTCCGGCTCCGGCTACGGATCTGGTTCTGGTTCTGGTTCTGGCTACGGTAGCGGTGGAGGAAATGGCCACCACTAGATTTAGGCATACAGATGCTGCTGGAAGGTAGCAGGAATAAGAGCTTTAAGGTTGTATCAGCAAAAGGACAGTAGGGGGCTTGGAGATGATGAAATAAGTGATGCTTGTGTAACACCATATAAGTGGAACTCGCTTTCTTGCTTATATATATATAAAGAATGCTTATTGCAAGTCTCGTTTCTCGGTCCAATTTGCATGGCGTAATACACTGGCCAAAGCCAAGACTGACTTAAGCAGCATGTCCATCGTATCACGAACTTCTTTAAAACGAAAGAAAGATAAAGCTAAGATCATGAATTTTACAAAATATTCTCTCTTGAGACATCGTGAACTTGCTTATATGTAAACTACCTCCCTTATAAAATTTTTATGAAATATTTCATCTTCTTAATGTTAGATATAAAAATATACCCTCAATTTCAAGTAAAAAAAAGATTGAAATCAAGAATTTAATATAGAGAAATTGATATTGGGATTAACTTAAGCATCGAAATGATCGACTCAAGAAACTTCTCCTTACATTGATCTTTATGCAAGTGATACTTTGAGAGAATGTGCTTTTTACCTCATTTTATGCAAGTGGTGCAGTTGGTGCAGCAGTCCAAGTGGGGCAAAGTGGTAAAACGATGACCAGCAAGATCCTCCTCTTCCATTACTTTGATCACGACTCTGGAACGGGACGAGAGATTGAAGAAAGGCCAGTGACATGTGGCTGCCCGACGACTTTCTGCGGGTCGGAGTCTTAAAATCTACGTGCGTTGTGGCCTGGGATTTGGACTGTCAGCCTAGCCATCCAAGACTGCTATAAATACCCTCCACGCCTCCTCACTACCGCATCTCATCTCCCAGTTCACTGCTAGTTGAGCTGCAATGGCTGGTGGAACTCGTGTTAGGCTTTGGGCTCTTGCCCTCCTCGCTCTTCTCAGCCTCGAGCTCACCTTCGCTGCTAGATCCCTAACTGGAACTAGCGCCGCAGGTGGTGGCGGCGGCGGAGGAGGCGGCGGTGGCGGTGGCGGTGGCGGTGGAGGCGACGGAGAAGGCTCTGGCTATGGGTCTGGATCCGGTTATGGGGAGGGTGCCGGGGGCGGTAATGCCGGGGACGGTAGTGCCGGAGGGTACGGTGGAGGAGAAGGAGGTGGCGGTGGCGGTGGTGCAGGCTCCGGCTCTGGTGCTGGTTATGGAGAGGGTGCCGGTTCCGGTTATGGAGAGGGTGCTGGTTCCGGAAACGCTGGAGGATATGGCGAGGGTGGCGGCGGCGGTGGAGGCGGTGGACAAGGTGATGGTGCAGGCTCTGGATATGGGTCTGGGAGGGCTCTGGCTCAGGCTCAGGCTACGGTTCGGGCGATGGTGGTGGTCAGGGCGGAGGTTATGGGAGTGGCGGAGGCGGTGGAGGCGGCGGCGGAGTAGGCTCTGGCACGGGCTCCGGCTCCGGTTCCGGTTCCGGTTCTGGTTCTGGCTACGGTAGCGGCGGAGGAAATGGCCGCCGCTAGATTTAGGCATACAGATGTTGGAATGTAGCAGGAATAAAAGCTTTAAGGTTGTATCAGCAGAAGTCCAACGGGATGTTTGGAGATGATGAAATAAGTGATGCTTGTGCTACGCCATGTAAGTGGAACTTGCTTGTATATAAAAAAGAATGCTTGTTGCAGGTCTCGTTTCTCGTTCCAATTTGCTCGGAGTAATACACCGGCCAAAGCCAAGGCTGAATTAAGCAGCATGTCCATCATATCAAGTGTCACGAACTGGTTCCTCGGTTCTTAAAGATGAAAGAAAGATAAAAAGCTAAGATTACGTGTAATCTGAATCGCTTCCTAGGGATTTCAACATATCTAGTGTCTTATCTATTAAATCCCGTGTTGCATCGGAATAGAGAACTCTGGCCGTACCATCCGTATCCCCTTTCGCATGTATTTTTCTTCTGATTCGCATACTTCGCGCTGCTATCATTCATTCATGCATCTGCTTGTCCCACACTTATTGTTATTATTATTACAATTATTATATGAATAATCCCAGTCACAGAGCAGAACTTTATAATCAATGCTGTTAAGTTGCTTATTAGAGTTTTGAATCTAATTAGTTACTAGTTTCGTTGCCACATGGTAGATAACATCATCAACGATGATCAAATTGGACTTAAATGTGTTGACCTGCAAATTTAGGCCGCAACAAAACATCATGATGGATGCATGAGCGAGGATACGTTCACGAACCTTGTATTCTATTAAAATTAGAATTTTGGAAGATCATGCACTCACAGTAACCATGCAGAGCAAATCTTGATTGACCTTCTTTATGGCTTCTATAAACAATCTTATCGCCATTTTTATTGAATATGTGTATATGCAGAGTAGCATGCTTCTCGATGGAGTGTTTCATGGTCGATAAAGAATTACATGAATTATCGTGCGTAAAACATAGGCGATTTATATACATGAGGTCCACTAATTTATGTGTGAGCAGGATTGATCTTTGTTTTGTGTTTTGTCATGTTAGTTCTAGCTTCTAATTGGAGTATGCAATTTTCCTCTACCTCATTTTTTTGAGTCATGTTCAGATGCTGCTGGGCTTTATGTTGGTTAAGTCCACGCTCTTTGTTTTTCTTTTAAGTAATATATACTTCAAAAGTCTTTTTAAACCTTAGGAGTTAAGGCCCATTTTTAGTCTTTGTGATTTTGAATATGGATCTATTAGGTTTTTATGGTTTATTCATATTTAAAATAATCCTTATATTTTCAAAAACATAACATATGGTCTCCCGTCAAACCTAAGTCAATAGACGTTATATTGGGAAATCGGAACAAAGCATCATATGCGCAGTAGAAAAATAAAAAATAAAAATCAGATTTTCTTATAAATAAATATTTAGTTATCGTGCGAAGATTGGTGTGTGAGAAATCGTAAAATAAAAAATTATGAGTATTATGTGAGATGTGTTACCTAAGGAGATTGTATATCCCTGAAAATTCTTAAATCCATAAGAAAGGATGAAGAAGATCAATTGTCCTCATTTCTAGTGATAATCTACACAACATGTAGGGCGATGATACTCCTCAAATAATATAATCTTCCTCTCCACGTAACCACAAGGTTGTAATATCTTTAAAAAAGGGTCAACCTTTGTTGGTGTCCATATGCCTTAAATAGAGTCTATCGACTAAAAAGAAGTGAAGAGAGAGAGGAGATTAAGAAGGATGGCTAAGAGGAGACTAGCTAATAGAGTCTATCGTTGCATCCCACGATACTGTTGCATATGTAGTCGTTGTCCATGGTTAGGCTAGCAACTATTGAAGGCTATCACTCTCGATAATACTATTGTCAATAACAAGCTATCGATAGTGGTACATCGATCAAAGACGAGAAACCTCGCATCACTAGTAAGTAGGTTACATGACGGATTAGATAAAAAAAGTATTACGATAATAAAAACATATCATTCAAGTATCGTAAATCAAAATCAAATAGCATCTTTGAGGGTGCTAACAAATATATCTAAATATAAAATAGATCTAAAATACTTTTACATCATAAAAGTATTTAATTTCAAAACATGGCTTTAATACTAATTGTATGCATAAAAATCATGATTATGTTATAATTTATGTCAAAAACATTAATACTAAAAATTAAAATAAAATAATAATATATCAAATATACGATATATACCTTCGATATCATTTAGAAAGTCTTTATTCGATATATAAGCATATCATCATTGGATCTGAAGGCTACAGGGAAGCGGATCTACAATAAGAACTAGACTTATTTTCTTCTCACTTCCTATCCTTTATAGGATCACTATGAGTGATGGATTAGGGAGAAAAGGGATATGAGAAAATATTTATAATCTCTCAATGACTTATTATTTTGTTCATAGGAGGTCCTATCACTCTATAGATGAGAGTAGAGGGTTTATGATAAATAACGACGAGTATATTTCCTCTTAAGGTCATCTCCTTAGTAATCCTATCATAATTGAACTTTTTTTATTAATTGATAATCGTAATAAGAATCTAATTATATCTATAATATACTTTAAAGTAGATAAGATCTCATAAAATAACAATCATAACAAAATAAAGCCTATCCATAAATGGGTCCGATAGACAATGGTGGTCGAATCCAACACCATCGTCATTACTCTATCATGCAAAAATTGTGCCTAGCATTATGATAACACCATGCATCAAACCAAATCGACCGAGTTGAGAATGGCAATGCATGAGAGTCAAGTCCAACGTAGGGTCCGACTCGCCTATCTTGGCCAAACCAATTTGCCAAGGAAAGAGTGGTTGATGACATAAATGACATTGATGAGAGGTGGTCGATGCCATGATCCGTGCAGCGATTCTTGTATCGCCCTTGACATGTTGTAGCGAGATCCACTTGCGATGCTGAAGGCATAGTAGAAGCATCCATTTATGCTTTGTTAATTGTAACTGCTAGTCGCTTGGCCGCCATGTTCTCATCGAACGATTCTCGTGACTAGCGATCGCATGGTTCACTCCGCCCACTATGTTCCGTATGGACCCAAATGTAGTATCCAACACGTTTGATATCAACCCATGTTACGATGCTATACCCATTTTCCCCCTCAATTACTAAGTATTTGGTCTGCTGATCGATGACCAATGCACGGCACCAGTCATGAACGTGGCATGCATTCAAATACAAACATCTTATATCTTTAAAATTAGATTATAATCAAACCATATAAATACTTAAGTTTCAACCTAACTCATCACAAATAAATAATAATAATAATGAAGAGAGTAAAAAACCCAATCAAGCCAGTCAAAACTAGTCAACACAAGGAAGCTGTATTCTTATTTTATATTTTTCTATAACAATGAATACGACATAATGAACTAATCAATTGTCTAGTCGGATTAAATACATTGGTTTTTTCTTCCCCTAATGTATGCACTCGATCGATCGTAATATAACGTTGTTCCTTGACAAATGCTTCAAACACTACTTGTGTAATTAAAGCGATAGAATGACAATGTGGGAACTCGTCGCATTTTATCTTTCCATTAAAGTGTTGAAATATAAATTAAATTTTATAATTAGATATGATTCTATGATTTTAGATAGGATTTTAGTTTAGGAGTCTTGTATCAATATAGGAGTCCTTAGCCTAGTTAAAACAAAATCTTGAGTTTATCTTTCTATAAATAAGTAGCTCATGTATACTTTAGGCACATAATGTGGGAGGAGAGATGGAATAGATGAATGGCTCAAAGATTCGCAGCTTGAAACATTGTAAGTTTTCACATTTAATAAGAGTTTTTAGTTTTTCTTTTAAGATTCTCTATGATTTCTTTATAACTACCATCTTCCAAAGAGATTTCCTAATATGGAATTTAAGAGAGAAATAGTAAAGAGAAAATATAAAGAGAGAAAGTCTAACGAGAGAAAATTCAAGGAGAAATAAAATCCTAGAGAGAGAAGAATTACTCAACATCCAAGATGAGCAAACCTGATTGTGGAAACCCAATAGATATCGAAATTAAAAATCAATCGACAGATTATATTATAGTAGGAGAAAGATGATTGACGAAATGAGACCACCACGATACTTATTAGTTGATAGAAAAATAGTATGGATGATGATTTATTTTAGATATCATTATTACCTAGATTTGATGAAAATAATATTAGAGATAAAAATGATGATAAAAACTTTTCTTGGATCAGAAGCCTTTAAATAAATTATCTTGGATGGTTTTAAAGATGTGATGGGCACTAAAGATTTTGAACAAGAATAGGAAGAAGAGTTCATTTTAATAAAGAAGAAGATAAAAGAACACTAAAGTTTTATCTCTCAATCTATACGAAAGTATTATTTCATGAATCTCTTAAGCTAAGACCAAGTGAGAAACCTACCTGATATTAGAAGATATTTATGAAAGTGGTATACATCCTCCTACACTGTCTACAAATAAATCAAAAGAATTGCATGACATAGAATTAGAAAACAGTGAAGACATCTCAAGAAAAGAAAATAAAGAAATGCTCTCATAGATTCCTCCAACAATATACTTATTCACATTCAAAATGCCGAGATCAAGCAAGATTTAGATTGGCTCGAGAAATCAAATAAGATTGGTTCTAGACAAACCAGAGCTTTACAGTTAATCAAGACAGATAAAATAGATTGAGCGCATGCATGGTTATTATGGATTGCATGGCTTAAAATTTAGATATCCTAGAAAACACTATACAACAATAACATGGAAGGAGAATGCATCAAGTTTCAAAATTTTTTAATGTTTTTAAAATTTAATTTAAGGGAGGATGTTGGAATATAAATTAAATATTATGGTTAGATATGATTTTATGATTAAATAAGATTTTAGATTATAAGTCTTAGTCAAGATATGAGTTTTTATTATAGTTGAAGTCTATAAATAAGAAGCTTATGTATGCTTTAGGCATACAATTTGAGAGAAAAGATGGATTACAACATAGACTTGAAGATTTGAGATTTGAAAGATTGTAAAGTTTATATTCAATAAGAGTTTTTTATTTTTTATTTTTGAAGATTCTTTATTCTCGTCGATGCTCTTTTTTATAATTTCTTGATGCCCATCATTTTTCAAGAGATTTTCTAATATAACATCAAAGTTTTCCTTTAATTTCTAATTGGATGTGAATCCAAAGCACAGGCTACTCAATTGAATTCCCAATACGCTATTTAAGGGGTTGTGCTAGTGGACGTGTGCTCCATAGTCTGTGTCCTGGTCTTATAGCATGACGTCAAAATACATTATTATCATACCAAACATGAAAATAATTCTCTTTGCTCGTATAAGGTAAAGATCGAGACCACAAGATATGACACAATCCTTGGCCCTATTTGGCTACAATCCTTTTGATAATTTAAGCTGCTTGTGTAGCTGGATGGCATATCGTCGACTACAGCTACGAGCGTCGAAGGAACGACCCTGTTTTCCAAGTTGGTGCACATCTCTTGGGTTTATGACGGACCGTGCAATGCCTCGTTAGTCAAAGGTAATGTGGATTAGGAGGCGGCTCCGTTTTTTCTTGAAAGACATGGGAATCGGATGCAATCCTGCGTTGACTGCGAAGTCCGATTGGATCTGACTTTCGCGTCCATGGAATTGCCTAAGCTCAAAGTCTTGCTGAGCGTCACCGACGCACCATCCCATCTTTCTTGTTCACGTAACTTCAATCCAAATAGGGCGTACGTAGGTAGGAGAGGCGTTGATAAGCAAAATAATAGGGTATTTAAGAGTAGAAAACAGCTACTGTGTCCACCTAAGGAGAATAGTTTTCTGAAGATGAAGCTACAAGATTAGTCAAGATACAGCCACTAGCTGCTGCTAGTCTAACTCAAATCCAAGTGAAGCATTCATTATCCCCATTGTCCCCAGCTAGCTGAGTGAGTCGAACAAGGAGGGCTGAAACCCGACTTGGAATACATGTCCACATAAAACCAACAACTCAGCCAGCAGTGCAACCGGAAATGCACGCAGCTCGTTGATAACTCCGCAGCCGACTCGTATTCTGTCGGTACGTGGTGCATTTGGCCACTTCGAACACATACGAACGCAAACATTAAACCTGGACTCATGCTTTCTTTTTCTTGGTGTCGGCAAGGCTCCCTCGAGAGAATTCCTTTAGGTGGTGTTGTCTTCAACATGTTGTCCGCATGGCTACAATGATTGATGGATTAGTGCTGGTGTTTGTCAGCGACTTTGTTTGGTTGACGCCAATCCATCATCTCAGATTACGACGGATCACTCGCTCGACATTACCAGGATGTTGTGCGAGCGATGACGATCCTTTTTCTCCGGATCGAGATCATCGCGATTATTATAATGCACGGTATAATTCCTATGTTATTAAGCAAGAAATGCATGTGAAACCAACGCCAATTGCTTTAGGAATGTCCGAATCTCCAAGGGATCATTGCCTGTAAGAATAATATCGTCCACATATATGAGTAGATATATTGTGATTCTATTTTATTGTCGTAAGAATAACGAGGTATCGGACTTGGAGTTGATAAAACCCATGGATGTTAAAAATGTGCCAAGTTCATTATACCATGTTCTTGGAGCTTGACGAAGTCCATAAATAGGCGTTTGTAGCGTACAGACATGCCTTGGATATTGTGGATGCGCAAAGCCATGGGGTTGCCGCATGAAGACATCTTCGATTAGAGTCCGTAAAAGGCATTGTTAACATCCAATTATCGATATGCCACCTTTTGAGATAGCCAAGCTCAAGATAAGTCGATTATTATTGGTTTGACAATTGGGTGAATGTCTCGTGAAGTCAACACTGTGTCGTTGATGAAACCCTTTGGCAACTAGACGTGCTTTATATCGAGCAATAGATCCATCTGGGTTTCGCTTAATTCGAAAGATCCATTTACACCCGATGATGACATCCTCATTTCCGCCATAGTTGTTGTGGACAGACAAGTTCTGAAGATCGGAGATGATGTGATGTGATGCACCAGAGTCCATAATTCAATTGGGTTGACTAGTCGTCGGAGTAGTTGTGAGATTGGCTTGAGGCTACTGTGTTGGAGCAGGAAGTCGAGGTCGAGAGCGACAAACTTTCGCGGAGTGTCCGATCTTATCACACAATAGACAGATGATTCGACGATGGCCGCTGAGGTCAGGACGCAAGTACTGATGATTATAGGAGATATCACCTTGACGATGAGGATGAAAGTGTTGATATGGTGGATGAGAGGGGTTTGGTGTGGATCCCATAGGGTCAGGAGGTAGCTTTGTCGGACCGTGATTGACGTGCTTATTGTATTGGTTGCTCTTCCTCTTGGATTTATGACTGAGTTGAGCTGTGATAGTTGGTCCGGGCAGCCTATTGTCGTGCTTCAAATATGTCTCGTAGTCGGTCAACTTGTCATAAAGTTCTTCAAATGATATTAGAGAGTCACATGCTCGAATTGCGGCTGCCAATTCTTTGTATTCATCCCCTAGGACATTAAGTATATGAACGAGGACTTCTTCTTCACTAAGGGAATGACCTATCAAAGTTAAGTCATCGATGATCACTTTGATATTTTGTAAGTAATCAGCAATAGTACTTCCCTCTTGGTTCACTTTCATCAGATTGGATAAGAGTCCGAGCATGCGAGTACGCGAGCAATTTGCCAATATCGTTTGCAACTTGGACCATGCTTCAAAGAATCATACATGAAGATATTAGTGGGGCGACGACCCAGACGGAGGCTTGAATGGCTTGGAGGATGAGACGGTCTTGACGTAACCACGGTTTGTGAGTGGATTTGGTATTGACTAGATCCAGGCCTTTCAAAGACTGCAGGCGGACAATGGAGAGAGCCGTCGATGTAACCTATAAGGTCATATTCAAATAGAAGATTAGAAAATTAGGCACGCCAAGATGCATAATTTTTGCTTTTGGATAGCTTGAAAGGAATGAGTGCCGCAGCATTGATAGTGATGAGGCTTGGAGGTTGAGAACTGCTATTGTTCCCTGCAGGGACAATGACTAGAGTATTGGAAGTAGATGATGAAGCCATTTGATGATATGATGCGTCGAAGACTCAACCGATGCAGATCGCACCGTTCGGTGGAGTTCGACGGGAGAGAGCGTTCTCGTCAGAAGAGAGCGCCGAGGCGGAGATCGATGGCGTCTGTTGCGGCTACACCGCACGCTCGCTGCGGTGGTTTGAAGAAGCGACAGTGTCAATGGTCACTAGTAGCGGCAGCGGTGGAGAAGGGGAAGGAGGTCGCGGATCCTCCGGATGCTGGACAGCCGCCTACCTACGCTGCCCCCTCACCTGCTCGTGGAAGCTGCTGGGGCGGTGTTGGCGAGGCTATCTGTGGCTGTCGAGGCAGAGAGTGCTCTATTTCTGCCGAGAAAAAGGGGCTAGCAGCGATAGTGGACGATGCCGCCGAGGGCTTGCTGCGGTCGCTGGGTGGCGATCTCGCAGATGCAGCAGATGCGAATCTGCACGAAGGTAGGGCTGGCGGTTGGGGCAGTCCTGTTCTCTATCGGGGTGGGGACGGTGGTGCTCCGCCGCCGAGAATCTCGACCGGATGAACGCCGTACCGCCGGTGACGGCGATTGAATATGGAGATCGGTCTGCTCAACACGATGCGCAGGCGGATCTTCGTGTCCGCTACAATGGACAAGGCGTTCCTCTACTTGGTGGAGGCCCGAATCGATAAGAGGCACCAGAGGAGGAGGCAGAGGAGCGAGAGGATGTCTTGCCACAGCAGCGAGAAGAGGAGGTGGCCAGGAGTGTTGATTGTCGTTGGGCGGTGAAAGAAAAAAACTCTTGCTTAATGCAAGGGCTCTGATACCATGATAAGATGAAAAGTAATTGTACAAGTATTTTTTGATCAATACAATAGGAGGTCTATTTATACAGGTTAAGAGGGAGGATTTCTCTCAACAACTAGAGAGATTATGGAGGATTTCCCTCAACAACTAGAGAGATTTCCTCATATAGTTGGAGGAAATCTTATCTACTATCAGGCACAAGGGTGCTTCATGACTTAGGCAATTCCAGTTAAATCCATGATTTTGCACGAGGGTACTTAACAAACTTAAGCAACTCCAGCTAAGTCCATGAATTTGGCACAATGGAACCTTACGATTTAGACAATTTTAGCTAAATCCATAACATTATGATATTAAAGCGGCCAAGCAATTCAAGCAATAATAAAAAGTTTTACAATATCGCCATGACGAATCAAATAAGGTAGTAGAAAGCCAAACCATTACCTCAAGCAACCACGGTGAGTTGTAAGTGTAAGCTCACTCAAGCTATTGGAGCCACTCAAAAGGAGCACAATAGCAAAGAAGATAAGCAAGAAGTTAGCTATTTTCCATGAGCAGAGTAGGCGTAATCTAGATTGCCAACTGGCAAAAGAATCCATAAGGAAATAGTTATAATTATGGAAATCCACCTTAAGTCATTGAAGTCTTGAGGTTACCTCTCTATAAATAGATAGCTTGAAAGATTATAAATTTCTATGTTCAATAATAGTTTTTCGTTTTTTTTTTTTGAAGATTCTCCATTTTCCTTGATATTATCTTTTATGATTTCTTGATATATATCATTTTTCCCAAGAGATTTTCTAATATGATATTAGAGATTTTTCATTTCTAACAAAATATCATAGTAGGTCTAATCCTCAAGATTAAATTGGATTTTAAAGAGATATATCAAGAGAGAGAATAACCCACCCTAAGAGAAAGGGTGTAGAACTAAGAACTTATCGAAAAAGAAATAAGTGTTGCAAGTACTTATCTTGTTCCACCAAGAGTTTTGACTAGATCCTATTAGAGAGAGAGAGAGAAACAAATCTATAGAGATAGAAACTCTACTATAAGAAAGAGAAATAGTTGAGAGCGAAAATTTTAAGGAGAAAGAAAAATTCTAGAGAGAGAATACTAAATTTAACGAGCAGATCTGAAACCCATCAAATAAGAAGAGATATCGATATGAAAAAAATCAATCCATAGATTACATTGCAATAGGAGAAAGATGATGGACGGAAATCACGATACTCATTTATCGATGCTCATCATCCTTTCAAGAGATTTTTTAATATAATACTAAAGATTGTTTTGATTTCTTATAGAATCTCAATCCAAAACACAGTCTAGGCAATTGAATTCCCTGATACAGCATTTAAGGGGTTGTGCTAGTGGACTTACGCTCCTTACACGGTGTCCTGATCTTGCAATATGATGTCAAAACACATTATTATCATACCAAACATGAAAACAATTCTCGGTACTTGTGTAAGGAAAAGATCCAGTTTGATAAGACGAGACCAACAAATATGACACGATCCTTTGCCGTATTTGGCTACAATCAATCCTTACGATAGTTTAATTTGTTCGTGTAGCAGGATGCCATATCGTGGACCACAGCTACGAGCATCGAAGGAACGACCGTGTTTTCCAAGTTGGTGCACAACTCTCGACAGGCGTATACTCTATGGTTTATGACAGATCGTATAATACCTCCTTGGTCAAAGGCAGTGTGGGTTAGGAGGAGGCGCCGTCTTTACTCGAAAGCAATGGGAGTGGGATGTAATTCTGCGTTGACTGCGAACTCCGAGGTGATCTGACTTTCGCGTCCGTGGAATTGCCTGAGGTCACCGTCTTGCTGAGTGTCACCGTGGTCACCGACGCACCATCCCATCTGTCTTGATCATCACGACAACTTCAAATCCAAATAGGGCGTACGTAGGCAGGAGATGCGTTGACAAGCAAAATAATAGGGTATTTAAGAGTAGAAAACAGCTACTGTGTCCACCTAAGGAGAATAGTTTTCTGAACTACAAGATTAGTCAAAGATACAGCCACTAGCTGCTGCTAGTCTAAATCGACCTTGTAAATTTAACATTAGAACCCCACGTCCCGCAACGTAGTTGGAGCGGTATGGGGCGACTGCATGGATTAACAGCGTAGTACATGCGACATCTCTACAAATCCTCGTGCCTTGATTCACTTAATTAATTGGAGTCAACTACTAAAGTAATCGTGTTGATCAGCTGATATAGATGGCTAATAATATATTTTGCCAAGCATCGGCATTCCCAATGCATCCCTAATTTTATCGTATGTTAGTGGGTCTTGCGACGATTCTAAATGTGGTGAGAGTTATGGTGGTGGGAATCATGACTTATCGCACTCTTCTGCTGAGATCTTGGTGTTCATTATAAATTAAATGAGAAGCGTATGCGATCCGTCTTGACTATGAACTTACGATGCAAGAGACAGAGAAGCATCGCAGGCAATAGCGTGAGATCCGAATGCAAGGCATGGTTGACATGGCAGCATGACGGGCAATTAGAGTTTTTGCCGTGATAAATATTGAAGCATGGCTATTATAATTTCTGTATTAATTCAATGAGCCGGTTGTCAGATTGCGTCCTGTGATCTTGACGAGTGTTGAATCGCTATTCATTCTCCTCGAAATAACACCTGCATGAGTAATTCATTGTAAAGGTTTAGAACATATATTATGTCTGAAATACTAATGCTCCTTAATTTTAACGGGAACTTGTTATTTGTTAGTATGAATATTTAAACTTCTAATCGATCTATTTATCACATTTAAAGCAAAGAATAATGAATCCCAAGTGAAGCATTCATTATCCCCGCTGTCTCCAGCTAGCTTAGTGAGTCAAACGAGGAGAGTCGAAACCCGATTTGGGACGCATGTCCATATAAAACCAACAATTCCGCCAGCAGTGCAACCGGAAATGCACGCAGCTCGCTGGCGACTCCGCAGTCGACTCGTATTCTGTCGGTAGGTGGTGCAGTTGGCCACTTCGAATACGTACGAACGCAAATATTAAACCCAATACATGCTTTCGTTTCGTCTTCTTCTTCTTCTTCTTGGTGTCGGCACGGTTTGCTCGAGAGACTGCCTTTAGGTGTGTGTTATCTTCAACATGTTGTCCGCATGGCTACAATGACTGATGGATTAGTGCTGGTATTTGTCAGCGACTTTGTTTGGTTGACGCCAACCCTTCATCTAAAATTACGACGGATCACTCGTTCCATCACCACCAGTACGTTGTGCGTAGCAATGGCGATCCCTTTTTATCCGGGATCAGTACCATTGGGCGATTATTATAATGCAAGGGATCACTAATAAGCAAGAAATGCATGTGAAACCAACGCCATTCATGACATTTGAACCTTCTCGACGAAGAGTTCACTCGCATGTCGGGATCACTAATAATAAAACTTGCTGTTCTCTTTTTCGATCAACAAAATGAAGGATTGAAATGAAGCTTCATTTGTCTTACTGTTTATTTTTATGTGAGTACTATCGACAGGTAATCAAGCCGAATGCTCTTACACTCACGCCACACCTGACTCACTGCATGACACAGTTTAACTCTGATAGATAATGAGCCCACATAATTAGGTATATTGTAATATTAAATTAAACTTATAAAAAAGATTATGATCTATAGCATATGTGGTTTTGATCATGGCCTCTTAAATTACTCATATTTAAAATAATCCTTATATTTTTAAAAATATAACATATAAACCCTTCTTGTTAATTTTGAGTTAACAAACGTTATATTCTATTTATTTCATAATAAATTATTAATATAATAATATATATAATTTAATATTAAGGTCCATTTTAGCTATTATGATTTTGGTCATACACCTCTTAAATTCTTTTGATTTACTCGTGTCTAAATTAACCTTATATATTTTCAAAACGTAGTATATAAGCCATCAAATCTAAGTTAATAGATGTTTGTTAGAGTTTGATTACGATATTCTGAATCATAATAAATTATTAATATAATATCATGTGTAATTTTATATTTAAAAAAACTAAGACCTCTATCAATGACAGGGGGTGGCATCATCATGGAAGCGACCACCAACAATAGCACCAACCCATCGTTGCCTAATAGGGCATCGTACACATGTAACTTTTCTTGCGTTAACGATGAGCTTAAGAGCTTTCGGTCTTGCCTCAAGTAGATGTGCGATGACTAGTTCGATACTAAGCACGCAATAGTCTCCTGATCCCTCTTCCTCCTCTTGGGCATCTTTATCCTCATTTCCTCTCACTTCATCATCTCCTATGTCCTCATGCCTATGACATGGTGGTCTAGCTCCCCGTCACCTCCACCTCCTGCCTCTCCTACATCTGTCTCTCCGTTTTAATCCATCGCTATGGCTTTTGTTGCTTCCTCTTCCTTGGTAAGCTAGTCCGAGCATAGTGAGCGGGTGCAGAAAGGCTACATGGACTAGTTCAATCGCTCTTTCTACCTGCTCTCCATCCTCGTGATGTCGTGCTTCATGGGGAAGATGATTTACAAGATATAATGATCCTCCTTATGATCCGTGCGAGTGTCGTTAACGATGATGACAACACTATAGTGAGCGATACGGTGGCACGTGTCTTGAAGTTGGTGAGCTAGATCTATCGGATGTCGCTCGCTAGCTCCGGTATTGAAATAATTAAATTGGATAGTACTGAAAATCCAAATGGATGAGTTTTTAAAAATAATGATTAGAGTTGCATATATTATCTCTTCATTTCTATGTGTTAGGTGAATTGCAACAATGCATATTAGAATATTTTGAGTTGGTGCAGCAGTCCAAGTGGGGCAAAGAGGTAAAACGATGACCAGCAAGATCCTCCTCTTCCATTACTTTGATCACGACTCTGGAACGGGACGAGAGATTGAAGAAAGGCCAGTGACATGTGCTGCGACCTCGAGTGTCTAAAAAAGAAACCACCCACGGGCTGCCCGACGACTTTCCAAAGTCGCTTATTTCAGGCGACCGTCAGCCTAGCCATGCAAGACCGCTATAAATACCCCTCCACTCCTCCTCACTACCGCATCTCATCTCCCAGTTCACTGCTAGTTGAGCTGCAATGGCTCGTGGAACTCGTGTTAGGCTTTGGGCTCTTGCCCTCCTCGCTCTTCTGAGCCTCGAGCTCACCTTCGCTGCTAGATCCCTAACTGGAACTAGCGCCGCAGGTGGTGGCGGCGGCGGAGGAGGCGGCGGTGGCGGTGGCGGTGGAGGCGACGGAGAAGGCTCTGGCTATGGGTCTGGATCCGGTTATGGGGAGGGTGCCGGGGGCGGTAATGCCGGGGACGGTAGTGCCGGAGGGTACGGTGGAGGAGAAGGAGGTGGCGGTGGCGGTGGTGCAGGCTCCGGCTCTGGTGCTGGTTATGGAGAGGGTGCCGGTTCCGGTTATGGAGAGGGTGCTGGTTCCGGAAACGCTGGAGGATATGGCGAGGGTGGCGGCGGCGGTGGAGGCGGTGGACAAGGTGATGGTGCAGGCTCTGGATATGGGTCTGGGGAGGGCTCTGGCTCAGGCTCAGGCTACGGTTCGGGCGATGGTGGTGGTCAGGGCGGAGGTTATGGGAGTGGCGGAGGCGGTGGAGGCGGCGGCGGAGTAGGCTCTGGCACGGGCTCCGGCTCCGGTTCCGGTTCCGGTTCTGGTTCTGGCTACGGTAGCGGCGGAGGAAATGGCCGCCGCTAGATTTAGGCATACAGATGTTGGAATGTAGCAGGAATAAAAGCTTTAAGGTTGTATCAGCAGAAGTCCAACGGGATGTTTGGAGATGATGAAATAAGTGATGCTTGTGCTACGCCATGTAAGTGGAACTTGCTTGTATATAAAAAAGAATGCTTGTTGCAGGTCTCGTTTCTCGTTCCAATTTGCTCGGAGTAATACACCGGCCAAAGCCAAGGCTGAATTAAGCAGCATGTCCATCATATCAAGTGTCACGAACTGGTTCCTCGGTTCTTAAAGATGAAAGAAAGATAAAAAGCTAAGATTACGTGTAATCTGAATCGCTTCCTAGGGATTTCAACATATCTAGTGTCTTATCTATTAAATCCCGTGTTGCATCGGAATAGAGAACTCTGGCCGTACCATCCGTATCCCCTTTCGCATGTATTTTTCTTCTGATTCGCATACTTCTCGCTGCTATCATTCATTCATGCATCTGCTTGTCCCACACTTATTGTTATTATTATTACAATTATTATATGAATAATCCCAGTCACAGAGCAGAACTTTATAATCAATGCTGTTAAGTTGCTTATTAGAGTTTTGAATCTAATTAGTTACTAGTTTCGTTGCCTCATGTCGATAACAACATCATCGAGGATCTTATTGGACTTAAATGTGTTGTCCTGCAAATTTAGGCAACAAAACATCATGATGGATGCATGAGCAGGATACGTTCGGTGAACCTTGTATTCTATTAAAATTAGAAATTTGGAAGATCATGCACTCACAGTAACCATGCAGAGCAAATCTTGATTGACCTTCTTTATGGCTTCTATAAACAATCTTATCGCCATTTTTATTGAATATGTGTATATGCAGAGTAGCATGCTTCTCGTGGAGTGTTTCATATGGTGATAAAGAATTACATGAATTATCGTGCGTGAAACATAGGCGATATACATGACGTCCACTATTTTATTTGTGAGCCGGATTTTTTTTTGTTTTGTGTTTTGTCATGTTAGTTCTAGCTTCTACTTGGAGTATGCAATTTTTCTCTACCTCTTTTTTTTGAGTCATTTTCAGATGCGGTTGGGTTTTATGTTGGTTAAGTCCACGCTCTTTGTTTTTCTTTTAAGTAATATATACTTCAAAAGTCTTTTTAAACCTTAGGAGTTAAGGCCCATTTTTAGTCTTTGTGATTTTGAATATGGATCTATTAGGTTTTTATGGTTTATTCATATTTAAAATAATCCTTATATTTTCAAAAACATATCATATAAGATCTCCCGTCAAACCTAAGTCAATAAACATTATATTGGGAAATCGGAACAAAGCATCATATGCGCAGTAGAAAAATAAAAAATAAAAATCAGATTTTCTTATAAATAAATATTTAGTTATCGTGTGAAGATTGGTGTGTGAGAAATCGTAAAATAAAAAATTATGAGTATTATTAGAGATGTGTTACCTAAGGAGATTGTATATCCCTGAAAATTCTTAAATCTATAAGAAAGGATGAAGAAGATCAATTGTCCTCATTTCTAGTGATGATCTACACAACATGTAGGGCGATGATACTCCTCAAATAGTATAATCTTCCTCTCCACGTACACCACAAGGTTGTAATATCTTTAAAAAAGGGTCAACCTTTGTTGGTGTCCATATGTTTAAATAGAGTCTATCGACTAAAAGGAGTGAAGAGAGAGGAGATTAAGAAGGATGGCTAAGAGGAGACTAGCCAATAGAGTCTATCGTTGCACCCCACGATACTTCTATTGCATATGTAGTCGTTGTCCATGGTTAGGCTAGCAACTATTGAAGGCTATCACTCTCGATAATACTATTGTCAATAACAAGCTATCGATAGTGGTACATCGATCGAGACGAAACCTCGCATCACTAGTAAGTAGGTTACATGACGGATTAGATAAAAAAAGTATTACGATAATAAAAACATATCATTCAAGTATCGTAAATCAAAATCAAATAGCATCTTTTCACAAGCGGAGGGTGCTAACAAATATATCTAAATATAAAATAGATCTAAAATACTTTTACATCATAAAAGTATTTAATTTCAAAACATGGCTCTAATACTAATTGTATGCATAAAAATCATGATTATGTTATAATTTATGTCAAAAAATTTAATACTAAAAATTAAAATAAAATAATAATATATCAAATATACGATATATACCTTTCGATATCATTTAGAAAGTCTTTATTCGATATATAAGCATATCATCATTGGATTTGAAGGCTACAGGGAAGCTGATCTATAATAAGAACTAGACTTATTTTCTTCTCACTTCCTATCCTTTATAGGATCACTATGAGTGATGGATTAGGGAGAAAAGGGATATGAGAAAATATTTATAATCTCTCAATGACTTGTTATTTTGTTCATAGGAGGTCCTACCACTCTATAGATGAGAGTAGAGGGTTTATGATAAATAACGATGAGTATATTTCCTCTTAAGGTCATCTCCTTAGTAATCCTATCATAATTGAACTTTTTTTATTAATTGATAATCATAATAAGAATCTAATTATATCTATAATATACTTTAAAGTAGATAAGATCTCATAAAATAACAATCATAACAAAATAAAGCCTATCCATAAATGGGTCCGATAGACAATGGTGGTCGAATCCAACACCATCGTCATTACTCTATCATGCCAAAAATTGTGCCTAGCATTATGATAACACCACCTGCATCAAACCAAATCGAGAGTTGAGAATGACAATGCATGAGAGTGAAGTCCAACGCGGTCCGACTACTTTGTCTTGGCCAAACCAATTTGCCAAGGAAAGAGTGGTTGATGACATAAATGACATTGATGAGAGGTGGTCGATGCCATGATCCGTGCAGCGATTCTTGTATCGCCCTTGACATGTTATGGCGAGATCCACTTGCGATCTTTGAAGGCATAGTAGAAGCATCCATTTATGCTTTGTTAATTATAGCTGCTAGTCGTCGGTCGCCATGTTCTCTCTTGAGCGATTACGTGACTAGCGATCGCATGGTTCACTGGCCCACTATGTTCGTATGGACCCAAGGTAGTATCCAACACGTTTGATATCAACCCGTATGTTACGATGCTATACCCATTTTCCCCTCAATTACTAAGTATTTGGTCGATCGATGACGATACACGGCACCAGTCATGAACGTGGCATGCATTCAAATACATACATCTTATATCTTTAAAATTAGATTATAATCAAACCATATAAATACTTAAGTTTCAACCTAACTCATCACAAAATAATAATAATAATAATAATGAAGAGAGTAAAAAACCCAATCAAGCCAGTCAACACGAGGAAGCTGTATTCTTATTTTATATTTTTCTATAACAATGAATATGACATAATGAATTAATCAATTGTCTAGTCGGATTAAATACATTGGTTTTTTCTTCCCCTAATGTATGCACTCGATCGTAATATAACGTTGTTCCTTGACAAATGCTTCTCTTGTAATTAAAGCGATAGAATGACAATGTAGGAACTTGTCGCATTTTATCTTTCCATTAAAGTGTTGAAATATAAATTAAATTTTATAATTACATATGATTCTATGATTTTAGATAGGATTTTAGTTTAGGAGTCTTGTATCAATATAGGAGTCCTTAGCCTAGTTAAAACAAAATCTTGAGTTTATCTTTCTATAAATAAGTAGCTCATGTATACTTTAGGCACATAATGTGGGAGGAGAGATGGAATAGATGAACGGCTCAAAGATTCGCGGCAGCTTGAAACATTGTAAGTTTTCACATTTAATAAGAGTTTTTAGTTTTTCTTTTTAAGATTCTCTATGATTTCTTTATAACTACCATCTTCCAAAGAGATTTCCTAATATGGAATTTAAGAGAGAAATAGTAAAGAGAAAATATAAAGAGAGAAAGTCTAAAGAGAGAAAAATTCAAGGAGAAATAAAATCCTAGAGAGAGAAGAATTACTCAACATCTAAGATGAGCAAACCTGATTGTGGAAACCCAATAGATATCGAAATTAAAAAAATCAATCGACAGATTATATTATAGTAGGAGAAAGATGATTGACGAAATGAGACCACCACGATACTTATTAGTTGATAGAAAAATAGTATGGATGATGATTTATTTTAGATATCATTATTACCTAGATTTGATGAAAATAATATTAGAGATAAAAATGATGATAAAAACTTTTCTTGGATCAGAAGCCTTTAAATAAATTATCTTGGATGGTTTTAAAGATGTGATGGGCACTAAAGATTTTGAACAAGAATAGGAAGAAGAGTTCATTTTTAATAAAGAAGATAAAAGAACACTAAAGTTTTATCTCTCAATCTATACGAAAGTATTATTTCATGAATCTCTTAAGCTAAGACCAAGTGAGAAACCTACCTGATATTAGAAGATATTTATGAAAGTGGTATACATCCTCCTACACTGTCTACAAATAAATCAAAAGAATTGCATGACATAGAATTAGAAAACAGTGAAGACATCTCAAGAAAAGAAAATAAAGAAATGCTCTCATAGATTCCTCCAACAATATACTTATTCACATTCAAAATGCCGAGATCAAGCAAGATTTAGATTGGCTCGAGAAATCAAATAAGATTGGTTCTAGACAAACCAGAGCTTTGCAGTTAATCAAGACAGATAAAATAGATTGAGCGCATGCATGGTTATTATGGATTGCATGGCTTAAAATTTAGATATCCTAGAAAACACTATACAACAATAACATGGAAGGAGAATGCATCAAGTTTCAAAATTTTTTAATGTTTTTAAAATTTAATTTAAGGAGGATGTTGGAATATAAATTAAATATTATGGTTAGATATGATTTTATGATTAAATAAGATTTTAGATTATAAGTCTTAGTCAAGATATGAGTTTTTATTATAGTTGAAGTCTATAAATAAGAAGCTTATGTATGCTTTAGGCATACAATTTGAGAGAAAAGATGGATTAGAACATAGACTCGAAGATTTGAGATTTGAAAGATTGTAAAGTTTATATTCAATAAGAGTTTTTTATTTTTATTTTTTGAAGATTCTTTATACTCGTCGATATTCTTTTTTATAATTTCTTGATGCCCATCATTTTTCAAGAGATTTTCTAATATAACATCAAAGTTTTCCTTTAATTTCTAATTGGATGTGAATCCAAAGCACAGGCTACTCAATTGAATTCCCAATACGCTATTTAAGGGGTTGTGCTAGTGGACGTGTGCTCCATAGTCCCTGTCCTGGTCTTATAGCATGACGTCAAAATACATTATTATCATACCAAACATGAAAACAATTCTCTTTGCTCGTACAAGGTAAAGATCGAGACCACAAGATATGACACAATCCTTGGCCCTATTTGGCTACAATCCTTTTGATAATTTAAGCTGCTTGTGTAGCTGGATGGCATATCGTCGACTACAGCTACGAGCGTCGAAGGAACGACCCTGTTTTCCAAGTTGGTGCACATCTCTTGGGTTTATGACGGACCGTGCAATGCCTCGTTAGTCAAAGGTAATGTGGATTAGGAGGCGGCTCCGTTTTTTTCTTGAAAGACATGGGAATCGGATGCAATCCTGCGTTGACTGCGAAGTCCGATTGGATCTGACTTTCGCGTCCATGGAATTGCCTGAGCTCAAAGTCTTGCTGAGCGTCACCGACGCACCATCCCATCTTTCTTGATCATCACGTAACTTCAATCCAAATAGGGCGTACGTAGGTAGGAGAGGCGTTGATAAGCAAAATAATAGGGTATTTAAGAGTAGAAAACAGCTACTGTGTCCACCTAAGGAGAATAGTTTTCTGAAGATGAAGCTACAAGATTAGTCAAGATACAGCCACTAGCTGCTGCTAGTCTAACTCAAATCCAAGTGAAGCATTCATTATCCCCATTGTCCCCAGCTAGCTGAGTGAGTCGAACAAGGAGGGCTGAAACCCGACTTGGAATACATGTCCACATAAAACCAACAACTCAGCCAGCAGTGCAAGCGGAAATGCACGCAGCTCGTTGATAACTCCGCAGCCGACTCGTATTCTGTCGGTACGTGGTGCATTTGGCCACTTCGAACACATACGAACGCAAACATTAAACCTGGACTCATGCTTTCTTTTTCTTGGTGTCGGCAAGGCTCCCTCGAGAGAATTCCTTTAGGTGGTGTTGTCTTCAACATGTTGTCCGCATGGCTACAATGATTGATGGATTAGTGCTGGTGTTTGTCAGCGACTTTGTTTGGTTGACGCCAATCCATCATCTCAGATTACGACGGATCACTCGTTCGATTACTACCAGGATGTTGTGCGTAGCAATGACGATCCTTTTTTTCTCCGGGATTATTATAATGCACGGGATAATTCTTATGTTATTAAGCAAGAAATGCATGTGAAACCAACGCCATTCATGACATTTGAACCTTCTCGACGAAGAGTTCACTCGCATGTTGGTGGTCACCAATAAGAAAACCTTTTATTCTTTATCCGATCAACGAAATGAATGATCGAAATGAAGCTTCAACTTTTTTTTTCCTTTTACTTTTTATTTTTAAGAACAATGATTAGAGTTCCTTATATTATCTCTTCATTTCTATATTTTAGGTGAACTGCAACAATAAATATTAGAATATTTTGAGTTGGTGCAGCAGTCCTAGTGGGGAAAAAACGGTAAGAAGATGATGACCAGCAAAATCCTCCTCTTCCAGTACTTTAATCACGACTCTTCTCCTCGGTTATAACCACATACAATGACATGCCGATATGTTGTATACCACTACTTGCACTAAGCACGAGCAACACGATCCAGCTCGAGACCGCACTTCTCATCTCGAGTTCCCCTGTTGCGATTGGATGGGCGCACTATCGTATTGTAAGACATGTCACATCATCATATCACTCAAACTCCATCAACGATGGGCGATGGAAGGAATAACTTCAAGATTTTATTGAAGTAAAAAAAAAATAAACTAATTGATCTAGAAGACGACAATATCTTGCATAAAATGTCCACGACGCGTACATGGGACGAAGAAAGAGGTGGGATCAGGCGTTCCGGTGGCGAGAGTCCCTCCAACATAGTGAGCATGAGACTTGAAGAAGACAGGAGGAAAAAGAAGGGCCAGTGACATGTGCTGCGACCTCAAGTGTCAAAAAAGAAACCACCCACCGGCTGCCCGACGACTTTCCAAAGTCGCCTATTTCACACGACTTTCTTCGTGTCGGGGCCTTGAATCTACGTGCATTGTGGCCTCGGGTTTGGACTGTTAGCCAAGCCATGCAAGACTGCTATAAAGACCCCCCCAACTCCTCCTCATTTCCGCATCTCATCTCTCAGTTCGCTGCCAGTTGAGCTGCAATGGCTGGTAGAACTCGTGTTAGGCTTTGGGCTCTTGCCTTCCTCGCTCTTCTGAGCCTCGAGCTCACCTTCGCTGCTAGATCCCTCACTGGAACTAGCGCCGGAGGTGGTGGCGGTGGCGGTGGAAGAGGTGGCGGTGGAGGTGGTGGAAGTGGCGGTGAGGGGTCCGGATATGGCTCCGGCTACGGCTCTGGATACGGTGAGGGTGCCGGTGGGGGCAGTGCTGGAGGGTATGGAAAGGTGGAGGTGGCGGCGGCGGAGGAGGCGGCGGTGGCGGTGGACAAGGGAGCGGCGAAGGCTCTGGCTATGGGTCTGGGTCCGGTTATGGGCAGGGTGCCGGGGGCGGTAGGGCCGGAGGGTACGGTAGAGGAGGAGGTGGCGGTGGCGGGGAGAAGGCGGAGGTGCAGGCTCCGGCTCTGGTTATGGGAGTGGGGTGGCTCCGGTTGCAGGAGGTGCTGGTTCCGGAAACGCTGGAGGATATGGCAAGGGTGGCGGCGGCGGCGGCGGCGGTGGACAAGGTGGTGGTGCAGGCTCTGGATATGGGGCTGGGCAGGGCTCAGGCTCAGGCTACGGTTCGGGCGCTGGTGGTGGTCAGGGCGGAGGTTATGGGAGCGGCGGAGGCGGTGGAGGCGGCGGTGGAATGGGCTCTGGCGCGGGCTCCGGCTCCGGCTCCGGCTACGGATCTGGTTCTGGCTACGGTAGCGGTGGAGGAAATGGCCACCACTAGATTTAGGCATACAGATGCTGCTGGAAGGTAGCAGGAATAAGAGCTTTAAGGTTGTATCAGCAAAAGTACAGTAGGGAGCTTGGAGATGATGAAATAAGTGATGCTTGTGTAACACCATATAAGTGGAACTCGCTTTCTTGCTTATATATATATAAAGAATGCTTATTGCAAGTCTCGTTTCTCGGTCCAATTTGCATGGCGTAATACACTGGCCAAAGCCAAGACTGACTTAAGCAGCATGTCCATCGTATCACGAACTTCTTTAAAACGAAAGAAAGATAAAGCTAAGATCATGAATTTTACAAAATATTCTCTCTTGAGACATCGTGAACTTGCTTATATGTAAACTACCTCCCTTATAAAATTTTTATGAAATATTTCATCTTCTTAATGTTAGATATAAAAATATACCCTCAATTTCAAGTAAAAAAAAGATTGAAATCAAGAACTTAATATAGAGAAATTGATATTGGGATTAACTTAAGCATCGAAATGATCGACTCAAGAAACTTCTCCTTACATTGATCTTTATGCAAGTGATACTTTGAGAGAATGTGCTTTTTACCTCATTTTATGCAAGTGGTGCAGTTGGTGCAGCAGTCCAAGTGGGGCAAAGTGGTAAAACGATGACCAGCAAGATCCTCCTCTTCCATTACTTTGATCACGACTCTGGAACGGGACGAGAGATTGAAGAAAGGCCAGTGACATGTGGCTGCCCGACGACTTTCTGCGGGTCGGAGTCTTAAAATCTACGTGCGTTGTGGCCTGGGATTTGGACTGTCAGCCTAGCCATCCAAGACTGCTATAAATACCCCTCCACTCCTCCTCACTGCATCTCATCTCCCAGTTCACTGCTAGTTGAGCTGCAATGGCTGGTGGAACTCGTGTTAGGCTTTGGGCTCTTGCCCTCCTCGCTCTTCTCAGCCTCGAGCTCACCTTCGCTGCTAGATCCCTAACTGGAACTAGCGCCGCAGGTGGTGGCGGCGGCGGAGGAGGCGGCGGTGGCGGTGGCGGTGGCGGTGGAGGCGACGGAGAAGGCTCTGGCTATGGGTCTGGATCCGGTTATGGGGAGGGTGCCGGGGCGGTAATGCCGGGGACGGTAGTGCCGGAGGGTACGGTGGAGGAGAAGGAGGTGGCGGTGGCGGTGGTGCAGGCTCCGGCTCTGGTGCTGGTTATGGAGAGGGTGCCGGTTCCGGTTATGGAGAGGTGCTGGTTCCGGAAACGCTGGAGGATATGGCGAGGGTGGCGGCGGCGGTGGAGGCGGTGGACAAGGTGATGGTGCAGGCTCTGGATATGGGTCTGGGGAGGGCTCTGGCTCAGGCTCAGGCTACGGTTCGGGCGATGGTGGTGGTCAGGGCGGAGGTTATGGGAGTGGCGGAGGCGGTGGAGGCGGCGGCGGAGTAGGCTCTGGCACGGGCTCCGGCTCCGGTTCCGGTTCCGGTTCTGGTTCTGGCTACGGTAGCGGCGGAGGAAATGGCCGCCGCTAGATTTAGGCATACAGATGTTGGAATGTAGCAGGAATAAAAGCTTTAAGGTTGTATCAGCAGAAGTCCAACGGGATGTTTGGAGATGATGAAATAAGTGATGCTTGTGCTACGCCATGTAAGTGGAACTTGCTTGTATATAAAAAAGAATGCTTGTTGCAGGTCTCGTTTCTCGTTCCAATTTGCTCGGAGTAATACACCGGCCAAAGCCAAGGCTGAATTAAGCAGCATGTCCATCATATCAAGTGTCACGAACTGGTTCCTCGGTTCTTAAAGATGAAAGAAAGATAAAAAGCTAAGATTACGTGTAATCTGAATCGCTTCCTAGGGATTTCAACATATCTAGTGTCTTATCTATTAAATCCCGTGTTGCATCGGAATAGAGAACTCTGGCCGTACCATCCGTATCCCCTTTCGCATGTATTTTTCTTCTGATTCGCATACTTCTCGCGCTGCTATCATTCATTCATGCATCTGCTTGTCCCACACTTATTGTTATTATTATTACAATTATTATATGAATAATCCCAGTCACAGAGCAGAACTTTATAATCAATGCTGTTAAGTTGCTTATTAGAGTTTTGAATCTAATTAGTTACTAGTTTCGTTGCCTCATGGTATAACAACATCATCGAGGATCTTATTGGACTTAAATGTGTTGTCCTGCAAATTTAGACCGCAACAAAACATCATGATGGATGCATGAGCAGGATACGTTGAACCTTGTATTCTATTAAAATTAGAATTTTGGAAGATCATGCACTCACATTAACCATGCGAGCAAATCTTGATTGACCTTCTTTATGGCTTCTATAAACAATCTTATCGCCATTTTTATTGAATATGTGTATATGCGAGTAGCATGCTTCTCGATGGAGTGTTTCGTATGGCTGATAAAGAATTACATGAATTATCGTGCAGAAACATAGACGATATACATGAGGTCCACTAATTTATGTGTGAGCAGGATTTTTTTTTGTTTTGTGTTTTGTCATGTTAGTTCTAGCTTCTAATTGGAGTATGCAATTTTTCTCTACCTCATTTTTTTGAGTCATTTTCAGATGCTGTTGGGTTTTATGTTGGTTAAGTCCACGCTGTTTGTTTTTCTTTTAAGTAATATATACTTCAAAAGTCTTTTTAAACCTTAGGAGTTAAGGCCCATTTTTATGGTTTATTCATATTTAAAATAATCCTTATATTTTCAAAAACATAACATATAAGGTCTCCCGTCAAACCTAAGTCAATAGACGACGTTATATTGGGAAATCGGAACAAAGCATCATATGCGCAGTAGAAGAATAAAAAATAAAAATCAGATTTTCTTATAAATAAATATTTAGTTATCGTGCGAAGATTGGTGTATTAGAAATCGTAAAATAAAAAATTATGAGTATTATGTGAGATGTGTTACCTAAGGAGATTGTATATCCGTGAAAATTCTTAAATCCATAAGAAAGGATGAAGAAGATCAATTGTCCTCATTTCTAGTGATAATCTACACAACATGTAGGGCGATGATACTCCTCAAATAATATAATCTTCCTCTCCACGTAACCACAAGGTTGTAATATCTTTAAAAAAGGGTCAACCTTTGTTGGTGTCCATATGCCTTAAATAGAGTCTATCGACTAAAAAGAAGTGAAGAGAGAGAGGAGATTAAGAAGTATGGCTAAGAGGAGATTAGCTAATAGAGTTTATCGTTGCATCCCACGATATACATTGCATATGTAGTCGTTGTCCATGGTTAGGCTAGCAACTATTGAAGGCTATCACTCTCGATAATACTATTGTCAATAACAAGCTATCGATAGTGGTACATCGATCAAAGAGAAACCTCGCATCACTAGTAAGTAGGTTACATGGGATTAGATAAAAAAGTATTACGATAATAAAAACATATCATTCAAGTATCGTAAATCAAAATCAAATAGCATCTTTTATAAGCGGAGGGTGCTAACAAATATATCTAAATATAAAATAGATCTAAAATACTTTTACATCATAAAAGTATTTAATTTCAAAACATGGCTTTAATACTAATTGTATGCATAAAAATCATGATTATGTTATAATTTATGTCAAAAACATTAATACTAAAAATTAAAATAAAATAATAATATATCAAATATACGATATATACCTTTCGATATCATTTAGAAAGTCTTTATTCGATATATAAGCATATCATCATTGGATCTGAAGGCTACAGGGAAGCTGATCTATAATAAGAACTAGACTTATTTTCTTCTCACTTCCTATCCTTTATAGGATCACTATGAGTGATGGATTAGGGAGAAAAGGGATATGAGAAAATATTTATAATCTCTCAATGACTTATTATTTTGTTCATAGGAGGTCCTATCACTCTATAGATGAGAGTAGAGGGTTTATGATAAATAACGTATATTTCCTCTTAAGGTCATCTCCTTAGTAATCCTATCATAATTGAACTTTTTTTATTAATTGATAATCGTAATAAGAATCTAATTATATCTATAATATACTTTAAAGTAGATAAGATCTCATAAAATAACAATCATAACAAAATAAAGCCTATCCATAAATGGGTCCGATAGACAATGGTGGTCGAATCCAACACCATCGTCATTACTCTATCATGCAAAAAATTGTGCCTAGCATTATGATAACACCAGCCTGCATCAAACCAAATCGACCGAGTTGAGAATGGCAATGCATGAGAGCTGAAGTCCAACGCAGGGTCCGACTCGCCTGTCTTGGCCAAACCAATTTGCCAAGGAAAGAGTGGTTGATGACATAAATGACATTGATGAGAGGTGGTCGATGCCATGATCCGTGCAGCGATTCTTGTATCGCCCTTGACATGTTGTAGCGAGATCCACTTGCGATGCTGAAGGCATAGTAGAAGCATCCATTTATGCTTTGTTAATTGTAACTGCTAGTCGTCGGTCGCCATGTTCTCTACTGAACGATTCTGTGACTAGCGATCGCATGGTTCACCTGGCCCACTATGTTCCGTATGGACCCAAAGGTAGTATCCAACACGTTTGATATCAACCCATGTTACGATGCTATACCCATTTTCCCCCTCAATTACTAAGTATTTGGTCTGCTGATCGATGACCAATGCACTACGGCATCATGAACGTGGCATGCATTCAAATACAAACATCTTATATCTTTAAAATTAGATTATAATCAAACCATATAAATACTTAAGTTTCAACCTAACTCATCACAAATAAATAATAATAATAATGAAGAGAGTAAAAAACCCAATCAAGCCAGTCAAAACTAGTCAACACAAGGAAGTGTATTCTTATTTTATATTTTTCTATAACAATGAATACGACATAATGAACTAATCAATTGTCTAGTCGGATTAAATACATTGGTTTTTCTTCCCTAATGTATGCACTCGATCGATCGTAATATAACGTTGTTCCTTGACAAATGCTTCAAACACTACTTGTGTAATTAAAGCGATAGAATGACAATGTGGGAACTCTCGCATTTTATCTTTCCATTAAAGTGTTGAAATATAAATTAAATTTTATAATTAGATATGATTCTATGATTTTAGATAGGATTTTAGTTTAGGAGTCTTGTATCAATATAGGAGTCCTTAGCCTAGTTAAAACAAAATCTTGAGTTTATCTTTCTATAAATAAGTAGCTCATGTATACTTTAGGCACATAATGTGGGAGGAGAGATGGAATAGATGAATGGCTCAAAGATTCGCGGCAGCTTGAAACATTGTAAGTTTTCACATTTAATAAGAGTTTTTAGTTTTTCTTTTTAAGATTCTCTATGATTTCTTTATAACTACCATCTTCCAAAGAGATTTCCTAATATGGAATTTAAGAGAGAAATAGTAAAGAGAAAATATAAAGAGAGAAAGTCTAACGAGAGAAAAATTCAAGGAGAAATAAAATCCTAGAGAGAGAAGAATTACTCAACATCCAAGATGAGCAAACCTGATTGTGGAAACCCAATAGATATCGAAATTAAAAAAATCAATCGATAGATTATATTATAGTAGGAGAAAGATGATTGACAAAATGAGACCACCACGATACTTATTAGTTGATAGAAAAATAGTATGGATGATGATTTATTTTAGATATCATTATTACCTAGATTTGATGAAAATAATATTAGAGATAAAAATGATGATAAAAACTTTTCTTGGATCAGAAGCCTTTAAATAAATTATCTTGGATGGTTTTAAAGATGTGATGGGCACTAAAGATTTTGAACAAGAATAGGAAGAAGAGTTCATTTTTAATAAAGAAGAAGATAAAAGAACACTAAAGTTTTATCTCTCAATCTATACGAAAGTATTATTTCATGAATCTCTTAAGCTAAGACCAAGTGAGAAACCTACCTGATATTAGAAGATATTTATGAAAGTGGTATACATCCTCCTACACTGTCTACAAATAAATCAAAAGAATTGCATGACATAGAATTAGAAAACAGTGAAGACATCTCAAGAAAAGAAAATAAAGAAATGCTCTCATAGATTCCTCCAACAATATACTTATTCACATTCAAAATGCCGAGATCAAGCAAGATTTAGATTGGCTCGAGAAATCAAATAAGATTGGTTCTAGACAAACCAGAGCTTTACAGTTAATCAAGACAGATAAAATAGATTGAGCGCATGCATGGTTATTATGGATTGCATGGCTTAAAATTTAGATATCCTAGAAAACACTATACAACAATAACATGGAAGGAGAATGCATCAAGTTTCAAAATTTTTAATGTTTTTAAAATTTAATTTAAGGGAGGATGTTGGAATATAAATTAAATATTATGGTTAGATATGATTTTATGATTAAATAAGATTTTAGATTATAAGTCTTAGTCAAGATATGAGTTTTTATTATAGTTGAAGTCTATAAATAAGAAGCTTATGTATGCTTTAGGCATACAATTTGAGAGAAAAGATGGATTAGAACATAGACTCGAAGATTTGAGATTTGAAAGATTGTAAAGTTTATATTCAATAAGAGTTTTTTATTTTTTATTTTGAAGATTCTTTATTCTCGTCGATACTTTTTTTTATAATTTCTTGATGCCCATCATTTTTCAAGAGATTTTCTAATATAACATCAAAGTTTTCCTTTAATTTCTAATTGGATGTGAATCCAAAGCACAGGCTACTCAATTGAATTCCCAATACGCTATTTAAGGGGTTGTGCTAGTGGACGTGTGCTCCATAGTCCCTGTCCTGGTCTTATAGCATGACGTCAAAATACATTATTATCATACCAAACATGAAAACAATTCTCTTTGCTCGTACAAGGTAAAGATCGAGACCACAAGATATGACACAATCCTTGGCCCTATTTGGCTACAATCCTTTTGATAATTTAAGCTGCTTGTGTAGCTGGATGGCATATCGTCGACTACAGCTACGAGCGTCGAAGGAACGACCCTGTTTTCCAAGTTGGTGCACATCTCTTGGGTTTATGACGGACCGTGCAATGCCTCGTTAGTCAAAGGTAATGTGGATTAGGAGGCGGCTCCGTTTTTTTCTTGAAAGACATGGGAATCGGATGCAATCCTGCGTTGACTGCGAAGTCCGATTGGATCTGACTTTCGCGTCCATGGAATTGCCTGAGCTCAAAGTCTTGCTGAGCGTCACCGACGCACCATCCCATCTTTCTTGATCATCACGTAACTTCAATCCAAATAGGGTACGTAGGTAGGAGAGGCGTTGATAAGCAAAATAATAGGGTATTTAAGAGTAGAAAACAGCTACTGTGTCCACCTAAGGAGAATAGTTTTCTGAAGATGAAGCTACAAGATTAGTCAAGATACAGCCACTAGCTGCTGCTAGTCTAACTCAAATCCAAGTGAAGCATTCATTATCCCCATTGTCCCCAGCTAGCTGAGTGAGTCGAACAAGGAGGGCTGAAACCCGACTTGGAATACATGTCCACATAAAACCAACAACTCAGCCAGCAGTGCAACCGGAAATGCACGCAGCTCGTTGATAACTCCGCAGCCGACTCGTATTCTGTCGGTACGTGGTGCATTTGGCCACTTCGAACACATACGAACGCAAACATTAAACCTGGACTCATGCTTTCTTTTTCTTGGTGTCGGCAAGGCTCCTCGAGAGAATTCCTTTAGGTGGTGTTGTCTTCAACATGTTGTCCGCATGGCTACAATGATTGATGGATTAGTGCTGGTGTTTGTCAGCGACTTTGTTTGGTTGGCGCCAATCCATCATCTCGGATTCTGACGGATCACTCGTTCGATTACTACCGGGATGTTGTGCGTAGCGATGGCGATCCTTTTTTCTCGGGATCGATTATCATCGAGCGATTATTATAATGCGGGATAATTCTTATGTTATTAAGCAAGAAATGCATGTGAAACCAACGCCAATTGCTTTAGGAATGTCCGAATCTCCAAGGGATCATTGCACCTGTAACAATAATATTCCACATATATGAGAAGATATATTGTGATTCTATTTTATTGTCGTAAGAATAACGAGTGTATCGGACTTGGAGTTGATAAAACCCATGGATGTTAAAAATGTGCCAAGTTCATTATACCAGGCTCTTAGAGCTCGACGAAGTCCATAAATAGCCTTTTGTAGCTTGCAGACATGCCTTGGATATTGTGGATGCACAAAGCCAGGGGGTTGCTGCATGAAGACATCTTCAGTTAGAGTCCCCTGTAAAAAGGCATTGTTAACATCCAATTATCGTATATGCCAGCCTTTTGAGATAGCCAAGCTCAAGATAAGTCGTATTATTATTGGTTTGACAATTGGGCTGAATGTCTCTGTGAAGTCAACACCAGGTCGTTGATGAAACCCTTTGGCAACTAGACGTGCTTTATATCGAGCAATAGATCCATCTGGGTTTCGCTTAATTCGAAAGATCCATTTACACCCGATGATGACATCCTCATTTCCGCCATAGTTGTTGTGGACAGACAAGTTCTGAAGATCGGAGGTGATGTGATGTGATGCACCAGAGTCCATAATTCAATTGGGTTGACTAGTCGTCGGAGTAGTTGTGAGATTGGCTTGAGGCTACTGTGTTGGAGTAGGGAGTCGAGGTCGAGAGCGACAGACTTTCGCGGAGTGTTCGATCTTATCACACAACTGATAGATGATTCGACGATGGCGAGGTCGGGGCGCAAATCGATGATTATAGGAGATATCACCTTGACGATGAGGATGAAAGTGTTGATATGGTGGATGAGAAGGGTTTGGTGTGGATCCCATAGGGTCAGGAGGCAGCTTTGTCGGACCGTGATTGATGTGCTTATTGTATTGGTTGCTCTTCCTCTTGGATTTATGACTGAGTTGAGCTGTGATAGTTGGTCCGGGCAGCCTATTGTCGTGCTTCAAATATGTCTCGTAGTCGGTCAACTTGTCATAAAGTTCTTCAAATGATATTAGAGAGTCACATGCTCGAATTGCGGCTGCCAATTCTTTGTATTCATCCCCTAGGACATTAAGTATATGAACGAGGACTTCTTCTTCACTAAGGGAATGACCTATCAAAGTTAAGTCATCGATGATCACTTTGATATTTTGTAAGTAATCAGCAATAGTACTTCCCTCTTGGTTCACTTTCATCAGATTGGATAAGAGTCCGAGCATGCGATGCTGCGAGCAATTTGCCAATATCGTTTGCAACTTGGACCATGCTTGCGGCGATCATACATGAAGATATTAGTGGGGCGACGGACCCAGGCGGAGGCTTGAATGGCTTGGAGGATGAGACGGTCTTAGCGTAACCCACGGTTTGTGAGTGGATTTGGTATTGGACTAGATCCTCCTAGGAACATTCGACCGCAGCGGACAATGGAGAGAGAGCGTCGATGTAACCTATAAGGTCATATTCAAATAGAAGATTAGAAAATTAGGCACGCCAAGATGCATAATTTTTGCTTTTGGATAACAGAAAGGAATGAGTGCGCGGCATTGATAGTGATGAGGCTTGGAGGTTATGAACTGCTATTGTTCCCTGCAGGGACAATGACTAGAGTATTGGAAGTAGATGATGAAGCCATTTGATGATACGATGCGTCGAAGACTCAACCGATGCAGATCACACCATTCGGTGGAGTTCGACGGGAGAGCGTTTCGTCGGAAGAAGCGCCGAGGCGAGATCGATGGCGCTATCTGTTTGCGTCACACCGCGCCGCTGCGGTGGTTTGAAGCGGCGATGTCAATGGTCACTAGTAGCGGCAGCGGTGGAGAAGGGGAAGGAGGTCGCGGATCCTCCGGATGCTGGACAGCCGCCTACCTACGCTGCCCCCTCACCTGCTCGTGGAAGCTGCTGGGGCGGTGTTGGCGAGGCTATCTGTGGCTGTCGAGGCAGAGAGTGCTCTATTTCTGCCGAGAAAAGGGGCTAGCAGCGATAGTGGACGATGCCGCCGAGGGCTTGCTGCGGTCGCTGGGTGGCGATCTCGCAGATGCAGCAGATGCGAATCTGCACGAAGGTAGGGCTGGCGGTTGGGGCAGTCCTGTTCTCTATCGGGGTGGGGACGGTGGTGCTCCGCCTGCTGGAGAATCTCGACTGGATGAACGTCGTGTACCTGTCGGTGACGATGATTGAATATGGAGATCGGTCGTTCAACACGATGCGCAGGCGGATCTTCGTGTCCGCTACAATGGACAAGGCGTTCCTCTACTTGGTGGAGGCCCGAATCGACAAGAGGCACCAGAGGAGGAGGCGGAGGAGCGAGAGGATGTCTTGCCACAGCAGCGAGAAGAGGAGGTGGCCAGGAGTGTTGACGCTGTCGCTGGACAGCGGAAAGAAAAAAAACTCTTGCTTAATGCAAGGGCTCTGATACCATGATAAGATGAAAAGTAATTGTACAAGTATTTTTTGATCAATACAATAGGAGGTCTATTTATACAGGTTAAGAGGGAGGATTTCCCTCAACAACTAGAGAGATTATGGAGGATTTCCCTCAACAACTAGAGAGATTTCCTCATATAGTTGGAGAAAATCTTATCTACTATCAGGCACAAGGGTGCTTCATGACTTAGGCAATTCCAGTTAAATCCATGATTTTGCGAGGGTACTTAACAAACTTAAGCAACTCCTAAGTCCATGAATTTGGCACAATGGAACCTTACGATTTAGACAATTTTAGCTAAATCCATAACATTATGATATTAAAGCGGCCAAGCAATTCAAGCAATAATAAAAAGTTTTACAATATCGCCATGACGAATCAAATAAGGTAGAGAAAGCCAAACCATTACCTCAAGCAACCACAGGTGAGTTGTAAGTGTAAGCTCACTCTGAAGCTATTGGAGCCACTCAAAAGGAGCACAATAGCAAAGAAGATAAGCAAGAAGTTAGCTATTTTCCATGAGCAGAGTAGGCGTAATCTAGATTGCCAACTGGCAAAAGAATCCATAAGGAAATAGTTATAATTATGGAAATCCACCTTAAGTCATTGAAGCGAAGTCTTGAGGTTACCTCTCTATAAATAGATAGCTTGAAAGATTATAAATTTCTATGTTCAATAATAGTTTTTAGTTTTTTTTTGAAGATTCTCCATTTTCCTTGATATTATCTTTTATGATTTCTTGATATATATCATTTTTCCCAAGAGATTTTCTAATATGATATTAGAGATTTTTCATTTCTAACATAATATCATAGTAGGTCTAATCCTCAAGATTAAATTGGATTTTAAAGAGATATATCAAGAGAGAGAATAACCCACCCTAAGAGAAAGGGTGTAGAACTAAGAACTTATCGAAAAAGAAATAAGTGTTGCAAGTACTTATCTTGTTCCACCAAGAGTTTTGACTAGATCCTCTTAGAGAGAGAGAGAAAAACAAATCTATAGAGATAGAAACTCTACTATAAGAAAGAGAAATAGTTGAGAGAGAAAATTTTAAGGAGAAAGAAAAATTCAACATCGAAGATGAGCAGATCTGAAACCCATCAAATAAGAAGAGATATCGATATGAAAAAAATCAATCCATAGATTACATTGCAATAGGAGAAAGATGATGGACGGAAATCACGATACTCATTTATCGATGCTCATCATCCTTTCAAGAGATTTTTTAATATAATACTAAAGATTGTTTTGATTTCTTATAGAATCTCAATCCAAAACACAGTCTAGGCAATTGAATTCCCGATACAGCATTTAAGGGGTTGTGCTAGTGGACTTACGCTCCTTACACGGTGTCCTGATCTTGCAATATGATGTCAAAACACATTATTATCATACCAAACATGAAAACAATTCTCGGTACTTGTGTAAGGAAAAGATCCAGTTTGATAAGACGAGACCAACAAATATGACACGATCCTTTGCCGTATTTGGCTACAATCAATCCTTACGATAGTTTAATTTGTTCGTGTAGCAGGATGCCATATCGTGGACCACAGCTACGAGCATCGAAGGAACGACCGTGTTTTCCAAGTTGGTGCACAACTCTCGACAGGCGTATACTCTATGGTTTATGACAGATCGTATAATACCTCCTTGGTCAAAGGCAGTGTGGGTTAGGAGGAGGCGCCGTCTTTACTCGAAAGCAATGGGAGTGGGATGTAATTCTGCGTTGACTGCGAACTCCGAGGTGATCTGACTTTCGCGTCCGTGGAATTGCCTGAGGTCACCGTCTTGCTGAGTGTCACCGTGGTCACCGACGCACCATCCCATCTGTCTTGATCATCACGACAACTTCAAATCCAAGTAGGGCGTACGTAGGCAGGAGATGCGTTGACAAGCAAAATAATAGGGTATTTAAGAGTAGAAAACAGCTAAGGAGAATAGTTTTCTGAAGATGAAGCTACAAGATTAGTCAAAGATACACCCACTAGCTGCCGCTGGCCTAACTCGACCTTGTAAATTTAACACTAGAACCCCACGTCCCGCAACGTAGTTGGAGCGGTATGGGACGACTGCATGGCTTAGCGGTGTAGTACATGCGACATCTCTACAAAAACTCGTGCCTTGATTCACTTAATTAATTGGAGTCAACTACTAAAGTAATCGTGTTGATCAGCTGATATAGATGGCTAATAATATATTTTGCCAAGCATCGGCATTCCCAATGCATCCCTAATTTTATCGTATGTTAGTGGGTCTTGCGACGATTCTAAATGTGGTGAGAGTTATGGTGGTGGGAATCATGACTTATCGCACTCTTCTGCTGAGATCTTGGTGTTCATTATAAATTAAATGAGAAGCGTATGCGATCCGTCTTGACTATGAACTTACGATGCAAGAGACAGAGAAGCATCGCAGGCAATAGCGTGAGATCCGAATGCAAGGCATGGTTGACATGGCAGCATGACGGGCAATTAGAGTTTTTGCCGTGATAAATATTGAAGCATGGCTATTATAATTTCTGTATTAATTCAATGAGCCGGTTGTCAGATTGCGTCCTGTGATCTTGACGAGTGTTGAATCGCTATTCATTCTCCTCGAAATAACACCTGCATGAGTAATTCATTGTAAAGGTTTAGAACATATATTATGTCTGAAATACTAATGCTCCTTAATTTTAACGGGAACTTGTTATTTGTTAGTATGAATATTTAAACTTCTAATCGATCTATTTATCACATGTAAAGCAAAGAATAATGAATCCCAAGTGAAGCATTCATTATCCCCGCTGTCTCCAGCTAGCTTAGTGAGTCAAACGAGGAGAGTCGAAACCCGATTTGGGACGCATGTCCATATAAAACCAACAATTCCGCCAGCAGTGCAACCGGAAATGCACGCAGCTCGCTGGCGACTCCGCAGTCGACTCGTATTCTGTCGGTAGGTGGTGCAGTTGGCCACTTCGAATACGTACGAACGCAAATATTAAACCCAATACATGCTTTCGTTTCGTCTTCTTCTTCTTCTTCTTGGTGTCGGCACGGTTTGCTCGAGAGACTGCCTTTAGGTGTGTGTTATCTTCAACATGTTGTCCGCATGGCTACAATGACTGATGGATTAGTGCTGGTATTTGTCAGCGACTTTGTTTGGTTGACGCCAACCCTTCATCTAAAATTACGACGGATCACTCGTTCCATCACCACCAGTACGTTGTGCGTAGCAATGGCGATCCCTTTTTATCCGGGATCAGTACCATTGGGCGATTATTATAATGCAAGGGATCACTAATAAGCAAGAAATGCATGTGAAACCAACGCCATTCATGACATTTGAACCTTCTCGACGAAGAGTTCACTCGCATGTCGGGATCACTAATAATAAAACTTGCTGTTCTCTTTTTCGATCAACAAAATGAAGGATTGAAATGAAGCTTCATTTGTCTTACTGTTTATTTTTATGTGAGTACTATCGACAGGTAATCAAGCCGAATGCTCTTACACTCACGCCACACCTGACTCACTGCATGACACAGTTTAACTCTGATAGATAATGAGCCCACATAATTAGGTATATTGTAATATTAAATTAAACTTATAAAAAAGATTATGATCTATAGCATATGTGGTTTTGATCATGGCCTCTTAAATTACTCATATTTAAAATAATCCTTATATTTTTAAAAATATAACATATAAACCCTTCTTGTTAATTTTGAGTTAACAAACGTTATATTCTATTTATTTCATAATAAATTATTAATATAATAATATATATAATTTAATATTAAGGTCCATTTTAGCTATTATGATTTTGGTCATACACCTCTTAAATTCTTTTGATTTACTCGTGTCTAAATTAACCTTATATATTTTCAAAAATGTAGTATATAAGCCATCAAATCTAAGTTAATAGATGTTTGTTAGAGTTTGATTACCTGATATTCTGAATCATAATAAATTATTAATATAATATCATGTGTAATTTTATATTTAAAAAAACTAAGACCTCTATCAATGACAGGAGGAGGCATCATCATGGAAGCGACCACCAACAATAGCACCAACCCATCGTTGCCTAATAGGGCATCGTACACATGTAACTTTTCTTGCGTTAACGATGAGCTTAAGAGCTTTCGGTCTTGCCTCAAGTAGATGTGCGATGACTAGTTCGATACTAAGCACGCAATAGTCTCCTGATCCCTCTTCCTCCTCTTGGGCATCTTTATCCTCATCGCCTCTCACTTCATCATCTCCTATGTCCTCATCTGTTGTGCCTATGACATGGTGGTCTAGCTCCCCGTCACCTCCACCTCCTGCCTCTCCTACATCTGTCTCTTCGTTTTAATCCATCGCTATGGCTTTTGTTGCTTCCTCTTCCTTGGTAAGCTAGTCCGAGCATAGTGAGCAGGTGCAGAAAGGCTACATGGACTAGTTCAATCGCTTTTTCTGCCTGCTCTCCATCCTCGTGATGTCGTGCTTCATGGGGAAGATGATTTACAAGATATAATGATACTCATTATGATCCGTGCGAGTGTCATTAACGATGATGACAACACTATAGTGAGCGATACGGTGGCACGTGTCTTGAAGTTGGTGAGCTAGATCTATCGGATGTCGCTCGCTAGCTCCAGTATTGAAATAATTAAATTGGATAGTACTGAAAATCCAAATGGATGAGTTTTTAAAAATAATGATTAGAGTTGCATATATTATCTCTTCATTTCTATGTGTTAGGTGAATTGCAACAATGCATATTAGAATATTTTGAGTTGGTGCAGCAGTCCAAGTGGGGCAAAGAGGTAAAACGATGACCAGCAAGATCCTCCTCTTCCATTACTTTGATCACGACTCTGGAACGGGACGAGAGATTGAAGAAAGGCCAGTGACATGTGCTGCGACCTCGAGTGTCTAAAAAAGAAACCACCCACGGGCTGCCCGACGACTTTCCAAAGTCGCTTATTTCAGGCGACCGTCAGCCTAGCCATGCAAGACCGCTATAAATACCCCTCCACTCCTCCTCACTACCGCATCTCATCTCCCAGTTCACTGCTAGTTGAGCTGCAATGGCTCGTGGAACTCGTGTTAGGCTTTGGGCTCTTGCCCTCCTCGCTCTTCTGAGCCTCGAGCTCACCTTCGCTGCTAGATCCCTAACTGGAACTAGCGCCGCAGGTGGTGGCGGCGGCGGAGGAGGCGGCGGTGGCGGTGGCGGTGGAGGCGACGGAGAAGGCTCTGGCTATGGGTCTGGATCCGGTTATGGGGAGGGTGCCGGGGGCGGTAATGCCGGGGACGGTAGTGCCGGAGGGTACGGTGGAGGAGAAGGAGGTGGCGGTGGCGGTGGTGCAGGCTCCGGCTCTGGTGCTGGTTATGGAGAGGGTGCCGGTTCCGGTTATGGAGAGGGTGCTGGTTCCGGAAACGCTGGAGGATATGGCGAGGTGGCGGCGGCGGTGGAGGCGGTGGACAAGGTGATGGTGCAGGCTCTGGATATGGGTCTGGGGAGGGCTCTGGCTCAGGCTCAGGCTACGGTTCGGGCGATGGTGGTGGTCAGGGCGGAGGTTATGGGAGTGGCGGAGGCGGTGGAGGCGGCGGCGGCGGAGTAGGCTCTGGCACGGGCTCCGGCTCCGGTTCCGGTTCCGGTTCCGGTTCTGGTTCTGGCTACGGTAGCGGCGGAGGAAATGGCCGCCGCTAGATTTAGGCATACAGATGTTGGAATGTAGCAGGAATAAAAGCTTTAAGGTTGTATCAGCAGAAGTCCAACGGGATGTTTGGAGATGATGAAATAAGTGATGCTTGTGCTACGCCATGTAAGTGGAACTTGCTTATATATAAAAAAGAATGCTTGTTGCAGGTCTCGTTTCTCGTTCCAATTTGCTCAGGTAATACACCGGCCAAAGCCAAGGCTGAATTAAGCAGCATGTCCATCATATCAAGTGTCACGAACTGGTTCCTCGGTTCTTAAAGATGAAAGAAAGATAAAAGCTAAGATTACGTGTAATCTGAATCGCTTCCTAGGGATTTCAACATATCTAGTGTCTTATCTATTAAATCCCGTGTTGCATCGGAATAGAGAACTCTGGCCGTACCATCCGTATCCCCTTTCGCATGTATTTTTCTTCTGATTCGCATACTTCTCGCTGCTATCATTCATTCATGCATCTGCTTGTCCCACACTTATTGTTATTATTATTACAATTATTATATGAATAATCCCAGTCACAGAGCAGAACTTTATAATCAATGCTGTTAAGTTGCTTATTAGAGTTTTGAATCTAATTAGTTACTAGTTTCGTTGCCTCATGGTCGATAACAACATCATCGAGGATCTTATTGGACTTAAATGTGTTGTCCTGCAAATTTAGAGAGGAACAAAACATCATGATGGATGCATGAGCAGGATACGTTCGGTGAACCTTGTATTCTATTAAAATTAGAAATTTGGAAGATCATGCACTCACAGTAACCATGCAGAGCAAATCTTGATTGACCTTCTTTATGGCTTCTATAAACAATCTTATCGCCATTTTTATTGAATATGTGTATATGCAGAGTAGCATGCTTCTCGACGGAGTGTTTCATATGGCTGATAAAGAATTACATGAATTATCGTGCAGAAACATAGACGATATACATGAGGTCCACTAATTTATGTGTGAGCCGGATTTTTTTTTGTTTTGTGTTTTGTCATGTTAGTTCTAGCTTCTAATTGGAGTATGCAATTTTCTCTACCTCATTTTTTTGAGTCATTTTCAGATGCTGTTGGGTTTTATGTTGGTTAAGTCCACGCTCTTTGTTTTTCTTTTAAGTAATATATACTTCAAAAGTCTTTTTAAACCTTAGGAGTTAAGGCCCATTTTTAGTCTTTGTGATTTTGAATATGGATCTATTAGGTTTTTATGGTTTATTCATATTTAAAATAATCCTTATATTTTCAAAAACATATCATATAAGATCTCCCGTCAAACCTAAGTCAATAAACATTATATTGGGAAATCGGAACAAAGCATCATATGCAGAGAAAAATAAAAATAAAAATCAGATTTTCTTATAAATAAATATTTAGTTATCGTGCGAAGATTGGTGTGTGAGAAATCGTAAAATAAAAAAAATGAGTATTATGTGAGATGTGTTACCTAAGGAGATTGTATATCCCTGAAAATTCTTAAATCTATAAGAAAGGATGAAGAAGATCAATTGTCCTCATTTCTAGTGATGATCTACACAACATGTAGGGCGATGATACTCCTCAAATAGTATAATCTTCCTCTCCACGTACACCACAAGGTTGTAATATCTTTAAAAAAGGGTCAACCTTTGTTGGTGTCCATATGCCTTAAATAGAGTCTATCGACTAAAAAGGAGTGAAGAGAGAGAGGAGATTAAGAAGGATGGCTAAGAGGAGACTAGCAAATAGAGTCTATCGTTGCATCCCGCGATACTTCTATTGCATATGTAGTCGTTGTCCATGGTTAGGCTAGCAACTATTGAAGGCTATCACTCTCGATAATACTATTGTCAATAACAAGCTATCGATAGTGGTACATCGATCAGAGACGAGAAACCTCGCATCACTAGTAAGTAGGTTACATGACGGATTAGATAAAAAAAGTATTACGATAATAAAAACATATCATTCAAGTATCGTAAATCAAAATCAAATAGCATCTTTTCACAAGCGGAGGGTGCTAACAAATATATCTAAATATAAAATAGATCTAAAATACTTTTACATCATAAAAGTATTTAATTTCAAAACATGGCTCTAATACTAATTGTATGCATAAAAATCATGATTATGTTATAATTTATGTCAAAAATTTTAATACTAAAAATTAAAATAAAATAATAATATATCAAATATACGATATATACCTTTCGATATTATTTAGAAAGTCTTTATTCGATATATAAGCATATCATCATTGGATCTGAAGGCTACAGGGAAGCTGATCTATAATAAGAACTAGACTTATTTTCTTCTCACTTCCTATCCTTTATAGGATCACTATGAGTGATGGATTAGGGAGAAAAGGGATATGAGAAAATATTTATAATCTCTCAATGACTTGTTATTTTGTTCATAGGAGGTCCTACCACTCTATAGATGAGAGTAGAGGGTTTATGATAAATAACGATGAGTATATTTCCTCTTAAGGTCATCTCCTTAGTAATCCTATCATAATTGAACTTTTTTTATTAATTGATAATCATAATAAGAATCTAATTATATCTATAATATACTTTAAAGTAGATAAGATCTCATAAAATAACAATCATAACAAAATAAAGCCTATCCATAAATGGGTCCGATAGACAATGGTGGTCGAATCCAACACCATCGTCATTACTCTATCATGCCAAAAATTGTGCCTAGCATTATGATAACACCTGCATCAAACCAAATCGACCGAAAGTTGAGAATGGCAATGCATGAGAGTCAAGTCCAACGCAGGTCCGACTACTTTGTCTTGGCCAAACCAATTTGCCAAGGAAAGAGTGGTTGATGACATAAATGACATTGATGAGAGGTGGTCGATGCCATGATCCGTGCAGCGATTCTTGTATCGCCCTTGACATGTTGTAGCGAGATCCACTTGCGATCTTTGAAGGCATAGTAGAAGCATCCATTTATGCTTTGTTAATTGTAATGCTAGTCGTCGGTCGCCATGTTCTCTCTTGAGCGATTACGTGACTAGCGATCGCATGGTTCACCTGGCCCACTATGTTCCGTATGGACCCAAAGGTAGTATCCAACACGTTTGATATCAACCCATGTTACGATGCTATACCCATTTTCCCCCTCAATTACTAAGTATTTGGTCTGCTGATCGATGACCAATGCACGGCACCAGTCATGAACGTGGCATGCATTCAAATACAAACATCTTATATCTTTAAAATTAGATTATAATCAAACCATATAAATACTTAAGTTTCAACCTAACTCATCACAAAATAATAATAATAATAATAATGAAGAGAGTAAAAAACCCAATCAAGCCAGTCAACACGAGGAAGCTGTATTCTTATTTTATATTTTTCTATAACAATGAATATGACATAATGAATTAATCAATTGTCTAGTCGGATTAAATACATTGGTTTTTTCTTCCCCTAATGTATGCACTCGATCGTAATATAACGTTGTTCCTTGACAAATGCTTCTCTTGTAATTAAAGCGATAGAATGACAATGTGGGAACTTGTCGCATTTTATCTTTCCATTAAAGTGTTGAAATATAAATTAAATTTTATAATTACATATGATTCTATGATTTTAGATAGGATTTTAGTTTAGGAGTCTTGTATCAATATAGGAGTCCTTAGCCTAGTTAAAACAAAATCTTGAGTTTATCTTTCTATAAATAAGTAGCTCATGTATACTTTAGGCACATAATGTGGGAGGAGAGATGGAATAGATGAACGGCTCAAAGATTCGTGGCAGCTTGAAACATTGTAAGTTTTCACATTTAATAAGAGTTTTTAGTTTTTCTTTTTAAGATTCTCTATGATTTCTTTATAACTACCATCTTCCAAAGAGATTTCCTAATATGGAATTTAAGAGAGAAATAGTAAAGAGAAAATATAAAGAGAGAAAGTCTAAAGAGAGAAAAATTCAAGGAGAAATAAAATCCTAGAGAGAGAAGAATTACTCAACATCTAAGATGAGCAAACCTGATTGTGGAAACCCAATAGATATCGAAATTAAAAAAATCAATCGACAGATTATATTATAGTAGGAGAAAGATGATTGACGAAATGAGACCACCACGATACTTATTAGTTGATAGAAAAATAGTATGGATGATGATTTATTTTAGATATCATTATTACCTAGATTTGATGAAAATAATATTAGAGATAAAAATGATGATAAAAACTTTTCTTGGATCAGAAGCCTTTAAATAAATTATCTTGGATGGTTTTAAAGATGTGATGGGCACTAAAGATTTTGAACAAGAATAGGAAGAAGAGTTCATTTTTAATAAAGAAGAAGATAAAAGAACACTAAAGTTTTATCTCTCAATCTATACGAAAGTATTATTTCATGAATCTCTTAAGCTAAGACCAAGTGAGAAACCTACCTGATATTAGAAGATATTTATGAAAGTGGTATACATCCTCCTACACTGTCTACAAATAAATCAAAAGAATTGCATGACATAGAATTAGAAAACAGTGAAGACATCTCAAGAAAAGAAAATAAAGAAATGCTCTCATAGATTCCTCCAACAATATACTTATTCACATTCAAAATGCCGAGATCAAGCAAGATTTAGATTGGCTCGAGAAATCAAATAAGATTGGTTCTAGACAAACCAGAGCTTTGCAGTTAATCAAGACAGATAAAATAGATTGAGCGCATGCATGGTTATTATGGATTGCATGGCTTAAAATTTAGATATCCTAGAAAACACTATACAACAATAACATGGAAGGAGAATGCATCAAGTTTCAAAATTTTTTAATGTTTTTAAAATGTAATTTAAGGGAGGATGTTGGAATATAAATTAAATATTATGGTTAGATATGATTTTATGATTAAATAAGATTTTAGATTATAAGTCTTAGTCAAGATATGAGTTTTTATTATAGTTGAAGTCTATAAATAAGAAGCTTATGTATGCTTTAGGCATACAATTTGAGAGAAAAGATGGATTAGAACATAGACTCGAAGATTTGAGATTTGAAAGATTGTAAAGTTTATATTCAATAAGAGTTTTTTTATTTTTATTTTGAAGATTCTTTATTCTCGATACTTTTTTATAATTTCTTGATGCCCATCATTTTTCAAGAGATTTTCTAATATAACATCAAAGTTTTCCTTTAATTTCTAATTGGATGTGAATCCAAAGCACAGGCTACTCAATTGAATTCCCAATACGCTATTTAAGGGGTTGTGCTAGTGGACGTGTGCTCCATAGTCCCTGTCCTGGTCTTATAGCATGACGTCAAAATACATTATTATCATACCAAACATGAAAACAATTCTCTTTGCTCGTACAAGGTAAAGATCGAGACCACAAGATATGACACAATCCTTGGCCCTATTTGGCTACAATCCTTTTGATAATTTAAGCTGCTTGTGTAGCTGGATGGCATATCGTCGACTACAGCTACGAGCGTCGAAGGAACGACCCTGTTTTCCAAGTTGGTGCACATCTCTTGGGTTTATGACGGACCGTGCAATGCCTCGTTAGTCAAAGGTAATGTGGATTAGGAGGCGGCTCCGTTTTTTTCTTGAAAGACATGGGAATCGGATGCAATCCTGCGTTGACTGCGAAGTCCGATTGGATCTGACTTTCGCGTCCATGGAATTGCCTGAGCTCAAAGTCTTGCTGAGCGTCACCGACGCACCATCCCATCTTTCTTGATCATCACGTAACTTCAATCCAAATAGGGCGTACGTAGGTAGGAGAGGCGTTGATAAGCAAAATAATAGGGTATTTAAGAGTAGAAAACAGCTACTGTGTCCACCTAAGGAGAATAGTTTTCTGAAGATGAAGCTACAAGATTAGTCAAGATACAGCCACTAGCTGCTGCTAGTCTAACTCAAATCCAAGTGAAGCATTCATTATCCCCATTGTCCCCAGCTAGCTGAGTGAGTCGAACAAGGAGGGCTGAAACCCGACTTGGAATACATGTCCACATAAAACCAACAACTCAGCCAGCAGTGCAACCGGAAATGCACGCAGCTCGTTGATAACTCCGCAGCCGACTCGTATTCTGTCGGTACGTGGTGCATTTGGCCACTTCGAACACATACGAACGCAAACATTAAACCTGGACTCATGCTTTCTTTTTCTTGGTGTCGGCAAGGCTCCTCGAGAGAATTCCTTTAGGTGGTGTTGTCTTCAACATGTTGTCCGCATGGCTACAATGATTGATGGATTAGTGCTGGTGTTTGTCAGCGACTTTGTTTGGTTGACGCCAATCCATCATCTCAGATTACGACGGATCACTCGTTCGATTACTACCAGGATGTTGTGCGTAGCAATGACGATCCTTTTTTTCTCCGGGATTATTATAATGCACGGGATAATTCTTATGTTATTAAGCAAGAAATGCATGTGAAACCAACGCCATTCATGACATTTGAACCTTCTCGACGAAGAGTTCACTCGCATGTTGGTGGTCACCAATAAGAAAACCTTTATTCTTTATCCGATCAACGAAATGAATGATCGAAATGAAGCTTCAACTTTTTTTCCTTTTACTTTTTATTTTTAAGAACAATGATTAGAGTTCCTTATATTATCTCTTCATTTCTATATTTTAGGTGAACTGCAACAATAAATATTAGAATATTTTGAGTTGGTGCAGCAGTCCTAGTGGGGAAAAAACGGTAAGAAGATGATGACCAGCAAAATCCTCCTCTTCCAGTACTTTAATCACGACTCTTCTCCTCGGTTATAACCACATACAATGACATGCCGATATGTTGTATACCACTACTTGCACTAAGCACGAGCAACACGATCCAGCTCGAGACCGCACTTCTCATCTCGAGTTCCCCTGTTGCGATTGGATGGGCGCACTATCGTATTGTAAGACATGTCACATCATCATATCACTCAAACTCCATCAACGATGGGCGATGGAAGGAATAACTTCAAGATTTTATTGAAGTAAAAAAAAAATAAACTAATTGATCTAGAAGACGACAATATCTTGCATAAAATGTCCACGACGCGTACATGGGACGAAGAAAGAGGTGGGATCAGGCGTTCCGGTGGCGAGAGTCCCTCCAACATAGTGAGCATGAGACTTGAAGAAGACAGGAGGAAAAAGAAGGGCCAGTGACATGTGCTGCGACCTCAAGTGTCAAAAAAGAAACCACCCACCGGCTGCCCGACGACTTTCCAAAGTCGCCTATTTCACACGACTTTCTTCGTGTCGGGGCCTTGAATCTACGTGCATTGTGGCCTCGGTTTGGACTGTTAGCCAAGCCATGCAAGACTGCTATAAAGACCCCCCCAACTCCTCCTCATTTCCGCATCTCATCTCTCAGTTCGCTGCCAGTTGAGCTGCAATGGCTGGTAGAACTCGTGTTAGGCTTTGGGCTCTTGCCTTCCTCGCTCTTCTGAGCCTCGAGCTCACCTTCGCTGCTAGATCCCTCACTGGAACTAGCGCCGGAGGTGGTGGCGGCGGCGGTGGAAGAGGGGGCGGTGGAGGTGGTGGAAGTGGCGGTGAGGGGTCCGGATATGGCTCCGGCTACGGCTCTGGATACGGTGAGGGTGCCGGTGGGGGCAGTGCTGGAGGGTATGGAAAAGGTGGAGGTGGCGGCGGCGGAGGAGGCGGCGGTGGCGGTGGACAAGGGAGCGGCGAAGGCTCTGGCTATGGGTCTGGATCCGGTTATGGGCAGGGTGCCGGGGGCGGTAGTGCCGGAGGGTACGGTAGAGGGGGAGGAGGTGGCGGTGGCGGGGGAGAAGGCGGAGGTGCAGGCTCCGGCTCTGGTTATGGGAGTGGGGGTGGCTCCGGTTACGGGGAGGGTGCTGGTTCCGGAAACGCTGGAGGATATGGCAAGGGTGGCGGCGGCGGCGGCGGCGGTGGACAAGGTGGTGGTGCAGGCTCTGGATATGGGGCTGGGCAGGGCTCAGGCTCAGGCTACGGTTCGGGCGCTGGTGGTGGTCAGGGCGGAGGTTATGGGAGCGGCGGAGGCGGTGGAGGCGGCGGTGGAATGGGCTCTGGCGCGGGCTCCGGCTCCGGCTCCGGCTACGGATCTGGTTCTGGTAGCGGTGGAGGAAATGGCCACCACTAGATTTAGGCATACAGATGCTGCTGGAAGGTAGCAGGAATAAGAGCTTTAAGGTTGTATCAGCAAAAGTACAGTAGGGGGCTTGGAGATGATGAAATAAGTGATGCTTGTGTAACACCATATAAGTGGAACTCGCTTTCTTGCTTATATATATATAAAGAATGCTTATTGCAAGTCTCGTTTCTCGGTCCAATTTGCATGGCGTAATACACTGGCCAAAGCCAAGACTGACTTAAGCAGCATGTCCATCGTATCACGAACTTCTTTAAAACGAAAGAAAGATAAAGCTAAGATCATGAATTTTACAAAATATTCTCTCTTGAGACATCGTGAACTTGCTTATATGTAAACTCCCTTATAAAATTTTTATGAAATATTTCATCTTCTTAATGTTAGATATAAAAATATACCCTCAATTTCAAGTAAAAAGATTGAAATCAAGAACTTAATATAGAGAAATTGATATTGGGATTAACTTAAGCATCGAAATGATCGACTCAAGAAACTTCTCCTTACATTGATCTTTATGCAAGTGATACTTTGAGAGAATGTGCTTTTTACCTCATTTTATGCAAGTGGTGCAGTTGGTGCAGCAGTCCAAGTGGGGCAAAGTGGTAAAACGATGACCAGCAAGATCCTCCTCTTCCATTACTTTGATCACGACTCTGGAACGGGACGAGAGATTGAAGAAAGGCCAGTGACATGTGGCTGCCCGACGACTTTCTGCGGGTCGGAGTCTTAAAATCTACGTGCGTTGTGGCCTGGGATTTGGACTGTCAGCCTAGCCATCCAAGACTGCTATAAATACCCCTCCACTCCTCCTCACTACCGCATCTCATCTCCCAGTTCACTGCTAGTTGAGCTGCAATGGCTGGTGGAACTCGTGTTAGGCTTTTTGCCCTCCTCGCTCTTCTCAGCCTCGAGCTCACCTTCGCTGCTAGATCCCTAACTGGAACTAGCGCCGCAGGTGGTGGCGGCGGCGGAGGAGGCGGCGGTGGCGGTGGCGGTGGCGGTGGAGGCGACGGAGAAGGCTCTGGCTATGGGTCTGGATCCGGTTATGGGGAGGGTGCCGGGGCGGTAATGCCGGGGACGGTAGTGCCGGAGGGTACGGTGGAGGAGAAGGAGGTGGCGGTGGCGGTGGTGCAGGCTCCGGCTCTGGTGCTGGTTATGGAGAGGGTGCCGGTTCCGGTTATGGAGAGGTGCTGGTTCCGGAAACGCTGGAGGATATGGCGAGGGTGGCGGCGGCGGTGGAGGCGGTGGACAAGGTGATGGTGCAGGCTCTGGATATGGGTCTGGGGAGGGCTCTGGCTCAGGCTCAGGCTACGGTTCGGGCGATGGTGGTGGTCAGGGCGGAGGTTATGGGAGTGGCGGAGGCGGTGGAGGCGGCGGCGGAGTAGGCTCTGGCACGGGCTCCGGCTCCGGTTCCGGTTCCGGTTCTGGTTCTGGCTACGGTAGCGGCGGAGGAAATGGCCGCCGCTAGATTTAGGCATACAGATGTTGGAATGTAGCAGGAATAAAAGCTTTAAGGTTGTATCAGCAGAAGTCCAACGGGATGTTTGGAGATGATGAAATAAGTGATGCTTGTGCTACGCCATGTAAGTGGAACTTGCTTGTATATAAAAAAGAATGCTTGTTGCAGGTCTCGTTTCTCGTTCCAATTTGCTCGAGTAATACACCGGCCAAAGCCAAGGCTGAATTAAGCAGCATGTCCATCATATCAAGTGTCACGAACTGGTTCCTCGGTTCTTAAAGATGAAAGAAAGATAAAAGCTAAGATTACGTGTAATCTGAATCGCTTCCTAGGGATTTCAACATATCTAGTGTCTTATCTATTAAATCCCGTGTTGCATCGGAATAGAGAACTCTGGCCGTACCATCCGTATCCCCTTTCGCATGTATTTTTCTTCTGATTCGCATACTTCTCGCGCTGCTATCATTCATTCATGCATCTGCTTGTCCCACACTTATTGTTATTATTATTACAATTATTATATGAATAATCCCAGTCACAGAGCAGAACTTTATAATCAATGCTGTTAAGTTGCTTATTAGAGTTTTGAATCTAATTAGTTACTAGTTTCGTTGCCTCATGGTCGATAACAACATCATCGAGGATCTTATTGGACTTAAATGTGTTGTCCTGCAAATTTAGGCCGCAACAAAACATCATGATGGATGCATGAGCAGGATACGTCACGAACCTTGTATTCTATTAAAATTAGAATTTTGGAAGATCATGCACTCACAGTAACCATGCAGAGCAAATCTTGATTGACCTTCTTTATGGCTTCTATAAACAATCTTATCGCCATTTTTATTGAATATGTGTATATGCAGAGTAGCATGCTTCTCGATGGAGTGTTTCGTATGGCTGATAAAGAATTACATGAATTATCGTGCAGAAACATAGACGATATACATGAGGTCCACTAATTTATGTGTGAGCAGGATTTTTTTTTGTTTTGTGTTTTGTCATGTTAGTTCTAGCTTCTAATTGGAGTATGCAATTTTTCTCTACCTCATTTTTTTGAGTCATTTTCAGATGTTGGGTTTTATGTTGGTTAAGTCCACGCTCTTTGTTTTTCTTTTAAGTAATATATACTTCAAAAGTCTTTTTAAACCTTAGGAGTTAAGGCCCATTTTTAGTCTTTGTGATTTTGAATATGGATCTATTAGGTTTTTATGGTTTATTCATATTTAAAATAATCCTTATATTTTCAAAAACATAACATATGGTCTCCCGTCAAACCTAAGTCAATAGACGTTATATTGGGAAATCGGAACAAAGCATCATATGCGCAGTAGAAAAATAAAAATTAAAATCAGATTTTCTTATAAATAAATATTTAGTTATCGGAAGATTGGTGTGTGAGAAATCGTAAAATAAAAAATTATGAGTATTATGTGAGATGTGTTACCTAAGGAGATTGTATATCCCTGAAAATTCTTAAATCCATAAGAAAGGATGAAGAAGATCAATTGTCCTCATTTCTAGTGATAATCTACACAACATGTAGGGCGATGATACTCCTCAAATAATATAATCTTCCTCTCCACGTAACCACAAGGTTGTAATATCTTTAAAAAAGGGTCAACCTTTGTTGGTGTCCATATGCCTTAAATAGAGTCTATCGACTAAAAAGAAGTGAAGAGAGAGAGGAGATTAAGAAGGATGGCTAAGAGGAGACTAGCTAATAGAGTCTATCGTTGCATCCCACGATACTTCTGTTGCATATGTAGTCGTTGTCCATGGTTAGGCTAGCAACTATTGAAGGCTATCACTCTCGATAATACTATTGTCAATAACAAGCTATCGATAGTGGTACATCGATCAAAGACGAGAAACCTCGCATCACTAGTAAGTAGGTTACATGACGGATTAGATAAAAAAAGTATTACGATAATAAAAACATATCATTCAAGTATCGTAAATCAAAATCAAATAGCATCTTTTCGCAAGCGGAGGGTGCTAACAAATATATCTAAATATAAAATAGATCTAAAATACTTTTACATCATAAAAGTATTTAATTTCAAAACATGGCTTTAATACTAATTGTATGCATAAAAATCATGATTATGTTATAATTTATGTCAAAAACATTAATACTAAAAATTAAAATAAAATAATAATATATCAAATATACGATATATACCTTTCGATATCATTTAGAAAGTCTTTATTCGATATATAAGCATATCATCATTGGATCTGAAGGCTACAGGGAAGCTGATCTATAATAAGAACTAGACTTATTTTCTTCTCACTTCCTATCCTTTATAGGATCACTATGAGTGATGGATTAGGGAGAAAAGGGATATGAGAAAATATTTATAATCTCTCAATGACTTATTATTTTGTTCATAGGAGGTCCTATCACTCTATAGATGAGAGTAGAGGGTTTATGATAAATAACGATGAGTATATTTCCTCTTAAGGTCATCTCCTTAGTAATCCTATCATAATTGAACTTTTTTTATTAATTGATAATCGTAATAAGAATCTAATTATATCTATAATATACTTTAAAGTAGATAAGATCTCATAAAATAACAATCATAACAAAATAAAGCCTATCCATAAATGGGTCCGATAGACAATGGTGGTCGAATCCAACACCATCGTCATTACTCTATCATGCCAAAAATTGTGCCTAGCATTATGATAACACCAGCCTGCATCAAACCAAATCGACCGAGTTGAGAATGGCAATGCATGAGAGCTGAAGTCCAACGCAGGGTCCGACTCGCCTGTCTTGGCCAAACCAATTTGCCAAGGAAAGAGTGGTTGATGACATAAATGACATTGATGAGAGGTGGTCGATGCCATGATCCGTGCAGCGATTCTTGTATCGCCCTTGACATGTTGTAGCGAGATCCACTTGCGATGTTGAAGGCATAGTAGAAGCATCCATTTATGCTTTGTTAATTGTAATCGCTAGTCGCTGGCCGCCATGTTCTCATCGAACGATTCGTGACTAGCGATCGCATGGTTCACCCGCCCACTATGTTCCGTATGGACCCAAAGGTAGTATCCAACACGCTTTGATATCAACCCATGTTACGATGCTATACCCATTTTCCCCTCAATTACTAAGTATTTGGTCTCACGATCGATGACCAATGCACGGCACCAGTCATGAACGTGGCATGCATTCAAATACAAACATCTTATATCTTTAAAATTAGATTATAATCAAACCATATAAATACTTAAGTTTCAACCTAACTCATCACAAATAAATAATAATAATAATGAAGAGAGTAAAACCCAATCAAGCACCAAAACTAGTCAACACAAGGAAGTCAGATTCTTATTTTATATTTTTCTATAACAATGAATAATGACATAATGAACTAATCAATTGTCTAGTCGGATTAAATACATTGGTTTTTCTTCCCTAATGTATGCACTCGATCGATCGTAATATAACGTTGTTCCTTGACAAATGCTTCAAACACTACTTGTGTAATTAAAGCGATAGAATGACAATGTGGGAACTCGTGATTTTATCTTTCCATTAAAGTGTTGAAATATAAATTAAATTTTATAATTAGATATGATTCTATGATTTTAGATAGGATTTTAGTTTAGGAGTCTTGTATCAATATAGGAGTCCTTAGCCTAGTTAAAACAAAATCTTGAGTTTATCTTTCTATAAATAAGTAGCTCATGTATACTTTAGGCACATAATGTGGGAGGAGAGATGGAATAGATGAATGGCTCAAAGATTCGCGGCAGCTTGAAACATTGTAAGTTTTCACATTTAATAAGAGTTTTTAGTTTTTCTTTTTAAGATTCTCTATGATTTCTTTATAACTACCATCTTCCAAAGAGATTTCCTAATATGGAATTTAAGAGAGAAATAGTAAAGAGAAAATATAAAGAGAGAAAGTCTAACGAGAGAAAAATTCAAGGAGAAATAAAATCCTAGAGAGAGAAGAATTACTCAACATCCAAGATGAGCAAACCTGATTGTGGAAACCCAATAGATATCGAAATTAAAAAAATCAATCGATAGATTATATTATAGTAGGAGAAAGATGATTGACAAAATGAGACCACCACGATACTTATTAGTTGATAGAAAAATAGTATGGATGATGATTTATTTTAGATATCATTATTACCTAGATTTGATGAAAATAATATTAGAGATAAAAATGATGATAAAACTTTTCTTGGATCAGAAGCCTTTAAATAAATTATCTTGGATGGTTTTAAAGATGTGATGGGCACTAAAGATTTTGAACAAGAATAGGAAGAAGAGTTCATTTTAATAAAGAAGAAGATAAAAGAACACTAAAGTTTTATCTCTCAATCTATACGAAAGTATTATTTCATGAATCTCTTAAGCTAAGACCAAGTGAGAAACCTACCTGATATTAGAAGATATTTATGAAAGTGGTATACATCCTCCTACACTGTCTACAAATAAATCAAAAGAATTGCATGACATAGAATTAGAAAACAGTGAAGACATCTCAAGAAAAGAAAATAAAGAAATGCTCTCATAGATTCCTCCAACAATATACTTATTCACATTCAAAATGCCGAGATCAAGCAAGATTTAGATTGGCTCGAGAAATCAAATAAGATTGGTTCTAGACAAACCAGAGCTTTACAGTTAATCAAGACAGATAAAATAGATTGAGCGCATGCATGGTTATTATGGATTGCATGGCTTAAAATTTAGATATCCTAGAAAACACTATACAACAATAACATGGAAGGAGAATGCATCAAGTTTCAAAATTTTTTAATGTTTTTTAAAATTTAATTTAAGGGAGGATGTTGGAATATAAATTAAATATTATGGTTAGATATGATTTTATGATTAAATAAGATTTTAGATTATAAGTCTTAGTCAAGATATGAGTTTTTATTATAGTTGAAGTCTATAAATAAGAAGCTTATGTATGCTTTAGGCATACAATTTGAGAGAAAAGATGGATTAGAACATAGACTCAAGATTTGAGATTTGAAAGATTGTAAAGTTTATATTCAATAAGAGTTTTTATTTTTTATTTTGAAGATTCTTTATTCTCGCGATACTTTTTTTTATAATTTCTTGATGCCCATCATTTTTCAAGAGATTTTCTAATATAACATCAAAGTTTTCCTTTAATTTCTAATTGGATGTGAATCCAAAGCACAGGCTACTCAATTGAATTCCCAATACGCTATTTAAGGGGTTGTGCTAGTGGACGTGTGCTCCATAGTCCCTGTCCTGGTCTTATAGCATGACGTCAAAATACATTATTATCATACCAAACATGAAAACAATTCTCTTTGCTCGTACAAGGTAAAGATCGAGACCACAAGATATGACACAATCCTTGGCCCTATTTGGCTACAATCCTTTGATAATCTAAGCTGCTTGTGTAGCTGGATGGCATATCGTCGACTACAGCTACGAGCGTCGAAGGAACGACCCTGTTTTCCAAGTTGGTGCACATCTCTTGGGTTTATGACGGACCGTGCAATGCCTCGTTAGTCAAAGGTAATGTGGATTAGGAGGCGGCTCCGTTTTTTTCTTGAAAGACATGGGAATCGGATGCAATCCTGCGTTGACTGCGAAGTCCGATTGGATCTGACTTTCGCGTCCATGGAATTGCCTGAGCTCAAAGTCTTGCTGAGCGTCACCGACGCACCATCCCATCTTTCTTGATCATCACGTAACTTCAATCCAAATAGGGCGTACGTAGGTAGGAGAGGCGTTGATAAGCAAAATAATAGGGTATTTAAGAGTAGAAAACAGCTACTGTGTCCACCTAAGGAGAATAGTTTTCTGAAGATGAAGCTACAAGATTAGTCAAGATACAGCCACTAGCTGCTGCTAGTCTAACTCAAATCCAAGTGAAGCATTCATTATCCCCATTGTCCCCAGCTAGCTGAGTGAGTCGAACAAGGAGGGCTGAAACCCGACTTGGAATACATGTCCACATAAAACCAACAACTCAGCCAGCAGTGCAACCGGAAATGCACGCAGCTCGTTGATAACTCCGCAGCCGACTCGTATTCTGTCGGTACGTGGTGCCACTTCGAACACATACGAACGCAAACATTAAACCTGGACTCATGCTTTCTTTTCTTGGTGTCGGCAAGGCTCCTCGAGAGAATTCCTTTAGGTGGTGTTGTCTTCAACATGTTGTCCGCATGGCTACAATGATTGATGGATTAGTGCTGGTGTTTGTCAGCGACTTTGTTTGGTTGACGCCAATCCATCATCTCAGATTACGACGGATCACTCGTTCGATTACTACCAGGATGTTGTGCGTAGCGATGACGATCCTTTTTTTCTCCGGGATCAGTATCATCGGGCGATTATTATAATGCACGGGATAATTCTTATGTTATTAAGCAAGAAATGCATGTGAAACCAACGCCAATTGCTTTAGGAATGTCCGAATCTCCAAGGGATCATTGCCTGTAACAATAATATCGTCCACATATATGAGAAGATATATTGTGATTCTATTTTATTGTCGTAAGAATAACGAGGTATCAGACTTGGAGTTGATAAAACCCATGGATGTTAAAAATGTGCCAAGTTCATTATACCAGGCTCTTAGAGCTTGACGAAGTCCATAAATAGCCTTTTGTAGCTTGCAGACATGCCTTGGATATTGTGGATGCACAAAGCCAGGGGGTTGCTGCATGAAGATATCTTCAGTTAGAGTCCCCTGTAAAAAGGCATTGTTAACATCCAATTATCGTATATGCCAGCCTTTTGAGATAGCCAAGCTCAAGATAAGTCGTATTATTATTGGTTTGACAATTGGGCTGAATGTCTCTGTGAAGTCAACACCAGGTCGTTGATGAAACCCTTTGGCAACTAGACGTGCTTTATATCGAGCAATAGATCCATCTGGGTTTCGCTTAATTCGAAAGATCCATTTACACCCGATGATGACATCCTCATTTCCGCCATAGTTGTTGTGGACAGACAAGTTCTGAAGATCGGAGGTGATGTGATGTGATGCACCAGAGTCCATAATTCAATTGGGTTGACTAGTCGTCGGAGTAGTTGTGAGATTGGCTTGAGGCTACTGTGTTGGAGCAGGAAGTCGAGGTCGAGAGCGACAAACTTTCGCGGAGTGTCCGATCTTATCACACAATAGACAGATGATTCGACGATGGCCGCTGAGGTCAGGACGCAAATCGATGATTATAGGAGATATCACCTTGACGCGATGAGGATGAAAGTGTTGATATGGTGGATGAGAGGGGTTTGGTGTGGATCCCATAGGGTCAGGAGGTAGCTTTGTCGGACCGTGATTGACGTGCTTATTGTATTGGTTGCTCTTCCTCTTGGATTTATGACTGACTTGAGCTGTGATAGTTGGTCCGGGCAGCCTATCGTCGCGCTTCAAATATGTCTCGTAGTCGGTCAACTTGTCATAAAGTTCTTCAAATGATATTGGAGAGTCACGTGCTCGAATTGCGGCTGCCAATTCTTTGTATTCATCCCCTAGGACATTAAGTATATGAACGAGGACTTCTTCTTCACTAAGGGAATGACCTATCAAAGTTAAGTCATCGATGATCACTTTGATATTTTGTAAGTAATCAGCAATAGTACTTCCTCTTGGTTCACTTTCATCAGATTGGATAAGAGTCCGAGCATGCGAGTACGCGAGCAATTTGCCAATATCGTTGCAACTTGACCATGCTTCGAAATCATACATGAAGATATTAGTGGGGCGACGGACCCAAATGACGAGGCTTGAATGGCTTGGAGGATGAGACGGCGGTCTTGGCGTAACCACGGTTTGTGAGCTGGATTTGGTATTGGACTAGACTGCAGCGGACAATGGAGAGAGCCGCGATGTAACCTATAAGGTCATATTCAAATAGAAGATTAGAAAATTAGGCACGCCAAGATGCATAATTTTTGCTTTTGGATAGCTTGAAAGGAATGAGTGCGCGGCATTGATAGTGATGAGGCTTGGAGGTTGAAGCGCTATTGTTCCCTGCAGGGACAATGACTAGAGTATTGGAAGTAGATGATGAAGCCATTTGATGATATGATGCGTCGAAGACTCAACCGATGCAGATCGCACCGTTCGGTGGAGTTCGACGGGAGAGAGCGTTCTCGTCAGAAGAGAGCGCCGAGGCGGAGATCAGTGGCGCTGTCCTGTTTGCGTCACACCGCACGCTCGCTGCGGTGGCAAGAAGCGATGTCAATGGTCACTAGTAGCGGCAGGTGGAGAAGGAAGGAGGTCGCGGATCCTCCGGATGTCGATACCGCCTACCTACGCCCCTCACCGCCGTGGAAGCTGCTGGGCGGTGTTGGCGAGGCTATCTGTGGCTGTCGAGGCAGAGAGTGCTCTATTTCTGCCGAGAAAAAGGGGCTAGCAGCGATAGTGGACGATGCCGCCGAGGGCTTGCTGCGGTCGCTGGGTGGCGATCTCGCAGATGCAGCAGATGCGAATCTGCACGAAGGTAGGGCTGGCGGTTGAGCGATCCCGTTTCTATCGGGGTGGGGACGGTGGTGCTCCGCCTGCTGGAGAATCTCGACTGGATGAACGTCGTGTACCTGTCGGTGACGATGATTGAATATGGAGATCGGTCGTTCAACACGATGCGCAGGCGGATCTTCGTGTCCGCTACAATGGACAAGGCGTTCCTCTACTTGGTGGAGGCCCGAATCGATAAGAGGCACCAGAGGAGGAGGCAGAGGAGCGAGAGGATGTCTTGCCACAGCAGCGAGAAGAGGAGGTGGCCAGGAGTGTTGACGCTGTCGTTGGACAGCTGAAAGAAAAAAAAACTCTTGCTTAATGCAAGGGCTCTGATACCATGATAAGATGAAAAGTAATTGTACAAGTATTTTTTGATCAATACAATAGGAGGTCTATTTATACAGGTTAAGAGGGAGGATTTCCCTCAACAACTAGAGAGATTATGGAGGATTTCCCTCAACAACTAGAGAGATTTCCTCATATAGTTGGAGAAAATCTTATCTACTATCAGGCACAAGGGTGCTTCATGACTTAGGCAATTCCAGTTAAATCCATGATTTTGCACGAGGGTACTTAACAAACTTAAGCAACTCCAGCTAAGTCCATGAATTTGGCACAATGGAACCTTACGATTTAGACAATTTTAGCTAATTCCATAACATTATGATATTAAAGCGGCCAAGCAAGCAATAATAAAAAGTTTTACAATATCGCCATGACGAATCAAATAAGGTAGAGAAAGCCAAACCATTACCTCAAGCAACCACAGTGAGTTGTAAGTGTAAGCTCACTCAAGCTATTGGAGCCACTCAAAAGGAGCACAATAGCAAAGAAGATAAGCAAGAAGTTAGCTATTTTCCATGAGCAGAGTAGGCGTAATCTAGATTGCCAACTGGCAAAAGAATCCATAAGGAAATAGTTATAATTATGGAAATCCACCTTAAGTCATTGAAGCGAAGTCTTGAGGTTACCTCTCTATAAATAGATAGCTTGAAAGATTATAAATTTCTATGTTCAATAATAGTTTTTCGTTTTTTTTTTTTGAAGATTCTCCATTTTCCTTGATATTATCTTTTATGATTTCTTGATATATATCATTTTTCCCAAGAGATTTTCTAATATGATATTAGAGATTTTTCATTTCTAACAAAATATCATAGTAGGTCTAATCCTCAAGATTAAATTGGATTTTAAAGAGATATATCAAGAGAGAGAATAACCCACCCTAAGAGAAAGGGTGTAGAACTAAGAACTTATCGAAAAAGAAATAAGTGTTGCAAGTACTTATCTTATTCCACCAAGAGTTTTGACTAGATCCTATTAGAGAGAGAGAGATAGAAAAACAAATCTATAGAGATAGAAACTCTACTATAAGAAAGAGAAATAGTTGAGAGAGAAAATTTTAAGGAGAAAGAAAAATTCAACATCGAAGATGAGCAGATCTGAAACCCATCAAATAAGAAGAGATATCGATATGAAAAAAATCAATCCATAGATTACATTGCAATAGGAGAAAGATGATGGACGGAAATCACGATACTCATTTATCGATGCTCATCATCCTTTCAAGAGATTTTTTAATATAATACTAAAGATTGTTTTGATTTCTTATAGAATCTCAATCCAAAACACAGTCTAGGCAATTGAATTCCCGATACAGCATTTAAGGGGTTGTGCTAGTGGACTTACGCTCCTTACACGGTGTCCTGATCTTGCAATATGATGTCAAAACACATTATTATCATACCAAACATGAAAACAATTCTCGGTACTTGTGTAAGGAAAAGATCCAGTTTGATAAGACGAGACCAACAAATATGACACGATCCTTTGCCGTATTTGGCTACAATCAATCCTTACGATAGTTTAATTTGTTCGTGTAGCAGGATGCCATATCGTGGACCACAGCTACGAGCATCGAAGGAACGACCGTGTTTTCCAAGTTGGTGCACAACTCTCGACAGGCGTATACTCTATGGTTTATGACAGATCGTATAATACCTCCTTGGTCAAAGGCAGTGTGGTTAGGAGGAGGCGCCGTCTTTACTCGAAAGCAATGGGAGTGGGATGTAATTCTGCGTTGACTGCGAACTCCGAGGTGATCTGACTTTCGCGTCCGTGGAATTGCCTGAGGTCACCGTCTTGCTGAGTGTCACCGTGGTCACCGACGCACCATCCCATCTGTCTTGATCATCACGACAACTTCAAATCCAAATAGGGCGTACGTAGGCAGGAGATGCGTTGACAAGCAAAATAATAGGGTATTTAAGAGTAGAAAACAGCTACTGTGTCCACCTAAGGAGAATAGTTTTCTGAACTACAAGATTAGTCAAAGATACAGCCACTAGCTGCTGCTAGTCTAAATCGACCTTGTAAATTTAACATTAGAACCCCACGTCCCGCAACGTAGTTGGAGCGGTATGGGGCGACTGCATGGATTAACAGCGTAGTACATGCGACATCTCTACAAATCCTCGTGCCTTGATTCACTTAATTAATTGGAGTCAACTACTAAAGTAATCGTGTTGATCAGCTGATATAGATGGCTAATAATATATTTTGCCAAGCATCGGCATTCCCAATGCATCCCTAATTTTATCGTATGTTAGTGGGTCTTGCGACGATTCTAAATGTGGTGAGAGTTATGGTGGTGGGAATCATGACTTATCGCACTCTTCTGCTGAGATCTTGGTGTTCATTATAAATTAAATGAGAAGCGTATGCGATCCGTCTTGACTATGAACTTACGATGCAAGAGACAGAGAAGCATCGCAGGCAATAGCGTGAGATCCGAATGCAAGGCATGGTTGACATGGCAGCATGACGGGCAATTAGAGTTTTTGCCGTGATAAATATTGAAGCATGGCTATTATAATTTCTGTATTAATTCAATGAGCCGGTTGTCAGATTGCGTCCTGTGATCTTGACGAGTGTTGAATCGCTATTCATTCTCCTCGAAATAACACCTGCATGAGTAATTCATTGTAAAGGTTTAGAACATATATTATGTCTGAAATACTAATGCTCCTTAATTTTAACGGGAACTTGTTATTTGTTAGTATGAATATTTAAACTTCTAATCGATCTATTTATCACATTTAAAGCAAAGAATAATGAATCCCAAGTGAAGCATTCATTATCCCCGCTGTCTCCAGCTAGCTTAGTGAGTCAAACGAGGAGAGTCGAAACCCGATTTGGGACGCATGTCCATATAAAACCAACAATTCCGCCAGCAGTGCAACCGGAAATGCACGCAGCTCGCTGGCGACTCCGCAGTCGACTCGTATTCTGTCGGTAGGTGGTGCAGTTGGCCACTTCGAATACGTACGAACGCAAATATTAAACCCAATACATGCTTTCGTTTCGTGTTCTCTTCTTCTTCTTCTTGGTGTCGGCACGGTTTGCTCGAGAGACTGCCTTTAGGTGTGTGTTATCTTCAACATGTTGTCCGCATGGCTACAATGACTGATGGATTAGTGCTGGTATTTGTCAGCGACTTTGTTTGGTTGACGCCAACCCTTCATCTAAAATTACGACGGATCACTCGTTCCATCACCACCAGTACGTTGTGCGTAGCAATGGCGATCCCTTTTTATCCGGGATCAGTACCATTGGGCGATTATTATAATGCAAGGGATCACTAATAAGCAAGAAATGCATGTGAAACCAACGCCATTCATGACATTTGAACCTTCTCGACGAAGAGTTCACTCGCATGTCGGGATCACTAATAATAAAACTTGCTGTTCTCTTTTTCGATCAACAAAATGAAGGATTGAAATGAAGCTTCATTTGTCTTACTGTTTATTTTTATGTGAGTACTATCGACAGGTAATCAAGCCGAATGCTCTTACACTCACGCCACACCTGACTCACTGCATGACACAGTTTAACTCTGATAGATAATGAGCCCACATAATTAGGTATATTGTAATATTAAATTAAACTTATAAAAAAGATTATGATCTATAGCATATGTGGTTTTGATCATGGCCTCTTAAATTACTCATATTTAAAATAATCCTTATATTTTTAAAAATATAACATATAAACCCTTCTTGTTAATTTTGAGTTAACAAACGTTATATTCTATTTATTTCATAATAAATTATTAATATAATAATATATATAATTTAATATTAAGGTCCATTTTAGCTATTATGATTTTGGTCATACACCTCTTAAATTCTTTTGATTTACTCGTGTCTAAATTAACCTTATATATTTTCAAAAACGTAGTATATAAGCCATCAAATCTAAGTTAATAGATGTTTGTTAGAGTTTGATTACCTGATATTCTGAATCATAATAAATTATTAATATAATATCATGTGTAATTTTATATTTAAAAAAACTAAGACCTCTATCAATGACAGGAGGAGGCATCATCATGGAAGCGACCACCAACAATAGCACCAACCCATCGTTGCCTAATAGGGCATCGCATACATGTAACTTTTCTTGCGTTAACGATGAGCTTAAGAGCTTTGCCTTGCCTCAAGTAGATGTGCGATGACTAGTTCGATACTAAGCACGCAATAGTCTCCCGATCCCTCTTCCTCCTCTTGGGCATCTTTATCCTCATTTCCTCTCACTTCATCATCTCCTATGTCCTCATCTTTGTGCCTATGACATGGTGGTCTAGCTCCCGTCACCTCCACCTCCTGCCTCTCCTACATCTGTCTCTTCGTTTTAATCCATCGCTATGGCTTTTGTTGCTTCCTCTTCCTTGGTAAGCTAGTCCGAGCATAGTGAGCAGGTGCAGAAAGGCTACATGGACTAGTTCAATCGCTTTTTCTGCCTGCTCTCCATCCTCGTGATGTCGTGCTTCATGGGGAAGATGATTTACAAGATATAATGATCCTCCTTATGATCCGTGCGAGTGTCGTTAACGATGATGACAACACTATAGTGAGCGATACGGTGGCACGTGTCTTGAAGTTGGTGAGCTAGATCTATCGGATGTCGCTCGCTAGCTCCAGTATTGAAATAATTAAATTGGATAGTACTGAAAATCCAAATGGATGAGTTTTTAAAAATAATGATTAGAGTTGCATATATTATCTCTTCATTTCTATGTGTTAGGTGAATTGCAACAATGCATATTAGAATATTTTGAGTTGGTGCAGCAGTCCAAGTGGGGCAAAGAGGTAAAACGATGACCAGCAAGATCCTCCTCTTCCATTACTTTGATCACGACTCTGGAACGGGACGAGAGATTGAAGAAAGGCCAGTGACATGTGCTGCGACCTCGAGTGTCTAAAAAAGAAACCACCCACGGGCTGCCCGACGACTTTCCAAAGTCGCTTATTTCAGGCGACCGTCAGCCTAGCCATGCAAGACCGCTATAAATACCCCTCCACTCCTCCTCACTACCGCATCTCATCTCCCAGTTCACTGCTAGTTGAGCTGCAATGGCTCGTGGAACTCGTGTTAGGCTTTGGGCTCTTGCCCTCCTCGCTCTTCTGAGCCTCGAGCTCACCTTCGCTGCTAGATCCCTAACTGGAACCAGCGCCGCAGGTGGTGGCGGCGGCGGAGGAGGCGGCGGTGGCGGTGGCGGTGGAGGCGACGGAGAAGGCTCTGGCTATGGGTCTGGATCCGGTTATGGGGAGGGTGCCGGGGGCGGTAATGCCGGGGACGGTAGTGCCGGAGGGTACGGTGGAGGAGAAGGAGGTGGCGGTGGCGGTGGTGCAGGCTCCGGCTCTGGTGCTGGTTATGGAGAGGGTGCCGGTTCCGGTTATGGAGAGGGTGCTGGTTCCGGAAACGCTGGAGGATATGGCGAGGGTGGCGGCGGCGGTGGAGGCGGTGGACAAGGTGATGGTGCAGGCTCTGGATATGGGTCTGGGGAGGGCTCTGGCTCAGGCTCAGGCTACGGTTCGGGCGATGGTGGTGGTCAGGGCGGAGGTTATGGGAGTGGCGGAGGCGGTGGAGGCGGCGGCGGAGTAGGCTCTGGCACGGGCTCCGGCTCCGGTTCCGGTTCCGGTTCTGGTTCTGGCTACGGTAGCGGCGGAGGAAATGGCCGCCGCTAGATTTAGGCATACAGATGTTGGAATGTAGCAGGAATAAAAGCTTTAAGGTTGTATCAGCAGAAGTCCAACGGGATGTTTGGAGATGATGAAATAAGTGATGCTTGTGCTACGCCATGTAAGTGGAACTTGCTTGTATATAAAAAAGAATGCTTGTTGCAGGTCTCGTTTCTCGTTCCAATTTGCTCAGGTAATACACCGGCCAAAGCCAAGGCTGAATTAAGCAGCATGTCCATCATATCAAGTGTCACGAACTGGTTCCTCGGTTCTTAAAGATGAAAGAAAGATAAAAAGCTAAGATTACGTGTAATCTGAATCGCTTCCTAGGGATTTCAACATATCTAGTGTCTTATCTATTAAATCCCGTGTTGCATCGGAATAGAGAACTCTGGCCGTACCATCCGTATCCCCTTTCGCATGTATTTTTCTTCTGATTCGCATACTTCTCGCTGCTATCATTCATTCATGCATCTGCTTGTCCCACACTTATTGTTATTATTATTACAATTATTATATGAATAATCCCAGTCACAGAGCAGAACTTTATAATCAATGCTGTTAAGTTGCTTATTAGAGTTTTGAATCTAATTAGTTACTAGTTTCGTTGCCTCATGGTCGATAACAACATCATCGAGGATCTTATTGGACTTAAATGTGTTGTCCTGCAAATTTAGGCCGCAACAAAACATCATGATGGATGCATGAGCAGGATACGTTCGGTGAACCTTGTATTCTATTAAAATTAGAAATTTGGAAGATCATGCACTCCACGGTAACCATGCGAGCAAATCTTGATTGACCTTCTTTATGGCTTCTATAAACAATCTTATCGCCATTTTTATTGAATATGTGTATATGCGAGTAGCATGCTTCTCGTGGAGTGTTTCATATGGCTGATAAAGAATTACATGAATTATCGTGCAGAAACATAGACGATATACATGAGGTCCACTAATTTATGTGTGAGCCGGATTTTTTTTTGTTTTGTGTTTTGTCATGTTAGTTCTAGCTTCTAATTGGAGTATGCAATTTTTCTCTACCTCATTTTTTTGAGTCATTTTCAGATGCTGTTGGGTTTTATGTTGGTTAAGTCCACGCTCTTTGTTTTTCTTTTAAGTAATATATACTTCAAAAGTCTTTTTAAACCTTAGGAGTTAAGGCCCATTTTTAGTCTTTGTGATTTTGAATATGGATCTATTAGGTTTTTATGGTTTATTCATATTTAAAATAATCCTTATATTTTCAAAAACATATCATATAAGATCTCCCGTCAAACCTAAGTCAATAAACATTATATTGGGAAATCGGAACAAAGCATCATATGCGCAGTAGAAAAATAAAAAATAAAAATCAGATTTTCTTATAAATAAATATTTAGTTATCGTGCGAAGATTGGTGTGTGAGAAATCGTAAAATAAAAAATTATGAGTATTATGTGAGATGTGTTACCTAAGGAGATTGTATATCCCTGAAAATTCTTAAATCCATAAGAAAGGATGAAGAAGATCAATTGTCCTCATTTCTAGTGATGATCTACACAACATGTAGGGCGATGATACTCCTCAAATAGTATAATCTTCCTCTCCACGTACACCACAAGGTTGTAATATCTTTAAAAAAGGGTCAACCTTTGTTGGTGTCCATATATTAAATAGAGTCTATCGACTAAAAGGAGTGAAGAGAGAGAGGAGATTAAGAAGGATGGCTAAGAGGAGACTAGCAAATAGAGTCTATCGTTGCATCCGCGATACTTCTATTGCATATGTAGTCGTTGTCCATGGTTAGGCTAGCAACTATTGAAGGCTATCACTCTCGATAATACTATTGTCAATAACAAGCTATCGATAGTGGTACATCGATCGACGAAACCTCGCATCACTAGTAAGTAGGTTACATGACGGATTAGATAAAAAAAGTATTACGATAATAAAAACATATCATTCAAGTATCGTAAATCAAAATCAAATAGCATCTTTTCACAAGCGGAGGGTGCTAACAAATATATCTAAATATAAAATAGATCTAAAATACTTTTACATCATAAAAGTATTTAATTTCAAAACATGGCTCTAATACTAATTGTATGCATAAAAATCATGATTATGTTATAATTTATGTCAAAAAATTTAATACTAAAAATTAAAATAAAATAATAATATATCAAATATACGATATATACCTTTCGATATCATTTAGAAAGTCTTTATTCGATATATAAGCATATCATCATTGGATTTGAAGGCTACAGGGAAGCAGATCTATAATAAGAACTAGACTTATTTTCTTCTCACTTCCTATCCTTTATAGGATCACTATGAGTGATGGATTAGGGAGAAAAGGGATATGAGAAAATATTTATAATCTCTCAATGACTTGTTATTTTGTTCATAGGAGGTCCTACCACTCTATAGATGAGAGTAGAGGGTTTATGATAAATAACGATGAGTATATTTCCTCTTAAGGTCATCTCCTTAGTAATCCTATCATAATTGAACTTTTTTTATTAATTGATAATCATAATAAGAATCTAATTATATCTATAATATACTTTAAAGTAGATAAGATCTCATAAAATAACAATCATAACAAAATAAAGCCTATCCATAAATGGGTCCGATAGACAATGGTGGTCGAATCCAACACCATCGTCATTACTCTATCATGCCAAAAATTGTGCCTAGCATTATGATAACACCAGCCTGCATCAAACCAAATCGACCGAGTTGAGAATGACAATGCATGAGAGCTGAAGTCCAACGCAGGGTCCGACTCGCCTGTCTTGGCCAAACCAATTTGCCAAGGAAAGAGTGGTTGATGACATAAATGACATTGATGAGAGGTGGTCGATGCCATGATCCGTGCAGCGATTCTTGTATCGCCCTTGACATGTTGTAGCGAGATCCACTTGCGATCTTTGAAGGCATAGTAGAAGCATCCATTTATGCTTTGTTAATTGTAATGCGCTAGTAAATCGTCGCCATGTTCTCTCTTGAGCGATTACGTGACTAGCGATCGCATGGTTCACTGGCCCACTATGTTGTATGGACCCAAAGGTAGTATCCAACACGTTTGATATCAACCCATGTTACGATGCTATACCCATTTTCCCCCTCAATTACTAAGTATTTGGTCTGCTGATCGATGACCAATGCACGGCACCAGTCATGAACGTGGCATGCATTCAAATACATACATCTTATATCTTTAAAATTAGATTATAATCAAACCATATAAATACTTAAGTTTCAACCTAACTCATCACAAAATAATAATAATAATAATAATGAAGAGAGTAAAAACCCAATCAAGCGATCAACACGAGGAAGCTGTATTCTTATTTTATATTTTTCTATAACAATGAATATGACATAATGAATTAATCAATTGTCTAGTCGGATTAAATACATTGGTTTTTTCTTCCCCTAATGTATGCACTCGATCGTAATATAACGTTGTTCCTTGACAAATGCTTCTCTTGTAATTAAAGCGATAGAATGACAATGTGGGAACTTGTCGCATTTTATCTTTCCATTAAAGTGTTGAAATATAAATTAAATTTTATAATTACATATGATTCTATGATTTTAGATAGGATTTTAGTTTAGGAGTCTTGTATCAATATAGGAGTCCTTAGCCTAGTTAAAACAAAATCTTGAGTTTATCTTTCTATAAATAAGTAGCTCATGTATACTTTAGGCACATAATGTGGGAGGAGAGATGGAATAGATGAACGGCTCAAAGATTGCGGCAGCTTGAAACATTGTAAGTTTTCACATTTAATAAGAGTTTTTAGTTTTCTTTTAAGATTCTCTATGATTTCTTTATAACTACCATCTTCCAAAGAGATTTCCTAATATGGAATTTAAGAGAGAAATAGTAAAGAAAATATAAAGAGAGAAAGTCTAAGAGAGAAAAATTCAAGGAGAAATAAAATCCTAGAGAGAGAAGAATTACTCAACATCTAAGATGAGCAAACCTGATTGTGGAAACCCAATAGATATCGAAATTAAAAAAATCAATCGACAGATTATATTATAGTAGGAGAAAGATGATTGACGAAATGAGACCACCACGATACTTATTAGTTGATAGAAAAATAGTATGGATGATGATTTATTTTAGATATCATTATTACCTAGATTTGATGAAAATAATATTAGAGATAAAAATGATGATAAAAACTTTTCTTGGATCAGAAGCCTTTAAATAAATTATCTTGGATGGTTTTAAAGATGTGATGGGCACTAAAGATTTTGAACAAGAATAGGAAGAAGAGTTCATTTTTAATAAAGAAGAAGATAAAAGAACACTAAAGTTTTATCTCTCAATCTATACAGTATTATTTCATGAATCTCTTAAGCTAAGACCAAGTGAGAAACCTACCTGATATTAGAAGATATTTATGAAAGTGGTATACATCCTCCTACACTGTCTACAAATAAATCAAAAGAATTGCATGACATAGAATTAGAAAACAGTGAAGACATCTCAAGAAAAGAAAATAAAGAAATGCTCTCATAGATTCCTCCAACAATATACTTATTCACATTCAAAATGCCGAGATCAAGCAAGATTTAGATTGGCTCGAAATCAAATAAGATTGGTTCTAGACAAACCAGAGCTTTGCAGTTAATCAAGACAGATAAAATAGATTGAGCGCATGCATGGTTATTATGGATTGCATGGCTTAAAATTTAGATATCCTAGAAAACACTATACAACAATAACATGGAAGGAGAATGCATCAAGTTTCAAAATTTTTAATGTTTTTAAAATTTAATTTAAGGAGGATGTTGGAATATAAATTAAATATTATGGTTAGATATGATTTTATGATTAAATAAGATTTTAGATTATAAGTCTTAGTCAAGATATGAGTTTTTATTATAGTTGAAGTCTATAAATAAGAAGCTTATGTATGCTTTAGGCATACAATTTGAGAGAAAAGATGGATTAGAACATAGACTCGAAGATTTGAGATTTGAAAGATTGTAAAGTTTATATTCAATAAGAGTTTTTTATTTTTTATTTTGAAGATTCTTTATTCTCGTCGATACTTTTTTTTATAATTTCTTGATGCCCATCATTTTTCAAGAGATTTTCTAATATAACATCAAAGTTTTCCTTTAATTTCTAATTGGATGTGAATCCAAAGCACAGGCTACTCAATTGAATTCCCAATACGCTATTTAAGGGGTTGTGCTAGTGGACGTGTGCTCCATAGTCCCTGTCCTGGTCTTATAGCATGACGTCAAAATACATTATTATCATACCAAACATGAAAACAATTCTCTTTGCTCGTACAAGGTAAAGATCGAGACCACAAGATATGACACAATCCTTGGCCCTATTTGGCTACAATCCTTTTGATAATTTAAGCTGCTTGTGTAGCTGGATGGCATATCGTCGACTACAGCTACGAGCGTCGAAGGAACGACCCTGTTTTCCAAGTTGGTGCACATCTCTTGGGTTTATGACGGACCGTGCAATGCCTCGTTAGTCAAAGGTAATGTGGATTAGGAGGCGGCTCCGTTTTTCTTGAAAGACATGGGAATCGGATGCAATCCTGCGTTGACTGCGAAGTCCGATTGGATCTGACTTTCGCGTCCATGGAATTGCCTGAGCTCAAAGTCTTGCTGAGCGTCACCGACGCACCATCCCATCTTTCTTGATCATCACGTAACTTCAATCCAAATAGGGCGTACGTAGGTAGGAGAGGCGTTGATAAGCAAAATAATAGGGTATTTAAGAGTAGAAAACAGCTACTGTGTCCACCTAAGGAGAATAGTTTTCTGAAGATGAAGCTACAAGATTAGTCAAGATACAGCCACTAGCTGCTGCTAGTCTAACTCAAATCCAAGTGAAGCATTCATTATCCCCATTGTCCCCAGCTAGCTGAGTGGAGTCGAACAAGGAGGGCTGAAACCCGACTTGGAATACATGTCCACATAAAACCAACAACTCAGCCAGCAGTGCAACCGGAAATGCACGCAGCTCGTTGATAACTCCGCAGCCGACTCGTATTCTGTCGGTACGTGGTGCATTTGGCCACTTCGAACACATACGAACGCAAACATTAAACCTGGACTCATGCTTTCTTTTTCTTGGTGTCGGCAAGGCTCCCTCGAGAGAATTCCTTTAGGTGGTGTTGTCTTCAACATGTTGTCCGCATGGCTACAATGATTGATGGATTAGTGCTGGTGTTTGTCAGCGACTTTGTTTGGTTGACGCCAATCCATCATCTCAGATTACGACGGATCACTCGTTCGATTACTACCAGGATGTTGTGCGTAGCGATGACGATCCTTTTTTTCTCCGGGATTATTATAATGCACGGGATAATTCTTATGTTATTAAGCAAGAAATGCATGTGAAACCAACGCCATTCATGACATTTGAACCTTCTCGACGAAGAGTTCACTCGCATGTTGGTGGTCACCAATAAGAAAACCTTTTATTCTTTATCCGATCAACGAAATGAATGATCGAAATGAAGCTTCAACTTTTTTTTTCCTTTTACTTTTTATTTTTAAGAACAATGATTAGAGTTCCTTATATTATCTCTTCATTTCTATATTTTAGGTGAACTGCAACAATAAATATTAGAATATTTTGAGTTGGTGCAGCAGTCCTAGTGGGGAAAAAACGGTAAGAAGATGATGACCAGCAAAATCCTCCTCTTCCAGTACTTTAATCACGACTCTTCTCCTCGGTTATAACCACATACAATGACATGCCGATATGTTGTATACCACTACTTGCACTAAGCACGAGCAACACGATCCAGCTCGAGACCGCACTTCTCATCTCGAGTTCCCCTGTTGCGATTGGATGGGCGCACTATCGTATTGTAAGACATGTCACATCATCATATCACTCAAACTCCATCAACGATGGGCGATGGAAGGAATAACTTCAAGATTTTATTGAAGTAAAAAAAAAATAAACTAATTGATCTAGAAGACGACAATATCTTGCATAAAATGTCCACGACGCGTACATGGGACGAAGAAAGAGGTGGGATCAGGCGTTCCGGTGGCGAGAGTCCCTCCAACATAGTGAGCATGAGACTTGAAGAAGACAGGAGGAAAAAGAAGGGCCAGTGACATGTGCTGCGACCTCAAGTGTCAAAAAAGAAACCACCCACCGGCTGCCCGACGACTTTCCAAAGTCGCCTATTTCACACGACTTTCTTCGTGTCAGGGCCTTGAATCTACGTGCATTGTGGCCTCGGGTTTGGACTGTTAGCCAAGCCATGCAAGACTGCTATAAAGACCCCCCCAACTCCTCCTCATTTCCGCATCTCATCTCTCAGTTCGCTGCCAGTTGAGCTGCAATGGCTGGTAGAACTCGTGTTAGGCTTTGGGCTCTTGCCTTCCTCGCTCTTCTGAGCCTCGAGCTCACCTTCGCTGCTAGATCCTCACTGGAACTAGCGCCGGAGGTGGTGGCGGTGGCGGTGGAAGAGGTGGCGGTGGAGGTGGTGGAAGTGGCGGTGAGGGGTCCGGATATGGCTCCGGCTACGGCTCTGGATACGGTGAGGGTGCCGGTGGGGGCAGTGCTGGAGGGTATGGAAAAGGTGGAGGTGGCGGCGGCGGAGGAGGCGGCGGTGGCGGTGGGCAAGGGGCGGCGAAGGCTCTGGCTATGGGTCTGGATCCGGTTATGGGCAGGGTGCCGGGGCGGTAGTGCCGGAGGGTACGGTAGAGGAGGAGGTGGCGGTGGCGGGGAGAAGGCGGAGGTGCAGGCTCCGGCTCTGGTTATGGGAGTGGGGTGGCTCCGGTTACGGGAGGTGCTGGTTCCGGAAACGCTGGAGGATATGGCAAGGGTGGCGGCGGCGGCGGCGGCGGTGGACAAGGTGGTGGTGCAGGCTCTGGATATGGGGCTGGGCAGGGCTCAGGCTCAGGCTACGGTTCGGGCGCTGGTGGTGGTCAGGGCGGAGGGGATGGGAGCAGCGGAGGCGGTGGAGGCGGCGGTGGAATGGGCTCTGGCGCGGGCTCCGGCTCCGGCTCCGGCTACGGATCTGGTTCTGGCTACGGTAGCGGTGGAGGAAATGGCCACCACTAGATTTAGGCATACAGATGCTGCTGGAAGGTAGCAGGAATAAGAGCTTTAAGGTTGTATCAGCAAAAGTACAGTAGGGGGCTTGGAGATGATGAAATAAGTGATGCTTGTGTAACACCATATAAGTGGAACTCGCTTTCTTGCTTATATATATATAAAGAATGCTTATTGCAAGTCTCGTTTCTCGGTCCAATTTGCATGGCGTAATACACTGGCCAAAGCCAAGACTGACTTAAGCAGCATGTCCATCGTATCACGTACTTCTTTAAAACGAAAGAAAGATAAAGCTAAGATCATGAATTTTACAAAATATTCTCTCTTGAGACATCGTGAACTTGCTTATATAAACTACCTCCTTATAAAATTTTTATGAAATATTTCATCTTCTTAATGTTAGATATAAAAATATACCCTCAATTTCAAGTAAAAAAGATTGAAATCAAGAACTTAATATAGAGAAATTGATATTGGGATTAACTTAAGCATCGAAATGATCGACTCAAGAAACTTCTCCTTACATTGATCTTTATGCAAGTGATACTTTGAGAGAATGTGCTTTTTACCTCATTTTATGCAAGTGGTGCAGTTGGTGCAGCAGTCCAAGTGGGGCAAAGTGGTAAAACGATGACCAGCAAGATCCTCCTCTTCCATTACTTTGATCACGACTCTGGAACGGGACGAGAGATTGAAGAAAGGCCAGTGACATGTGGCTGCCCGACGACTTTCTGCGGGTCGGAGTCTTAAAATCTACGTGCGTTGTGGCCTGGGATTTGGACTGTCAGCCTAGCCATCCAAGACTGCTATAAATACCCCTCCACTCCTCCTCACTACCGCATCTCATCTCCCAGTTCACTGCTAGTTGAGCTGCAATGGCTGGTGGAACTCGTGTTAGGCTTTGGGCTCTTGCCCTCCTCGCTCTTCTCAGCCTCGAGCTCACCTTCGCTGCTAGATCCCTAACTGGAACTAGCGCCGCAGGTGGTGGCGGCGGCGGAGGAGGCGGCGGTGGCGGTGGCGGTGGCGGTGGAGGCGACGGAGAAGGCTCTGGCTATGGGTCTGGATCCGGTTATGGGGAGGGTGCCGGGGGCGGTAATGCCGGGGACGGTAGTGCCGGAGGGTACGGTGGAGGAGAAGGAGGTGGCGGTGGCGGTGGTGCAGGCTCCGGCTCTGGTGCTGGTTATGGAGAGGGTGCCGGTTCCGGTTATGGAGAGGGTGCTGGTTCCGGAAACGCTGGAGGATATGGCGAGGGTGGCGGCGGCGGTGGAGGCGGTGGACAAGGTGATGGTGCAGGCTCTGGATATGGGTCTGGGAGGGCTCTGGCTCAGGCTCAGGCTACGGTTCGGGCGATGGTGGTGGTCAGGGCGGAGGTTATGGGAGTGGCGGAGGCGGTGGAGGCGGCGGCGGAGTAGGCTCTGGCACGGGCTCCGGCTCCGGTTCCGGTTCCGGTTCTGGTTCTGGCTACGGCAGCGGCGGAGGAAATGGCCGCCGCTAGATTTAGGCATACAGATGTTGGAATGTAGCAGGAATAAAAGGTTTAAGGCTGTATCAGCAGAAGTCCAACGGGATGTTTGGAGATGATGAAATAAGTGATGCTTGTGTGACGCCATATAAGTGGAACTTGCGTACTTGCTTATATATAAAAAAGAATGCTTATTGCAGGTCTCCTTTCTCGTTCCAATTTGCTCGGAGTAATACACCGGCCAAAGCCAAGGCTGAATTAAGCAGCATGTCCATCATATCAAGTGTCACGAACTGGTTCCTCGGTTCTTAAAGATGAAAGAAAGATAAAAAGCTAAGATTACGTGTAATCTGAATCGCTTCCTAGGGATTTCAACATATCTAGTGTCTTATCTATTAAATCCCGTGTTGCATCGGAATAGAGAACTCTGGCCGTACCATCCGTATCCCCTTTCGCATGTATTTTTCTTCTGATTCGCATACTTCTCGCGCTGCTATCATTCATTCATGCATCTGCTTGTCCCACACTTATTGTTATTATTATTACAATTATTATATGAATAATCCCAGTCACAGAGCAGAACTTTATAATCAATGCTGTTAAGTTGCTTATTAGAGTTTTGAATCTAATTAGTTACTAGTTTCGTTGCCTCATGGTAGATAACAACATCATCGAGGATCTTATTGGACTTAAATGTGTTGTCCTGCAAATTTAGGCCGCAACAAAACATCATGATGGATGCATGAGCAGGATACGTTCGGTGAACCTTGTATTCTATTAAAATTAGAATTTTGGAAGATCATGCACTCACAGTAACCATGCAAAGCAAATCTCGATTGACCTTCCTTATGGCTTCTATAATACATGGTTAAAGTTCATTTTAACTCTTGTGATTTTAATCATAGATATTTTAAATCCTTATAGTTTATTCATGTTTAAAATAATCATTATATTTTTAAAAACATAACATATAAATCCCTCCAATCGAGTCTGAGTTAACAAACGTTGAAGTCAACTTATATGGTAAGCTGTGAGTCACTCGCTAGCTCCAGAATCAGCTCTAGGGCATATGCCACCATTTTGCCCACTACAGTGCTACTCGCCATCGTGAACGACACCTGCTTCGATCTCAACAAGTATCATCATACCTTGTAAGCCATCTCTCTCATAAAGTATGATATCATGAAGACGAAGATCAGACAAGAGAAATAGTTGAGCTAGTCTTTGTAGCTCTCCTGCATCCCACAACTAGCTTATCGAGGAAGATGAAGCGACGGAGGTCATAGGAACAAATAAAGACAAAGAGGCAAAAATAGAAGAGATTGGATACATAGGTGAGTAAAACTTATCCTTCTTATGTTGTTTGATGTTCTCTCCATTTTAACCATTTTTGACACTCAAAGTAGCATCATAAGAATTTTTCAAAATAATTTGGGTGATTAAGTAGTGGATTGTCCTTCCCAAAGGTTTGCCATTACAAAATCAATTGGAACCTCGCCCTTTGCAAAATCAATCAACGGCTTGATCTAACATGTTGATCCGATTCCTTTCTTTTTGCTGGAATAAGATCCTAATAAAAAAAAATTATCACATTGAATAACCTTAAATGATAAAATTATAATATATAAAACTAAAAACTATAGCATTGACTAATAAAAACGTCAAAAGAGAAAGACATCTTAGCAATAGCACCAGACCAAGCATCTTTAGTTGACCGGCGAGTGCTTGCTCGACATGACCTCGTCGTGCTTGGGCATTGATGATTCCTCTTCCTCTTGTGACCTGGCGAGAGAAATTGTTTTACCTTTGCATTGTTTTTTGTCTCTACCAGGCCATGTTTGGCAAACTGTTGTAAGAGGCTGAAACGTCGGATAATTATATTTATGTAGTCAAAACTATGGATTAGATACTAACAGTAACCAAAAGCAATCAAATTTGGAGCTTCTGTTGTGTCTCCAATAGTCATGAAGTAAATGTTGATCGACTGCTGAAACCAAAGAAAAAAAAATACTTCAGAATGAGTGGATAAAAAACAATAGCCTCTATCGGAACTAAATGAGCATTTAATTCTAAAACATGAACACAGAATGATGTTGTTGGAAACATACAATTAGAAGCTACACTATTCAAAATCATTACGACCGAGCTTAGAGAAAGATAAAAGATAATATGTTCAAAATCTGTGACCTTTGAAGAGTAAAAAATGTTTGGAGTTAAATAATGTCTTAATCTTCTTCAACACGAAGGGACATCTTCACTGTCATCATCATCATCATCAATGAAATCTTCAACATCATGCATACTGTTTATAATCGTCATCATCAATTGCCTTGTATTTCGAACTCACTCATTTCAATAGTCAATCCTTGAAGATTATTTATTTCCCAAATCAAATCAATGATATGACTTCGTATTTCATTAATATTACAAGTACGACGATTGTTGTTTGAAGACTCCCTTTGTTGAATTGGCTCGTTATCTTATTTTTTTTTCTTGATTTCTTTTTCATATTGGAACTCATCCCTAGTTGGCTCATTATAAAAATCTCGAGACGCAATTTTTGCAACAATATGCCCTATAGAATCATTAATATTTTTAATTTGATCAACATTACTTGCAAGAACAATGGGATCGGTTATCCCCCCTCTTAGAGTACGAGATAAATCTATTATAGTAAAATTATAATCATCAACAATAATTCTTCTTTTTGGATAATCAAGGTCAAATCATTCACACAACTTGATAACCTCCTATGTAATGGAATTCAATAATGTCACCTAAAATCTAACAAATTCAATAATATTTTCTATTTTCATGATCCTTGGTGTAGGAACAAAAATCATTTACGATGTATCCGTTGAAGTTTGTGACTTATTACATTGGACTATACGCTAGTGACATAAATTGATTATCATGGTAGGAGATTGAACGTCGAGCCAAAGTTTGTCACCATTAAACAAGTTTCAGTAATCCTATTTGGGTCTTAAGTTCGACCCAAACCTATCCAGGTACAGGCTCAATTAACTTTTAATTGGGTTGGCCTAATTATAACCCAATTAAATCTAATCATACTTCGAACTAGATAATTATTATTATAATACGAATCAAAATTTCGCTTGGTACATCATTGGCCTATATGCGCTTCGTCTGTTTCTTCGACACATCGTCCTCTCTTGCATCCTGTTGCTAAATCAGTTGTTGACCTCCGTAATCCTAATCTCCTTAGTACAACTCTTCTCTTCTTGGCTTGATGCATAAAATCTTTATTTGAAGTCTTTTATCGATCGTCGACCGAACTTCCGACTTGACGTCCAATCTCCTAACGTGATAATATATTTTTGACATAATTATCGACTTTTTGTATTTGTACAATCTATTTTTGGCATAAAAATAAGTTAATAACTAATAATTTTATAAATAAAATCTATTTATAAATATGCTTATGCATTTTTCAAGCCACATGACAAAGGATCTTATTGACCTTTGCGTTCACGTTATCTTTTTTACCTATTTCACATTCTCTAAATAAAATAGATAAGGAGAAAATATCTGACAAGATATAAAAAAAATATGAGCTATAATTATTTCTCGCATAAAGAATAGATGAACTTCTTCATCATTTCGCAACACAAACATATGATCTAAATCCCACTCCTTCAAACCAAGCTTCCTTAATTTTTAACCTAAACTTAAAAGAACATCCCGAATTTGCAAATATCATCAACTCCTTGTTTGAACTTAATCTAACCCTCATAATTTCTCCGTATCTAATTAAATCTTGTTTCTATATTGAGCATACATCTCGAATAAATCGTGAGACATTCATCAGCATTCTACAATGGAACCTTTTGGATGAGCCATATTCCACACATAGTTTTTCAATGTTCTCATGTATCCAACATGATGAAAGCATATATTAGACTAGTCTTTTAAAAAAAATAATTCAAAATTGGAAGATGCTCCATCATGTCAAAAAAATGTTGGAGGAAACATCATTTCAAACTTGACGATCTAGCACAAAGATCTTCGAAAAATAAACAAAGCTCAATTAAAACATCACAGACGTTCTTATTCAGTATACCTCAAAGTGCCAGTGGTAATAGCTTTTTCAAAAGAATACGAAAACCATGGTTCTTAAGACCAACTAAGCCATGTTCCTTAACATGGACATATCTTTGTATACTTTGAAGTGGTTTCACTAGAACAATATGAAGATTATTACTTGCATTGATCCAAAATGTGACGAAAAGCACAAGGATCATGTCTAAACTTATCTAGCTCTCGATACATTTTGAGAGGCCAATGAGAGATGCAGAGGCTACCATTGCGAATCGTATTTGATAACCAGGAGGAAGCCAAGTTTTTGGTGAGACATTGTTCGAGTAACTCATTCTCATCCGTACATAATAGGCCCTTACAATGACGAAAAGCCTTCGAATTGTTTTGTCCTTCAAGTCGATGAGGGTTCCTAATTTGGCTTTAATTTAGATGGAAATGTTTCCTTCGACTTCATAGTTATTCTAACTCATAATAGTTACTTTTTTTCTTCTATGCAGCTAAACCTGAAAAAGAAGAAGAAGAAGGAGAGCCTGAAACAAAAGCTAGGGAAGCAATCAGAGTGATGAAAGAGGCATTCTGAACTTTCGTCTCCCCACTTTTGTGATCCTGGTTCCCAATATGATTGAACTCAAGCAGCAGCAGTTTATTGCAGCACACGTATAATCTGGAAGCAGACTTATGCACAATAACTTTCAGAAACTCTAAGCAATCATTTGGTACAGAGTCTCTCTTCCTGCCACAAGCAATAGAAGATGAAGAGATGAGACCTTCCTACCTGCTTCAACTTAGTCCCGCAGGCAACTGGGTTCTGGAGTGTGCCCGACGAACAAAGCCACATGACCCATGAGCTTGTCCTTCCTGGAGAAGTTGGTTCCGCAGGAGCACCGCCACCGCAGATCCCCGCAGTGCTTCTCGTGCGTCCGGAGATCCGACAGCACCGAGAACTGCTTGAGGTTGCACCGATTGCACATGTACATCTTGGGGCAGTGGCTCCGCTTGTAGTGGTTCTTCACGCACACCACCGACTTGAGGGGCTGGAACTTGGCGTGCTTCCTGTTCCACCTGCAACCCTCGTGGGGACACGAGTACTTGAGGGCCACTCCTGAGCTGCTGCTCCTGCTGCTCTTGGTCGGGTTGGCGAGCGCTGCGGCGCTCTTGTACTCATCCCCGTGCGCTCTCATGTGCATCCTTAGATTTGCGTCACGCCGAAACCCTTTGCCGCATACTTGGCAGTAGTGTGTGTACTTGGCTAAGAGATCAGCAGCATCCAATTCGATTATAGTATATTCGTTGGACGAGAGACCTGGAGAACATTCCTTCCTCGTTCCGGTACGATCAAGGGGCGGTTGCACCCTTCTAATTTGATCCCTGGTAATGCTACCATTGTCGACGTCGATAGCAGAATTGGTACTCGGATTACTGCTGCTGAAGAAATCGTCCTTCCGACCGATTCCCAGGCTGCTATTTGATGAATGATCCATCCATGCTGTCGCGCTTTCGACCTTCATGTCATTCGGTGGCGGCTCAACGTATGCGACGGCAGTGCTTGGGCCCACTTGCGGAAGCGTGCAGCTCAGTGATGATGCCGCAAGAATGATCTCCTGGATCATGATTCCTGCACAGGAGACTCCCATGGCTATCGACTCCTGCTGTGTTCGATTCGGAGAGGTCATCATGCTCACGCAAGATTCCAATTGCTGCACCCTTTCTCTAAGGACCGAGACGCTATACAGAAGAGCGTGGGAGGATGTGATCTGATCCGTGCCCGAAGCAGCGGCTCCGGCGGATGAGTAGAGGATATCATCCATCCCTTGATAGATGTGGAAGCTCTCCTGCGGGCTACTCTGCAAACACGAATAGGTGTCTGAAATCATGGCCGGGGGGCTTCTGCAACTCCTCCTAATTACAAGGCTCGTATGGTAGAAGAGAAATGGGACTTGGGGAAGGAAGGATGCAAGAACGGGGAAGATATAAGTGACGGAATCGGCGTCAAGTCAACCGAGACGTTAGGAACATCCCTGCTTGAGCCTTCCTCAAAGCCCACCGATCCCACATACGACAAACATTGGAAATATACTACTAAGTTCCGCAGCATTAGAGTAGTCGTACAAAGAGGACCGGGCGCAGTTATATTTTTGCCCATCCGTGGTGTCTCCGTCTTGAGGTTCTCTCGCATGGCTTTGTTGACTCCAACATTTCCATTCTCCATTACTGTTGTGATCTCAACCTCTTACAACTCATCTTGGATCAGGTCATATCTGCGGCGGCCATGGGAAGGCACACCTACTTCTGCAGAGAGAGAGAGAGATAGAGACCAACTTGGAAACTGGATCGGTATCTGGTAAGAGATGCTTCCGGGGTGAGGACGACCGCACCAGCACGGCGACATGGCTGCTTGCTGCTGATCTGGGGGACAGGGCCCACCTGCAGCAAATATTGCACTGACACGCAGTTCGGTCATCGCCTGGATGAGACGAACGGAAATTTTCATGATTTTTCTATGCAAGTTATCCTACGTAAAATTCACATCACTAAGATTTGATAGATCTTTAGTCACATGAATAAAAATGCTTGGATTTAACTTTTAGCACTAAACTCATCAAATCTTACATGCCAACCAAATCTATGCTTGGCTGCGTATGTGTGATAAGCTAAAATATACGCACGCACACCCATTTCAAACTACGCTATGTTCATTGATTGGTGTGCTGGCGTATGACATTTGGCTCTCGCACTCATGTCGTAACTTGGATCCTGTGTGGGCCCCATCTTGAGCGGCGGTTGATTCATGTCGTCCTGCCCGCAACGAACGGGTGGGCGAAACCGTGACGGCCACGGCGGGTGTGGGTGACACCTGAGGTGGCGCGACCAAGCGGACCACCGCGCATCCCACGGTACGCTGACGTGGCCCGGACAAGGATCCAGGGTTTTTCACGCACAGCTGGCGGGTCTTTATTATTCCAGTCGTGGGCTCCACTAACGGAGCCGGCGGTGGGACCCAACGGTTGCTGAGCGGAAACGCCGACCCCATCCGGGATCCAAGTGAGAAAGGCTTTCTATTTATATTTATATTTATATTTTTCAAAGAGCAGGTGAGGAACCTAAAATACAAATCCAGCATCTTAACATAAATTATTGAAACATAATAAAATTACTGAAATAATCAGATTTCCGCCTTCATTATCTGCTATTCGCTCTACCAAAAACAAGCAAATTATTCTACACATAACCAGACGCACCGTAATTATTTCCCTCCACAATAACGATGCCTACGACTTGTGAGATTTAATCCTATTTCACCCAATAGTCATGAAGAATCTATCTACTCCGGTTGAGACTCGTTTAGTAACTCCTGACCAAGAACAAACCAATCCCCGTGACGAGAAGGGTCGAGGGGACACCGAAGCGGAGATGGCCGAGGAAGGAGAGGTTGTAAGCGAAGTACTGAACTCGCCGAGCTTGCTCGCACACTATAAGGTTCGCCGCAGAGCCCAACAAGGAGAGGTTGCCGGCCACCGTGCTGACCCATGCAAGTATCAGCCATGCCCGCATCTCCTCAGCGGGTGACACGAGTGCCGCGGACGCAGCAATTCTTCCGCCCAGCAGCAGAACTGAAACGATCAGAACAGAGGGTGAGGAAACCCATTCTAACATTAACGAAAGCAGTTCACCATGGATTGGCTGGCCAATTCTCGATGACGTCTTGAGTATGCCATAGATTAAAATGATCGAGGTCTGGTTTTTGGTGAACGTAAGATGCCGCATTCACCAAATACTTCTTTCATTAAAGTCCATTCAGCTTAATCTAGAGCAAAGGAATTGTCGATTTGAGTTCTGAAATGTTAGGTTCTGAGAAATCAAAACAGTAAATGTCATCGAGACGTTTAGTTCAGCAAGAACTGCTGTGCGAAGATTATCCGACTACGTACTTGGGTGGCACTAAAGAAAAGGAAGAAGAAGGCACCTGTAGGGACATTGGAAGCAACATTCGAGAGCACAAGAATCACCAGAGAGAGAAGTGTGATCCCACTAGCACTGTCGATGCGAGCATATGGTTCCACAAACTCCCACAAAGCACCGGGTATGCCGGTTTTGTTGAAGCCGTCCACGGTTATGAACATCCCGCAGAAGAATATTAAGAGGGAGTACGAAACCTGGTTCCGATCGTGCAGCAGAGAAGGATGGCTCAGGCAAACCCAGGATGAACATGGAAAGAAGCACTGTATCAATCGAATCGAACGCGATCCACATTACCTTCTCCAGGCAAGGGCAAGCATCCTTGAAATCCAGCACGACCAGAGCAAGAGCAGCGGTGATTGCAGTCCATGACATGTTTAGCCCCATCAGAAGAGAGACGAGCATCCCGATAGTTACAAGGTAGACGCAGGCCTTCCACACGCTACTCTTCCACATCTCCATGGAGCTTTCCTTGGAGTCCAAGGCTTGGACGGAAGCCTCTGCTCTCGAGACGCATCTTTGGCTGCTGTAGGTCCTGGAAACCCTCCTCGACGATACACCTTCCTCTCTCTGAGCAATTCCAGCACCCTCTGCTACGTCTCGAGATGCATTCGAGGCCCTTATCGACTCGATTCCAACATTTGATGCGTTCTGCACATCGATGTCGATGCTGTTGGTCCTGCTTCTTACGCTACTGATGTGGGCGAACTCCCCGAACAGGGATGGGCTCCGCGCGAATGCATCAAGGGAAGAACCAAATTCCTGGGAGTTTAAAGATGCAACGTGAGACATGGTAGCCGGCGAGAACCGGTGCAAGGTCATGTCGTCCTCGGCCACCACCTCCCCGACCGCGGAAGCCACCTCCTCATCCTTCTCGACCGACAGTAGTTTCCAGAAGTAGCAGAGGAGGATGGCCGCATTCAGGAGCCCCCCGAGGAGCACCGCGGGGAACAGCCCCGCCAAGAACTTCTCAAAGGAAATCCCGCTTTGCACGGCGATGACCAGGTTTTGCGGGTTGCCGATCGGAGTGGCCGCAGATCCGATGTTGGAGCTGGAGGCGAGGGCCAGAAGAAAAGGCTGCGGCGGCAGGTTGTTCTGCCTCGCGAGCTTCAGTATGAACTCCGTGAGGACGACGCAGCAGGTGTCGTTTGTGAAGAGAGCGCTGGAGACGGCGGAGACGAGGCAGATGCGGACGAGCAAGTCTTTGCCGCCCCGGCTCTTCCAGGAGAGCAACTTGCCCAGGTACTTGAACATGTCGGCCTTCTCCAGGAAGACGCTGACGACCATGGTCCCGAAGAGGAGGCCGAGGATGGGGAGGTCGATCGCGTCGTAGGCCTCCTCCGGCGGTATGACGCGGAAGATCACCATGAGCATGGCGCCGAGGAGGGAGCCCGCGGTTCTCCCGATCGGGAGGAAGGGAACCGCAGGGAAGACGGCTAAAACCCAGAATATGCCGAAGGCAATGGAGCCGAGAACAACCTTCACCGGAGCTGCCATCGCCATCTTTCAACAACAAGGGAAGAAGAGGGAAGACAAGGATCAAGCAGTCAACAGCAACCCATGGAGTCCATGCCACCCATGACTACGATTTCGATCGCCCAAAGCTACCAACAAGGAAATCTTGTAAACGGAAGGCGGGTGCTAATCACTCCATGATGATGACCAAAGCACTAGAACGGCTCTGCTTGCTGATCGGATGTCCGTCTGCCTGCAAGAGCGAGCCATGCAAGCACAGCCGATCAGGATAACTTCACGGAACATACAACTCAGAGCCAACTCAGAGCCAGAGAAACAAAAAGGAAAAGAAATCCAAATACGTACTCAGCTGAATCGAGTAGTAATGGCCGAAATCCACAGCAAGCCTTCGGAAGAGGGGCCACCTGCTGTTGCTGTGTGCATCCATCAGCATGCAAGACGATGCAAGGGGTGCCTCACAAAGGAGGAAGAATGTGAGGCCATGGCACATTGCAAGTTTGGCAGCGCTTATAAGCAAACTGGGAGGAATCCAATAAATATCCGCTCTCTTTTCCTTTTTATGTGGACCTGAAAAATCACACCAAGATATGTAGAACCGATCGATTGATTTTGTAATCATTTTCCACATCATAACAATCACGAAGTAATTTCACCAAATTTAGAGCCTCAATTGATTGGGTGAGTCGCATTCTAATATTTCGAAGTGTCTCACTGCATACGTATTCCCTATTTTTTTCCCATTTTATTTTACCGTGACTCTTGCGAAGGCAGAGGCACCTCAAACGGTCCCCACACTCTTACGACATTTTTGGAGCCGTACGAAGAGGTCCAGTCGTGAATTAATGACTCCCCTCCCTTCTCAATTATTGGTTCTCTCCTTCCGGTCGTTGTCTTCCTCCCAATGGCAGCCACCATCCTCCTTCTCCGCTGCGGCACCAGCCATCGTCGGTCGACGTCAGAGCCACGAGGTCTCCTCCAATGGCAGCACGGAACACACGGTGGCCACAGCCCACGGCATGTTTTCATCCAATGGACTGGAGGCTTCGGCAGCACATGCATAGGTGGAGGCGGAGGGAGACTTCCCGGTGCTCCCCCATCCCTTGATGTGCTCGCCTTTGTCCCCGACGGGGTCCATTCGTTGGCCATCTCGTGCATCAGCAATAATGCAGCATTCGGCCGTAGCACATATATTAAAGTGCCCAATCAGTACCAATATAACTTGTTATAATTCATCGTCAAATCATTTGGTCTGATCTCCGAAGTGTGAGGATCTAACTCATGTCAAACGTGGATTAAAACGAAGATAAAGTAGAAATCCATCCGATGGAGTCCATATTGTGGAGTTACCTGATGGAATAAAGCTGGTAAGAAGCAATGGCGAAAAGCAAGCTTACAAAACGTAGTATTCTTTAATGTCGATGCGAAGGTCCGCATCGCTGTCGAACGCTATCAATAAGCAATCGCCCCCAGTAACAACACAACGACAGTGTGCAATTAAGTGGGTGTTGTTTTGTAGCCATTTGGGAATCATGGAATGTGATCCATCCGAGGGTCCAAATCAATCAAACTACCATCTCCGCATATGATGAATGATACGATCAACTTTGCATGATATAAGAAAGGAAGAAAACACAAAAGAATACGATGTTACGTCCACATTAGAAGATGTAGAGTAGTACCATGGCGCGCATACAGCTTCAAGTCCCCAAACAATAATAATAGGAACAAGTGCATGCAATCCTTCCTTTAGAATGGCTTCACCTCCCTTTATAAGCATGATGCAAGATAGAGAGACGCAATGACAAGTTTTGAGAACAAATACTTGTATCGAATACAATTGCAGCAGATGACCGAAGGAGTAAGTTCTAAACGCTGTAAAGGACTGAGCTAAATGAAACTCCCAGTTGATCGGTGTTAACTTGCATCACAGAATCGATCCGTGGTTCAGGTTATCACCGCCAGTGTGAGAACAACTATGGAATTCCGTGTGTCAATTTGAGAACAAGACAGCGTTGTCCCTACGTTCAATCCACTTACATTTCTTCTTGTCATTTTCTTCATTATTTTGAGAACAGGCGACAAACAATCGGTGTCTTCAATCATTTCGGATTGAAAGCAGCAATAGCATCTACACCGTGCCATTGTAACTCTGAGCTTCCACAATGGAAGTGGTCCATAAACGAAAGGAAAGGGAGATGATGTAACACATTCTTCGGTTTAAGTGGTGAATTCAACAGGGATGTTTGCTGGCTTTCTGCAAAACTCTAGGCAAATAATAGAAGGAATGAGAAGTATCTATAGTGTGTTGGGTTGATCTAAGAATGTATATATTTATATTAGTAAAAAAAATGAAATATAAAATTTTTAAATAATAAAAAATCGATCATAGTTCAATTAATCTTTTCATTCTTATCGATGTATCAAAAAACTAATCACTCATTCATTTATTATAATCTAAATTTTTATCTTTTGTTATATTTAATCCTAACTATTTGAATTAATTTTCATACTCTCTTAATTCAAAATAATTGTAAGTTGAAAATATCTTTAGAAAAAAAATTTTACTAAAGCTTTAATAAAGATGTCAACAAGTTGATCTTCAATATTGCAATAATCCATTTGAATTTTTCCTTTATAAACCAATTCATGAATAAAGTAGTGTTAAAGTTGGATGTATTTGGTGCACCCATGAAAGATAGGTCTCTTCGTCATTGTAATAGTAGACTTATTATTACAGTAGATTTTAATTAGTCTATCTTCCTTTTCTTGAGATCTATAATAATTCTTTGAAGCCATATTGTTTAATTTGCTATACTTATGATCATAACATACTTTGCCTCAGAGCTTAAGAGAGTAATACATTCTTGCTTTTTTTGTTGTCCATAGAGTCACTTTTGAATCAAAATTGTGCATAAATCCTAAATTATTTATTTTGTCTACACAATCAACCCAATCACTAACAGTATAATAATACAACTTAAAATCATTTACTTGCTCACAACGGATGCCATAATTAAGAGTTCTCTTGATGCAACTAAGAACTCTTTTAACTGTTCCAAAGTAATATGATATTTGACCTTCAATATTTGAGATAAATTATCCTTCCAATTAAACTTCTATATTATTTCTCATCTTTTTTTTAACTACATCATCTAACATAAGTTTATCATTTGTATTTATTAGAATATTCACTAACTTACAAGCTATCATATGAAACACTTTTAATAAATCTTTAGCATATTTTTCTTGACATAAAAAAATATTTTTATCTTGAATAATTTCCATTCCAAGAAAATAATATAAAAGCCCTGCATCAGTCATTTGAAATTCTAACATCATATTTTTCTTAAATTCAATAAGCAAATTTGATGAATTTTCAATAAAATCACATCATCCATATGCAAACAAACAATAAGAATTTTCATACCTTAGGCTTTTATATATAAAGTTGGCTCACATAAACTTTTCAAAAAAATTATACTGAAAAAAAGTACTTATCAATTCTACTACATTATTCCTTTGGTGTTTGTTTCAAATCATATAATATTTTATCTAATTTGTACACTCTATTTTATTGCCTTTTACTTTCAAATCCTTTAGCCGCTTTACAAAAACATCTTCTTGTACCTTTAGAATGATTTGATATCAAATTAATAAATCTTTTTTTTTGTCATTGTTAAGAATGTTCTAATTGTATCAGTTCTAGTAACTAGAAAAAAAAATTCTAAAAATCAATATATGGAATGTGAGCATACTCTATAACTAAACAGAACATATGTTTTTTTTTTTTTGCAGTCAGCCATCAACATTAAATTTTGACTTGCACACCCACTTGAGTCCAATTATTTCATTTTCCAATTGTACATCTACTTGAGTTACATTCAATAGCTTGCAACTCATAATTCATTGCTATATGTGTGTAAAAAATCCTTAGATGTGTTTGAGTATTACTAGAATCTCTTGAATTAGAATCATTCAAAATATGAGAAAATTTCAATAAGATATTAACAATAGACAATGTATCACATTCCTTATAGACTTCTTCTCTTACATCTATTGAAATTTCAAATGCTTTGTAGTTTCAAACTTCTTTTTTATTAATAATAATATCATGACTTCTCTTATAACCTTTGGATTCATTGCTATACCCCGTAATTATGTATTTAATGCTATGGCCATTCAGTTTGTTTCTTTTTTTATGTAAGTACATGAAAGTAAGCAGTACAATCAAATACTTTTAAGTGACTTATATCTAACTTTCTATCCAACCATACTTCATAGAGTGGTTTTCTTTGTATTGCCTTAATAGGAAAATGGTTTAACAAATATACTATTATATTCACAGTCATTTTCTTTTTTTTTAAATTTTATCAACAAAAATAGCATAATATTTTTTTTCTCATCAATTGTCCTACACTAATAAATTTTTTTAAAAACTACAAATAATCATCACATTATTAACAAATTTCTTCACCAGATTTGGTGTTCATAATAATTGTTCTCTTTCCTTTCACTAAACTTTAATATTATTTCCCAACAGTACTATAAAAAATAAAAAAAATATTTTCTAGTGTCTTGGACTCATCCAAGATGAGATATTTATATCAATCAAAAGGACAAAGCATAAATTTTTCAAATAAAAAATCAATCACAAACAAACAAACCAACCTCCTTGTTCTTATCCATGCACTAAATATTATTTATTTATTTCAATCTAATTTTTATCTTTTATATCTAATTCAAATTATTTGAATTAATTTTATAAAAAAAAGTGTAGATAAGACTTGTTTAATGGCAGTAAGTGACTCATCGTACCACACACAAAAAGACAAATATTAAAAGAGGTGGAGGAGAAGTCATTTTTCCTCCGCCCCCAACCATGCAGTGAGCACAGCCAGTTTTCTTGTCATCGTCCTGAAATCTTGGAATGTAGCATCCACCGGAGCAGTACTTGGGCGGAGTGAGTGAGACGGGCCAGCTGTTCGCCTTCCGACACATTTCCTTTGTTCTTCTTCTTCTTCGTTTGCCTCTCGTACAACGAAACACATCCGACGATGCGTCCACTCCAAGCCCCCCTACTCCCCATAGCCAACAACGTTTGGTGTCTAATCTCTCAACCCTCCCATGTGGGTTAGGTCCGGAATCACGACACCAGTACTGCTGTGATAATTTCCACTTGAAGTCTTCAAACCAGTGAGAAGAAAGACCTACACGATAAAGCCAGTCATAATAAGCTCAGCTGGAGCAGACGTAGGACGCACTGTCTTTAACGTCGGTACTGGGTATTGATTTGAACCATGATGCACCAACGCTCGCACCATCCGCCACCTGCTACGGCATCATGATTCGAGCAAGGAAGAGCTCACGAACAAAGGAGGTCGGGCGGGCAGGCAGGCAACCGATCTCGATGCGGTACGCAGTACGCACTCTCGGCTACCATCGTCTCCGTTTCTTGTTCTTCATCTGTTCGAGTGTGACCTCCGCGGAGCACGTCGAGACATGCCTACATCAGCCTAGCTTTGTGGTAAAAGACGGCTTCGCCTTCAACGCTTTCGAGCGACGAACCGACCAATGTTCGAGATGGGGCCGGTAATTAAAGCCGGTCCACGTGGTTGGATTCAATGAACAGCACGTCTCGGATCTCCGGCCACGTAAATTTACCTGCCCTGTTCCTTTCACCCTGCAGCAGTTATGATATCATCTTTCCCCCCGCCCCCTCCATGGACCAACTGTTAGCTGGCAATTTAAAGATCTGTATCTTTAAGTAAAGAGCAATGTAAGTCCGGCAATCGTTAGTTCGACAAGTTCTTTAGTCTCACATCGAAAAAATCAGATTGATTATCCCCTATTGATACTATAAAAAGGCGTCTATACTTTCTAGGTAAATACACCACAGGTACCACAAGAAAAATCGTTTTGGATTTAATTTTATTAAGTCCATGTTAGGGGAAACAACTTTTTACCGTGACCCCGGGGCGCGCGGCGCGGAATCCGGGAACCGGGGGGTCGTCTCGGTACGGTTCGGGCCCGTCGATGGCTCCTGCTCCCGCCTCCCGACCGCTCCGGACGAAGGCGGCCGCACGCTCCTGTCGCCGGGGACGAGACCTGCAGCAAGGCGGGTCGGATGCTCCGCCCGACCCCTCCGACGCTCAAGTCAGCCCTCGCCCATCGTAGAGCTCCCGGAAAAATGTTGAGTTTGGTCTACTCACCTCTCGGAGTGTTCATCCATATGCCTGTCTTACCCATCTGGCTTAAATAGGTCGGACGGAGGCATGCTTATTGTGTCTGCGGTGGCGTCACGGGCGACCTCGCGGCCGGTGCGTGGTCAACTTGGCGGGTAGTTGGGGCGTCACGAGAGGAGAAGCGACGTCGGGCGATCAAATCGTGGGGGTAATGGAGCGCAGGAGGGGCGATGACGTCATCCGGGTGTACGACCCAAGACCAGGTGTCACGTCATACTTAATACCCCTAACACTACCCCCCCTCAAAAAGCCACTCCTGCGGGACGATCTTGAGGATTGGGGGGTGTTGCTCGGAAAAACCTGGTTGTCGACTGAGATCTCGGGTGGAGGTTCTGCCGTGTCGTGTCATAATTGACAGAATCCCTGTGCAGGATAAGGGGTCGAGGCGCCGCTCAAGACCCGGAAAACCGATGATCGAGGAAGCTCGAGACCATGTGACCGAACCGCCGTTCGGGATAAAGGGGGTCGAGGAACCTCAAGACCCAGAAAACCATAGTCACCGAACCGTCGTTCGGGATATGAAGCCGGCCGTATGTTCAAGGCCTAGGAAGCCGATGGTCGAGCCGTCGCTCAAGACCATGTAACCGAACCGCCGTTCGGGATATAGGATCGAGGCGATGCTCAATCCCCCGTTGCCAATCCGTCGTCCGGTAATCAGGGGTCGAGACCCGCGCAAGGCCCTGTAAACCAATGGTTGAGGAACCTCAGGACCATGTAACCGAACCGCCGTTCGGGGTAAAGGGCAGGCGATGTTCGATCCCCTGTTGCCGATCCGTCGTTTGGTAATAAGGGTCGAGGTCCGCATAAGACCGAAAACCATGATAACCAACCGCCGCTGCTTCGGGTATAGGGCCGAGCCGCGCCAAGGCCTAGAAGACCATGGTCGAGCCGCCGCCGAGACTGAAAACGATATTGCCGAACCGCCGTCGGGATATAGGTCGAGGCGACGCCAATCCCTCGCTGCCAATCCGGCGTTCGTAATCGTGGTCGAGACCGCCGCAAGGCCCTCAGAAACCAATGGTTGAGGAACCTCAGGACCATGTAACCGAACCGCCGTTCGGGGTAAAGGGCAGGCGATGTTCGACTCCCTGTTGCCGATCCATCGTTTGGTAATAAGGGGTCGAGGTCTGCACAAGACCCGGAAAACCATAATAGTCGAACCGCCGTTCGGGGTATAGGGCCGAGCCGCCGCTCACGGCCTAGAAGACCAGTGGTCGAGCCGCCGCTCAAGACCTGGAAAACCGATATCGCCGAACCGCCGTTCGGGATATAGGGCCGAGCCGCCGCTCAAGGCCTAGGAAGCCGATGGTCGAGCCGTCGCTCAAGACCATGAAATCAACCGCTGCTCGATATAGGATCGAGGCGACGCTCAATCCCCCGTTGCCAATCCGTCGTTCGGTAATCAGGGGTCGAGACCCGCGCAAGGCCCTGAAAACCAATGGTTGAGGAACTCAGGACCATGTAACCGAACCGCCGTTCGGGGTAAAGGGCAGGCGATGTTCGACTCCCTGTTGCCGATCCGTCGTTTGGTAATAAGGGGTCGAGGTCTGCACAAGACCCGGAAAACCATAATAGCCGAACCGCCGTTCGGGGTATAGGGCCGAGCCGCCGCTCAAGGCCTAGAAGACCAGTGGTCGAGCCGCCGCTAAAGGCCTAGAAGACCAGTGGTCGAGCCGCCAAGACTGAAAATCGATATCGCCAACCGCCGCTCGATATAGGGCCGAGCCGCCAAGGCCTAGAAGACTGGTCGAGCCGCGCCGCCAAGACTGAAACCAACCGCCGTGCCGCCTTGAAAAACGGCTCGCGATAGTGCGGTTGCTGGAATCGAGGAGTCGCTGGCGTGTTGGGTAAGTTACTTACCTGGGCGGTGTACACGTCACCTCTTCATTAATATGACGCCGGCGCTTCGACTGCCCGATGCGATGCTATTGGGCGGTGTTGCGGTGTCATGCTGTCGCCTGCCTCGGGAGGCGAAAGGCCGAGGCCCCCCTTTCTATAAATAGCGAGCTCCGCGACACTGGCTACTTTTTATCGGAGTTATTCCTCTTTAGTCCTGCCTTCGTCTTCCTTCGAGTTTTCTCTCTTGGCTCCCGGGTGCTTTGACTTCTTCCAGTCGATTCCTTCCATCAGGTTAGTGCGTGATGGCTCTTCCTTCTACCTCCTCCTCATCGCTTCTTCCTTTTCCTCCCCTCTGTCACAACCCGTGTCGCCGCTCTCCTCATCTCCTCCTTCCAGCCCTTCCTCAAAGTGGAAGGCGCAGGCGCTAGAGGCCATAATGTGGCCGCACGACTGTGATTCCACCTTGGATGAGCGCATGGTAGGGATTCTCCGGCGGCGCTACGGCATCCCGGAAGAGTTCAGCCTCTCGGCCCCCGAAGCAGGGCAGCGGGCTTTCGACCCGGTTCCCAAGGGGTTTGCCCTGACCGCCGATGCCTTAGAGGCCGGCCTGCGTCTTCCCCTGCACCCAATCATAGTATCCTGTATATCCTTGTGGTGGATCTCGCCTTCACAAATAACTCCAAACTCTTGGCGGTATCCGTGGCTTTCCTGGGAATGCCATTACGCCTAACATCGCCCGACCGCAACCTCTTTCTCTCCCCGCTTCCGCTTTTTCAAGGGGCTCTGGGGATATTTCTTGCCGCCTGGACAGTGGTTCCGGTTAGCGCGCCCACCATTAACAAAGGGTGGAAGAGGCGCTTCTTTTTTGTCCAGTGCCAAAAGTACTGGGGTTTTGGGGTTCGGTGGTCGTCGAGGACCATTGATAACACTGCCCCGAAACTCACTGCCGAGGAGCGTGCTCACCTTGAGCGGTTAAGGGTAATCCTCCCTTCCTCGCAAGCCATCCGCAATATGTCAGAGAAGTGGCTTGCGGAGGCCGGACTAAGTCCGCGCTCACGGGGTAGGCTATTGTTGTCTTGCGTCTTTAGGCTTGCTGCTGCACTCTGGTTTCTAACTCATCCTTGTTCTTTGCAGAGATGGTGAACCTGCGGTCCTTCCATGACTCGGGTGCTCCGACAGGACCGTCTCCGCGCTCTCCGGGGGCTCCCAAGCGGGCGGGGGGTGGCTCCCCGCGCACTACTGAGGAGGGGCGCCCGAAGAAGAGGGCCAAGGCCAAGGTCGTGGTGGACCTGGAGGTGTCTATGGCTCCGCCCGCCGAGACGACCGAACAACCGGGCGCCTCCGCTCCTGCCGAGAGTGCCGGGCCCAGCCAGGGGACGACCGGGAAGGGTCAGCGTCCTCCGGCCATGAAGGACTTATGCCGGGTCACGTCGGGGAAGGATCAGCCATTCCTTTCCCGGGTGATGGCGAGTCCCGCCGAGGCGAGCGACCCTCTGGTGGCCCGGTGGCATGGTCTGTCCCGGGGGGACAAGGTGTGGGTCGGGGGAGAGCCCTCGGCCAGCTACCTCCGGGGGGCGCTCCATCCCGACGTTGCTCGGGACCTCTACACGCTCCCCTCGGAAGCACTTATCGCCAAGTCGGCCAAGTCGGTGTTGTGGGTAAGCACCGTCCTGTGTGTATTCTCTTGGCTAAGCACTGTTCATCATTTTCAGCCTTTCCTCTTTATGCAGAATCTCCACTACACCACGGCCCTCATCGACCGGGTGCACGACTCTGGTCGGTTGGTGCCGCGATGCAGGCGGCGCAACCTCGAGTTGCGCGTCGGCTGAGAGGCCAGCGGAGTCTGGACCGAGGCGGTTCTTTGTTGCCGAGCGTCGTGCGGCCGACATGGGCGCGGAAGTCGCGCGCCTGACCGCCGAGCTCGAGGCCGCCTCGGCGTCGGAGGCCAAGCTGCAGAAGCTCCTCCGGACGGAGAAGCTGGAGAACCGCCTCCGGATGAAGGAGGCTTCGGAGTTGGCCGCCAAGCTGACTTCGAGGGAGGCCGAGGTGAAGGCCGCCCAGGAAGCTCTTGCCGCGGCGGAAGGTAGCCGGCCGGAGGGGCCAGGAAGCCGTCGAGGCGTACAAGAAGTCGGAGCTTCCTCCTCGGGCCGGACGGGCGGTATCATACAGTATGGGTATAAGGTTGCCACTGGCCCGGTTCGGCGTGCCCTCGGGCTCGGCGTCGAGAGGATCCCTTCACCTCTGCCCAGGACTAGAATTCGACATGCTGGCGAGGTTCCCTTGACCGGCGACCTTCCGGAGCCGCGGCAGGAGTTTTCTTCTTTTTGGAGGCCTTCCCTACTTTATGTAATCCTTCTTCCCCTCTAGGGGCTCATTTTGTACTCAAAGCTTTTGGCAATACAATCTCCCTTTTTAATACAATCTCTAATTTCGTTCTAATAGCACAGTCAAATATTGGCACATACATTTTGTCCTTAGACAAAGTACTTCTTAAGGTTCTGGGCGTTCAGGTCCTCGGAATTCTTTGCTGCACGGTCATAGTCGCGAGTCGGAGCGTTCGGTCGGACAACCTTGATTACCGGTAGGGGCCTTCCCACTTAGGGGCAAACTTGCCCTTGAGTTGGCGGTCGCTCACTTCCGCTTTGCGTAATACTAAGTCTCCCATCCGAGAAAGGTCGAGGCGCACCTTCTTGTTATAACCACGGCAACACTCTGTATGCGCGGCATCTTTACGTCGCATTGGCCTGCGTTCTTCTAGCGAGTCTAGGCCAGCCGAATTCACTGGGCGAGGTGGATTCCTCATAGTTCTCCACCCGAAATGTTGGAATGACCAACTCGGTGGTAGGACGGCTTCCACGCCGAATGCCGGTATGGGGACTCGCGGCCGTCTTGGGGTAGTCCGCAAAGACCATAGGATGTTCGGGAGCTCGTCGACCCAGCTCGTCGGGCTTCAAGTCCTTTTCCTAAGTCCATCGAATAGATCGGTTGGTCACCTCGTGAGCCCGTTGGTGCAGGGTGGGCCACCGAGCTGAACCTCAAGCCCGGATCGATAAGTCGCCACGAACTCCGTAAACCGAGTCTTTGGCGAACGGGTTCCGTTATCGATGATGATAACGTTAGGCGAACGAATCGGGTCACGATGTTCTTCCATCTGACTGTTCGACCCGTTCGGCGTAATGGTTGTCGAGGGCTCGGCTTCCACCCACTTAGTGAAATAATCTATCCCACGATGATATGTCTCCGCTGGCCGGACGCCGGAAAGCGGCCCCAAGAGGTCCATTCCCCATTGAGCGAAGGGCCAGCGCAATCCATGGAGCGGCGGGACCGCGAGGAGGCGTGAAGTGCGGGCTGTGCGCCGGCAAGTGTCGCACCGTCACGAAGGCCTTGGCGTCTCGGTGCAACGTAGGCGATAGGCGTAGTATTTTGAAGGCCAAAGTTCGGCCGCCCATATGCTCCCCACAAGTCCCGCCGTGAACCTCGGCGAGAATCACTTCCGCCTCATCGGGATCTAAACATCGCAGTAGGGGATGGGAGAACGACCTTTTGTAGAGCCGGTCGCCAATCTCGCAGTACCACGCCTGGGTTCGGCGGAGCCGCCGTGCCTTGACCTCGTCCTCAGGCAGGATCCCATCGCGCTTATACTTCAGCACCTCCTGAATCCACGTAGGTGGAGAGGTCGGGACTCGGGGTCCCCTATCTCCATGATGGCCATGGCCAGGTGTGTGAGCTCTTCGACCTCGGGATGGTCCTGCAGGTCGGCTCAGGCTAATTTGCGAGCTGGTCCGCCCGCTCGATTTGGGACACAGGCACCACTGGGCGAGTGAAACGAGGAAAGTTAGAGGTTTGGGCTTTTACCTTGGTCAGGTATTTGGACATGGTCGAATCCCGCGCCCGATATTCTCCGCCAACTTGTTCGGCGACGAGTTGGGAATCCGTGAGAACATGGACTGCTCCCAGCTGCATCTCGGCTGCCAAACGGAGGCCTGCCAAAAGCGCCTCGTATTCCGCCTCATTGTTCGTGGCATTGCTCCGTGTCATGTCCGTTCTGCCAATGGAAGCGGCAATACCGGGTATGATCGGCGAGCTCTCGTCGGCCCTTCATCGGGCGGGGCGGCCTGAGCATTCCCCACTCCTTTATCTGGAAGAATATTTACGTCCGAGACGCGTTCAAGGGGGGAGGTGGCGGCGCGGGCGCGTATGGGTCGGGGTGCCCCATCCGGCGTTGATGTGGGGACTCCCGCCTAGTCGTCGTTCCCGATCGGGATGGAGTAGAATGCCCCCTCGGTCGTTCTTCCTTTCTTCCCGACATCCAGGACTCAGTCGCCACATATTGACTTGCCGTGAAACATCTCGCGACGGACGCGGGGTCGCTCCACGGGGACCAGCAAAACCTCGGCGGTCGCAGCCCCATCATAACGCGCACAATAGCGATGGGTGAGCATCCGATAACTCCGTACCTCGCGTGGTAAACCTTCGCACGAAGTGAGAGAGGGTTAAATCCTCTTTGCTTGAGCCGGGAGGAGTGCGAGAAGGCTTTGGCGCGCAAATGCCAAAAACGTAGCTCGAAATCCTTGGCGAGTTCAAAGGGCGTCACCGTCCCGCCTTTTAAGGTGTTGTACCACGTCTGGCGGATCCTTTCAGCGTGGTGAACGCCCGGCACATCAAGGCGTCAGGAGGTTCCATATAGGCCATCCCGAGCTCGGAAGCGGCGGCGTGATCCGCGGGATCACGGCTCCATCATAAAGGTCGATGGAGAGGGAGACGAAATTCAAGGGCACCGTAATCCGTATATCGCCGACGAGACTCGGTGGGACACTTCCCTCTGCTCTTCTTTGGACTTACTGACGTCCCTTTGCACCTCCTCCAGGGCGTGCGATGGAGCAGTTGAGCCGAAATAAGTCGTCGAATGCGAGGACACCGCCTCGAGTTCGGGCGGGGCGTCGAGTTTTCAGAGCCAGGTTCCGTCCTGAACCGGCGGGAGGCGGGAAGATAGTGCAGTGGGAATGCTTCATGATGCCGGGGAAGGGGTTCCGGCCTTTGGAGGGTAGGCTCTGCCGCCTCTGGAAGTAAGCGGGGAGGGCGGCACAGGCGGTGTTTGCGGTCGGACCTGTTGGGAAAGGTCCTGAAAAGCCTCCGCCGTGACGGAGGGAGGAAGCGGGGGAACCCGACTCGGCGGGTGTAGTCCGGAGTCACTAAATATACTCCAGTAGCGATCTGCGGTCGCGGCGGGATCGTCCCTTCAAGGTTGAGTGCAGCAGGACCTCCGTAGGAAATCTGGCCGGAGGCGACCTTTCGTCCATGTGTCGTTAAAGGTGGAAGCGGCGGACCCTCGGCAGAGGCCCTCCTTCTAGCGCCAATCTGTTAGGAAACAACTTTCGTGACCCGGGCGCGCGGCGAATCCGGGAATCGGGAAGTGCGTCTCGATGCAGTTCGGGCCGTCGATGGCTCTGCTCGCCTCGACCGCTCGGACGAAGCGGCCGCCGCTCTGTCGCGGGAGCGAGACTGCGGCAAGGCGGGTCGGATGCTCCGCCCGACCCCTCCGACGCTCAAGTCAGCCCTCGCCCGTCGGCCGAGCTCCCCAGGAAAAATGTTCAGGGTTTCGGGTCTACTCACCTCTCGGAGTGTTCCTCCTTATGCCTGTCTTACCCATCTGGCTTAAATAGGTCGGACGGAGGCATGCTTCCGGCTGTGTCTGCGGGTGGCGTACGGGCCTGACCTCGCAGGCCGGTGCCGTGGTCAACTTGGCGGGTAGTTGGGGCGATGCAGAGGAGAAGCGACGTCGGGCGATCAAATCGTGGGGGTAATGGAGCGCAGGAGGGGCGATGACGTCATCCGGGTGTTCGACCCAAGACCAGGTGTCACGTCATACTTAATACCCCTAACAGTCCATATTAAATATTTTAGACTTTTCTTGTTTAGTAGTTTCATGTGTTTTATGACCTAGGAATATTTTTCCTAAGGCATTTGTAATTGTCCCATTGTTAGTAGAGATTTGCTCCTCCTTTCGTCCGTGGACGTAGGTCAATTGACCGAACCACGTAAATTCGGTGTTACTGTTTCTTTTATTATTTTCTATTTATTATCTTTATTGGGTTGCCAAATTACCCTGTGGTAATTTCCTAGGGCCAACTCTAACAAACTGGTATCAGAGCCTGGCTTTGGGATCTTTTGGCAACAATGACAATAACAAAGATTGTTGTCGAGAAATTCGATAGAAATGTCAACTTCGGCATGTGGCAGCTCAAGATGGAGATCATTCTAGTTCAAGACGGAGTTGATTTGGCACTACAGGGAGCTGAGAAAATTCCAGATGGCATGTCAGAGGAAGATTTTACAGGTATGGATAAAAGATTTTGCAGGTATGGATAAGAAGGCCCGATCTAGCATTATTCTAAATCTCTCTGACGAGGTTTTACGGGAGGTAGCTACGGAGACTACGGCTAAGAGCATGTGGGACAAGCTTAAAGCCTTATATACGAAGAGGACAGTGGAGAACCGTCTTTACTTAAAGCAGAGTTTATATATGCTTCGGATGATTGAAGGTACATCTATACTCTCACATCTTGATAAATTTGATTCATTAGTTATGGATTTGGAGAATATAGATGCAAAGATTGATGATGAGGATAAGGCCCTGTTACTTTTGTGTTCTCTCCCCCAATCCTTTAAGTATTTCCGTGATACTATGATTTATGGAAAAGAAACAATTTCGTATCAGGAAATTAAATCTGCATTAAAATCTAAGAAGCAGATTGATAGGGATATCACTGGGGAAAATAGAGGAAATCGGTAGAAGTGCAGTTGTCGAGGGTAGAAGCTGATAAAGAGAATTGTGATGGTAGATCTAAATCGGATATAGAAATTTGGAATGCAAATATTGTCATAAAATGGGGCACATTAAAGTGATTGCTTTAAATTGAAAAATAAATTAAAGCAAAAGGAAAAATTGTTGAGAAAACTCGAGTCATTGAAGCTAGTGTTGTAGCTGATGAAAATTTTGGAAATATTTTCTTTGCTACTGATGACAGGACAAGGTCTAAAAATGAATGAATTTTAGATTCGAGTTGTTCTTATCACATGTGTCCCAATAGAGATTTATTTTCCACATATGAATCTTGTAATGGTGGAATTATTTTGATGGGCAATAATGCCGCATGTGATGTTATTAGTAGAGGCACAATCCGAATTAAAATGCATGATAGTATTGTGAGGACACTCACTAATGTTAGACATGTTCCTGATTTAAAAAAGAATATCATCTCTTTAGGCACCCTAGAGGCTCTTGGGTGTAAATACACAACTGAAGGTGGAGTTATGAAAGTTTCTAGAAATGCCCTTGTTGTTATGAAAGCTTATAGGTCTGGTAGCTTGTATATTTTGCAGGGAACTACTGTCACAGGCTCAGTTGCAGTCTCGTCATCATCATTGTCTGATTCTGACATCACCAAATTATGGCATATGCGTTTGGGTCATATGAGCGAAAAAGGTTTGAATATATTGAGCAAAAGAGGTCTTCTTTGTGGACAGAGTACTGGGCCACTAGATTTTTGTGAACATTACATTTTTGAGAAGCAGAAAAGAGTCAGCTTCAATTCTCCGGCAGTTCACAAAACAAAAGGTACTCTTGACTATATTCATTCAGACCTTTGGGGTCCAGCTCGTGTTCAGTCTAAATGTGGTGCCAGGTATATATTGACTTTCATTGATGATTATTCCAGGAAAGTTTGAGTTTATTTTCTGAAGCATAAAAATGATGTTTTTCTAACCTTTAAACAATTGAAGGCTTTGATTGAGAAGCAAACAGGTAAACAGATTAAGCGGCTTCGAACAGATAATGGCATGGAATTTTGTGAAGGTGACTTTGATGAATTCTGCAAAAATGAAGGAATTGTTCGGCATCGCACTGTTAGGATGACGCCTCAGCAAAATGGTGTGGCCGAACGTATGAACAGAACACTCTTAGAAAGAGCAAGGTGTATGATCTCAAATGCAGGGTTGACAAAAGACTTTTGGGCAGAGGCGATTAATATGGCACATTCGTTGTCAACCGTGCTCCATACACACTTAATTTTAAAACTCTAGAGGAAGTTTGGTCAGGTACTTCTGCTGATTATTCTAATTTTAAAATTTTTGGGTGTCCAGCATACATGCATGTAAATGAAGGAAAATTAGAACCTCGAGCTAAAAAGTGTATTTTCCTTGGGTATGCTTCTGGGGTGAAAGGATACAGATTATGGTGTCCTGATCCCAAATCCCCAAAATTTATAATCAGTAGAGATGTTACTTTTGATGAATTGTCTATGTTATCTTCCAAAGAGGAATTTACTAGTTGTACAAACGATAGTGCACAAAAGCAGGTGGAGCTTGAGATTGGTAGTTCTGAATCTCTTCAGTCAAACTCTTCTACTCAAAGAATGCGATGAGCGGTCCGAGTCTCTTGTGAAGATATTCAGAGGAAGAGCAATATTCCATAGCCAATGATAGACCACGAAGAAATATTCGACCACTACAAAGATATGCAAATTTGGTTGCATATGCTTTGTCTGTTACAGCAGAAACAGGTGGAGTTGCTGAGCCTACTACCTACTCAAATGCAATTTCTTGTGATGATTCCGCTAAGTGGTTGATTACGATGCTTACGAAGCCTCTTCCAGTATATAAGTTTAAGCAATGCTTGGACTTGGTTGGTATTCATTGTTGGTGATTGCCCGTTGGGGCTTTTGTGAAGAAGGTGGAGCAAGTTCTGCTAATTGTTAATGTTGGGACATGCCAAGGTGGAGATTTGTTAGTTTGGCAAGTCCTTTAGTCCCACATCAGGAAAATCAGATTGGTTATCCCCTATTGATGCTATAAAAAGGGGTCTAGGCTTTCTAGGTAGATGCACCACAAGCACCATAAGAAAAGCCGCTTTGGATTTAATTTTATTAAGTTTATATTAAATATTTTGGGCTTTTCTTGTTTAGTAGTTTCAGGTGTTTTATGGCTTAGGAATATTTTTCCTAAGGCATTTGTAATTGTCCCATTGTTAGTAGAGATTTGCTCCTCCTTTCGTCCGTGGACGTAGGTCAATTGATCGAACCATGTAAATTCGGTGTTCCTGTTTCTTTTATTCTTTTCTGTTTATTGTCTTTATTGGGTTGCCAAATTACCCTATGGTAATTTCCTGGGGCCAGCTCTAACACTATCAAAATCGAAGAACAAACAACCAAGACCGGAGAAAAAAAAATTACGATCTAGATCCGCCTTTGAAGGATAAAACACAAATTCTAGATGTTCCTGCACAATGCAATCACATATGAAAAGGATTCAATCACGTAGTTATTTTATCTTATTTGTGTTGGGAAAAATATGTTAAAACGGAATAATTTTTTTCACTTTTTATATATCAAAATGGGTTCCTCGTCAAAATACCAGCTTGATTTCAAAAGCAAATATTAACCAGAATAATATAAACAGCAGAACAATGAATCAATCATAAGTGAGATCAAATTTTTTAACGTGAAAAACCCAATACGAAAAAAATCACAGGACCGTAGTCCATTTTAAATTTTCACTATCACCAATAATGATAATAGATTTATAATATGTCTTTTCTAAAATAACAAGAGGATCATAATAACATCAAAACCATATATCTTAGCTCAAGAATAGCATATCATCATCACATGGATAGATCTCATCAAAGGAAAAATTTAGGTCTCACCAAATAGGTATAGCAGAAAAGTACTTCAGAGAAAATAAACTATAGATCAGCACCGTTAGGATTGTAGAGCTTGATGTAAGGATTCATCACATAAAATTTAAACCAAAAATCAATAAATTTTGGCCATTGATCGTCAAGCAGAAAACTTAATATCCCAATTTTCCCTCTCCTCTTTCTCTAGCGCCGCCACAGTTCGCTTCGCTGCACGCCAAAAGTTTTCATTATTCACAATCCTCAACTACGCATGTCTCATTCTTTTTTTTCTTATTAATTTGAACTTAATGATCCAATTTTTCAGTCGAAGCTCACATATGAGCTCGACCCAATAATTTCACTAGATAGCAAGCCAAGGAAAGATCATTTAGGTGTGTTTTGTATCCACGAAAGAACTCATATACCCGACAAGTGTGTAATGTGGTGCCCTCGGATAAATCGAACTGTTATCGTGCAACGTATGTCTTGAGGCTATGAGCAGATCAAGATGGTAAATACATAAGAAGAGATTGTAGCAGGGTAGAATTGTTCACTGAGAGAGAGCTCCAGAGAAAATTACTGAAACTAGATGAGATATTCGTGTTGTTAACAGTAAAAAATGGTTCACGGAGAGAAAAAAAAAAAAAACACACATCTTCTCATACACAAATAAAAGCCTTGTCAAGGTCAAGCCAGAGAGGCAAAAAGTGAATACTAGGAAAGTTTGAATGGATATTATAAATATACTGCCTCAAATTTGACCACTGAACCTGACTTCTGACTTCGATATCTGATGAATGAGTTGAGAAATAATTAAGCACCTTCAGAAAGGAATGACGCACGATGTAGTTTATAATTCAGTGATCAAATATTATGATTTATGGAGCTTCGTTCTCAGAAGAAAGCGCAAGGCATTTCAATTTTATGCTTACAAACAGTGTTCTTGTTCTCTGCTTTCTGATCCTTATGGTGTGCTTCGAATTGTTACGAGGGTTTAGCAGTAGTCAAAGCCATTTGACCAAAAACTCATTCTTCCAGTTAAATAGTTTCATGGAAGGAAATGAGCTAAACTCAGTTTCATAGTGCTAAGGGGAAATCACTGAATACAATAGAACAAACACAAAAAAAAAAAAAAGAGGGACTGAAGCTACATCCATATATAGGGCAGAACACACAGATCAGTAGAGTGCATGCTTGTTGATGACTGTTATGGCATAGAAAGAATCCAAGTAGTCATAGACTTGCCTTCATCACAAAGTTTTCTCTTGTCAGAACTAACAACAAGCTGTTCCATATTTGATCTTGTTCCATATTTGAGAAAGAGAACTGCAAAGTCATAAAAAAATAAAAATAAAAATAAAAGCTATCAACATTTGCTGGCAAACCATACTATTTGATGAAGCAAGCATACCTCCATTTTATTTGATTTGATGAGAATTCGCTAGTCCCCATGACGGTCGTGTTGGACTGAGAGCCCAGTTCAACCCATATGGGCTTTAGCAGCCCATAGCCCTCCTCTTTATTAACCTTAAATCCTAATTCACCTAATCTCTAATTATATATAGGGGCTATGGTGGCTGCGAAATTAGGAGATTAACATCGCAGCAAGGGGTAGAAATTTGCAGCAACATTAGGGATTCAAAGAGAGGAGAAAAGAGCAGAAAAATAAGAAAAAAAGAAAGGGAAGAAGATAAAGAAAACACAAAAATTGTTCTCACTCATCCAAATAGTTTCTCATCTCAGGTTAGATCAGATCTTCAGTGAATTCTTCTGTGATTTCTTGAGGAGGTTTTGGATATTGTGCACGATGTGATGATCTTGTATCCCAATTATTCTCTTGAGATTGTTGCTTGGGTTTTGGGCAAGAGATTCGAGAATTGTACATTCATTATTTCTATAGTGGATTTTCTCTAGTTTGCCCGTGGTTTTACCCTTCACGTTGAAGGGTTTTCCACGTAAATCTTGGTGTTCTATTTGATTGTGATTGTTAATCACGTGTGTTACTAATACAGTATTTGTTCTTATACAAAAGTTATTGTTTGTTACCTATCCTCATTTTATTTTCTCCCATCAACTGGTATCAGAGCAAGGTTTTGATGATTTAACTTTTGTATTTGAACATGGAGGCTGGTAATGTTTCTCGCATGATTAGTTTGAATGGAAACAATTGGATGATATGGAAACCAAGAATGGAAGATCTCTTGTATTGCAAAGATTTGTATGGACCTTTACAAGAGGATAGTAAAAAACCCACAACTATGACAGATGATGAGTGGAAGAGATTAGATCGAAAAACAGTTGGGTTTATTCGACAATGGCTCGATGATAATGTCTTTCACTATGTTTCTACTGAAAGTTCTGCATATTCTCTTTGGAAAAAGTTAAAATGTCTCTATGAAAGAAAAACAACTGGCAACAAAGCTTTTTCGATTAGAAAACTTGTGAACCTAAAATATAAAGAGGGTGCTTCTATTGCTGAGCATTTGAATGAAATACAGAGTATTACTAACCAGTTATCTTCTATGAAAATGTCTCTTAATGATGAGTTACAGGCATTGTTACTTCTCAGTTCATTGCCAGAAAGTTGGGAGACACTGGTGGTTTCCCTCAATAATTCTGCTGGTATTGTTACCATGAGTCAAGTAACAAGCAGTTTGTTGAATGAGGAGTTAAAAAGAAAGACCTCAACAGTATCTCAGATTGATTCAGAGGCACTTATCTCAGAGAACAGAGGAAGGTCAAGGTCTAAAGATAGAAGCAGTTCACGCATAGGTAGAAGCAAGTCAAGATCAAAGAAATATATTGTTTGCTATAACTGTGGTAAGAAAGGATATTATAAGAATCAGTGTAAGCAGCCTAAGAAGAGCAAGAAAAAGAGAAAAGAAGTGGAGTCTACAGAGTCAAAAGAAAATACCATGACTACAGTGCAGGTTGGTGATTATTTGATTTTGTCTCCATCTGATGATATTTTTTCTTGTGTGTGTCAGGATCTCGAGTGGATAATTGACACAGGAGCTTCTTATCATGCTACACCACGGAGGGAGTTTTTTACTACGTACAGGTCTGAAAATTTTGATGTTGTCAAGATGGGCAATCATGGCACAGCAGACATCATTGGCATGGGTGACATCCATATAAAGACCAATCTTAGATGCAAATTGGTGCTTAAGGATGTGAGGCATGTGGTTGACTTGAGGTTGAATCTAATTTCAGTTGGAAGATTAGATGATGAAGACTATGATAGCATGTTTCCACGAGGCGGTGGAAACTCAGTCGGGGTTCTCTTGTTATAGCTAATGGAAAGAAATGTCACACTTTGTATAGGTTGCAGGCTAAAGCTTGTGGTGAGCAGTTAAATGCCACAGAAAGACTTGACATGGAGTTGTGGCATAGGCGATTGGGACACATGAGCGAGAAAGGACTGCAAGCTCTTTCCAAGAGAGAGGTATTGCCTGACCTCAGAGGTATACGTTTGAACCCTTGTATCGATTGTTTAACTGGTAAACAACATAGAGTTTCATTTGCTAGTCCTGCTTTGTCTAGAAAAATACATGTCTTGGACCGTGTTTATACAGATGTATGTAGTCCTTTGAGGATAAAAACTCATAATGGTTCTACTAATGTTCCTGGCATCAGTGGTGCACTTTACTTTGTTACTTTTATAGATGACTATTTCAGGAAAGTTTGGGCTTATGCTTTGAAGACCAAGGATCAGGTTATTGGTGTCTTCAAAGAGTTTCATGCCAGAGTTGAAAGGGAGACAGAAAGACATTTGAAATGCATAAGATCAGATAATGGTGGTGAGTATACAGGATTGTTTGATGATTATTGTAGGTCACATGGCATCCAACATGAGATGACAGTTCCTGGTACACCTCAGCATAATGCAATTGCAAAGAGGATGAACCGTACCATCATGGAAAAGATCAGATGTATGCTTTCACAGGCAAAGCTACCCAAACGATTTTGGGATAAAGCTTTGAGGACTGCAGTTGATGTGATTAACTTATCTCCCTATACAGCCCTAGATGCTGATGTTGCAGAGCATGTTTGGTCAGGGAAAGATGTTTCCTATAAGCATTTGAGAGTATTTGGTTGTCATGCATTTGCACATATTCCAAATAATGAAAGGTCCAAGCTGGATGGTAAGACAAAAGAATGTATTTTTCTTGACTACTCACATGATCAATTTGGTTACAGGCTTTGGGATCCAGAAAAATAGAAGGTGTTTAGAAGCAGAGATGTGGTCTTCTTTGAGGATCAAACCCTTGAGGATTTGAAGAAGAAGGCACCAGCCAAGACTTCTGCAGAAGGATTAGCAGATTGTGACCCAGTTGTTCCTCTAGTATATCAGGGTGATGGGGGAGATGTGCAGGAAGATGGTGTAGAGCCAGATATTAATCTACCTGTAGGATATGTTGAGCAAGAAGAAGTTGAGGAGCAGCTTCCCGCAGAACCTCAATTGAGAAGATCTTCAAGACAACATCAGCCTTCCAAGAGATACTCTACAGATGAGTATGTTATGCTTACTAATGTAGGTGAACCAGAGAGTTACCAGAAAGCAGTTGAAAGTGAGCAGAAAAAATTGTGGCTAGTTGCTATGCAGGAAGAGATGGATGCTCTACAGATGAATCATACATATGATTTGGTGTAACTTCCATAGGGAATGAAGTCCTTGAAGAACAAGTGGGTTTTCAAGTTGAAGACTCAAGAATATTGTTCTCAATCAAAGTACAAAGCCAGATTGGTTGTGAAAGGCTTTGGTCAAAAGAAAGGTATTGACTTTGAAGAGATTTTTTCTCCTTTTATTAAAATATCTTCTATTCATGTTGCTCTTGGTATTGCTACAAGCCAAAACTTAGAGGTTGAGCAGTTAGATGTAAAAATAGCTTTCCTTCATTGTGATTTGGATGAGGAAATTTATATGGAGCAACCAGAAGATTTTTAAAGTCAAAGGTAAAGAAAATTTTATTTACAAGTTGAGGAAGAGTTTGTATAGGTTGAAACAAGCTCCATGACAATGGTACAAAAAGTTTGATTCATTTATAATTGAAAATGTATATAAAAGAACGACTTCAGATCACATCAAACAGTTTGGTGAGAATTTTATTATTCTCTTACTTTATGTTGATGATATGCTTATCCTTGGGAAAGATATGTGTATAATTGATAGGTTGAAGAAGAAACTGAGTGAGTCCTTTGCAATGAAGGACATGGGGCCAGCAAAGCAAATACTGGGCATGCAGATTTCTCGTGATATGAAAAATAAGAAGATTTGGTTGTCACATGAGAAATACATCGAGAAGGTATTAGAAAGGTTCAGTATGAGCAATGCAAAGCCAGTTGGTTCTCCTTTTTCAGGTCACTTCAAATTATGCTCGAGCAGTCGTCAGTGATGAGGAGAACGAGAAAATGCAAAAGGTTCCTTATGCTCCAGCAGTTTGAAGTTTAATGTATGCAATAGTATGTGCAGTCGGACATCGCATATCTGATGGAGTGTTACTAGTAGATTTCTTGCAAATCCAGGCAAAGAGCACTAGGCACCAGTCAAGTGGATATTGAGGTATCTCAGAGGTAGCTCTAAGAATTGTTTAAGCTTTGGAGGTGAACCACTGTGTTATTGAGTTACATAGATGCGGATATGGCGAGAGATATTGATCTGAGAAATCTACATCGAGTTTTGTACTTACTTTTGCAAGGAGGCGTGTCATGGCAATCCAGTTACAGATGTATTGCTCTCTCCACCACAGGTAGAATATATTCGCTATAGAGGTTTGTAAAGAAATGTTATGGATGAAAGAATTCTTACAATAATTGAAATAAAGCAGAAAAATTATGTGGTGTATTGTGGCGACAGTGCCATCCATTTATGTAAGAACCAGTTTTTCATTCTAAGTCAAAGCATATAGATGTCGATATATCCTTTGGATTCGAAATATACTTGAAGAGAAGCAGTTGCAACTTTAGAAAATTCATACAGATGATAATGGAGCAGATATGTTAATAAAGACTTTACTAAAAGAGAGATAGGAGATGTGCCGACAGTTGATCGGCATGGATTTACACTGAGTCATGGGATAGCCCACCTTATGGGTGAAGGGGAGGTTGTTGGTGAGCCAGTTCATTATATGAGCTTTAGCAGCCCATAGCCCTTCTCTTTATTAACCTTAAACCCTAATTCACCTAATCTCTAATTATATATAGGGGCTATGGTGGCTACAAAATTAGGAGATTAACATCGCAACAAGGGGCAGAAATTTGCAGCAACATTAGGGATTCAAATAGAAGAGAAAATGACAGAAAAATAAAAAAAAAGAAAGGGAAGAAGACAAGGAATACACAGAAATTGTTCTCACTCAACCAAACAGTTTCTCATCTCAGGTTAGATCAGATCTTCAGTGAATTCTTCTGTGATTTCTTGAGGAGGTTTTGGATATTATGCACAGTGACGTGATCCTTGTATCCCAGTTATTCTCTTGAGATTGTTGCTTGGGTTTTGAGCAAGAGATTCGAGAATTGTACATTCATTATTTCTATAATAGATTTTTTCTGGTTTGCCCCGTGATTTTTACCCTTCACGTTGAAGGGGTTTTTCACATAAATCTTAGTGTTTTATTTGATTGTGATTTCTGTTTAATACGATTGTGTGTTACGACCTGCTAATATTTGTTCTTATACAAAACTTATTGTTTGTTACCTATCATTTTATTTTCTCCTATCAGGCCACAGCAACAACGGACCAGAATGTATTGGCCACCCTTGCATGGCAAGAAAAAGATATCGCATGCCTCTTCCACCATGATTGGCCTTGTATAATCTCGAGGAGAATCCAAATTCACATCCGAAGGTTCTTCTGTCTCAAATTTGGTGCCACTTTCATGTGATTCAGAGTGAGTACCCACAGACTCGGCATCAGAGTGCACACCCTGCTCCATTCCTGGCATGTTTATCCTTTGGAATCCCTGTTCTTTTCATATATCATATCGTGAGTAGGAATTCCACTACCCATATCAAAAAACCTAAACAGTGTGCAGTTCATCATAAGATTCAGTCGGCAACCTTTCTTCACCAGAATTATCAAATCTATGGGGACGACGAGGCGCACGATGAAATGTAAGAGAATGGATGGAGGAATCCACGAGAAGCCCCGCAAGACGAAGAGAACCAATCGGGACTGCTTTCAGAAATTTCGGAACCGATTCAGCCGGTGGTCTCCGTTGAAGAAGCACCCAAAAAAGCACCTTCGTAAGTACGACCTGTGGCATTGCTACGAGATCGTCTGCGGCCAATGGTTTGAATCATCTGAGTGTTTCTGTGGGTATGTTTCGTGCGTGTAGATCAATTTCTCTACGATATCTCCCGCGGGATTGAACACTGGACGATGAAAGGCTGTGAAAACAGAACAAATGTCGCTATTTCATGTATTTTGGTATGTATATATTGGTTTCTCTGATGGAGCTGTCGAAGGAATTCCGCCATGACAAATTACAAGAGGAGAAAATAAAAGGTATTTGAATACTTTGTAGTTCATCTAATCCTTGGAAGATAGCAACTAAGTGCAGGAATACACCAATCAATTTATCACGCATGAAGAATGAGTTCGACACTGTACATTAACAGCCTGGAAATCTACAGCGCGTTGAAGTCTTCTGGACTCTGCTAGCGTTGGCCACCAACAGCTCCTTCATGACTAATCTCCTAGCCTCGTTGATGGTCATGAAGCAGAGGTACAGGTGCTCCTCCAGTTCATCGAGGTGCTGGTTAAAGCTCGCGAGGTTCTTCGATATTTGCCGCACAGCCTCCTGCGTCAACCGGCGGCGGTGGCCGTCGTGCCACTCGCAGAGACTCAGCAAGGCGAGCATGTGCTCGGCCTCGTCGTCCAACCGAGCCACGAGCCGGCTGATGGTGTCCAAGTCCCGGTTCAAGATGTACGTCCCTTTGGCCGCTGCGTCCAGCTGAGCCATCACCCGGCCCAGCCACCTCGACGAGGCCATCCGAGACGAAGCCGAGAGGAACACCGGTAGAGCTATCAAGGCCACCAAAGCGTGCATTGTTACACAAGCACCGACGATCGACGCCGAAGCCGCAAGGACGACGACGGCTGATATGGCCAAGGCTCGCTTCAGGCGGTTGATGAACCGCAGCTTCGCCGTCACCTTCTTACGGCGTGACCCGAGCCTCTTGAGAAGGTCCGCGCAGCCCTGTTGGACTGCTCGGAATTTACTTTGAGATGAAGCCGATGAATGGAAGGGGTTGGCGGTCTTGGAGATGTCAACAAGGCAGTGGATGATGGCTTGGAGGCCATGACGTGGCTGGCTATCGTAGAGGACAGAATGAAGGGCGGCTTTGAACCGGCGGCACCGGCGTCGAATCTGGTCGATGTCCTTCAGGAGAAGGCTGCAGAGGAGCGAGGCGTCGGCCGTCTCGGCGTAGTAGTCGGAGAGGAGGGCATGGATGTCAGGGCGATAACGTGTTCGAATGTGGGCGAGGATTTTGGTGACGGTGGGCTGGTCGGGGTGGAGAAGATGCTCCGCGAGGAGACGGTGAGAAGGGAGCCGAGCAGCAGCGCCACTTCCTCTCGCGTCGAGGGCTTCACCGTGGTCGAAAGCGAGACCCAAAACTTGTGCCCAGAATTCGTGGCATGACTCGGTCCGAAAGGCGTTGGTGTACTCCTCGGACAGGTTGAAGCTTGAAGACGAGATCGGTGCGACAACCTCACATTTTTCTGCGTTTCATACATGATCGAGGTCAAAAGGAGGATGTGTGATGGATTGAAAATAACTATGTTAACATAAAACCCCCTTGAGAAGTCGCATAAAAATGAATGACTGACTCCATATATGATCTTGTACATGACATTAATTACCTCTTCGAACCTGGCACTTGCAGTCTCGAAAGATACCGAACCTTATGTGCATCTCCTTTTTCTATCCAAGGTGGTCAGATCAAGATCAGCAAGTGAGGGTTAAAAAGGTAGAAGGAAAGAAAGATGCAAACGGGAATGATCCTTCTATAGGTTGAAGTCGTCGAGGAGCCTTCTTCGGATCTGATGGTGCAAGCTTAAAGAGTCTGAGATGAAGGCTGAGGTGTTGGCAAAGCTTAGATTTATATGACAAAAGATTGCACTCGAATGCACATAAATCAAACGAGACGTGGAGGAGAGGCCACATCGACAGCGGAAGCTTGGAAGGAAGAACAAAGGGTGGCACGTACTCAAGGGAAACCTGTGGTTGACGCCCGAGGTATGAGTCCGTGTATAAGGGAAGGAGGCCGGCGTACGTGATGATCTCGATACTGGCCGTGAGTTCGGCCATCGACGGGCAGACGGAGATGTAAGATGTGCGTTGATCCGATCTAGCGTGTGGATTGCGCATGCTGCTCCTGATGGGGCCCAGAGAATCTTTCTCCCGTTACTTGTGGAGCTGATAGATATTGTCGAGACGTGTCAACCGAGGACGATGACATGTGGCATCTCGGTTCATGTAGAAGATCTTTCTTGCGTTTGTTCCAAAGTGTGGTATCAACGGATCACAACATATTTGTTTTGATTCATAAGCTTCGCTCAAGCAAGCTAACATGAGCTTCAAAGCCAGGCTAAAATTATGTCAGAAAACGATTAAAATTAACGATGATGAAGAAAACCATGTAGTTTGCACAATGCAAACGATTGGCATAATTGAAATCTGCTATCTCTTCGTGGGCTTTCTTAATTCTGCTTCTTGTCTTAACGTTCCGTTGTATTTTTTTTTTTTTCTTTCGAACATAGAGAAACATAAATATAATTAGAAAATCAAAATAGAAAAAAAAAATCTACGATCGATAGCAAGGCCTTGGAGTACGTAGAATCCGGACTCCTGATGGCTTATATAATTATTTTTGAAAAAATCAAAATGAGATAATTGTTTGGGAAATACCTAAAATAAGATTTTTTTTTATTTTTTTAATAAAATCGTGCTTATAATTTTTTGTTTTGTAACATTGATTTAACTCTTTTACCCCCTCCAAAAAACAATCTCTTTTAACTTTCACAGGATTCCAATCATTATTATGGGTGGTGGGGAGGCCTCTGCTTGCAGGAAGAAGACGAGAGGAATACGAGGGCATTCTGAAAGGGAATCAAAATGGAACAAGGGCAGAACGGCGTGGTCCATATGGGAAATGACCTTCGTCAAAGACCTGCTCATGTCTGCTCCTCCAACGCATAGGTTAGCACAAGCATCCTTAGCAGCAGCGCCCATGTCAGTTCAACACATGACTGTCCCACTCTATATATTGCTGAGCAAGCAAGTTACCAGTACCGAAGTAAATCTTATGAACGAGGCGATGCACAGAAGGAAGAAATCGAAAGAAGTCACTGAACAACTCAAAGTCCGTCAATACCTGCTGTAAGGGTCGGTATCGTAAGATGCCGGCGCTTTGCAATCACCACCTCAGCCAGTTTCGCTCCTGCAGAGGTAATGGCACCACCACCGATGTACGTGGCAGGCGATAGAAGCGGCAGGTGCCGGCAGGACACAAATGGTGCTAACGCTAATGAACACTATTAAGCATTATTCTGTGTTTGTCCTCGGCGCAGAAAGAGGAGAGGAGGAGGTAGGAAGAATCCTACTGTCTGACGGCTTCCCCCTCTGTACCTCCACGAAGTTAGGGTTTAGGCTGGTAACACCTGACTCAGACACCAAACAACTCGTCAGGCAATTAAAACCGATGAGTTTTTCTAGGGAGCAGAAAGCAAGTTGGACCGGTGACGAGCGGAGCTCAAGGGTCCATTGCCGATAAGCTACTCCTCCTACGGCTGATCCATGGGACTGGCAGGCGATGCAGCCATGAGCGTCTGACGGAGAAGGCAGCTGGTTCGCTAATGTGTACTGCTACGACTGCTGTGGGTATAGGCCTTTACAAGGGAAGACGGAGGAGGCAGCTGAAGAAGACGCCAGAGAGAGGACCCGGTATCTGCCCAGAGCGATGATGGTGACAACGACGACAAAGAGTACCTGACGACGAGAACGGTTGCAGTGGAACGATCGATCTGATAACAACGGAAAGAACTATATATATATATATATATAAGAAGACTGGTTCTCATCGTTCGTCTGTGCCGTGATTGTGCCACCTGCGTCGGTCTTTGTTGCGTATACGCAGATGTAAAAGATGGAAGATGACGATGGAAAGACGGTGCTCAGGTTTTCCAGCATCTAAATGCTGACCAATGCTACATAAATGTGCACAACTCAGCGAAGAAACCTAATTACCTGACCATAGAATGTGGGAATGCTTTGGGGCCACCAACCTTTGCGCCGTGGATTGAGCCGGACCACGTTACATGCTGCCTCTGCAGCTCCACAAGCCCACCACCGTCGACATAGTTCCAAGAGGATACTGAGCATGGCACGCACCGCTGCGCAGTCGTGGGGGCGTCCTCGTCATTTCGTCCAAACCTCGTGGGCCCCACTAAAAGAAACGCTCTCATGCCGTCCACCAGCACAATATATATTGTATATATATTGGAGATCAAAACATACTCCCGAAGCCGGTGGTGCACCTTCCGACAGCCCGACGCTAACGGCCTTAGGATTGGACAAAGGAGCACCAACAGCCGGGTCCCTCCGGGTCCCACATTTATTTTCCAATCAGAAGGCTGGTAACCGTGCCGGAAGGCCGGACGTAGGTACGTGGCGATCTGCCAACTAAATCTTCGGTTCGAGTGGAAAGAGGCGTTGAACCTGAAATAAAAGGAAAAAGAGAGTCAAGCGTTCAAAGGGATGGATCGAGAGCGGCCTCCGACTCCGCCGCGAGAAGGAAGCCACCCCACCCCACCCCCACCCCCACCCCCACCCCCACCGCCCCATTCATCTTCCCTCTTCGCCGATCGGCTCAGCGGCCGTTGATCGGCCATGCGGATCCGGAAATGCGCCGCCCGGCTGCTGGGGACGCCGCCCGTCTGCTCTTCTCCCCCGCTTCCCGCCGGCCTTGCCTCGTCTCCCTCGCCGCCGCCCCAGCCGCGATCGTGGGAGTCCGAGACTTCCTCTGCCGCCGCCACCTCCTCCTCCGCCGGGCTCCTCTGTGAGCTGAACCGCTCCCCCTGGGATGATTTGTTGTGCCTCGACCTCATGGCTTCTTGTGATCTGGTAAGATCTATCCCGCTCCCGCTCCCGCTCCTGCTCTTTAACTTTGGGTCTTAAACCCCTTGCCTTCATTGTAAATATGGAATATATCTGCGTTATTTCTCTTATCCTCGTCTGTTCTTAGCCATAATGCTTCCGTGAGTTAGGGTTTTGTTCTCTTTCTTCTTCGTCTTCATCCTAATGCTCGAAATAAATCTGCTGTACGGTTGGGACGGGAAGTACTTACTACCAGTAGGTTATCTACCTCTTCTGCTAGGGTTCATTTCTACAAGTTTCGCTGTCGATTTAAGATAAGGAAATTAGATCCGGAAGACGAAACCCTAGATTCTCGAATCGATCAAGGGGAGCGATCGGTAGTTTCAAGCAGTCGCTCCGATCTCATTTTCTGTTCCTTTCTTCGTCGCTTTGTTTTGTGGATTTTTGTTCCTTCTTGGACGGGGATTCCACCTGCGAAGTATTGCCAGGAAGAAGAGGAGGAGGAAGACGGGGGCAGCTTGGGAAATGGCGTAAAAGACGAAGTCGAAGAATCCAAGGGCATTATGGGGAATCGAATCAAATATGAGGCTGCTGCTGCAGCTTCTCTCCCTGACAGGTAACCATCAAACCTAGCTTTGAATCCTTCTCCTCCTCGTCCGCCTCTATCTCTCCTTCACTCGACTGCCCTAACCATGGAATATGGAGAGGATTGGAGCTGTCGATTCTCATGGCACAGAGCGAAATATCTTTCAGCAGCGAAGCGAGCATGAACCGGTTAGCCGGCAAGGCAGAAGGGAAAGCACGGAAGAAGGCCACGGTGAAGGTGAAGAGGAAGAAGAAAGACAAGGTTATCAATACCAGTGGAGGAACTGCTGCAGTTACCAAGGGCAGTGCGAGCTGCAAGAAGAGCGACGGCAAAGGTTGGCACTGTAAGCGGCCTGCGCAGCACCCGCACTCCCTCTGCCGCTACCATCTCTCCCAGCTTCGCTCCTACAGCTGCACCCATGGCAATGGAAAGGTCGCGGAATCGGCGAAGGAAGGCCCTGTCGGCGTCGCTGGCAGAAAGAAGAAGACCGACATAGCTGGTGCTGATTCCAACTTCTATTACTACTACTCCGGGTTCGGTCCCTGGCGAAGAAAGATGCGAGGCGGCAGCAGTGACAACGGCGATCAGTGTGACCATCATGCTTCCGACGAAGACGACGGGAACGAGTATTCGGAGTCCGGCGACGGGTATGACGCTGCGGTGGCAGGCGACGACCAGGACAGCGACGACGAAGACTGCTTTAACGACGGCGGCAGCGAGGGGAATAAGAGGAGTTGCAGGAAGAGGGGGAGGAGGAAGATGAAAGCTCGGTCCCTCAAGTCTTTGCTTTGATGTGCGTCTTGACGTTGTTTCGTTCGTTGAACCGTGTTTCCTCGAGATGGATTAACAATCTTTTGCATGTGTTAAGGCCGCCATTCTTTCTCCTCCTCATCATTGAACCCGGACGAGTAGGAAGGAATCACAAGTGTGCCGCCCCATTAGTCAAATGATTGACCACGTCAGCTCTGCACGAGTTGACGTACATCCAAATCTATCTGGCATTTTCCTTTAATATCTTCGCTACGCTCGTCATCTGTGCCGGTGAAAGAAATAATGACTTGGCAGTCAAAACGGAAATGAGGCGTTCTTCCACGAACCTTTTCATTCACAGCCACATTGCCCGTACAACCCTTCATCAAATTTCTTTCCGTAGTTGCTGAGTAAACCCTTCGATCCGTCGAACGAACTCATTGTATCGAGCAGACAATAAAGACTTACATTGTCGGCTACAACTACAATTATATCAAGCGGACGATACAAACTCATTGTATCAATCAGACCATCCTCGAGTTCTTCTCAAGTCGACGACAACCACGCTTATATTGTCGGCGCTTCTCCTCCCCAAAGCAAGCCTGGCCAAGAGCGCTGCTGCAAGAGAGCAGCGTGCGTCGGATGCGTGTTCTTTCTCCGGGCCACCTGCCGTATCACCACCGTCTTCGTGGAGGAGACGCTCGGATCCCCTTGTCGGCTCTGCTTCTTCCAAGCACCGTCGAGCCACGTCACATGCGAGATCATTAGGCAGGACGTCCCACAGGCCATCGCTTGCGATGATCAGGCACTCGTCTGCAGCGGTTGTCTCCACCACACGGATCTCCGGTTCAGATATCACAGCAGGTTTCAAGTACTTGTCCCCTGTGAAGGTACAAAGCATGGATTACACATCGATACACGCAACAAGCAATCCAGATCCAGAATTCAATCTGGGCAGTGATTCATTCTCTTGAAAATTATGCATACCGGGAGTCTTAACCAGAAATGCAAACAGAGAAGCAAATTGAAAACAACACACTTGGAACATAAGTTCGAATGAAGAATCATCATATATGTTATCTGACCAAAAAAAGATCTAATAAAACTGGAAGAAAAAAAAAATACATCTTTTATCAGCACAGAAAAGATTGTTCTCGGTGATAATAACATGAAGATGTGTGTTTATAAGCAGTTTGTGACGGCAAACAATGAACACAAGAAGAATCCTGGTTGCTTAAAGTAAAAGTAGATTCCACACTGACCAAATTCCACTATTAGAATACAAGAGCTTCTATTGGAATACAGAAGTCACAATGGCAGACTCATACTTTCAAGTATTACCATGATCCATCAAAGGCTTCCTCTTCCTTGGGGTTATCTTCAACATAAACATATCATTCTCCTCATCAAAACAAAAAAAAAAAAAAAAACCTTCCACCTTATAGCAATTTATCTAGCTAGTTCTTAGGGTGCAACTTGTATACTCTTCCCAGCCTATTCTCCCAACATTAGGCTTAATGGAGGCACAATGGGGTGGTTCCAAATGGATGGAGGCACACTACATCTCAATCATGAGAAGTAAATTTTCCACTTCTTTAAGTGCAATTTTAGCAGGGCTCCCACCTCCACCGTACCTTTAAGAGGCGGTGGCTCACCACTAATCATGGGTGGCTGACTCCTTAGCAAAGATATTTAGAAGATTAAGATAAGAATAAATGAGTGCAATCAATAGACAACTATTGAGACGAGTACATGTTTCTAAGATATAGAATCCCAATGCAAGCAGGATTCCTGAAAAGGGCCACTAAATGAGGCTCCACCAAATAAGGAGATAGCTTAGGAATTCAAAACTGCAACCCTCAGTTTAATTCGGCTGCATCAAGTTTCTCTACAAAGATCGAGGAAATCTAACCTGAAACTCCACGGTGCCATGTGTCCGCGCAATTGGAAGTCAAAAATTCTACCCACAACAATAACCACTAAAAAATGGAAAAACATATTAAATTCGAAGATTGGAGGTACTCCTCGCGCAGATATTTCCAAATGTCCCCATTATAATACGAAAAATGTAAGAAACAAAAATTCCACCCACATCAATAACCACCACTAGAAAAGGAAAAGCATATTAAATTCAAAGATTGGTGGTCTTCCTCTCACAAGGTTTTCCAAATGTCCTTGGTATAATTTGAGCAATGTTAGAGTCGATCACCCCTGTTCTTCGAATTGTCAAGACCACCAAAGTTGCCCTTGTACTTGTTCTACTCTCAGATTTGTCCAGCAAGTGAATTTCGCATTAATTTTTTAATTTTGTGCATTAAATGTTGCTTCATAATTTTATTTGCTCCATTAACATTTAGTAGGATTCGAAGAAGTTATTCAACAGAGTAGAAGAGCAGATTGATCAACGAAACCATCAGACGAGTTCTATACCCAATCGTTAAGGAAGAAGACGACAGCTCAATTGTATATCTCGTACCTAACGCCCGTGACATGGCCAGTATGCCGTAGACGCGAGCGCCGTTCAAATAAATCACCCTTCCGCCCGCCGCTTCGATCCTCGCCAGCTCATCCGGTCGGTCCGGCTGCCAAAAATGACGTATTAACCCCTCGTAACACACACGATACATCACAAATTTCTCGAATCTGGTCACCGCAAACATCTTGTGGAACCACGTGTCCACCCGGATGACACCAGTCACATCAGGAAGGAATTAACTGTCATCGTCGGTCCCAAGTCATCGCGCAAACCACGTGGCGCATGGTGATCGCACGGAAGAAAATGGCCCTCAGGTGCCCATTATAATTTCAAGAAATGCCACTGGACTAACCTTGTGGTCGTCGGAGAGCGGCACCGCCCGGCCGCCTCGGCTAAGCACTGCCCGCGAGTCCCCGCAGTTGGCGACAACGAGTCGGCCGCCCCCGACGAGCGCCACCACCGCCGTGGAGCCCACGATCTCCGACACGGTTCCCGACCGCTCGCACCCGCACGGCGGCACCCCGATCGTCCCGCACGCGCAGGCCATCAGCGCCATCTCGTCCATCCGCGCGAAGCTCCGGCCGACCGCCATCTTTATCCGCGCCTCCTCCGCCTCCGCGTCCCTCTCCGTCTCCGTCTCCGCCCGGCCAAGCTCCTCCGCCAGCAGCACGTGCATCTGCGCTTTGCACAGAGCCGCGACCTGCGTCGCGAGGTTGAGATTTCATCAGACGGCTATGACCAACCGAATCGCCGCCTGCAATAGCTGGAAACTTGGAATGATGGCTTCCGACGACGGTGATCACCGTCCATTGGCGATCACAAGGCCATGAATCGCGGTTTCACATAGAGAGGACCAAGAGAAAATTGTTACTGCTAAATTACCAACACTTTGTTACACAAACAAAATCATATCTCCAACATGTCGTGTATATTCTAGAAAATTCGGAAGGTAACCAGAAACTTGCTGTTGGTGTTTGAATTCATCCAATGAAGTTGGCACTCCACGAGCGGTGTTTTTGTTTACTTTCAAAGCTTCACACATATTGTAGTTCTAAACAGGGAGAAGAGGTCGGGCTTAGAAATTTACGTGGGAGCCACCGTGGCCGTCGAAGACGGCGAAGAAATGGATCGAGGGGCTTCTTTCCGGCCGGAAAAAGTCCGGCTGGATGGATACAGCGTCCTCCATCTCCCTCGACCGGCCGGCAAGCGATATCGATCCGAATGCCACCGCCGGCACCGACCCGGAAGTCGACCCGATCGCCGGAGAAACAAGTTCTCCGTCAGAAGCCGAAGACGTGGAAGAGGACAACGACACGGCCAAATAGGAACTCCGCGGACGAGGAGACGGAGCGCCGCCATCGGCGACCCGGTTCCGCTTCTCGCTCACGGAGAATCCTGAGGTTTCTGGCTCCTCGTGGGCCTCCCGCCGCTTCCCGTCCCTCTTCCGGCTCGGCGGTGCGGCGCCTTCTCCGGAGGCCTCGAGGATCCGCATCTGGATCCGTTGGCGCCGTGTCTCGCGGCAGTTCTCCGGGGAGTCGCCTTCGCTGGCCATCTTCTCGACGCGGGAGGCCGCCATTAACGGCAGGGACCGGCGGGAGGGGGCCAAAAGAAGCGATTTCCGCCGCCGACCATCTCCTCCATGTGGGTTTCGTGTGGAGAAGCGGTGGGGGTTGGGTTGTTTCTTCAATCGAACAAAGGGAAAGGAAAGGGCGAAGGAGCGTCTCCTCAAACAAGCACGAAGGAACTTGAAGGGACGGGGGAGGGACACAGTGTGCGCTTTTTTCCGTTTGTTTTAGATTAGTTATTATTGGAGAGAGGCTGCCGCTCGTCATCTGCCGTCGATGATAGCTCGAGGTGGCCGTGACCGATCGCGACGTGTGGACACGTGGTACCTTGCAAGGCCCCCGCGTCGCCATCGAGGTGCTGCAGTACGTTCCAAGACGCAACACTTGGTTGCCATACCAAGTTCTGGCCACGGGCGTTGCACGTGATGAAGAAAATAATAAGTAACCCAGCTTCGCTTGGAAAGGCAGGAAGATGGATCGGATTTTAAGCCCATCACCAAGCAGTTAAGTTGTTGAATTTGATCGACCTCAAATTAATCTTCTCCAACATAATACATCTACTACTACACCAAGCTCGCATCCATCGCACACACGATTCACATTCCAAATGTTATGAACTACGCTCGGGCTATGTTGGCCCAAGTATTTTATTATTATTTATTTATTTATTCGTAAATTCCGACCTTCTTAGCGTCATTCAAAAATCACGTATTCATAGTTTCGTATATTTATGTAATAAATAAATACTAATAATTTTATATTATCGTCGTCCAGTCATAGTTTGACTTACGATCGAACCATTCAACCGAGATGCGCGACAAAAAGCATATGGTACGTGGCGCACATAAAGCGACCAACCGTGAGGGTCAAGTCCGATGTCCGCGGCGTCTTACCGACAATATTACTGTTGATTTGATGAAGATCCGACCGTTGGTTCAGTGGATAGAGTTCAGGTGGCGTCCATCCATGAATCGGATTGTCCCAATTAGGAGCACTCGTGGAGAAGATCCGCGCCAGGTCCGACACGGAGGCGGCTTCATTGCGACGAGGATACTACGAAGAATAAATGGAAATACGCGCGTCGCGGGTAGCTCGAGGATGAACGCGTGTAAAAAGGACCGGTGCTCCGCGGTCCCGGACGGCGATGGCTGGTGTCGACGTTGGGGAATGCCCGTGCCGTGGACAATTTGAATTGGCTTCGGAGGATTCATTCAAATCTGGTGGGGTTGGCTTCGTGCCGGAATGTACTGATGAGAAAAATGGTCGGAGATTGGAGACTAGTGACGATTATGTTGGAAGGTAAATATGATAAGCTAAAGTTTAATGGCAGATCCCAAATCGTGACGTTTCGATAGATGGATAGAGACTCGTAAGCTCAAGTCTCAAAGCTTTGCATCTGTCATGCTCAGACTGGCATATATACCGAGTGAGTGGACTCATTAATTCGTAACGGGAGGCGAAGGGAAGAGAGGAAGAAGGCATATTGCTCGAATTCTTGACTTCTTCTTGATCCCACAATTACTGCGAGGAAATACGTTTGGCTTGCCACAGACAAAGGTGGTCTTTTCGTGACACAAAGACCACACACCTTTTCTACCACCAACCGCAGGCGATGCCGTCAGCCGGAAGAGAAGCATGCGAAATGTATCTCAGGTGAATGAACTGGAAGATTCATTCATGGCAGTGTGCGTGTTGGAAAGACTGATGGAATGCCTACGATGTTGAAATGACACCTTAACCAAACGTGTGGGCTTGGGGGGGGTGCTCAGCCGAGCTCCACCTGTTCCATCGAGACCAGATTCCCCACCCCCACTCCATCGACTAAAGAACTCAAAAGAAACATGGCTGTTAGATTTCCCATCGTTCTTGTTCCAGTCTCATTCTGGCTTTTGGAGGACTTCGGCCTGAGGGGTACAAAAGATTGTTATGAGATGCAGTGGTTTGGGATGGAGTGACCGAGAAGCAAAGCTAATCTGTGCTGGGTAACATCTGCGGTTTCATCCTTCCATCCTTATCGAAAGAGACATGGATGTAGCAAACGAAGGGTGCATGCAATCGGGCATCTCTGCCTCCCAAATCTGAAGGTCAGGGTTTCTGCTGAGGGATCCTTCGGTCCTCCCTGGATCAGTTCTAGGGATAGGTTGCCGTCGACCTTGCCCTACGAAGTCACAGGTTCTACTGATGCTGGCAACCTTTGCTGATCTTGACCAATTCCGACTGTAGTGTCTTCTTCTCTTCCAACCGCATATGGGCTTCGCAACCACGTCTGAGACTTCTTAAAGCACACAGCGTTTGTAGTTAATGAGACAGAGAAGCAAAGGCTTAATAAGAATGGAAATTAGATGGCATGGAGATGCAAACTCAAAACCTTGCGCTCTGATACCCACGCACGCTGCAGTGACACCGACATCCCTGTGCTCGAGCATTGATTGGATCGTGGGTCCCGGTACCATCTACTTCCAATTGATGGCTGCCACGTCGTCCCATCATGTAGCATGGCCACGCCCAGAGGGATCACGGACGCAGTTCGTCCATCTCGAATTGACACCTGCATGCGAGCTCCAACGAGCCTGTTGGCACACTTGAATACCGATATAATTCACTTCCGTAGAAGAAGCTCCAAAACTTCATCCCCCCCTCGCCTCTCCCAATGCCCATTCCTCTCACGTGCAGAGGCCAGAGAAGTCATGGAAAGAGTTAGAACATGGCGCTCACAGAAGTAGCAAAGCGTATAAGGTGGCAGATGGAGGAGGAGCCGTATCTGCGAAAGGTTGACCATTTACAGTAGCAGACATTTGCAGGTGGTACCGCGAATGGGATTATCAGTTTCGGGGTTAGAATTTGATGGGCACTTCTGCAGCCCCATTACTCCTCATGTCAGATGAAATAATATTCGCAACAATTTCGACCAAAAGGTAACACCAATGTCACCGCGGAGGCCGAGGAGAGTGACAGAGACCCGACTCTATATCATGATTACACTGCCCTCAGGCGAGTAAGTACTGTGTACTTGCCTTCTCTTAGCATATGTGTCCCACTTCGGAAGTCATTAGGAGAGCTGGTTGATGAAGGCCTCTTCTTGTTCTTGCTGTTGCCGTAGTCGTAGTATCAAGAGAGCTGGTTGTGGAAGGCTAGGAGCTTTTGTGGTCTTTGTGTACGAAGAATGGAAAGATATGCTAGAAGAACTAGAGACGACGACGACAACAACAGCAGCAAGGGGAAGGAGACATGGATGAGCTGCAGCCATTACGGCAGAGGAGGGCCCCCCCTTTCCGGTGGCTCGCTGGGAGGCTTCTCATGGCCCCAAAGGTCGTATTCTTGCAGCTTCTGCAGGCGGGAGTTCAGGTCAGCTCAGGCTCTCGGGGGCCATATGAATGTCCACAGAAGGGATAAAGCCAGGCTCAGGGAGTCCCCACCTTCGGGTCCCTCACTTCTCAACACAAACCCTAACCCTAATCTCGGTAGTACCCCTATCCCCAACCTTAACATGCCTCCACCTTCAAGTGCCACCGGAAATTGTAGGCACACTCCGGTGACCTGCGAGTTTCCCTCCGAGCTTTCTCCTCTGATCCATCAATCTCCCTCATCAGCTTCGACATCAACAGGGGAAGCTTTGAAGATCGTGGAAACAGGGAAGGCTTTTTTGTCTGGAATTGAAGAGTCCGAGGATCTCGATGAAGAAGGCAGCAAAGTAGTGAGCCTGAACTTGGAGATCGGAGTATTTGGAGATTATGGCTATGTGGATGATCTTGATCTAGAGCTTCGGCTCGGGTATACTTCGTAATGCATGTCTGGGTCTTGGTCTTACTTCATCTTATTTACTTCGCTTTGTGTCTATTGTATTTAGAGGAACCGTGTTGAGTCAGTATCTAGTTGTAGCGTTTCTATTTGAGTGAAGAACCTTTTAGTACATCGGAAGGAAGGTTTTAGAGACTGACCTTACAATGATCATATACGAGTGGCAGCTAGATTCCAGTGGTATACTTGCTTGGCCACATGACTTTTATTGTTCTTCAGACTCATAAAGACGATCAATGATATATATCGTATGCATTTTCTCCTTGTGATTTCGTACCCTTTTGGAGGATAGATCGTCCCTCGCATGAAGACACATTCTTTGGCTTCACCCGAGAAATCACGTTGACCATGTTCTTCCTTCCGGAATGGACAATATGACATTTCAACCAGTCGATGACCAAAAAAGCTTCTCCAAACAATGCCAAGATCCCACACAGCTATGCGTTCTACAAGAAGATGAAACCATCAAATGGCTTTTCGCATACATAAGCTAGCCATTTGATTTCCGACTCGTCGACTCTTACAAATGTTGTCTCGTTCTCTCGTTGATGTTTCTACATGACGGGGTTGGGTGACGCAGGGACGACATGATGGCCGCTTCCATAACAAGGGAGAGAGGTGTCAATCCGAGGAAAAAGAGAAGACTCCCCCTCTCCGGACATGACATTGTAATAAAAGCGAGAGGAGATCATTACATCTCGATAAAGCAAAGCAAAGAGGCCTCCTGAAATAATAACCAGCGAATTAGGTCATCAGATACATCATTTCCTTTTCTGTGTAGAAAATTTCATCTCATCATTCCGCAAAACGCTCTCAAGAAACTGATTCTAATTAGAATAACTTCGTTCTACGCTGTACGTATGTTGTAAGACTGTTTTGACTACGTAAATTAATGAAGTAAATGATGATAAAAGATAAAAGTCTATGCTCTCCTGTGTTAGTTTGAGTAAAGTTGAGTTGTCTACTTTCTTCTTCTGCTCAAAAGACTTCCATTCTTTCTCCACAAGCCCTTTTTGGACTGGGAACGACCCAAAAACTGCATAGAATGAACCTATCACACTGATGCACGTTTTGGCCTTTTAATGACCAAGAAGGGCAGTCTCGGAAGAAGCAGGCTCGTCTCACATCTTAACACGGCAAGGAAGTCTAGTTAGCTCTCAACTTGCCCATGGTGGCCATATCAGATCAGTCATTCTTCAGTAGAGGAAGAGAGGAAGAACAATGATTCATTCCTATGCAGAATGCCCTACAGTGCATAGTTTGCAATCATGTAGCACATTTCTATCTTCACATGCTAACCTGTCATGCATGGCAACGAGCAAAAACAAGACCACAGATTGCGTTGCGTCTTGTAGTGACATAACAACGAAGGAGAAACCATTGGTTTTGATCGGTTCATCCAAATCATGAATGCCACCTCAAAACATTTCAGATGATGGACTCGGAAGTAGTTGTGTCTCATCTCCGTCACTGTGCCCACTTTTATCAGTTCTATTATGCTGCTACAGTGTATGATTTGTTTCGTCATTAAGACCCACAGGCAGCTGCTTGTAGTAGATATAATAACGCAAACAGCGCAACAAAAGTATATAAACAACTGTATATGTGCATACGTCTATGTGGGACTTGACTTCTACTATGGTCGATGACCGAGCCTCAGCTCCAGGTCCAGTTCGGCGTCTTCCACCTCTTGCCTCCTTCCTTCTCCGGCCACGGCGACGGGGCCATGGACATGTGTGCTCGAGCCCAAGAGTAACTCCCCGCCGAAGAGGCTCATCTCGTATGGCGCTTGCAAGCCACTGTCCGTGCCCATCCTCGCGTCGCTGCCATTGTATGACAACGATGATGATGGGAAGTAGGTGTAACCCCTGAATGGCTCATAAGGGTCAGGGCAGTAGGCACTGTTGTTGCTAGCATAATCGTCCTCGGGCCTCTCCATTACCGAAGGCGTTGCCGGCGACTGCCGTTCCCTGGTTCGGCGTTTGCGGTGGAGGTTCATGTGCCCTCCTAAAGCTTGCGCGTTGGAGAAACCCCGCTTGCAGAAGGTGCACTCGTAGTATGGCCGTCTGGTTCCACCGCTGTCGTCCACCCGCGGCTCTGCAGAGCCGGCTTCATCGCTCGAGGGCTTCGAGTCCTTGTTGCGACCATCTGCCATCAGGGATTTCTGTATTGGTTTTGCCGAAGAGTGGTTGGCTGTGGCGAGAGAGAGGGATGGAGGTGAAGGAAGAGGGTGGGCTTTTGTAGAGTATTGTGGCCGACCGACAAGGTCAAGGGAAGGGCATCGTAGAACATACGAAACGAAGGAATGGTGGGGGGAAAGAAACTAACACGGATTCATGTCCACTTTGGGGGACTATTCTATTCGGCCGGCTGTGACGTAGAGCTGCCCCCACTGCCTCATCTTTCTCATTCCGGTTGCTGTTCGCTACGACTTGGGAACATTAAGCCGCGGCTGCAGCTCTTGTAGCTCTCTTGCTGGTACCCTTGACGCGGTCTGGATGGAGGCGGAACACCCTCGACTCGTAGTCTGCAGTCCTACGATGTCTTCACCGCTGTACTTGTTATGGAACATCCGCTATGTTTAGAGGTCACCGTCGACCGCAGCGCGACCCCCTTCACACTAGTTCTGTGAGAGATCCATGATCTGGTATGACCTACTTACTACATGTTCCTTAGCAGACATGACGAGTGGTCTTTACCATTCGATGCTGTGAGAGAACACAGCACCTGCGTTCCATGCTTGCCTTTCTAAGTGAAGTCAGATCGTCGTATACTACTTCTGGTCGCTGCCAACATCACGGAGTGAAGGGTCAGTGGGCACAGAGAGTTGTTGCTATGAGCTCTGACGCGGCCGACACTATACAGTAACTTCTCTTTGCCTTCGTAGTCGCTAAACTTCCAAGATTAGGTTGTGCGTTCATCACTTCCTCAGCCTCGAAGGGCTTGTACATTGAACAGAAGCTGATCCTGACATGAAACTCGATTGTGTTCATACCCATTCGTGGACCCTCTTCGTCTATGATTAGAAGCATGATGGTGGAGCCACTTCTACAAGCCTACAGGCTCTCCGACTCAATGCCTCTGTGAGAAGACTGACATTATGAGCAGGCCGATGACACTTGTTTTCTTTCGCGTTGTCTCAGGGAGACCACACACGGACTCCAGAATTTGCAGAGAAAGAGTAACATCCCTCCTTCTTCTGTTGATCCGAAGAGTATTAGGAATGCTTAAACAACAGATTCCTATCAGCTCTTGCACTCCATTGGAATACCACAAGTGCTTGACAGGGAACTGGTGACCGCTGCGGGCCAAAGAGAGAACATGACAACGACAAACTACATAATCGAATAGAGGTGGAAATAAATAATACTTTTGGTCCGATGAGGACCCTGTCAGATCTGTACCGCGGTCGTCAGCCTATGTTGATGTCTCTCGCTTGACTAAGGAGACGACTCGCTCGTCTAACCTTCATCCAAAGTTCGAGGGAGAACTGTAGACGACGTCCATTCCTCCACTTGCGTAGTTTATCTTTGTTGGAGCAGAGAGAGAGAGAGAGAGAGTGAGAGCAACGTATATTACTTAAGTACAAGGGCGGCACTTAGCTATTTGGTCATCTGAATCGGACGCACAGCTTTCCAGCCACTGTTATTATCCTTCTGGACATGCTATCAGTGTCTTCCTCTCCCATCATCCCATCTGCAAAGCAGCATCTTCTCATTCTCCAAGAAATGGTCAGTTGCGGTATTATTATTTTGGCGGATCGACGGAGCAGAAGGCCACTTTCGAGAAGGAAGCTTATTGTTTATTGCAAGCGGCTTTGAGATCTATCCGATGGCGGCTACAGAAGAACAAGTCCTCCACTCGGGGGATGAAAAGAAACTGCAACAATCCAACTCACGGCCTAATCTTTTGATCGATCCCACCTTCATCCCTAAAAGTGTACTGTGAACGTACCAACTATTTATAAAAATATTTCATCTTTTGAAATGGATGATACTGATAAGACAAACATCATTAAAAAAAATAATAATAATGTGCCCGAAATGGAAAGATGCTGATTGTGTTATTGGCGCAGTAAAGAACTAACCAAAACGAGATATCAACATTCTTTTTGACTTTGAGGTAAATGATAATACTTTGAGATGTAGCTGCTCACTGTGGAAGGAAGGAAGGCTAAACAGGGCAAAAGAACAGAGCTCCAATCCATTTGTTATCTTAGATTAAGCGGGACGTGGATTAGGATTTGGACGTCACAATCCAACCTGTGATGTGGTCTTATGATCCAATTAATCGCTGCATCAAATATACTTAGCATGACCATTCGAAGAATAGATGTATCTAATTCACCTAATTACGACGATTAATTGCAGCCCATAATCCCCGGCCCAATGAAGAGCCCACGGTATTAGGGCCCATGCATGTGAAGTTGAAAGAACAATTATGACATTTTGCATTATTCTGCACTTAAAATTATATATATATATATATATATATATATATATATATATATATATATATATATATATATATATATATATATATATTCGGGGTGACATGATGTCAAAGATGCATGATATCTTCGTTTGCTATTATATTCGTGCATATCTTGCTATTATATTCATGTCCTCTTCGCCTGGTTGCTATGGTTAATGATTGCAATGTCCAAATTTGAACCGAGACGACATTTCTTATACGTACATGACACATGAAAGGACAGTCGGTTCTTAGAATAAAGAAATTGGAAAAATATTATGTAAAGAAAACCAAGGAATGAGAATGAATGATTGAGATGGAAGAGAAAGAACACAAGAAGAGTCTTTCATGATTTTTCCATCTTTATAATGGGTTGGAGCTCTTTAAATTTATTTTCTATTTTGTCTTTTAACGTAGTTTTAGCCTTTTCTTTAAGAGAAAAATATCGGCCTCAATTCTTGTCTTGTTGTAATCTTCTCTTGTTGTTGCACTTTTCTTCGTCGTTGTTATCATTTACTTTGAAGATAATTTTTCCCCATCATTATCCTCTTATTTATTATTTTATTGTGCTATCCTATGGTTCTAGTGTTGGACTTGTTGAAGTCTAAATTTTTTTGCTATATTATCGTGCTATCCTATGAAGAATATTTCATTTTTTTTTTTTTTGCTACAATCTTTTTTTATAATAAACTTATAATTTGACCGTTTGATTTATAGATCCAACCAATGATATGGTCAAATTTGACTCTCAATTTAAAGATATAGTCCGTCACTTTCATATTTCTTTAAATAAAATTTGTATCTTATGTCTTTTGTCTAACATCAGTTAGAGGGTCCGGCTTATCTTGCCAACTTGCATAAAGGAGATTTATTTTTGAAAAAATATTCATATCTTGTGTTTTGTTTTTGTCAAACTTTAGTTAGAAGGTACAAGATATTTATGTCTCGTATCGTACATTTTGTAAAAGATTATGTTAAAGATTTGTCCGTCAAAACTCTTTCGATAGTCAAATCAGTATGCGTGCACAAGCATGAATAATAATTAAGTTTTTTTTTTAGATGTTATATTATATTCGAATCCAACATCAACGCGGCCAACCGATGTGGTACGTGCAATAGACAGTGTTTAGATTGTGAGATCGGTGATTCGAGAGCTGACAGATTATAGATTAATGGGCTCGTTTCCGGCGCGCGGAGGCGGCGGCAGACCAAAGCACCGCCGTGAAAAGATGCTCTGCGGTGAGAGAATTCAATCACGTGCGTCGAGAGAGAAGGAGACAGTGATGCAACGCAGAGACAACTCATGGAGGAAGCCGAAGTGGGGGCTGCGCTGCTGTGGCTGCAGTGACCATGGGACGCCTGTGTCGCTCATGCATGCTCCTCCAAGTTCATGCATCCAACCCCTTTCTCCGCCCCTCCCCCACCGCTGCGACTGCGACAAATTAAGCGCCCAACCGGAAGGAGAAACGTACATGCCTCCTCTCCAATGATTCCATCCAATCCCGGGTGCGGCGAGGCAGCGGCTTCCTCCTCCTGCTCCGTGAGGATGGACGGACGGGACACCGCAAAGGACGCGGTGACGCACATCTCAAACTAGTGTGTTTTGGCCAGGGGGGACGCATCCTCTGGCAGAAGGAACGGTGTTCCCAGAGAGAGAGAGAGGGTGGCATGCATCAACCCGCTGTAATTAGATTCCATGGGTGAGCTTGGAGCTGTTGGCTACACTACCTGATGCCTCCTCCTTCCCTCGATTTTTTCTTTCAAGGGAAAGCTTCGTCTTTCCATTCACTGCCTCGTAAGAGGTGGCATCTCGAACTTTCTCCTGAGGAAATCTTGAAATTTAAAGGGTGATAATTTTCATGATGTTTGCCTGAATGATCATGTAGATGACACGAGAAGCTACTCTTTTACCCAATCAATTGAGGTTTGAGTTAAGAAATGCTTTCTCTACCCTAAAACGTCCCTTCTCGGAAATGTGTATTTGTCTCGTTTATCGGAAAAGAATCAAATTTGGATTGATCATGGAGAGCTTCTCCAAATGGGAAGCTAAGATGCACAATCAATTCTTTATAACGTCGAGTTGTAAATTTTTTATAATTTTCTATTAAAATTTTAAGGATTACACATGTATAATTAAATGTATTAATATTTCTTAAAACTTTATATTAGAATTTTAAAAATATATAATTAAATATATCAAGTCATTATTTTGATTAGTCAAAATTAAAGATATCTAATTAAAATAAATTTATTTGACTTAGGAACATAAATTATCATGAAAATTAATTGTTTGGATACCGTCAATCATATTTCTAATAAGTCAGAAATATGAAACTCTTGACGTATAATTGTAGATTCATCAATTATGAATATAATCATAATTATAGATTCATCAATTATGTAAATAAATAGAGTTATGGCCCCTAGTTACAGTATCAAATGAAGTTTCTTTTTACCCGTGAAAGAGAAAACTAAAGTTCTAAAGAAAACACTATAATTTGAAGGTTAAATCACTTATTAATTCAAAAAATATTTCGATGGATTCCAGTGTTAATATGTTTCATAATTATTATAGAATTTCATGCATATTATTATGTTAAATCCACTAATACTTTCTATAAATAGAAGATATTTTATATGATAAATAAAAAAAAGAGTTACCTAAATAAACCCACCCACATTGTGCAAACTTAGTAGTAGATAATTTGTAGTAACAGCATATTATTAATATTCCTTTTCCAACAAATAATACGTCCCCACAAAGATACGATTATTAGTATTCTAATAATACAGATTGGCCTGCAGTAATCATATTTAAAGATCCCCAGTACTGCATCTGCATGACCAGGGGGAATGCATCCAACCGCGAGAGAGGAGGAAGAATAATACCAACTTGGCTTGGGCCTGATCGATCCGGTGGGAGAAGAAACACTTCAGCCGCAGTTTCGATGCATCGACTTGCAGTTTGATTCCGGATCGTAAGTCCTATTGCATAGGTGAACTCACATGGGATGTACAGTAGAGAGAGGGGGAGAGAGAGAGAGAGAGGGGGGGAGAAGAGACTGCATGATTCCTCGTCCTTGCGCTGCACCACCTGCACTGCAGTGACTTTTCAGAGAACACGTCTTTAAATATCGTCGACGGCGGCTGAGGCCTACTGAGTCAGCCTGTGAAAGCATTCGAGGGTGATTAGGTCTGTCAGTCAACCTCCTATTTAAATACCTACGATGTGACATATTTTGAAGAATCATTGGGCAATTTTTGCTTACTCTGCTTCTTTCGAGAGATATATAGCTTAATGAAATTGGACTTTCTGTGGCGTGAGTTCTTATCTTAGCCTCATGTCACGGTAGTTTTATATTCAGGTCTGAATTCTGGAAACATGTTAAATATAGTACTTATTATCTTCCATAGGAACTTGTTCTTTATAGTAATCTTCTTTACAGTAAATAAATTATTCTAATTTATACATCGCTTATCTATTATGTATTGATCTACGGTCAAACGAATTTTACGATATCTTAAAGGAACTCTCAAGGTCTCTTTCTCCGCAAACACAATCCACTTAATCTTCATGCCTTTGTTGATGCTAATTGGGCATGAAATTTTGATGATAAAACATCTACTTCATGGTATATTATCTTCCTTGGAGCTAATCCAATTAGTTAGAGTTCTAAGAAGCAAAAGACAATTGCCCGATCTACAACTGAAGCTGAATATCGTGCCATCATCATCGTTGTTGCTGAACTTAATTGGGTCACAAATCTCCTCAAGGAACTCAACGTCAATTCTACCCTTGCTCCTACAATATATTATAATAATGTTAGAGCTATCTACTTATGTGCCATTCCAGTATTTCACTCAAGCATGAAACACATTGCCATAGACTTATACTTTATGCGACATTAAGTTGTCAGATATTAACTACGTGTCTTTTACGTACATACAGCTGATCAACTAGTAGACTTACTCATGAAGCCTCTCTCTCGTAAACTATTTTCATTGCATCGGTCCAAGATTGACATCCTTAATAAGAGCTCCATCTTGCGAGGGCATGATAGAAGATGAGATTTTCCCCAACTGCATGAGGAAATCTCGTTGTTCAATTGAGGAAAATCTTCTTTCTCAATATGTATAAATAGACATCGTATTCACCTGATTGAAGTATGCTTTTTATCTTTACTTTGCATTTTATCATCTAGGAGGATCTGCTACCGTAATCGATGATGATGCTAAGTTTGTTCATCAATTAAAGATTTGAGTTTGATGTGATTTATTTTTTGTAAATAAAATGAGCTTATGTATTGTTTAGAACAATATCGAAGGATATATGGGGCTCATTATATATTACTCTTGTAGTTAAACCTTTTTAATATTTTGGTCATTAGACTTCAAATTTTATATTGAAATTTTTATAGTTATGAAAATGAAACATTTAAAGTCATTTATCTTAATGCCATTGGTTTTATCGATAAAAGATACAACATATGACAATACATGCATGAATGATATGAAAACGATAGGTAAAAATATAATTTCAATGGTGGTAGTAGACGACAGAACCATAGGTGGCTCTTGTAATGGTGGTCAACAAGAACGACGTGTTAGTCGACATTGCCATTATTGATTTGAATATCGACAATGAGGAGAAAGAGAAGACAAAGCAGTGAGACATTTGCATCGGTATCGAAGAAGGAAGAAAAGGGATGTGAGGCATTTGTGTCGCCAATGATAATAAGGGAGGAGGAAGTAGAGGTAGGTGAGGAGGAGCAGTGTGATGCTTGAGGAGAAAGATGAGGCAGGTGAGGTATCTACGTCAACATCACATTACTCTACCTCACCTTCCTCCTTTTCCTCCTCTCCTTGTTATCATCAATGTATATGTAGAGTGGCAGCAGAGGAGGACGAGGAGGCAGAGCGACGAAATGTCGACGTAGACGCCTCACCGCTGTCTCTTCTCCCTCTTCATCGTTAATGTTCGGATTGACATCGACAAGATGGATCATTGCATCGTTCTTATCGATTATCACCACAATAACCACCTATGGTGCCACGTTCGTCACCATCATTGAAATTATTTTTTTGTCAATCGTTTTCATACCATCTATATATGTGTTGTCACGTTCTATATCTTTCGTTGGTAAAGCCAACAACATTAGAATAAATGAGATTAAATATTTTACTTTCATAATTATAAAAATTTTAATATAAATTTTTTAAATTTAAGAATCGAGATGTAAAAAAAAAAATCTAATTATAAAGAGTAATATGTAATTTACCTTAATATTTGACTCGAGGTTTCTGAACACAATACTCTACAAAGCATCTTTGATGCTTAAATAATAATTGATTAAATTTTTAAAAAATAAAATTGTTCATCTTCATACTTTAGCCCTAATCGTTTGCATTTACGGAAGATTTTTCGCGTTAGATTCGTTGAAAGAAATATGCTAAAGTGGGATCGAGGATGATGTGGCATGTGACCTGGCTGACAAAATTCAATCGAGATGATATCCTCGTGTCATACGCCGTTGGTCGATAATGTATACCTGATTAGTCTGCCACGTGCCCCCATCACGTCAAACGTGGATTCAGTTCCGCGTTTGTTGGCATCATCACGATGATGAATTGGCGGACATCCACAGCTTACGTGCACTACAAATCGCCTTCTCTCGCTGCTTACGTAATGCGAGTGTTCATTAAACTTGGAATCCAATAAGCCAGATAAAGCACGCACCGTGTCCGCCACGAGGTGGCGCAGGCTCTTCGAGTCGGGTTGCTCGTGCCCCCTCCTCCCCACGCCATGCCTGCCTTGGAGCCCATGCCATGCCACGACGAAGCGTTCCCTCCTCCACCCGAAACATCACGTTGGATTCAAGTCGCTCCATGTGGTGTGTTCTCCACGGGGGATCCAACCGCGGTCAATCCTCAATTTTGATGCTGGTGACCGCCCGCATGGTTCATTCAAATCCAACAACACGGACGTATCTTTTAAAGAGTCATTTAATTTACTTCTACCGAGATAGAAGGTTGAAAAAGGATCATGTTGGTCGTCTCCGATTGGATTAAAAATATATTTATCTCGACCATGCAGTTAACAAAGAGAGAAAAAAAAAAGAAAGGGGGTCTCGATCAACAATTCAATCATATGCGCATTGATTCGATATAAAATTTTGAAGAAATATTGTGTCTATATCACAAAATATTCATCGATGTTAAGTTTCTGGTTAAAAAAAAAATCCATCAGACCATAATAATCAATATTGATTACTACTCACTCAAAAAACAATTGCTTTTCTTTTTTGGATGTTGCGTTCTCCAGTTGCTTCTCTCCCGTTCCTTTCTTTTTCTTTTATTTTATTCCCATCCATTATCATCATCAGCCTCATCCTTATCCCACAGAGCTGCACGCATCCCCATTCCAAGCGCCGTGGGGCAGTAGGAACTCCTGTAGCTGCAGCGAAGTAAACCCTCCGCCACCGCTGCATGCGTTTGTCCCCGTCGCCCGTCTCCATGCCACGCCAACCATGTTTCCAACATGGCGAGGTAGGAGTAGATGGAGAAAGACGACATAACCAGAGAGAGAGAGAGAGAGAGAAAAAGGAAGAGGAATGGAAATCCGCAGGCCTCCTGCGTGGAAAAGAATATGGTGGTGGTGGTGGTGATGGGGACGGGGTGACCGAGGGCGTCCAGGTTCGCCTCACCCCTATAAACAAACAACACAAGACTGGGGGACAAGTAAAGTTTACAATACAATACTCATGCATGGCAGCTAATTCAAACAATACGCCCACCGCCTGCCCCTCTCGTCTCCCTCCTTTCCTGCTCTGGTTCCGCCCGGAACCCCTGCTCTCCTTCTCCGTACTCCTTGTTATCCTCACTCCCGCTCTCCTGCTACTCTCCGTCGACTTCTTCTCCAATTCTTTTGCTTCTTCTAATCCTTATCCGCATCAAGTTTGTTTTAAATAGTACAATTATAAATATATATTTTTTATATAAAAATCAATGAAAAAAAAAGATGTTTGAGTTTAGTACGATAATCTATCAAAGTTTTTATTAATTAATCCAATCAATCTTATATTTTCAATATTTGCGGCTTATATTATTAACCCAAAGTTTTTATTAATTGTCCCGCTTCCTATGTTCTTCCCGAGCGAATTAATAATATCAATACTCGTAGTACTTGCTTGTCCCTAATAAAGTCTCTTTGCATTTCTCACTCTACCGTATAATTAGCAAAATCGTGCGTAGGTCTGTCAAGATTTCCAAGATCATAAATTCTAAGAACAAGGCCTCTAATATAAAAAGTCAAGAAATTTTTTTTTAATTATGAAAGTTAGATAGAAAAAATATTCGGAATTCAATATATTCTACGTACCACATCTACATACTATACTATGACAGCTGCTTGAAACTCATATTGATGTTGAGGAGTTCAATACATTAATTAATATAAATTATTTATCTTAAAAAAATTAAAGTTCTTTGTTATTCCAAAACTTTATTATTTTTTTGCTGCATAAAAAGCTTTTTGAATGTTTGGTGGAAACCCATTTTGCTGATGAAAAAGCTTTCATTGTAGCTATAAAAAAAAAAAAATCTTTTTTCTCCAAGTATTTTTATACTATATATGGAACGAGATGATATCCTTCGTCTAAACAATATTACTGCCATATGTTTTAGGTAGATATGCAAGATGGTTTTTAGAAATTGTTTATGCAAATTAATTAGAATCAATTGAGGATAAAAATACGCTTTGGATGGGGATAAGTGATGTGGTTTTGGTTTCAAAAGTTTATGTCTAAATTATATTTTTTTTTTTCTGCCAAAGCTAATCAAATTGAACCATATTTTCTTGCGGAAAAAAGAAAATATATTACTAGTGATGACGAGTTCAAAAATCATCCCAAGCGACGGAGCTTAGGCCATTATTACATGCATCCACTCAAAAAGTTAAATATTTAAAAGTGATACGATGGTTGGTTTCAAAAGTCTTAGAAAAGTGTTTCCTCGTGATTGACGTAATAAAAAAAAAGCATTAGGTAGAATTATAGATACTAATGTGCACAATCCAATCATTAAAATTTCGAATAATATTATCTGATAGAACACTTTTTTATTTATATTTGTACTCTCCTAAATTTTACATTATTTTTTCAAGCAACACTAAGATAAGATCAGCAATGAAAATATAAGTTATGACATTCACCAATACATGCCTCAAGAGTCGTATTGGACAAATATAATTCATGACAATCAACTTACGATCATCACCATATTGATGCACTAATGATATATGACGTATTAGTACACTATGTTGTGGGATCAATTTCATGATTTGGTTCAATAAACATATCATATTGATATGCATATGTATAAAATTGAGGACTCCGATCCACTACCCATGAAGGCTCGTCATTCGTTTTTGTGGTAAAATTAGTAATCAGGTATATATATATATGATTATTTAATTTATTTAAATTTTAAAATTTATATTATAATAAAATAATCTCATAATTCAAATAATTTTTTAAATATTTTAATATTTACAAAATAACAATATGTAACGGATGGAAATATGAACCTTGCACAAGGTTATTCCGCAAAGTCCAAAAAAAATATGTGATGTTATTCATACCTAATTTACATTGATTTTACTAAATTTATACTATTATTATATTTATTTCTAACTTGAAAATCGTATCCTGATTTTTTTTTATTTTTTAGATATTTTTTAAAAAATTGATGCTTAAATTAGGTGTACCAAAACTTCGAAATTTTGGTACAATACGAAATTTCAATCCTTAGCACAATCTATAATTTTTTATAGATAACAAAACAAAAACTTCTTACAAAATATTTTTATTAATCAAAATTTACCTCCACAGACACATCGGCCCCACTGCTTAGAATTTGACTTTTGAGCTAGACCGGGTCAACGCATCATAAATTCTCATATTTATCGTAAATATAAATATAGTTAAAAACAATAGAGTCAAAGATTTGATGGATGAATGTTGAAATTGTTGACCGTTTTGAGCCAACAAGTAAGAAAAACAATGGTAAAGGCGGCTTCAAGTATTCCCCTAATTATCCGCAGAGATAAGCTCTTAATATGCAAAAATGATGGACTGTTGATGATGGCAACTATTAGACGAAACATCCCATTCTTAGTACCAATTCGAAAACGATCCTAATTTCATCCAAATATCCGAAGCCACATTTACAAGAATCATCCAAATTCGCAATAATCACAGTCAAATTATTGTTATTATTATTTTCATGGGGACGAATTATGTTGAGTGCATACAAAGGAGCATTCTGTCTTCTGATGTGAATCCAACCGAGCGACATTTTTTGTTCTCTCTCTCTCTCTGACCTTTCAACACTAACGCATCCAAACAAACGCAATCCTCCCTAAGAAAACCATACCCCCCATTGAAATGATCGAAGTCGCAAAGGCTCCCGTGAAGCTTCTGCCTTCCGTCCCGGCCGAGACGACACCACCCGTGGAAATCGTGCACTCCCCGGTCGCAACACGGTGGAGGAGGACGACTCCGCCGCCGATCGACTTCCTTTTGTGAGTTATGATGATAGCAACCCTCTTCCCTTTGGGCTCGGAAGCATTCAAACATCACGCCATTAGTTCTGTACGAATCGATGTACGTGAACACCGTTCACATCGGCGTATTCCATGCTTTGAGATTCGGGCACCATCCAAACGGACGGAGGGGATGAGCAGTGACTCGGGTGTCAGCTCCCTCCCCCGTGCGAGAGAGAGAGTCGTAAAGATGAAAAGAGTGGGGTGAGAATAGAAAAAGACGCAGCTTAGCTTAGCTTACTTGGACGTCCCTCCCACCTCCTTCCCTGTTTCCATTTCTCTTCTCTCGTTTCTCTGCTCCCTCCTGCGGCTCCGCCGCTCCCATCGTCCCTTTTGAGCCATCGGAATGCGTGAGGAAAGCAGAGGAGGAGCCGCGGAGGAGGATCGGAAGGAGGCGAGCTGACGCCTTTTTGCCCTCCTCGGTGGGAGCTGCGGCGCCTGGATGCGATGGTGGTCTGAAGGCCGCGGATGCATGATGGTGGTCTCGTAGGTAATGCTCCTTGCCCCTGGTCGCTTTCCTTTTGCTCGTGAACTTTCGGTTCTTGTGGATCTCTTCTTGTACGGAGGGAATTGTGAAGATAGAAGCGGAGAAGGTGAGGTGTTTTCTTGGGTTGTCGATCCATGAAAGAGAAGGCCTTCTTTGTGTGCGATGGGGGTTCCATGAACTCCAGGATCAAGTTGTTCCTCCTTTTTTTTTCGTTTCTCTCTCTCTTTTTTTTTTTTTTTGGGTTCTTATCTGGGGTTTCTAGGGATTGTTCTTTTGGTCTTCTTTGATGGCATTTTCAGGCTCTTAAATGTCCATTTTCGATCTGTGGGAAAGGACCGGCAGTGGTTTTCTAGTCCCCCCTTTGTTCATCCTCTGAGATTTCGGTCATTCTTCATAGCATGTTTTTTCGAGGAGCCTATTGACACTCCCTTCTGAGATTCAAGATTCAGTCTTTTCTTTTCCTCTTTCTTCTTTGTATTTGGTTAAGATCATTGGCGTCCAGTTTCCACTCGGATATAGCTTTATCATAGGATCTTCACTTTGTCTATCTAAATTGGTCAGTAGGCCTTCGATCTACTTATTTTTAGTTGTACCAAGGTTGAGATCAACACTCCTAGATAAGCTAAAAAAAAAAGGACCTAGTGTTTTCTTGAGGATCTTCTTCGAGAGTGAAGTGTGATGCTAGGCCTCTTTTTCTTGATGTATAGTTCCATTCATAAGAATTTTGTTTGCGCTTGATTCTAGGGATCCACGAACAGTCTTGGAAGCTTTGGATTTTAGGGTTTTGAACTGTGATCTTTTTGGCAACCTGCAAGCCGGAGTGAAATGAAGCAAGCTTGGAGTTTCTAGTCAGATGAAATGAGCCTGGTGTCCTAGCTCAAATGTTAAGAGCATTGTGCCATGGGCTCCTGATCTCTTCCCTGCTATTTTGCGCATCTGCGATTGAGATTGGGTACTCACGATGCAACTGCGATGGGGACAACAGCTTTTGGAACGTTGAGAACATTTTCCAGTTCCAGAAGGTGAGCGATTTCTTCATTGCGGCTGCCTACTTCTCCATTCCCCTCGAGCTCCTGTACTTCGCCACATGCTCCAACCTCTTCCCCTTCAAATGGATCGTCTTCCAGTTCGGCGCCTTCATAGTCCTATGTGGACTCACACACTTGCTAAACGTGTTCACCTACGAGCAGCATTCGTTTCTCCTGATGCTGATCTTGACCATTTCCAAATTCTTTACGGCACTCGTGTCCTTTGCTACGGCAATCACCCTGTTAACCTTGATCCCTCAGCTCCTGCGAGTGAAGGTGAGGGAGAACTTCTTGAGAATAAAAGCTCGGGAATTGGACAGGGAGGTTGTCCTGATGAAGAGGCAGGAAGAGGCCGGTTGGCATGTAAGGATGCTGACTCAAGAGATCCGCAAATCGCTGGACAGACATACCATCTTATACACCACCATGGTTGAGCTGTCGAAAACATTGGGCCTGCAAAACTGTGCCGTGTGGATGCCAGACGGGAATAAGAAGGAGATGTACCTAACTCATGAGCTAAGGCAGAGGAGCTCCTCGGATTTGTACGGTCGTTCTATTCCGATTGATGACCCAGATATATTAGAAATTAAAGAAACCAAGGGTGTCAAGATGCTTGGTACTGACTCTGTGCTTGGCTCTGCAAGTAGTGGAGGTATGCTCGAACCGGGAGCCGTGGCTGCGATACGGATGCCGATGTTGAAGGTTTCCAATTTTAAAGGTGGAACACCAGAAGTCGTCGAAGCAAGCTACGCGTTACTGGTTCTGGTCCTCCCTAGGGATGCTGCAAGGGTCTGGAGCGATCAGGAGCTAGAGATTGTCGAGGTGGTGGCGGATCAGGTTGCTGTTGCCCTCTCCCATGCTGCAGTTTTAGAGGAATCACAATTGATGAGGGAGAAGTTGGCACAACAGAATCGAGATTTGCTTCAGGCGAAACGGAACACCTTAAGGGCAAGTGAAGCAAGGAACCAGTTCCAAGTTGCCATGAGCCAGGGGATGAGAAGACCCATCCATTCCATCTTGGGTTTGTTGTCAATGATGCAGCAAGAGAAATTTAGCCCCGAACAAAGGCTTATCATTGATACTGTCACAAAAAGCAGCAGCGTGGTTTCAACATTGGTTAATGATGTGATGGAAATATCTAGTATAAACAGTGAGCGAGTATCCTTGGTAATGAGACCATTCCCCCTACATTCTATGATCAAGGAAGCCATAACTGCTGCAAGATGTCTTTGCGATTATAAGGGGTTTGGTTTCAATTTCCAGGTAGAAAATGAAGTGCCTAATGGGGTTGTTGGTGACGAGAAACGAATTTTTCATGTGATACTGCATATGGTTGGTACTGTTTTAAGTGGATGTGGTGAAGGTTTGCTGATGTTCCGGGTTCTGAGGTATGATGGGATCAAAGACAAAGAAGATCAGGAATGGGTTCCTTGGAAATCAAACTTTTCGGATGGGTATGCTTGTGTGAAGTTTGAGGTCGGGTTAAAAAGAACAGAGACTGACAAATTTAGTTCATCATCGGTTCAGCTTTCTCAAGTACCAGATTCAGAAGTTTTGGAGATGGGCCTTAGCTTTAGAATGTTTAAGAGGCTTGTGCAGGTAATCATCTCTCTTTTACCTTAAAATATTTAAATGAAAAAACAGTGTTCCAGTTTGTTGGACTGGTGGAGTCATATGCCGTTTAGACTGTTGAACATATTATACACATGAATATTCTGGATATTGTTGTCACTGTATATTAATTTATGGACAACTTCATTCCTTTTTTTGTATCTCTATTTTGTCTTGTGTGAACTTCTGTATACTTAAAATGCCTCTTCTTAGGTTTCGGAAGTTGAAACTATCTTCAAGAAACTAACTGGGTTCTAAGAAATCTCTTCTCAAAGAGATTTTGGAAGGTCAAACTATCTTTAAGAATAGTTGTTGTCTAATTCTATAGATTGTGTGTACAGAAGAACTTTGTGTGCAGTTTGGTCACGTAAATCTTTTAAAAAGGCCCTCCAACTCACTAGAAGCCAGGTTGAAGGATTTGGATCTTTTAGTCAGTTCTTTCTTTTTTGTCTTATGATTCTGTAGAATTGATCAGTAAATATTTAAGCTCCATAAATGTCAATTCTGGATCATAGACATCATATTCTGTAATGTCTGTCACAGCCTGCAAAATTCCTGTTGCCCTTAGCGGGCGGCAGCTTCTAGATACTTCATGAAATCACTCAAGGAAATCTGAGGATACTGAGGCGGTAACTCTTGGATTCAATTGCTGCTTTCATTCACATCATCTTGTGCTCATATGACATCAACCTTTATAACCCACCCGGTGTATCTTGGTCATTGATTGAAAGAGGGACTGTGCTAGTCATGTTAGAGCAATAGACAAAAAATAGCAGTTCACCAAGCAATAAGTTTAATGTGTTGTCAGGCTTATTTTTCTTGACAGAGAAATAGAAGGGGGATATGGTGCATGAAATGCTTGGGGAGAAATTATAGTGATTCATTTTAGCACAATAGAATAAAGAGTACATGAATCCAAATGACTGCTGACTTGGAAAACCTTTTACATCAAGCATAATATGCTATCTTATTCCTCTTTATGGATGGTGGTTTTAACAAACAACTGCAACTATATCATGCCGAACTGATATCTGCTTTTAACCTTATGGGCCTGAACCTAATGTATTAGGTGACGGCATCTGTTGCCTTTGGTGTGATTGTAACAGGATTGATGATAGAAGCACATCCCATACGCTGCCAAGAGCAGAATGTTCACTAAACAGGTTCTTTATATGTGCAGATGATGCAGGGAAATATCTGGGAAGTTAAAAACCCCCAAGGTGTCACATCAAACATCACACTAGTTCTTCAATTCCAATTACAGCGGTTGACAGCCGTGCCTGAGGCCAGAGGATCTTTTGAGCTGCATGCGGCATCTTCCACCCCCAACTTCAAAGGCCTCAGAGTTCTACTAGCTGAGAGTGACGACATCAACAGGGCTGTTACTCGCAAGCTCCTCGAGAAACTGGGTTTCCGCGTTTCGTCTGTCACGTCCGGAATTCAGTGCCTGAGCTCATTTGGTGCCCCAGTGACACCCTTTCAACTGATAATATTGGACCTTCACATGCCCCAAATGGATGGGTTTGAAGTGGCAATGAGAATTAGGAAATTTAGAAGCAGGTCTTGGCCTTTGATTGTGGCTTTGACGGCAAGTGCTGAGGCTGATATATGGGAGAAGTGCTTGCAGTCCGGGATGAATGGTTTAATAAGAAAACCCGTAACGCTACAGTCAATGGGAGATGAGCTTTATAGGGTCCTCCACAGCTCATAGGCAGGTTTGATGTAGCATCGGCGCTCATGAGTTCTGTTTCCCTCCCGATCTGATTTTTTTTCTCTTCTTTTGTATTCAACAGAGTTTTGTAACACCATCAATATACAAGTATGCACACTTGAAACATGTATACAGAAATCAGATAATGGCTTTTGGATTCAGCCGGGGTAAAAATTATAAGGTTAGGGTAGACCACAGTCTTTTTTTTCTGAAACCCATTTTAGTTCTCTGAGAGTTATCCGAGGCATTGCAGCTCCTAGTTCTTGTGCATGCTGATGATAGTTGGCAGGTTTTAAATTCATCACAGAAGAGAAAAGGTATGAAGCCTGGTGTGATCTGTGTAGCCCACCCAGGCTGTATCTACTCGTCTGAAGACTTACAATGCTGAGTTGCCGTTTGCCGTATGTCAAAGACAATGAGATTTGGGCTTTCTTCAATGAATTCTTGTTCTTATTTGCTTGTCCCTCCACCGGGTCTCAGAGATGAGGACTTAAAGCTTTAGCATGATGTTCTTGAAGGTAAATTTATGATGAGGTTTTCAAATGAAGTCTCCAATCAATTTGATCAGGCACATGATGAAGTGATGATGCCATACACAATCACGACAAAAACAACTAGAGTGTTTTTTTTTTTTTTTTGGGGGTTAATTTATGAACAAGATCTATAAATAGTTCCAAACTAGATTAGATCCTATTGAAGCATAATGGAAATGATTAAACTAAAAATTTTAAATCTAATTTTTGTATTTAAAAAATTACTTAAATTACTTATGTTTTATTTAATATTTAGGAGTAAAATTTAAGTTTCGAATGGAGTATCTAAATTCTTTAATTTTTGCTATACATCCACGTCACAATAACCGACTCGAGGAGGAGGAGGAGGCGGAGGAGAGACGGCGACGAAGGCGACAGGCAGATTGCTGCCGCTCGAAGGACGACTGCGCCATCTCCTCTTTCTTCCCGACCACCTCAACCCTTCTCGTCTCCTCCTCTTCCTGGTGTCCGCCCTTCGCGCAATGCGCGGGCCAGCTCACCTCGCCGCCGCTGTTGCGCCAGAAATCAAAGTTCTCGTTTCCAGCCCTAACTACGGTTCTTCGATTTGCATGCATAGTCCTAGACTTAGAGATTCCCATACGGATCGGCGTCTTTTTTGTACAGCAATCGGTCCTTTTCCTGAGGTTTTGGAGGACACCAATCTTTTTGTGAGTAATGGGATGGCACTTACTGTTTCTTTATTGCGATCTTCTTTTCATCTTCTGTTGAGTTCGTCGATCGTGCTGGTACCTTCTTCTGCGTTCTTAGATGATACGTGGCGTTTCCATTCTTTTCCAAGTTCTTGGATGACGCTGATCTTTTTCTCTTTCTTTGATGACACTTGCCGATTCTTTATTGCAATCGTTTTCATCCTTTTGAAGTTCTCGAACGATACTTCTGGCGCTGTGGTCCTTATTCATTCATTAGAGTTGTTTCATTTAATTAGCAAGGCCCACGCCCTCCGTAGAATCAATTTTCTTGAACCCATTTGTTGCTTTTCCTTTTGTCACAAGAATTGGCCTGAATCAGTGAGTACATGACCATCCATAGTGATCAGAAATCTTTAGATCGTGCAGAATGGGGATTGGAGCTCTAACCTCTTCCTATGGAATTGACTGGTTGAAGAATTGGTAACGAATAAACTGAAAAGGCCGGATAATTTGGTACACTGATCTCATGTCATGTGGGTTATATATACAGCAGGTGGCATAGCACAAACCCTCCTGTAATATCTGAAGCTTTTGCATCAAGCGACACAAATAATTTTGGCCATTTGAGTACTCGAGTAATAAGTTGAAGACATAACTGGTACAAGTCAAGGAGTGCCCTTGCGGCCTTACTGTGAGTGTTTTTCCCTTGATATAATGTACCACCTTAGGCTCATTTACATGTCATACCTGCCAATTGTTTCCCAAAAGCTAGATAGAGGTGATTGAAATTCGCATAACATCGGTCATGAGTTTGTTGCGCCTATTGCCAGGTACCCAAAGCCAATCGCCTAAGTATAAGGATGAGCTATTGGCTCCTGGTGACCCACCCAATGGTATCTAGCTTTGGACTTTTGCTTGTCAAGCAAGTACCAGCAGCAACAGCTATGGAGGTACCCTACTTTCTATTGGTGTAATTTCACAAAGGGTTTGACATGCTCATACTTGTCTTGTGCCAACTAGACTATAAATCTGGATAAGTAGCTGTATAATCTGAATGAATTTGACACTACTATGGACATTGCATATCCAATACCAGAATAAAATTTGAACTAAAAGCTTATTCTATCATATTCGATAAACAAATGTCATGATTTGGTCCAACTTTTTGAATTTCTGCTTTAATTGGAATATAACAAATTAATTACAGAAACCACAGCTCTAAGGAAGCAAGAATCGGTAAAATGCTTACAGTATGCAAGAGTTATTTCCCCAGGCAACCATATGTAGTCCTCATCCAGGTGATAATTTATTATATAAAATAACACTAGGAATTGGGTCAAAGAAATCCTGTGTCCTAGATCTGCTTTTGAGTTTATTTGTGGATAGATGGTAGAATTTGGGCTTTTAATGGGCTCATTCAGCGTGAAGTGTAAGGAAGGGTACTGTTTTCTAAGTAAAAGAGATTAAAACTACCTAAGATCAATTTATCTGGATTTTGGTCAGAACAAATAGACAGAGCTTACTAAGGGTGTACATGTATATGTCCTTGGCCAAATATGTTTTGTGTGGGTGTGAGTGGTTGATTTGCAAATATATCATAGCGCAAGGATGGTGTTTGCTACCATGTTCTGCTATTGACCATCTATCCAATTGGCTAGATGGCAAGTGGTGCTGTCCTCCTTCCTCATTGGCTAGTTGACAAGTAGCACTGTTTTCCTATGTTGGCTGCCAATGCATTATTTCTTTCTTTTGCAGCCATAATCCAATACTTCATCTCATATGCCCCTGCTTACTGTAATCAATTTTCCATTGCATTTAGCATCAATTGGCTTCACTTTATAACCTAATGTTGCTGTTACAACTTTGTAGGTTGTTGGACTTGGGAATATGATTTATGTAAAGATCAAGCAGCATGCCAGTATTGGCCCCTGTCGTTGGAGCATCATCACTGTCTTATTTGAAACCTGATTATGTCTACTTTATTGGTCTTTCTTGATAGAGTCCCATATTCAGGGTGACTTCGTTTGTCAAATTTGTTCTTTTTTATGTCTCTATTTGTAACTTAATGGTTCGTTATGGTGGTACTTGAGCTTGATAGGTCTGGCATATATGGTGATTGCTCTAGTTGTACAGACATACCTTCACATGATCACCAATACACTGAAGATGAGTCACTCTTTCAACTAAGTCAAGTTATTTAACTCATTAGTGGCTATCCACTTGTCAATCTAAGGCTACACACTACATCAACATGTGTGTTAAACTATGTCCTTGACAACTCATTTTTTTTCTCCAAAGATGCTGCGACTTAAAAATTCATTTTAAATATTTTTTTATCGATTAAAGTGCTGATTCTGTCATAATAGATACTGTGATGCTTGCCATACTTGGAAGTCAACCAGTATATGCCATGAGGATATGCTATAATCCTTTCTGTATATGGATCTCTAGCACACACAAATACCTGCATATGGCATGGATCTGGCATTACACGATTCAAACATAAGTTGTAGCCTTGCAATTGAACTCTGTTTTAATCTTCTTTTTTTGATTTTCTGTGGCTGTGATTGTAATTATTGACATGTAGCCTGGACTGTACCAATTCTGGCTTTTTACATTATTGCCTGCCATAAATTAGTTGCTCTATTAATTGATTTCCTGTTTCTGAGACTGACATGGACTTTAACTTGTAGCTGTCTATTATTATACATTGTCTATTTAGTTGCCTCTATAGAATTTGCTTGTTAAGCGCATAGCTTCCTTCATAGGGTTTCTGGCTTTCTAGATGGTGTCATCATTGCATTCTTAGGTGGAATTCCCAGCTTAACACGTGACTGCTGGATCTAAAATCACACTGTAGTTATCTTAATACATGTATCAAATTCACAAATCACAACCAATATTGCAATTGGCACATGATTGTTTCTTTAAAGTACATTGATATGTTCCAAACGTTAATGACAATTTGGCTAGACTGCCATATAATTTTTGTTCTGGGGATCCTTTTTTTTTCTCTTCAAATTTGGCATCCCACATACAATAACATAATTGTCTACTAATGTTTCCAGGCCACAGAATTGGAACTAATAAATCAACATGCATGGGATATATTGTAAATGTAACAAACCTAAGGATGCTTCACTAGCCTTTTAATAACTCTTTAGAACAGTCATCATTGTTTATATTGACAACTTTTGTGGGTGCTGAGTTACTGATATTAGTGATAAACTGGCATGTCTCCAAGAGTAGTTTGCTCCATTTGTTAGCTTATATGGTATACACAGCTCTAGTTATACATGCCTTGCTTCTGTATTGTGAATGTAGAGCCTTTATATACATTGACTTGATGTGTTGTTTTTGAATTATCTTATAAATATTTTTGTAAATTGTCTTCATGTTTTAAGGGCTGTATAGAATTAGGAACTCTAGGTACCTTTTTTGATGAATTATACTATAGGATAATTTATGGTATTTCAAACAATGCATTTCTTCAGCACTTTGTTCTTCTAGATTATGTTGCAAATACTTCTCCAGCTTGAAATGAAAATAAAAATGTACTGTGGAGGCAGAAATGTTATTTTTGGTATGTTATTCACTGTACTTAATCTTCTATATTGTGAGGATGATAATAGAAGATCGGTTTTACCATTTAATGGATCTTATCATGCTACGTGTATTAATGCTGGAATTCTTAACTCTTAGCTTGCATTCAAACTCTAGAATCTCTAATTCATGGATATGTGTACCGATATCTCTCTCTCCCTCCCTAAACATCTATTCATCTGGTATGTTCTGCATCAAACTATCTTCATCTTTTTTGTTCATAGTATTCCGTTCTTGATATCCATTTTGTGCTCCCTACGGTTTTCCTCTTAGATCAAGATCACAGTCATGCATAAAAAACATTTTAATACCTAGTCATATTCATTGTCCAAACCAGAACTTGCCTGCAGCTTTAGCTCCTTATTAAAGGTGGTTATATCTATCAAGAATTAGTGCATGAAGATTGAGGATCTCAAGAGTTTTTTTTATCATGAGCATATCTGTTTGTAAATTTAATTTTTTCTTGGCATGTTTGGTTGCCATATTAGAAGTAATTTGTATCATTCAAGAATTGAATTTATTTTATATTTTTTTAAAAATTGAAGTCATTTTGCTTAGTAAAAATAAGATATTAATGAATTTATATGAAATAATTTCATGGAATAATTACAAAGTCCTACGGAAATAAACAGATGTATTCTATAGTGAATAGATTAAACTGACCTTAGCCATGTCAATTTCTTTCTCATTGGCTGATACATTGTCATAAGACATAATGTTTATATCAACCAATATGTCTCCCGTAATTGTGGTTTTTGTATTTAATAAACCATTTCATGTTAAGTCTGCGATGTAAGATAGCGTTATTCCCAGAAAAAATCTTGGAGTCAACAAACTTTTTCATAAGAGGGGACATACCAGTATCACTATTATCATGTATATATAATGAAAATTGCAGGTGTGCATACATGGAGAAGCATCAAACTTTTCATTAGAGCATTAGGCAAACGTACAAGATTAAGACATCGTCGTTATTATAGTTAAAAATATTCAGTGTCCTCTTTGTAGACTATATTTGGATCTCCATTTAGGTGATGTATTGTTTCAGATTCTCCCATGCATACACTTTTATTGTCGAGATGTCCACCCTTAAGGATAGTATGCTAAATAATTATATCAATTTTCCTCTCTATTAATCCTCAGGATAATAATAAATAAGGTATTTCTTGAATTTTTTTGTCTTATGATTTGCTATTTAAATATATTATAGATCTTGATATCATTTATGCGATCTTGTGGTTTTGATCAAATTAGTAGTACTTAGACTCAACTCTTTTTTTTTCTTTGTCGATGATTCCATGGGTTGAAGAGATCCTTTTTCCTAATTTGAAGGAAAACTATAATACTCTATGATCTTGATATAATTATAAGTTTTATGAAAGATATATTTATAAAAATTAAAATTCTAATAAAAAAAGAATAATTAGGTAATAAGGATTTTTAGAAAAAAAAATAATTTTGGTATAGAAAATTTCAATAGAGGTCTCATACCGATGAGGCATGAAATATTACTTTTCAGGAGTATGTCTCTGAAGACTTTTAAAGAAAGGACAGACATGGATAGGATACCGTATGCCTCTATGATAGGGTATGCTCTAAGTGATATAGAGTATGCTCTAAGTGTTATGAGTAGGTATCAGACGGATCTAGGTTTGGAATACTGAAAGACAGTAAAGTGTATCCTTAAGCACTTGAGAAAGACTAAAGATTTTTTACTGGTATATAGAGGAAGTAGCCTCAAGGTTGAGAGCTACATAGACTCAAGTTTCTAGTCCGATATCGATGATAACAAGTCAAACTCAAGGTATGTCTTCACCTTGAATGGAGGAGTAGTAAGCTAGAAGAGTTCCAAGCAAGATACTGCTACTGACTCGACCACTGAGGCGGAGTATGTTGCTATGGCAGAAATAGCGAAGGAGGTAGTTTGGATGAAGAAGATCATCGCAGATCTAGGAGTCGTGCCAAGTAGCGAGAAGCCAATTCCCTTATATTGCGACAAAAATGGGGCGATTACTCAAGCGAAGGAACCCAGGTCTTATCAGAAGTCCAAGCACGTTTTGAGGAGGTTTCACTTGATTAGAGAGATCGTAACCCGTGATGATATAACAACGAAAAGAGTTCCATCTGAAGATAACATTGCAAATTCACTGACAAAACCCTTGTTTCAAATTGTTTTTGATTGTCACCGGGACCTGATGGGGATTAGGCATGTGGATGATTGCTAGTTACAGGTGCCCTACAAGCTAATCACGTGAGTGATGGCACATGTGATATACTACACAATTAATGACAGTTTCTCACTTTATATTATGTGATGAATATATATTATGATGTCCTTAAATCTGTATAATGAGAATTGGATGTGATAATAAGATCAATTTGCCTTTAAACGCAAATCCTAAATATTCATAGTCATAGGTTACTCGAGAGGGACATTAAGATAACCGTACAGATAGGTGTGCTATACACTCGTCCATATGATGGAGGTAGTTAGTCTCATAACTGCTTTTGTGAGGACACTAGGGATATAATGCAGGTGCTCATTGTAGAATGAGTTCATTAAATGATCCGTTTACGGAATACTGGATGGTTAATGATGCCTCATTGTTAAATAACGATTCTGCAGTCCAAGTTGTGTATCTGGTCCTTAGACTTGAGACATCAAGGATGCCTTGTTTGAGTACTTCATTCTTTAATACTAGACTTATAGGTTTGAAAGTTTCAGATCTAGCACAGTTGATCATTGGGAATGATAGCCAACCTAGCAAAGGCAATTGGGTGTCAATAGAATATCATCTACTCTCGGTATCATGAGACGAATATCCCGTGTGTTCTCGCTTAGGCAAATTCCTGGCCAGGGTTAATCGGATTGAGAGAGGAGTTCTCCGGGAGAATCCGATAAGAGTGGGACTCAGGTGGATTCCATATGGGTTTGACAGCACCATGCCCGATATATGGTCTCTCGGATATTAAATGAATGAGAGACTATAAATACACAGTAACTAAGGGTAGACAGGTCCAATGAATTAGATCCTCCTGTTCCGTCTGGGGACTTTAGTGTAATGGCCTAGTATGTCTATAATCGATGAGTTGAGTAAATTATTATGGGGATAATAATTCACTGAGTTAGAAAGAGTTCTGACAGGTGCAACTCACGGCCAGCTCTGTATTGGACCTACAGGATCACACAATTAACTATAAGAAACATTTGCTCTTATGGCTAGACTTGAAGCCATAAGGATACTCGTTGCCTTTGCATATTTTAAAAAATTTAAATTATTTCAAATATATATCAAAAGTATTTTTTTTAATGATTTTATTTTTGAAGAAGTTTATATTGAATAACCATTTAGATTTAAAAATAATTTTTTTCCAAATCATATTTATAAATGTCTAAGATTCTCTATGGATTGAAACAGACCCCAAAGCTTGGTATGAGAGACTTAACGCTTTTTTAATTTAAAATATTTTTTTAAAAGACAATCGATACCGTAAGACTACTGAAGTACTTGTTCAATGGGCGAACTTACCAACTAAAGATGTCACTTGGGAGTCTTATAAAGTATTAGAGGAGAAGTTTCAGAATTCATTACTACTTAACCTTGAGAACAAGATTGTTTTTGAGAGACGGAAAATGTTAGGAGTCCTTAATTTTAGAGATTTAATATTAGTCTTTTTTTAAATTTAATTTTGAGTTTTTTGTAATTATGGTAGGAGTCCTTTGATATAGCCAATTAGGGATCATTATTTTTATTTATTTTCTTTGTTAGAAATTTTATTCCTCATTGATTAAAAATTAAATAATTATATATATATATATATTTTTATATTTATATATAATACCTTTGATTACTTTGATTATTTATATATAATACCTTTGGTAGGTCTGGTATATATGGTGTTTCTCTGGTTGTACAGACAGACCTTTACATTATCATCTATACACTGTAGATGAATCACTCTTTCATCTAAGTCAAAGTTGTTTTAACTCATTGGTGGCTATCCACTTGACAATCTAAACTATGCCCTTGACAACTTATTCTTTTTCTCTGAAGATGTTATGATTTCAAAATTCTTTTAAAATGTCTTTTTTTATCAATTAAAGTGCTGATTCTGTTCGATGCTTGCCATGCTTAGAAGTCAACCAGCATATGTTATGAGTATATGCTGTAATCCTTCTGTATATGAATCTCTAGCACACACCAATACCTGCATATGGCATGGAACTGGCATTACACAACTAAAACAATAGTCTAATAATTGTACTCTATTTTTATCTTCTTTCTTTGATTTTCTGTTGCTGTGATTGTAGTTATTGACATGTAGCCTGGACTGTGCTAGTTGTGGCCTTCCACAGTATTGCCTGCCATAAAATTAGTTGCTCTATTAATTTGTTACCTGTTTCTGAGTCTGACATTGACTTAATTTGAGTCTATAACGAGACATTGTGTAGAATTCTTTTAGTTGCCTCTACAGAATTTTGTCTGTTAAGCACATAGCTTCCTTGATGAGGTTTTCAGCTTTCTAGATGTTGGCATCATTGAATTCTTGGGTGGGATGCCCAGCTTAAACAGGTGACTTCTGGATCTAAAATCACACTGTAGTTATCTTAATACCTGTATCCAATTCATCAACCTATATATTAATTGACACGTGATTGTTTCTTTAAAATACATTGATGTATTCCAAACTTTAGTGATAATTTGTCTAGATTGCCAATATAGTTCGGTCTGGGGATCCTTTTTCCTACTTTGGCACCCCACATCAATGCATTCAATGATGTAAATAACAATGTACTGATATAAGTCATTGTTTATAAGTTGTTGATATTAGCTTATATGGTATACACAGCTCTACTTATACATGCTTTGCTTCTGTATTGTGAGTGCAGAGCTTTTATATACATTGACTTGATGTGTTGTCTTTGAATTATCTTATAAATCTTTTTGTAAATTGTCTTCATGTTTTAAGGGATACATCTAATTAGGAACTCCAGGTACCTTTTTTTTTTTTTTTGTTGAATTGTACTATAGGATAATTTATGATCTTTCAAGCAATGTATTTCTTCAGCCCTTTGTTCTTCTAGATTATCTTGCAAATACTTCTCCAAACCGGCATGAAGATGAAAATGTCCTGTGGAGATGGAAATGTCAGTATCGGTATGTTATTCATTGTACTTAATCTCCGATATCGTAAGGATGATATGAGAAGATTGATTTTCCCTTTTAAGGTCTCTCATTATGCTAGGTGTGCTAATGCTGGAATAGTGGAATAATCAACTCTTAGCTCACGTTCAAACTCTGGAATCTCTAATTCATGGATATGTATACCAATATCTCTCTCACAGCCAGCATGATTGTTGCAAGCTGTATCTTTGGAACAACATATATTGGTCTGGTATGTTCTGCATCAAACTATCTTCATTTCTTTTGTTCATATTATTCTGTTCTTGATATCTTTTTTGTTCTCCCTATGGTTTTTCTCTTAGATCAGGATCACAGTCATGCATTAAATACATTTTAATTCTTAGTCACATTAATCGTCCAAACCAGAACTTGCATGCGCCTTTAGCTCCTTGCTAATGGTGGTTACACCTACCAAGATCTGGTTTACTAAGACTGAGGAGCTCAAGATTTTCTTATCATGAACCTATCTGTTTGTGAAGTCATGCTCCAGCTTCACTGATTTAATGTGGTCTTGTTTTCCATATTCGTTCTCATGATTCATGGTTACATGTAGACTAATTGAGGGATGATGATTTAACCTTCACACCCTATGACAAGGACCATTTTCTATGGAATTATGTAATCTGTTATGGCGTTCATTGTTATCTCATTAGGGGTATCTGTGCAGCTCTCCCCCATAGCCTTCAACACAATTTCAGCAGATCTCCATGGCTATTTTGCCTAATCTATGTTATTTTTTTTCCCCTTTTAAAAGATCAAATCTAGGATCTTTCAACTTGCCATTGTTGTTCGGTCTCTAGTGACCACAACAATTATCCAGTGTGCTGATGTCTGTTATTGATTTGTATAATGTTAGCAGCAAGTTCAATTTTTTGCTATAATTGAGAATGTGCTTAAAATGTTTGGCCATGTAGTTAAGAGACATTCTTTTAGGTTATTGCATTGGACTTGTGACGGTATACTCTGAGATAAATCATACTCAAAACCTCCGCCTATCACTGTATATAGTCGGGTCGGGCACAGTTTTTGTGATATCCTAATTGTTCTTTTTTCAAGTGTAAATTATGACTTCGATTAAAACATTACTAGCAACCTATTGCAAGAAACGCTTACTGAGTTTTTTTTTTTTGTTGTTTTTTTGTTGTTGTTTGAAATATGAGCTGGTCGATATAAAATGGTTATTAATGCATTCTATAATCTCGAGGACCCAAATAATATGTTCTCTGTGTTTTCCAGGTGACCCTACTAAAACAGCAAACAGCAAGCCTTAGCTGTGGCTGGGTTGGCTGTCTGTCTTATTGCTGGCTACAAAAGGATTGCACGCTCCTCTCACGATTCAACCCGGCGACAACACGTCCCGGTGCAACCATCACATAATTACCGACATCTTCTTTATGGTGCACCAGATCAAGGACATCAAACGACTTACGTCGAATAGCTCAGCTCCTCCTTGTTTGGATCATGAACATCTCAGATGAACGCAGACAAAGTCGAAACAAAAGAAGCAACGTTAGCAGGTGTTGGATTATCCATCCCATTCTCTGCCCGACCTCAAATGTTTCGGTTGACTTGGGATCTTCTCTGATGATCCACGCACCCTCGACGGTGCGCCGAGTGTTCCGGCTCAAAGCTCTTCTTCGCATGCAGAAGGAAAGTCGTCGCCAGAGATCCTTTTAGCTCTCGTGGACGTGCAAAGCAAGAGTTGGCCTCATCAGAATGCCAGGAGAAATCTCTCTGCACATTCTTTTGGCACCGGCACTGCGTTTTCATATCTTGGGGAAAAGTCCATCACGATTCGTCGACCAGGCATCAACAACCATGTCAGCTCATCACACTCTCAAAGGGCAACAATTCAAACGGCAAGCTGCTGAAACAAGAGGGAACTGGGGAGCACAGTAGGCTCAGAAATCAATCCTCCTCAACATATTTCATTGCTCTGACGGGCAGAGGTTTTAATGCACCATCAATTCAACAGCAACAGCACCCGGTTCTCCCTGCTCGCATCCGGCTCTTAATTTCGCCGGTGAAGGCTTCAACCACATCCAGGAAGAGTAAGCTGGCCGGCCATGAATGCCCCCCCCCAATAAAATCTATGGGCAGACGCACCTGCCACGATCCAAATGCTCGTACTGGACGAGGCTCCCATCAATGACAGGCGGCCTTAAATGTTCTCCGCAGAGGCTTGGCACTTTTCGGAACCTTCAAGTCAACACAAGCAAACTCCCAACTTTGTTACCATGTAAACTTGATCTCATCATTTTACGAGGTCACTGGAAGACCCTCCATGAAGCTGTCACATCCGGTTCGATGATGGATTTCCATGCAGTCATTGTCTCAGCACCCGCCATCAAAAATGATTTAGAGCTAGCCATTAAAGGCATGGAGTTATATATATCATACTCTTTGTGGACCGATAAAGGGTTACAATGCTAGCGGATGAAACCTCGAATCTTCAGTAATCAATGGAATCAAAACTTCACTTCGGCAGAGTTCATACCAATCGGCACTTCCAGTGCAAATAGATGTTTTGACACTCCATCATTGCCCAGGGACAGAGAAATGGAAGAGAACACGTCATTTGTAGATCATCTTTGGTCAGTGATACAAGGAAATGAACCCAATCTGGCAGCTAAGAATTCCTGGTATTCATCTGTTCCTACAACGAGTGTATAAAGGGAAGAAACATAAAACGGACCAACGAAATGATCTATGTAATGCGCATGACAGTCAATAGAATATCTACCAAGTCAAAAGATGCACCAGAATCATGTTATTAGAAAATAAAAAAAAAATGACGTAAGTTACCCTCCACATAGGGAAGATGGAGGAGACCTACAAACCAATTGCTTCAAACCCAATTAGTTCTTAGAATGTTAAAACGAGAGTTCCTAATATAGTGAGACCAAAGGAATCCATTTCTGGACCCCTGCAATTCTTCGACAACAATGACAACCTTGATTATGAAACAACAGTTTACAATACCAAATTCTTATGAAGGGAAACTTCAAGTTAGAATCCTAGTCAACAGCCAATGGAGCTGGAGAGACTGTTATCAAATTTGTGCATTTTCTAAAGTTTCATGCAGAAAGAAATCTAGTGATGATAAGATAGATATATGCAAAACAAAGAATCATTTGAAGTTGCCATAGGCAGAATCCAATATTGAGTATGACCGCTAATCTAACAGGGAAGATATGAGATGGTTCCGTGAGTATACATTACGATTGACATAAATCATACAATGCCGAACAAAACAGTAACTGATATGGGTAATAAAAGCGACGTGACGTGGGCCCTTGTGGCTCACGTCAGGGTGACGTCTCAGTCCCTCCTGCGGCCGACCATGACAGGGGTTGACTGACAAACGTCACCCTCCTCTGCTCTTCCCCAGCTCCGCAAGATGGCGAAGCACGGCACCAACGTACGACGTCAGGTCTGTACGGTGCTCTCGGACGCCATCAGAAACACATCAGTCGCCCGATCTATATAAGCCACCAAGGAGTCACGTTTTAAGGGGGGTCAAAAACTCTCACAAAAGAGGGGATCTTTCTTTTCACCGTTATCCCGTCTAACTTGAGCGTCAGAGGGATCGGGCGGAGTACCATCCGACCCAACCTTTGTGCAGGGACAGGACTCGACGACGATCCATGGCGGAGTCCCCCTCCTCTTCTCTCTCGTCGTCCAGAACTCAATCGGAGAACCACCTCCTCGTCAGGCCCGAACCTTGCCGCGACGACCCCGGAACCCCGGTGCCAAAGTTGCCCATCCCGAGGGACAGGACTCGATGATGATCCACGGCGGAGTCCCCCCCCCCCTCTTCTCTCTCACTGTCCGGAACTCAATCGGAGAACCACCTCCTCGTCAGGCTCGAACCTTGCCGTGACGACCCTGGAACCCCGGTGCCAAAGTTGCTCATCCCGAGGTCACGGTAAAAAGTTGTTTGTATTAACAGATTGGCGCTAGAAGGAGGGCCTGCGAGGGCTTCGATGTCGAGAGATCACCTAATCAACCCGGACGAGCGCCTGGGCGAAGAACTCCATCCTGAGGGAGCTTCGGCGGAAGCCTCCCTCCCTACTAGATCAAGGATGAATGACCCCGTTTCGACCTCGGAGCGCTATTAGCGCTTGTTCACTGACCCAGGACTCCTCCCACCCGAAGGTGTCCCCGCCACTTCTTCCCCCGTCACGGCTGAAGCCTTTCGTGACCTCACCCACCAGGTCTAAACTTTAGCCAAGATGGTACAGATCATTGTCCCCCTCGTTCCTCAAGTGACGGGCGCGCCGGCGAACCAAAGGCCCGAGCCTCCCCTTCAGGCTTGAAATGCGCCCCCCACGTTACCATCCTCGCCCTCGCCTCACCCGATCCTGCATAAGGATCGGGTCCCGGAAAAGCCGGACGACCCACGAGCGAGGCGGTATCTCGACTCGATCGACTGCTCGTTGAGCCCAGCTCGCTCCGCTGGTTGGACGAGGTGCAAAGGGAGATTCGAAAGTCAAAGCAGGAGCATAGGGAGGAGATCCATTGGGGGTCCCCATTCGTGAGCGACATACAGGATCACCCTGTACCCCCGAACTTTTGCCTCCCCACCATCGATCCTTATGATGGTGCCAGTGACCCGGCCGATCACATCGTTGCCTTTCGAGCTCAGATGGCTCTATACGGAACCTTCGACGCGTTGATGTGCCGAGCATTCCCCACCACATTAAGAGGGCCCGCCCGTGCTTAGTACAGTGCTTTGAAAGTCAAGACAATCACTTCCTTCGAATAGCTCACCAAGGATTTCGAGCTCCACTTCCTTGCATTTACGCATCCAAAGCCATCCATCGCCCTCCTCCTGGGGCTGAATCAGAAGGAGGACGAACCTCTTTCCCACTTTGTGTGTCGCTTCACTACGGAGATACGGGGGCTATCTGACGCTCACCCTTCATTATTGATGTAGGCATTCATGATAGGGTTACGCCCCTCAAGGTTTTGTTGGTCTTTTGCGGAGCGACCCCCTACCTCGGTGGCGGAGATGCTCCAACGGTCAAACCAATACATCTCGATCGAGGCCTGGATGACGGGGAGAAGAGAAGAACACAAGAGAGGACGATCGGAACCTTCCCGCACGGGAGCGAGAATCTCCCGACAGCAGCCCGCACAACCAAGGTGCAAACTAGATCGCCCTGACCTTTTCGCGTCAGGGCTTCCGCCTCCCTCCCTGAATACGTCTCGGACCCAAATATTTCTCCAGATAAAGGAGAAGGGGATGCTCAAGCCTCCCCACTCGATGACAAGCCCGCGGGAGCTGGCGGACCGAACCCGCTACTGTCGCTTCCATCGGTAGAATGGGCACGATACTGAGGATTGCTACGAATTGAAGCAGCAGATCGAGGAGTTGATTCGTAGAGGCCATTTGGACCGCTACCTCAGATGAGATTGGGAGCCCTCTCCGCATCATGAGGGTCCCGTCGAGCGACACATCGATGTGATCACCGGAGGGCCGGCCTCCAGAGGGAATAGCACCTCAGGGTGGAAGGCGTACGCCTGTGCCATTGCAACCGAGGAGTGCAAACTCGTCCCCGAGCCAGAAATAGCAGTCTCGTCGGAGGACTCGGGTCGACTTGAACATGACGATGCGTTGGTAATATCGGCCAGAATCGCCAACGCATAGGTAAAAAGGATCATGGTCGACATCGGGAGCTCAGCCGACATACTTTACCTCGACGCCTTCCAGAAGCTCGTACTGCCAAAGGACGCCATGGAGCCCCTACGCTCGGAGCTCACGGGGTTCACTGACGACTCAATCTCACCACTGGGCGCAGTCATCCTACCCCTAACCCTCGGGGACGCACCAAAGACGAAGACGGTGCTAGTGACCTTCTTAGTGGTCGATCTCCCCACTGCGTACAATGTCATCCTAGGGCGACCCACCCTCAACAAAATTAGGGCGGTCATCTCCACCTATCATCGGACCCTAAAATTCCCGACTCGCGCTGGGGTCGGGGAAGTCCAGGGAAGCCCTCGAGAATCCAGGCAATGTTACCTGACGGCGATCTCCCTATGCAAGAGGATAAGGCCGGAGCAGCCCCTCAACGACCCCCATGGAACTAAGCGTCCGGCTCAACGCCCCGAGCCGACGAGACCCGCGATCGATGTTCCCCTGCAGGAGAGTCGTCCCGATCGGACGGTCGAGGTCGGTTCGAAACTCGACGCGCAGGAGCGGTCTCAGCTCATCAGCCTCCTCCAAGAAAATTCCGACGTCTTTGCCTAGACCCCTGCCAACATGCCGGGTGTCGATCCAAAGGTGTCTCAACACCACCTGCGCGTTTCCCCGACTGCGCGTCCGGTGAAACAAAGACCGTGGGTGTAGGCCCCCGAGCGGTAGCAAGCTGTGCGAGAAGAAGTGGGACGACTCTTGGCGGCGGACTTCATCGATGAAGTCAAATACCCACGGTGGCTATCTAATGTAGTCCTCGTGAAGAAGCCTAATGGAAGCTGGAGGATGTGCGTTGGCTATACTGATCTCAATCGTGCGTGTCCAAAAGATCGCTACACCCTGGCGAGGATCGACCAACTGGTCTACTCGACCGCCGGGCACGCTCGCTTCTCGTTCATGGATACCTTTTCCGGCTACCACCAGATCCGGATGGCATCGGAGGATCAAAAGCACACGGCCTTCCTCACCTACCAAGGAGCCTATTTCTACAAGGTCATGCCGTTCGGGCTGAAAAATGCCGGAGCCACCTACCAGAGGACGGTAAACAAGATATTCGCCCATCAGATAGGGTGAAACATGGAAGTTTATGTTGACAACATAATCGTAAAAAGTCGATCGGGATCAACCCACTTGGCCGACTTGACCGAGACGTTTGCCATACTGAGAAAGTATGGGATGCGCCTCAATCTGGCCAAGTTCGTTTTCGGTGTGACTTCAGGCAAATTCCTCGGGTTTATCATACATGAAAGGGGAATCGACGCTAACCCGGAGAAGGTCCAGGCGATCATTGACATGCAAGCCCCCCGAACAGTTGAGGAACTTCAACACCTCAATGGAAGGCTTGCAGCCCTGTCTTGATTTCTATCCCGATCGGGGGACAAGTGCCTCCCCTTCTTCCGAGTCTTGAAGGAGCCGAGAAACTTCCAGTGGATGGCAGAGTGCGAGGAGGCCTTCGCACATTTAAAGCAGCATTTATCCGCCCTGCCTCACCTCGTCTCGGCCTCCAACCAGGAGAAGCTCTACATCTATTTGGCGGTGTTCCAACATGCGGTGAGTTCCGTGTTGGTCAAAGAGGCCTCCAGAAAATAGCTCCCAGTTTACTACGTCAGTCATGTTCTACGAGGACCGGAGGAGCGTTACCCACCTATCGAGAAGCTGGTGCTAGCGCTCGTCCTCACGGCCCGGAAGTTGCACCCCTATTTCCAAGCTCACACGATCGAGGTAATGACTGACCAACTACTACGGCAGGTTCTATTGAAGTTTGACGTCGCGGGACGCCTCCTCAAATGATCGGTGGAGTTGTCCGAATTCGACCTGCAGTACAAGCCAAGGATCACCATTAAGGCGTAGGCCCTGGCTGACTTCATGTCGGAGTTGACTCAACCAGAGGCACAAGCCCCTGAACAGGGGGAGGTAGAGTGGATCCTTCGGGTTGATGGGTCGTCCGGCTCGAAGGGCGCAGGAGCTGGACTCATATTGGAGGCCCCTGATGGGCGCTCATTCGAGCACTCTTTTCACTTCGGCTTTGAGGCCACTAATAATGAAATAGAATAAGAAACACTCCTAGCGGGCCTCAGACTGGCGGCCGAGATGCAGGTGGGAGCTGTGCACGTCCTTACCGATTCACAACTCGTCGCCGAGCAACTCAGCGGAGAATACCAAGCTCGGGATCCGATCATGTCAAAGTATCTGACGGAGGTAAGAACCATGGCCGCTAGTTTTCCTCGCTTCATGTTGTCTAGAATTCACAGGTGCCAAAACGAGCGGGCGGACACACCGGCAAAGTTAGCTTCGAGATCCGCCTTTGGGTTGCACCCCGAGGTCGAGGAGCTCCCCCACCGGGCTGTGGCTACCGTGGGGATAGACGAACCAGGCGCCCCAGTCACATGGATATAAGAAATGCTGAGGTATAAGCGAGATGGCATCCTTCCTGCTGACAATGCTGAGGCACGACGTCTTCGCCGAACCCAAGCATGGTATTGCGAGATCGACAACCAGCTCTACAGAAGGTCATTCTCACGTCCTCTGTTACGATGTTTGGATCCCGACGAGGCACGGTCGGTCCTCGCCAAGGTCCACGACAGGATTTGCGGGGAGCACATAAGTGGCAGAGCCTTGGCGTTCAAGATATTACGTCAGGGCTATTATTGGCCCACGTTGCACCGAGACGCCAGGGCCTATGTACGACGGTGCGATGCGTGTCAACGCTACGCCCGAGCCTCCTAGCACCCGACGGTCCCGCTTACCCCCTTAGATTGTGCCTGGCCTTTTGTGCAATGGGGAATAGACCTCCTCGGTCCTTTCCCCTCGGCGTCCGGGCAGCGGAAATACATTATTGTAGGAGTTGACTACTTCACCAAATGGGTGGAAGCCGAGCCGCTGGCGACGATCATGAAGCATCAAGTTGAGCGGTTCGTATGGACGAACATCGTGACCCGGTTCGGCCTGCCTAGGTCCATCGTCACCGATAATGGAACCCAATTTACAAGCACCCGGTTCAAGGAATTTTGCGCAACTTATCGAATACAATTGAGGTTTAGCTCGGTAGCCCATCCCCAGATCAATGGCGTCGCTGAAGTGACCAACCGGTCGATCCTGGACGGGCTTAAGAAAAGGACCCTGACGACCCGATCGAACTGGGTCGATGAATTGCCAAGTATCCTGTGGTCCCTGCGAACCACTCCTAAGACAGCGTCCGGCGAATCTCCTTATAGCCTGGCGTTCGGTACGGAGGTGGTTCTGCCAACCGAGGTGGTCATCCTTACCCCCCGGGTGGAAGCCTTTGAAGAAGCAACGTCGGCCGACGAAATTCGAGCCGGACTAGACCTGCTCGAAGAACGCAGAGCCGACGCCCACCTTAAGACTTTGTCCTACAACCGAAGCGTCGCCAAGAGCTACAACAAGGGAGTCCGCCCTCGACCCCTCGGGTTGGGAGACTTAGTATTACGTAAGTCCGAAGTAAGCAATCCGACCCGCACGAGAGGCAAGCTCGCCCCTAAGTGGGAAGGACCTTACCGCATCGTCAAAGTCATCCGGCCGGGCACGTTCCGGCTCGCGACAATGTCGGGACAGCACATACCGAGGACATGGAACGTCCAGAACGTTAAGAAATACTTTGTGTAAAATTTCACGGCAAAATCAAACATTAGTAGAAAAGGGAACATTGATTAAGTAGAAATTTCGAGTACAAAATAGACCCTCAAAAAGGCGGGTACACCTGATCAAAAAATAAAAACAAAATAGGAAAAGCCCCTAGGACTTTGTGCCCTCCAGGCTATCGTCAAAAGGGACCTCCTCGGGCATGTTTACCTCCAAGTCCTCCGGACAGGAGTTGAAGGGGTCCTCCTCGACCTCGAAACCCGGAGGGCGCGCTCGGAAGCGGGCCAAGGTGATTTTGTATCCGTATTCATAGGATACTTGGCCTGTCCGGTTCAGACCGAGCTGAAACCCCTCAGACTTCTTGTAATCCTCGATCGCTTTCCGCTCCCTCTTCGGTCGAAGGCGTTTCTCCTCGGCAAGGGCTTCCAAGGAAGTCTTGGCCTCAGCCTCCTTCGAGGCCAGCTTCACAGCCAGGTCGGACGCCTCTGTCTTGCGTAGGCGGTTCTCTAACCTCTCCAGTCGCAGCAGCTTCTGCAAGTCATCAGAGGCCGACTTCGCAGCCTTAAGCTCGGTGTTGAGGCGAGCCACCTCCGCGTCCAGTTCGGACGCCCGCTTCTCCGTCGCTGCGACCGCTTCAGGGTCGACACCGACCCGGACATCCTCCAATTGGCGGCACAACTTGGAGTTGCGCTCGCAGAGACCCCCGATGATTCGACTAGCATCGCGCGTCCGGTCCATCAAGGCGGTGGTGTAGTGGAGATTCTGTAGAGACGACGAGGTTAGGACAGAACTAACAGAGAAAGTGAATAGGGGTGAGAAAGGATGACGCTTACCCACATCAGCGACTTGGCTGATTTATCGATGAGGGCCTCCGAGGGGAGCGTGTACAAGTCCCGAGCTATATCGGGATGAAGCGCCCCCTGGAGGTATGCGGCCGATGGGTTCCCCCTATCCACACTTTGTCCCCGCAGGACAGTCCACCCCAGCGGGCGACCAAAGGGTCGCTCGCTTCTCCGGATGGGGCCTCGCCCATCACCCGCGCGAGAAAAGACTCCTCCCTGCCCAGCGGAAGTCGGCACAGGTCCCTCACGGCGGGCGGGCGGAGGTTTTTCCCGATCGTCTCCCGGCTGGTTCCGGCCTCACTTGGCGGAGGAGACGCTCCTGGGCAGTTGGCCCGTTCGTCGGTCGCATCCTCGGGTCGGGGCGTCGGCGCCTCGGGCTCCTCGGCGCCCGTAGCTCTTGCCTTCTTCTTCTATCACCCACCCTCCACCACCAATGGGGAATCTCTCTCCCCTCTTTTCGGGACGAGCATCGGGCGTGGGGACGAGCAAGCCGAAGTCCGTCCGCCGCGAAGTGCCTGTAGGTTCACCATTTCTGCAGGGAACGATGAATTGGTGAGGCTAAATAAATGTCGCGGACACATAAGCAATGAGCAACGAAGACCTACCCCAAGAGGTCGGGCTAAGTCCCACCTCAGCCAGCCACTGTTCCATCATATTGCAGATGGCCTGAGAGGAGGGAAGAATTTCCCTCAATCTCCCCAGATTTTGGCGCTCTTCGGCGCTCAGCTTCGGGGCCGTATTATCGATAACCTTTGCAGACCACCGGACCCCAAAACCCCAGTCCTTCTCACAACAGACGTAGAAGAATCGTCTCTTCCACCCTTTATTGTTGGTGGGAGCCTCGCCGACTCGGAAGCCTGCCCGGGCAGCTAGGAAGTAACCCCCTGACCCCTTGAAAAGGAAAACACAGGAGAGGAAAAGGTTTCAAGTCGGGGCGATGTTAGCGTAGTGGCATTCCCCCAAAAACGTCACCAGATAGCACCAGGAGTTCGGCGTCACCTGCGACGGCGAGACTCGCCATAGGGAAAGATAAGAAACTATAACAGGGTGCAGGGGAAGACGCAGGTCCGCCTCGAGGGCGTCAAGGGTCAGTGCGAAGCCCTTAGGGATTTGGTCATAAGTCCGCTGTCCCGTCTCAAGGGCTATGAGGATGTAATCCTCCGGGATGCTGTAGCACTCCCGGAGGGTCCTCAGTGAGGAACCGCTCATGGTGGAGTCTAGATCGTGCGGTCACATTAGCGCTTCGAGTGCATGTGCCGCCTCCCCATCAGAAGAGCGGTCTAGAGTTGGAGAGGGCAGCCGACCCGGGGCACACACGGAGGCGGAAGAAGAGGAAGAGGAAGAAGTGGAGGAAGAAGAAGTGGGAGAGGAAGTCATTTCTTACTGACCTCCGGAAGGAAAGCCGACTGAAAGGAGGCGAGGAACGCCAGAGCCAAGGAAGATGATTCAGAAGAAAGAGACAGCAAGACCCGGGGCAAAGAACTCAGCTGATAAGAAATGGTAGAAGGTCACAACGCGTGCTACTTAAAGACGAAGATCCCGCCAAAAGGGCTCTACCCCTTCGTCTCCCGACGTGGGCGATAACGTATCACCGTGCGCGCTTCCCACCCACATCACGTCGGGTAGCCCAAAGGATGACCTGATATTAATGGGGACGTGACGTGGCGATCACCCAAGCGGGCAACTTGGGCGGCACGCCAGCGACACCTTGGTTCCAGTGACTTCATGCATGCGACCGGTTTTCGAGATGGCGCAAAGGCTGAGGGACTCTTCGTTGCCCTCACCTCACGAGCGACGGTTCAATTCCTCATCCTGAGCGGCGGCTCGAAGTCCTTATTCCCGAGCGACGGCTTGATGCTTTATTCCCGAGCGGCGGCTTGGTAAACCTCATCCTGAGCGATGGCTCGGTAAATCCAATCATGAGCGGCAACTCGATTCCTCATCCCGAGCGGCGGCTCGAAGTCCTTATTCTCAAGCGGCGGCTCGATGCTCTATTCCCGAGCGGCGAATCGGTAAATCCAATTACGAGCGGTGGCTCGATTCCTCATCCCGAGCGGCGGCTCGATGCTCTATTCCCGAGCGACGGCTCGGTAAACCTCATCCCGAGCAGCGGCTCAGTAAATCCAATCACGAGCGATGGCTCGATTCCTCATCCCGCGTAGCGGCTCGAAGTCCTTATTCCCTAGCGACAGCTCGATGCTTTATTCACGAGCGGCGGCTCGATTCCTCATCCCGAGCGACGGCTCAAAGTCCTTATTCCCGAGCGGCGACTCGGTAAACCTCATCCCGAGCGACGGCCCGGTAAATCCGATCACGAGCGATGCCTCAAATTTCGAGTGGCGGCTCGATGCTTTAATCCCGAGCGGCGGCTCGGTAAATCCGATCACGAGCGGTGCCTCAGTAAACCTAATCCCCGAGCGGCAGCTCGTTCACCAGGTTCCAAGCCGCATCCCAACCGCGATTCTCCCCTCCACACCATCCACCCAACCCCACCCCCCCCCCTATTTCGCGACCGGGCTCCAAAAAAATGTGACCCCCGGGCCTCAGAGCTAGTCCCGCAGGAGGGGTTTTCTTCGGGGGGGGGGGGGGGGGACAGTGATATGGGTAATAAAAGCGACGTGACACGGGCCCTTGTGGCTCGCGTCAGGGTGACGTCTCAACCTCTCCTACGATCGACCGTGGCGAGGGTTGACTGACAGACGTCACCCTCCTCTGCACTTCCCCAGCTCCACAGGAGGGCGAAGCACGGCACTAGCGTACAACGTCAAGTCCGTACGGTGCTCCCGGACGCAATCAGAAACGCGTCAGTTGCCCGATCCATATAAGCCACCGAGGAGTCACGTTTTAGGGGGGGCGCTAAAAACTCTCACAAAAGGGGGGATCTTTCTTTTCACCGTTATCCCGTCTAACTTGAGCGTCGGAGGGGTCGGGCGGAGTACCATCCGACCCAACCTTTGTGTAGGGACAGGACTCGACGACGATCCATGACGGAGTCCCCCCCCCCCTCTTCTCTCTCGCCGTCCGGAACTCAATCGGAGAACCACCTCCTCGTCAGGCCCGAACCTTGCAGCGACGACCCCAGAACCCTGGTGCCAAAGTTGCCCATCCCGAGGGACAGGACTCAATGACGATCCATGGCGCGGAGTCCCCCTCTTCTCTCTCGCCGTCCGGAACTCAATCGGAGAACCACCTCCTCGTCAGGCCCGAACCTTGCCGCGATGACCCCGGAACCTCGGTGCCAAAGATGCTCATCCCGAGGTCACGGTAAAAAGTTGTTTGCATTAACATTAACCATGTCAATCCCTTGGACACCCAGGTGGCATAAGGCTAGATTACAATTGGAATAATATTTGATATTGATTGAATTCACAAGTTCACATATAAAGTTTACTGGGACTTACCAATAAGCTTGACACTTAGTGAGCAATCATTTATGGACTTATGATTATTCATTTATCTTCTAAAGTTTATATTCTCTTCCTCTTTTTTTTTTACACATTGAGTGTTTGTCGAATTACTTATAAAGCTATCTTTTTTATGAGATATTGAGATCTATTCATCGCTTATTTTTCGAACTAATTAATTTGCTCTTTTACAAGTCCTTCGAGACCTAAGCAAGGTTACAACTAGGCTAACCCTTTGCGGATAGATAACGCAAGCGTGCCTCATGATTTAAGTAATTCCAACTAAATTCATGATATTTGGCATCAAAGCGAGTAAGCGATTCGAGCAAATAACAAAAGTTCGTAATCTCGTCATAGCAAAGCATCATGGCAAATTGAATAAGATAAGATAAGCCGAACCATTGTTCAAAGCAACTAGATGTAAGCTATAAGTGCAAACTTGCTCTCAAGAGGAGCACAACAATAAAAATGATAAGCGAGAAATTGGTTATTCTCCACGAGTGGAGGAAGCACAATTTGAAGCACCAACTGAAAGGAAAAGTCACAAGAAGAGACTTACAACTACAGAAACCCATTTTAATATCTTCAAAACAAGTCTAGATGAACTTTACTAAGACTAGATAATGCTCCTAGAGAACTAGGAGATGAAATCTCAAATCGATAATATCAAATCCTTAGTTGATTGATTGATAGAAAATACTAAAGATTTCATGCAACAACTACATAATGTTATGGCAAACCTAACGGATAGGATTATATTACTCACAAGAGCTCTTAATGTAGAAGGAAATAACACTCGTGTTACTCTGCCATAAAACTTGAGGGCACCGAGCCACATTGCTATAAGGGTGCCAGGGATACGAAAAGCTTAAGAATTTTTTATTCAATATGGAATGGTACTTCCGAGCAACAAAGCTCAATGTTGAACTAGAGTTTCAATAGGAACAATGTATCTGAATGTGAATGTAAAACTCTAGTGGCAAACATGTTAGAAAAAGATCTAATAAGGCTAGTGTTGAGTTGACATATGGGAGGACTTAAAGCAGGAGTTGAGAACTCAATTCTTACTTAAGAATACTGAGTTCACCATATGAAGGAAGCTAAAATAACTACGCTAAAACACTTCTATTCAGGACTATGTGAAGTAATTTTCAGCACTTATATTGGATATATAAGATATGGTCGAGTAGGACAAATTATTTAGCTTCCTCGATAGCCTGAAGCTATAGGCACAATAAGAACTATATTGAAAGAATATCACTAATTTGGTTTAGGCTTATTGATTTTATTTCTAAGTATTCCAAAGAGAAAAAGACTATGATGGAACAAAAGAAAAATATTTTTCACAAGGGATCAAATTCAAAAACAAGCCCCCAAAGTCTAATAGATACTTCTTGTGTAGAGGACCTTACACGGTGAGGGAGAGCCAACAAAAGTAGGCATTCATATAACCAAGGTTATCACCCTTAGTTTAAGTAATTCAGAATACAACAACAATGATGAGGAGTCAAAGGACCCAGAAGAGAGCAATGTATTTATTGAAAGCATTAAGAAGTCAAGTGGGAGAGAATGTGAAAACAAAGCAATAGAAAACAAGGAGCAACGAGCTAATGTATGTGGACATTAAGTTCAATAGCTGAACAACTCGTGCAATAGTGGACACAAACACTACCCACGACTTCATCAACAATCATGAAGCAAGGCGTCTCAACTAAACCTAGAAAAGATCCTAAGTCAGATGAAGATTGTGAACTCAGAAGCCAAGCAAATCTCTCGGTTAGCAAAGGGGTTCCCTATCAAAATTAAGTTATGAAGTAGATGCACAAACATGATAGCGATATCATTAGATGACTTTCAAGTTTATACTCGAAATAGAATTTATGCACATTGCCAAATCGGTGCTAATGTTATTCCTAAATTCCTTATATATGATGGGAGGTGATTATCCCTGCATGATTCTAGTTTCTTAAGGAGAAACAAAGGACCCACAACAACTATCAGTATTACAACTAAAGAAAGGAGTATATAAAGGTGAATTAACTTTCGTGGCTACAGTAAAGCTAAAGCCACTTGATGTAGAGCTCGGTCAAGAACTTGTTGTAGTGGTGAACATTTTGAAGGAGTTTGCGAATGTTATGTCATTCGAGTTGTTAAAAACTCTGTCGCCACACAGAGACACTAATGATCTAATCGAGTTGAGACGGGAGTGAAGCCTAAAACGAGAACATCAGACCATATAGCCTCTCTTGGGTTGGCTAAGCTTAGGAAGCAATTGGATGAACTATTAAACGATTATCTCATTCGTAGTTCTAAGGCACTGTTCGAAGCACCAATTCTCTTCCATAAGAAAAAAGATGGGAGCCTCTGATTATATGTTGACTATTGAGCCTTAATAAAGTGATGGTAAAGAATAGGTATCCCATCGCTCTTATAGTAGACTTGTTCCATCGATTGAGAAATGTAAAGTACTTCTCCAAATACAACCTTTGGTCAGGGTACTGGCAAATGCGGATAGTTAAAGTTGACGAAACAAAGACTACATGTATGATAAGCTATGGAGCATTCAAGTTTTCGATGATATTGTTCAGCTTAACCAATGCTCCAGCCAAGTATTGTACTCTTATGAATCAATTATTTAATGAGTACCTGAACAAGTTTATGATTATCTACTTGGATGATATTATCATCTATAGCAAGTACTTGAGAAGCATGTTAAGCACATTGAATAATCTTCAAGATTTTTAGGAAGAATATTTTGTTCATGAAAAAGGAGAAGTATTATTTTACCCAGATGAATATTTTATTCTTAGGGCATCAAGTTGGTGAAGGATCAATTCCAATGGATAAATTGAATTTGTAGGTTATGGAGTAGCGAACACTAAAGAAGGGCTAAAGCTAAGATCTTTCTTTGGTTTCATTAATTATTATTAGCTCTTCATATTTGGGTACTCAAAGCACACAGCTTCACTGACAGAGTTGTTGAAGATGGTCAATCATATGTGAAGTGACATTTCATGACATGAAGGTTGTTGTGATAGAAGAATTGGTGCTCAATTTGTCAAATTATGGAAAGCCTTTGAAAGTCAACATAAATACAATGGACTTTACTATTGTAGTACTAATGTAGGAGAGTTACTTGGCAGCCTATGGGAGCTACAAACTCAACAAGACTGAGTGATGGCATCCATTACACAAGAAAGAGATGACAATGATAGTCTACTGTTTGCGAGTATGGTGACACTACATTCTTGGAACACGAATTGTGCTAAAGACAAATAATATTCTATTGAGTTACTTCTAAACTAAGAAAAGCTCTCTCCAAAGCAAATATAATGACACGACTTCTTGGCTAAATTTAATATGACAAGAGTATAAATCCAAAAAAATAAATATTGTAGTTGATGCATTGAGCAAGAAAGTAGAGCTGATGAATGTTGTGAAACTAAAAGGCAAGGGCTGAGCAGGTCAATTGTAATCCAACTTTTTTTCTAGAATGAAGGATGAGTTATACAGTGATCCCCAAGTAATAACCATGATATAACTGATTAAAGAATACAAAGAATAATGATTCTGGTCCAAAAGAGACTTATCTATACTAAAGGGAATATAGTTTTTATTTTCCAACATAACAATTTAAGGTGTAAACTTTTGAGAGAATATTATTATTTCCTTTAGGTAGAACATTTAGACATTTATTGCTTTGACTCTCATGAAGAGGACTTTTTATTGACTAAAGATGATGACTAATATGGAGGAATATATTTAAATATGTTTTACTTGCCAATAAGATAAGGTACATTAGTGGATGTTAGTGAGGCTTTTGGAGCTATTACCTGCACTAGAAAGACTATGGGAGAGTATTTCCTTAGACTTTATATCAAGCTTTTCGACATTATTCGGAGTTGGATCAATACTCGTGGTGGGGGCTAATTATTGATTACCTCTTATAATTAGCTACATTTAGTATCATGATCCTTATACTTTCAAAAGTTATATTGAGATCCCTATACTTATAAAAGTGAAACATTTAACCCCGTTGTTCTAGCAAAATCGCTCTCGATTTTTAACCTTATGAAAATTTCTTTTTAACCCTGTATAGGGATCTCAATATTTCAATTTCGTAAGTATAGTGATCTCAATGTAACTTTTAAAAGTATATGGATTGGGATGCTAAAAGTAACTAGTAATAGGTAATATTATGTAATTAGCCCATCATGGTCATCGATTAGTTTTTAAAATATGCAGTATTCATTATTGCACCCCTACGTTACTTAGCGGAGAAGGCTAAGTCGATGATAAACAATCGATACTCGTAGTGGTCAATTGGTTTTCAAAGTATGCAGCATTCATTGCTGCTTCCCTACACTAGAATGTAGTGAAGCAGTGAGGAGTTTCATATAATATCATAAGTAACTAAGACATGCAGTTCTCGGGATAGTTCTGGAGTAAGCTGTTTAAATTATTGGGATCCAAATTATACTTCTCTACACGTCTTCACCCAATGAGAATAAATTTCATGGATGGCCAAATTAAAAGAATAAATTTGCTTATTGAGCAATATCTTCGGCACTACATGAGTGTCAATCAAAAAGATTGAGTGAAACTGTTGGATATAGCTCGATTCTCTTACAACTTGCAATGAAGTTTTGCAACCAACAAGAGCCTCTTAGAGATTAGATTATTATTGGACAACAGTCATCAGCTTCTTATACTTTAGCGATTGGTTATACCAAAAGTAGCCCGTTAGCATATCACTTTATAAAGGAATGACACCAAAATGCATATATTGCCCAAGCATACTTGAGAAGACAACCAAAAAAATGAAGAAGTTAGCAAATCTGGGAAGGTGACCATAAGAGTTCAAAGTCAACAACTTGATGTTAATGAAACTCCAACTAGCATTACTCTAGTTCTTTAGGTATAAAATACATAAAGGACTAATGCGCAAGTATGAAGCCCTTTTAAATTATTAGTATAGTAGACAATGTCTCATACAAGTTGCAGCTGTCTATATGACTCAAAATTTATAGTATCTTCCACACAAGCACCTTAAAAGTCTACCATTCAGATCTGCAATATACTTTCTAAAATATTTCAACCCAGCTATCCATGACCAAACATTTTTATGAAAAGCGAGTTAAAGTTATTTTAGCAAATCGTAAAATGAACCTATCCAATAAAGTAAAACAGATCAAGTACTTGGTCAAGTGACAAAAGCTTACCCAGACAAAAGCAAGTTGAGAGTCAAAAAACACCCTATGACATGAAGAAGCAATCATCAAAGCATATTAATAAGCATCGTCAAAGGTATCAATAGTTAAAGTAGAGGAGAGTGTCACATATGATGATCGTGCGCCCATAACACCTTCATTAACAGACCATTCGTCACTTTTGTTTGCCTATATATTTGTTTGACAATATGTTTTATTTTGTTTTTATGTGTTTTTGCTCAAAAACTATAAGTAGGAATAGTTTATAGAGCTACAGAATGGTCACTCATTAAAATGGGTAAAATTATTTTAAAATAACCTAGTTGTCACACATCATAACCTATTTTCTATAGAATATGGTGTGAAACAAAACGTCAATCATCTCGATCTCTTAGAATCATTCAAGTGGCACAAGGTTGGATGAGGGTTTAAGATATGATTGGGTATTGATTAGATTCACAAGTTCATATCTAAAACTTATCAATACGCTCGACACCAAATAAGAAAAGAAAAAGAAAAAAAAAAGAATGTCTGATATGAATATCTTCTTTAGATTAAATACCGTTGTCAATCTACAAAGAGAACTAGACTCCTCTCTTCCTATCCTTTCACAGGACCATTTTGATTGATAGCTTAAAGGGAGTTGAGAGGGAAATAGTAATCTCTCAACTGATGTGTATGAAATATTTTTCTTTTATACAACTCTTAGAAGCATCTGTGTTGTTATTTTTTATGCAACTCTTAGATGCGTCTATGTTGCTTTTGTTCACTCTAGATCCCCAAAGATCCTCTTTATTTATAGGCGAGAGCAGAGGATCGAGGATAAATTATTTGGAGAGTTCCTTCCATTAAAAACATCCCCTAACGAATCTATCATAATATAAAATTTTTTTTTATTGGCTGATACCATTATCAAAATCCAATTAAATATATCATATATCTTATTTAATTATAACGGATCATATAATCTAACAATCTCCGATGGATCTAAGAACAGAGAAATAGCAACCTAAAAGAACAAATGAGCATCTCGTGGTAAAGTGTGGAACTTGCAGTGATAAGTATCATCCAGACCTCAGCAACTCTTTTGCCTTTGTCAGCCACAGACACAAACAGGGGGGAAAAGAATAGTCCAAACACCATGTCTCGATATGAATTTTGATGAGTTACAAGTCAAGCTAAGATACGTATTGCATATGCCATGACGGCATGCACTCGTCCAAGTCCAAACTACTCGTGCAATCCAGTAGAGCATTCTGCTGCTGCTCGTACCGGCAAATGTAGTTCAACCCCACCAGAAGCTCGCAAACCACCTCCTCCGTCTTCTCCCTGTCGGCAAAATACAAAGTCTGAAGCAGGAGAACATTGGCCGTCGACGTCATGTGCTGCTGCTCGACGTTGCGATCGGTCTGCCATCGGATCATCTCATGAGCCATGGGCGACAGCCAGCTCAAAATCTTGTCGAGTGCTTCCTTCCAATCGTGCGCAAGAGGAGCATCGTAAATGGCTACATTCTTCGCGCATGACTTGAGACTCCTCCTTAGAGCCGCTCTTAGCGTCGATGGCAGCATCTGGTATAGGTCGTCTCTTGCATCGTCTCCGACGAGATGCGGATACTTCAGTAACTTCTCTATGATAATTATGATGTTGGCGTAATGCAATGCGAGGGCGGCACCACCCACCGTGGAGGGTGCGGCGAGCATCGTCAGCTTACTCCTCGGCCCAAACTTCGATCGCCTGCCGCTCATGTGCTGAACCGCTTCGCCACTGAATGGAAGCAGAGCACCGAAAGCAGGACGGCTGAGACAACGCTCGGTCGAGAATTGCTCATCACTCTCTTTCGATACCGCAGAGCTGCCTAAACTGAGGCACTCCATGAAGAGCCTCCCCGGACTCGCGCCGCAGTGGAATCGGAGGCCCTCCCGCCGGAGATTCGAACCGGCTTCAGCATCGGGAGTCATCTTGGGGATCTGACCCGATATGCTATTTACAGAACCTGATCTTAGGGACCCCGAATGAATTGGATGATGAGCTGAGACAATGAGTTGATCCGAAAGCTGACAGCTTTGGTCGGCGACTAGGCAATCCGAACTGCAGATCGTCTCCCAGAACACGAGGGATATCCGGGAATGGATGGTGCAGATAGCTCGGGCAAGGAGGAGGACGACCTTGTCGTAAGTCTGGTTCCAAAGGGAGGAGCCACGCAGGTGCTTAACATCTTGCCGCTGCCAGTGGATTTTCTGGTCAACGGCCCGGCGGCTGGCGTGGTGCACTGGATTGTGGTGGAACTTCTTGGCAGCGTGCTCTAGCTCCGTCAGGACCTCCAACTCGGAGTAGAGCGCCGCGGTGGACGAGACGAAGCGCTCCATCTTACGGATGGTCCCATCCATGTCCTTGGAGAGGAAGCCGAGGCTGGAAGGGTCGATGCGACCGGCGAGGAGGTCGGAGTAGACGTGCTCGAAGCCAAGGAGGGCGGGGTGGGAGCAGCGGCGGCCGAGGCGGGAGGCGACGGTGGCAACGCCGTTGAGGTCGTCTAGCTTCTCGGCAAGGGCGAGGGACAGAAGGAAGTGCTCGTCGGAGGAGACGAGATGGCGGACGCCGTGGGACTCCAGGATTTGGGAGCGGAACCGGGCCATCTCAGATTCGGAAAGGGAGCGGTAGAGGTTGACGGCGCGGGACATGGCGCTGGCGACCTCGAAGGAGAGGATCCCGATGGTGGCGGCGGAAGGCGGCGGCTTGGGGCCGTCATTCTTCTTTTTCTTCTTCTTCGTGGTGGCGGCGGCGGAAGTCCGCATCTTGTTAATCCAGGGCTCCGCCACCATGGCTAGGGCTTCAGACATGCCTCTGCCAGATCTAGCGTGTCCCCTGGCCCTTCCTGCGCCTCCTGTCGCGTTCAAGCTATGCTTTGTCGTCTGCCAACGTCAAAAAGGGACACTTTGAGCCACCAAGAAGTAGAAGATCGGCAGGCAAAAGCAAGAAAGAACTCAACACATACCGAGGAAACAAAGAAAGCAAGGAACTTTACAGGACTGACAGCTCTCTAACATAAAATTCGCAGCTCAAAAGCAGGAACATACGGAACCTTTCCATTCTCCTCCTCGATCCCAAAGATCTCATCTTTCCTGCTTGATCGATCGATCTCAACCAGCACCGGGAGATCAGTTCAAACCTACACACCCTACGAATTGGGAGCCGGACGGGGCGGAAGAACGGATGAGACGAGGAAGGGAGTCGCGTTGCCGAGTTCAAGCTCCTCCCAAACGGGCTCGCGGAGGCAGAGTTTTGGACAAGGTCTATATTCCTTCCTCCTCCCTCCTTCCTCCTTCCTCCTTCCACAGAGTAAATGAGCAAGGATAATTAAATGCGGAACGATGGGAAGAGCGTTTAAATGGAGAGAGAGAGAGAGAGAGAGAGAGCGAGAGAGAGAGGGGTTTATGGTGTATATATATTTTTCGGAATCAGAGTGCGGCGAGGAGAAGACCTCATCAGGCTCGGCGATACTCTTCTAACTTTTGAGAGTCATCGTCGGCGTTGCCGCTCAGTTACTCCATTGGTGACTGGGAAAGAGAAGGGGCCTACAAAATGGGCGCTTCAGGAGACGCAGGTAGCTTCGGAGTCGTCTTGCGTGAGGTCGGAATCAGACTCAGGGCGGAGAAGGGGTCTTCCTGGGGAAGATGACGAGCGGCGCAGCAAATGATGGCGTCTACCTTTCCTTTGACTTTGGGCCGCTGTCGCGCCGTCTGGCCCAAATAGAAGCTTCCCACGGCATCACCGGCTCCACGAGACGTCGCACGCGAGTCTTGTCGAGCCAAATGCGAGGGGGGCGGCTGAGTCACCCGCCGAGAACTGTCGGGATGACGTGGTCTCTCCATACGACAGTGACGTGGCCTTTCCAATAGAAAATTGGGCGCTCGATTCAAACTTGAATACCTGAATAATTAATCGGATTAAAATTGATGTTATCACACGATTCATATTTGGTGTATTTAAAAGAAAAATGTAATATTAAACAGATTATATAGATTTTTTTTTATAATTATTGAGTTTTATAAATAATTACACATTTTAAATTAAATTTAAAATATTAAAATATTTGTTTACCAAAGTCATATTTACTAATCTTGTTAGGTCTTTCTCTACCATTTTCACGCAATATTAATAGTAATCACTTCACCTTATTTTTTATCCTTCATCAAAATGACATCTAATTATTCAATTTTTATGATCTTTCTTACTAATTCTACCTGCCTGCCTACCCTTTCGTTCTTATCTCAGTAGCATATCCTTTTCTCTTTTATGAATAAATACTAAATAAAAAAACATGAAATAAAAGGGGAAAACAACAAAGAAAACCTTCCAATTTATATGAATCAAGGTAAGGAAAGTTGACCTACCGAGGTGGTCCAGGTAGACTTGGCAGGTGGCGTTGGAACATGGGGCATTTGACTCTTTTGTTAATTGTTGTTATCAAATGCTCCCATCTTATGATGCCAATGTTGCTTCCTATTCCTCAATTGAAGTCTCCACAACTCTCATGTTTGGTTTTCTTTTTCGATAAAACATATATTGAGAACGTTCTCAAATTGCTTTAGTATCAATACATTGACCATCTAAGCTACATTCGACTATATAATTTTGACTCAAGATATTAGTTAATAAGCTAAATTGATCAAATTTTTTTATTTACTAACCAAGGGTTTAATAAAGTACAATGGTCGTGAGTTGCATTTCGATAAAACGATGATAATATTTTATTAGTTTATTAATTTATTTTTTTCTATACTAAGGTTATGATAAAATCGATCATAGATATGACAAGGATATCACTTGATATTGATAAAACTAATTAAGTCTATAACAAATCTAATAAAATCTTTAAAGTCAATATGATACGAATGCATCATTCCTTAACCACGTATCACTTAAAAAACAAAATCATCATTGATTTTTCTTTTCTTTGACGACAATCTTGAAAAGTTGAGTGATATCGTTTATCATAAACAACATGTATGAACACGTACGGATGGATCTCATTAGATCAAGCATATGAGAGAGAGAGAGGAATCCAAAGAATGACCACACCGTGTTAGGAGTCAAAGTCAAGGGGAGCTAAAAGTCCGGTGGTTGGGTTTCCACATGGAAATTTCCAATTCCGCGTGGGTGCAAACGTGCCAACGAGATGCAAACAAGTAAGCCAAGATGATGCAAATAGAATGCAAGTTGGGATGTGGGTTTGTTGATGACTACAAATTCAAGTCAAAGTGATGGGCACTGACCACTTGCTTTCTTCCTTCCACCATGCTCATCACACCCTTCGAAATGAGAACGTGTCGTGCAGGTGGCGTGGCAAACTTTCCTTTGTCCTGTGATGGATGGAGATGACACACCAATTATTCCACGTCCACAAAAATCCAACACATAAAAGAAAATTTAGGTTGCATGGGACGGCAAGTTCACTTTGATTTTTCCCGTCCCATTCTTAGTCTTTTGTTGCCTTTCGTTTGGAGTTTTAGCCCATGTCACTTGTTCCTATTGGTTTGCTTCAGATGAAGATCTCAAGAACATAACCTTATCTTGTTAACAATTATTTTTTTATGTATTTATTTATAATTTTCTTATCAAAATGGATGAGTCGAAATCGAACACAAATTATTGATTTATTTGTCATCTACCACTACCTTAACCTTGATGAGTTTCGAAGTACATTAGGTGGATTGTGTGAAGATTATTATTAGCTTGTTGCCACTATTGGGATCTTATATTGTTAGGATTGATAAATATTTTTAGAAATCTGATAGGACTAAAATATTTACATTAAAAATTAAGTATATAAAGATATTCTTCAATATTAAGGTTTTGATCATTCAATTCAAATAAATAGAGAAGCTGTAGAGAAAACAAAAAAATTACAAGTCTTCATATATTTCTTTCTAATAAACTTGACATCAGTAAAAAAAAATTCTTTATAGTTTATATGATAGGATGTAAAAGAGGTTTTGAACTTCAATTTTGATTTACTTTGAAAAAAAAAAAACTTCTTGGAGTTCATATGGTAATATTTTATTATTATATAATAAAATATATTTTTCAGCATGTATGTAAATCTTGTGTTGGTTGTTTTCTAAATTTATGCTTCATTGTTGATTAATAATATTTTTCTTTCAGTATCAATATTTTCTTTTTTCCCCCATATATATAAATAATAAGATGTTGGAATATATAATAAATCAGTATTATTCAATATTTTTGAATGGATTAGGCAGAAAATGTTCAAGCATAGTCATTCTTGGAGTTCATATGGTAATATAAACAACATAGAGAGGCTAGGAAAAAAGAAAGAAAGGTGTTCATATACAATGGTGATGGAAGAGACACACAAAAGTTCTTGCTTTAAAAAATAAAAATAAAAAATTGCTTTTGGTAACATTTTTTTTTTAAGAAAAGGCTGTTCATAATAATAAAGGATAATTTTTTTTCTTCTTTTATTTTTTTTCCATATAATGGTGCATTACACATACTGGTTCCTAACCCTAAATGTAACCACAAATTTAGAGCCAGGCATGAACAAAACAGGTCAAAAAGGTTATAATGGTTCAGGTTGGCTTCCCCTACCATCTCACAATCTCCCATCCCTTTGGAGTTTTCCCGTGGTGGTGAACATTGTCCTAACCCAACCCAACAGGCTTTGCCAGGCGTAGGTGTTTGTGTTCTTCAAGCCTTTTTGCATGGCTCTCTTTGTCACCTTCTTCCATTCCTTTTCCTTATCCTTTTCCCCTCTCAGTGAAGTCACAGAAAGTGATGGTGCTTCTGTTAATGCAGTAGGTGAGCTGCGGTGGCTTTCTTCTCGTCATTTCTGCTAGTGGGATTTGGTGGATTGACCTTTCAAAACCTCTCAACTTCAAAGGTTGTTCTTTTGCTGGTGCTGTGCTGCTAAACTTTCATGTCACACAGGTGTGCGATCTCAGACAAATATGCAGAGTTCATGTCATACAACTTGCTCGTTCAAAACGCAATCCAGGTTTCTGTCGACCAATACGAAAGCAGCAGTGATGACACACCTGATAGCTACATGCACATTCGAGATGAAGAAGGAAGGAGGTTGCACACTTAAAAGGAGCTTTTGATTGGACTTTGTTTTTTCCCTCTTGCAGCAAACTGTGTTGTGTGTGGGATTCTATCAAGAACAGCAGAAGTGGGCTTATTAAGATCAAGTTCAGGTACTCTGCATGCCATAGCTACCAAATTCCAGCCTGCTTCACCCATCAAGCCCACCTGGGTTCCTCACCATCACTTCTTTGTTGTAAATAGCCCATTCCTCTAATCCTTGGTCGCTACTACTCTTTGATTTGATCCAAAGGACATTAGTGCAGAGTTCCATGGTCTCTTAGCTTCCGTCGAGTGTTGGTGATCAAAATGACCGTGGTTCGGTTGACAGGGTTCCCAGGGAGGTTATATATTATCCTCGGCACGAGAACAAATACCTATTTAAATCGATGTTAATCTTGGTCTGGAATCCGATGTTGATGCATTGATATAGTACATGCTAATTCAATGTTCATACTAATAAATGGAAGGTTCATTTCCTCGTCGACTTTAGGCTTCGTGACGTTATCCCACTCCAGAAAGCTTCAATATTCGTGAATCCTGTGACTTGATTGCTTCATCATATTGCTGTATGATGGGCGCATGATTGTGCAATGGAATATTTAATATACAGTTCATTCAAAAATAGGTAAAAGGTAAAAAAGACATGTATGTTTTTCCCTGGATTTTTCGATCCGGGCAAAGAAAGAAACCCTAATAAATTTGTACTTCATCGTCCTATTTAGAACTGGCTGGTACAATGACACTTCTTGTCGATTTCCCGCTAATTGTATGTCTTCCACTAGAATGCAAATCTTATGCATGTCAAACACTGACAGCAAAAAATGGATGTAGCGACTGATCCACAAGCTCATCAATGGCGGACATTCGCGTCGTGATACACTGACTTCCAAAAGTCGTCTTGCATGTCAAAGCAGGCCATCGGTGAGAGCGTCTCGTTCTCGATCCCCAACGCGAAATCCTCATCAGCCATGTCGATGTTCACCTCAGAAATCCAATTGTTGTAGCTGTTCATGCACTCCACATCCGATTGGGGGCTCGAAGAAAACGGCCTCGCTTGATCAATGAAGCCCTGGAGATCAGGTTGACGAGGCTGCAGTGCACCGTAGAGCCTGTCTTCTTCAGGAACGAGGCTCGCAGTCATGCCATTCCCGAGCCCTTGTGCTGCTTGTGCCTCGAGAGAGGCCACCTGAGCTTGTAGATTCACAACCTACGGAACAAGGCAAAGCATTAGCAGGCACCGAGGACAAGATTCCAAGCACTCGAGCTGCTCACTTGTTGCTGGAGGGCGAAGATGTGGGCGACGCAGCCATAAATAGGGTTTTGGAGCCGAGCTTGTGCTTCGTAGGATATGGTAATGGCGGCCTCGGAGCGGTCCGCCATGGGCAGGTGCATGAGCAGCTTCGCGACGTTGCTCGCCCCGAACACCTTGTGGATAGCCGCGAAGTGCGCGGCGCCTTGCTCGTGGCGGAAGAAGGGAGCAAAGACGCAGCCGCTGGCGCACTTCCGCCTCAGGAACTTGCAGGCTCCGCAGGGAGACCCAAACCCGGCCATCTCCAACCCTCGAACGCTGGGCGGTGCAGTTCAACCGTGAGCTATCAAGTTGCACCACCTACCAGTCTTATAAACACCAGATCGTCGCATTTCCTCGTTAATTAATGCGTCCTTGTCTTCCCAATGGCCGACAACGTCATGCACAACCCTCGCTTTCACCTTCGTCCCCTATTTTTTACACATTTCAGATTCCATCCAAGAAATCCCCACTCGTCTCTTGCTCAACGGTTCAGGAGCTCCGGGAACGCTGTGACGTAGAAGTCGATAGTCTGATGAGGCAAATCCAAGAAGAGACAAAGGTTGGAGTATACTGGGGATCTGAAAGCAGTGCAGCTTTCGAAGGAAAGAATGGAGGGAACTTTGTTCATGGTGTCACGCACGATAAAGCTGACATGTAACGATGATCGTCGATCGCTCGCTTGCCTGTCTCTTTAGCGTGCCGCTAAGAGACCTCATTGAGGTGCAGCCTCCCCAAGTACGTGCGCACACAGGTATTACGTTTGCTTTGGACTCACACAAGCCCGACTCATGATGTGAATGCAAAGTAGAACCGGCTTTTGGACATCATTGATCTTACTCCAAAGCCATGCAAAAATACCTGTTACTGGAAGTGATATGTTTACAGGTCTTCACTGAGCTCCAGCTGTTCCCTCTGTTAGGAACTAGACTATGACAAATCACAAGGCACGGAGACTAGTTTTCCAAAGAGATGCTCATGCCGCCCATCTATGATGTAGCCTTTTATTTGAATTATCCTGCCAAAAATCAAATCAACTTTGTCCATTAGTTCTCACACAGCCATTTCCTTCATGTTCCAGCTTGACCAAGATTTCACCCAGTTCTTTAACTCGGCCAACCCTTCTTGAACTTTTCTTGACAAGGTAACTTTACACCATCATCCCTCCTTAATCCCGAGATGCCTCGTCGATGCTTTGCAGAAACCCAAAGCGAGCAGTGCAAGTCATGGTTGCTTCCGATGACTTGGTGCCTATTATTCCACCAAGGAGCTGTATGCTTCCTGTGCAGATCAACAGCTAAAAACGCGTCGGTGACTGTGTATCTTCACTGATGCTCTACAGCTAGCTAAGTTGGATTGCGATGCTTCCTCGTTTTCATGTTCTTGTTTCCTCTCATCTTACAGCACCTCGAGTGCTTGATAGATTCGATTCTCGAATACAATAACTCAAGTTGGAGACACACCTACGTAGAATTCCAGTGTTGGAGATCACCGGTCAAATTTGGCAGGGCTTGTGGCTCGACCTAACCACGACCGGTCAAGCCGACACCCAGTTCCAGGTGGGTCCGACGCACGTGTGTTGTCATCTTCTTATCAACCCTCGCGCCCTTGGCAGCTGCAGCAGCAGTTAATATTGTTAACAGCTTTCTTCTCGTCCTAAGCCTTTGACGTCCCCCAAGGATTTAGGGAGACAAAGAAGACCACACGAGCGGAGTTGCCTGACGGTCGCCGGGCATGACCATATCCCGTCGCTTTCGAGCCAAACTTTGCCGGTCATTATCATTATCATCACTATTATTATTCAATCAAACAGTGCTTGTCTCAAGTGTGAATGTTTATTTCTGGGCCAAGACTTGAGTTTAGATGAGAAAGCTGTAGTTAGATATGGGAGCAGATTTTCTAAGTCCGGCCCCCTATCATCCAAAAGGTGATAGGTTTTGGAACCCACCAAAGCTAGTTTTAGACTAAGCATGCTTGTTCTTTTTTTGGTGCATGCACACAGTTTGCAGCTTGACGGTCATGGGATGTCAACATCTGTCTCGTCAGCTGCAGGTTTTTACGCTTGGGAAGAGCTGAACTTTGACTAGGAACAAGGATTCTATCGGGTTGAGGGTCACAGCTGGTGAGACATTCTATATCCCGTGTCAGGGTGTACTGTTGTCGTGGCATGAAGTTGAACACGAACGCAATGGGCTGGGCTTCAAGCATAGAATGGATTTGATGAACACTGAATGTTTATTTTCCGTAGATATTGTGGTATTATTTCGTTTGCTTGTGATGGTGCAATTAGAGGCTGCAGGCAGAAGAAATCGCAAGACTTGGGGATGCTCCCGTGGAGGACAAAGAATCTATTCCTGTTCTGCGGCAATGCAAGCGGCAAGGTTCTTCTAAGAGCCAGCAACTTGGTGACTTCTAAAGCACATCCTGTTCTATCCAACAAGTACATCTTTTCCTTAACCATTTAGCTAACTTACTGTCAATCTCACTTGAACACCAAGCTGAGTGGCTGTTTAATTTTTGTAGTCGGATTCCCGGATTCAGCAGTGACACAACTTAATGGTTCCCAGAGGTTGCATTCCACAAGTGACGGTCTTCTCCACTGCAGAGAGCTCTCTGGTCTTCCACCTTTCCAGCATATATATATATATATTCCAAACCTTACAATCTAGTAGACACTGATAACGGAGTTCCACTGAAGCAAAAACCATTTTTGTTATGCATGAGCTTTAACAATCCACGTACCTTCTCTTTTCGATCTAAACCTTAAGTTTAATTAAGGAGTTACGATGATTGTGAAAATTAAAAAAATTATAATAAAAAAATAATAATTTTAGCAGCAAGATGATTCAATAAGAGGAGAAAAATAAAAAAAATAAGAGAAAATGAAAAGATAAGAAAATAAGAATCAGAGACTATTCTCATTCATCCAGATTAGATTTATAGTGAATTATTACTGTGATTGCTTAGGAAGGTTTTGGATATCGTGTACAGTAACATGATCCTTGTATCCCAATTATTTTTTTATGATTATTGCTTGGATTTTAGATAAGAGACTTAAAGAATTATACATTCATTATTTTTATAGTGGATTTTCTCTGATTTACCCCGCGGTTTTTACCATTTACGTTGGAGGGATTTTCTACGTAAATCTTGGTGTTCTATTTGATTGTGATTTTCGTTTAATTATACTGTATTACGTCCTGTTAGTATTTATTCATATACAAAAGATTTTTTTATTTTTTTTATCTCATCTAACATATGGACATCACGAGAAATTGTGAATGAAACGAGAGAGTGATCGATGAATCATGAGAAATGAAAAGCTAATCCATCGATTCACTAGGACATCATGTTCCCGTAGCAGCAGGCTTTGCTGACCGCACAACAACATGCAGAAATCTTCTCCCTAAATGTAATTTTAACAATCCTAAATGCATTTAACCTGAATGTTTCAAGGTAAAAGAAAAAAATATTCCTCGCAACAACTAGCAGAAAAAGTGATTGCTGCTTCGGGCTTGCCGTATTGTTCAGAAACCAGTGGAAGCAAGCGCGGCAGCAGGGAGGCAAGAGAAGCTCCACAGCCATGGCGCCGCCTGCAATGACACAAATCAGAAGAACATACTGGAGATTTAAGCCACACCTTCTCATGACCATGGCACAATTAGGTTACACAATCCTCTACTTCATTACAGAAGCCTCTTTCGACCAGGGATTGAGTCCCCATGTCTACATAACTTACAGACACATCGCTGCTGCCTTGGTCATGTGGCCTTTTGCCTATTTCCTTGAGAGGTACATGGACTTTTTGTTACTGCCAGTAGCGACATGCGAATTCTAATCCCGAGACTGTTTCCCAAATCTTCACTTCTATCTTGTGGCAGAAAATTACGGCCGAAGCTTACATGGGCACTGTTCCTGGAGATTTGTGTTCTTTCCCTTCTTGGGTGAGAGGAAAACATCTCATGCATGTAGTTTAACTGATGCTAATGCCTGAACTCATTGTTGTCTGCTCGTCCCACAGGGTCAGCCTAACTCTAAACATGTACTTTGCAAGCTTAAAATACACCTCTCCAACCTTTGTTGCATCCATGATCAACACCATCGCTGCCATGACTTTTGTCGCCGCCATCCTGCTTAGGTACAGAACATGTCATGACTCTTGTCGTTGCCAGTCTGCTTGGTCACGGAGCGATTCATTGTAGAATGTAAGCTCACTGCTCCAGTGGCTATTGCTTGGTTTAGAATGGAGCATCTCGATCTTGGGAGCCCTAAGGGGGTGGCAAAGGCTGCCGGAACCGTGGTGTCGTTGGCCGGTGTTACAACCATGACACTCTACAGAGGACCAGCAATGAAGAACTTCTATGGACCACTGATTCGAATCCATGGAAATGCCATCCATGAGAACTGGTTGAAAGGATCAGTTCTTACGGTGGCAAGCTGCATAACGTGGTCCATATGGTACATCATGCAGGTACTTCTTCTCTCCTCTCGGCCAATCAAGCCATGTAATTGTGCGTTTCAACTTGCAGAAGAAGAATAACCCAAAAGCAAAAAAACGTCATGGAGGTCTGAGAGACGGATAGATCGATCTTACTCTTATGTTTAAACATACAGGCAATAACGTTGAGAAGATATCCAGCGCAACTTTCGCTTACTGCATGGATGTGCTTCGCCGGGGGTGCACAGTCAGCGGTATTTGCAGCGTTTGTAGAACACAAACCAGCAGCATGGAAGCTTGGATTTGATGTTAAACTATGGAGTATCTTGTATGCTGTAAGTACACCTTTCCACGAAGACGTCGGCTCATCCTTTTGGCACAGTGTAATTTACATTTGGGTGGACAATATCGCAGGGAGTTGTCGGCTCTGGTTTGATCATCTACATAAAGCTGTGGTGCACCAAGGAAAAAGGACCAGTTTTTGTGACCATGTTCAACCCTCTCTCCTCCATAATGGTCGCAGTTCTAGCATGCTTTGCTTTTGGTGAAAGGCTCTTCCCGGGAAGGTACACGTGCAACACAAATCTCTCAGTAAGAATGGAAACATTAAAAATCCAAACTTCCTCATGCGCAGACAAAATGAACCAGCATGAGAGTTCTGAGATCAAATTATTGTTGTCTTTCTCGGTGTAGCATCATTGGAGGCACAGTTGTCACCATTGGACTGTACTTGGTGCTCTGGGGGAAAGAAAGAGATCAAGAGAAGGAAATGACACCCCAAGGGGCCTCGTTTGTGGCTTCTGAAACAAAAAAAGAAGAAACCAGCACGCTTTCCAGAGCAGAGGTGGCAAAGCAGATCACCTAAAGTGGTTTGAAGGATCACTGCATGAATTTTCTGTCGATTGTTCTGTAACAAGTCACAAAAGGCTCACAGTTTTGATTCAGTGCACACCAGGATTATGACTTCTGAAAAGGTCTCGAGATTGACAAAGACACATCCTTGATATGATGAATGTTTCTCACCATTCGAAGCCCAATGCATGAATTCCAGGCACTCAGATCTCACGGCATTGACATTTATCATGTTATAATTGAATTTTAATGGGAAGATTCCCCCCATCCCCATGCTATTATACTTGGGAACACCACATAAATAAAAAGACTCTTCTCTGCATCTTCTTCTTCTTCTTCTTCTTCAGATTCAGGTGACTCAACTTGCCCACAATGTTTCCTGCAAACTGTAAGACATGGCTGTTTCTTTACTGCAAAACATGCCATCATCCATCACAAGCTCTCTCGATTCGAATCCCTGTTTCAGCAGTCATGTGAATTCAAATTTTCTATTTGTCTGTCAGAAATCAGAGCTGCTCTAGTCTTTGTACAAACCCTGACTGCAGCAGGCCTTGTTTCCAGTGCTGTTGCAAAGCGGCAAATCAAATGATGCCAACCTTGTTTGATGTAGATCTAATGCTAGTCAGCGTTGACCCAGCTCTGGTCTGTCAAACAAAGGAGGTCGGAGATTAATCCCAAGATTCGACCAGATGACAATGAGTATAGAGATCGAATGAGTTAATTAGGCTGCACAATGTAATCACGCAACCTTCCTGTCGTCCATCATGGTTTCTCTTCTCTTTTCCCACAACTGCTGCCAAGAAAGATCTAAGAGAAGCAGTAAGAGGATGTAGGAATCAAATGCTACACCGTACTTCCTTCGTGGACATCCGAACCGCGAGGTGGAGGGAGTTCTCGATCACTTTGCAGCGTTTCTGTTCCTAAATTGAATGCGAGCTACCATTGTCAATGGGGAACTCTTCCTCTCTTTAGGTTGTCAGGAGTGCTTTCATGACAACTCTCCGCGCATCATCAGAGGCACATGCATTCCTGCAGTGTTGAGGCAATTCTAATACCCACACGGTTCCCTGTGGTGCGCGCATGTGAACAGACACCGGCGTTGACCGGCACACCTGTGTGCTCCATGATCGGAAGAGAGATCATTTATCTGACCCACTTTCTCCAGATTTCTCGTGTAGCGTCGGCAATTTTGACTTGGAAGAGTTCGCCGGACGTTCGTCAGCGATCATGAAGCAAATCCGCAGGGTTCACATGCCGTGAAAGCTGGAAGAACTTGGAAGACCATCGGTTCCTGTAATGATGCCTCTAATTATGCCCACTGAGAGCGAAAGGACACACCACTTGAGCTTCTCGTGAGTTGAAATCCGTATACAGTCATTAACACAAAGGTTTGTATCGGAATCTATTACAAGCACTCCTTCCGGTTTCGAAGACCACCAAAGAACGAAACAGAGATGACAGTAGCAGCGGCTAACGTCTCATATCTCACACATCAACCAGCCTTGGAAGGACCGGAATCCTGGAGCTCCGGCCGAACGAGAACAATGACCGCCGAACTCTTCCGCTCCCGCCACCGTCTCCACCGCGAGCGTTGCTGCTGCTTCCTTCACCACTGCCTGGTTCATTACGGTTCTGCTTCTGTCTCGAGATCTCCTCCTGGACTGACAGGTAGAGCTGCCTGTCGGCGGATGAGTCCATGGAGAATGACCTCCTTATGGGCTGAACGCGGAACTGCTCATCCTTTTCCCTGACATCGATGCATTCGTCCCCCATGCTCCCCACTTTGTTGTGCTTCCTCCTCTTCTTCCACAGCGAAGGATTGCTTGCCTCCCCTCTTGACGTTTGGTCACTAACTTCATCCCTCACATCCACCGCGAAGCTTCCACTCTGCTCACGTCGAGGAGCGAGCACTACGACGTGATCAGTCGCCAAGCCGACAGAAGAACTCGTGATACCCGTCCGACACAGCGGGCAGTTGGCGTTGAACTGGAGCCAGGTATCGATGCAGTCGATGTGGAAGGCATGAGAGCAGTCGGAAAGCAGCTTGAGCCTTTCCTGCTCCCGGAACTCATTCAAGCAGATTGCACAGTCGTGGAAGGACGTCTTCCGTCGGGCGTCGCCGTCGCCCGCTCTCGTGAATTTGATGACGGGAATGGAACGGATTACCGACGGATCAAGACCGTGGAACTCGGTGGCGATGGCGTGGATGACGGGAGGTATATACAGGTGGCGATGGCGGCGGGACTCGGCAGAGGAGAAGAGGCAGCGGAGGAGGTCAGAGCCCGGCCATTCGAGGCGGCACTTGACGACGAAGACGTAGTAGCTGACGAGGAGCATGGCGGTGGTCAGAATGCCCAAGATGGTGATGGCCAGGACCGGAAAGCTGGTGACGGAAGTGGAGGAGTGTGGAGGTGGCGGTGGTTCAACATGAGACGCATCCATCGGAGCCGAGGGATAGAAGGATGAGCCTTTCAGGACAAGAGCTGTTCGCGTGCTTGGAGAGAGATCATCGGACGAGATCAAGAGACGAAGAAAGGAAGAAGCCTACTCCCAAGGAAGCCAGGAAAGTGGGGGAATGGAGAACCAACAGAAATCAAGAAGCGATCAAGGTGGAAGAGATCAGGATGGGCAGCTCGGGCCTACTGAGAGGAAAAGACAACTCCAGGAGGGGAAAGAAGAAGCCATTAAGCCAAGTGGGAGAACAAAGACTACTGTTGGATTCCACTCAATCACAGGCGTTGGATCGAGCAGAGAGGGGGAGGGTTTTGTGCACTTTCTGGTCATCACAAGCTTCTCTCATAAATCTTGTAGTTTGTAGCGTAGATGAGAGTTGCCTACATCCATCTAAGAAAGTCAACACGTATACCAGAAGTCCAACTGGCATCGACCAGTTGACGCGTGAGGGATCACACGAGTCGTGGTCAACGAGATTCCATTCCCATCACGCTCGCCTCACGTCCACCATGTCATGTCTCCTCCACGCTCGCTCTCTTTATTTATTTATTTATATTTTACTGAGAACGATGAAGAGAAAATTCAAGCCTAAAACCTTGTAATAATTCATCAAAAATTTTATTAGCTAAACTAAGTAAGATCTTCAAAGAACTTTTGATAAGTAAACATAATATATCATCATTTCAGCAATAGTTAGAACCTCTCGTGCTTCATTCAGCATGAATCGACAGGACGTCGGAGACGCACATTGGACGACAAATCCAGAGAGGTGGATTCTGTGTTTGATGGATCTTTTCGGGTCAACTGTTTATTTCTGTTCTTTTATCTTGATTCCTGTCCATCCTAAGACATTTCTTGGGTGACTAGGAATGGTAGAACAGCAACACCATTGCAGAACAATCGATACTAGTAGCTCAGCCAGCTCAAAAGCTTGTCTTAAAATTTTGTCAAATGTAATGAGAAGTAAAATGTGCAAACCATATATGAACAAAATAATTAGAAATCAGTAATAAGTACAGTTCGGCTTTGACAGACAAACTGCAAGATACAAGTTTGTGCTGACATGCATGACCTACCTACAATTATTCTATTCATAAATGGTCGCTGCTGGTGATGAATTATGGGTCAGGAACCTGTACAGAAATGGTTGGCTAGGTAATGAAACTCTACAATAACTTCGGAGGGGTACAAAATTAGGGGATCGATCCACTATGCTATATTCTAATGGTTCCCACAGAGTTCATTGCCTCGGGGAGCTTTGATGCTGCGCGCTTGGTTCCTGAGTCCGGGTTACTTGATTAAGCCTTAGTCCATTCAGTGCTGCTGAAAAAATCTAAGTAATCAGAGAATCAATAAACAATTTGAGAGAGAACAATCTGTGCTGGTAAGACGAAAGTAGTTAATTCATCAGATTTACAAAGCAGAGGTGTTTGATTGTCAAGGTGATGCAAGCCATTGAAAAACAAAAACAAAGTAGATGCTGATGGTGGCACACAAAAATACTGCACGGCATATTCTACGATGCACATACGAAACCAGAAAACATTCTTCTGAAACAATTAGTCTTGCATACACTAACAAGTATTCTTCAGCTGAATTGTAAGCCTAGAAGCATAATTCAAATGTACAGATATAAGTTCAAGCATATGTTACATGTTGGCATGCTTAAAAGCAGGGTACCAGTCAGGTACCAGATCCCAGTCAGGCAAACGAAACAATATTAAAGAACATAGGGTCAGTATTTGGCCAAAGCTGAAGTAGATTAGTATCCATCCAGTAACAGTGCAATTGGCACGCACTCATGTACGGCCAATATACTGTGATTTTCAATTCCATGCTCAAAAGTAGTCCACCGATGAACCGTTCGGTAAGTGTGTTGGTTCTCGACTCAAAACTTTGCAACTTTACTTCACACTTCTGGGTTAAATAAATTTTTATAACTTATGCACCTTGGATACTGCAAAGAATTTCATAGACAGATACCCTAGGCTTGTTTATTGTGCTTGATCATTCATGTGAATAATAAATGTCAAACATGCCTGGAAGAAGTTAAAAGTCAGAAAGAGGAACCAGCTACAGTGCAGTAGTTTGATCCACGGTATGCACAAAGTGGAGAAAAGAGAGACATTTTGAAAGACTATTGAAGAAAAGGATTTTTGTAATGCCTTAAAGTATGAGATCCTATCTTTGATTAAAAGGGTAAGAACATAAACCTTAAAGCATCAAGAAATCATAGTGCTGACCTTTCCAGAAGCTCCAGGGGCCGACCTAGAGCCTCTGCTGGTTTTCTCACTGGGATATCTCTTGTTTTGATCTCTTTCTTTGTGAGTAGTATGTTGATTGTGGTTAAGAGCCTGAAGACCCTGAGTGTCATTATGTGAATCAGGCAACCTTCTGCCTTCTGTTCTAGTCCCAGCATGACTGGTTTCTGCTGATCCGAACTCGCTCTTCTCAGTTACATTAGTTTGGTAACTTTTAGACATGGCACTCTGATCCTCCCTTGAGAATTGTGTAGCAGCAGCTCGTGCACCAGCTATAGCTGCACTAACATTAGGTGTTTTTGCCACTTCGGGTGCTTTGGAGCTACTGAAGTGTAATGCAAGAGATCCTGGCCTTAGCGAAAAAGGATCCTGGGGATCTGGAAGTGGAAACTTTACGGGCAAAGGGCCTTGGATAGTGATAAGACCTCTTACTGCCGCATCATGAATCTGCAGGTAACACAGCAGAACAGTTATGATATAAGAGGCAAGGAAAGAAAAGGAACAAAGAAGCAGATGACATAATAAAAGTTTCCTTGTTACAAAACAACAGAAATTTGTGCCAATTACCCTTTTTTCCAAGTTATAGACTCTCTGAAACCCACGCATTTCAAATGGAATTAATAATTTCTGCAGAAAGTAACAGAAAGTCATGTCAAATTTACCATGAATCTGAAACATTGTCTTGCAATGTAAAGTTAATGGTGATAACTTCAAAGGTTGCATTCATGTTATCATAACAATAATCATAACTAATATAAAAAAAAGGAAATATCTTCATAATGGTAATTACACCACACAAAAAGATCCTAGAACTCTTTGGTGCTTAAGATCTGGTTTTCATCACTAACAACCTTGAAGTGGTGCATAGATACCTGAGGATTTTCACACAACCAGCAGAAGTCTGTTTGGCCTTCAAGTCTCACCTACATTGGTAAAAAAACACAACAAAGATAGTTAACATGATATTAAACAAGGTAAGCGGAAACAGTGTAAGAAAAGAAGAAAAAGCAATCCTCACCGACTCAGGTACATCCTCCCAGCACACCAGCTCCTCACATTTAACACAGCCTACCACTTCAACACAACCTACAATTACAAACATATATATTCAGGTTTTGGAAATAGTATCACTATCACCAAAGTTCCAACAAAGTAACTGCTCCTTTTTAACTATAGAAAATGTAATCTCAAATTATCATTTTTCTGAACTCCATGCCAACAAAGCAGAAGCCAGTTTCTACATGATTAAAGAATACAAAAGAAAAGTCACAAAAGCTAAAACATAAACAAAAGTTGATATTTTTAATCAGAGGACAATAACACTTGGCCATCAGGACAAAAACATTTAATAACTTCCAGCTTTAAGTACTTTGTAGACTAGTCAAACTTCTATCACAAAATCTACTTCCTACTGTCGTCCACCATTGGTCATTAAGCACCCATCTTTTATTTGCATATACCCTATCATCATGCTGATCTAGTCAGCAACCATTCAATTTGCATATACCCTATCACAAGAATCGATTATTTAAAAGAACTTTCTTCTGGAAAGACCAAAGATGGTGGCACTGGTTTCTGTGAGTCTCCAAGGATGTAGTTCTTGTAGCAAAATATCAAGAGCTTTGACCTCACAATCAGCAACTAATATTTCTTTACTGGGCAAAAGGATATGTAAGCTTTTCAATCTATACCCTAAAAATGATCCTTCTATATCTACTCACTATCTCTGATATGTTAATAATCACTAGTCTGATGTGATAGCATAAGGCAGTGGATAATTTTGCATTACAATGTAAAACTGAGGTGGCAGCAGTTGTTCCTCGTCATGGTATGTGGATAAAGAGATAAACCACTCTTCCACCAATGACGACTTTCTTGAATGTTTAAGCATCCTTATATACCAAAATTCTAATGCCATTTGGAAGCATTTGTATTTTTCTTCTGATCAGTCTGTTTCTCAACAGCTTCAATGAAACCTGGACTTATATATACTTTAAAAAACAGTATCTCATGTGTCTCTCGACTCTCAAGATTGAAATGAATGAGTAAATTCAACTTATATTACTTGTTGGTTTGTGCCAAAAGACTTTATTTTGAGTAACAAAATCATATATACTATTACTCATCTTGGGGTTACTCATATGAAAGCTTTAAGTAATTTAGTCCAAAATTCATGATCAATACTTTCTAGGTTAATTACTTCATCACTCTATCCTAGTTAAAATAAGAATCCTACTACAGAACTCTCCACGTATATTCAATTGTGCTCTTAGGTTCCTTGAGGAGGTAATGCTTGAAAGATCATGGCATTTGTTTAAGGATCATAAAAATTCTATCCTTGTGTCAATTACTCATTGAATAAAATGGTCAGCCTAGAATTTAAGTTCATCTAAATGTTAAGGCATGATATTTCATCCAGCCTATATCCATAGTATAGCAAGAAGCCTTATTATGCTGCTTCTTGCAGCTTTCTAAAATTTCTAAAAGGAAGACAAAACTGAAATTTGCCAAAAAAAAAAAAACTGGGGAAAGTAATTTTTCTTCAATATTTAATCATGTAAGTTGAATTTTTTTTGCCTTCTGGTATTGTGAACTATATCGAAGGGGCTACAATGGAGAATTTATACACACAAATAACAAGGTACTGAATCTCCATCTGTTTCAGTTGTTCTTATTGCAAACCACATAAACCCCTTCCATGTATTCAAGGCCGCATGCAAAAAGCCTCAGAATCACAACCATAAAGGGCCTTTATCAAAACAGAGCTCCTTGGTTGCAACTTGTGGTAACTGGTCAGAATCATTAAGATGATAACGCTAAGCTAATATGGACATAATTTTGATATATGGATCAGACTTATGATGTATTCTTCTTTTACGAATACAAGTAGACATTAGCAGACCAGAAGGCGTACGATGAACGATGACATACCTAACAATCGGGAAACCGGATAGTGTTCTGGAAATTTTATATCCTTAACCCCATCCACAGCATATATCTCCCTGTAGAAGTTCTCCATAGCTTTGATGGTCTCAGGTTCTGGAACTTTCGAAGCAGCATGTATCCAAAGCCGACCTTCAGAAGACAAAAACAAACGTGTCAATAGAAGAATTAAGGAGGAAAACAAGGAGATTTATGCATCCCAACATTCCAGCACTCGAGAAAAATATTAGTGATCGAATTAGGAACACTCAAAAACTAAAACAATCTGAAGAGTAATGTCAGAGCCGTAAACCTGAGATCTAAACCATCTCAAGCAATTTCAAATCTGCGATGGTTAGTCATAAGCAACCAGGGCAAACGCGAGAAATCGAATCAAGGAACTTTTCAAAGGTCACAAGGTTCGAGCTTTTAATGTCAAGAAAGAATGTGTGATACAATGACATTAAAATTATCTTAGAGTTCCGATCAGACAACGACCCAAGCAGTTGTTGCACGGGCAAGAGACTGGAGAACCGTGCAAAGACAGCCGGAGAGGATTCAGAAGAACAAGATGGAAAGATCGGGCGGACAAAGGGGATGGTTTACCGGTGAGAGGGGCAGGCCAGGATCTTCCTTCGACGCGCTTGATGCCATAGACCAGGAGCGAGGCCCAGGGTTGATGCATCGTCAGGCATGGGTTGCTATACTTCCCCCTCCCGCGTCCACCGCGGCCGCCACCGCCGAATTCAGCCGTCGACTCTCCGCGGCCGCGGCCTCCGCCGTTAGATCCTCGCCTCATGAAGCGTTCTCTGGTTGGACGGGGACTGGTGACGGCTAATTTGGGGTTCCAAAACGACACCTGGGTTTTCTTCTTACAATTGGTCATAAGATTCTTCCCTACCGCCCGCACCAATAAATGCTTGCGTCAATCCAAATCTAACCAGGAATCTAATTTGAACAGAGCCGGTCACGTTGTCGAGTCGGGTTCCGACAATAATAGACGAGGTTTAATATCCCAACTTCTCGGGGTATGACGAAGGCGCCACGTAGCATTCGACATGGCACACGAGATCAGACGCGGACAAGGTCACCTCTGTGGGCCATTCCACCTCGGGTAAACTGTAGGTAAATTTGAGAACATCTTTTTATTTTATGAGGTTTTTTTACATATTCGTCCTTGCAAAGTTCCCTATTTAATCATTAAGGTTTTCTTATATATCTACAGAATTTAGGTTGACTGCTATTAGATTCAACTAATTTGAGTTTATATATATATATATATATATATATTTGTTGCAATGGACAGAAACCGATTATAAATCTATTAATATTAGCTTTAAAACCCTCCCAAAACGACCGTTATTACCAAATGTCGCTATGTGCTAAATTATTGGATCATCGGCCGCACCGCTTCAATCAGTGTGCCGTCGCGCCCGATCTTTGATCTGACGGTCAGTGTTCAATCAATCTAAATGTAGGATCTTAGCCGTCCCGATCCACGATGCCTTTAGTCGGCGGCCTCCCTCTCCCCCACCACCACTACCGGCTTCCGTCCGCTCCGTTGGCAGCATTGAAAGAGGAGAGGAACGAGACAGCGGGAGAACGGAGCCAGCGGTGGGGAATCCCCTTTCCGTCCCAGTCCAGATCGGTAGAAAGAGTGGGATTTTAAGAGATCGATCCATCCAATGGGCGATTAAGCGAGAGAAAAATGCTCAAAAAGCTGTTGGTTTTAACAAGAAAAGCGACGGCGAGGGAGAGGCGGTTTCTCCCTTTTTGGGATCATGGAATGCTGTGCTCTTTAGCCGCCTGGTTGGTGTAGGACGGGGAAAGGTCGGATTTTTTTTGCATTGTAGTTTGCTATTTTGAGGTGTTCCTTTTCTCTTCTATTTGGGGTTCTTCCGGGGGGTGGAGTTGGGAGTTTTCTTCGTGCTTGGAGGATGGATCCCGCATCGTTGGATGATATCATCCATCGGCTGGTGGAAGCGAAGGGGAGTCGAGCGGGGAAGCAGGTGCGGCTGTTGGAGGCGGAGATCCGGCAGCTCTGCCTCGTTTCCAAGGACATTTTCATGCAGCAGCCCAATCTGCTCGAGCTGGAAGCGCCCATCAAGATTTGCGGTAAATTCCTACCCTATTTCTTCTTTTTCTCTTTTTTCTCTTTGATCTTGTTATGGACCGTTTTGATTGATGTGAAATATCTCCGCTAAATTTCTTGATCGCAATTATAGTGGCTAAATTTTGAGCTAAATCTGACGTGGGAAAGTTAGGAAAAAAATCAACCTTGGATGCTGTTTTGGTACAAGGATAGAACGATGCATGACTGGGTTTGATGTGGACCATAAGAAATTGATAACCCAACCCATAAATTTGCTTGAGATAATTTCAGACCTACATATTGCATATCATTGTTCTTGTGGACCCCTAGTGATGGCTCATTATATACGACAAACAAAAAATGTACTTCTCTTATTCCTGGAGCTAGGGTTTCAGGTATAGGCAAGATATTGAATTATAGGTTCGTTTGGACTTTCAGAATATAAAATTTTGAACCGACTGTAATCCTTTAGTATTTAACCTTTTAAAAATTGAATCATTTTCTAAAACTCAGAACCGTACCAAGTCGACTGTTTTAGTTTGGTTTTTTGCTTTATTTTGGTGTTTTTAAGTTTTAATCAATCAGTCTATCCTCCTACTTCAAGCATGTGAGGAAAGATGTTTTTGGGGTCGGGCTAAGCTATTATCTGAATTCATTCTGCTATTATCCTATAGTTGCACCGGGAGTGCTCCTATGGAAGCAATTGTAATGTGTAAATGTTCCCTTGTTCAACTCTCGATTTTGTTTGTATAGGATAACTTGGACCATTAAGCAAACATTAGAATGAATAATCCTAGATGAAGGATGTGATGTCATAGAAAAGGACATGGAATTTATCTCTATTTTTCTTAGGTTTAACGAATAATCCTAGAGGAAAGTCTGAAGTTAGGAAAATATTCTGAAATTTTGGTAGATATTCTCAAATTTTGACTTTACATAGTTGTTTAAGAAGTTATTTAGAATGTATTGAAGATAAAGATTTTGATTTGCAGAATTTATATGGGATGTAGAGCATGTAAAGTTTTATTATATTTTGTACCCTCACATACAGAATTAAGCTAGGAGGGTAAAAGTTGGAGAAAAGCTGTAGAGTGACATTGTAGAATGGTGCTGTTTAACAGTTTCTTAAAATAGTTCTGAATGACTCAGGAGTAAATTGCAGGATTTGTGAATAATCTAATCCTATTGTTTAGTTTTACTTTGCATTGAATATGGAAAATTATCCAGAGATTTATTTGGCTAAATAAAAACTTTTCATAGTTCCCTATTGTTGCTTTTGTTACTTTAAATCAATTCTTAGCTGGTTTCATAAACGGTTACTAGTAATGTGATGCAATTATTATCAAATAAATGTTTTTTTTATAGCCTTTGAATGCACTGAATTTAAACAGCTCCCCTTTGTTTGTTTCCCCCCTTTTCTCACTAACCTTTTTTCCTTTCTTTCTTCTTCTGTCGCACTTGGCATTGACTATTCTTTTGCCTCCTCCATGCTCTGTTTTTTACTCTTGAATATATCATTTTCATCTCTTGTATCTAGCCTTCATAGATATTAAATGAAAAGTATCAAGCATTCTATAGTCCCGACTTTACAAACTTAAACCTAGACTTTTAAGGTCTTATTGCACCCTTTAAGCATATTACTTTAGTTTTTTTTTTATCACATTTTTGTTTCTTTACAATTTATACCAGGACATCTAGGTGTGGACTGTTTTTTTGTCCTGTTTATAGAAATCTTAAACAGTTATGGTTTCACAACGTATCAAACAGAAGCAAAGGATTGGCATTGTGGAAGCTGCATCATTCCAAACCACAATTTGCAATTCGATACGTTTTTAGTATGTTTGGGTTCAACAAGCTGATATCTCTATCATATAGCAATGTTGCAGTTGAAACTTGAATGGGGACTAACATATTAATATCTGGTAAAATAAATGCATAGGTTAAATTATATGTTGGAAGATAAAAAACAGCTGCACTAGGAAATTAATATAATATAGATTAGCATAATTATGATTTAGTTTGATTTCAATAACATAGAAAACTTAACTGGTACTGATGTCATAAGCTGTTCTTCAGTTGCATTGTCTGTCTGTTGGTCAAATGAAAACAAACTGCCTAATACAGCTCAATTGGCTCAACCATTGAACTAAATAGTAAGCACCCGCACCCAAGTGGAGTATTCCATTGCAGGATTATAAACAAATAATTTCCATTTTCTTGTGATTAATCGATTGTAAAAGCTTTTTTATAATTGAAATTATTTATCAGGCAGTCTCTGAGAAAGTTGACCTTATTTCTTTGGTAAGGTCTGATATGATATTTCTTGCAAACAGGTGATATTCATGGCCAGTACTCTGATCTCTTGAGGCTTTTTGAGTATGGTGGATTTCCACCTGAAGCCAATTACCTATTCTTAGGGGATTACGTGGACAGGGGGAAACAGAGCCTAGAGACTATATGCCTTCTGTTAGCCTACAAGATCAAGTACCCAGAGAACTTCTTTCTTCTGAGGGGGAATCATGAGAGTGCATCAATTAACCGCATATATGGGTTTTATGATGAATGTAAACGAAGATTTAATGTTAGACTTTGGAAGGTCTTCACAGATTGTTTTAACTGTCTTCCTGTGGCCGCCCTTATTGATGAAAAGATCCTTTGCATGCATGGTGGTCTTTCTCCTGACTTACATAATCTAGATCAAATTCGAAATTTAGCACTTCCTACTGATGTTCCAGACAATGGATTGCTTTGTGATCTTTTGTGGTCAGACCCTAGTAAGGAGATTCAAGGTTGGGGGATGAATGATAGGGGGGTTTCATATACTTTTGGGCCTGATCGAGTCAATGAGTTTCTTCAGAAACATGATTTAGATCTTATCTGCCGTGCTCATCAGGTTTTGTCCCTCTCAAGTTGTCTTCATTGATTTGATTTTTATGTTGAACCCAGTCAATATCTTTTAAGTTCTCTTGGTAGGTGGTGGAGGATGGGTACGAGTTCTTTGCTGATAGGCAACTCGTAACAATCTTCTCGGCACCAAATTACTGCGGTGAATTTGACAATGCTGGTGCCATGATGAGTGTCGATGAAACCTTGATGTGTTCATTCCAAATTTTGAAGCCCGCAGAAAAGAAAAGTAAATTCATTTTTGGTAACACAGCAGCAGCAAAAACTGGAACACCTCCCCCAGGAGTCAAGGTATCATCATGCAAATAGTATTTTTTAATGTTTTTTTGTCAATTTGAAGCATATGACGCCGAGCAAGATGATGATCAATTATTCAATTTTCTCTTACGTTTTCTTACCAATATCTAACAACTTTCTTTTTCCAGTCTGCTCTTGGTGCGAGATGATGATCCTGATAGGCATACCTTGGCAGAGGACCCAAAGCATGCAGATAAAGATTCTGATCAGCCGATGCTATAGGCAACCGAAGAGTCCTCGCAGTGACATTTTCTTCTTGTGGCACATGCAGTGATGCATTATAGCCATAAATGATCAGCATTCGTGTTCATCTTCACGAACCTTGCGACAGTGTTGTGAATTTGCTTCACCTACGTAAATGATGAAGTTTCTTGCTACCAAAAAATATTGCTCCACTTTTTAACACTTAACGTGCTCTTTGTGCTCCAAACATGTGGCTACAATAGGTGAAAAGATGCTGATAAACCCTCGATATGTTTCACATTTCGAGTGCTAGTGGATGATTTCAGTCTTAGTTTCTAATGTAGCTGGTCTAATATATTTGACGTTGGATTTGTTAAAGGACAAATGTAAACCTTTTATATCAACCCCTCCGGGATTGATCATGTAATTAATTACATTTGGATTGATGAGAAACTGCTGTTTGACATTACTTTCTCAAGGTGGCAGAGAAGCATCGATTTGCAGGTTGGATTTCATGCAGGTTGCATGTTGCCTAAGCATTGAAGTGCTGGGTTATCACACGGCATCAGTTATTATTATTATTATTGTTATATAAACCAGTAGATAGAAAGATATAAACTTATTTCTGGTCTATCAATGACCGTGCTTTCCTGGTGATGTTGTTCTCGGGGAATCCGTACTTCCTGATAGCAGCAGCCAAATAAGCTCCGCTCTATCCCTTCTTCTCCGACGTGCTCCCGCCATCCAATGGGCGATCCCGCCTCCACGCTCACCCGTTTCTTCACTCGTCGTGGCAACACAGACTCCTTGTACTCCCTCGGCTGGACGTCGAACAGTCTCCAGCACACAAGCGAGACTACTCTCACACGTCGCCCCTCCTTCCTCGGCGCCACCGGAGTTGTCGCTGATGACGTATCCACCTCTCGCCACATCCGAAGCCGACGAGGCTTCCAAGTTGGCCGCCACCTTCTGCCGTGACAACGCCATCGCACTGGGAGCAGTCCGGTTCGCTATCGCCGCCTTATAGGCCCCGGCGATCTCGTTTCCGTCGGCGGGTCGGAAGACTAACATACGAGGAATAGCCCGAAGGCCGGCCAGTTGCTCCTCCGGCTGTTGTGTGGGCCGGTCCTCCCCGTGTCCGATGGAGTCATGCGTGAACACGTAGAGGACACCAGCATGGCTCAAAGCTGACAACCTGATGGAATTCTTCATGTCGTCGGAGAACGCGAGGAACGTCGCCGCAAAGGATATCAGTCGACTTCCATGCAAAGCAATGCCGTTTGAGATCGCAGCCATGGCGTGCTCACGGACTCCATATCGGATGTTGCGGCCCCACGGAGACGCAGGGGCCCCACGGAGATAAACCTTGTTTGAGCTTGCTAAGTCTACCACCGATCAGTCCAGGGAGCACCTTCACCAGCGCATTCAGGCATCTCCCGGAGTATCCACCGGTAGCATCGACAGGGTCGGAGGTCGGCCATTTCTGGTTAACGTCCATGAAATCTAACATGTCTAAAGCATGATCTACTGCGTATAACATTTCTAATCTCGCGGGACGGACCCATTCCGTGATCTCTTCAGCTCATCCGCCCACGAGAGCCTGTAGTCCTCGGGCGGATGGATCTGCGCTCGCACTCGGCGGGCGCGAGGCTTCCTTGCGGAGAAAGGTTTCCGCGGGTGCTCGTGAGGGTAGTGCCTATGCAGGCAGTGGAACAGAAGGGAAGAGAGGGCCATCGAGATCAAGAGAGCCGGAGGTGAGAGAACGAGAGAACGAAGGCTATGTTGTTGGAGATAAGGAATTCTCATCAGATGTGCCTTCATCTCGCAGTCTACATGAATTTAATTTCTTGTTAAACAGAATTGTCACATATTTCTCCGACACATATTATCATTTTAATCTTTTCCCACCCAAAGTTCCACCTTTTTGTATGCTTTCTTATGGCCATCGTCATTCTGAGTCGAGTTCACTGGCAGCACACTAATTGCTAATATCCTGCAGATATATATTAATAAGCTGAACACACCATTACATCCGACCACTTGTTTGCACATAGTAAGAGGCTCGAAGGAAGCTACACCGTATCCATCTTATTTGCTTCTACGTAGGTAGGTATATATCATAGAGCAGCATGCATCACGAAGTTGGAGGGCGTGCAGGATACGTATCTGCTTCCTTCTTTGTGTAGGGAAGTCATGGGCACTTCCCTTTCATGGCATCTTGCCAAGGACAAAGAGGTCTTTCCGTCGTGGGAGTGTACTCCGATGCTACGCGATCGAGATCATAGTTCTTCTCACCTTTAGCGTTCCCCTGCGGTTCGAAAGTCATCGTCGGATCCTTGTCACCCGAGTGTTTCGTGTTCATCTCGGTGAGTTTGCTCACCTGGTGGTTCGTGCCTTCTTTGTAGCGATCTCTTGCCGTCGTGACTGACACCATCAGAGCCAGTATTACGAGTGAGGTGATGACCGGTTTCATCTTTTCGCCTGTACATGAGTCCACACATAACTTAATCGGAGATTAAGTAAAGAAATCATGCTATGAAGCAGAGAACATACAGGGAAACTGACCTTTGATTCAAGGGAAACTCTGAACTCTGGAATGAATTCATCTGCAATGGGGTTTATATAGGCTGCTTCAAGAGATCGGTAGTGGAAAGAAGGTATGTTGTTCAACAAGCAGTTGATTGCAAAGAGGAATGTCGAGGAGAGGGCTAGTGATCTGACGGTGGTGGAAGGACTGTTTGGGTATCACCGCCTGCGTAAATCTTGCCAAAATAAGTGTAGTCTAATCATTTTGACAATGCTGTAGTGATAAGAAGCGCAATTATGTATTCATTTATATATATATATACACGATTTAGGGATATTTTGTTTCTCGCTCATGAAGATTTAGGGATATACAATTTTTCTTAGGTGCGAACGTCTCACATCCCTTGTGTGGTTTTGTAGTTTTTAAGCTTTTCACTCCCGATCTTCGTATGACGATTCAATAAATTTATTTTGAAAAACTAGTTTCTATTTATATTTTCTGCTACGTACGTGATGCTCTATATGGTTTTCTAACAATGAGGTAGATCATAATTTGAAAGTTCGTTAACCAAAATACTAGTGACATTAGGTTTAGTGTATAAGAGTGAGACTAGTTTCAACTATGTTAATGTTTTCACTTGACATAGCCTAACTAGTTGATGTATGTGTGATGGTGATTTAAAATGTTATATATCATATGATGAGAGGTAAATCGTTAGAACTTGTTATTTACCTCCTCTATCAAAGTAAAATATTTTAATGATAGGCTGAAAGAAAATTTCTACCATCTTTCTAAAACAAAGGACTATAGTAACTTTAGATTTGTGGTTACGGTGATAGTGTTATGTGAAAATAATATAAAATATAAAATTATCAAAGGAAGAATAGGGTCTTGGACATCAATGTAAATAATTTCAAGTGGTTTGTAATAAAATACAGAAAATATTTCAAAAGATAATATGTAACTTTTATTATTAAGGTAATCGTCACAATGAGTTGTAATTTTACTTGAATTGAAAGTTGGGAGAGAGCGACAATAAATTTGCTCTTGTTGAATAGAGTATGGCTGATGATCAAGGCGGTAACATCACACATCGATTAGAGTAACAGCTAAAGTAAGATTGATTAGGTGATTTATGAAACCGATGGCTACCAGTAAATATTGTCTTTATTCTAACTACAGATTAAGGATGCCCCCATGCTCAAATCCTTTATAAGAAATAAATTAGGAAGGAACTCTATAGTATTATTTTGTTTGTAAAATTAAGAAATCAAAATAATGTTTCTTTTGATATGAAATATATATAAAATATCATCAAGTGTAAAAGTGTTCATGTGTTAATTCAGTATCATAGAACTAGTGTAAGTAATAAGAATTTTATTTTTGTCACTAATAATAATATTTTTATTATCTCCATAGTCAACATGAATAGATAAGTTTTGTATATCAGTAGTGATACGATGGGAGACAACATAGTCGATAATTTAATTATTTAAATGAATAATCAGAGTAATAATAATGTTTACTTGAGGTCAATTGGGTCTAGCAGTAGACTTTGGTTGAGGTCGATAAACTTTTATTGTATGTCTAATTTTATCATATAGTTAGAAAATAACTTTTTGTTAATTGTTATTGTTGGATGCTAAAATTGCTTATAGTTGTAGTGAATATTATGATTGAAGTTATTTCCTGAGTTATTTGAGTTAAAGCTACTATCAACTAGTTGGAGAGTTGATAGTGTCACAAGGATGATAGCTCTCTATACTATTCATATATCTAGGAGGCACCTTGTTTGGTCATTTATTGAAATTTTTGTTACTTTTGATTGTCATTTCTTTTAGATTTCTAATTGAATTGAATTATTAATATTGGTCTTGTCTTTCTCTTTTCTTATTTTAGATATATTTTATGATCAATCAACTTATCATATAATTCTTCAAGTAATATTAGTGAATCACGTGCTCGAATTGTTATATTTAATTTTTTTTATATTCATCTCCTAGATCGTTCAGAGTACGAACAACAACTTTTTCATCACCACTAAGTAGATAACCTATTAAAACTAGGTTATCTATAATAACTTTTAGATTTTGTATATAATAATACTTTCCTCTTAGGTTATTTTCATCGTAGTAAATAAAATACTTAGCATGTGAGTTCGAGAGTATTAGTGAAGATGGTTTATAATTTGGCTTATGCTTCTGCTATAGTATTATTTAAAGAGATTAGCGGTGCTTGAATGGCTTATAGAATAAGATAGTCTTAATATAATCATAATTTATGATTAAGATTTATTATTAAGATTGGTTCTTCTCTTAGTATTTGAATATTTTTAGATGGATAATTGAGAAAGTCACCGACCAAGCTTAGTAGATCATATCCAAATAGAATATTAATAAATTTAAGTAATATCTACTTATACAGATCTTAACAAGAGATTTTTTTTAACCACGTACTTAAATCATACATATATATAGACATTATAATGATTGATCTTTAAACAAAAAGTAATTAAAAATAAACCATGTAAAATTATCATAATATCTACACCATGATCTATGCCATTTTCAACCAGTAGTTGATTGCCGAGAAGAACATTGAAGGAGGGAGAGATGGTGATCTGACAATGGTGGTAAAAACTGTTTCTGTATCACTGCCTAAATCTAGCTTTTGTGACATAGCTGATGCTTCAATTCGTGTGCTTCTTTGAGACGGCAACAAATGTTGTCTAATCATGGTGGCAATGCTGTTAGTGATGGAAGACGTAATTATCTTTTTCCTTTTCTTGATCTCATATATACCCAACCAAATCTTTCATTAACACCATGAACATATAAATGACTAATTATTTGGTGAGGCTGCACACTGATGTCGATCACATTGTCTATGAAGGTCATAAGCTGCAGTAAAAATCTTCTTTTCTTCGTTGTTGTTGTTGTTGTTGGATGTCGATCACATCGTCTATGAAGATTACAAGCTATAATAAAAATCTTCTTTTCATTGTTGTTGTTGTTGTTGTTGTTGTTGGACTTAGTAAATTATCAAGATGAATAAAGCCATGCTTCCAAATATTATTAGAGTGTAAATGAATAAACTTATATAATCCACACATTTTAGCTTCTAAGGTCAAACCTAACATGACGGTAGAAGATAAAAGGTAAGTACTTAGGTAAATGTATTATAGAAGATAAACTGAGGCTAATCATATATTATCCCATGTAATTAATTATATTTAGTATTATGACTCTATATTTTTAAAAGTTATATTGAGAACTTTATATTTACGAAGGTGAAATATTTAACCTTCGTTGCTCCAACAATTTGTTTTCTTTCTTTACTTTTAATCTTGTGAAAATATTTTTTTAATTTTGTATAGGGATTTCAATGTTTTATTTTCGTAAATATGAGGATCTTAATATAACTTCTGAAAATATAAAGATGGAGATGTTAAATGTAGCTAATTATAGGAATTAATATGTAATTAGCTCGATAAAGTGTGATTGAGGATGAATATAATGTAATAACATTTGCTTGGTGAGTTTGGCTCATCTAAACCCTAAATACTACCATCCCTCTTTCTATCCCACACCATACTAACACATAAAAATACCACAATAAAAACAATCCGAAATATAGAAGAAATACACAGAATAAATCTATCATGAAAAGCATCTGTAAAAGAATCACAAATGTTTCAATCTATGATGGTTCAAGAAAAAAAAAAACCTAAGCCTCGCATGAGAAGATGAAGCGAAGATGAAAAGGAGTTGGAAGTGTCGATAGTGAATGCAAAAGCAATCTTCTCACGATGCTTTGGAGTATAAACTAATGAAAAAACAAAAAAGAAAATAGTGCAGTAGGACAAATGTTTCTTATATATCTACAGTGTCTTTTGTGCAGTCTAAGATAAGTTTTGTTTGTGGCGTGTATAGTTTAATTCATTTCTCAGTAAGACGTATCAAACTTGAACTAATCCATAAGATAGATGCAGATGAAAGAAGGAAAAGTGACTCAATTACCAATAAGAAAATGTATCGTGAACAAAGACTATAATATACCATTATGTGATCTTTTAGTTTTGCTGTGTCAAGAAAGATTTAAGAACCAATCCCCCTCCCCAGTCTTCGACCGGATGTCATGGCTTCAAACGAGGTTGGTGTTCGTGAGTGCTTCTTTTGAGACCATTGTTTAAGACACTCGTGTATGATAAAAGAAGGCTTTGCATGCGTTTGATCTCCAAGTCCAAAGCGATAGTTGACTCATGGGGGAAAGAAGAATCGAGTCTTCTTGTCGACGAGGGTTCAACCTAAATAAGCTCAGAAGCTCAACCTGAGTCGTTTCACTCATGTCATCCTCCGGAAGAAGCTGTTTGGCCGCACTGCTATGGCATGACCTCAACAGTGGGAGATCTACGTGCAGAAACCCCAACAAGTAAACTCATCATCTCTGGAGTGCTTCAGCAAACACTACAACGATGGGCCTGAGACCATGGTAAGCGAAGAAGAAGAAGAAGCATGTTAATTAGGTTATCTTGTGATCACTGGCAGTGTGCCACTGGCACTCACCTTCTGCGTTTGTTACTACTCGTTAAGCTCCTCAACAGGGCTGCATCATCCCTTGGAGTTGCATATGGTTCACGCAACCGCGGAGGCAGAAATCGCGGTCATTGGTACGGGGTTCGGCTGCTATGGAATGACCTCAACGATGGGAGATCTACGTGCAGAATGGTCAAAGTATAGAACCTCAACAAGTAAACTCATCATCTCTGGAGTGCTTCAGAAAACACTACACCGATGGGCCTGAGACCATGGTAAGCAAAGAAGAAGAAGAAGAAGCATGTTAATTAGGTTATCTTGTGACCCGCGGCAGTGTGCCACTGGCACTCACCTTCTGCGTTTGTTACTACTCGTTAAACTCCTCGACAGGGCTGCATCATCCCTTGGAGTTGCATATGGCTCACGCAACCGCGGAGGCAGAAATCGCAGTCATCGGTACGCTGTACGGGTTCGGCTGCTATGCTGTTCATCTACTCTTCCCCGAACAGGGTCGGTGCCTTCGAAGAACTCTCCAGTCTCCACTGATATCTCTCTCGTCGGATCATGAAGAACATACTTTTGCCCTTTTCTCTCTTTTGGCCTGGCTTAAATGTTCATGTGGGGTTTACGGTGAGACGTGATTCTCCAACTCACTCTTGGAATGATGTAGTATCGAGTAGTAGTACTACCAGGATGGCAAGAAACAACACATCAGTTCCTCGTGTTAAGATCGAGTTGCGTCACGCAGTTTTATTCCCGGAATAGAATGAGCTTTTGGGTGATAAAATATATAACATATTTATTTTTTTAAAGAAAGAAATCTCGTGAAAAGAAATGGCAATTTTCTGGAATTTTTTTTGGGATTTTCTGGAAAGTGCTATCCCTTTTTCAAATTGTCTTTTCGCCTACATGTAGAATTTTTTTCTTTTTATAAACCAGTCCAATTATAACATTTTTTTTAAATTATATTGTATTTTTAGATTGAAAATATTATAACATGATATTAAAATAGAGTATTTTTCTTTTATCAAATTTGTATAAAAATAATATGTTATAGTGTAAAAATATTAGTTAGATGATTGCCTATCAAATCAGGGGTGTTTCAGGTATTAGATAAAAATATTAAAAATTATAAAAAATGGGAACATAATGAGAAAAAGCATAAAAAGCGAGATTTATTTTAAAGAATTCTTTCTAAAAATTAATATTTTTTTATTTTTTAGTCATAATTATAGTATAATTATATAAAATATCATAATTGGATTGATTCACCTTATAAATCGGTCTATGGAAAAAGATAGAGAAAATGGAAAAAAAAAAAAGAAGAAGATTAGATGGTTGTCTCTCAAATTAAAGGTATATCAGGTATCACATAAGAAGAACATTTTTAGGAAATTCTAGAAATAAGGATATTTTTGAAGGAAAAAAAGAGATATTTTTTTGGAGAATTAATCCAAAAAAATTATATTATTTATTTTATATCATAATTATATTATAATTATGTAAAAAAAATACTGTAATATATATCATTTATTTATTTTTTTACATCATAATTATATAAAAGTAGCGTAATCGTTCGGTGCACGGGGAGGTCTTCCGCGCCGCGCCCGCGCCCGCGCCCGCGCCCGCGTCGATCATGGCCTGACCGAACCCCCAATGGAGTGCGAGGACGGCTAAAGGGGTTTTGCGTTGTCGGCACTACGACCACCGCAGGCATCGGCTAAAACTAGGGCACCAGTCGCACCGCCCAGAAGCACTCAATCCGCTCCCTCTTCCTCGATCCCCGAAGCCCTCGATGGCACCCCTCGAGCCCCTTCCCTTATCTCCTTCTCCCTCTTCTTCTCTCCCCACCTAATCCGCCCCCAAAATTGTCTCCGATCCTTGCCTTATCTCTCTTCTAGGGCTGCTTCCGGGGGAAGCGAGGACCTGGAATTGCCTCTCCACCTCCATGTCCGACTCCTCGGAGATCCCCGCATGGCTGAAGAACCTGCCCCTGGCGCCCGAGTACCACCCCACCGAGACGGAGTTCGCTGATCCCATCGCCTTTATCTCGCGCGTCGAGCGCGAGGCCGCCGCCTTCGGCATCTGCAAGGTCATCCCGCCGCTCCCCCGGCCCTCCAAGAAGTTCGTCCTTGCCAACCTCAACCGCTCCCTTTGCGCCTCCCCCGACCACTCGAACCCGCCTCCCTCCTCCCCCGCTGCCGTCTTCACCACCCGGCACCAGGAGCTCGGGGCGCGACGCGGCCGCGCCCTCCCCGTCCAGAAGCAGGTGTGGCAGAGCGGCGAGTTCTACACCCTCGAGCAGTTCGAGGCCAAGTCCAAGGCCTTCGCTCGCTCCCAGCTTGGTGGGATCAAGGAAGTCAGTCCTTTGCTGATCGAGGCCCTCTTCTGGAAGGCCGCTTCAGAAAAACCTATTTACGTAGAGTATGCCAACGATGTGCCTGGGTCGGGGTTTGGCGTGCCGGAGGTACCGTTCCGGTATTACCCTCATCACCGGAGGAAGCGGAAAAGAGGGCTCGATAGGGGGAGCGTCCAGGAGCCAAGACGCATGTGCCCACAAGCGACCGGGGAACGTGAGGGCCTGGGTGGTGTCGGGTGGAAGCTATCAAATAGCCCATGGAATCTTCAGGCCATCGCGAGGTCCCCTGGTTCGCTTACTAGATTTATGCCTGATGAAGTGCCAGGAGTTACCTCGCCGATGGTATATATTGGGATGCTGTTCAGTTGGTTCGCCTGGCATGTGGAGGATCATGAACTGCATAGCTTGAATTTTCTCCATATGGGCTCTCCGAAGACTTGGTATGCTGTTCCTGGAGATTATGCGGCCACACTGGAGGAGATTGTTCGTGTTCAGGGATATGGAGGAAACATGGATCGGCTTGGTACGGTTGCATATTTGTTTCCGGTTACACAAAGTGATGAGGTTGATTATCTTCTTTAATGTTTTTCAGCGGCTTTAATTATGCTCGGAGAGAAGACAACATTGCTATCTCCTGAAGTTCTGGTGGCATCAGGGGTGCCATGCTGCAGGTGAAATTCTTATATTGGATATGTGATTGTGCCTTTAATCTTATTTAAGATTTAACCCTGACTGAATGACATTGCTGAAATGTCTATGTAAACTTTGGTTTAGGATTCTGCTATGTTCTAAACTAAAATAGTTATGGTCACAATGTTTTAGGTTAGTACAACATCCTGGTGAGTTCGTTGTAACATTTCCAAGGGCTTATCATGTAGGCTTCAGCCATGGTAAATTTCCCCCCAGATCTTCTTACTTTCTAGCTAAATATAGAAAATTTTGATATTCATTATCATTGTATCCTTAATACTTTTCAGAAATTATAGGTTGGTTGTTATGTTACAAGCCAATTCCTATCAAATTTATTTTTGCCTGATTGTTGTTAGTGCTTCTGATAATCAATGTTTTGGTCATTGTTAGAAACTATATAACTTTGGAACATTAGTTTAGATGTTTGTTGTAGCTTATTCTGCCATTCTAGCGCTTACAAGAATTTTTCTGGTAGGCAATTTATTAAAAACATTTAGCCTCAAGTCTTTGAGCCAATACTTCTAAGTCATTCACGCCACAGGGAGCTTAATCCTCCCACAACTTTTAAGACAACTTAGAGTCCAATTTCAATTTTTTTGTTCTTGTATGTTGGCTGGTTTTGATGGAGAGGAAAGAGGTTGATTTTGCCTACCCCTGTGTTGCAAAGTTTTAGATAGATTGTAGGCTGATGCACATCTTATAGAGTTCATTATAGCAGTTTTCTGTTTTTGATAGAGAGTAACTTGTTGATTTTACTTGCTCCTGTCTATTATAAAGTTCTAGATAGTGTAAAACTCCAGATTGATTGTTATCATATTATCAGGTATTTGGTAGAGTTGCACTTGAGTGTTCTTGAAAATTTATGTATTTTTGATATGCCAGTAGTATCTTTCTTTCTTGATATTATGATTATATCTTCCTTTCTTGATTTTCTAACGCATCAATCCTTCTCACTTTCTTTTTCGCTAAGTTGTAATAGTGTCATTTTTTTGTCTGAGAATACACTGCATTGGCGGGAACTTGTGCATTAGATTTGTTTTTTAATAACACTTTTGTGCTCCATTCAACTGGAAATATATTATGTAACTTGAAAGTCTTTCCTGTTACATTTTATGCTTCCTTGGAAAGTATACTTTAGCATGCACCTCAAGTAATGGGAAATTTCATGACAAATAAGAACATGGTATTATAATGTTTATGCAATATTTACAATGATGAAAAGAAAAACTCTGGGGAGGTTAACACTTAAAGAAATGGAAAATAGATCACTGTTGAGATGAGTTGAATGAGGTACTGCGGAACTGTACTAGTAAATACCATGTATCTTTTGTCTCAGACACCATTACTACTTACAAATTTATGATCCCGAAGAATATGTCAGGCTTTAAGATCTAGGTGAAGGTGAAGAGGAAGAGGAACTGATTCCAAAATATGAAGATGAGGATAAAGAGGATCAATAGTAGGATGCACTTGCATCATCACAACTTGAGAAACTGATGTAGTTGTTTGTAGTGAAAGCAAATTGATTCTACCAAAAAGGGATTAAAGTTAATGTAAGGTTTGACAAAGTTGAGGACCTGGGCCATGTAGAGATAGGGAACTATTGCCTGCTCTAGTGGGCTCTTATATTATAGTCAATCCCAAATTTCAACTTGGTTAACCATGACTAATAAATTGCACAACATATGAAACATTAATGGCATGTTACAGTTTTACATGTGAATGTATGCAAACTTTCATTTATGGTTTAATTAGACTAGACAAATAAATGGAGTAAAGCTTGTCAGTTTATGTATACTTGTTGCTTTCAGGTCTTTACATGCTTTAGTCTTGTATCCATTTGGTGCTTTTGTTGTGGTTAGGGTACTTCTATTCTTTAATTGAAGCTACTAAAATGAAAATAGTTCTTAATGTCATTTATCTTGTATGAAGTCTCACTAATCTCATTAAGGATAGACATGTATCTGGGGGTAAGATTTAATTTATTTTTACAGGTTTCCATGTCAAATGCCTGTTACCCCTGATTTTATTTATATGTTGTCATGATTGCACAATAGGATTCAACTGTGGGGAAGCTGCTAATTTTGCAACTCCCAAATGGTTAATGGTGGCAAAAGAGGCTGCAGTGCGAAGGGCTGCCATGAATTATCTTCCTATGCTCTCCCATCAACAGCTGTTATACATGTTATCAATATCTTTTATCTCAAGGTTGGTTATTAATAAGTTTTTACAGCGCAATTTACACTTAGTCATGCTTTTTTTCCCCCTCTACCTTCTGATCTGTATTTTCTTCTATTGCGAGAGCAGTGTGAAATTGCTGTGGAAACCTAGCTTATGTAATTTTCTACAACTTTTGCAGATTGAGTCATCATTTTTTGATAAAAGCTAAAACCTTATTTATTTAATTGTAACAATATATTTTTGTTGCCTTGATCTCTTTCAAACCATTTAAAAGTGATGGTCCGATGCATAAGGTTCCTGCTAATGCAGAGTTTAGGCAAGGCTAATAGATGCAGCATTGACCTAGCTTACAAGGAGCAACCTTACTGTGGCATTGAGGTTCACCCTCTTCTTTCCAGTCATTATTATGATAATATGATTAGAAAGTCTTTACACCTTTGAGAACAATAAAGTCGATGCGACTTACTGTGTAGCAGGAAAATCTATGCTATAGAGGAGTCAGTATGCTCCATATTAAAGTTGTGGGACCTTATGTCGATTTTGGTTGTCCCATTTGCTGGTGCTTACTGGAATACCCTATCTCGCCTCTTATTCTCCTTTTACCGGTCAGCCATTCCACATAGCTAGACCACTCATATTGGCTATATCTTGATATAAAATTATTTTTACCAACGCCTGCCAAAGACCATAGATTAATCAAACTAGTCTATTGGAGTAAAATAAAACAGATCTAAGACTCTTTAAAAAGTTATTAATAATCTAATAATTTAATTTTAGATAATTTTTATGGTCTAAGTTTGTAAGTAGGTGCTGAGACGTTACAGAGACAGACATTCTCTCCCGCTTAGTTACTCTGAGATTTGGTTTATTATGACTATTTTGGCAACTAGTTACAGTTTGCCTTCTTCGATTCACAACCATTACCTACTTTATAAAATTCATTGTATTTGAAATATCTGTAGTGTTGGTTTTCTTTTTACAAGTTAGAATTCTCTTATCTGAAATATACGGTGCTGATTAAGTTGTTCTTTATATTATGTATTGCCTGAGAAGGATTTGAGAGTGTGGGGCTTTAGTTTATTATTGATAATTTAAGATTGTACACATTTTGCTTATTCACAAACTTGTATGAATCCTTGGCTCATGAACTCATTTTTAGAAGGCGTGATTCAACTTGATTCTCCAAACAAAACACTTTCTCTGCTATAAGAAGGGTTGGCTAACGTGGTACAGATCGGAAATTAACCACATACATTGGGACATTCACTGTTAAATTTAAGACATTTACTAGTGGATAATTCCTAGTGGTATGGTTTATGTTTCTCTTCAGTTTTCATCGAATCTCTGAACCCTGGTGGTTAGATCAAGGATTTACACACCACATTATACTTATTTCTGGATGTCTATATGGTGCATATGCATGTGAAAGTCTTATAATTGTTACTGGCACATGCCACATGCTGGTTCAGCTTTTAGCAAAAAAAATGCCCTATGTCCAGCATACTATCAGTGATTTATACTTTTTCTTTTCTTTTCATTGTTGGTGTCCATACTTTAAATGAGTGGGCACCTAATTCTAGTTTTTTCTCCAGTTTGAATCTGGTGGAATTGTTTTAATGCCAGTGTTCCTAGAGAACTATTGCCAGGTGCACGGAGTTCCCGTCTGAGAGACCGTAAGAAAGAAGAAAGAGAAATCCTAGTCAAGAAAGCATTTCTGGATGATATGATGAATGAAAGCAACTTGATGTTTGTACTTCTTGCAAAAGCAACAATCTCTAGTGCAGTGTTGTGGGAACCAGAGATGTTGCCTGCCACGTGTCTTGGTACCCAAGTGCAGCAGTCTTCATCCATATCATCTGAAGCACCTGGGCCCACAAGTGGCGACCTTCATGGAATTAAAATTGAGTGTCCATCCATGGGTAAAGATTCTCTTGGCTATGAAGGAGATGCTTGCTGTACTCAGGATGCCCAGGCTGCCCATGAAACAACTGCTGATCTTTCCAGTAGATCATCTCATTGTGCTTTATTTTCAGAGGCTAATGAGACTGCTTGCAATAATACTGAGGGCATCATGGATGTTGATGAAATTGATCTACCATTTGGTCTTGATGTTGATTCTGGATCATTGGCATGTGTTGCCTGTGGAATTCTTGGCTATCCATTTATGGCCATCCTGCAACCTTCTGAAAAAGCATCCAGAAATATTATTGCTTCAAATTCTAATGAATCTCATCCAAGCCTTGATATCTCACAAAATTTGAACCTTCCTTCCTGCCAGCCCTGTACTGCCAAAAAGTTGGATTCAGGTATTTGTTTTTTTGGCTAGTGGAGCTATAAATTTTGTAGACACACAGTAGGGAAGTTAAAGACTTTTTCCTGCATCGGACGCATTACTTGTGTTGATTAGCATGTTAGTGTGATTACTGTGTTTTTGTTACACCCATTTTGAGTGACAATCATTCACCAAAAAAAAATTGTTTGCCTCTAGATAACAACTTAGGACATGCACTTGCATTTTGAATATATTTTAAGCACACATTGTTATAGACTTGTACTATAGCTCATCAAAATTCATAAGATAGAATATGTTCCACCCAATCACTAGTTGACATCTTTATTCTCTGGCATATTTATCATTAATTGCAATTGAATCTTAACTATTGATTGCAAGACATGTTACAAAGTAGAATGATGCTCGATGAGAGAATGTTTAAGTTACATTGACATGTACTGTTAGCCACTTTTCTGGATCTCTATTGTATGATTGTTAAGTACAGAAATTCTGGTTTTCATATGGAGTTGTATTAACTTGCTTCATTTTTTGAAATAATCATGAAGACGAATGTGTTGGTGTTGAAGAGCATAGAAATCCGGATGCCAGATGTAATTCACCTGAGGACACAGTCAATGTTTCTCTGGTTGAAAACCCAAGTGCTGTCAAAGAGTCTTTATCAGACACTACACCAGATATGATTGGTGAAGACGTTGGCAGAAGCAGATTTTGTCGTTTGATTGGACCTGAAAAACTATCCACCATCAACTCATTGGCTGTTAATAGTGCAAGCAATGAGGAAGATCAACAGATTCTAAGTTTAATGGAGCATCAGATGCACGAGTTGAGAGCTCAAGATAAGAATGATGCATGTGTTCAAGCAAAGAGAACACATTGTAGTTGTACATATGAAACAACAGTTGTCAGTGGACAACATTCTTGTGACAAAATGAAAGAACCTGGGCCACATATATCTTTGACCAGTCATACAGAGGTTGACAATAAAGCATGTCAAGGAGACTATCCTGCTAACATTTCTCTTGATGAAACAGATGATGTGTCAGGGAAGAAATCTTCAGATGAGATTTCAAATTGGAATACATGCACTGGATTTCTACGACCACGAATCTTCTGCTTACAACATGCACTTGAAATTGAGGATTTGTTACGGTGCAAGGGTGGTGTGCGTGTGCTTATCATATGCCATTCAGGTGTGAATTCATGCATTGATAGCATTAATATATATGTTACATTTATTATCATTTTCTTCTAAATTTTCCCAATTACAATTTTTTAACCTGTTGTTCTTGTATGCCATGTCTTCTTCAATTGGTACTGGTCGAAATTTATTGTGATCGTGGTAGTTTGCTCTTGCAGAACAAAAGGTTGGAATGGTTTTGTGTCAGTGAAACATTATTGAATTCCTATTAGTACTGCTATATATATCTTGAAAAATGAATGGATGTGTATGAGACGTGGTCTTTGATTTCATTGTTGGAGAGTCTAGTGATGAAAAAAACATATACAAGCGATGGACATCTCTACTGAAAAGTTCATGCTGTTGATACTTATAGATCGTTTTATTTTTTTCATGGAATAAAGTTCATCTTTATTCAAGAGTCAGATAACTTCATCTCCTTATAAATAGCTAGTATTTTTTTTTTCTGGAATACCAGAAGTTATTTTCTGTTCTTACTGAATTTGCTTTCTTATAGTGATATAAGCAGGATTTCTTATGGTGCTGTTATTTTGTTTTTGCAGACTATCTCAAAATAAAAGCACTTGCCATATCTATTGCTGAAGAAATCAACATCCGGTTTAACTGTGAAGATGTCCCACTGGTGAATGCATCCCCATCACATTTGGATTTAATCAATGTCTCAATTGATGATGAAGGACATGAAGAAGATGGGAATGATTGGACATCAAAATTGGGTCTGAATCTGAGGTACTGTGCGAAGCTGAAAAAGCAGTCTCCATCAAATCAAGAACATCTCACATTATCCTTAGGTGGAATCTTTTCTGATCCTTCTCCTACAGCTGTTTCAAATCTCAAGTGGCTTTCTAGAAAATCTCGTACTCCCCACAAGGGAGTTGGTGTGATCCAGTCAAAATCACAATTTGATGCAAATAATGAAAAGTGTGAACTAATAGATGGGAATACAAATTCAGTAACTGATTCTGCCAAAGTCACAAAAGTTTATCGTAGCCTTGAACCACATCATATGGGAACCATGCATCATAGTCTCCTTATAAAAGGTATGCTCAAAGAGTCTGGCAGTGGTAACACAATTGTTAAGGTCGATGACAGAGGTGATGAAAGAAGAAAATGTGGTTCTGCAAACAAAATTATTAGTCAAATGAAAGATGATATTGGAGATAATTTGCATACCATTCCTGTCCTGATTGCTGAATGTCCTCAAATGCATCAAGTGAGTTGGGTAAAGCTGAGAGTTACCACATATAGTGAGGCTGTTCCTCCTGTAAAATTGCCTTCAAGTCATGAGTCAGATGGATATTCTGAACGGTTAGAGATTCACTCCGATGGGCTAAGCTGCAAGGAAGCAGTTTGTGAACCTGTAAAGTCTGCTAGCAAACAGCCTTTTGTGGATCCGGAACTAAGTCAAGGGTTTGAAGAAGCATATAGATCACAAGACAATTTTTGTAGTTCTGATAAGTCGGAAATTTTAGCAGATAGATTGACTTTAGAAAGTGGAACTTCTGAAGCTCAACAAGTTAGTGCTGTGGATGCAGCTAATCTAGGAGATGAGTTCAATGGAAAGAGGGAAGCAGCTTGTGGGACTGGTAGAAGACCTCTCCCTTATTCTTTGGAGAATTTAGAGGATAGTTGCAGAACTTTGTTGTCCAACGACCAGTTCCTTTGTCTATCAGAATCACTAACTAATTCTGAAATACAGCTTAATAATCTGTCTGTCCAGGAACCTTTAGGTGACGACGACATGGTTGCCAATCCTGCTAATTCAAACAATGGTGGTAAAATGCAGCAAGAGATTTTGGCAAGGACTGAAAATATTGCTGATGGTGCAAATATCATTAAGAGTGAAGACTACTTTGCTGTCAATAATTTGGTTGTTAATAATTCTGAAATGCCGCAGAAAGCTCGCTGTGCCGATGAAATGGAAGCCTTTGGGAAGACTACTTTTGACCATTCAATGAAGTTGGCTGAGATTCTTGCCATATCAATGGCCAAAGGCTCTGTTATGCAGGAAGTGCATTCAACGGAGCTTTGTGTTTCTGCAGATAGCTCCTCTTTGGTGAATGGTGTACAACCAAATTATCGAAATCCAGCAAGAGTTGATCTTATACAATATGTGAGGCGGAGAAACAAAAGAAAGAGACAACAAGAGCAGTCAACAGGATGTCAGGATAGCTCAGTTTGCTTTGTTCGAAGCCCCTGTGAAGGCTTGAGGCCACGGACTTGGCTCAAAACGGATGTCAAGGCTGACATATTTACACTGGAGAAGAGCTCTGCAATCGAGGAAAGGAGAAGACCAGGAAACCCGATTGTGCAAAGGGAAGATAAGAGCAAGGCTTTCAAGTGTGACATCGAAGGCTGTTTTATGAGTTTTCAGACAAGGGGAGAACTTTCACTGCACAAGCGCGACCGTTGCACAATCGAGGGATGTGGAAAGCGATTTAGCTGTCACAAATATGCGGTGCGCCATCAGTGTGTTCACAAAGATGATAGACCTCTTAGATGCCCATGGAAGGGCTGCAACATGACCTTCAAGTGGGCATGGGCCAGGACCGAACACGTCAGGGTCCACACGGGAGAGCGTCCCTACAAGTGCAAGTTCTCTGGGTGCGGGCAGACATTCAGGTTTGTATCCGATTTCAGCCGCCACAGAAGGAAAACTGGGCATTATGCCACACCTTCTGCTGGATAGTCGTGGATCCTACTCAGCCTGCTTGTACTTTTTAGATTTTCCTCTAGGAAGGAATTGCTAAGATATTTCTTTTAGAAGTTCCAGTGGAGTCCACAGTTTGCTGATGTTGCGGTGTCTCTTTACAGACTGATACCCTTGTCCGAGATATGTTGCAACCTTCATTGTTGATCCTTGTATTGCACTAAGAGCAATCCAACTCGATGTACCATTATTCTTTAGAGCTTACTCTGTTTCATCAAATTCTTCCTGTCGTCTCTTCTTCACTAATTTCTTCTTGTACGACTGATCACAGTGCTGAAAAGCCACTGGTAGACATATTGTATGTAAAAAATTAAGGTCTGGCCTCTCCTCCTCTGCGGATTTTTGTTGCATTTTCTGTTAGTGTTTGTGAATTGTCTCGTCTTGCTTTTACACCTTCCATGGGGTTGCGTTTGGTTCTTGCTGTGTGTTGTGGTGGCTACATGTTTGCATGAACTCCAGGATCCGACTTGTAGTGTTTTCCGTCATTGCATTGTTTGTTGAATGGGCTCACGACATTTCCAACGGCCCGAAGCCCATCACGCAAAGGACCAGTTTAAGAGGCAAACAAGCATCAGCTTATTAACCCTACCAGAAACCCACTTCCTTCCGCCGCAATGTCGTCCTCCGCCGCCGCCAGCGTCTGGGCTCGAATCCGGCTTGCCGACCGACGCGACGTGCCCAACATCCACCGCCTCATCCGGCAGATGGCGGAGTTCGAGCTGTTGACCCACCTCTTCTCCGCCACCGAGGCCTCCCACTCCGACACGCTCTTCCCCTCCCCCGCTCCTCCCCCCTTCCGCTCCTTCACCGTCCTCGTTCTCGAGCTCTCCCATTCCCCCTTCTCCGAAGACAGCGATGCCCCCCTCTTCGCCCCGATCGTCCGGCGGATCGATCTGGAGTCGGCCGTGGAGGACCCGGAGGCAGCGGAGTTCGCATCGCCGCGCGGAGAGGGCATAGCGGTGGCTGGTTTCGTACTGTGCTTCCCCAACTACTCCACCTTCCTCGCGAAGCCGGGGCTGTACATAGAGGACATCTTCGTGCGGGCGGCTTGGCGGCGGCGGGGGCTGGGGCGGATGCTGCTGGCGGCGGTGGCGGGGCAGGCGGCGCAGATGGGGATGGGGAGGGTGGAGTGGTGCGTGCTCGACTGGAACGTGAACGCCATCAAGTTCTACGAGGACATGGGCGCCGAGGTCATGCCCATGTGGAGGATCTGCAGGCTCGCCGGACCGGCACTGCAGGCTTATCTTCATGAGAAATGAAGAGATTTTGCCTGTTGAAATCTTCCCAAGATTTCTTTCCCCGAGAAAGAATGGTTTAAGCGCTTGTAATCGAAGTCTCTTCCGCAGATTTCAGTAGATTGGCTTTGGTTGATGAATAAAAGTGTCTGCCTTGAGAACCCTCCTACTAATGTTTATGCCTGTTTTCCTACAGATTTCTGCATGAACTTTACTGCTATCTGGACACACTCTCACATATCAACTCTCCTTATAACTATGAAACATATTCCTGAAAAAAGAAAAAAAAAACAAACTGTATGAATAGAGTGAAAGCTTCCCAAACTATGGCCAAAAATAGCTCATTAAATACTTACCATTAAAACATTACCAATGAACTAAGAGTGTATAAAGATAAATCAACCTATCAATGCACAATGCATACTTATAGGACTAAAAAGATGAGCAATGATAATATCATGAACACATTTCTTGAAACATTGACTTTCTCTACAGACAAGTCAGAATATGTGTGTATATATATATATATATATATATATATAACAGACTCACGAACCAACCTTTTCTCTTTCTTTTTTTATTCTTACATTGATACTGAATGTGTGTCACATGCTTGAAGAAGCAAGCTGCTTGCATATCCACTAAGAGATGAAAAGATTTTGAGGTATTTAAGATGAAATTTAAAGACCTCATATATGTCTCACCAATAAAGCAAAACAATCCTTCCAGCTTGAGCCAAGAATTTGAAGCCAATTGGATTCAGATGTTCAACAAACACTCCGAGTCAAGGTTCACTATGCCAATCTGTACTACCCGGTATGGGTGGTACATACCGGTTAGATAGGGGATCGATGCACGGATTGCTCTCTACCGAACGGTACTATTATATGACTCCATATCGAGCGATACAAGGTCTATACTGAGCGGTAACGATCGAAATCCAACCATTACTGTTCTGTACCGATCGGTAACGGTCGAATTTTGATCGTTACCGATCAAGGGCTGATATTTCCCTATTTCAAATGGTCAAATTGACCATTTCTCACTCATATCTCTCACTAATTCTCACATTTTTACTCTCTTAAACTTAACAAAACTGTTATTTATGGATTAAATCAAATTTGAGAGGCTACTTTAGGAGGATTAAGAGGGAAAATACTCAAATTAAGAGGAACTAGAGACACCCAACTGTCACAATCGTTCGCCCAACGTACAAAGGCAAAGGGGAAGACAATAGCATCAGCTGTATCGTTGGAAATAATCAAGTCGAGCGATGAGACACCTTTGTAATCACATTCAACAACCAACTTAGTTCGAAGACATAGCAACGATGAGGACAATAATGTCTCAACCGATGATGGCAACAACACCGGGGAATCGATGGTCCCATCTACACAATTTGAGGATGATGCATGAACCGAGGAGCAATATTCTATACATGCCACTCAAGATTCAAATCATGGAGCTCGATGAGATACTGGTAAATTATATTGAACAAATGATACAGAGTCTATACGACGTAGACAGAGAGCGAAACTCATCGTATTCACAGTTGTTCTATTATAAAAAATCTTACGACCAATAATAGTACGATGACAGTTGATCATACTTTTTCAAGCAATAGTACGATGATCGATCTTATAATACAAAGCAATAGATCAATAGTGAAAGTAAAAGTTCTGACATTCTTCATGCTCCGCACCAATACATGCCACATTCATCCTTGCCTCAAGAGCCACCTTAGACACAAGTGGTTCACGACAATCAGACTACGACAATCACCATATTGATGCACCAATGACATACGATGTATCAATATACTATGTCGTGAGATCAATTTCAAAATCAAGTCCGATAAACATATCAAATTGATATATAGATACATAAGAACGAGGACCCTGATCCACTACCTATAGAGTCCCATCATTTTTTTTTGTTGATAGAATCAAGCATATCTATCGATTGATTAATTTATTTATTTAAATCTTAAAGTTTAAATTATTTAAAAAATCTAATAATTCAAATCATTTTCTTATATATAATTTAATATTAACGAAAGGACGTTCCAAAACGTATCACAAAGCTACTCCTCAAAGTCTAAAAGATGTGTCACTAATCTTTCCAAGTTTAGATTATTTTTGCTAAAATTATATAATTTATATTTATTTCTAACTTAAAAATCTTAATTTAACTTTTTTTTTCGATTTTTTTTGAGCTATTTTTGATGATTTTGGACGTACTGTCGATTATGGGGATGGGGAGGGTGGAGTGGTGCGTGCTCGACTGGATCGTGAACGCCATCAAGTTCTACGAGGACATGTGGAGGATCTGTAGGCTTATGTTCATGAGAATGGTTTAAGCGCTTGTAATTGAAGTCTCTTCCGCAGATTACAGTAGATTGGCTTTGGTCGATGAATAAATTGTCTACCTTGACAACTGTTAATGCAAACAATTTTGTACCGTGGCCTCGGGGCCGTCGCGGCTGGGTTCGGGTCCGAACGCATAGGGGTTGCCTCATCGATCTCCGGGCAGGAAGCCGACGTCGGGTCGGGTGAAGCTGATCCTCCACCCGGTCGGGATCGGTTCCTTCATTTGGTGGCCAGCTCGCTGCTCGCCCCTCGGTTCCTGCACACAGGTCGGGTTGGGGGTTTCCCGTCTCGACCCCTCCGATGCTTAAGTCAGCATTGGATGAGGGTGAGTAGAGTATTTCATAGAGAGAGAGAGATAGGTAAAGAGAGAGCCTTTAGCTGCCGGTGTCTCAAGATCGGTGCAGCTCCTCTCGGCGATGGGAGCTCGGCCGCTGCCATACAATGATGGGAGCTCGGCTGCTACTAGACTGCGATAGAGAGCGTGGCTGCTGCCGTGCAGCGATGGGAGCTCGGCTGCTGCGATGCGATGGGAGCTTGCTAAGAGAGTGTTCTTCTTCTCCTCCTTCTCCTCCTTCTCCTTCCTCTTCTCCTCCTTCTTCTTCTTCTCCTCCTCCTTTTTCTCCTCTTCTGTTCTTCTTCCCAGCTCTCCCTCCTCTTTCTTCTCCTGAATGCAGAGGTTTTATAGGGAAGGTTACTGTTGGTGATGTGTCCTTCCACAGTGTCATACGTCTGATAGCGTATGAACCTGGGTGGACCTGCGGACGACTCGGTTTTCCTGGGATGGGGATGTGCCTTGGTTGGCGTCGAGCTATCACGTCCCATGTTTTATTACCCATTACATTCCCCCCCCCAAAGAAAACCCTTCTTGAGGGGCTTGCTCCAAGGTCCAAGGCCGGCCTCATCCCGCGGGGGTTGGCCGAACGGGCCCTAGATTGATATGGAGGGTGGAGGCTCGCTGGTCCGTCGTTGGGGGGATGTGGTGAGACCGGAGGGTCACAATTTTTGGAGCTAGGTCACAAAGCAGGCCGAGAGGGATCACAGTCGAGGCATTGCTTGGGCTTGCTGCCAAGGCGTTGCTCGGAGCTTTGTGGACGAGCCGTCGCTCAGAGCTTTGGGAATCGAGCCACCGTTCGAGATATAGATGACCGAGCCACCACTCGGGATATAGATGATCGAGCTGCCGCTCGAGATATGGATGACCGAGCCGCCGCTCGGGATATAGATAATCGAGCCACCGCTCGAGATATAGATGACCGAGCCACCGCTCAGGATATAGATGATCGAGCCGCCGCTCGAGATATAGATGACCGAGCCGCCGCTCGGGATATAGATGATTGAGCCACCGCTCGAGTTATGGATGACTGAGCCGTCGCTCGAGATATAGATGATCGAGCCGCCGCTCGAGATATAGATAACCGAGCCGCCGCTCGGGATGAGGAATCGAGCCGCCGCCCGGGATAAGGAGCCGAGCCGCCGCTCGGGATGTAAATGGTCGAGCCGCTGCTCAAGACCCAAATGACCGAGCCGCCGCTCGGGATGTAAGTGGTCGAGCCGTCGCTCAAGACCTAGACGACCGAGACCGAGCCGTCGCTCAAGACCCAAATGACCGAACCGCCGCTCGGGATGTAAAGGGTCGAGCCGCCGCTCAAGACCCAGACGACCGAGCCGCCGCTCAAGACCGAGAAGATCGAGCCGCCGCTCGGGGTATAAATGGTCGAGCCGCCGCTCAAGACCGAGAAGACCGAGCCGCCGCTCGGGGTATAAATGGTCGAGCCACCGCTCAAGACCCAGGGGACCGAGCCATCACTCGGAATAGAAATGGTCGAGCAGCCGCTCAAGACCGAGAAGACCGAGCCACCGCTCGGGGTATAAATGGTCGAGCCGCCGCTCAAGACCGAGAAGACCGAGCCGCCGCTCGAGGTATAAATGGTCGAGCCGCCGCTCAAGACCCAGGGGACCGAGCCGCCGCCCGGAATAGAAATGGTCGAGCAGCCGCTCAAGATCGAGAAGACCGAGCCGCTGCTCGGGGTATAAATGGTCGAGCCGTCGCTCATGACCCAGGGGACCAAGCCGCCGCCCAGAATAGAAATGGTCGAGCCGCCGCTCAAGACCCAGGGGACCGAGCCGCCGCTCGGGATAGAAATGGTCGATCAGCCGCTCAAAACCCAGGGGACCGAGCCGCCACATTGTCACGGACAAAATTGTAAACGGCTTGTTCGGTGTAATGCTTATGCATGTCCGTGTCCCTTTTGGTTGATCGTTACTTGTAAAACTTGTAAAGGGCTTGCCAAAGGCAAAATGCCCCATTTGAGCGAGATTGTAAGCCATTGTAGGCTTGTACATAAAAGTTCACGTCGAGTGCATACTTGTACTAAATTGATGCATAGTGGACCAATTTTATACCTTTGTTGTGCAAGCTTCTGAGCTTGTAATATGCATGGTTAGAATTTGCATTGGCTATAAAGTGTTTGCTAAAAGAGTGGCTTGTGGATCCCGTGTGGAGCGCTTTCTCTGTCCCGTTCTCTCTTACGTAGGTCCTAAGGGATTCTAAGAGATTTCGGGGAGGCTGACCTTTGCGGTGATACGCATTGGTGCCGCACGGCTTAGGCAAAACCAGCTAAGTCCGTGACAGATGGTATCAGAGCGGGACAAGCCCACTTACAAACACTTAGCATGCAAACGTGGGGGACCTAGCGAGGCACCACAAGGATAACAAGCTAAGAGGAATTGCGGAGCGCACAAAGGTCGGGATGGCTGAGTTCGAGCAGTGGCTCGACGTTAACACCCAGACTTGACAGTGCTCGAGGCAAGCGGAGTGCTTGGCAAAGGATGAGACCGTGCAAGGTGGAGTGGGTTGTTCAACGATCGAAAGAGTTGTTAACTCAAGGAATTCGATACTCATGCAAGGCCTTGCATGCGGACGATGGATTGTTCGCGGCCATCCCAAGGCGGCCGAAGGTCGGCGCCATGGAGCATTAAAACTTTCTCTTCGGCATGTGCGAGGATACTTTCGTAAGAGGCTGAAGTGTGCAGCGAGTTCGGCATGTTACTAGACCCGGAGAGTGCGGTCACGGTATTGGTGAAATGTCACAATCTAGCAAGTGCATTTACAAAGGCAGAATTGGGCACGCTTTGTTGTGAGAGGCGAAGTAGTCCAAGGGGATGGTGGTCTCCAAAACTTTCAAAGGGAAGGAGGCGAAGAGTGAAGTTGCTCCAACGGGACAGACATCCAGGAGGGATAAGTCCCGATTCTCCATAGGGATAATCTTGTGCAATGAACCGCACTAGTTGAGGAGTACCTCAAGTCGGCTCGATGGATCGAGTGAGTGGTAAGGAGTCATTGCATGATCTCGCCGATGGTGATGCGTTGGTGGGCGCATGGCGAGATCAAGTGGGGAGCAACCGGGCAATACAAAGTGAAGGCACACTTGGAGCCGATAGTGAGATCGGACTCAACAAAGGGTGACCGTGGAATGGTGGGCGTGAGGCCACCATTAACGCAATGCAAATCGAAGCGGAACAACTTGGGGTAACTTGTTGATGTACCCAAATCGCATGAAGGAGTTGGCGAAGAAGATAGAAACGATGGAGCGAAGGCTTGGAGCTTTCCTTGAGCGAGAGGTCAAGGGCATGGACTCTTGCGGCGGGAATCGGATCGTGTCGTTCCATGGGTTTCATATCCAGATGGAGTCGACTCATCTTGTATGGTGCCAAAGACAAAGGCAGCTTGGAGGCATATGCACCTTATCTCGATGAAGCATTTTGGGAGATTCTAAGCGTGCGATTTCTTTGAGAGCAAAGTTGGTGTCAATAGGCCTTGACAGGGGCAAGAGGATGCAGTGGCGGATACTCTTGAAGAATATGCCATAGTGTTGCTATTCAAGTTGCCATGAGAAGCGGTGCGCGATGGAGATTGTCTTTGGTAGGGGCGAGTCCCGGGATCCAAACAATGGTGCACCTATTTCAGCGAAGTCGGGGACTTCAAAGGAGCCGCTAGGCGATGGGTATCCTAGAGGTAGGCTTCGTCAGGGTGACGAGAGTGGGTGGGCGAAGGTCGATTGCCAAAGGTGAACATAATCGAAGCTAGCGAAGGCTTTACGATGTGTTGGCGGAGTCCACACATGGAGATATCGCATTCGAGTTCATACCACGGGGATCGAGAATGCAAGGAGATGTCATCGGCGATGACATCATGCGTGAATCTTGGTGGAATGGTTCATGGCAAGTCGATACACAGTGAGTCCCATGGGGACTAGATCATGCGAAGTATGATCGGGAGCACGACTAGGAGCTCCAAGTCGGTGAACAACACGGCGGCAAGAAGAGCTATGGATTCAAGCGGTGAATGCCATGGTACCGCATGGCGGGTCTTCCGTGTGCGTGCCGAATGTTGCATTGAATGGAAGCCTTGGACATCGACTTATGCATGCCCTATCGAGGAAGAAGTTCGGATGCAAGTACCGGGAGTCCCATGTGGGGTGGATCATGCGGTATGATCGGGCGGTGAAGAGTGGGCCCGAGCTCACATTAAGCAAGGAGCCGGCAGAGTCGGTGGACAAGGCGAGTGGCGAACATTGCAGCCAATGAAGCCAAGGAGAACGAGAAATGGTGCAAGCCTGTAACATGAATGGCGGTGGCCATACATGGGTGTTATGTCTGTCTTTCCGACCAAGTGGGCGCTCGAGAGAACACGAGAGGTGTCGAGCGGATGGTGAAATAGGCGAAGAAGCAATGGCGAGTCAAGAGGGACTCAGCTACCCAAGAACAATCATCGGTTAGATTGAAGGTGGACTCGAAGGAGTGCCACAATGCCGTGGAGGTGAATCTACCAATCATGAAGAAGGGATGTAGATGCGAGACAACGGATAGTAGTGCCATGGGCGTTGCAGTGTCATGGTACCGCAGAGGCGGGACTTCCGGGGAGTCATCAATCCCTTGCTCTCATAGAGGGAGAGCACTTGGTCGTGATATGGGCTGTGGAGGAGGAGAATGTTTTGGCAAACTCCATGTACCAAGACAAAGTGAAGGGCGGCCGGGAACCGTAAGACCGGTGTCAATAGACTTTCCATCAAGATAGCCGTGAGTAAAGGACTTGGTCGATGCAAGAGTGCATGACCAAGGATGCAAGACGCGGCGATGCTTTGTACCTTTGCTACTCGGAGGAGTCGGCGAAATGATGGAGAAGGCGGTACAATCCCAAAGGCGTCCAAATCTATCGGAGACTTATTCTAAGTTGGAGTGATAACTTCTTGCATTCCAGAAGTTCAATGACATTGAGAAGGTGAATCACAGTAGGTGACTCAACGCAAGGATTGCAAACACTTCAAGTGCTTCGGAAGTGTGAGCTAAGAGCATGTGAAGTTTAGTAACCAGCTCGACGCACAAAGTACAACCTCGAGGAGGCGGGCGAAGCCAAGTTATCTTTGCTTTCTCAACTCTTAAGAGAATGGGCGAAACCGAATGCCCCAGCTCTCTTAGTTATCCAGCAGAGGATCTCTGCACAGATTTGAAGACCCATTGAAGAGACTAATGGAAGGTAACAGTTGTCAAGTCCTCACCAACGGTGATCAGTGCTACTGAGAGTAGACTGTCTGCTTCATTTCCCAACTGAATGCCAATCGAAAGCGGAAGTGATGCGAGCCTACTTGGGCAAGATAACTAAGTAGAAGAAGATTCGATGGGCAAATTTTGCGGAGGAAGGACCTGAAAAATTCAAAGGTTGCGAGGCGATGCTCGTTAAAGCTCCAACAAGCATCTATCCAGTTCAAGGGACAAGAAGAATTTGAAGATCGCGATATCAAAGATGGTCTTTTCCTTCATCGATGAATCCAAGACTCGAAGGATCAACCGTCGACCCACACCAGAGTCAGAGTTATTGGCGAGTTGAAGCAACATGGCGGATTAAAGTTCGACGACTCAACAACAACAAGTGGAGAGCAATTGGGAGCCAAGAGGCGCATTGCAGCAGGAGCAGAAGATCGAAGATCTAGCAAAGAAAAGAAGTTGCAACGTTAGCAAAGGCTTCGACGAGGACGTCAAAGGAATAAGTGGGGAGAATGTCACGACAAAATTGTAAACGACTTGTTCGGTGTAATGCTTATGCATGTCCGTGTCCCTTTTGGTTGATCGTTACTTGTAAAACTTGTAAAGGGCTTGCCAAAGGCAAAATGCCCCATTTGAGCGAGATTGTAAGCCATTGTAGGCTTGTACATAAAAGTTCGCGTCGAGTGCATACTTGTACTAGAATTCGGTCTGTAGTGGACCAATTTTATACCTTTGTTGTGCAACTGTTCTGAGCTTATAATATGCATGGTTAGAATTTGCATTGGCTATAAAGTGTTTGCTAAAAGAGTGGCTTGTGGATCCCGTGTGGAGCGCTTTCTCTGTCCCGTTCTCTCTTACGTAGGTCCTAAGGGATTCTAAGAGATTTCGGGGAGGCTGACCTTTGCGGTGATACGCATTGGTGCCGCACGGCTTAGGCAAAACCAGCTAAGTCCGTGACAACATGGAATAGAAATGGTCGAGCAGCCGCTCAAGACCGAGAAGACCGAGCCGCCGCTCGGGGTATAAATGGTCGAGCCGCCGCTCAAGACCGAGAAGACCGCCGCTCGGAATAGAAATGGTCGAGCCGCCGCTCAAGACCCATGGAACCGGGCAGCCACTCTAGGACAGGAGGGCAGCCGAGAGTCCCGCAGCCCTGGTGCCGTTTCGAAAACCGTTCGCACGAGCGCAATCACGGGAATCGAGGGGGCGCTGGCGTGCCGCCCAAGTTACCCGCTTGGGCGGCCGACACGTCACGTCCCCATTAATATCGTGTCATCATTTAGACTGCCCGATGTGATGTAGGTGGGCGGTACGCACGGTGATACGCTGTCGCTCACTTTGGGAGACCAAGGAGGGAATGCAATCTTGGGTATTCCCAATCAGATCTGTGAGCTTCTCGTTCTCAGACAGATATGGCAGCACGTAGAAGATCAGATTCAGCTCTGCTGCTGCAGAATTCTTTTGCGATGCACCACATAGACCCTGCTGCAGCAATGACTTCTGTATGAGGGCGGTCAGCTCGTGAGGAGCTTCTCCAATGAGCGCACTATTCGACAGGTCAGTCTGGTGAGATTACTGAGTGATGGTGGCATCTGCCCGGACAACCAGTTGGAGTGCACAAGCAGCGTTTCGTGGCTGACCCGGTTGCCGATCTGTTGCGATATTTTCCCCTTGAGGCTATTGCTCGAGAGGTCCATGAGGATTAAGTTGCATGGCTTGCTTAACTCAGTGGGAAGTCCGTAAGATATTGCAAATGAGTAACGACAATCGGAGCATCGCTTCTGTTGGCCGAGCAGCATGGCTCGGGTAGTTTTTGGCCAGGCAGTTGCTTGGTGCAGCTACAATGCATGCAGTGAAGTGCCGAACGTGGGTGGCCGAGCATCACAGCTCGGGCTTTGGCCGAACAGCTGTTTGGTGCAGCTGTGAACCATGCGACGAAGGATTGCCGAGCATCGCAGCTCGGGCATTAGCTGGCCGAGCATCGCAGCTCAGGCGTTGGCAAAGCAGCTGCTTGTTACAGCGATGAACCATGCAGTAGTGGTTGCCGAGCATCGCAGCTCGGACTTTGGCTGGCCGAGCATCGCAGCTCGGACTTTGGCTGGCCGAGCATCGCAGCTCGGGCGTTGGCTGAGCAGCTGCTCGGTGCAGCTGCGAACCATGCAGCGAAGGAGTTGCCGAGCATCGCAGCTCGGGCTTGGGCCGAGCAACTGCTTGGTGCAGCTGCAAACCACGCAGCAAAGTACTGAACGTTGGTGCCGAGCACTGTAGCTCGGGCTTCGGCTGCCGAGCAGCGCACTCGGGCTCAGATTTGTCGAGGAACTGCATGAGGCAGCGATGAAACACGCAGCGAGGGGTTGCCAAGCATCGCAGCTCGGGCTTTGGCCGAGCAGCTGCTTGGTGCAGCTGCAAACCACGCAGCAAAGTGTTGAACGCGTGTGCCGAGCACTGTAGCTCGGGCTTCGGCTGAGCAGCTGCTTGGTACAGCTGAGATCCATGCAGCAACGTGCTGAACATGGGCGTTGGCTATGCAGCAGCTTGGTGCGGCTGCGAACCATGCGGCAACGGGTTGCCGAGCATCGCAGCTCGGGCGTTTAGCTGAGTAGTTGCTTGTTGCAGCGATGAACCACGCAGCAGTGGTTGCCGAGCATCGCAGCTCAGACTTTGGCTGGCCGAGCGTCGCAGCTCGGGCGTTGGCTGAGCGAAGGATTTACCGAGCATCGCAGCTCGGGTTTGGGCCAAGCAACTGCTTGGTGCAGCTGCAAACCACGCAGCAAAGTGCTGAACGTTGGTGCCGAGCACTGTAGCTCGGGCTTCGGCTGTCGAGCAACGCACTCGGGCTCAGATTTGGCCGAGGAGCTGCATGAGGCAGCGATGAAACACACAGCGAGGGGTTGCCGAGCAGCGCAACTCGGGCTTTGGCCGAGCAGCTGCTTGGTGCAGCTGTAAACCACGCAGCAAAGTGCTGAACACGCAGCCGAGCATCGAGCTCAAGCTACCGAGCACCGCTTGGTGAGATCCATGCAGCAACCTGCTGAACATGGGCGTTGGCTACGCAGCAGCTTGGTGCGGCTGCGAACCATGCGGCGACGAGTTGCCGAGCATCGCAGCTCGGGCTTTGGCCGACCGAGCGTCGCAGCTTGGGCGTTTAGCTGAGTAACTGCTTGTTGTAGCGATGAACCACGCAGCAGCAGTGGTTACCGAGCATCGCACCTCGGACTTTGGCTAGCCGAGCATCGCAGCTCGGGCATTGGCTGAGCAGCTGCTCGGTGCGGCTGCGAACCATGTAGCGAAGGATTTGCCGAGCATCGCAGCTCGGGCTTGAGCTGAGCAACTGCTTGGTGCAGCTGCAAACCACGTAGCAAAGTGCTGAACGTTGGTGCCGAGCACTGTAGCTCAGGCTTCGGCTGCCGAGCAGCGCACTTGGGCTCAGATTTGGCCGAGGAACTGCATGAGGCAACGATGAAACACGCAGTGAAGCGCTGAACATGGTTGGCCGAGCATCGCAGCTCGGGCTTTGGAGATTAGATGGGGCTAACCTTGCGACAACGGGCCCTCCTTCTAGCGCCAATCTGTTAATGCAAACAACTTTGTGCCGTGGCCTCGGGGCCATCGCGGCTGGGTTCGGGTCCGAACGCGCAGGGGTTGCCTCATCGATCTCCGGGCAGGAAGTCGACGTCGGGTCGAGTGAAGCTGATCCTCCACCCGGTCGGGATCGGTTCCTTCATCTAGTGGCCAACTCGCTGCTCGCCCCTCGGTTCCTGCACACAGTCGGGTCGAGGGTTTCCCGTCCCGACCCCTCCGATGCTTAAGTTAGCGTTGGATGAGGGTGAGTAGAGTATTTCATAGAGAGAGAGAGAGGTAAAGAGAGAGCCTTTAGCTGCCGGTGTCTCTAGATCGGTGCAGCTCCTCTCGGCGATGGGAGCTCGGCCGCTGCCATGCAGCGATGGGAGCTCGGCTGTTGCTAGACTGCGATAGAGAGCGTGGCTACTGCCGTGCAGTGATGGAAGCTCGGCTACTGCGATGCGATGGGAGCTTGCTAAGAGAGCGTTCTTCTTCTCCTCCTCCTTCCTTTTCTCCTCCTTCTCCTCCTCCTTTTTCTCCTCTTCTGTTCTTCTTCCTAGCTCTCCCTCCTCTTTTTTCTCCTGAATGCAGAGGTTTTATAGGGAAGGTTACTGTTGGTGATGTGTCCTTCCACAGTGTCGTACGTCTGATAGCATATGAACCTGGGTGGACCTGCGGATGACCTGGTTTTCCTAGGATGGGGACGTGCGTTGGTTGGCGTCGAGCTATCACGTCCCATGTTTTATTACCCATAACAACCACCCTACTGCTAATGTTTATGTCTATTTTTCTATAACTTTTACATGCTTGCAGCGATAAGACTACCTACCAGAAGACATATTAGACACTTGTAATGGGACTCAAAACTCTTATTTGGAGTCAAGGCACAGAGAAGCAAGCAGTATTGGATTCGGACCGACTCCAACACAATTGGACCCGGTTCGGACCGTAATTTTCAGAAAAATCAAACCGGTAGGCACCAATTGGTATATCTCGGTTTCGGCCCGCAATCGGACCGTTCCCTACATATTCCCTTTCGCAGCGCAATAACTCTTCATCCTCGCCGCCGCTGCTCTCGACCGACCGGTCCTCCTCGCCGCCGCTGCTCTCGACCTACCGGCCGCGATGGTGAAGTCCTATCTCCGCTACGAGCCGGGCCTCGCCTTCGGCGTCATCGCTTCTCTCGACTGCAAAATTACCTACGATCCCTCGGGGCTGCACCTCCTCGCCCCCGCCCTCGACAACCTCGCCCTCTGGAACCTCAAGCAGGGCCTCGCCTCCAAGACCTTCTCCCCCTCCTCCCGCTCCTCCCATACCCTCGCCGTCACCTCCGTTGCGGCCTCCCCCTCATCCTCATCTACTTCGGTAACCGGTTTCTCCTCGTTGTCTCCTTTATCCCGGACCACTTCGTCGCCGCTACATAACTCTGACATTGTGCTGTTGTTTCAGATCGCAAGCGGTCACGCCGATGGTAGTATTCGTCTATGGGACTGCGAAAAGGCCACATGCGAGGCGACACTCAATGGCCACAAATCAGCTGTTACTGCCCTCCGCTACAATCACCTCACCTCCCTTCTTGCTTCTGGCGGCAAGGACTGCGACGTCATCCTGTGGGATGTGGTTGGTGAAGCCGGACTATTTCGCCTTCGTGGTCACCGAGACCAGGCATGTCCTTGTTGTCTAAAGGCCTCTCCTTTCCGAATACTTGAAGCTTGATTTACTGGTTCTGATTGATATTGATGTTCCTTTTTAGGTGACAGACCTTGTGTTTCTTGATTCTGGAAAGAAGCTTGTGACCTGCTCCAAGGACAAGTTCATTAGGGTATGGGATCTTGAAATGCAGCATTGCATCCAGATTGTGAGTGGGCACCACAGCGAAGTATGGTCTCTGGATGTTGACCAAAAGGAGAGGTTTTTGGTATCTGGGTCAGCAGACACTGAGCTCCGGTTTTATCAAATTAGAACCAATGCTGAGATGGTCGAGAATGAGAGCAAATGGGAAATTTTGAAGCAATTTGGCGAAATCCAGAGGCAGAACAAGGATCGGGTGGCGACCCTGAGATTTAACAAGTCTGGAAGTCTTTTGGCATGTCAAGTGGCAGGGAAAAGTGTGGAAATATATCGAGTTCTTGATGATGTGGAATCAATGCGCAAGGCTAAGCGCAGGCTTCACAGAAAGAAGGAAAAGGTTATGGCAAAAGCAATGGCCGGAGATAATGAAAATGGAGGGCTTGTAGATTCTTTATCCAGCCAGGAACTCCAGCATCCAACTGTTGCAGTGTCAGATACGTTTAAACTTCTTCAAACCTTACGTGCAAGAAAATTTGCTCTGTTGCATTCTGTCCTAATGTTCCTAAAGTTGGTCTTGCCACATTATCCTTGTCCTTGAACAATAACATGCTAGAGACTCATTTAATCGATACAGACAAGATATCCAAATTGTACTCGATTGAGCTTCATGGACATCGCTCAGATATTAGAAGCGTTACGCTTAGCTCAGATAATGACCTTCTGCTGTCAACAAGTCATAATGCTGTAAAGATTTGGAACCCCAGTACGGGAGTCTGCCTTCGCACGATCGAGTCTGGCTATGGATTGTGCAGTTCTTTTGTACCTGGAAACCGTTATGCACTTGTTGGAACAAAGAGTGGAGCCTTGGAGATACTTGATGTTGGTAGTGGGGGCTCCATTGAAGTGATAGAAGCTCATGCAGGTTCCATAAGGTCGATCGTTCCAATTCCAGATGAAAATGGTTCTGTCAGCAGTTGTGGCTTTGTCACAGGGAGTGCAGACCATGATGTTAAGTTCTGGGAGTATCGGCTGTTGCAAAAACCAGTTAATGTGAGTTTCCTAGCTATGCAAACGGTATTTTATTGTTGAAGAATTTTAGCCTTTGTTCTTTGGTTTTAGATGTCCCGAGTAAGATTAATACTTGTGTTCAGTAATCTTACTGCCCAATTTGTCAGTATCCTTGAACCTCGTTTCTGGTAATGTAGAGATATTGTGATTTGGAATTTCCACCAAATGTCAGCAACATCTTTGAATGGAACTTACAACAAGTTGTAATATCTTAACCATCTAGGGTCGGCTACATGGATCTTAACAAGAGCAATCTTTTCTTCTTTGTTTCTAATAAAATTTTCGGAGGCTTTACCCTCCCTCTCCTTGCACCATGTCCCTCTGTGTTAAGCGAGACATGTGTAGGTCAGTTTGTTATTGATATATTTTGATCTGTTTCTTCTGCAAATCAGTTTGGTCTGCTTTTCAGATTACATTAGCAGGTCTTATTCTAGTTCTTTATCCTTTGAAAATGTATAGCAGTCCCATCATCCCTTTAATTTTTATCTTTATTTAAATGATGCTTTATAAGGTTGGATTCTTTGTGCATTCTCTCAAGGTGAATATCTTTTTGCTGTTCTTTGTCCAGAGAAAGTGAAGCATTTGTGCTTTTGGAGCTCAATATAAGTTGTTTAAGATGTGGGCAAATGATTAGATGAGGATATAGTGGCCTACCGATTTCTCTATTGTTTTTTGTGTCCATGAATATGCTCTTTGTTTGTGGATTTGCACTTTCATGGTAATACAAGGTGTTTATTGTCCAGATGAGAGGTTGTGGTGCAATCCAAGTTAGTGACTTCTATTGGTCTCTTAGTTCTTTGAGTCTTAAAAGGTTGATTAATATCATAAGCTCTATATGAGATGGTTAAGTAGTTTTAGATAGGAGAATTTACTGGATATTGAGCTAAAATTTATGATGGTTTAGAGAAAAATGACACTTGTCTATCCTGACCCTTATAGTAACCGAAATAATTCAAAGTAATTTTTGCTGAGAGTTATATTACTTATAACTATTATAAGTAATAGTTATATTGTGTTATTGTTTAAAATGGCTAACACCTATGACTTTATATTTGCATAAAAAAATGTGTTTGTCCTGGTCATTCTTTGTCATAATGTAAGTTATGAAAATTGGGATCGTCCTGCTTATCTCTTTAGAATAAGAAATACCCAATTTATCTTCTTGTGGTTTTACAGGTTTATAATGCATGTATAGAACTTTCAGAGGGCACACATGAGAAATGCCTGATGCTTGCATCATGATGACATGGTCTTTTTGTTGACATTTCTAACCTTTGCAGGACTCTAAACAACTAACTGTGACGAATGTAAGAACTTTGAAAATGAATGATGATGTTTTAGCAGTATGTATCAGTCCAGATTCTAAGCACCTCGCTGTTTCTCTATTGGATTGCACAATCAAGGTAATATTTCATCTTATTGTAGAGATATTTTATGCTGATCCATATTTATTGAAAATTTTAATCTGTGAAGCTTGAGGAATATGAATTTGTTCTCTTCTTTGGATTCTAGATCATGAATCTTTGGAATTTTAACTAGATCTATGTTTGAAATTAGTATAAATAGTATCACTAGTTTTTGTTGGTGTCATGCTATTTGTTTCATTGTCGACTATTGGATATTCTTAATAAGGTTTGCTTAGCTATATAGCTTGTCGAATTGAGGTATAATGTGGAACTTAAATTAAATTGGCTTGTTACAGGTGATACGATATTGTAGGTTGGCTTCCTTATGGCTTCATGACTTAGGTTGAGAAACCAACCCATCTGCAGAATACGATAATGCTTTTCTTTTGTGGAATTAGTATATGACCTTCGACATTGTGGAGACTATAGTTAAAAGGTTCATGTTAAATATAAACTATGATCAAATTCTTTATTGTAATTGGTTTTGATCAGGGTCTTCAGTTTGTTTGAGTGCATTAAAGAGTTTTTGTAGTTTTCATTGTTTGTCATTTTGAGTTCAGTTTCCACTCTTTTGCTGTTTGAATGTAGTTTGATTAAGTTTCATTTACATTTTGACTTATAAAACTGGATTGTCCAACTGATCCATTTACTGCTTTGATCAATTTCACCTATCCTTTTTCTGGTTTGACTAAAACCATTTGAGTTTATTGTTTTCTGTTGGAGGCTAAGCTTGAAGAGAATTTTGATTCAAGATTGATCAATCACTGTATTTTCTGCTCAAACTTGATTACAATGGACCAAACCACATAACCCTAGTTACGCTTAATCTGTCAGACTGTTGAGTCATCAAGGCATAGAAAATTCATCTAAATCATGACTTCTAGGTCATATTGAAGACATACTCCATGTGTATACTTCATCTCTCCACCATGTTCCATATAATGTGCATGATATCCACCACAAAACTTGTGCATTCTCAGTCGTCTTAAGTTGATTTGCATTGTTTTTGTGTGCTTTGCTGTGACATTGTAATATTCTTTTCTATTTTTTCTTATCAACAAAAAGGTTACTTTTTCCTGATTGGCATGACTTCTATTATATCTTATTCATATATGGATCATTTCTTAGTCTTTGTTGTTATATAGTGACAAATAGATGTTTTACAGGTCTTCTTCGTGGATTCCTTAAAATTTTTTCTTTCCCTTTATGGCCACAAGCTTCCAGTGCTCTGTATGGATATTTCATCTGATGGTGACCTTATAGTCAGTGGTTCTGCAGACAAAAATTTGAAAATCTGGGGTTTGGATTTTGGTGACTGCCACAAATCCATCTTCGCACATGCTGACAGGTGTTTATGATGCTTTAAAGTTAGGTTTGGTTTACTTTGTTAATGAATCTGCCAAAGCTGATTTTGGTCTCCATTTTTTATTTACTTCAGTGTCATGGATGTAAAATTTGTGAGAAATACACATTACATGTTCAGTGTGGGGAAAGATCGCCTCACAAATATTGGGATGCTGATAAGTTTGAGCTACTCTTAACTCTCGAGGGGCATCATGCTGAAGTTTGGTGCCTTGCTGTTAGCAATCGTGGTGACTTCATTGTCACAGGATCTCATGATCGTTCAATTCGCCGCTGGGATAGGACTGAAGAACCCTTCTTCATTGAGGTATTCTAATGTTCAAATTTCTTAGTTCCTAAACCCTGAATTGTGCTCATTGAAATTAACGAATATATTCTACAATTAGTTATTTTATTTAACAAGTGCACTTTAAATGCCTTGTTTGAGTGTAGGAAGAAAGGGAAAAGAGGTTGGAAGAGATTTTTGAGTCTGACTTGGACAATCTAAATGAAGACAGATATGCACCAAAAGAATTGGTTCCAGATGAGGGATCTGTTGGTGTTCCAGGCAAAAAAACCAAGGAAACCCTGAGTGCAACTGACTTGGTTATTGATGCATTAGATATGGTGGATGCTGAAATAAAACGAATTGATCAACACAAGGTACGCGTAGAAAATGTTAATGTTTTTAGTATTTAGATCCCCTAATATGAATAATTTCTGATCACATAACAGCTAGACAGGAAATGATCCTTAGGATTACTAATCATGTGCTTTTTTACCATTATATTTGTACATTTATTCATATTTATCGATACAAATTAGCATGCATGAAATTTTAAACATGTCCAAGTATGTGGTGTATTTGTTTATGCAACGTTTGAGTTATAAAATTACTGTCATATACAAACATTTAATTTGAGAAATTAAAACCTGATATGAATATGATTATCTTGAAGAGTCCGTGCTTTATGGTATGACAATAACAAGGATTGCCAGTTTACGCCACTGTTAAATTCTAAATTCTTGATTCATGCATTTGATTTCCCTGTCTATATTAAATTTTAAACCTAATATAAGTATCTTAAAACATATACTAGGGAATTTGTACAAAACACACAAGTATTAGTTAAGATACTCTTCAAAATTTGTGTAGTATATAATTGTGCTTATGGAGGTTTATACATCGTTTGTCATGCTTGTGTTGTTGAGCATCTTGTAAGCATTCAAGCTGCTATTATTTTTTTGAATCTAGTACACGCAAAAATTTAGATTTATCCGTTTCTATCTAAATCAAATTTTCCATTTGATTTAGATAGAAAAGAAAAGGATAATATATTTCTGCATTTACGAAAGAGAATGATTTCTTTGCACCTAAAAAGATTCTGTAGATTTCTTTCTAGATTCAATTGAATTGATACACAAGTAAATACGTATCATGTACCAGAACGTAACACACCATATGCGTACATCTTTCGGTTTTTATTTACTGAAAACGGCATATTGGGAATGGAGAAGAATAAATTGGGCACTTGCATTAGAGAATTGTGTGCTTTGTTTTCAGATCTAAGTGTTTTATTCATGCAGATGATTCCTATTGTATGTTAAATCTTAACTTGTAAGTGAAAGAACATCTTACTGGAAGTGGTGCATACACCCCTTTTTTTTGCCCAAAGCTTCTCATGTTTTAGGTAGTAAGCCATCATATGCCACACCAATATTAAGCCTGTAGATATTGTATTTCTGACACACCAGTAGAATACCTATGACACTTATTATAAGAATTAAGTATATACATAATAAGCTGCAATATCTTCGGTTACCAAAAATTTTCTACGGCAGCATTCACTTTACCCTAGTTGTTCATTTCTTATCTTTTTCTTGCAGCTATGACTCAGGTGTTATATTCGTTCTCTATACAATACCTGACTTGAGCAATCAATATTATTCAATTTTGCCATATGGTTGTCCAAAATGTTGTTGAAGGCTGCTTAGTGCACAAGACTCCCACCAATGTGGGTGGGAGCGTTGCATCAATATATGCACGTTTGCTCTTGCAAGCAAAAGAGGATGCATTGATAAAATTTAATGTGCTCTTCTCCTTTCTAATTTTTCAGGAGGACCAGAAAAACGGAAGAGGAGGTGAATTCCAATCAAATATAATGATGCGGGGGCTTTCTCCATCTGATTATGTTCTTCATACACTTGCAAATGTTAATACCAATGATCTAGAACAGACACTTCTGGTTAGTGACAAGTTCTTTGTTTGTTCATTGTTGTTGGATCTTATATTATGCCAAAGTTTTTGTTCAATATTACAGTTTTACAGGTTTGCTCTTGCTTATTTTTAGTGACTTATCTGAAACTTGTTTGTTGTATTGATTCATATATTGCATTTGTACTGGAAAGCCTTTTTTTCATGCTTATTTTTTTGTAGAAATCTTCACCTTTTTCATGTTAGATTGTTGTGTACCTTTAGACAGAATGTCTTCCTTCTAGGCAGCGTAAAATTTTAGGGGTCATGTTTACCCAGTATTCTGAGTATTTATGTTATGAATGATTTATTTATTTATTTACTAGGCATTAAAAGCACTAAGATTTTGTTGCAGCAGACGTTCCTTTAGTCTAGAAACTGCAAAACATGAAAACTATCCTATAGTATCAGAACCGATGCGTCTCCTCGGAAGGAAATTTGCTCTAGGATTACATCTAGATGGTCAAGTTACAAAATTATGGTGATTTATTTACATTTATCGTTATTCAAGGAAAACCAGAATACAAAATTACATAAATGTGAAGAAACAATTTTTGCTCTTAACAGAGATCTGACTGAAGTCACCATTATCTTCTGTTTTTGCAGTCATTGCCGTTCTCAGATGCATTGAAGCTTATGTCTTATTTGAAAGAATGGGTTCTCGTTCCTGACAAGGTAATGACAATGGAGTCTTTATTTTTTCTGAATCTTGATTTAAAACCAAATATATACATAATGAGTTGTGATATAGTTGGATGCATGTATTGGTACAATGATTATTCACGTACTGCTTCAATGAAACTAAGACCGGGATTTTGTTGTATCTTAACATGTAGTACGTTCTTAAGAAATATAAAACATAACTGCATATTCACTGGTTGCAGGTCGAGCTTGTCTGCAGGGTCACCACGGTACTGCTGCAAACACATCATAACCAGCTAACTGACTGCAGTAGCTGCCAGACCAGTTTTGATTGTGCTGAAGGACATTCTTCATGAAAGAGTTAAGGTAAATTTGGAGGCTCCATTAGTCATTGGTTTTGTTGCTTGACGTAAGTTCTTCATGATATTTTATATTTTCTTTGTAAATGGAAAAAAAAGGGTAGAAGCTAGTTAGAGATAAAGAGTTTTTACAGGACATTCCTTTAGTTGTTTGTAGGATGAGTTCTAGTGGATGTCCCCCATTATTCTTTATCTACTAGTTCCTTGCGATGCATTATTATTTATGGACGTTCTTTTTGTGAACACCGATTGAGATTCTTTTCATTTCACAGGAATGCAAAGACACTATCGGCTTTAATCTTGCAGCCATGGATCATCTCAAGGTAGATACTCTTGGACCCCGTTCATTTGATGTCTGGTAGATATCTTTTGTTGCTCACAGCACCGGTGGATGATATTGTGGTGTGCGGTCCACCAGGAGTTGATGTCGATGAGATCTGATGCGCCTTTCTGCGATGCCAAGGCAAAGCTCATGGAAATCCGTCAATGGCAATCTAAGCGTGCGGAGAGAGGCGACACAAACGAGAAACCAAGGAAGAAGCCAGCCAAATGAGAGACACTAGCAAGATCTTTCGAGATTGTATTAATTATTTTAGGGTGTCCATTTGCTTGCAAACGAGTGTAAAATCTCAGGGCAAAATTTTGACATTAGCAAAATGAGTGGCTACCATGCAATGGTTAGGGCTTATTATAAATTTTCTATTTAATATACTTCCATTCATCGAGTACGAGAGGTTGAGTTAGATGCATATATAAGAACTCACGGTTGTGAGCAAAGGACGTCGACCTACAACATCGAGAGTGGTTGGTTGTACACATTTATTGGTTGGTTGGTCGTTTTAGTGGATTCTTTTCCAATTGATCTTATACATTCATGACTCTTTTGATCATGGTCAGCAATATCGAATGATATTACCTGGTACAGGCAGTAGGCAGTACGTATTGATCTGATAAAATATCGGTACATGAATTGTTCGTTATCGTTGGATATTATTTTTTTATTTTTTAATAAAAAATATATATTTTTTAATAGGTGATGTCCTCGAGGCAACTTCTTTGTCGAGGTGATGTCATTTTTTTTAAAATATGTGATGTCATCTCGAGCAATGTTGTTGTTTTTTCTTTTAATATGTGAGCCATTCGAGAAGAAAGAATATATATATATATATATATATATATATATATATATATATATATATATATATATATCGAAATGTATCGTTCGATATATGATATCGTATCGAAATTTTGATACGATACGAAATTATAGACGTTGCTTTTGACAAAACCTAGTTGCGTTTGTCAAGTAATTATGCATGAATCTGTTATAAAGTCCATGTCATGGGACCTATAAATTTATCATCATATATATATATATTTCAGAAAAAAACAAGCAGTTTAGAATCTTATGATGCTGAATCTTTCTTGTGACACTGTAAAATGTCCTTTTTCCTTTCTGCAATCTGGCTGCACCAACTGAATTCAACTGTAAACTCATTTAGTTTGTCCAAAACACGCTTATTATGTTCTTGTCTACTGACATTTTTACAGATCGTTCCCAATTAACTCAAGAAGTAAAGGAAGTGAAACCAGACCTTATTAGCATACATACGTGGAATAATTTCTCACATCCTGCTATAATAACAGCTAGCTCATCATGCTTTCCAAGTCACATGGGCACAAGGTATTGGAATTCTGAATCATTAGGGATTACATCCATCGTATGAGATATCTTCGCAGCTGTCCGTCCCTTCAAGCACTCCAGCATGGATTTCCTCAGAGGCCAAGAAGCTGGAAGCTGGTTGACGATCCAGTCAACTAAAGAATCCGAGTCTCTGGCAAAGTCATGCATATTTGAGTGCAGCAGATGCGGGATCAAAATCCTTTTTGTAGTGGTCACTGCTATTGAAGCTTGCAAGTAGTCCATCTTCGATTTTTCCAACTCGCCTACGACACCGTCAGCTGTGTATATTCTGACCTGAACAAAATTCAGTTGATTACCATCATCATCGAAGAATCACAACATTAACAACATAGGATGTCATACAATGGGTAAGATATCGTACGTATGTGATCCTTATCACTAGCAATGCTTCTTGGTCACATTGGTTCAAGGTCACCAAGAACTACCACATATACATTTGCCAAGTAGTATTAAGATAACAAGTCAGTTTAACACCATTAGACCTTTGAATATGTAATGCTAGAAATCACGACATATTTTAGCCCATACGGCTGGTGAGCACTTCTTCTCAATCAATCATATGCTTGAAAGCGGATATCTTGAACTTAATAATCATACAGTGATCGTTGTGATGTCATAATTGAAGGGTTGCTCTGAATATAAAATTGAAAAGAATCCTCACTTTCTTGGTAGAGGATGAGAATAGAGATGTTTCCAAAATATAGAAGATCACACAGGAGCTTGAAGCATGATCAACAGACATCTTTTGCATGCAATTAGCCTCCTATCACTCTTTTACATATGCCTAGTGGTTCTTGGAAGTGGCTTGCATAAGTTCACTAACAATAAAATATTACATGGTTGAATACAATTTGCTATTTTTGATAGAAATAAAGGTTATGCCAGATGCTAGGGACACAAAGGGTCTGAGCCACCACTAGTACTAGGGCATAAAGGTTAGTGGTTTGGTCTTTTATGATAAAGAATGACATCGGGGGGTAATCGCTATATGAAGTCTAATTTCTGAAAGTTTTACTCACAGCTGGAGAAGATTTACAGCCAGAACATAGTGCAAACACAATGTTGGGGTTTGATTGCTCCAATCCATAGTCTTTAGGAACCATTTCTTTGTCATCCTTGTGAACTTTCCAGTCATCCTATGCAACAATCAATCGACTACATATCATTGTCTAAATAAGCACAGTTTTATTATGCTAAGCTTAACCTACCTCATTAGAGTTCGATGATTGCTTTAGAATAAGGTGCTTTATAGCTAATGCATTTAGTTTGTGCCCTCCTATATTGAGCGCGGCCTGATGAGAAACAAAAGTGCTTGATGTTTTAGGTCATCTTAAAAATGAAGAGTAATCGGATGCACATTCATTAAAAGTATCTTTGTACCTTATTCTTCAATCCTACAGCCATTTCTGGATTTGAAGGCATCCCGAGTTCTAGGAAGCTCTGTAAAACATGGATTTGCATGAAACATCAGGTAATTGTTCTTAGACAGAGCTCATCGAGAAAGTTAACATAAGGGAAGCAGTCATACTATACATGCATGATGCAGATGTTGTAAACATTGATCCAAAAAGCCAATTTCTCTTGGTGGGTCAAAAATGTCAAGTCCACCTTACGAAGGCTGCTAATTAAGATCCTGTGGCAGTTATTTAAACAATGACTAACATCACAGTCTAGAGAAGGCAAAAAAGAAATGTAGTTATCATGAGAATTTATGGATGAATGAAATAACAAAAGCAGATCTAGGGGCAATGATTTCAGAAAAAAAAAAAAAAAAAACATGACTATTATAGTAAGCCTCTGCTCAAAATTCCCAGATACTGAAAGTGCTTTGCATGCGTAAATGTTTGTGCAAATCTGAGTGATGATATACTAAACATATTTATATAATACTCATTGATATAATCACGCAAAATATACTTTCATTTTTAAAAACAGAGTGAGCCGTGCAGCTTACCTCAACTTCTTTAATAAAGCGAGAGAACTAGAAATGTCTTTGTGATCCAAAGAGCATGAGGTAAATTTGACATGATTCTTGTATGGACCAATATCTCTCAGTAGAGAGTCTTCAATCTCAAAAATTTCATAAGGATCATGGTGCCTTATTTCCCTTTGAGTTGGAATTTTTCCCTTTAACATCAAGCTGCCATCGATCTGGAAGTTTCCTGATCGTAGCAGTAAGTTGCCAGATTTTTCTAGATCCAACGCTCGTGTTGTTCTTATAAATCTTAAGAAAATGCAGATCAAGCACTTCAATATTTTCTCAGATAACTTGTTCGGTTGGTATTCTCCACCATTTTTGTCTGATGAATTTACAGCAGAATGTTCTTTGAAGACCGTGAGAAAGTTTTCCACATTAGCATCCTGGAGAAAGCAAAATGTTTCATGGTTAAAAGAAAATTTGTAAGAAGGACATCCAGAAAGTCATTGTACTGACAAGTACAATTCAACAGCAAATAACTAGAGAAACAAGACAGAACAGTTTTACATGCAGGAATTCTCTTTTGTCCTACATGAGTCTCCCAAGGCGTCACGAACATGTAGACACAATTTGGCTTTTGGATCGAAGACTACACTTGTGTGATGGTTCATGTAGGTGGTTTTTGACATGTATCTATTTTGATGAAGTTAACAGAAACTCTGGGTTTTAGATGTAATAATGGCTCAATCTTATGCTCTATTCACAAGGTAGAAAGCTTAATAAAGTAAAACTGAAACAACTAGTTCAATATAGAAGAGCTACAGAAACAAAAGTGAAAGATATAATGCATTCGTGCGACAACAAATGAATGTTTCTCTCCATATTTATCTCTCTGTTTATGACAGCAATATTCTGCTTGGTTATTAGATAGTCATAATAAACATTGAAACTAAGCAGCATAAAGAGTTTTGACTTACTTTATTGCTTAGGTGCTTTGTAGGCAATTTAGGCGAGGATGCTTTCTGTGGCATTCGACCTTTCCCTGAAGCTTTCTCCATAATTTCCACTGCCTTTTGGCTTCCCTTGTGATGGAAAGACCTGATTAACCTTGCAGCACTTGTTATATCGCTGAAACCATTAACCAAATAATCTCCTTTTATTGCCTGGTTTATAAAGAACAAAGGCTTGGTCTCTAGTGCTATCTTCTGCAGCAAAGTTGGTTGACCAGGCACATGTGATGAAGCAACTGACTTATTGCTTGAAGGTTCAACCTTAAAGTTGAAAACCATGTGAGGTCTTCTGTTCTTCAGCTCCTCGCATGTTTGGTAGGCCTTCTTGAACTTTACTTATTTCACTTTCAAGTCGAGCTATCTCCTCTTCCACCACCACAAGTTCTGCTAAAAGTTCCTTTGTCTGCAAGTCAGATGAGCTTTCAGCAGGGAAGAAAAAAAAATGAAATACCCATCTTCCTTTTAGCAACACTAGAAAAGTAAGGATGTATTTGAGTTATCTCATCTTGCACCATGGATCCTTTATATAATAAAAGACTTATTTGATTGTCATCATCATGGTAGAGCTTGAGCTGCAAACCGGTCCTCTGCCGGCTACAATGGTGGATTGCCTTCGTACCCAGAAACTGCTTACGAGTGCTCAATTTAAAGGGCAAGTTAACGTTATTGTAACTTTAAGTTTGCACCTTTGTATTTTTCCAATGCATGTCTACCTTGAGATGCACAAATGTAAGGAGGGATGTACCTTTTTTGGAAGGAGACCTGAGACAGGAAGGGTTAACAGAGCATTTTGTGGAAGCAATGCACGTTCTAAAATTTCATGCACTTTCTCTTCATCATGGAGCATCCTTTGCAGTTCGGCCGCCTGGAAACAACACAGCGGATGTTTATTATTGTTCACTTGGGTAATTACTAGAGAAGAGAAAGAGAAGGCGGGCGGTCAGAGAAAAGAAAAGAAAAGAAAAACCCAAATTTTCACCCCTTGAAAAAAAAAAAAACACAAGACAAAACTCTGCTTGAAACTATGAATCTTCTTCCAAATTTCTCTGACAATCATAGAATGTAAAAAAGTTGACTTCACAAGAGAAAACAACACCTCTGGTTCCTTCGATTATTGTGTTTCTTATTCTTTTTTGGTTTCAAACAAACACGATATTGCAAACTTCCTCCCCGTTTGGTTCGTCTTTCCCCCAATTCTTGATACAAACAAAGCAAAAGAGACGATTAGGAACTCACCTCCTTTTCAAGATCTAACCTTCTAGGTGGGACACCGGCGCTCTTCCTTCCCTGCAGAACACACATTGGATCGGTTAACCACTCGGAAAGTGATGCATCCATCGTAAATTGTAATCCCGTGGCGACACGGCACTAATCTTATCGGGAGGATGTTCCACGACCTTCAGCTGCCACAAACAAGATAAATGCCACCACGAACGATCAATTCATCTCTAGAAGCTTGGAGCGTGGAGAACATGCAAACAGATGCATCCCGCCATAAAAGAGAAAAAGGCTTACCATGTTGGAGGCGGCAGGAAGTGCAAGAAGGCGGTGGTCACCGGACGCCATGAGACTCAGCTTCGGCCAAGAGCAGCATCCAAAGGGAAGTTGGAACTTCGAGGCCAAGAAAGAGCACCGGATGGAAGGGAGCGGGAGACTTGGGCGTGCGCGCGGATGGTGGAGTGGGGCCTTTCGTGGCTTCAAATCCCAGCTTTGCGTGGATTCGGGTCTGAACATAACGAGTCCGCCTTCGGGGAGATACGCTAACGAGAAGAAGCATCGGGTTCCTCCTCACTTCCCCTGGCGGTGATTGGGAGAGATGATACGACAGCCAATCATCGCCTTCGTTCCGTGTTCGCGTGTGCAAAGAAAGGTTCATATGGAACCTACTATTGTTCCCAGAATGTTTTGTTTTGGGGGATGGGGAACATGGTACAACTAATGACGTGCCAACTACACCTGCATTTCCAATTGCTTCTCATGCAAGATTGATTACCCGAAACCCAATAAGAAGATGCCTCAACAAGAAGGCGCAGCAGGGTTGCACCGGCCACCTCTCCTGGTGGAGATGGGGAGACTGTTCGGTAGCCAAAATTTTGAGTTCAGCAATTACAGAGAGATTTGTGTGCGTGCATGCTGTGCTGTTATGTGAGAATACAAACGACAACAGCCATGACATAAGAAACTTGATCCTGACCATATAATGAATGAATACAAACGACAACAGCTACCCCGAAGATATATATAACTCGTTCTTTCTCTTCCACTTTCCAGTCCTCGTGGATTGGATCCCAAGACACTTGAAGAAGCACGGCATCTAGAAAACCAAGAAATGATTATGCCTAATACATCAAATATATTTTTATATATCTATATATACCTTTGAGCAGCCAAATTGTCTCCGGTCCATCAAGCTTGGGTGGCATGCCCCTGCACCGAGTCCCCGGACCCGAGGCCTCTGATCTTAACATCGTAGAAGACCTCTTCAACTTTTCTCAAGTCATACTTCATTCCTGCCAAAAAGCATTGGAGAAATCGAACTATTTAGATTTAAGCATGCACTTTTTTTTGCAACTGCTATCGTGCATAGAACGTACCATCAAACTTCTTGCGCAGAAAGTCGTTTCGAAGGTTGAGCATTCTAAAAGCAGAGTGGAGATGGGTTAAGAACTTGAGCACCTTCTTCGGACAATCATAATCCCCAGCAGTAACTTGGTTGACCACATATCTTGGCTACACATGCAAAAACTGCCACTAATTTCTGGGAATGCTTCTGAATAAACTCGATGGAAGAATAATAATTCGAAATTGCAATCGGTTGGCTTTTTTTACTTCTGACAGATCCATAAATTGAAACACACCTACTGACACACTGAACAATCCGGAAAGCCCATAATACCTACCTACCATATTTTCGTAACCATAAAACTTTACACATGCTAGCCATGTTTCTGTTCATGAAGATTCTGAGTGTCATATGTGCCAAGCTCAAAGTACCGATTATGTTCTTTATAATCAAGAAATTTTAATGACTTCACAGGAAAAAATCATTCTTACCAACTCATTGGACATGAAACATATTCCTGCAAAAAGAAAAAAAAAAACAAACTGTATGAATAGAGTGAAAGCTTCCCAAACTATGGCCAAAAATAGCTCATTAAATACTTACCATTAAAACATTACCAATGAACCAAGAGTGTATAAAGATAAATCAACCTATCAATGCGCAATGCATACTTGTAGGACTAAAAAGATGAGCAATGATAATATCATGAACACATTTCTTGAAACATTGATTTTCTCTTTTTTATTCTTACATTGATACTGAATGTGTGTCACATGCTTGAAGAAGCAAGCTGCTTGCATATCCACTAAGAGATGAAAAGATTTTGAGGTATTTAAGATGAAATTTAAAGACCTCATATATGTCTCACCAATAAAGCAAAACAATCCTTCCAGCTTGAGCCAAGAATTTGAAGCCAATTGGATTCAGATGTTCAACAAACACTCCGAGTCAAGGTTCACTGTGCCAATCTGTACTGCCCGGTATGGGTGGTACATACCGGTTAGATAGGGGATCGATGCACGGATTGCTCTCTACCGAGCGGTACTATTATATGACTCCATATCGAGCGATACAAGGTCTATACTGAGCGGTAACGATCGAAATCCAACCATTACTGTTCTGTACCGATCGGTAACGATCAAATTTTGATCGTTACCGATCAAGGGCTGATATTTCCCTATTTCAAATGGTCAAATTGACCGTTTCTCACTCATATCTCTCACTAATTCTCACATTTTCACTCTCTCAACAAAACTGCAATTTGTGGATTAAATCAAATTTGGGAGGCTACTTTAGGAGGATTAAGAAAGGAAAAATACTCAAATCAAGAGGAACTAGAGACACCCAACAGCCACAATCATTCGCCCATCGTACAAAGGCAAAGGAGAAGACAATAGCATCAATTGCACCGTTGGAAATAATCGAGTCGGGCGATGATCAAGTTTATACATGGAAAAGACAATGGATGATGATTTTGAGCAGATGCGATAGAGTCTACACGACGTAGACACAGAACGAAACTCATCATATTCACAATCGTTCTATTACAAAGAATCTTGTTTATTGTACTCATAGTTTACACGATGTAGACACAGAGCAAAACCATTGTATTTATAGTCATATTCATAGCCGTTCTATTATAAAGAATCTTATGACCAACAATAGTACGATGATAGTTGGTCATACTTCTTCGAGCAATAGTACGATGATCGATCTTATAATATAGAGCAACAGATCAATAGCGAAAGTAGAAGTTCCGACATTCTACATACTTCGTACCAATACATGCCATATTTGTCATTGCCTCAAGAGCCACCTAAGACACATGTGGTTCACGACGATCAAACTACGACAATCACCATATTGGCATATGATGCATCAATATACTATGTCATGAGATCAATTTCAGGATTGAGTCCGACAAACATATCAAATTGATATATAGAAATAGGAACGAGGACCCTGATCCACTACCTATAGAGTCCCGTCGTTTTTTTTATAGTAAAATCAGGCAATTCTAAAGGATCACATGGTGAATCGTGGATAGCTGCGCTTAGTTGTTGCAGCAGCAGAAGAAGAATCAGTGCTCATACCTTGGAGAAATTGTCCTTGGCTACGTCGCCCTTCTTTTGGAGGGTGCCGAGGTTTCCGTCGGGGAGATCCTGGCCGAGGACGAGGACGAGGATGCCCATGACGACGTGCATAAGGCCGGGAATTAAGAAGGATATGCGCCAGGCCGTGAAAGGGGTAGCACCGGCCTTGCGGATGAGATCGTAGACGAGGGGCATGAGCAGCTGGGTGGCGCCGCCCCCCATGTTGCCCCACCCTGCGGCGGTGCCGTTTGCTAGACCAATGATCTGGCTGTTGAACATGGTGCTCATCCAGTACTGGCAGGAGACGAAGGTGGCGAGGGAGAAGCCAATGAGGAAGCGCATGGTGATGTACCCGCCCGCCGAGGAGACCAGCGCCATGCCGAAGACGGTGGGCGCCGAGAGCATGATGAGGAAGGCGCACCCATAGCGGGGACCGAGGAGGTCGCAGACGGCGCCCATCAGGAGACGGGAGAAGATGGCACCGGAGACGGAGGCGACGCCAGCGTTGCCGACGTCGCCCTTCTTCAAGTTGAGGTTGTCCCGAATGATGGGGACTAGCGGGGCGGCGGCGGCGAAGGTGGACACGAAGCAAGTGAAGAAGGAGACCCAGGAGAGGTGGAAGGTGCGCATGTGGGGTTTGGCGAAGGAGAAGCGCCTGAAGGCCTTGGCCTTGTGCTCGGAGTCCACCGGCAGGGCGAACTTAGCCGTGGTGTCGGTCGGGACCGATGGAAATGTCACCTCGAACGCCAGAGTCGGCTCGCGGCCTGTCACCCCGTGCATCGAGCTCCCCGGTTCGCCCACTCCCTCCGCCATTAGCTTACGTAACCCAAGCGAAGAAGAAGAAGTAGAAGAAGAAGAAGAAGCATTTGACCGTCGTCCCAGAAGTCAAAGCTTATGAAGCGTTATTGTCCATTGATATCGTCGGATCATGACCTATTCGGAAGCTTAATTTTGTTGCATATTGTAATTAATTGCGTAACCTTTTGCCACTAATATATGAGCCTTTTCTAAGGTTATATATATATATATATATATATATATATATATATATATAATAAAACCACAAAAATACAATTTTTATTAAGTAGCTAAGAGAGTATCTCTAAAAATAGAGGCATCCGAGCCACATGTATTCTGTGCGTGCTTGGTATACTGTGCTAAACAGATAGCACAGTGTTTAAAAATGTATGTTGAATGATAAAAATAAAAAAAAAACCTATACAATGTGAAATATTTCAAATAATATTTAACATGCTTCGTGCAGGTGAATTTTTTGCTTTGATAATGTTCACCAAAGTTTTATTATCTATCCCCAGATCATTTCTACTAATAAAAGTTGACCTTTTTAGAGATTTTATTTTTAAAATAAAAATCTCAGATTTATTTCATTCTTAATTTTTATTTATTTTTATTTTTATTTTTATTTACTTGTATCGTTACTTTGTGTTAGTTACTCTTCCTTGATTAATTTACATAATTCAATTGATTATGGATTATTATTCCAAACATATATATATATATATATATATTAGTACCAATGAAAGAATTTTCAATAATCTACTCTAAATTCAACCATAAATCTACTCTAAATTCATTCCTTAGGACAGCTGATAGTCATTCTAGGTAAATTCTAAATCTTATTTTTTTTTTAATTTTATAAATTAGATGAGATTTAATTTTTATTATTGAGTTTTAACCTAAACAATCTAAATAATGATCTCTCACAAATTAGTTTTTTCTATTTTTTCAAGATTAATTCTCTTCCTAGAACTAATCAATAGCTTTTTGCTTCATTTTCTATCTCTCGCTAACCTATGGTTATCGAGATCATTTTTTTTTTTCTTCTCCCAATTGGGGTTTATCCTCTTTAACTTGTTGGTTCTTGTTGTATTTTTTTTTTGTTGGGATTTTTGCACTAAATAAAAATCTGCATCACTTTAAACAGTCATGTTTAAAAAGTTTTTAGTTTTAATATTATGAATAAAGCTTTCACGTTTCATGATCTTATCGGAACTCTTTCGAAACCATCCGCTACTTCGTAGCATCAGTTAATTTTACATATGCTAACTTGGAGACTTCAAAATCCAATTCATCCATCTACAAAAGCGAACAAACTAATTGCTTTGTTTAACGCCAAAATATATTCTCGTTCTAAAGGAAATATAAAATATGTTGCCTTATTCACTTTGTGACTCTTCATCTTTCGTCTCCATCTAATTTTGTTATGAAAACATAAAAATACTACTTTTATTTTGTTACGATAATAATAATAATAATAATAATAATAATAATAATAATAATAAAATCATAAATTTTAATTATTTGTAGGCGATTAAATAAATTTTTTTATCATGCTTGAGATCTATAAAAAATTGTATATTTATTTTAAAAATAAAAAATATATTGAGTTTATTTTCAAGGTCTTATGGCACCCTCCTTCTAAACGAATAGTAAGAAAATAAATGATATTATTCATTAACATCTAATCACATAAATAGTAAAGACTAAAGTTCATCGTTCCAATTCATATTGACGTTACTGAGATATATCAAGATATAGTATGCCATTTTGTCGGGACATACTGGCGGTGCGTTAAATAAATCATAAAAATAAGAAAATTAGATTAAGATTTTAAAATTAAAAATAAATATAAAATTAGTATAAGTTTTACAATAATAATCTAAATTAGAAAAAAATAGTGATATATTTCTTTTAAAGTTTCAATACGAAATAATCATTCATTGTGTAATATATATATATATATATATATATATATATATATATATATATATATAACCTATTTTTATAAATGTGAATGTATGCTTTGAAACTTCTTGTGTTACAAATCTTATTCTTGATGGTAATTGAAATTTGAACAAAATTTGAACAAAATAGTCGGAAAAATCCTAATGGGATTTTTTCTGACATAAAAATTACCATAAAAATTAGCTTGGAATACAAGAAACATAAAAATTAGCTTGGAATAGATTTCCTACTTTTAATTTACCATTGTTGGATCCTTGTCACCTCTCTAAATTGCATTTTGGAAGCTAATCATTGTGTTTATAGCTAATCATTGTAGCCGCTTAGTCAAGCATATCCGCATAAAATGATGGCCTATGCTTACGATAGCTTCCATACTCGTAACAAATACGAGGGGTATAAGTAGAAAACCAAAGAGTGGGTCCTGGCCTTAATTATAACACATATAATTTAAGTGATGATGCACCATCAAATACCATTTGCTATGAATTCCTTGCTTACCTTAAACTATGTGGTTGTCAATTTTAAATTCATTTCGAAACCTCATTAAATACGATTTGGCTTTTTTACTCTTTGATCCCTGTTATCTCTACAATTACATCTTCGTCCTCGTACGTCTAGTCTCCCGTAGTTAAAAAGGATTTGCGAAACAACGGCTTGTTTAAGGGCCAAAATATAAATTCTTTATTTCCGCCGCCCAACGTGTTTACCGTGTGGTCCCACCGACGGGGACCCTCGCGGGTCCCGCTGATCGTTCCAATGAGCGTTGTCTTTTCGTGTCAGTGAGATGGGTAAAAGGGTAAATGGAAATATATTAGCAAAAGAGGAGGCGGTCCGAGGACTCGGCGACAACCATCAGCGCGGACATTCCCATGGATAACAAGAAAGGCGTCGTCGCTTGGTTCCGTCGTTACCGTTAGAAACCGTCACGATGCTCTCCTCATTTAAATACCACCTCCGCTCTCCCTCCTCGAAGTCGCCGCCCACTTTCTTGTTCTTGTTCTCCGCCTCGTCTCCTTCTTCTTCTTCGTCGTCGTTGCTGAGGGGCCGCCATCTTTCTTGTTCTTGTTCTTGTTCTCCCTTCTTCTTCCTCGTTGCTGAGGAGCCGCCCTGTTTCTTGTTCTTGTTCTCCATCTCATCTCCCTTCTTCTTCTTCGTTGTCGTCGTCGCTGAGGGCTTCTGATCGGAGACGTGGCAATGCGCGTGCGTTGGGCCTCCGCCTATGCCGTCGCCGTCTCCGTTGCGCTCGCCTTGATTCTCCTCGGTCGCCTTCCCGTTGGCCGCTGTCAGGGCTTCAGCGGCGGAATCAACCCGCCGCCGACATCTCCGCTGTTATGGCTGCTCAACGACGCCGTTGATAACCTCACCAGCAACATATTTCCGGAAGTCAAAGATCGCTTCGGCTTCTGCATCAAAGATCCGTGGGTTTTTTCTAACCCTCCGCTGCTTTTGTTTTGTTTCTTAGTTTTTTCCTGTGGGTCGTTTCGATCTTGAAACTCGATGTGGTGTTTGGTGGTCGTGTGCGTATGCTGGGATGCTTATGTACCGTGGGCTTCAGGCAGAAAGATTGGGATCAGACATTTAATTATACGAACAATACGGACTTCTTGCGGGACTGCGCGATCAAATTCCCCGGTATGGGCTTGCATTTCTTTTTGACTAAACTGGTTCGATCACCTCCTTTAAGAACATCAGCGAGCTGTCAGTTCTTCTACTAATGAACGTTTTCCAATCCTTGAGGTTCTTGGCTAGTTTTCTTTGATACGTAGACATCTTGATTTATTGTGGAATTGCACGACCAAAACCCCCGATACGAGATTGCATTTCTTTTTGGCTTATCTGGTCCGATTAGTTCTTTTTAGAATATCGGTGAATTGCATGTATTTTCAAGAGTTAATACACTGTACCTTGTGGTTCTTGGCTAGTTTTCTTTGACATGTAGACATTTGGACTTCTTGTGGAGCTGCGCGGCGAAAACCCCTGGTATGAGATCGCATTTCTTTTTTACTGAACTGGTACGGCACCTCCTTTTAGAATATTGGCGAGTTGTAGGTACTTTCAAAAATGCTGCATTGTTGCAGTTCTTGAGGTTCTTGGCTAGTTTCATTGGTATATATGACCATGATATCCATTTTACTTTTGCTTGATCTAAATTCTGGTTGTCCCCTGGTCATCTGTCCATTCTTTCTGCTTTTCAACCATATGCTTCCTCGGAATCCGAAACTGCTAGATTCTGAATCAACTAGATGGACCTTCAAGTGTTGGTAATCCAGGATATTATTGATTGATCGCTGTGGTTTATTTGATTGTTTTAGAATTAGGTACAACTTTTGTTTGGTATCTTCATTCTGGTTCTGGTTTTAGATGTCAAAATCTTTTATAAGAAGACAAGTCAATGTCTTTCAAGATATTGATTGTTTGATGAACTTGGGATTGAAATAGTAGCTATAGGGATGGAAGGCATACAAAGTAGGATTTGAAATTTTGTCACAAGTGCTTGTATTTTTTTGTCCCTTCTGTTGTGAAAGTTAAGAAGCTTACGCATGTGCCAGGAACTTCATATTGCGGATTTCTTAGTTAGTCAGTTTTTGTTGTTTTCTGCATGTGCATGACTACAAGATGATAGACTAGAGGATTTATTGTCTATTGAAATCCTTCGAAGAAAACTAATGCACATCATATTACTTTACATATTCATAATCTTAGTTATGTCAGGATGAAATTAGTAGGCCTATCTAACCTTTCTACTTATCATTCATTTGGATAAACAGATCTTTCTGCACGCTTGTGCACAGCAGCAGAAGTCAATTTCTACCTTAACAGTTTCATTGATAATGGAGGAATGACTAATTTCTTGAAACCCAACAAAAACTGCAACTCAAGTTCATGGGTATCTGGATGTGAGCCAGGATGGGCAAGCAGAGTTAGTACAGATGCAAATGTGGACGATCAAGATTCTGACTACTTGCCTTCTAGAACTCTTGACAGTCAACCTTGTTGTGCAGGCTTTTTTTGCCCTTATGGTCTTACTTGCATGATATGTAAGTATGTTTCTCCGTTGTTTTATTTTATTGCATTGCATTAAGATGCACATTTTCATTGTTTATATTCTTTATTTAAACAATTAGTAGAATGTTATCAGCATCCTGGATGTGTTTGTGCTGGATACTCCTGTTTTTCTTTCATATTCATACTTGGAAATAGGCTGTTATCTGGGAAAAATCCAGAGAGGTCAAGTGCTCTCCCAAGACCTTGATTTTCCATGGTTATTCATTCCATTTATTTATAAAAGCAATGTTTCTATATACTCCAATTTCAACATAAAATCACTCATGTCAGTGCCAAATGTGGAGATAATTGAGAAACGAGAAAGATGATTTTTTCACTGTGGTTGTTAATGTGGTGGCTTCTGTGGGTTTCTTTCCTTGGCATCCAATCTAGCACTCATGCATTAATGATTGGCTCCTCCTAAATCTACGTGTTCTTCTATTAATCTTGTAAGGTATCCCTATATTCTTGGTTGTTGTCTGGCCCACATATCTGCCTAAGCAAGGGTTCCTCTAAAAATTTTCCTATACCTTGACAAATACATGACTATTGGATTAGGAATAGTCCATTTGTGGAAACTTTCTCTAAAGCAGGCTCAAAATAGAAGTGTTCCTATGTATCACATCTTAGTATTTACATGTGAATATTGCCTCAGGTTAAGCAAAGTTCATTACTTTTCGAAAAGCTCAATCTTTCCAGGGTTGTATCGCCATATCTTAATTGAATATAATATACTCAAATAAAATTCAAACTTGCCACAGGTTCTGAAGCTGTATGCACATCTTTACACCTGAAGAATGTTTCCAAAGGTTTACTTTCATGACCTGAAAGCATGTTAAAATGTACATATATATTCTTCACAATGAAATTCCTCATTTTAGATGGACCATCACTTCATGTTTATTAATTTTCTATTAGATGACAGGGGTAAAGCATGTCAAGTAACATTGTGGCTAATTTATTAGTGTAAACAACCTAGTTACCATGTTGGTTCTAATATTTTCATCACTTAATGAAGCTTGTCCCGTAGGTGCATGTTGCCGTCACTTCATGTTTATTAATTTTCTATTAGATGATGGGGTAAAGCATGTCAAGTAGCATTGCAGCTAATTTTTTAGTATAAACAACTTAGTTACCATGTTGGTTCTAATATTTTCATCACTTAATGAAGCATGTCCCCTAGGTGCATATTGCCCAATTGCAACACTCAACAGCACTACAGGACGTTGTGATCCGTAAGTTGATTATGTACTTCTAGGCTCCTTTACCTTCTGTTTCCATGGTAAAAATTGGAATACCTTGTTTGTTTTTTTAAAAAACTGTGCAGATACAATTACCAGCTACCCCCAGGGAAACCAAATCATGCTTGTGGTAGTGCAGATATTTGGGCTGATGTTGATCATAGTGGCGATCTATTCTGCCCTGCAGGATACTACTGTCCAAGTACAATTCAGAAAATTAATTGCAGTCATGGGTACTATTCACATCCTACCTGCTGGATACCTTCTAGTTTTAATTCTAGGCCTCTTGTGGTTTTAGTAGAACTAAATGTGGTTACTGACAATGTTCAGATTTTTTACTGTATCAGTGAAATATGGATCTGTATTTATTGGTTTGACCAAGCATTAGTTTCAAAATATATAGCTCAATGCCAATATCTCAATTCGTAATTCATTTTTATGATTTTATTTGATGATATCGGATGAAAGCGGGCCTTGGTAGAATGATAAGATTGCTCCTTTGTGGTTTGAGAGATCAGGATTCGAGTCACGAGAACAACCACTCTATATTTGGAGTTAAGACTGCATACGTTAATTTTCCCCAGATCCCACATGGACGGAAGCCTTGGGCATTGAGAATAAAACCAGATTGTACAAGCCAATGTATGCCTAATATACCAATACCATATTAATCGGATAGGTTACTGATATTGGTACGGGACTAATATTTTAAATTCTTGGTTATTGATGCATTGATGACTCTTCCAAAATATTGAATATTCTCTTAAAAAAGATGATTATTGTGAAATCTTTTGCTGCTTTTGGTTCTTGTTTTCTGGTTTAGTTTGTCATTTTATTGCAACCGACTTTGTATTTGCATTTTTCAGACACTATTGCAGGATGGGTTCTACTTATGAAACAAGTAAGTTTTTCACTGTTTTATTGCATAGAATTTTCTATATACTTGAGTTTTCATTTTTGAAAATAATTATTTTGGTGATCAACTTAATAAAATTGTGTATACATGTTTTAGCTACATATTACAGATATTTTTCATTTTTTTTACTTTGATGGTTGATGTTCTTGAAAGCTTTTGAGGTGATGCAATAAATATGATAGAACATGGCTATTTCGCTCTGCAGCGTCAAACGATTAGAGAGGGCAGCCTTGTGCATAAGGCTTCCACCAATGTGAGGCTTGACGAGGGTCATTACAAGTACAGTTTCATTTGACTAATTATTTAAACTCTAATAAGACTAGGACTGCAATGGCACCCTTAAGAAGAAGAATGAACAACTTTGCTTCCGCTCTTACATGATCAACATGAATGGTTCAATCCATAAATGTAGAACATGTATCATGTAACCATATTAATGTGTTATCACATGACAGACTTTCTTTTGGGCATCTCTTTTCTGTAAATTTTTAAATACATTAAACTAAAGATCATCGTTTTGATATAATTACTGTTGTAAATTTTTATCTGAAGTTTGTCATTCACAGAATTGTCAAAGACTCAGGAGCCAACATGTCTTGTAGCTTAGGCGTAAGGCCAAGGCATGGAACATTTTTTATTGAAGTGAGGCACTTAGCATTAGTACTTGTAAAATAATCTTAAAGATGGAATATATTAGGTACCGGGATGTGATAGCCGTTTATTTTACATTAAGATGTTTTGTCCCAATAGGTGTTAGGTTAATTGTGAGATACACAAAGATGGTGTAAAAGAAGAGAGAGGAAGCAGTTAAAAGTATATTAAGATTAGAGGAAAGGAAAGAAACAGACCAAGGAAAGCAAAAAGAAAAAAAAAAAAAGACAAGAATGACAACTATTGTTAAACCCTATTGTTTGTTAGTTTATTTTCCTTTCCAAAGAAGGAAAAGTGTTTTATTTTTTTCAAAGAACAAGATTTTTTCCCTTTTAATTGTAAATATAGGCAAAATTAGGAATTATAAAACTACACATTTTATATATTGCACTCTTTGGAACAGATTATGAAAATTGCTTTTGGGCACATGCCTTTATTGAAGGCTATAAGCCTTTCTTGAGGCAATGCTCAAAATCTTAGCTTCAAGATCTTCATGAATGACATCAACACACCTTTGCCAAGTGCTATCATTTACACTTCTCTCTGATTTCCTCCTAGATTCTTGTTAAATAGATATTAATAGCTAAATTGCATTTCTGAAATTCCAGAGAGTTTTTAAACCACAAGTTACTTTAGATTAAAACCCAGAGCCTTCGATGGATATCAAAGTAACCACAGATCCTCATATTCTTTAGTTTGTACCAGAATAAATATTTAAGATATAACTAGAAAATGGTTGTAACATGTGATGTTACAATCCTACCCAACACTCAATAGTTGATGATACTTCAGTCCTTGGGTTAAGTGACTTGCAGTTGTCAATTGTGCTCACATATTGTTACCAGGGACATGGAATGCTCATGGCCATTGTATGAATGTGGGATGAGAGATGCCATTTAGATTGGGTTATGGCCATGATTAAAATACTGGTAAAACTGATTTCTAAAAGTAGAAGTTTAACATCTGATGATGCGCTGACAACATACCATACAATTTCAATGATAACAAGTGGTATGAGCTGGTTTGTCACTAACATCACAGTACACACTGATCTGACAGGCCGTTGAAATTGGTAGTGAAATTGATATTTAAGGCCTTGATTAGGGTACATGGAGACTAAGATAGTTGGTTCACTATTTTGGGTCGTGACATGCATTTGCATCACCTAGTCATTTACCATGTTAATCTGTTAGGTATGATATTTTGGTCTTGCTAAGTCAGGCATGTATTTAGATGTGTCGACCAATAAGGTTATGAACTAGTTGATCTTTTTTACTTGTGTAGTGCTTGTATTGTTTTGATCTTTTGTTTAATGGAATCTTGGGTGGGAAAGTCTTATTTAGATGCCTAGTTTGGGTAAATATATGAAATCTTTTATCAGAGCCCTAATGTTCCAAATATTTGGGGTTGAACAGGGATGCAAAACTATCACGAATCAGGATGTAGATACTATATCCTAATTACAAAACTGGTAACATGTTGCCTAATTTGGCTTTGATTGGTATGCATCATCATGCATGCAATTTATGCCTCAATCACGTGGATCATCATTTACATCTGTCTTAACCCACTATATTGGAGAAGTGACTTGGCATGGAAATGCAAAATATTATGCTACCTTATGGGGATGCACAGGCTTGACAATTAAACATTGTCATTGGTTGTAAACCTAAAATTTTAAAAAAAAAATCAATCTCTTTGCTCCTTGAGCCTTGGGTTATCTTACTTGCAATGTTTTTCTGTTGGATGCTGAAAATGATTGGAGTTTCCATGACGTTTAAAGAGTCATGGCATGGACTCATTTGTAAATGATGCCTGACTCTATATGGATAAATAGAGGCTTGGTTGATGAATCCACTTGTTAAAACAATCCCCAGTTTGATAATATCTGCAATATTAACTTGATAATCAGTGTAGTTTCTCCCTGCAAATATTCTGTAACTCAAAGGACTTTCTAGTTTTTTATTTTAAGAATAATCTTTAAAGAAAGTAAGATTAAAAACCTTGTTTTATTTTAAGAATATTATTTTATTCGCATAAAGTCAAGTGCCATTAACTATATTTGTTTCAGAGGTAATGAAATGGAACCTCAGGATTTCCATTAATATAGTCAGGAAAGATAACTCGGACAAAAATAGATATACTTACGTGCATATGAATACTGCTTCGTTTGTTACTTAATGCAACAAAGTTGATTAAGTCAACAGTTGATTTGTAGGTTGCTTCAGGTCAAGTTCATGTCATTCGAACACAGAGAATCAAAATATTACTATCATTGGTGCTTTAGTAATGGTAAGTAATTTGGGTTTTCTCGAGGCAAGTTTTCATTCACATTTTCTTTCTTCCTAGTTTCAAGAAGCTCAGTTCATTTTTTGGTCTTTAACAGCTCTGCACTAGTACCTAACTGGTCTTGATCTAATTAAAACTAAAAGTCTTCTGAGTCATACTTGCATGGAAATATATTTTTTCAAAGGAAATCTTGAATGGAAATCATTCACTATTTTCAAGTTTGATATTGGATTTTGGTCTACTGGAATGCTGATTTGTAGGTTGCTTGATGTCAAGCTCATGTCATTCGAACAAAGAGAATCAAAATATTACTATCTTTAGTGCTTTAGTAATGGTAAGTAATTCGGTTTCTCTTGAGGCAAGATTTTGTTCATGTTTTCTTTCTTCCTAGTGTCAAGCAGCTCAGTTTTTTGGCCTTAAACAGCTCTGCACTTGTCTTTGATCTACTTAAAACTAAATTCTTCTGAGTCATGCTTGAATGGAAACATTGTTTTTTGAAAAGGAATTCATGAATGGAAATAGTTGATTGTTTTCAAGTTTGGTATTGGTTTTTTGACTGCTGGAATCCTGATCCATAAGCATTTCATACTTGATTCAGAGAAATTAATTTCACTTTTTTAACCAAAACATTTTGCTCATGGATATGTGTTTTATGTCATTAACCTGTATTCCATGTATTTTCTATGATACTTATCTGTTGTTGGTTAATTTTACATTGCATTTATTAAGTATTGTTGATAATTAACTTGCATGATATCTTGATAATCTACCTAAAACAAATTGCACATGATTGTTATGCTTTGTCCATGCATTATCACTAACAGTTAATGCAAAAAATAATTTATTGGAATGATGTGTTGATTTGCATTGGAATGGATTATAAGAATGGTATTGGGTTATGCAAAAACTTGTCCAACCTGTCCAACTTGCAGCTTAATTAAGCTCTTGATGTGTAACTAATTGAATTGTTGATACCTATGCATAACAAATTTCTACTAGTTATTCTGGGAACTTGGAAAATACATTAAATCCTGAATACAAATATCATGGTACCCACTGACCATGTCATAATGGGCTAACTGTTCTATGGCACACAGCACGCTGACATTTCAATTGATTTTTTTCATATTTTAAAGTGAGATACTGGATTATACTGTATTGCAAGGACTGCTGTCCTGGGCCGATAGTTGGTATCGGTCTATGGATGGACTGGCTAGTACATGTCGCTTAGCCATATGTCATATGCTGGTATGTACCTTTTTTTTTTGGAAAAAAAAGTCAGGAAAAGGCCAAAAAACAAAAATCCTTTTTATAGTTTTTAATCCTACTTTGATGATATTTTTATTGTATTTAAGTCAAGGTTCTCAATTTTAATCATTATTGGTGTACCGAGCTCTGCTCAGTACAGTACGTCCAAAAAGAGCTGAAAAACCTCCAGAAATACTTGAAAGATAACGGTCCAAAGATACTGGGGCATACCAAATGGTATGCCTCGGTAACAGTCGAAATCTAGGATGTATCGACCTGTACACTTCGATAACGATCGAAATCCGAAGCGTACCACTCGATAATGGTTGGATTTCGTTCGTTACCACCCGGTAACAATAATGACCCTGATTTTACCAGATTGGACCGTTACAATGGAAACCCAATTGATAATGACTGATACATGTTGGTATTAGTCGTGTTTCGATTGTGCCAGGTGATATACGGGGAGTACTAGGGTCTACTGCCCTCGCTTCCTATGTTCTGCTGTACTGACATACCATGCCGGTCCATTTTGCACCAGTTCGAGCGGTACAACAAATATTGCTGTACTGACATACCATAGCAATCCAAGAGAAAACAATAGTGGGATAGACATATGAGATTTAATTCCTCGGTTTCAATATTTATCTATCAGGATCATTTGCTCCTGCTAGTATTTTGTTAAATTTAAGAATCTAAATCTAATGCTTGGTAATTGCTTCTGATTTGGGACCACAGTAAATGAGCAATAGGCTCTTATCTCAAACTGAATGTTTGAAAATTTGAGGCAGTATGCTACATTTACTACCAAAATTTGATCTTATGTGGACAATTGGTTCTGCTAACCATTTATAGAAAATAAAACATAGCTTTCTGAAAGGACTTCGCAGTCAAACAAAAGAATGGGGAGAGTAGAAATTTTGGAAATGCAAATTTCTACCTTTATGCATCTAGACTTTATCATCAAATCATAGCATGGAGTTGAAACTTTGAAAATATAATTTTTTTTAATTATTCCCATAGTGGATGATTCTTGGTTACTACTGGAGGAGATCTAAACATACATATTACTCTTGGGAGTCTCAGTGCCATAAATCCTGGGAGTTCATCCTCCAAAATAAATATATGTTTAACCATGTAGGCTAATAAAACAACTGCATGTTGTTTTACTAGATAATTAGTTCTACTACACAAACAAATTTAACAAGCCATAGCTGGAACTTTATGGCTTCTGAATGTTGTTTTGTAGTTGTACTAGATCCAAATATCTAATAAAGTTTTGGTTGAGTGTAAGATACAATCATGTCTGATTTACTTTTGTTGACTGTTCTTCTAAGATTTATCAAGTTAGACTAGTGCAATTATCATTTGTATGTTCTGTACATTGTCCCTCTTGTGCAAGGCACAGTGTAAAAAAAAAAATGTTTTTGCTGAAGAATCTTTAGATATTAAACATAAAGTGCATCACATCTTCCACAACTTCTGTAGGCTGCATTGGTTCTGTTATTATTCATTATCTACAACTTCTCTGACCAAATTCTTGCTCACCGGGAAAGAAGACAAGCCAAATCAAGGGAAACCGCTTCAAGGACAGCTAGAGAAGCTGTTCAAGCTCGTGAAAGGTGGAAAGCAGCAAAAAATATTGCAATCAAGCATGCAGTTGAAATTCACGGTCAGATATCTCATACATTTTCATACAAAAGATCCAAAAAACAACCAGAACCACAGAAAGTTGTTGGTCTTTCTAGGTGGTCATCAGATGCATCAACACCAGAGATTGAGGAGCCAAGTATACTTAGTAATATGTCACATTCATCTGAAAAGATCTCTGGTAGTTCAGAAAGTATCCATTCAAATACTGGAGACAAAAAACCCAAAAAGAATGCAATGAAAGACAAACATATGCATACTCGTACCCAAATCTTTAAGTATGCCTACAGTGAAATTGAAAAAGAGAAAGTGCTGCAGCAGGAAAAAAAGTTGACCTTTTCAGGAGTAATTTCTATGGCCAGAAAGAATGAAATCAGGACAAGACCTCTCGTGGAGATTAGTTTCGAGGACCTAACTTTAGTTCTTAAAAGGAACAAGAAGCAACTTCTGACGAGTGTGACAGGGAAACTTATTCCTGGCCATGTAACTGCGATCATGGGCCCTTCCGGTGCAGGTAAAACCACCTTTCTTTCTGCTTTGGCTGGAAGGACGGCTGGATGTCAGATGAGTGGCTTAGTTCTTATAAATGGAAAGGTTGAACCCATACATGCACATAGGAAAATCATTGGTTTTGTGCCGCAAGATGATATTGTTCATGGAAACTTGACAGTGGAGGAAAATCTTTGGTTCAGTGCTAATTGTAGGTAAGGGACACATGGCATGCACAGATGCATTCTCATTTAGTGAAAACCTTTACCTTCGATGCTATATGTGTAACTTATGAAGTTTATAAAATCTTAATCCTACGAAATGCATTCTATTTCTCTTATGTTACCACTTATGAATCCTATGGCAAAATACATGCATACACATTTTACAGATTTTGTGCCTATTTTTCTAATTATTTTAGGCAAGTAGTTTACATAATCTTGATGCTTATAAGTTGAAGCAAAAGGATATAACTTAGTGGTTTGAGGCATATTTTTTTTCTTACATGGTATTACTCTTTAAGCTTAGTGAGGACATACACAAGGAAGCATGATGTGTCTTGAGTGAAGCTTGCATATATTTGATTTTCTTGATATCAGCATTCTTAGCTTCCAAGCATAGATACTAGTCATGATACTATTATAGCGGGGTGAATTCATCTGACCAATTAGTATTCATTTTTTATATTTTTCAGTAATACAATGCTGGTACCGCTCAGTATACTGGTACCAATTGTTCAAACTGGTTACCAAAACCTGAAACAGGTGTTAGATGAGATAAAATCTTTGTTAGCATAAGCTGGGAAGTTCAAAAGTGAAAACACTGTCTATTTTTTAAATTAAGGGTTTTTTTGGAGGTCTAGTTTGTTTGAGGAATATAGAAAGAAGTGTGAAACTGGAACTTAATCCCCTAAATGAAGGGTCGCTGCTTATGCTCGACAGTGGACTAGCTTTACTGGACAATTCATGCAAAAATGGAATGCTTTATTTACTCCTCTTGCTCGAACATTTATTTTCATGTCCGTGATTATTCTGATGACCAATCTTTACCACCTCCTGTGTGAGATAGAATGGTGACAAGGTATTTCATGTTCCACAGCTTCAGAATATTCCTTTAGTTTTTCTCTGGCGTATGCTTTACAAATGAAGAGATGTCATAGAAATCACTAGAATTTCGAATTGTTAGGTTCATGCAGGCAAAGTGGATCAAATGCACTTTTCTGTTAGTAGGTATCCTATGTGGATACTTTGTCACCGTTACACAGGACTGGGTGTCAATTGAGCATTGATAGCAAAGGATTACAGAAATTGAAGATATCAGGTCTGACAATCTTTCAATTATCAGATTTTTTCGAAGCATTTGCTCACATGTACCAACTACCATGACAGGGTATAGGGTTATGATTATTACCACTCAAATTTCAATGAAAAAATCTGGAACTCTGTCTTAGCTCATACTGGTGCTTCCTCCGTGTTTTATATCTGTGTTGCACTCACCTTCATATGATGCATGCTTGTTTCATTCTTGCAATTTGTTTACATTTTGCATTTTTCTTTAATCATTATGGTTGCCTTTAGCAGGCTAAATTTATATTCTTTTTCTCTTTTCCTATTAATATGATTGTGACAAATTGCATCTATTGCTTATTCTGTTATATTTTCCTCATCCTAGAGGGCATTAAACTATCGAGGTAAAATTTAATTTTTTTTTTATTTGTTTAGACTTTCCACAGGTATGTCAAAAGCTGAGAAGGTTTTAATTGTTGAAAGGACTATAGACTCCTTGGGGTTGCAAGCAGTACGGAATTCCTTAGTTGGGACAGTAGAGAAGCGTGGAATCTCTGGTGGACAGAGAAAGCGAGTAAATGTTGGGCTTGAGATGGTCATGGAACCGTCTCTTTTGATACTGGATGAACCAACATCAGGTTTGGATAGTTCTTCATCTCTGCTGCTACTTAGAGCCCTTCGTCGTGAGGCAGTTCAAGGAGTAAACATCTGCATGGTGGTTCACCAGCCCAGGTTGGTCCCGAAGAATATAATATCAATGCATGGTCTTCACCATTATCTTCAACTTTAATTTACTTGCAATAGGCTATTTTAGTGATCTTGAAGTTAACAACCCTAGTTTTGTCATAACATATTTTGGTGGTATAATTGACTCATTAGCTTCATGAGCCTAAATCACTGGTCCAAAATACTTATGCATAAGTTAATGAATCGAGCTCTTATAAACTAATTTAATTCTTTTCCCACTTCTGATATGAGGCTTAACCGGACATGTTTCATGAAGCATGAAAAGATACTAAGGAATTACTTAACATGATGATAGATAATGCACAGCATTAATTTTTTTTGAACAAGCACCATGGGTCACAGCTTGTCAAGGGTCAACCACAACAGTATGGAAAGGATATCTAAATGAAGGTAGTTTTGGTGGATCTCTCATTTGTTTCATAGAAGTCATCTGTTGTCCTATTATTGACAAGATGTTATGTGCATAATCATGAGATGATTATTAGTTCTCTTCAACTATTAAAGCCATTCATAGTGATCAATTACTATCACACTAATATTAAGTTGTGCTTTCTGCTTCAGCTATACTTTGTTCAACATGTTCGACGTCTTAATACTTTTGGCCAAAGGTGGTTTAATTGCATATCAGGGGCCAGTGAAGAAAGTTGAAGAATACTTTGCAGGCCTAGAGATTATGGTCCCTGAGCGTGTCAATCCTCCAGACTACTTCATTGACATTTTAGAGGGTATCGTGAAGCCAAGCACATCTGTAGGTGTTAAATCCAACCAGCTTCCGCTTATATGGATGTTGCATAATGGGTATAATGTACCCCCTGATATGCACAATGAACTCGATTCTGTTAACACATCATTTAAAAGTAGAACAAGCTCTGCTGGTGTTGGTTCAGATGAGGATTCTGGTGCTGCAAATGTCTGGAGAGATTTAAAAGGTGGCTTTGAAGAAAAGCAAGATTACTTAGAGCATAATATTTCACAATCAAAAGGTTTAGCAAACCGAGTAACTCCTGGTAAATTTAAACAATACAAGTACTATCTTGGGAGGTGAGTTCATATGTTGAAGATCTTTTAAAAGTTCATGCATGTTGGGTCTATCTAGAGCATAACTTGTTTTTTATGTTGCTGTTTGCAATGGAGTCATGAACATTTGTTTGCTAAAGGATAGACTTGTCACTTACAGGGTCTCCAAGCAGCGCCTGCGTGAAGCTACAACACAAGCTGTTGATTATTTGATCCTTGGTCTTGCTGGAGTCTGTCTAGGAATAATCACTAAAGCGAATGATACAAATTTGGGGGCAGCTGGTTATACATACACTGTTATTGCTGTTTGTAAGTGGGAGATAATTGCCACTTTTGACATGCTTTTTCTTTGCAAGAAGCATAGTATCGTGAAAATTTTTTTACCCTGCTTAAGGTTATTTAGATCTTGTTGCTTGATTACTTTTACGAGTACAATCCAAATTAGCTAAATGCTAGAAGATAAAGAATAGTAATCCAGCTTGTGAGATGTTGAGTTCGAAATATTGAGACTAAGTTGTACCAAGTGCACTTTTCATCAATTTTGAAGCCAAGGATCCAGATATTGGTCTGATTGGTACACATCAACTGATATTTATCAGCCCAACCAAGGATTAGTACTAGACCATATTGGTCAGTTTGGTCAATATTTAATTTTTTGATATCTTCCATTGGTACCAAACCATACAGATTGGGATGCCACCCAGTACACTGGTACCAGTACAAGTCTAACTGATTACCAAAACCAGTATTTAAAACCTTGGTTAAAGCAAATTTTTTATTTGTGTGATTTCATTTGATGTGGCACTTAATGAGAAGGATACATAGGATAATTGTTGTTTGGGAAGGTTATGTCAGTTGAGTCCATTAGCACAGTAATTATGGATGTAGCTTAGTGTAGGAGAAAAGGAAAAAAATCTCGAATAGCAAGTTGACATTGGCAGTAAAGGTGATGGACTTCTAGAGCGGATGTGCTCATTACAGAGTGACGTTTGGAAGAAAAATTTGCCAAAATTTCTGGATAGATGTAATATTGATCAAATTGGTACATTGAAATTTAGAATTTTCAACAAACCACTTTTGCAAACAATCTATGAATAAAAGCAGGGGAATCTACAGTGTAATATATATGTATATATATATGTATAAATAATATATATATATACATATATACATATATATATATATATAAAAAGAAATAAAGAAGTTATTGCCCCTAAATTGGAAATCTACAATGTTAAGGTAGATTCTAGAGCTAAATCTACAAAATGAAGATTTGCAAGCTTGAGTTCAAGAACATTTGCCAAAAGGTTTAGATAATTAAAAAAAAGAGAGTAAAAAAGGTCTAACTTACTCAAGCTACTAAAACTTTATTTAAACTAAATATTTTCCAACATCATTAGGCTTTCCTAGTAAGATTATGACATAGTGACATTTTCAGTAAATTTCTTAGTGAAATTAAGTAAAGATCTTATATAGAATGCAACTGAATTCATTAGCCTTTAGTAAAAGTATGCAATCTTATTAAGGAATTTTTTTTTATAAATGTAATAATAGATAATATTGGAAGTTAAAAGAACCTTTAGTACAATAGAATTTGGATCATTGATTATGTGGTAAAACTTTCGAGTGACTTTTCCAAAGAACTAAGATCAGTTACGAATATACAAAAATTTGCATCTATTAGAAAAAATCTGCTTTGTCAAGGACTGCAAATGGTTTTGACCTTTTAATAAATTTAATTATGAAATATGGACTCTGGACTCTTGATTACATCATTATCCTTCCTCAGGATAACACATGATAAATGGATTTCTTTCCTTCTATCTATATATTCTCTTTTAACTCTCAGGAAGAGTGCATTAGTATATATCTCTTTTTGGCGATGCATATGTAGTACAGGTGTAACAACAAATTAGAAGTGTGGCCATGCATACACAATTTCTGTGTCTATTGGCAGTTGAAAGAATTTTGGATTGTATTATATGATTACTTCTGGGAATTTACTATACATTCTTTCTTAATTTAAAACAGTATGTGCAACTATTTGCAACAATGATAATTTAACCAATATCTTCAGCATATCGGACTAGCTATCACAAAATTTATTGGAAAATCTCTTACCTTTCAGTTTACATTCTGACTCATTGAACTGTGTGTACTACATTGCAGCTCTGTTGGGCCAGATTGGTGCTTTGAGGTCATTTTCAATTGAAAAGTTGCAATATATGAGAGAGAGAGCATCTGGGATGAGTTCACTAGCTTATTTTCTATCAAAAGATACTATTGATCATTTCAACACAGTCGTCAAGCCAGTAGTTTATCTCTCAATGTTTTATTTTTTCAGCAACCCAAGGTCATCATTTGCAGACAACTACATCGTTTTGTTTGCCCTTTTTTACTGTGTAACTGGTATTGGTTATACTTTTGCCATCTGCTTCCAACCAAGTTCTGCCCAACTGGTATGTATAATGTCATACTTCAATGCTTCCTCTGCAGTCTCTTATAAATTTTTTTTTTTTTTTTTTTTTCTTTCTCTATAAAGTTGATGTTGATTTTGCAGTGGTCTGCTCTCCTTCCTGTTGTTTTGACTTTGATTGCAACTCAGCAGAAAGATTCAAAGATACTTATTAATTTATGCTACCCAAAGTGGGCATTGGAAGCGTTCGTGATTGTAAATACCAAAAGGTTTATTTTGACTTACCTTTGCTTGCTTATTGTGGATGAGCATGGTCTGTATGATTCTTATTTAACATTATTTTCACATATTCATATTTGACTAGCTTGGTGTAGATATTAGCAAAAGACACTTTGGCATCAATCTATCCTCGGTAACCCATAAATTAAGTAGAATATTAAAAAACACAATGTGGCTCCTTTGCAGAGTACCTTTGGAAAAGTAACCATTTAGCTCTATGCAATTCTCTAAAGAAGGAAGAGACTTTATTTCTCTTTACCTGCTTCATTTTGTTGTGTTTTCTGCAGGTTTACTAGTTCTACATGCTGGTTCGTATCAAATTGGTTTGCTATCATGTTCATTACTTGTTATTTTAACTACATGAAACCCGTGTATTGGTTATTAATTGTTTTCTCCAACGAGAATAGATATGTCTACACCAGCTTGATAGAATATGAAAATATTAAATTGTCACGTACAATTTATGCTTCTTTACAAGCATAAATTGATGGGATGTAGAAAAGCCATCGTAGACTGCTATTTCACGATTTATATTCACAAACCGCTTAAACATCAGAAATAAGAGACAAACCGCTGCATAGGCCTTGATGTTTACAATTTTCCACAGTTCAACCACAACAGACGAGGTACTCCCACTAGAAAGCTACCATTGAGGTAATTAATTGAGGCTTAAGTTTTTGCCTACAGGATGAGCTTTCCATGATCCTTTTTTTTTTCTTTTTCACTTTCTCCAGGAGCCTCTTTGCTGTAGAACAATGTAATCTGCATACAATTTTGTTGGAAAACTAAGTTTCGGTTGTACGAATGATTTCTTTGTTCTGCTTAGATTTCGCCTTCCTATGGGTATACGAGGCACACGACTGACGGCTGCTCCTCATTGCAGGTACTCTGGTGTGTGGCTCATGACACGCTGTGGCATGCTTGCTAAGTTGGGATATAACATCAATCACTGGGGGGTTTGTTTAGCCGTTCTCTTTCTTTATGGCTTTGTTTTCCGCTGCATCGCTTTCATTTGCTTGGTGATGTTGAACAAAAAATGAGGTGTAGATGCTGCATTCTCTATCCATTTTTCTACTCCCAGCTCATGCCAGGGATCAATACAAGGTGTAGTCTAACAAGGCGTGTCTAGATAAATTTCTCAACTTAATACAAATAATGGCTTAATTATCCAAATTGCTTCTGTTTTACATGAAAGATGAAGAAACCTTTGACCGACTGACGGACGGTAAAAGTGGCATTTAGGACTTTTAAGAGACATAAACATTAGCAGTAGGGTTGTCAAGGTAGACAATTTATTCATCGACCAAAGCCGCCAATTTATTCATCGTGAGCCTGCAGATCCGCCGCATGGGCACGACCTCGGCGCCCATGTCCTCGTAGAACTTGATGGCGTTCACGTTCCAGTCGAGCACGCACGAGTCCACCCTCCCCATCCCCATCTGCGCCGCCTGCCCCGCCACTGCCGCCAGCAGCATCCGCCCCAGCCCCCGCCGCCGCCAAGCCGCCCGCACGAAGATGTCCTCTATGTACAGCCCCAGCTTCGCGAGGTAACCGGAGTAGTTGGGGAAGCACAGTACGAAACCAGCCACCACTATGCCCTCTCCGCGCGGCGATGCGAACTCCACTGCCTCCGGGTCCTCCACGGCCGACTCCAGATCGATCCGCCGGACGATCGGGGCGAAGAGGGGGGCATCGCCGTCTTCGGAGAAGGGGGAATGGGAGAGCCCGAGAACGAGGACGGTGAAGGAGAGGAAGGGGGGAAGCGAGGGGGAGGGGAAGAGCGTGTCGGAGAGGGAGGCCTCGGTGGCGGAGAAGAGGTGGGTCAACAGCTCGAACTCCGCCAGCTGCCGGATGAGGCGGTGGATGTTGGGCACGTCGCGTCGGTCGGCAAGCCGGATTCGAGCCCAGACGCTGGCGGCGGTTTCTTCCTGCGTAGCGGCCGCGGAGGACGACATTGCGGTGGCAGGTGAGACGGTGGGTAAGACGAAGGAAGTGGCTTTGTGGTGGGGTTAAGCGTATATTTCAGAGAAGAGAATTCTAACTTGCAAACAGAAAACCAACACTACAAATATTTCAAATACAATGAATTTTATAAAGTAGGTAATGGTTGGGAAAGAAGAAGGCAAACTGTAACTAGTTGCCAAAATAGTCATATGCTCATGGTTTCGTTGCCAAAACAGTCATATCAGCTTAAACTCTTGAAAATATTGATTATTTTATCTTTTTTCATGATTAAAAAAAAAAGGTCATAATTTTGAATCCTAGCTTCTAATTATTCCTATCCTGATAAAAACAAAAAAAACAAAAAAAACAAAAAAACACGCTGTTTCAGAGTTGAAAGGATGCACGTATAAAAACTCCAGCGGCAAAACCACAAGCAAACATCTCCAGAGAACGCCGAGGGAACACGGTCGGTCGGGCGTGTCCCGACCTGAACTAAACGCACTCTTGCACTACCTGGGCGATGAGAGGTGCATTTCGGTTCGCCGCTCCCGTCGTCTCCACTTTGTCCGCCGGTGCCTTGCGTCTCTCTCGGCCCCCGCCTGCTCTGCTTCTACTCGAACGAAGCCCTCGTTCGTCCTTCCACCGCCTTTTCTCCGCCTCTCTGCCGATGGCGAATCGCTCGTCGCCGCCTTCTACTGCCACAACGGCGTCAGAAACCCTCGATTCCTCTTCCTCCTCTATGGAGAAGCAGTTCGAGGGCTTTCGCGTCCAGCTCGACGAGTCGGGGAGCGTTCGGGAGCGGATCCGCGCGGTGGTGATGGAGATGGAGGGCGCTGTCCGGCTGATGCATTCGAGTCTTCTTCTCGTCCACCACACCCGCCCAAACCCAGGTTTCAAGAATCGAAAAAGTGGTTGAAATTTGTTCGTTTTTCATTTCTTGATGTTAGGGTTTTGGAAGGGTTTTAGGGGACTGTCGCCTGTTTAATGGCTTTGTTATTGGTTTCAGAGGTCTTGGAGAAGGCTAAAGTTCAGATCGAAGCGCTCAAGGATCTCTTCCGTGGGCTTGCTGAGATCCTTCGTGAATGCCCGGGACAGTATTACAGGCGAGCAGATTCTCTTTGGGCGACCGATTAGAGTCTAATTTTTTTTTATTTTCGGTATTGTTCTTGTTATGCTTTTCTTTTGGATGCGCTTGAACGAGGGCTCTTTTCGGTGGCAGGTACCATGGTGATTGGAGGAGCGAGACCCAGGCAGCGGTATCACTCATTGCGTTTCTGCACTGGTTGGAGACGGGCGATCTTCTCGTTCATGCGGAAGCTGAGAAGAAACTCGGATGTGAGCCTTTCTTTACCCTTGAAGTTTCCTGTCTAATAAGCTTCTCTTATTTCATGATAGTTAACAGATTTTTTTTTTTTTATCACAAATGATGCATAATCATGTGTTTGTCTTTCTGACAGCTATGATACTATGATTGCATTGATGCATGAGATAAATTTAAGTTCCACTTGTGGAAAGTGGATTTTATAAGAATGTCTGTCTTCTCTATATGAATTCTTGAAAACAGACTTGAGTTTATTTAGTCACTGTTGTTTGCTTTTACCCTAGCTTTGTGCAACGGTTGATGACCATCATATCAGACTTAGGTATGGGCATCCAGCACGACTTGGCCTGTTCCTCTGATTGTTTTGGAGTTTGGATATAAAAAGATGCGAACGTGAGTTTCAAAAAAATAAAAAGCTTTCGACTGTGGAACTATGCTGATGTTACCTGTCTGTATCATTTCAATGGCCAGAAATTATGGAGGACACTTTGGATTAAAAGTCGCTCTTTTTCTTCCCTTTTGAATAAGTAACTTTGGTTAATTTAGCTGACATCTGTGTGTTCTCTAGAGCAAGGTTTGCCTTGCCGGTTCGAGTTGGTATGTTGCCCGGCCGACGGCACCGCACGTCACATACCGGTCTGTACAAGTGTACTGACACACAGTACATCGGTAAGTAGCGGTGTTTCAAAGATGAAGAAAAAAAGGGAGAAGAGGAAGGGATGGCGGAGGGAGGAAGAAAGAGGGAAGAAGAGGAAGTTGCGGAGGAACAGGAGAAGAGACCTTACCTGAGACATGGCGGTGCAGTGAGGTTGCGGCAAGCGGAGGTTGCCATCGTTGTCGATCGAAGGCGATGCTCGGAGGTGGAGGCGGAGGCGATGCATGCGAATGTGCAGAGGCGGCACTCGCATGAGGGTTTCCTAGTTCCCTTTTATATGGTGGACCAGACCAGGGTAGTTCCGCATATTGGTTAGCGCTTGAACCAGTACGTGCTGTATGTTTCATACTAGTCCAAGCGAAACGGGAATGTTGCTCTAGAGAACATTTAGGGTACGGCTACAGAGAAGTGTAATGTATCAGTCAAATAGGAGATAACAGACTTATCTTGCATCTTACAGTCAAATTTTTAATCTTTTTTCTTTATGTGGTAGTTTTATTATGGTGATCATTTCAGCTCATGATGCATTGTCTGGCAGTGAACATGAGAAGGTATTATAGTCTCCAAACTGTTAATCCTATTAGTAACAAATTCTTCAGTTGCAATGATAGTTTAACGAAAAATAATTGTTTTAGTGGATTAAGCTCTATGAAATAGTTCAGTTGTGTTGGGAATTATACTTTTCAGAGTGCAATTATGAGATGTATAAATTTAATCATGTATAATGATACAGTAGATGGAAATTGTTGAATTTCAAAGTTTTAATCTAAATATGAGATGGTAAATAGGTACCTTATCTGTTTACCATTAAAAAATCTGAATATTAATCTTGCAATGCAATGAGTATTGATATCTCTCTTTGGAGGTTAACTGTGTGCTTGATTTAAAAGAGAAATAGTTCAAAGAGATAGCTGGAGAATATTACAGAATGAGGTGAATAATTTAAAGTGGTTCTTTGAAGAAGGGAAATTGAAAACTCTGCACTTATAATCCTACATGGATGTTAAATATAAAGAGAAAACTCAACCATTAAATGACACTATTGATACTTAAGTCTGTTGGTTGCAAGTCAATAAATCCAACATCACTGTCATAAATAAAACAACAAAATTTAAATTTAATTTTTTTGACAAGAGTGTTAAAAAATTAGAGAAGATTACAACAGAACCAACAGACATGAAATACTCTGAAATCAAATACAGTTTTGAGTGGTACTCTTAAACTAAAAGAGAAGCTTGAGTGATATTTTTTATCGCTTATTCATGAGATTCATCTTGTTGCTTGGTTGAATGTGCTGATTTTGAAGGATCACTGCTTAAATTTAGAATTTCTAACATAATTTCAAGAATTAGAAAGGAAATAAGGCTCATTTAATCACAACCTCCACAATAAATATTGTGATGTATCCTTTATATGCCATAAAGGGAACTTCTTGGAACAAAGCAAAATGGATAATTTGAGTTGTATATTTTGACCTTGTTTACATATTGTCTATCTAAAAATGGTTAATGTTAACCTACCTGAGATCTCAAAAAGTACATCATGATTTACAAAGGAAACATATGGATTGCATAATTCATGACCTCTAGTATCCATTCCTATAAACAAACTGAATTTCAGAGTGATAAGCCACTATAAGAAGCATTCATGTAGCAGTAACACATGTAAAAAATCTCAGACTTTCTTTAACAAGTTCATAAGCTTTGTATTCTTGTCCTTTTCAAGTGCATAGTATCATTTTGACTGATGAAATGTATCTCTGGTTTCAATGCATATCCAGCAATACTTAATAATCTAGATCTCATCGGACAACAAAAAAGCTTGACTACTAATGGTAGTTAATCTTTACAGCAAAAATGAGCCAGTGAGTTAAACAGTTGGTAACAATTGATTCTTATAAAATTTAGAACATTTAGTGCAGCTGGCTGTGTTACTGCAGCATGACTTCAGTGATATAATATGGTGCAGCCAGACATATTTCTTTATAGGATTTAATAATGTGCATTATGATTTTTAGCAAAAGATGAAATTTTGACATGTTGCTTTTCTTGTGTGCTTCTATGCAGTGGACAATTCAGAATTTGGTCTGGACATTGAAGATTATCTTATAGGTTAGTGCCCTTTCATAGTATAACTTGCAAATGTTTAGTTATTGCAGTTTGGCAATGTATGCATGCAAAGTGCCATATTGATGGTCAAGGTTCATATCTCACAAGTGAAGTCAATGCTGCATAAGTGATCTGAGCAGATAGTAGTAAAATAAGACTTGAATCCAATGTATGCAATACCATACCGTACCAGAGTTTCGACACTTCTCCGGTACGGTACGGTACCGAATACCGAATGGTACGTTTCGGCATACCGTTTGGTATATATATTTATAATTATAAATATTATATATATGTTATATATATTTCTTTTCTCGACGACGTCGTTTATAAAAAAAAAAAAAAAGCCTCGTGGCGTCGGCGACGTCGCCTCGGGTGACATCGCCTATGCGACGTCACCTCCCTTCTCGGGTGACGTGGCCGAGGGAGACGTCGCCCGCAGATTAAAAAAAAAAAGAAATCAGTGACGTCGCCTGAGCCTCAACGACATCGCTCGCAGATTAAAAAAAAAAAAGAAATCGGCGACGTTGCCTTGGCAACGTCGCCCGAGCCTCAACGACGTTGCTCGCATATTAAAAAATCAAAAAAATCGGCAACGTCGCCCGAGCCTTGGCGACGTTGCCCGCATATTAAAAAAAAAGATTTTTTTTATTTAAAAATAAAAAATCCGATACTGCCTGGTAGCGAGCGGTTCGAGTACCGATATCCTGTCGGACCGATATGTACCACCCGTACCAGGCAGTACCATTCGAAATTGCATACATTGCTTGAATCAATCCCATTATGAAGCCAACCAAAGATTCATGTATGACCTGTTAGGAACAGGCATCATCTACGCAGAAATAGCACTGATCAAGCCTATTTAAAATCTGCATAAGTGAACTGAGCAGTTATTAGTAAAATCAGACTTGAATCAATCCCATAATGAAGCCAACCAAAGATTCATGTATGACCTGTAAGGAACAGGCATCATCTATTGATAAATAGCACTGATCAAGCCTATTTAAATCTGAATAAACATATAAATCTTGAGAGGTTCATTAATGGGTTGCATTTACCAAACCTATTGCGGATATGGGAATCTTGTGCTAGTCATTGTTCAATTTTTATTCATTCAGCTTTCAAAAAAAATTTCTTCTGAAAAATAAACCTGTATTGCAGATCTGGTTTGCAGAGAAACTAATAGTCAATTCTAATGTAAGTTTGGGAATGCTAAAGTTAAGACATGAAGTTATGAAAATTCATGTTTATGTTATGCAATATAAAATACAGTATTCAATTTTCTTAATAAAATGGTTTTCCTACAGTTTCTTGTGGTCTATGAAGCATCGACACGTCGATTTGGTGAGCGTATCCGTGTCAGACACGGATATGTCGTCAACACGGCCGGACAGGTGTTAGACACATGTCCAGTGGTGTCTTTTTATTTATTTTTGTTTATTTTGTTGAACACGGCACTGCATATGTGAAATCTCTTCGTCGACAGTTTCTTTGAGGATTTCTTGTTTGTTATGTTACGAATAGGATCGTCGGTCAGCGTTAAATTTTGATCGCTTGCCTCCACCACCTGTGTCCTGAAGCCTTCTTCCTCACTGGTGTGGACTGTGGAAGAGATTTCACCCTCGACCCAAACCCCTTGCATTCGTCAGATCACCACGACACAGCCCTTGCAACCTCACCGGTGCCCAACGAAACCTTCTTCCTTACCTTCTGCGATGTAGACCTTCTACTACTACGTCAAAGGGGACCACGCTAACCTATCCTTTGTAGTTTGCTCACTTCTACTGTTCCAAACCCTATGTGATCCGCTCTTTCTGCTTCCTTAGGACCCAGATTTCCCGTTTCTGATTTGATCTTTGGGTTTGGTTCCAGATTTCCTGCGCTCCTTTCCGGGTCTTGATTTGTTGCGTGGCTTCTTTCGTAAGTTCTCTTGATCATCTTGGAATTTGAAGCTAGAAAGTAACACCACCTGGTTTGAGATTGGGTGCCACTTGTTGTTGCTTTCCTTGCATGAATTTGGATGCATAGAAGCACAAAGAGAGTCTCAAATTCTTTCATAAGTTCTCTTGATCATCTTGGAATTTGAATCTAGAAAGTAACACCAACTGGTTTGAGATCGGGTGCCACTTGTTGTTGCTTTCCTTGCATGAATTCGGATGCATAGAAGCACAAAGATAGTCTCAAATTCTTTCATAAGAAAATGTTTTTCAATTCGATTGTCAAAAATCATAGGTATGGCTCACATGGAATAGTGCTAGATTTGAGAAGCAAGATGTTTAGGGTCTGTTCCTCTCATAAATAAGAAGTTAGAGGACACAGATTCTTTGCTTTCTGTAGATTCTTTGATTGTGGTTTAACTATTGTCCGAACTCTTTGCTTTCTGCAAATTCTGAACTAAAACAAGATTCTGGTTTATTTTTCACACACAGATGGATGTCTAAAAGTTTTGTGGATTCTGTTCCACGCTAGTGTCTCTGTATATTGATACCAATGGTATCTGACTTCTTATTAACATGCTAAGCTACCTAAAGAACTGTAGTCCTACTTAGACTTCCACTACAGTTTAAAACGTTCTTCAGATTTTGTGAGCTTATATTTTGAAATTGTATTTTGCTGTTATCAAGAAACCACATACCATATCTTTACTTGATGTTATATGTTACTTATGGAAGAGATCATTTCCTCATCCAATTTTCCTAAGCTTATATTATATAATTTGATTTCTGAACTTTTCTATCTTGTTCTTTTATTATTTTGTTTTTGTGTTCCAGAGGTGTTAGGCTCGAATGGAATTCTTGAACTTTATGAGGAATGTTATTAGTGTCAGTGCTAAAAAAAACTTGTATTAATTGAATATTATATATATATATATATTAAAAAATGCACATAACTTCACTGTGTTCGTGTCCTAACTTAAAAAAAAAAATGAAGTATTGTTGTGTCCGTGTTGTGTTGTGTTAGTGTCTTGTGTTTGTGCTTCCTAGCTTGTGGTAACATATTACCACAAAGTTGATTTGAGATTATTAATATAGCCTAAAGATCCTCACTAGATTAGAAATTTCAAATGATATTGGAAGTTGGATTTGTGAGATCTTTTATGATACTTTTATTTAATTTATGTATAATAGCTGTGTTCCAAAAGTCTTTATTTGTTAATTGTTATAATAGATTTCTATCAAACTAACAGGGCACAACAATAAGCAAGAAAATGCGCTTTCAGTGTTGGGTTTGAGAAGTTACTATCCTTGCACTTAACAAATATGTAAGCTTTCTTGACTCCGGCCAACTGAAACTCAAAGCAAGGTTCTTATCGGTCTATATCAATGTACTGACAAGTCGTCGATACGGTACATATCTAGGCATACTGATGTATCATGTGTCCGTACAACGGGATGTACTGGCAATTTGTCCAAAATCATCAAAAATAGCTCAAAAAAATCTAAAAATAAAAAAAGTTAAATTAGGGTTTTTAAGTTGGAAATAAATATAAATTGTATAATTTTAGAAAAAATAATCTAAACTAGGAAAGATTAGTGACATATCTTTTTCGGGCTTTAAGGAGTAGCTTTGTGATATGTTCTAGAGCATCCTTCCGTTAATATTAAATTATCTACAAAAAAATGATTTGAATTATTAGATTATTTTTTAAACAATTTAAACTTTAAGATTCAAATGAATTAATTAATCAATCGGTGGATATGCCTGATTTTACTATAAAAAAAACGACGGGACTCTATAGGTAGTGGATCAGGGTCCTCGTTCCTATTTCTATATATTAATTTAATATGTTTGTCGGACTCAATCCTGAAATTGATCTCATGACATAGTATATTGATGCATCATATGCCAATATGGTGATTGTCGTAGTTTGATCGTCGTGAACCACATGTGTCTTAGGTGGCTCTTGAGGCAATGACAAATATGACATGTATTGGTACGAAGTATGTAGAATGTCGGAACTTCTACTTTCGCTATTGATCTCTTGCTCCATATTATAAGATCGATCATCATACTATTGCTCGAAGAAGTATGACCAACTATCATCGTACTATTGTTGGTCATAAGATTCTTTATAATAGAACGGCTATGAATATGACTATAAATACAATGGTTTCGCTCTGTGTCTACATCGTGTAAACTATGAGTACAATAAACAAGATTCTTTGTAATAGAACGATTGTGAATATGATGAGTTTCATTCTGTGTCTACGTCGTGTAGACTCTATCACATCTGCTCAAAATCATCATCCATTGCCTTTTTCATGTATAAACTTGATCATCGCCCGACTCGATTATTTCCAACGGTGCAGTTGATGCTATTGTCTTCTCCTTTGCCTTTGTACGATGGGCAAATGATTGTGACAGTTGGGTGTCTCTAGTTCCTCTTGATTTGAGTATTTTCCTTCTTAATCCTCCTAAAGTAGCCTCCCAAATTTGATTTAATCCACAAATTGCAGTTTTGTTGAGAGAGTGAAAATGTGAGAATTAGTGAGAGATATGAGTGAGAAACGGTCAATTTGACCATTTGAAATAGGGAAATATCAGCCCTTGATCGGTAACGATCAAAATTCGACCGTTACCGATCGGTACAGAACAGTAATGGTTGGATTTCGATCGTTACTACTCGATATAGACTTTGTATCGCTCAATATGGAGTCATGTAAGAGTACTGTTCGGTAGAGGGTAATCTGTGCATCGATCCCCTATCTAACCAGTATGTACCACCCATACCGGGCAGTACAGATTGGCACAGTGAACCTTGACTCGAAGTGTTTGTTGAACATCTGAATCCAATTGGCTTCAAATTCTTGGCTCAAGCTGGAAGGATTGTTTTGCTTTATTGGTGAGACATATATGAGGTCTTTAAATTTCATCTTAAATACCTCAAAATCTTTTCATCTCTTAGTGGATATGCAAGCAGCTTGCTTCTTCAAGCATGTGACACACACATTCAGTATCAATGTAAGAATAGAAAAGAAAAGGATAAAAAATTGGTTGGTGATTTTGTTATATATATATATATATATATATATATATATATATATATATATATATATATATATATACACACACACATATTCTGACTTGTCTGTAGAGAAAGTCAATGTTTCAAGAAATGTGTTCATGATATTATCATTGCTCATCTTTTTAGTCCTATAAGTATGCATTGTGCATTGATAGGTTGATTTATCTTTATACACTCTTGGTTCATTGGTAATGTTTTAATGGTAAGTATTTAATGAGCTATTTTTGGCCATAGTTTGGGAAGCTTTCACTCTATTCATACAGTTTGTTTTTTTTTCTTTTTTCAGGAATATGTTTCATGTCCAATGAGTTGGTAAGAATGATTTTTTCCTGTGAAGTCATTAAAATTTCTTGATTATAAAGAACATAATCGGTACTTTGACCTTGGCACATATGACACTCAGAATCTTCATGAACAGAAACATGGTTAGCATGTGTAAACTTTTATGGTTACGAAAATATGGTAGGTATTATGGATTGTTCAGTGTGTCAGTAGGTGTGTTTCAATTTATGGATCTGTCAGAAGTAAAAAAGCCAACCGATTGCAATTTCGAATTATTATTCTTCCATCGAGTTTATTCCCAGAAATTAGTGGCAGTTTTTGCATGTGTAGCCAAGATATGTGGTCAACCAAGTTACTGCTGGGGATTATGATTGTCCGAAGAAGGTGCTCAAGTTCTTAACCCATCTCCACTCTGCTTTTAGAATGCTCAACCTTCGAAACGACTTTCTGCGCAAGAAGTTTGATGGTACGTTCTATGCATGATAGCAGTTGAAAAAAAAGTGCATGCTTAAATCTAAAGAGTTCAAAAAAAAAAAAAAAAAAAGCATGACTAATAGTTCGATTTCTCCGATGCTTTTTGGCAGGAATGAAGTATGACTTGAGAAAAGTTGAAGAGGTCTTCTACGATGTTAAGATCAGAGGCCTCGGGTCCGGGGACTCGGTGCAGGGGCATGCCACCCAAGCTTGATGGACCGGAGACAATTTGGGTGCTCAAAGGTATATATATAGATATATATATATATATATATATATATATATATATAAATATATATGATGTATTAGGCATAATCATTTCTTGGTTTTCTAGATGCCGTGCTTCTTCAAGTGTCTTGGGATCCAATCCACGAGGACTGGAAAGTGGAAGAGAAAGAACGAGTTATATATATCTTCGTGGTAGCTGTTGTCGTTTGTATTCTCACATAACAGAACAGCATGCACGCACACAAATCTCTCTGTAATTGCTGAACTCAAAATTTTGGCTACCGAACAGTCTCCCCGTCTCCACCAGGAGAGGTGGCCGGTGCAACACTGCTGCGCCTTCTTGTTGAGGCATCTTCTTATTGGGTTTCGGGTAATCAATCTTGCATGAGAAGCAATTGGAAATGCAGGTGTAGTTGGCACGTCATTAGTTGTACCATGTTCCCCATCCCCCAAAACAAAACATTCTGGGAACACTAGTAGGTTCCATATGAACCTTTCTTTGTACACTTGCACACGCGAACACGGAACGAAGGCGATGATTGGCTGTCGTATCATCTCTCCCAATCACCGCCAGGGGAAGTGACGAGGAACCCGATGCTTCTTCTCGTTAGCGTATCTCCCCGAAGGCGGACTCGTTATGTTCAGACCCGAATCCACGCAAAGCTGGGATTTGAAGCCACGAAAGGCCCCACTCCACCATCCGCGCGCACGCCCAAGTCTCCCGCTCCCTTCCATCCGGTGCTCTTTCTTGGCCTCGAAGTTCCAACTTCCCTTTGGATGCTGCTCTTGGCCGAAGCTGAGTCTCATGGCGTCCGGTGACCACCGCCTTTTTCTTGCACTTCCTGCCGCCTTCTCTCTTTTATGGCGGGATGCATCTGTTTGCATGTTCTCCACGCTCCAAGGTTCTAGAGATGAATTGATCGTTCGTGGTGGCATTATCTTGTTTGTGGCAGCTGAAGGTCGGGGAACATCCTCCCGATAAGATTAGTGCCGTGTCGCCACGGGATTACAATTTACGATGGATGCATCACTTTCCGAGTGGTTAACCGATCCAATGTGTGTTCTGCAGGGAAGGAAGAGCGCCGGTGTCCCACCTAGAAGGTTAGATCTTGAAAAGGAGGTGAGTTCCTAATCGTCTCTTTTGCTTTGTTTGTATCAAGAATTGCGGGAAAGACAAACCAAATGGGGAGGAAGTTTGCAATATCGTGTTTGTTTGAAACCAAAAAAGAATAAGAAACACAATAATCGAAGGAACCAGAGGTGTTGTTTTCTCTTGTGAAGTCAACTTTTTTACATTCCATGATTGTCAGAGAAATTTGGAAGAAGATTCATAGTTTCAAGCAGAGTTTTGTCTTGTTTTTTTTTTTTTTTCAAGGGGTGAAAATTTGGGTTTTTCTTTTCTTTTCTTTTCTCTGACCGCCCTTCTCTTTCTCTTCTCTAGTAATTACCCAAGTGAACAATAATAAACATCCGCTGTGTTGTTTCCAGGTGGCCGAACTGCAAAGGATGCTCCATGATGAAGAGAAAGTGCATGAAATTTTAGAACGTGCATTGCTTCCACAAAATGCTCTGTTAACCCTTCCTATCTCAGGTCTCCTTCCAAAAAAGGTTCATCCCTCCTTACATTTGTGCATCTCAAGGTAGACATGCATTGGAAAAATACAAAGGTGCAAACTTAAAGTTTCAATAACGTTGACTTGCCCTTTAAATTGAGCACTCGTAAGCAGTTTCTGGGTATGAAGGCAATCCAGCATTGTAGCCGGCAGAGGACCGGTTTGCAGCTTAAGCTCTACCATGATGATGACAATCAATAAGTCTTTTATTATATAAAGGATCCATGGTGCAAGATGAGATAACTCAAATACATCCTTACTTTTCTAGTGTTGCTAAAAGGAAGATGGGTATTTCATTTTTTTTTCTTCCCTGCTGAAAGCTCATCTGACTTGCAGACAAAGGAACTTTTAGCAGAACTTGTGGTGGTGGAAGAGGAGATAGCTCGACTTGAAAGTGAAATAAGTAAAGTTCAAGAAGGCCTACCAAACATGCGAGGAGCTGAAGAACAGAAGACCTCACATGGTTTTCAACTTTAAGGTTGAACCTTCAAGCAATAAGTCAGTTGCTTCATCACATGTGCCTGGTCAACCAACTTTGCTGCAGAAGATAGCACTAGAGACCAAGCCTTTGTTCTTTATAAACCAGGCAATAAAAGGAGATTATTTGGTTAATGGTTTCAGCGATATAACAAGTGCTGCAAGGTTAATCAGGTCTTTCCATCACAAGGGAAGCCAAAAGGCAGTGGAAATTATGGAGAAAGCTTCAGGAAAGGTCGAATGCCACAGAAAGCATCCTCGCCTAAATTGCCTACAAAGCACCTAAGCAATAAAGTAAGTCAAAACTCTTTATGCTGCTTAGTTTCAATGTTTATTATGACTATCTAATAACCAAGCAGAATATTGCTGTCATAAACAGAGAGATAAATATGAGAGAAACATTCATTTGTTGTCAGAATGCATTATATCTTTCACTTTTGTTTCTGTAGCTCTTCTATATTGAACTAGTTGTTTCAGTTTTACTTTATTAAGCTTTCTACCTTGTGAATAGAGCATAAGATTGAGCCATTATTACATCTAAAACCCAGAGTTTCTGTTAACTTCATCAAAATAGATACATGTCAAAAACCACCTACATGAACCATCACACAAGTGTAGTCTTCGATCCAAAAGCCAAATTGTGTCTACATGTTCGTGACGCCTTGGGAGACTCATGTACGATAAAAGAGAATTCCTGCATGTAAAACTGTTCTGTCTTGTTTCTCTAGTTATTTGCTGTTGAATTGTACTTGTCAGTACAATGACTTTCTGGATGTCCTTCTTACAAATTTTCTTTTAACTACGAAACATTTTGCTTTCTCCAGGATGCTAATGTGGAAAACTTTCTCACGGTCTTCAAACAACATTCTGCTGTAAATTCATCAGACAAAAATGGTGGAGAATACCAACCGAACAAGTTATCTGAGAAAATATTGAAGTGCTTGATCTGCATTTTCTTAAGATTTATAAGAACAACACGAGCGTTGGATCTAGAAAAATCTGGCAACTTACTGCTACGATCAGAAACTTCCAGATCGATGGCAGCTTGATGTTAAAGGGAAAAATTCCAACTCAAAGGGAAATAAGGCACCATGATCCTTATGAAATTTTTGAGATTGAAGACTCTCTACTGAGAGATATTGGTCCATACAAGAATCTTGTCAAATTTACCTCATGCTCTTTGGATCACAAAGACATTTCTAGTTCTCTTGCTTTATTAAAGAAGTTGAGGTAAGCTGCACGGCTCACTCTGTTTTTAAAAATGAAAGTATATTTTGCGTGATTATATCAATGAGTATTATATAAATATGTTTAGTATATCATCATTCAGATTTGCATAAACATTTACGCATGTAAAGCACTTTCAGTATCTGGGAATTTTGAGCAGAGGCTTACTATAATAGTCATGTTTTTTTTTTTTTTTTTCTGAAATCATTGCCCCTAGATCTGCTTTTGTTATTTCATTCATCCATAAATTCTCATGATAACTACATTTCTTTTTTGCCTTCTCTAGACTGTGATGTTAGTCATTGTTTAAATAACTGCCACAGGATCTTAATTAGCAGCCTTCGTAAGGTGGACTTGACATTTTTGACCCACCAAGAGAAATTGGCTTTTTGGATCAATGTTTACAACATCTGCATCATGCATGTATAGTATGACTGCTTCCCTTATGTTAACTTTCTCGATGAGCTCTGTCTAAGAACAATTACCTGATGTTTCATGCAAATCCATGTTTTACAGAGCTTCCTAGAACTCGGGATGCCTTCAAATCCAGAAATGGCTCTAGGATTGAAGAATAAGGTACAAAGATACTTTTAATGAATGTGCATCCGATTACTCTTCATTTTTAAGATGACCTAAAACATCAAGCACTTTTGTTTCTCATCAGGCCGCGCTCAATGTAGGAGGGCACAAACTAAATGCATTAGCTATAAAGCACCTTATTCTAAAGCAATCATCGAACTCTAATGAGGTAGGTTAAGCTTAGCATAATAAAACTGTGCTTATTTAGACAATGATATGTAGTCGATTGATTGTTGCATAGGATGACTGGAAAGTTCACAAGGATGATAAAGAAATGGTTCCTAAAGACTATGGATTGGAGCAATCAAACCCCAACATTGTGTTTGCACTATGTTCTGGCTGTAAATCTTCTCCAGCTGTGAGTAAAACTTTCAGAAATTAGACTTCATATAGCGATTACCCCCCCCGATGTCATTCTTTATCATAAAAGACCAAACTACTAACCTTTATGCCCTAGTACTAGTGGTGGCTCATACCCTTTGTGTCCCTAGCATCTGGCATAACCTTTTATTTCTATCAAAAATAGCAAATTGTATTCAACCATGTCATATTTTATTGTTAGTGAACTTATGCAAGCCACTTCCAAGAACCACTAGGCATATGTAAAAGAGTGATAGAAGGCTAATTGCATGCAAAAGATGTCTGTTGATCATGCTTCAAGCTCCTGTGTGATCTTTCTATATTTTGGAAACATCTCTATTCTCATCCTCTACCAAGAAAGTGAGGATTCTTTTCAATTTTATATTCAGAGCAACCCTTCAATTCTGACATCACAACGATCACTGTATGATTATTAAGTTCAAGATATCCGCTTTCAAGCATATGATTGATTGAGAAGAAGTGCTCACCAGCCGTATGGGCTAAAATATGTCGTGATTTCTAGCATTACATATTCAAAGGTCTAATGGTGTTAAACTGGCTTCTTATCTTGATACTACTTGGCAAATGTATATGTGGTAGTTCTTGGTGACCTTGGACCAATGTGACCAAGAAGCATTGCTAGTGATAAGGATCACATACGACGATATCTTACCCATTGTATGACATCCTATGTTGTTAATGTTGTGATTCTTCGATGATGATGATGGTAATCAACTGAATTTTGTTCAGGTCAGGATATACACAGCTGACGGTGTCGTCGGCGAGTTGGAAAAATCGAAGATGGACTACTTGCAAGCTTCAATAGCAGTGACCACTACAAAAAGGATTTTGATCCCGCATCTGCTGCACTCAAATATGCATGACTTTGCCAGAGACTCGGATTCTTTAGTTGACTGGATCGTCAACCAGCTTCCAGCTTCTTGGCCTCTGAGGAAATCCATGCTGGAGTGCTTGAAGGGACGGACAGCTGCGAAGATATCTCATACGATGGATGTAATCCCTAATGATTCAGAATTCCAATACCTTGTGCCCATGTGACTTGGAAAGCATGATGAGCTAGCTATTATTATAGCAGGATGTGAGAAATTATTCCACGTATGTATGCTAATAAGGTCTGGTTTCACTTCCTTTACTTCTTGAGTTAATTGGGAACGATCTGTAAATATGTCAGTAGACAAGAACATAATAAGCCTGTTTTGGACAAACTAAATGAGTTTACAGTTGAATTCAGTTGGTGCAGCCAGATTGCAGTAAGGAAAAAGGACATTTTACAGTGTCACAAGAAAGATTCAGCATCATAAGATTCTAAACTGCTTGTTTTTTTCTGAAATATATATATATATGATGATAAATTTATAGGTCCCATGACATGGACTTTATAACAGATTCATGCATAATTACTTGACAAACGCAACTAGGTCAAATTTGATACTTTTTCGATATGATATCATATATCGAACGATACATTTCGATATATATATATATATATATATATTCTTTCTTCTCGAATGGCTCACATATTAAAAGAAAAAACATCAACATTGCTCGAAATGACATCACATATTTAAAAAAAAATGACATCACCTCGACAAAAAAGTTGCCTCGAGGACATCACCTATTAAAAAATATATATTTTTTATTAAAAAAATAAAAAAATAATATCCAATGATAACGAATAATTCATATACCGATATTTTATCGGATCAATACGTACTACCTGTACCAGGTAATATCATTCGATATTGCTGACCATGATCAAAAGAATCATGAATGTATAAGATTAATTGGAAAAGAATCCACTAAAACGACCAACCAACCACTCTCGATGTTGTAGGTCGACATCCTTTGCTCACAACTGTGAGTTCTTATATATGCATCTAACTCAACCTCTCATACTCAATGAATGGAAGTATATTAAATAGAAAATTTATAATAAGCCCTAACCATTGCATGGTAGCTGCTAATGTCAAAATTTTGCCCTGAGATTTTACACTCGTTTGCAAGCAAATGGACACCCTAAAATAATTAATACAATCTCGAAAGATCTTGCTAGTGTCTCTCATTTGGCTGGCTTCTTCCTTGGTTTCTCGTTTGTGTCGCCTCTCTCCGCACGCTTAGATTGCCATTGACGGATTTCCATGAGCTTTGCCTTGGCATCGCGGAAAGGCGCATCGGATCTCATCGACATCAACTCCTGGTGGACCGCACACCACAATATCATCCACCGGTGCTGTGAGCAACAAAAGATATCTACCAGACATCAAATGAACGGGGTCCAAGAGTATCTACCTTGAGATGATCCATGGCTGCAAGATTAAAGCCGATAGTGTCTTTGCATTCCTGTGAAATGAAAAGAATCTCAATCGGTGTTCGGTGTTCACAAAAAGAACGTCCATAAATAATAATGCATCGCAAGGAACTAGTAGATAAAGAATAATGGGGGACATCCACTAGAACTCATCCTACAAACAACTAAAGGAATGTCCTGTAAAAACTCTTTATCTCTAACTAGCTTCTACCCTTTTTTTTCCATTTACAAAGAAAATATAAAATATCATGAAGAACTACGTCAAGCAACAAAACCAATGACTAATGGAGCCTCCAAATTTACCTTAACTCTTTCATGAAGAATGTCCTTCAGCACAATCAAAACTGGTCTGGCAGCTACTGCAGTCGTTAGCTGGTTATGATGTGTTTGCAGCAGTACCGTGGTGACCCTGCAGACAAGCTCGACCTGCAACCAGTGAATATGCAGTTATGTTTTATATTTCTTAAGAACGTACTACATGTTAAGATACAACAAAATCCCGGTCTTAGTTTCATTGAAGCAGTACGTGAATAATCATTGTACCAATACATGCATCCAACTATATCACAACTCATTATGTATATATTTGGTTTTAAATCAAGATTCAGAAAAAATAAAGACTCCATTGTCATTACCTTGTCAGGAACGAGAACCCATTCTTTCAAATAAGACATAAGCTTCAATGCATCTGAGAACGGCAATGACTGCAAAAACAGAAGATAATGGTGACTTCAGTCAGATCTCTGTTAAGAGCAAAAATTGTTTCTTCACATTTATGTAATTTTGTATTCTGGTTTTCCTTGAATAACGATAAATGTAAATAAATCACCATAATTTTGTAACTTGACCATCTAGATGTAATCCTAGAGCAAATTTCCTTCCGAGGAGACGCATCGGTTCTGATACTATAGGATAGTTTTCGTGTTTTGCAGTTTCTAGACTAAAGGAACGTCTGCTGCAACAAAATCTTAGTGCTTTTAATGCCTAGTAAATAAATAAATAAATCATTCATAACATAAATACTCAGAATACTGGGTAAACATGACCCCTAAAATTTTACGCTGCCTAGAAGGAAGACATTCTGTCTAAAGGTACACAACAATCTAACATGAAAAAGGTGAAGATTTCTACAAAAAATAAGCATGAAAAAAAGGCTTTCCAGTACAAATGCAATATATGAATCAATACAACAAACAAGTTTCAGATAAGTCACTAAAAATAAGCAAGAGCAAACCTGTAAAACTGTAATATTGAACAAAAACTTTGGCATAATATAAGATCCAACAACAATGAACAAACAAAGAACTTGTCACTAACCAGAAGTGTCTGTTCTAGATCATTGGTATTAACATTTGCAAGTGTATGAAGAACATAATCAGATGGAGAAAGCCCCCGCATCATTATATTTGATTGGAATTCACCTCCTCTTCCGTTTTTCTGATCCTCCTGAAAAATTAGAAAGGAGAAGAGCACATTAAATTTTATCAATGCACGCGCATCCTCTTTTGCTTGCAAGAGCAAACGTGCATATATTGATGCAACGCTCCCACCCACATTGGTGGGAGTCTTGTGCACTAAGCAGCCTTCAACAACATTTTGGACAACCATATGGCAAAATTGAATAATATTGATTGCTCAAGTCAGGTATTGTATAGAGAACGAATATAACACCTGAGTCATAGCTGCAAGAAAAAGATAAGAAATGAACAACTAGGGTAAAGTGAATGCTGCCAGAGAAAATTTTTGGTAACCGAAGATATTGCAGCTTATTATGTATATACTTAATTCTTATAATAAGTGTCATAGGTATTCTACTGGTGTGTCAGAAATACAATATCTACAGGCTTAATATTGGTGTGGCATATGATGGCTTACTACCTAAAACATGAGAAGCTTTGGGCAAAAAAAAGGGGTGTATGCACCACTTCCAGTAAGATGTTCTTTCACTTACAAGTTAAGATTTAACATACAATAGGAATCATCTGCATGAATAAAACACTTAGATCTGAAAACAAAGCACACAATTCTCTAATGCAAGTGCCCAATTTATTCTTCTCCATTCCCAATATGCCGTTTTCAGTAAATAAAAACCGAAAGATGTACGCATATGGTGTGTTACGTTCTGGTACATGATACGTATTTACTTGTGTATCAATTCAATTGAATCTAGAAAGAAATCTACAGAATCTTTTTAGGTGCAAAGAAATCATTCTCTTTCGTAAATGCAGAAATATATTATCCTTTTCTTTTCTATCTAAATCAAATGGAAAATTTGATTTAGATAGAAACGGATAAATCTAAATTTTTGCGTGTACTAGATTCAAAAAAATAATAGCAGCTTGAATGCTTACAAGATGCTCAACAACACAAGCATGACAAACGATGTATAAACCTCCATAAGCACAATTATACACTACACAAATTTTGAAGAGTATCTTAACTAATACTTGTGTGTTTTGTACAAATTCCCTAGTATATGTTTTAAGATACTTATATTAGGTTTAAAATTTAATATAGACAGGGAAATCAAATGCATGAATCAAGAATTTAGAATTTAACAGTGGCGTAAACCTGCAATCCTTGTTATTGTCATACCATAAAGCACGGACTCTTCAAGATAATCATATTCATATCGGGTTTTAATTTCTCAAATTAAATGTTTGTATATGACAGTAATTTTATAACTCAAACGTTGCATAAACAAATACACCACATACTTGGACATGTTTAAAATTTCATGCATGCTAATTTGTATCGATAAATATGAATAAATGTACAAATATAATGGTAAAAAAGCACATGATTAGTAATCCTAAGGATCATTTCCTGTCTAGCTGTTATGTGATCAGAAATTATTCATATTAGGGGATCTAAATACTAAAAACATTAACATTTTCTACGCGTACCTTGTGTTGATCAATTCGCTTTATTTCAGCATCCACCATATCTAATGCATCAATAACCAAGTCAGTTGCACTCAGGGTTTCCTTGGTTTTTTTGCCTGGAACACCAACAGATCCCTCATCTGGAACCAATTCTTTTGGTGCATATCTGTCTTCATTTAGATTGTCCAAGTCAGACTCAAAAATCTCTTCCAACCTCTTTTCCCTTTCTTCCTACACTCAAACAAGGCATTTAAAGTGCACTTGTTAAATAAAATAACTAATTGTAGAATATATTCGTTAATTTCAATGAGCACAATTCAGGGTTTAGGAACTAAGAAATTTGAACATTAGAATACCTCAATGAAGAAGGGTTCTTCAGTCCTATCCCAGCGGCGAATTGAACGATCATGAGATCCTGTGACAATGAAGTCACCACGATTGCTAACAGCAAGGCACCAAACTTCAGCATGATGCCCCTCGAGAGTTAAGAGTAGCTCAAACTTATCAGCATCCCAATATTTGACGAGGCGATCTTTCCCCACACTGAACATGTAATGTGTATTTCTCACAAATTTTACATCCATGACACTGAAGTAAATAAAAAATGGACACCAATATCAGCTTTGGCAGATTCATTAACAAAGTAAACCAAACCTAACTTTAAAGCATCATAAACACCTGTCAGCATGTGCGAAGATGGATTTGTGGCAGTCACCAAAATCCAAACCCCAGATTTTCAAATTTTTGTCTGCAGAACCACTGACTATAAGGTCACCATCAGATGAAATATCCATACAGAGCACTGGAAGCTTGTGGCCATAAAGGGAAAGAAAAAATTTTAAGGAATCCACGAAGAAGACCTGTAAAACATCTATTTGTCACTATATAACAACAAAGACTAAGAAATGATCCATATATGAATAAGATATAATAGAAGTCATGCCAATCAGGAAAAAGTAACCTTTTGTTGATAAGAAAAAAAATAGAAAAAGAATATTACAATGTCACAGCAAAGCACACAAAAACAATGCAAATCAACTTAAGACGACTGAGAATGCACAAGTTTTGTGGTGGATATCATGCACATTATATGGAACATGGTGGAGAGATGAAGTATACACATGGAGTATGTCTTCAATATGACCTAGAAGTCATGATTTAGATGAATTTTCTATGCCTTGATGACTCAACAGTCTGACAGATTAAGCGTAACTAGGGTTATGTGGTTTGGTCCATTGTAATCAAGTTTGAGCAGAAAATACAGTGATCGATCAATCTTGAATCAAAATTCTCTTCAAGCTTAGCCTCCAACAGAAAACAATAAACTCAAATGGTTTTAGTCAAACCAGAAAAAGGATAGGTGAAATTGATCAAAGCAGTAAATGGATCAGTTGGACAATCCAGTTTTATAAGTCAAAATGTAAATGAAACTTAATCAAACTACATTCAAACAGCAAAAAGAGTGGAAACTGAACTCAAAATGACAAACAATGAAAACTACAAAAACTCTTTAATGCACTCAAACAAACTGAAGACCCTGATCAAAACCAATTACAATAAAGAATTTGATCATAGTTTATATTTAACATGAACCTTTTAACTATAGTCTCCACAATGTCGAAGGTCATATACTAATTCCACAAAAGAAAAGCATTATCGTATTCTGCAGATGGGTTGGTTTCTCAACCTAAGTCATGAAGCCATAAGGAAGCCAACCTACAATATCGTATCACCTGTAACAAGCCAATTTAATTTAAGTTCCACATTATACCTCAATTCGACAAGCTATATAGCTAAGCAAACCTTATTAAGAATATCCAATAGTCGACAATGAAACAAATAGCATGACACCAACAAAAACTAGTGATACTATTTATACTAATTTCAAACATAGATCTAGTTAAAATTCCAAAGATTCATGATCTAGAATCCAAAGAAGAGAACAAATTCATATTCCTCAAGCTTCACAGATTAAAATTTTCAATAAATTTGGATCAGCATAAAATATCTCTACAATAAGATGAAATATTACCTTGATTGTGCAATCCAATAGAGAAACAGCGAGGTGCTTAGAATCTGGACTGATACATACTGCTAAAACATCATCATTCATTTTCAAAGTTCTTACATTCGTCACAGTTAGTTGTTTAGAGTCCTGCAAAGGTTAGAAATGTCAACAAAAGACCATGTCATCATGATGCAAGCATCAGGCATTTCTCATGTGTGCCCTCTGAAAGTTCTATACATGCATTATAAACCTGTAAAACCACAAGAAGATAAATTGGGTATTTCTTATTCTAAAGAGATAAGCAGGACGATCCCAATTTTCATAACTTACATTATGACAAAGAATGACCAGGACAAACACATTTTTTTATGCAAATATAAAGTTTTAGGTGTTAGCAATTTTAAACAATAACACAATATAACTATTACTTATAATAGTTATAAGTAATATAACTCTCAGCAAAAATTACTTTGAATTATTTCGGTTACTAAAAGGGTCAGGATAGACAAGTGTCATTTTTCTCTAAACCATCATAAATTTTAGCTCAATATCCAGTAAATTATCCTATCTAAAACTACTTAACCATCTCATATAGAGCTTATGATATTAATCAACCTTTTAAGACTCAAAGAACTAAGAGACCAATAGAAGTCACTAACTTGGATTGCACCACAACCTCTCATCTGGACAATAAACACCTTGTATTACCATGAAAGTGCAAATCCACAAACAAAGAGCATATTCATGGACACAAAAAACAATAGAGAAATCGGTAGGCCACTATATCCTCATCTAATCATTTGCCCACATCTTAAACAACTTATATTGAGCTCCAAAAGCACAAATGCTTCACTTTCTCTGGACAAAGAACAGCAAAAAGATATTCACCTTGAGAGAATGCACAAAGAATCCAACCTTATAAAGCATCATTTAAATAAAGATAAAAATTAAAGGGATGATGGGACTGCTATACATTTTCAAAGGATAAAGAACTCGAATAAGACCTGCTAATGTAATCTGAAAAGCAGACCAAACTGATTTGCAGAAGAAACAGATCAAAATATATCAATAACAAACTGACCTACACATGTCTCGCTTAACACAGAGGGACATGGTGCAAGGAGAGGCAGGGTAAAGCCTCCGAAAATTTTATTAGAAACAAAGAAGAAAAGATTGCTCTTGTTAAGATCCATGTAGCCGACCCTAGATGGTTAAGATATTACAACTTGTTGTAAGTTCCATTCAAAGATGTTGCTGACATTTGGTGGAAATTCCAAATCACAATATCTCTACATTACCAGAAACGAGGTTCAAGGATACTGACAAATTGGGCAGTAAGATTACTGAACACAAGTATTAATCTTACTCGGGACATCTAAAACCAAAGAACAAAGGCTAAAATTCTTCAACAATAAAATACCGTTTGCATAGCTAGGAAACTCACATTAACTGGTTTTTGCAACAGCCGATACTCCCAGAACTTAACATCATGGTCTGCACTCCCTGTGACAAAGCCACAACTGCTGACAGAACCATTTTCATCTGGAATTGGAACAATCGACCTTATGGAACCTGCATGAGCTTCTATCACTTCAATGGAGCTCCCACTACCAACATCAAGTATCTCCAAGGCTCCACTCTTTGTTCCAACAAGTGCATAACGGTTTCCAGGTACAAAAGAACTGCACAATCCATAGCCAGACTCGATCGTGCGAAGGCAGACTCCCGTACTGGGGTTCCAAATCTTTACAGCATTATGACTTGTTGACAGCAGAAGGTCATTATCTGAGCTAAGCGTAACGCTTCTAATATCTGAGCGATGTCCATGAAGCTCAATCGAGTACAATTTGGATATCTTGTCTGTATCGATTAAATGAGTCTCTAGCATGTTATTGTTCAAGGACAAGGATAATGTGGCAAGACCAACTTTAGGAACATTAGGACAGAATGCAACAGAGCAAATTTTCTTGCCTGCACGTAAGGTTTGAAGAAGTTTAAACGTATCTGACACTGCAACAGTTGGATGCTGGAGTTCCTGGCTGGATAAAGAATCTACAAGCCCTCCATTTTCATTATCTCCGACCATTGCTTTTGCCATAACCTTTTCCTTCTTTCTGTGAAGCCTCCGCTTAGCCTTGCGCATTGATTCCACATCATCAAGAACTCGATATATTTCCACACTTTTCCCTGCCACTTGACATGCCAAAAGACTTCCAGACTTGTTAAATCTCAGGGTCGCCACCCGATCCTTGTTCTGCCTCTGGATTTCGCCAAATTGCTTCAAAATTTCCCATTTGCTCTCATTCTCGACCATCTCAGCATTGGTTCTAATTTGATAAAACCGGAGCTCAGTGTCGGATGACCCAGATACCAAAAACCTCTCCTTTTGGTCAACATCCAGAGACCATACTTCGCTGTGGTGCCCACTCACAATCTGTATGCAATGCTGCATTTCAAGATCCCATACCCTGATGAACTTGTCCTTGGAGCAGGTCACAAGCTTCTTTCCAGAATGAAGAAACACAAGGTCTGTCACCTAAAAAGGAACATCAATATCAATCAGAACCAGTAAATCAAGCTTCAAGTATTCGGAAAGGAGAGGCCTTTAAACAACAAGGACATGCCTGGTCTCGGTGACCACGAAGGCGAAATAGTCCGGCTTCACCAACCACATCCCACAGGATGACGTCGCAGTCCTTGCCGCCAGAAGCAAGAAGGGAGGTGAGGTGATTGTAGCGGAGGGCAGTAACAGCTGATTTGTGGCCATTGAGTGTCGCCTCGCATGTGGCCTTTTCGCAGTCCCATAGACGAATACTACCATCGGCGTGACCGCTTGCGATCTGAAACAACAGCACAATGTCAGAGTTATGTAGCAGCGACGAAGTGGTCCGGGATAAAGGAGACAACGAGGAGAAACCGGTTACCGAAGTAGATGAGGATGAGGGGGAGGCCGCAACGGAGGTGACGGCGAGGGTATGGGAGGAGCGGGAGGAGGGGGAGAAGGTCTTGGAGGCGAGGCCCTGCTTGAGGTTCCAGAGGGCGAGGTTGTCGAGGGCGGGGGCGAGGAGGTGCAGCCCCGAGGGATCGTAGGTAATTTTGCAGTCGAGAGAAGCGATGACGCCGAAGGCGAGGCCCGGCTCGTAGCGGAGATAGGACTTCACCATCGCGGCCGGTAGGTCGAGAGCAGCGGCGGCGAGGAGGACCGGTCGGCGGCGGCGAGGAGGACCGGTAGGCGGCGGCGAGGATGAAGAGTTATTGCGCTGCGAAAGGGAATATGTAGGGAACGGTCCGATTGCGGGCCGAAACCGAGATATACCAATTGGTGCCTACCGGTTTGATTTTTCTGAAAATTACGGTCCGAACCGGGTCCAATTGTGTTGGAGTCGGTCCGAATCCAATACTGCTTGCTTCTCAGTGCCTTGACTCCAAATAAGAGTTTTGAGTCCCATTACAAGCGTCTAATATGTCTTCTGGTAGTGTTAGGGGAAACAACTTTTTACCGTGACCCCGGGGCGCACGGCGTGGAATCCGGAAGTCGGGAGGGTCGTCTGATGCAGTTCGGGCCGTCGATGGCTCCGCCACGCTGTCGACCGACGCTCGAAAAGCGGCTGCGCGCTCCTCGGCCGTCGAACGAGACTGCAGCAGTAGTCGGATGCTTCGCGACCCTCCGACGCCAAATCGATCGGCCCGTCGGCCGGAGTTCCCCAGAGAGAATTGCGGGGGGTTCGAGTCTACTCACCTCTCGGAGTGTTCATGGAGAGAATCCTCTCTAGTCCAAAAATCCTCTCTCCTTGTCTTACCTATTCGGCTTAAATAGGTCGGACGGAGGGCATGTTACCGGCTGTCTGCAGGTGGCGTCACGGCACGACCTCGCGGCCGTGGGTCAAGGCGGGTAGTTGGGGCGATGCTGAGGAGAAGCGACGTCGGGCGATCAAATCGTGGGAGCAATGGAGCGCAGGAGGGGCGATGACGTCATCCGGGTGTACGACCGAAGACCAGGTGTCACGTCATACTCAATACCCCTAACACTACCCCCCCTCAAAAAGCCACTCCTGCGGGACGATCTTGAGGATTGGGGGGTGTCGCTCGGAAAAACCTGGTTGCCGACTGAAATCTCAGGCGGAGGTTCTGCCGTATCGTGTCATAATTGACCGAATACCTGTGCAGGATACGGGGTCGAGGCACCGCTCAAGACCCGGAAAACCGATGATCGAGGAAGCTCGAGATCCTGTAACCGAACCGCCGTTCGGGATAAAGGGGGTCGAGGAAACTCAAGACCCAGAAAACCATAGTTACCAAACCGTCGTTCGGGATGTCGGGCTGAGGCGTCGCTCAAGGCTTAGGAAGCCGATGGTCGAGCCGTCGCTCAAGACCAGGTGACCGAACCACCGTTCGGGATAAAGGGGTCAAGGAGACGCCCGATCCCCGTTGCCAATCCGACGTCCGGTAATCAGGGGTCCAGACCCGCGCTAGGCCCGTTGAACCAATGGCTGAGCCGCCGCTCGAGACCATGTACCGAACCGCCGTTCGGGGTAAGGGCAGGCGACGTCCAGGTCCTTGTTACCGAACCGTCGTTTGGTACTAGGGGTCGAGGTCACGCACATGACCTGGAAAACCATGATGACCGAACCGTCGTTCGGGATATGGGGCCGAGGCGCCGCTCGAGGCCCAGAATACGATGGTCGAGCGCTGGCCGCCAAGACTGGGAAACGAGAATAACCGAACCGGGGACAAAGGGGGTCGAGACGCCCGATCCCGTTAAGCCGCCGTCCGGTAATCAGGGGTTGAGACTCGCGCTAGGCCCGTTGAACCAATGGCTGAGCCGCCGCTCGAGACCATGTACCGAACCGCCGTTCGGGGTAAGGGCAGGCGACGTCCAACTCCCTGTTACCGACCCGTCGTTTGGAACTAAGGGACCGAGGTCACGCGCACGACATTGAGAACCAGAATGACCGAACCGCCGTTCGGGATATGGGGCCGAGCCGCCGCTCAAGACCTAGAAGACCGATATCGCCGAACCGCCGTTCGGGATATGGGGCCGAGCCGCCGCTCAAGGCCCAGAATACCAGTGGTCGAGCCGCCGCTCAAGACCTAGAAGACCGATATCGCCGAACCGCCGTTCGATATGGGCGAGCCGCCGCTCAAGGCCCGAGAATAGTGGTCGAGCCGCGCCAAGACCTAGAAGGCCGATATCGCCAACCGCCGTTCGATATGGGGCCGAGCCGCCGCTCAAGGCCCGAGAATACGCGATGGTCGAGCCGCTCAAGACCTAGAAGATCGATATCGCCGAACCGCGTTCGGGATATGGGGCCGAAGCCGCCGCCAAGGCCCGAAATACCGATGGTCGAGCCGCCCAAGACCTAGAAGACCGATATCGTCGAACCGCCGTTCGGGATATGGGGCCGAGCCGCCGCTCAAGGCCCAGAATACCAGTGGTCGAGCCGCCGCTCAAGACCTAGAAAACCGAACCGCCGCCGTGCCGCTTCGAAAAACGGCTCGCGATAGTGCGATTCTGGAATCGAGCGGGCGTGCGGGGTAAGTTTCTTACGGGGTGGACACGTCACCTCTTCATTAATATGACGCGCGCTTGCCGATGTGATGCTATTGGGCGGTGTGGCGGTGTCACGTCGCCGCCTCGGGAGGCGAAAGGTCGAGGCCCCCTTTCTATAAATAGCGAGCCCGCGACACTCTATCACTTTATCGAGTTTTCATCTCTTGTCCCGCCGCGTCTTCCTTCAAGTTTTCTCCTTAGGCTCGGTGCCTTTTAACTTCTTCCACCGATTTCTTCCATTATAGGTCGGCGCGATGGGTCTTCCTTCCACTTCCTCTTCCTCTTCCTCTCGCTTCCTCCTCCTCCCCATCAAGTCACAACCCGCCGCCTCCCTTCATCTCCTCCTTCCACCCTTCCTCGATGCGGAAGCGGCGCATGCGTTAGAGGCCATAATGTGGCCGCGACGACTAAGACTCCACCTTGGACGAGCGCATGGTGGGGATTCTCCGGCGGCGCACGGCGTCCGGAGGAATACAACCTCCGCCCCGGCGGGACAGCGGGCTGACCTTCCCAAGGGCTTTGCCCGACCGCCGATGCCCTAGAGGCGGCTGCGCGCTTCCCTCGCATCCAATCATCGATCCTGCATCTCCCGTGGCGATTTCGCCTTCACAGATAACTCCCAACTCGGCGGTATCCGTGGCTTTCCGGGGAATGCCACTACGCCAACATCGCCCGACCCGCAACCTCTTCCTCTCGCCGCCTCTTCAAGGGTTTGGGATGCTTCCGCCGCATCACGACTGTGGTTCCGGTTAGCGCGCCCACCAATAACAAAGGGTGGAAGAGGCGCTTCTTTTTGTCGGTGCCAAAAGGACTGGGGTTTTGGGGTTCGGTGGTCGTCTAGGACCATCGATAACACTGCCCCGAAACTCAGTGCCGAAGAGCGCGCTTATCTCGAGCGGTTGAGGGTAATCCTCCCTTCCTCGCAAGCCATCCGCAATATGTCGGAGAAGTGGCTCGTGGAGGCCGGACTAAGTCCGTGCTCACGGGGTAGGCCGCTGTTGTCTCGCCTCTTTTAGGCTTGCTGCCGTATTCTAGCTTCTAACACATCTGTTGTTCTCTGCAGAGATGGTGAACCTGCGGTCCTTCCATGACTCGGGTGCTCCGAGGGGACCGTCTCCGCGCTCTCCGGCGGTTTCCAAGCGGACGGGGGGTGGCTCCCCGCGCACCATTGAGGAGGGGCGCCCAAAGAAGAGGGCCAAGGCCAAGGACGTGGTGGACCTGGAGACGCCCGTGGCTTTGCCCGCCGGGACGACCGGGCGCCTCTCCTCCTGCCGAGAGTGCTGGTCCCAGCCAGGGGACGACCGGGAAGGGCCAGCGTCCTCCAGCCATGAAGGACCTGTGCCGGGTCACGTCGGGGAAGGATCAGCTGTTCCTTTCCCGAGTGATGGGGGAGGTCCCTTCGGGCCGCCGAGCGACCCTCTCGTGGCCGGTGGTCTGGCCCCGAGGGGACAAGGTGTGGGTCGGGGAGAGCCTCGCCGCTACCTCCGGGGCGCCCATCCCAACGCCGCCGACCTATACACACTTCTAAGCGCCATCGCCAAGTCCGCCAAGTCGGTGTTGTGGGTAAGCACCGTCTTGCGTGTATCTTCTTAGTGAGCATCGCTCATTACTTTCAGCCTTCTTTCTCTTTGTGCAGAATCTCCACTACACCACGGCCCTCATCGACCGGGTGCACGACTCCGGTCGATTGGTGCACGGTCTGGGCGAGCGCAACTTGGAGTTGCGCCACCAGCTTGAGGAGGCCCGAGCGGGATCGGGACCCGAGGCGGTTCTTCGCCGAGCAACGCGCGGACATGGGCGCGGAAGTCGTGCGTCTGGCCACCGGGCTCGAGGCCGCCTCGGCGTCGGAGGCCCATCTGCAAAAACATCTCCGGACGGAGAGGTTGGAGAACCGCCTCGGATGAAGTAGGCCGGAGTTGGCCGCCAAGGCCGCCTCGAGGAGGCCGTGAAGGCCGCCAGGAAGCCCTGCCGCGGAAGCGATCACGGAAAGGGACCGGAGGCGTCGATGCTTACAAGAAGTCGGAAGGCTTCCTCCTCGGCTGGATCGGACGGGCGGGTATCGCAAGTATGGGTACAAGGTTGCCCTGGCCCGATTCCGAGCATGCCCTCCAGGCTCGGCGGTCGAGGAGGATCCTTTCACCTCATGCCCCGAGGATCATGGGGTCGACATGCCTGGCGAGGTTCCCTTCGACGACAGCCTTCCCGAAGCTGCGGCTTGAAGACTTCTTTTCTTCTTTTTGGAGGGTCTTCCCTTGCTTTTGTAATACTTCTTTCCCCACTAGGGGCCCATTTTGTAATCCAAACCTTTTGGTAATACAAATTTGCCTTCTTAATACAATCTCCGACTTCTTTCCAATAGCCTGAGTCTGGTATTGACTTACTTCCGTTTTGTCCTCAAACAAAATATTTCTTAAGGTTCTGGACGTTCCAAGTCCTCGGGAACTGCTGCCCGGTCATAGTCGCGAGCCTAACGCGTTCGGTCGGACTACTTTGATTACTCGGTAGAGGCCTTCCCACTTAGGTGCGAGCTTGCCTCGAGTGGGCGGGTCGCTTACTTCCGCCTTGCGAGGACTAAGTCTCCTATCCCGAGGGGTCGAGGGCGCACCTTCTTGTTGTAACTCCCGGCAACACTTCGCTGCACGCCAAAGATCTTTACGCGCGCTGCTGGCCCCGCGCTCTTCTAGCGTGCCCAGGCCACCCGAACTCCCCGGGCCGAGGTGGATTCTCATAGTTCTCCACCCGAATGTCGAACGACTAACTCGGCCGGCAGGATCGCTTCCACGCCGAATGCCAGTCAGTAGGGGACTCGCCGATGCCGCCTTCGGTAGTCCGCAGAGACCATAGGATGTTCGGAGCTCGCCGACCCACTCGACGGGCTTCCAAAGTCCTTTTCCTAAGTCCATCTGTGATAGATCGGTTGGTCACCTCACGAGCCCGCTTGGTCCGGGGTGGGCTATCGAGCTAAACCTCAATCGATGTGATAAGTCGCGCGTAACTCCGAACCGAGCGCCATGACCGGGTTCCGTTACGCGATGATAACGCTGGGCGCATCAATCGGGTCACGATGTTCTTCCATACGAACTGCTCGACCCGCTCGGCCGTAATGGTTGCTGTGGGCTCGCTTCCACCCACTTAGTGAAATAATCTATCCCCATGATGATATGTCTCCGCCGACGCCGGGGAACGGCCCCAAGAGGTCCATTCCCATCGAGCGAAGGGCCAGCGCAATCCATGGAGGCGGGACCGCAGGGAGCCGCGGGCGCGGCCCGGCGCTGCAGTGTCGCACCGCCGCACGAAAGCCTTGGCGTCTCGGCAGAGGCCGCACAGCCCCGCGCAGATTTTTGAAGGCCAAAGTTCGGCCGCCATGTGCTCCCACAAGTCCCGCCGTGGACCTCGGCGAGAATCACTTCCGCCTCATCGGGATCTAAGCATCGTAGTAGGGGTGGAAAACGACCTTTGTAGAGCCGATCGCCAATCTCGCAGCAGACCACGCTCGGGTTCGGCGGAGTCGCCGTGCCTTGACTCGCCCGCAGTAGGATCCCATGGCGTTTATACTTCAAAGACTTCCTCGATCCACATAGGTGGGGTGGTCGACTCCGGGTCCCCTATCTCCATGATGGCCACCGACCGTGTGTCGCCTCTTCGACTGGATGTTCTTCCGGATCGGCTCCCGAGGCTAATTTCGCGAGCTGGTCTGCCCGCTCGTTTTGGGACCTGGGCACCCTGGACAGAGTGAAGCGAGGAAAGTTAGAGGTTTGGGCTTTTACCTCGGTCAGGTATTTGGACATGGTCGGATCCCGCGCCCGATACTCCCCGCCAACTTGTTCGGCGACGAGTTGGGAATCCGTGAGGACATGGACTGCCCCGCTTGCATCTCTACGCCAAACGGAGGCTCGCTAAGGCGCCGTATTCCGCCTCATTGTTTGTGGCCTCGGCCGGCGAGGGAACGCCAAGGCGTGTCCGCCGGTCCTCTAGAATGAGTCCGGCCGCCCCCGAGCCGAAGACCCATCCACGCAGTGGTCCGCCTCGGTGATTTGCTCAACGCCTCGCCTCGGCCAAGGCCAACTCCGAGATGAAATCGCCAAGGCCCGGCCTTGATGGTCGTTTCTCGGCTTGTAGCAGAGGTCGAACTCGGATAGCTCCACCGACCACTTTAGGAGACGCCCTGCTACGTCAAACTTAGAAAGAATTTGACGCAGGGGTTGGTCGGTCAGTACCTCAATCGTGTGGGCTTGGAAGTAGGGACGTAGCTTCCGAGCCGCTAGAACAAGTGCCAGCGCCAGCCTTTCAATGGGAGGATAGCGCTGCTCCGGCCCACGCAAAGACGTGGTGTAGTAAACCGGTGTTGCGATCGGGGCTTCTTTCACAAGCACCGAGCTCATCGCATGCCGAGATGCCGCTGTATAGGGTAAGTTTTTCTCCGCGCAGACACCGAGATAAGGCGGGAGCTCGGATAAGTGCCGCTCAGCCCGCGAAAGCTTCTTCGCATTCCGCCGCCCATTGGAAGTTCTTTGGATCTTTGAGGACCCTAAGAAAGGAAGGCACTTATCTCCCGATCGACAGTAAACCGTGACAGAGCCGCTTATCCTTCCGTTAAGGCATTGAAGCTCCTTTATCGCTCTTGGAGATCTCATGTCTGAGAGCTCTGATCTTCCTGGGTTGGCATCAATTCCTCTCTCGTACGATGAACCCGAGGAACTCCCCGATGTCACGCCAAGACGCACTTGGCGTGATTAAGGCGCATCCCATGTCTTCTCAACAGAGAAGGTTTCCCGCAAGTCGCCGAGGTGTGCAGCCCTCGGCGACTTTTCACGATCATATCGCCAACGATACCTCCATGTTTCGCCTAGTTGTCGGGCTTAACACCTTGTTCACCATCCTTTGCAGGTGGCGCCCGTTTTTTAACCCGAACGCATAACTTTGTAGAAGTAAGCTACCTGGTGTGTGGAAGGTCGTATGTTGCCGATCCTGGGGCCATCCGGATCCGGTTGTAACCGAATAAGCGCCCATGAAGGAGAAGCGCGACTCATGGTTGAGTCGACCACCGGTCGATCCTAGGTAAGGGAAGCAATCCTTCTGGGCAAGCACGATTTAGATCGGTGTAGTCGACACACATCCTCCACTTCCATTAGGCTTCTTGACGAGGACTACATTGGACAGCCACTGAGGGTACCGGACTTCCTCGATGAAGTCCGACGCCAAGAGCCTATCGACCTCCTTTTGCACCGCTTGTTGGCGCTCGAGGGTCTGAGCCCGGGGTCTCTGTCTCACCGAGTGCGCGGTCGGGGAGATCTGTAGATGGTGTTGGGAGACTTCTGAGTCGATTCCCGGGAGGTCGGCCCGAGCAAAGACGTCGGCGCTTTCACGGAGGAGGCGATGAGCTGCGCCCGCTCTTGATTATCAGGTCCGGCCGATCCCGATCGTCCGACGGACGGCCATCTTGCGGGAATATTAATCGCCGGGTTTGTCGGCCGATGCTTTCGGGCGTTGCGTCCCACGTGGGTCTTCGAGGGGTGGTTCCGCCTTTTTCTTACCCAAGGAGGTCGCCGTCAAGTAACACCGCCTAGACTCGAGGATCTCCTCAACCTCCCGAATTCCTAAAGATCGGCCCGGGAACTTCAACGTCCGATGGTATGTGGATATGATGGCCCTTAGCCTGTTGAGGGTGGGTCGGCCCGATGGCGTTATGCGATGGGAGGTCGACCACCGTAAAGGTCACCAAAGTTTTTGCCTTGGCGAATCCCGAGAGTCAACGGTAGGGTCACCGCGCCCGTGGCGAAATCGAGTCGCCGTAAAGCCGGTGAGCGCCGAGTGCAAGGGCTTGTGGCTTCCTTCGCAGCCCCAACTTCGTAAAAGCCTCGAAGTAGAGGATGTCGAGCCGCCGATGTCGACCATAATCCTTCTGACCGCGTTGGCTATTCGGGCCGACACCACCAACATCATCATGCTCGATTACTCCCATATCCCCGAGGAATGTGATCTGCTCGGAGGAGGGTGGTATTCCCGTGTAGTAACGGCTCGGGCGTAAGCCCCTTCGACGGCGCGTGTCCTCCAAAGGGTCCCCGTGATCACGTCGATGTGTTGCTCGGACCGGCCTTCGGCGCAGTGGATGGTGCCCGCGGATGCCGGAGGTATTGATCTAGGTGACCTCTTCGGATCGGCTCTTCAATTTGCCGCTTGCTCGTGGCATTGCTCGTGTCATGTCCATTTTGCCGATGGAAGCGGCAATACCGGTGCTATCGGCCAGCTCTCGTCGGCTCTTCATGGCGGGCGGCGAGCATTCCCGCTCCTTTATCCGGAGGAATATTTGCGTCGAGACACCTTCAAGGGGGAGGTGGCGGCTGGCCACGCGTATGGGTCGGCGGCCCATGCGGCGCCCGGTGCGGGACTCCCGCTGGTTGTCGATCCGACGGGATGGAGTAGGATGCCCCTCGATCGTTCTTCCTTCCTTCCCGACATCCGGACTCGCCGCCACGTATTGACTTGCCCACTGAAACATCTCCGCGATGGACGCGGGTCGCTCCACCAAGGACCAAAGAAACGCCGACGTCGCGCTTCATCATAAACGCCTGCATCAACAGCGATGGGTGAGCGTCCGATAACTCCCGTACCTCCGTGGTGAACCTTCGAACGAAGTCGGAGAGGGGTTCGTCCTCCTTTTGCTTCAAACCCAAGAGGAGCACAACGGAAGGCTTTGGCCGCGCAAACGCTAAAAAATGCAGCTCGAAGTCCTTGGCGAGCTGTTCAAAGGATGTCACCGTCCCGCTTTTCAAGGTGTTGTACCACGTGCGGGCGGATCCTTTCAGCGTGGTGGGGAACGCCCGGCACATCAACACGTCCGAGGTTCCATATAGGACCATCTGAGCCCGAAAAGCGGCGATGTGATCCGCTGGGTCACTGACTCCATCATAAAGATCGATGGAAGGGAGACGGAAGTTCAAGGGCACTGGGTATTCTCGTATGTCGGTGGCGAACGGGGACTCCCCGTGGGACACTTCTCTCGCTCTTCTTTGGACTTACGGGACGTCCTTTGCACCTCATCCAGACGTTGTGTGATGGACCGGTTGAGCCCAAATAAGTCCGTCAGTGCAAGACACCGCCGAGTTCAAAGCGGGGCGTCCAGTTTCAAGAGCCCGGTTCCGTCCCGAACCCGGCGGAGGCTAGGGAAGATGGTACCGGCGGATCGCCTCATGATGCCGGGGAAGGGGTTCCGCCTTTGGAGGGTCGGCTCTGCCGCCTCTGGAGTAGGCGAGGAGGACACTGGGACAAGATGCATGCGGTCGGACACTGGGAGAGGTCCTGAAAAGCCTCCACCGTGACGGTGGGAGGGAGCGGGGGAACCCGACTTGGCGGGTAGAGCCCGGCATCGCTAAATGTACTCCAGTAGCGATCTACAGCTGCGGCAGGATCGTCCCTCCAGGGTTCGGAGGTCTGCGGGACCTCCGCCGAGGTGCCAGCCGGAAACGACCTTTCGTCCATGTGTCGTTAAGGGCGGAGCAGGTAGTCCCTCGATAGAGTGGCCCTCCTTCTAGCGCCAATCTGTTAGGGGAAACAACTTTTGACCGTGAGTGACCGGGCGCACGCGCGAATCCGGCCGGTCGTCTCGTGCAGTTCGGGCCGTCGATGGCTCCTGCTCACGCTGTCGACCGCTCGGCGGCTGCGCTCCTCGACCGTCGAACGAGACTGCAGGCGGGTCGGATGCTCGCCCGGACCCCCCTCCGACGCCAAGTCGCCGCCGTCGGCGTTCCCCGGTTCAGAGAAAGATCTACTCACCTCTTGGAGTGTTCATGGAAAGAATCCTCTCTCGTCCAAAAATCCTCTCTCCTTGTCTTACCTATTCGGCTTAAATAGGTCGGACGGAGGGCATGTTACCGGCTGTCTGCAGGTGGCGTACGGGCCTGACCTCGCAGGCCGGTGCCGTGGTCAACTGGGCGGGTAGTTGGGGCGATGCTGAGGAGAAGCGACGTCGGGCGATCAAATCGTGGGAGCAATGGAGCGCAGGAGGGGCGATGACGTCATCCGGGTGTACGACCGAAGACTAGGTGTCACGTCATACTTAATACCCCTAACAGGTAGGTAGTCTTATGGCTGCAAGCATCTAAAAGATATAGAAAAATAGACATAAACATTAGCCGTAGGTAAAAATATTATGGCTGCAAGCATGTAAAAATAATCGATGGTAAATTAAAAATAGGAAATTTATTCCAAGCTAATTCGCACATGAAGAGCTTAACCATAGCGGCCACTCTCAAAGTGTCAAATAGCCCTCTAACTAGACTAATGGACCTCTTCGTTATCATGTCCACTATTCAAAGTGTCATAAGCTTCTTCAATTATTAAAATCTCATTAGGATTTTTCCGACAAGCACCGATCATCGTGAAACAATTTTGTTCAAATTTCAATTACCATCAAGAATAAGATTTGTAACACAAGAATTTTCAAAGCATACATTCACATTTATAAAAATAGGCTAAAAATAATATATATATATATATATATATATATATATATATATATATATTACACAATGAATGAATATTTCGTATTGAAACTTTAAAAGTCCAAAAAGATATGTATCACTTCTTTTTTTTTTCTAATTTAGATTATTATTGCTAAATTTATATTTATTTTTTACTTTTAAAATCCTAATCTACATATTTTTTTAATTTTTACAATATTTTTGACGTACATCAATTTGTCCCGACATACTGACATATGATATATCAATATATCTAAATACATAGTTAGTACATCAATATAAATTTTTATGATGAACCTTATTTCTTACTATTTATGTGATTAAATGTTGATGAATAATATCATTTATTTTTTTTTATCATCCTTTTGCAAGGAGAGTGCGATATGACCTTGAAAGTAAACTCAATATATCTTTCTATTTTTTCAATAATTTAAAAAAAAATGGTGCCAGGGAAGGTGAAAGTATTTTATATTAGTGGTTTGTTGCTTAGAGTCCTTATAGCTTATTGCTTGTGACAAATATGGAAGGCATATGCTCTTTAGGGGGTCTTAAAAAATCTATCTCACGTATTATTTATAAGGATTATCAAGTTGTAAGTTTTAACAAATCTGTCTCACTATCAAATTATTTATCTCTTTTGTACATCAATTTGCTAGCAGAAGCAGGACATCTTCCTATTGGAGGCATAATTGGCCTCCAGAGTTAATCAAACAATAAAGTTATTTTTTCTTCCATAAAAAAGTGCAACCTAAATTTTCTTTAACAGAATTATGAAGTGCAACCTAAATTTTCTTTAATAGAAATTATATGATAAATAATATTTAATGGGTCAACAAAGAAATATTTTTATTCATGAACTAAGTATTTTTTTAATAAAAAAATATTTAAAATAATGTAAACAAATGATGAAAACACATTTGTGATCGGTGATATGAGTAGCTATAGGGAAAGACTTAAAGAAGACTTTAATAGAAATTATATGATAAATAATATTTAATGGGCCAGCATAAATATTTTTATTCATGAACTAAGTATTTTTTTAATAAAAAAATTATTTAAAATAATGAAAACAAATGATGAAAACACATTGGAATGTGATCAGTGATACGAGTAGCTATTGGGAAAGACTTAAAGAAGACTTTAATAGAAATTATATGATAAATAATATTTAATGAGCTAGCAAAGAAATATTTTTATTCATGAACTAAGTATTTCTTTAATAAAAAAATTTATTTAAAATAATATAAACAAATGATGAAAACACAATCGAATGTGATCAATGATACGAGTAGCTATAAAGAAAGACTTAAGAAGACTTTAATAGAAATTATATGATAAATAATATTTAATGGGCTAGCAAAAAAATATTTTTATTCATGAACTAAGTATTTTTTTTAATAAAAAAATTATTTAAAATAATATAAATAAATGATAAAAACACATTGGAATGTGATCAGTGATACGAGTAGCTATAGAAAAAGGCTTAAAAGAAGACTTTAATAGAAATTATATGATAAATAATATTTAATGGGCTAGCAAAAAAATATTTTTATTCATGAACTAAGTATTTTTTTAATAAAAAAAATTATTTAAAATAATGTAAACAAATGATGAAAACACATTCGAATGTGATCTGTGATACGAGTAGCTACAGAGAAAGACTTAAGAAGATTTTAATAGAAATTATATGATAAATAATATTTAATGGGTCAATAAAAAAATATTTTTATTTATGAACTAAGTATTTTTTTAATAAAAAAATTATTTAAAATAATGTAAACAAATGATGAAAACACATTCGAATGTGATCAGTGATACGAGTAGCTATAGAAAAATACTTAAAAGAAGACTTTAATAGAAATTATATGATAAATAATATTTAATCCATTGTACTGTTCCAAACTGTAGGGACCCACCAGTCTAAGTGCGGCGTTGGGTGACACGTGAACGGGTAGAGGAAAATTCCTAGCGATAAAACGACATCGGTCCATCCAAAATTACACCATCTCATCCCTTATAATTACGCTGTGTGACGCTCGGCAATGGCCGCCGCTTCCCTCATCTCCCATCGCTTCTTCCTCCGCTTCTCTCGGAGATCCGCTTCGATCCCCAACTCCTTCGCCGGCCCAACTCAGGTCTACCTGGGTCTCTCATTTCATATTTCTTCGTGGATTTCCCGATCTGATGCGTTCTTTCTACCTTGTTTTCCTCTTCGGTCGGCAGAGGTTTGATCGGTTCCGCCCTTTCTGTTCATCGATGGCCGCTTCATCGTCGGAGCCCAAAGAGTCCCCTTCGAACAACCCTGGCCTCCACACCCAGCTCGACGACGCCACCAAAGGATACTTCTTGCAGCAGACTGTAAGCTCCCTTTCCCAATGATTTGATCTCTTTTTAAACAATATCTTGATTCCCTTTTAAGATTGTTGTTTCCTTTTTTATGTGTTTGTGGTAAAAATTCGATTTTGGTTGCAGATGTTTCGAGTCAAAGACCCCAAAGTTAGTCTTGATTTCTACTCCCGCGTGCTGGGAATGTCGTAAGATTACCATCTTGAATCTCGATTTCCCTTCGTCGACTGTAAGAGCTAAGAATATTGTGATTTATTGATTAAAGATGGCTGAAATTTAAAGCGAAGTGGTATAATTACTTTCTCGCCATGGCTCGGCCCACAAAGATAACGAAAACATGAAACCGCAGCTGAGAGTTGATGGTTTGAAAACTTTGCGTGTTACAAATTATACATGAGAGAGACATGATCTATGCTTCCGATTGTTTAATCCAGCCTGAGTAGGACTAGTAGCATTAAGCTTCCATGAGGTTGAACTAATATTTCTAAGCTGAACCGATGTTATGCTTCCACAAAGTTAGTCTGATGTTGTGCATCATATATTTGGAAGACTTCAAAGTATCAGTTACTACTTGGTGGTACACTCTCTATTTCTGGTTTCAAGAATTTACTGAGAACATGAAATTTTATATGCGAAAAATGGAACTTATATATAAATTCGGAAGAGAACAAGTACAGAAAGCATTGTAGTCATATCTAGAATGCTATAGTGGTTGCTAATTATGCAAGTGGATCTTTAGGCGCAACAATTTTTCGAATATTGCCTTCCTTTTGTGAGAATTGCACTTTCACTTCAAATATTAACACTATGTCATTCTAGATATTACTCACATTTCAAAGTCTCTCTCCTATTTGTTCAACTTTTAACAGATAGTTGCACCAGTTTTGATCGGCCAGATGCACCAACTAACCAAAGGGCAGTGTTAAGTGGGCTGTATTTATATGCGTTTCCTAAAAGATTATACATTCATAAGACATCTAATTCATTTTCACTCTTAACATATATTTTTCCTGTTTTTCTAAAGCTGGTTGTTCTTTGTTTCCTTTTCACCATCAAATATCAGGTTGTTGAAGAGGTTGGATTTCCCGGAAATGAAATTTAGCTTGTACTTTCTGGGTTATGAGGTATAGTATTTTGCTTGTACTTATAAAACTGCAAGCATATTTTCCTCGTCAACTTTCATGCACTCAGGGTAACATCATATGTGCCGAACAGAATACTTCATTGGCACCATCCAATCCAACCGAGCGAACTGTGTGGACCTTTGGTCAGAAGGCTACACTTGAGCTTACACAGTAAGAAATATGTCTCTACGGTTCAGACGGCCATATCATCATACGCTCATGCTCCAAAACTTGTGCACTGTTTCTCAGTATATCATGTATCTGATCTTTCTGTGAATTTCTGGTAGCAACTGGGGCACAGAAAATGATCCTGAATTTAAAGGCTACCACAATGGAAATTCAGAGCCCCGTGGCTTTGGTGCGTACTATCAAATATCATTATCTGACAAAAGCTTCGTCTGATTTTATTGCTTACAAGTGAACTTTGGATATGCTCGACACTTATCAGTCATAAGCATTTTTAGAGATGTGATGCTGCTGATTTGATCTTCACATTTCTAATACTTTTGCTGCGAAACTTTACTTGTAGGTCATATAGGCATCACCGTTGATGACACGTACAAGGCATGTGAGCGATTTGAACGTCTAGGGGTGGAGTTTGTGAAGAAACCTGATGATGGTAACTTAGTCCTTGGCGCGAGTATTTGTAGCTGTATTTTCCTTCATAGATTGATCTTTTACTGCATACAATTTTGTTGCCAACCCAAATATTTTTGGATTACTACGCCCCGAGTAAATTTCCACACGGCTTCTATCAAGCGAATGTACCCATCAGCTTTGGTGGCTCAAAAGCATGTATCAGTGTGTGATGAGTAAGTCACATCAGATATAGTCCTTTCAGGGAGAAAGGATGGTCAATATCTTATTTCGGGAGTCGCTTGGATTCTGGTAGTGGTTCAATTTTAAGCTTTATGTAGTTTATACTTTGTGAAGCTTTATAATTGTCTAGATATTCAGTGTTTAGTATATACCGACAGTTTTCCTCGATTGTCCTACGTTATTATCCTCTGGTAGTGCTCTCCATGTATTTGAAACTTCTCTGATCTAGATCCCAACACATGGTGTGCTCTCCAGGGTTTGTATTGTTTATGCTCTTGCCTCTTCTTCCTACATGAATGCATGATTATGAACTTTATCCGCTTTCTGCATGCAGGAAAAATGAAAGGCATTGCCTTCATTAAAGACCCTGATGGCTACTGGATTGAGATTTTTGACCTGAACAGAATTGGGAATGTGACTGCTGATGCTGCTTGAGAGAAAGAACTCATCGGAAGTGAGGAGCTTACTACTTTCTGGTGGATCTCTGCTGGTGTTATATTTAATCGTGTCGATGAGCATTCGGACCTATGCTATGATTTTTCTTTACTAGTAGTCCTTTGTTTCCCTTTTACAGCCCCCCTCTTGATGTGCCATGGATGATTATAAACATAGGACGGTTTCTGGTTCTATGAGCTTAACTTGCTTCCTCTACCGGCTCATGTTAATCAAGAAGTATTAGCACGCATTATGATGATGAAATCATGGTTCAGAATTTTGATTACCGGACCCACACAGATCCTTGGTTGGATTGGTGCGGATCTGACATGTTTCAGCATGCAGGCTTGGTCATACGATCGAGCATGCGCGATTGGGAGGATTTTAATCCCAACCCTTAAATTAAATTAAATTAAATACACTTGGTCCCGATGATAAACCCAGTTTATGCAGGCTATCAATATCTATAATATTTCGAATCATGGTTGAAATATTTATAATTTGGTACCGATACGACGTGTGACACTTGGCCCTAAGACATGAGAAGAAATGGCTAGGGCTAATAAAATCAGTCTTCAGTCCACACCGGACACAAATTGTCTCACCCATGTTCTTTTTAAATGAAGAAAAACAAAAGAGTTATCATGTTCATTGTTGTCATATAACGCAATCTAGTCTTCAAATAGCATGTTTCAAAGCCAAATATAAAAACAAGGAGGCCAATGTGATGATAAAAGTTGGCAGGAACTCCACAAATTTCTGATAATTCATTTACAAGTGTCTTACCGAAAGAGTTTTGAGTCGAATTTTGTCCATCCCCCTACCAGACTATGGTTCTTCAGCATCTTACATTTCGGCGTCGAGGTTCACCGCCGAACTGGCAGAATCTTCGGCGAGCTTCCCCTGTGTCCACCTCTTCAGCATCTCCAAAGCAGCCTTGGGCTGATCCATGGGGACCATGTGGCCTGCGTCGTGAACCTGCGACACCAAAAACCCCGGTTATCATCATCAATTAGTGCAAATAATTGCAGGGCAGCCAGGGTTCTCCACCACGTAGCAAGAAAATAAGAAATAGATAGGATTACCTTCAAGAAACTCAGAGATCCATGGCTCTTCAAAAGTCCAGCTTCTACTCCATCCACCAAAAATGGGATTTCGGATGAGGAAACAAAGCCACTCTGGCCAGCCCATTCCATGGCATGAACCCATCTTGAATTTCCTGGCGGAAGCAACCAAAAAAAAAGGTTTGTTGTGTGCGGATGGGCGCAGAATGCAAATAAGAATAAGAGTTCGAGCGCTGATGATGGAAGGCACAGTCTAAACATGACCTTGGACTAAAAGAAGTAACAGATTTTTAACAAGCCTACGACTTACCGAGCCAGTTACAAATAAGATCATATTCTCCAGCATACACAAGTAATTGGATGCCATCCTCGAGCAGAGCAGGAATACCCACTTCCAGGTTCCTCATCCAGTCGGTGAGCATGGCTTCATACACGGTAGGGCTGCATGAAACAAATTCTATGTCTCCTACGCCGAGAGTCTCTCTAACGGACTTCAGATTGAGGAATTTCTCCATGTTGGAGAAGTCATAGCACAGGCTCCCTTCACACTGCTTCCTGATGTCATAATACTTGAAGAAATCGGAAGCACAATGTTATCCCTTGAAAGTTAACAAATATAAAACCAAATCAAAGACCTACATTTGCATTTCCAGCTATCCGCATGATTGAACTGAATATAGTGTTGCACACTAAATACGATGCCAAGCAAGAGACAGTCCCTGATGTTCCTGAAATGTTGTAATGCAATTCATATTAATTCTGTTCTTCTTCATTTTTTTTTTGGTTGGATGATGTGCATCGAAATAAAAGTTGCATCAAACTTAAAATGGCCTCTATCGGACTAATACTTGGATAGTTTAGCAGACAAATAAGCTGTTGGCAGCACTTTGCAAGATATGCCAGGATATTGTGCGAAAATAACGAAAACATGTAACTTCTCAACCAAAAAATACTTGTTTGGGATTGCAAGTTGCATAAGGTAAAATTGCACAGCAAACGATAGGGCAAGGGCATCTAACCTATCGCTCTAGAAATCATGTATAGTGAAGCAATCCAAGACATACACATACGCTAGCATCGAGAACAACCAATCATGTGTACACCACAGAAATACTATAAAAAGGGAAGAGTTAATACCACAAAGTTTGATGGCAAGTTCACATGCTGGATAAATCTTGTTAATTCTTTTGTAGTCAGATTCCTTAATAATTCCCATATCCAATGCATAGTCAGTGTATGCTTTGTACTGGATTGCTGGATCAGTAAGTCCATTCCCAATTGCAAAACCCTGTACAACCAAGTAGAATAAGATCAACAGAGGTAACATAGACTTTGACCCTAAATATAAATAAAGGCGTACCTTCAGGTTTATATGAATGCCTTCTTTATCTTTGTTTCCTTGATGAACACGACTGGCAAAAGCAGGAATATAGTGCCCAGCATAAGACTCACCAGTTATGTAAAAGTCATTTTCTGCATATTCCGAGTGTTCAGCAAAAAATGCCTGTGAAAATAGAATAATAAGAACCCATGTTATGACACACTACAACCAACAACTCTCCAAAAAAGGTGCAATTTAGAAACTTATAACTATTTATTTAGATACATCAAATATAGATTTGCAATGATTTCTTTAACATATAGGTTACCTACAAATATTTGACCAAGCCAATGATTTCAAACTTGACCCACGATCAGACCCACTTGGAGCCTGGATTATGTACTTGCCAGACAACCATGACCTATGAATGTCTACAGACCCAGTCTGTCGTCCCACATCAACACACTTCAGCACCTGGGTCATAGTTTTCTGGTTCAGCGTGGAACAAAAATGATTAACCACAAAGGGCATTTCAATATGTAGAAAAGGGCTGCTGATGTTCAATGTCAAGATCTTGGACTCCAAGGGAGGATAGGCAAAGATAGATGAATCACAACCTCTGCACCTTACAGCTGCCTTTCCAACCATCATTAATTCCTGGTTTGGCCCTGATTGATTCTTGTACTCGATCCATGGTTTGCAATTCCGTACTGTACTGCTCGGTACAGGCGGTATGCATCAGTCCGATAGAGGACCGGCACGGACGGTACATCGATACACCTTAGTGTATCATGTGTCAGTACGCTTGGTATAACTTGGTACAGCTCGGTACGTACCATACCGACAGCTGATCGGTATACCAATACGGTATGGTATTTAGAACTTTAACTCAATCTACACCTCCTGTGGTCAAAATCTGTCACCATCTGCTACTATTCTCTCATAAATGACCCTTGTCAAATGATACTGTAGACATTGTCTGTGCTCCTGTTAATCCACTCTTCAACATGAACATCCATTTCAACTCCATTTGTGCCGTTCCCTCTTTCGAGCCTTCAACCTCTTCAAGACAAGGCAATGTACTAAGAAAATGGATAAATCTTGCAAGTCTCTCTATGTTTTTTCTAAACCCTGCAGGACTAGGAAACCTATTTGACCCACTCAGTCAAACCATATGAACAGGAGACTTAAAATAGCAGATCTGAGATATGGAATAGTCTTTTTTTGTTTTAAGAAATTCTAGGTTTATAAACAATCCAACCACAAACTGATGGGAGGTGATTCAACCAAGCCAACCTGGCTGATGTGACTGGTCTCAAGTTTCAAGAGCCTGAATCAAGTGACCGAAAATGAAAAAGTGGTCAAGAATGCTTCTGTATAGATTATGTTAATATTATAGGGAGAAACATGCAATCAGCAATGCCAGAATAAGCCAAGAATTACCTAATGTTTCACACATCAACAGAATTCAAACAAAAGAAACAGGGAAAGATCACAAATAGGTGAAGCAATTGATCCCTAAATGACCTTAGGGAAAAGATGGATTTTGAGGCAAATCCATGGGACTTATATTCTAGTTAATCTGCACATAAAAAGCTGCACAATTTCCTGAATTACACTGTGACTGGGTTCTCAGCATGGTCTACATGCTCTAGCGATACTATACAGAAAACACTCCAAGTCCGGTGCGTTCGGCTAAAAAAATGCAATCATGAGCACAAATTTGTCCTCAAAAGGTGCATCAGTTCAATGGGAGACCACAACAAAAGAAAACATGTATGGCATAATCTGAACAATGTCGTAGACGAAAGGCTGGGACAAACATGTGGAAAACCAATGAATTTGTGAATACAAATAAGGAACTACTTTGTGAGTGTGAAACTCAATGACTAGAATTTACCACACAATCACTCTGGTAAATTTGTAAGTGATGAATACCTGTAGAAAGTCGTACAGGTCATCGCTGACTCCCTTTTCATTGTGACGAATATCACGCTTATCTGAACTGTAGCTGAATCCAGTTCCAGTGGGCTGATCAACATATATAAGATTTGATGCCTATAAAGTAAATGAGAAAGGGTCAGTATGCATGGTATTACACTGTAAGAAAATGATCTAAGAATTGTACCATGTCCAGATCAATTTCTACTCAACTAAAGAAAATATTCTTCATTGCAGGAGCCAACATGCTTTCTAAAAACAGTTAAACTACCATTAATGAATATTTCTTTAAAAAATATTGAAGTATTGTACTAAACAAAAGGGGTCACTAACACTGTTACATAAACAATCTATATGGATGTCCATCCAAGTGTCCGATTTGGCAACGAGACGATGAAGACATATGGAAGAATATGAGAATATTAATTTGGAAAAAGATGGGATACTTGTCTTGTAATATTATCAAAATATGGAATATTTGGATTTAAGTGCATAAGAAGTTTTAGAATCACAAAAGATCCACTTCTTCAATCACTACGTTGTTTGATTTGGAATACTATAATTGAATGGCCTGATAAATATCTCACTCCTAAGTCCTTGTGTATTTATATGAGATCTACTCTTACCTACTTATTTAGTTTATTTCCTATTCCATCTCTTGCATTTCCAATTTCTGAAAGAAGTGACATAAAAATATCTTTGTTCTGACACCAATATTAGCTATATCAGATAATTCACAACATTATGACAGAGAAGTGACAAAACAACATGGTGTGACCTCATGATCATAAATAAATGAGAAAATTGATACAATCCTAATACATTGAAAGAATTAAGAATTAATATGATGTCATATTTTTTGCACGAAACATCACGTTGGGATTTAATATGAAATAACAAAGCTCAAGTAAATTTTTATGCTTTAGAAACAGATGCATATGGTTCAAAACCAAAGAATGTCAATGCAGGAATCTGTTCATCAGTTCAACTTTAAAAAATATATACATATTCTAATAGGAAAAAAGAATAAAATTGAGTTGGAGACACCTGATATTTAAACAATGGAACTTCCAAAAAAGAGAGTCCAAACCATTGTGCAATAGATGTCTTTGATATCATGCATTTTTTTTTTATCCCAATTACATATATGATATTTACTCAAGAAATGAAATTAACTGTTTTACACATTCAAATAAGATGACACATGAAGAAATGCATGATAAGAATGAAGGGAGAGCTCAGTGTAATAATATAAATTATAGAACTAAATCCTAAGAATAAACAACCAGCAGTGAGCTACAACAGTTACCTGATCCCAACCAAATTGGTTCCAAACAAGTGACATGTTATCGGCTATACTGAAAGGCCCATTCTCATAAAAAACCGCCAATTCACTGCTGCAGCCGGGTCCTCCTGTCAACCAAATGACGATCGGGTCCTTGTTGCTATTCCTCGACTCGAAAAATAAGTAGAACATCCTGCAAAAGGGAAAACCCATGAACCCGACGAGATCACAACGCTCGGTCGAGGCCCTAATTTCTGTGGCTCTAATTCCCACGCCAATGCCTCATCAAAACAAAGATGTTGCATCCCGCTCGGTGCATCGCAGCCGCCGATCAGAGCAACCAAGGGCGGAGGGGAGAAGCCCTCACCTGGCGTCATGGGTGTGGGGAAGGCTGTAGTAACCGGCGTGATGGCCGAGATCATCAACAGACATCCCATCGGAGAGGCCAGGGAAGCGGAAACGCCTCTCGAAGATCCCATTCCGCGAGGCATCGGAGGAGAAGCCGACGGTGGGCTCGGGGGAGGCGTCCTTGGGGATGAGATTTAGGGCTCGGATCAGCTTCTTGGCGCTGGCGCGGGGGAAGGCGGAGGTGGAGGGGAGGCGAAGGTCGTCGGGAATCGAGCCGGCGGAGGCGGCGTCGGAGAGAAAGAGGCCGGAGACGAGGAGGAGGAAGAGCGAGAGAGTTGCCATGATTTGGAAGCGAAGGGAAAGGACGGTGCGGCGAGAGAGAGGTGGGGGACGGTGGTTTATAAACCAAGGAATCAACCAACTAATGAGCGGTGGCGGACAAAGGACGTCGTCACGTGGTAGTGGCGTGGAAGCATGCCCAGATATCTGCCTGCGTGCACGTTCTAATTATGTCGAAGAACGAGTGGTTATCTGTAATTTTATTTCAAATAAAGAAGGGGAAAAAAAAAAAAAAGATCGGCAAGTGTTTGTTGCATACAACGTTGAAACAAAAAGATAAATCATCAGCTCTTCAAACCTGATCGACCCAAAACGTTTGGCATATGCAACGAAACAATGTGATTTCCCCAATTGGCTTCTCTAAAATAGTGATATTTTTCACATTTTAGAAGAAGAGTGGTAGTCATTACAAAAAAAATGCTGCTAATGTAATTTGGAAGAAACTGTACTTGGTTATTTAGGACATTATCACCTTCTATTTCTAGGTTAGTAGTCCTTCAGTACTTGCTATAAAAATCAGTAGGTCTACATCCTGCTAAGAAAATAGAGGCGTAAGAACTGGCCTCTGTTTTAAAACCAATGTCTCCCTTGAGGAGGTATCGGAAGCGCCTTATACTTATTTTAATCTAATTCATCGCTCCAAAACAATCATATGAAAAATAAGAAAAAAGAAAAATACAAGTCTAAATCTTTTTTACAAATTAATACTAGTAGATCAAATAAAAGCTCTCTGAATGACATCGAAATGTATGCATCGTAAATTTGATCTATAGTTATTTGATTTTAATTTTTTAATTAAAATTCTTCACATAATCATGATTTTTATACTTATATTTGATATCAAAGTTTTATTTTTAAAATTAAATACATAAAATCTATTTATTAGCACCCTTCGTTTGTGAAGATGTGTTATTTGATTTTGATTTATGATGGTTGAACGAATGATGCATATTGTTGATTTACTTGTCTATCTAGTTCGCTTGTCACCTACTTTTAAGCAATATGAGATTCCTTTTGTTTGATTAATCGACCATCGTTAATAGCTTGCTATTGACGATCATATTATCGAGGGTAATGGCCTCTTGTGATCCTTACCGTAGTTACCGATAAAATTATGTACAAGTCTTATTATATGTAATGGAAGCATCGTGAGGTACAACAATCGTAAGCATGGCTGCTTTGTGTTGCAACCTTATATGCTTAGTTCTCGTTACAAATTAGTATCGTCGTAACTTTCAGACCCAACGATGATGTACCTAAAGATCAAATAAAGATTTTTTAGATGATATTAAAAAAATATATACATCATAAATTTAACCCATCATTAGATTTCAATCCCTGATACTAATTTTTTTTTTAACTCATCTGTCTCATATAAGCTAATGCTTTATAAGCAAATATTGTAAAGGCACTTTTACTCTTTATAAAAGAATAAAAGAGGTTATTTATGGCCTTCTGAATCATCCAAATATTATAGATAAACATCTACAAACACGATCTGATTATGTTGGGAAAACAAGAACGAGTGCATTATTTTTTTGATTTAATTACATATAACATCAGAAACATATGTTTTCAAGCGATCACATTTTACAGATATTATTGCATATCTTTTTTAAGATAAAAATATACTATTGTTAGGCAAGTTCATCAATGATCGTTTACACGGTCCGGTCCGTTAGAATTGGGGGATAATGTTGACCACAGTCAGCACATTAAATATCTGTCCTTGGCGTAGATAAATTTCTTTTCCATTAAAATAGGTACTATTTTCACAGATTTTGTCGAATGCTAAAAAGAACTCATTTGTCTCTCTTGATTTTTTTGATAATAAAATTGCATTTGCCGGAACAATCTCATCGATTACTAGGCTCATGCAAATGCCAATAGAAAACCTTTCTGTAACAGTATCTTATCGTCATCTTAATACTCGGAAGAATCATGAGATAGTGTGACACATTTTATTTTATTCATCTCTTGAGCAACTTTAAAGGTTCTATTTACAGCTAAACATGGATGAGCGCTATGAAGCATGACAAACAATTATGGATTGCTGTAAAAAAAATAGCAGATACGATGGTGCATACCGATCACAACTTGCAGATTAACATTTAAACATGAGCAATAAACATCACGCCAGATGAATGCAAAAGTAACCCTCCTGACAAAAATAAAAATTATGCGGCATAAACTTTCATCCGAGGGACTTACAATCCACATCGTCGGAGTTGAACATCTGTATTTGATTTGCCCGGTTCAAGGACAACAGCCATCTTTCGAAATCTACACAAGAAGATCCAATGTTGGTATGGTGACGACGGTCTCTAATCATAAAGGCCTTCTTCATGCCAGATATCAACTAAAAAATCCACCATCTCCTGAACAAGTTTAGCCGGGAAATTATTAGCCGGTAGAATATGAAATTAAAATCTGGAAATCGGAATGGTGAAACACTACTTACGGACAATGGGATGGGTTGTGGAAAAGGTTGACTGGTTAAGAGTAAATCCTCATATGTGGTGCTCCAGCTGCAAGGAAACATCAAACATTTAAGCAAGCCAAAGAAATAACAAAAGAAAGCCCGTGACATAAACATTATTCGTTCAGTAAGATTCATTAAATTTCCTGGTCCAAATAAGCAAGTTTTTAAAAGGGTCTAACATACTGCAAATCTTCAAACATATTGTTTGGTGTAAAGGAAAATACACGACAAATTATACAAACATGATGATGTTGGAGAATTCTTGTAGGGTGATAGGCGACCTTGTTGATATGGCAACGGTGACAATAATTACCTTGAAAATGGGGGGCAAATAAAAGGAATGAAGTAATAGGGTGACGATATAGATAGATGTATGATCATTGCATATGCACAAAAATAAAATAAAAAAAAACGATAATAAACAAAATTATAATAATAAATCTCCATAATAAAAAAAAAATACAAGGAAGGAAAGAGGCGGATGTTGTGGCCTAGCAAATGGCTACAAACAACTAGAAAACTTACAATTATCATTATTCAGTTATTGACATTTATAGAGCAACAAGAAAGTAGAAACTTAAGCTAAACCTTATTGTTGGTTCTCTCGGAGCCATATGGGATCTCTTAGGCTGATCTCCAACCCATTCTCTTCGCATCTCATTCCAAGCTATAGCAGCTACTTAAAAGTCAGGCAGTCACACTAAGAATCTTTAGTGAAAATTTCAGTATGAATAAGGTAATCGACTGAAATTTCAAATGTTTTTAGCAACTGGCCAGAAAGCATGTAAGTTATTAGATGCAATAATTGTGGTATATGCTAACTTTCTACAGAAGGTATAGAATGAAAGGATTCTACTTTTTACATGATTATTGCTTAAGCACTATAGATAAAGTTACAAACATATAATGACAAAGAATACTTTCCAGATTTATTATTATATATTTGTTGTCATCAACATTCGGTACAAGATAATCAAGTATTTCTTCTAGGATGTAGACAAGCAATTTAATCAGATGATGAAGAATCACAATTTCTAACGTAATCCAAAATTCATGCAACATAAGAATAAAAAGAAACAAAAAGAGAGCATTCGAAGAACCAAAAGCACTACAAACGATCCTCCAGGGTGATGCATCTAAAAGCAAAGACAAATATCACTTCTAAACTCTTTGAGGTCAGCTATATGTCTTTGCTGGCAATCGAACTATGTTAAGAGCAATGTCTCTAGCTATCCAACATTCAACAAGTCTTGCATTATTTTTTTAAAAAAAATTTCCAGATTATCCTCTGTCTCTCTGGGCGCCACCAGTCAGAACTTATCTAATTGGAATATTTATAGATTTCTTGTTAGCCTGCCCAACTCATCTTAAAAAAGTTCTTCTTCGGTAAATCCATAATTAAAGCCACCTAACTTGCACATAGATGAAACATTTCTTCATTTTTTTAATAATCCCAAACATCTATCTCAACATTAAAATATACATGATACCAACTTTTTGAATGTGTTGTTTCCTAAGTTCCTATGTTCGCATCTTACAACTGTCTTATCAACTTTTTTCCTTTAGTTCAAAGTCACATAAGTATCACACAAATCTGTGAACACAAAATATAAGTAACATAAAGCTATTGCAACTTTAAGTAGAAGAGACCCTTAATGCCAAATATGAAATACAAATAGAGCAAATGTTTAGTGACTAGATAAATATCAACAAAATAATAAGAGGGACCAACCTTGATTAGTAAATAAGTTGTTAGGATTTTCCTCTGGCGACATCCCGCTCTCATTGGCAGCATTAGGTGCTGAAGAGAATTTTGTCTCAAGGGAATGAGATACGCTAATATTGTTCTCCGTTGCCTCTGGACTTGAAGACCATTGGCTTTTTTTGTGTGCTGAAAAATGACCAATATTTATCTTCTTAGATGCCATCGGTGTTCTTTCTGGTAAAGATTGATGTTTGGCTAGACCTCCAACACAACAACTGTTCTGTTCAAGATAAAAATATGAGAGGTGGTCCCCTTGAATACAATACCGAATACATGAGCGCACTAAATCCGAACCACAACATTAACAACCGGGATGACTGAAATGATCAAGAAGAATCGATTCAACTAAATAAATCTGGTTCTTTTTATGCAGCTTAAATGTCACCTACCCCATGTATTCTATGAGACAATTGCTTCCTTAAGTTTATCCATCTAACAGGCTCTGCATGGCAGAACCAGATAGCTTTCACGCTTCCAATTAATACATGTCATCAGATTCTTCATTCTGTTAAATCCGAGAATTCATCAGTGCCATGTAAAAGCAGTAAAGAGATATGTATTTGGACTATCTAACAAAACATATTACAGAGATTAAAATAAAAATAAAAAAAAAATCAGTTCCAATCAATACAAATCATCAGAAAGTAAACATTATTTAAATCACATTTTCCTAAAACTCCAAATGTCGATGAGAATCAGGCAGATTAGAAATCCTTGTCCTGCTTTGCATGGGTAGATAAACCATCAATGCTGCAATTCAAACTCGAGGTTGAACAAGGTGGATATATTATTAAAGAAAACAGGTTGGGCAAAAATCCAGCTTAATTTTAAAATATCTGAATGAATAATGTGGTTTACTTTTGAATTGGATTCACAATACAAATTAAAAATAAATTGGGCAGTTCGAACTTGAAAGTTATAGTTCCTTAACTATTCATGGCCGCATGCCACAGTGTTGATCCAAACATAATGCCACAAAGAGCCTTGCTACTCATGGGAACTTTTACTGATACTTCTTTCTTATGAAAAGCTATTGCTGGACTAAATTTAGATCCACTCACGGTTAGGTCTCAGACCATTTCTTGCTCTTCTTCAATTGAAACTTCCTACTCGAACAACAAGCCACATGGGTGTTGCTCAGTTCTGTTTCGGTCTCTACGGATCACCTTTCTTTTTATTGAGGACTACTCGAGGCCTCATTGCCTCAGTGGTAACACTGTTTTTGGCATGAACAAGCAAAATGACCAATGTTCATCGAAACATAACTGTTGAAGCTTCCTTCTTGAACAACAAGCCATAAGGTTGTTGCTCAGTTCTGTTTCGGTTTTTTTGGGTCACCTTGCTTCTTATCGAGGACTGCTCAAGGCCTTATTGCCTCAGTGGTGACAATATTTTTGGCATGAATACACAAAACGACCCATGTTCATTGAAACACAACTGTTGATACTTCCTACTTGAACAACAAGCCATAAGGTTGCTGCTCGATTCTGTGTTTCGGTTTATTTGGATCACCTTTCTTCTCACAAAGGACTACTCTAGGCCTTGCTGCCTCAGTAGGAACAATGTTTTTGGCATGGATAGGCAAAACGACCCATGTTCATTGAAACACAACTATTGATACTTCCTGCTTGAACAACAAGCCATAAGGTTGCTGCTCGATTCTGTGTTTCGGTTTATTTGGATCACCTTTCTTCTCACCAAGGACTACTCTAGGCCTTGCTGCCTCAGTAGGAACAATACTTTTGGCATGGATAGGCAAAAATGACCTGTGTTAATTTCACACATAATTCAAGTCTAGAAAAATATCAAACTGCATGCTATTCTCATCCATGAGCGAGCAACTAAACGTGCAAATAACATCAAACCCTAATCAAATTATCCGCCCTTGCAATTTGCAGAGGTAAAAATTACTCTAAACGCATGCTCTTCTTCACGAATTCTAACGCTCAACGCTGTAACTACACAGAAAAGGAATGAACACAGAAACCATATACAAGTCCTTTCGACATCAAGCTCTCCCTTCCCCCGATTTGAGCAAACATCCAATAAACGTGCGGTCAGATCTGACTTCTCCTAACAAAAAAAAAAAAACACAGCGCCAAGTCTTTCCATTCCCACGACAAGCAAAAGAGGGGCATAAAAATAAGTGATCGAGCACGACCAAAGACCGAATTATTTCTAGCGGAATGGGGCGCGGCCGACGGAGACGAATCTGGCCCCAGAATCACCCGAATAAAGAAATGCACGATCAAGTCAACCGACGGAAAGCGCCAAAGAACGATCAAATCAAATTAGCAGAAACCACAAGAGAACAAAAAGGGGCGCAGGCAACAGAAACAAACACAGATGGGTTCGCCCGATCGGATTAGAAACAGCATCAGCGTCGATTCGACGATCGAGAAAACGGATGAGAAGCAAAAATTAAGGGAAGGAATTAGGGTTTGAGGGCGGAATGCAGCGATGCCCTCGGCGCCGAGGCTCTCCGCCCTTTTATTCCTCCCTCGATTCGTCGGGAAGGAACCGACCGAGGCGTCGCGGGGAAGGAACCGGCGACGGTCTTCTGTTCGTTGGGGATTGGAGGTTCTGGTTGGGCCCCACTTCCCGGATCCTAACCCGTGGACGGATGCCAACGTCGCGCGCGAGACGCATCTCACGGTCCCGATTAATTGTGAATTAGAAAGCTCGATATTAATAGAAAATTCGGAATATTTAACGTAGAGTGGTCTGGTATTGTTTATTATTAATAACTAAAAATGTTATTTTTAGCTTATGTCTGTTATGGTTCATAATTTTAATTCGAATTTATGGTGCATTGATCTGATCCAATACAGATCATATTTTCAAAAATCAATATATAATTTTTAAATATATAATTTTTAAAAATTAAATTGGACCGAAGGGAGTACACTTTCTTTACGGACATTACGATATTATTCGATACGAGTTTGATTGTCTATCGATAAAATAATAAAGACATAATTGGTATGAAACATATGACACCGATATGAGTTGATACGTTTGGTACGTGCTTTTATCGAGTAATAAGTCTTTCGTATTTTAAATATTTTAAAATTATTTTTTTAATTCAATAAGTATCATTGAATGACTAGAATCAATATGTTGGATCCGGTACTCAAAATTAAATCATTGTTTCTCCACGTTTTTATGAAATATCATTTTTCCATATGTATAATATTCTCTTGCAAATAAATATTATATATTGCTATAATTTATTCACATCAAAATAATTAGGAGGAGAATAATCAAAATTAATAAGTTTCGGAATACGATTGTGTTTGTCGAACTAAATAATATAGAGAATAATAATAATAAGGGAGCACTTAGTAAACATAAAATTATATCATTATGGTAGGGAGAATAATAAGGATCACTCGACAAACATTAAAAAAAGGGCAAGTTTATGATATTTTATTTTTTAAAAAGAATAATTAGTTATAATATTAATACTCGTTGTACATGGAATTTTGTAATCATAGGAGCTTATATTTGTTTGCATGTTGAACTTAGAACATCTTGAGAAGAGAGTATATAGAATGGGTGTGAAATCAATGAAATAGACATTTAACAATACAAATAATAATTTCATAAAAAGAATCATGTACTCAAAAACTCGTTGTGTTTGTTTTCCTATAAAAAATTATCTCAAATCCGAAGTATAATATACTTAAACCAATTCATATCGAAGTTTGAACTATCATATTTGGTGGATCACTTCCATGTCACATGTCATAGCACATTATTCTTGTTTCTAAATTAAGATGAGGATGTAGAGACGAGAGGTACCGACATGAACATGTGTGATTACAATATATTCTCTCAACAAAAGAAAAAAAAAAAAAGGATGTGGTCGATAAAATAGGCACTAATGTTTCTTATAACATCACGTTCCAATTCATATAAATGTCGATAAGAACATAAAATAGGATACATCCAAGTGGGGTTATCCCCATCTACTTCATTCGTCTCAAAGTCTACAAAGTTGGATCCAAATACTTGACATTTGTGTAAGGTTAGGTAGAACGCAAGAGGGCGACGGTTGATGGCTACAACTACCAACCGTCACCCAAATCTTAAATTCTTTCTCGGTAATAATAACAATAATAATAACCCCCCCACCCCACCTAAATTTGTGCTCGAATTAAATCACAAACATCAATGAAAACACTTGAACCTAAGCTTGAGCATCGAATTAATTAATGTTTGAGAAAACCCTCACGAAATCCAAATGAGCATCAACATGCATGTTGCCTTCTCCGGCCGACATCTCGATCTATTTATTTGCCTAGCCAAGCATTTTGATTGGTCTTAGCCTCCAAGTTGGACATGGAAGCCGCCCAATCATTCAATCTCATCATCATCGACTTGGCATCATTAGCAATCACCATCCATTTTGCTCGGTCCCCTCACATGGAATTGTTCCCCATTTGATCGTAAAATGTATGTATATTATACACACATAGTCAATGGTTATCGTTGACTCAATACTTGACATGGTGAATTATTCTATTAGGTAGTATCGGAATCGGCCTATTATCCGCGTATCAAACTAAAGTTCATTAAATGAACAAAATTTCTTGACGACGACATCACACCCAATTGTAAACTTAGACAAAAGGTGAAAGCATTGAATCTCGGATTTTGATGATGAAGTCAATTAATAAGTTATTTTGATCTATCAATCTCTTTATCGAAATCATTTTCATCGGACGAAATTTTCTCGATTTTTATCTGTTGTAATAATTTATCCAATTGTAAACTTAGACAAAGGTGAAAGTGTTGAATATTAGATTTTGATGATGAAGTCAATTGATATGTTATTTTCATCATTCAATCTCTTTACCGAAATCGTTTTCATCGGATGAAATTTTCTCAACACAAAGTTTTTCGAAATCGCTTTGAATTATCGATTTTTATCCGTTACAGTAATTCACCCGGTCGTAAACTTAGACGAAGGTGAAAGTGTTGAATATCAGATTTTGATGATGAAGTCAATTGATAAGTTATTTCGATCTACCAATCTCTTTACCGAAATCGTTTTCATCGGATGAAATTTTCTCAACACACAAAGTTTTTCAAAATCGCTTTCAATTATTGATTTTTATCCGCTGCACTAATTCACCGAATCGTAAACTTAGACGAAGGTGAAAGTGTTGAATATCAGATTTTGATGATGAAGTCAATTGATAAGTTATTTCGATCTATCAATCTCTTTACCGAAATCATTTTCATCGGACGAATTTTTCTCAACACATAAAGTTTTCTGAAATCGTTTTGAATTATCGATTTTTATCCGCTGCACTAATTCACCCAATCGTAAACTTAAACGAAGGTGAAAGTGTTAAATCTCAGAGTTTGATAATAAAATCAATTGATAAGTTATTTTGATCTATCAATCTCTTTACCGAAATCGTTTTCGTCAAACGAATTTTTCTCAACACACAAAGTTTTTCAAAATTACTTTGAATTGTCAATTTTTATCCACTGCACTAATCTACACAATCATAAACTTAGACGAAGGTGAAAGTGTTGAATCTTGAATTTTGATGATGAAGTCAATTAATAAGTTATTTCGATCTATCAATCTCTTTATCGAAATAATTTTCATTGGACGAAACTTTCTCAACACACAAAGTTTTTCGAAATCGTTTTGAATCATCGATTTTTATCCACTGCACTAATTCAACCACCACCCCCTTATCAATCTCTTTACCGAAATCATTTTCATCGGACGAAAAATTTTTCAACACACAAAGTGTTCCGAAATCGTTTTGAATTATCGATTTTTATCCGCTGCACTAATTCAACCACCCTCCTATCAATCTCTTTACCGAAATCGTTTTCATCAGACAAAATTTTCTCAACACACAAAGTTTTCGGAAATCACTTTGAATTATCAATTTTTATCCGCTGCACTAATTCACCCACCACCACCCCCCTCACCCCGATCTAAACTAATTTATAAACAAGAGTATATTATTGAAAATTCGAACATAATTAATGTTTTGGTTCGACGTTCAATCATCCCGTCAAAGTAGAACCGTGACAAAATTGGTTTTGTGGATGGTGATGCAGCATGCCATTAATTGAGAATAAAAACAGCAATCCGGTGTAGGATGCATTCAAATGATCAACATCAAAATGTCATGTCCTTTTTATGCAAATGGGGTCAATTCATGTGTGCCATTAGCCTCCTCGAGAGGCAGGTGAGCATAACCATTTGTTCGAAGCAGGTGGAGATGTCCCCCCCCCCCTGCAACGTGATGTGTTCTATCTCTTTGGCTGCGTCCATGACGTGGTGTGGATGAACGCCGTGGCCATCCATGGTGGCTGTGCATGTGAGATGCCGGGCTTCTCTGCATGTGGCATCCATTTTGTCTCATCTTCTACATCTTTTGACATCATTCTCTTCCTGTGCATTAATTTCTTCAAATACCCATCAATATTTTTTCATAATACAATGTGAGTTGCGCAACTTGTCATGTGCCATGAATAGTAATTACTCGTTTTGGTCAACTTCATGACATTAATTTGGAAGGTGGTTCGATTTAGGATGTCAATCGGGAATCTTCTCTCCTAGACATTGGAAGATCGAGTAATTTTAGTGATTAAATTTAGAGTGAACTGAGAAGCACGGAAGAACAGGAGGTGATTGGTAGGCTACCAAAACTGGGGTTGACATCAAAGCCTGCCCAAAGTCAAAGAGAACTGACCAATTAAAATGGCATAACAGAATTGTGGTTTATCAAATTTGGGGATGTTTTATTTATTTTGTACTTAACAAAGTGCATTTTGAAGAGTTTCTCTGGAAATTTATTATTTGTATTTAACGAGGGATATTACAATAAATTAAATTAGATCATGAATACAATGCAATTGGACGATAAGAAAAAGAGTCGTAGTTGGAACAGAGATCTCTAATTGGCTCGATTGGGTTCGGTCTTCTTCTTCCTTTCTTTCTTTTTGTGTTTTTGGATGCTTCAGCGGCGGAGGTGGCTTGATGTTTGGCACGATAGCCGGAGTTCGCAACCCCGGTGGGGCCTCCGTCGTTACCCTAAACCACGGAAAGCCGAACCCCCTTCCGGTCTTCGTGCTTAATGGCGATGCGGCCTAATCCCTACAGCAGCAGATGTGACGCGCTGTGCCGACTCCTTTGGCCTCTCGGCAACGTCAAGAATGGCAGTGTCAGCCGGTAGAGCTCACCTTGTGATCCCACCACCCAATTGTTGGCGTGTAACAATCACGGCATGATCGGAGGAAGAAGATGCACGTTGTGAAGAAGATGACGAGTGAGAGAGACTTGGAGTTTACTTGCCTCTCTCCATGGCCAAACCCCCCACCGCTCTCTCGACCTCATCGCTGCTATAAATATGCCAGCCTTCCCGACCCATTGCCTCCATCCGCCTGCAGCGCCTCTCTTCCTTTCTTCCGCCTGCATGGCTTTCCTCGTTCCCGTGCTCGTCTTCCTCGTTTTGCGCACCGCCGACGCGCAGCCCTCGCCGGGATACCATCCGAGCTCTTCGCTGAGTCCTATCAGATTCTACGATGGCTACGGGAACCTCTGGGGGCCTCAGCATCAGACGGTCTCCCCGGATCAGTCTTCTACGACCATTTGGCTCGACGCCAGCTCAGGTCCGTTCTTCTCGCTCTCCGGATTTGTGGGCTTCCTTCCCCGCATCTCTGACCTCGTTGAGCTCGTCCGAACGCAGGGAGCGGGTTCAAGTCCAAGAACTCCTACCGAAACGGCTACTTCGGTGCTTCGATCAAGCTCCAAAGCGGCTACACCGCCGGAGTGAACACCGCATTCTATGTGAGTCCCTGCTAAGAGTGCGTCTGCCGGTTCTTTTCACCTCCGTACTCGTGTATTAATTGCCCGTCGTCGTCGTCATGCGTAGCTCTCCAACAATCAAGCTTACCCTGGGTTCCACGACGAGGTGGACATCGAGTTCCTGGGGAACATAGAGGGCAGGCCATACGTGCTGCAGACGAACGTGTACGTCAGGGGCAGCGGCGACGGCAGGATCATCGGCAGGGAGATGCGGTTCCACCTCTGGTTCGATCCCACCGCCAGCTTCCACCATTACGCCATTCTCTGGGACGCCGACGAGATAATGTGAGTGCTTCTAAAGCTATCCTTTTCGAACAGTGCCAACCGAAGGTCACATCGGTGCTGTAGCAACCGCGGGGCAGCACGCACAGGCGGTGGACCTGACGGATCGGCGAGCTTGACGGTGTCTCTTCTCCCTTGCCAATTCGGTTCTCCGCGGAGAGATAAAAACGACTTACGTCGACGTAATACGATGCAGATTCCTGGTGGACGATGTGCCGATACGGCGATACGCGAGGAAGGCGGAGGCGACGTTCCCCGACCGGCCCATGTGGGTGTACGGCTCCATCTGGGACGCGTCGTCGTGGGCCACCGACAACGGCAAGTACAAGGCGGACTACCGCTACCAGCCCTTCGTCGCCAAGTACACCGACTTCAAGCTGGGGGGGTGCACCGGGTCGGCGCCGCCGAGCTGCCGCTCGGTGCCGTCGTCGCCCTCGGGCGGCGGGCTGAGCCCCCAGCAGTATGCGGCGATGCGGTGGGCGCAGAACAACTACATGGTCTACTACTACTGCGAGGACTCCACCAGGGACCGTTCTCTCACGCCGGAGTGCTGAAGCCTAAGTTTGGGCCCTTTGCTTGGTTTGCTGCCGCTACAAGGCGGAGCCGCCCTGCTGCTGCTACCATATGATGTCGGTGGTTGAGGCGTTCGTGGGTGTCGTAGTTTTCGATATGATACAAGTTTGGGTGCTGCCGAGTTGGTTTTCTCTGTCGGTGTTGTAGTCCGTCCATACATTTGGTCAGACTCATATTTCTACACATGTCCAAAGTGTATTAAATGAAGGTTGATTGGGTCAACATAAGGGTTATACTTCTTCTCTCTACTCAATCAATTGATCGATTTGGAGTGAGAACAGTCGTACCATACACGACACGTATTCTTCAACTTGATCAACGAAACGTGAAGTATAGGTGGAATGAGAAGTCTTTTCCTGCCGTGTATGACATCCACCGGGGAACTAATTACCAATCGTCACGTTAACATCACGCAAGACTCGTATAAAGATAAAACTCAGAAAGCCCATCTTGCCAATGTAGATAGAAGTTCAAAAGTCAACTTGGGTCAGTCACCGAGCTACCTCTCTACGAAATATTCATAGGAATATTTTCGATTGTTCAAAAGATAAACTGTTTAACTTCCTCGATAGTCTGAAGTCATGAATATAATAATAACTACGTTGAAAGAATGTCATCGATATAGTCGGGATAATTGTAGCTACGAAAAGACTCACTTGTTTTGTTTCCTTAGAAGACTCGAGAAAGAAAAAAATATTTAAAAAATTATTCATTTAAATATTTTCGAGAAAATGAGTCTAGAAACAAGCAAAAGAAAAAAAATTTCCACAAATAACCAAATTCAAAAGGCAATGTCCCAAAATCTAATGAGTGTTTTTTGTGCAAAGGATTGCACATGGTGAGGAAGTATCTACAAAAATAAGTACTTAATGCATTGATAACATTGATTCATTCCCCCAGATCAAACAAGGGTAAGATCGTCATCTTTAATTTGAATAGTTTAATTTGAATAGTTTAAAATCTAGCAATGACGATGAGGAGTTATAAGAATCTTGAATGAGAGCAATATATTTATTGAATGCGTTGCAGGGTCAAATGAGGAGGAATATGAATATGAAATCATAAAAAGTAAAGGGTAATGAGCTGATGTATGTAGTCATCAAATTAAATGATCGGACAACCTGTACAATAGTGGACACGAGTGTTACCCATAATTTTATTATCGATAAAGATAACCCTTTTTACGAGGGTGATTATCATTCTAATAGAAATAACAAGAGCATCATCATGCTCAAGGTCAAGATGCTCCACTTCATCCCTTTTAAAAGCAATTTCTGGATCGCCCTTGAGTCAGCATCATATCCTAATTGGTCATGGCTCTTGCATCAATCCTTTCTCTCAGATCTAGAAGAAGATTTGAGATGCATTAAGTGGGGTCCTGCATTCTCAAGTCCTCTCCATCAAGGGGAGAACGGGGCTTATGCTGGTTGATCTGGTCTGTGCCTCTTCTCTAAGACAAGGGCCTCTGCAATGATATATGGCAAAATGGAGAAGGAAGCTGATGGGTTCTCCACTAATGATCAAAAGAACTAAGTTGATCTCATGTCGAGGAGTAAGAGATGTATGTCTATAATCTGTCGAGCTTCGACGATGAATCAAGAGATGAAGCCTACAAATATCTCTTTTTCCCCTTGTCAAATTGCTAATAGAATAGAAATAGAACATATCCCGTTGAATCCAAAATTTTGAAGATTTTGCCTTATTAAAGGCCCCATTTGCCCAGTGAGTATATCCACCTAGCCCATACCATCATCACTTATGCTAATAAGATAACTATGCTCCCTTCCAAACTTTTTTAATTGGTCCTCGATAAATCTTTAAATTTTTAGCATCATAGATTCCCATGAGTCCAAAGATTAGAACACTCAGTTTTAAATGCCTCTTAATTGGCATGATCAAACAACCATCCAAAAGCAATGATAAGAAAGTTCAAATTCAAAAACAAGAGCGTAAGTCGTAGCATTTCAACAGTTGAACCCAAAAATCCAAAGGAGATACCATTAAAAAAATAATAAATAGAGAATATTTTGCATTCATTAAAATAAGTGATCAACAAATGCCAAGGGAGATTTAACATCCTTGACGATGCGATGCATGCGCCTACTTTGGGGGGTCCTTTTGAATTCGTCAAAGCCATGTTTACCATTTAACAAGATTTTGTAAACTGATCCAAGTTTTCCAGAATCACCTCAAGGCACTCCAAGTCAAATCTTGACAACAGAAGTGTTCCATTGGTCACCCACAAAAGTGCAACAAACGAAAAGAAAAAGGTAATTGAAGAAGCGGGGTAAACAAATCTGCGGCATATTTGCAACTAGATCAATCACAGAAGTCAAGAAGGAAAAGCGAGAACCAAGAAAGCTACTCACAACAATGGTATTGAGTTCAAACAAAAGACCCCAAGCCAGATACTAGAAGCCAAAAAATACCAATAAAAAAAAACCCCATACCCATATCGAAAACAAACTTTGCTGGAAACTGATCTGAGATTTTTAGCATCAGCATCCTCAGGACACCCCTAATATGAATCTTGACCGATTCAAGATGACAGATATGAAACTACACATTCTCAAAAGTACCGCGCTTGGATCAAATGTAGAAGCCAGATAGAAGCGAGAACCAACAGAGCTCCTACTCACATTCATGGTGATATTTCGTGTCACCCCCTAAACAAAGGAATCGCAGGCAAGAGACTGAAACCCAAACAACTCCAAGAAACGATCCAATAAATCAAAGCAAACAAACCCACCAAAATCAAGATCGGAGGCACTCTCGAGGAGGGCTAGCGAAGGCGGAGCGGAGGATCTGAAACGAAGAATACCACTAGTAGCAATCAAGATCGTACAAGAAAGAAGAATAAAAGGTAGCAAGAAATGGAGGGATATTTTACAGACGTTGGAGGATTCCGAAGCCCCTTCTTCGCTGGTGAAGCCACGGGAAGAAGAAGCAGAAGGGATCGGTTTGTTATGAACGTTTCGCTGCTATATATATATATATATATATATATATATATATATAACAAACACGTGTTGTTGCTATAACAAACACGTGGCATGTGAGTGATCTGGTGAAGACCGAAGCCAACTGAACATTAAGTCTTGTGGCAGTGACTTGGACTGACGACCAACTTTAATGCGTCAATGAGATAGATCTCAAACATGACCTCACGGGCTTCTTCCTTCAATCCTAATACTCTTAGGCCGCAAGGAGAGATCAGAGAAAGAAGAGTATGTAATCTTTTCAGCAAAAGAGATGGAGGCGAGGTTGGCGTGGCGCCATCACGCCGAGAGATCATCCATGTCGATGTGACCTCCATCGACCGAAACTTGTTCCTCCTGGTGTTTTCATGAATTGGTTGTCAGCTACCTTCCCCCCCTGCAACCTTAATGGATCAACCCTTCATGTCTACTCCACCTTCTACCTTCCCGAAAGCCCCACCCCATCTGCAGTCTCCCTCTTCCTCGCCTGAGCTCTTTTAAGCTCCTGTTGCCAGGGAAGCCATCTCTATTCCTATCCAATTCTCTCTCCACAGATGAAGCTGATGGCCAGAAGAGCCCAACTCCAGCATCACCAGTGCCACCAGCACCTGTCCCTGAAAGCTCTCCATCTCTGGAAGTACTACAAATGGATCCTCTGGTTAGCTCTGTTCATCTGCCTCTTCCTCACGACCACCACCACCACCCCCACCTCCTACTCTTTCTTATTTCGTCCCCTCCACCTCAAACCTCTTCTCCCGGCCAAAACCAATCCTCCAGCTCTCGTCGAGTCTCGGAAGTCGTCCTCTGCTGCCCTTCCTAAGATATATGTATATGAGCTCCCTTCTCGGTACAACAAGGACTGGCTGTCGAACTCGCGGTGCGACAGCCACCTGTTCGCCTCGGAGGTGGCGATCCACGAGGCACTGCTTGGGTACCCCGGCCGCGCCGTCGACCCCAACGAGGCTGACTTCTTCTTCGTCCCCGTCTACGTCTCCTGCAACTTCAGCACCCCCAACGGCTTCCCCTCCCTCCACCACGCCCGCCCCCTTCTGTCCTCCGCGGTCGACTTCGTCTCCTCCCATCTCCCCTTCTGGAACCTTTCCCACGGCCGCGACCACGTCTTCGTCGCCTCGCACGACTACGGCGCCTGCTTCCACGCCATGGTGATCACCTAATTCTGCATTCCCACTCTTCTGTTTCACATATATGTATGGGATAACAGGTCAACGGTGTTTGCAGGAAGATGTGGCGATCGCGGACGGGATACCGGAGTTCATGAAGAGGTCAATCATTTTGCAGACGTTCGGGGTGCGGCCGCCGCATCCGTGCCAGCAAGCGGAGCACGTTCTGATTCCTCCCTACGTGCCGCCGGACATAGAAGATGAGTGGCCGGCGCCAGAGAAGGCGAGGCGCGACATTTTCGTCTTCTTCCGCGGCAAGATGGAGGTCCGTCCCAAGAACGTCAGCGGCCGCTTCTATAGCAAGTAATAATGAGCTCAGAACACGACGAAACCCAGGCGTTTGTCCGAGCTTGTCATGTCCTTAATCGATTAATCGGCGACGATTCCTTATTGTCGGACGGATGCAGGAGGGTGAGGACGGAGATATGGCGGCGGTACAGCGGGAACTCAAGGTTCCGGCTGCAGAGGAAGCGGTCCGGGGACTACCGGGCAGAGATGGCGCGGTCGGTGTTCTGCCTGTGCCCGTTGGGGTGGGCGCCGTGGAGCCCGCGGTTGGTGGAGGCGGTGGCGCTCGGCTGCGTGCCCGTCATCGTCGCCGACGGCATTCGGCTGCCATTCCCGGAGGCGTTGCGGTGGCCGGAGATATCGCTGGCTGTGCCGGAGGCGGACGTCGGCCGCCTCGAGGCGACGCTCGACCACGTGGCGGCGACCAACTTGTCGGCCATCCAGCAGAACCTGTGGGACCCGGCGCGGCGGCGGGCGCTGCTCTTCCACCGCCGCATGGCGGAGGGCGACGCAACGTGGCACGCCCTCACGGCGCTCCAGGGGATGAGGCTCCGTCGCCGGTCGTGGGGCGACGGCGAAGCTGTGAGAACCGACGGTCATGAGGCTGTCGTGAGATGATTTGGCGACAGGTTATTGGACGGTGATCCCAGTTGTCGTAAGAAGCCAAATTTGGTGTACCTACACGTATTTTTCTCTTTTATTACGTGATTCTGAAAAAAAAAAAAAAGTATACAAGATAAAAAAATTATTATTACCACTCCGTTGTGTGTGTGTGTGTGTATAATATATATATATATATATATATATATATATATATATATTCAAAATTGAATACATAGTTTTTATTTAAACGAATATGTAAGTAAATAAAATAAAAGAATGAATCTATTTAATCTTATAAAATATTTCATAGGGCCCAAATAAATGAAAAATATAAGCATATAAATAAATATAAAACAATAATTGAAAATAAATAAATAAAATTTTACTTTATAAAAAAAATATAAATCATATTAGTTTCTCACCAAATCATCTTAGCAATCTTATAATCTTAGACAAGATCATAAGGTACTTTTAAAGAATTTAAAAAATATTATAACTAACACAAAAGTTAATTTTTTTTAGATGATCTTATTTCTAGACCAATAAGAATGCATATTCGAGAACCAAAAAGAATATTTTTGTGCTAGATTTTGACATGTCCTAATCTATAAACCAATAAGAATACCTACCTATTATCCAACAAACGTTGTTAAATTAGTTTGTGCTAGATTTTTGACTTTTTTTCTCTCAATTATAATATTTTTGTATGAGATTGCAGTAATTTGAATGTGTCAAAAACAAAAAACAAAAAAAAGCACTGTAGTGTTTTTATGTTTATACATCTTAAGATTTGGATCAAATTGTAAAATAAGTCGTATTATTCGTTGATGTTGTATTGTTATGTTTTTGAGCTAATAAAGAGTCTTATACTACCACTTACAATATTTTAAAGACTTACTAATGTCTCACCACTTCTCATATTAGTCATATGAAAACAAAAATATTTATTCTAAACCAATAGGAATACTTATTTGAAGTCCAACCTGTGCCCATTTTGATATATTGACAGTAAAGTAATATATTAATTTACTCTTCAAATACATCACTTTCATCTAAATTATGGAAAAACTAAAACTAAAAAAAAAAGAGATTCTCAATCGATTTATTTTTTAAGAATGATTAAATCATGTTCGTCGTGAGGTTCATTAACCATCCAAATTACGATCCACAAATACAGTTAAAATAAGTTGACTTGTATCAATTTCGTTTAGAAAATGTAGAATGGATCACTCACGATTTCTTGGTACGTAGGAAAAAATAACTCAATCAAAAAGAATGGAAGCTGCTGCACTTAACATTAAAAAAAAATTTAAAAACAAAGAATTTTTTGAAAAAAGTCGCTCTAATTTTTTTCAACATAAAAGACTTGTATTTCTCAATAAAATTCATCTCGACAAGAAGAACGAGTCTATTCCGGGAGCAAAAGTCAACACTTCGAGATGTTCCTTCTACCGACGGCAGGTCGCCGTTTCACCGGAAAAGGTCAAGAAGGGTGGTGGGTAAAGCACCGATCGAAGGAGCTCTTTAAAGATGCTTTATGGGATCAAAGAAGTTTCTTTTACAGGACGTCGGAAAGATAAAAGAGAGGAAGAGGGTTCGGCAACAAATGGAGAGAGGACGGAGATACGTGCTCGCCATTCTCTTTGCTCGTTGCTTCGTCTACAATAAGCATGGTTGGTGGCAAGTCGGATGTGATGGGAGTCGGTGCGCGGTGGTCTGCGTCTCAATCGATGAGATTTAACGAGGGCAACATGACATGTTCCAAGTCACAAGTACGTGGTTTTATATATATACTTTTTTACGAGAGAGAAGTCCTTTTTTTTCCCTATATATATATATATATATTAGCCCCAACCATGTCCGATTTAGAAAAGAAGAATGCTCCATGATTAAAAACGATGTGAAAAACAAGAACTTTAAAAATAAAAATAAATAAGATTTCCAGACAATATATATGTATATATATATATATATTTACACTTTTACAATATTGGAGTTGGATGAGCAAAAAAATGCCTTCGGACTTACCCAATTTCACATGCGACGGGTTGTGATGGGAGATTGCGGTGGGCTCCATTCGATGGGTAACGGGATTTGGGTAAGCAACAATTTCATTTAAAATGATAAAAAATGCTAAAAACTGTAATTTGTTTTTTTTAATTTTCCATTTAAACTCAGTTAGATCGAACTAATCGAATTGGTTCCATATCAAATCCTGTTTCTAAAGACACTTGTTAGCGCATCTTTATGCCGCGGCCTTTGAGTCAGCATGATTGGGTTCGAGTCCAAATGTGCAAGCGTCGCCTTGGTCGATCTTCGGGCAGGAACCCGACGTCGTGTCGGGTGAAGCTGATCATCCGCTTGCTCGGGATCGGTTCCTTCTTCTAGTGACTAACTCGTGGTGTGTCTTTCGATTTCTACACATAGGGCGGGTCGGGAAAACGCAACCCAACCCCTCCGATGCTTAAGTTAGCAAATAGCTTGAGAGGGTTAGCTTGTGAGAAGGATCCCCCCATTCTCCCGAACGTGGGGGCTTTATATTGGGAAAGCTACTATTTCCTGATGTGCCCGTCCGTAGGGCCGTAATTCTGATAGAGTCTGAACCTGGATGGAACTGTAGAAAGGACCCGATTTTTTCGGAATGGCGACGTGCCTCGGTCGGCATCTGGTTTGTCCTGGCCGGACGCTATCGAACCGGGCTGAGATGGACAACCACCTCAGCTTGAAGGTGGTTGTGGTCCAGGGGGCGTCACCCCTATGCAGGCGATGCCAGATCGTGTCCCATCATTCTTCCCCCTCCCCCCCGAAGGAAGCCATGCATCGGCTCTTACTAGGGGGGATCCGAGGCGTGGCTTTTGTCTCTAGCCGTGGTCAGGTTCGCCCCTGGCCGAGAAGGTTTTTTAGTGTTGTTAGGGAAACAACTTTTACCGTGACCTGGCGCGCCGCGAATCCGAAACGGGGTCGCTCTCGACGGTTCGGGCCCGCCGATGGCTCTCGCCACGCCCGCCGAGCTCCGAAGCCGCGGCCTCCTCGGCCGTCGGACGAGACTCGCAGCAGGGTCGGATGCTCGCTCGACCCTCCGACGCCTAAGTCGATCGCCCGTCACGGAGTTCCCGCTGAGAATTGCGGGGTTCGAGTCTACTCACCTCTGAGTGTTCTTGGATTCAATAGCCCAAAAATCTCACCGAGAGACCCGCCCACTGCCTTACCTATTCGGCTTAAATAGGCCTGACGGAGGGCATGCTACGGCCGTCTGCAGTGGCGACGGGCTCGACTCACGCAGTCGGTGCCGTGGTCAACTTCGCGGTAGTTGGGGCGATGAAGAGAAGCGACGCCGGCGATCAAAGCGTGCATCGAGCGCAGGAGGGGCGCTGACATCATCCGGGTGTACGACCGAAGACCAGGTGTCACCTCATACTTAATATCCCTAACACTACCCCCCCTCAAAAAGCCACTCTTGCGGGACGACCTTGAGGCTTGGGGGGTGTTGCTCGAGAAAACTCGTTGCCGCATCAAATCTCGCGAGGTTCCGCCAGATCGCTGGCCATAATTGACCAATCCATGTGCGTGATACGGTCGAGGCGCCGCCAAGACCCGGAAAATCGATGATCGAGGAAGCTTGAGATCTCAGAATCAACCGCTGCTCGGGATAAAGGGGTCGAGGAACCTCAAGACCTGCAGTTATAGTCGCCAACCGCTGCTCGATATAGGCCGAGCGATCGCCAAGGCCTAGGAAGCCGGCGGTCGACGCCGCCAAGACCATGTAACTCAACCGCCGTCGGGATAAAGGTCGGCGAGACGCCCGATCCTCGCTGGCCGACGTCCGTAATCGTGGGTCGAGACTCGCGCAGGCCCGTTGAACCAATGGCCGAGCCGCCGCCGAGACCATGTACCAACCGCCGCTCGGGTAAGGGCAGCGACGCCCGGTCCCCGCATCGACCCGCCGCTTGGTAATAAGGGGTCGAGGTCACGCATGACCGAAAACCATAATGACCGAACCGCTGCTCGATATGGGGCCGAGGCGCCGCCGAGGCCCGTAATACTAGTGGTCGAGCCGCCGCCAAGACCCGTGGAAATTGCAATAACCGAACCGCTCGGGAAAAAGAGGGTCGAGGAGACGCCGATTCTCGCTGCGCCGACGTCCGTAATCGTGGTCGAGACTCGCGCTTAGGCCCGCTGAACCAATGGCCGAGCCGCCGAGACCATGTACCGAACCGCCGCTCGGGTAAGGGCAGCGACGCCCGGCCTCGCGAACCCGCCGTTGGAACTAAGGAGTCGAGGTCACGCGCACGACGCTTGAGAACTGTAACGACCAACCGCCGTCGGGATAAAGCGACCGAGCCGCCGAGGCCCGTACACCGCGTGGTCGAGGCGCCGCCGAGACTGAAGATCGATATCGCCAACCGCTGCCGATACGGGGCCGAGCCGCCAAGGCCTGAATACTCGTGGTCGAGCCGCCGCCAAGACTCGGAAGATCGGCACGCCAACCGCCGCTCGGGATAGGGGCCGAGCCGCCAAGGCCTGTACTCGTGGTCGAGCCGCCAAGACTCGAAGACGGATATCGCCAACCGCCGCCGATATGGGGCCGAGCCGCCGCCAAGGCCTGTAATACCGTGGTCGAGCCGCCAAGACTGAAGACCGATATCGCCAACCGCTCGATACGGGCCGAGCCGCCGCCAAGGCCTGTAATACCTGCGTCGAGCCGCCGCCAAGACCGGAAGATCGGCGTCGCCAACCGCTGCCGATATGGGGCCGAGCCGCCGCCAAGGCCCAGAATACGCGTGGTCGAGCCGCCAAGACCTAGAAAACCGAACCGCCGCCGCCGCTTCAAAACGGGCTCGCGATAGTGCGTTGCCGGAGTCGAGGAGCCGCGTGGCCGGGCAAGTTTACCCGGGGTGGACACGCCACCTCTTCATTAATATGACGCCGGCTCGATCGCCCGATGTGATACTATTGGGCGGTGTGGCGGTGTCACGTCGCCGCCGCCGGGAGGCGAAAGGTCGAGGCCCCTGCTTTATAAATAGCGAGCTCCGCGACACTCTATCACTTTATCGGAGTTTTCATCTCTTGTCCCGCCATCGCCTTCCTTCAAGTTTCCTCCCTAGGCTCGGTTTTTAACTTCTTCCAGATTTCTTCCATTATAGGTTAGTGCGCGATGGGTCTTCCTTCCACTTCCTCTTCCTCTTTCTCCGCTTCTTCTTCCTCCTCCCCATCACCACAACCCACGCCGCCGCTCTCCCTTCATCTCTTCTTTCCAGCCTTCCTCGGATGGAGGCGGCGCGGCGTTAGAGGCCATAATGTGGCCACACGACCAAGACTCCACCTTGACGAGCGCATGGTGGGGATCCTCCGGCGCACGGCGTCCGAGGAGTACAACCTCCCCGGCCCCGGCGGGACAGCGGGCTTTCGACCGGTTCCCAAGGGCTTTGCCTCGACCGCCGATGCCCTAGAGGCCGGCCCGCGCTTTCCTCGATCCAATCATTGTATCCCGTGATCTCCTCGTGGCATATTTCGCCGCAGATAACTCCCAACTCCTCGGGCGGTATCCGTGGCTTTCCGAGAATGCCACTACGCCAACATCGCCCCACCCGCAACCTCTTCCTCTCGCCCGCCTTCAAGGGGTTTGGGTTACTTCGCCGCACGCACCGTGGTTCCGGTTAGCGCGCCCACCAATAACAAAGGGTGGAAGAGGCGTTTCTTTTTGTCCAGCCGCCAAAAGGATCGGGTTTTGGGGGTTCGTGGTCGCTGGCGACCATCGATAACACCGCCTGCCTGCCGAGGAGCGCGCTCATCTCGAGCGGTTGAGGGTAATCCTCCTTCCTCGCAAGCCATCCGCAACATGTCTGAGCAGTTGGCTCGTGGAGGCCGGACTAAGTCCGTGCTCACGGGGTAGGCCGTTGTTGCCTCGCCTCTTTCAGGCTTGCTGCCGCATTCTAGCTTCTAACACATTTGTTGCTCTCTGCAGAGATGGTGAACCTGCGGTCCTTCCACGACTCGGGTGCTCCGAGGGGGCCATCTCCGCGCTCTCCGGTGGTCTCCAAGCGGACGGGGGGTGGCTCCCCGCGCACCACCGATGAGGGGCGTCCCAAGAAAAGGGCGAAGGCCAATGACGTGGTGGACCTGGAGACGCCACGGCCAGGCCGGCGCATCGAACGACGGCACCACCACTTCGCCGAGAGGCCGGGTCCCACCCAGGGACGATCGGAAGGGCCAGCCCTCTCCATGAAGGACCTGTCTTGGGTCACGCCGGGAAGGATCACCGCCTTTCCCGAATGATGGGGAGGTCCTTCGCCGCCGAGCGACCCTCTCGTGGCCCGGCATGGTCCGTCCCGAGGGGACAAGGTGTGGGTCGGGAGAGCCTCGCCGCCTACCTCCGGGGCGCCCATCCCGACGCCGCCGACATTTACACACTCCCTAAGTGCTCATGGCCAAGTCCGCCAAGCCTGTTGTGGGTAAGCACCGCTCTTGCGTGTATCTTCTTAGCCGAGCAATCGCTCACTACTTTCACCTTTCTTTCTCTTTGTGCAGAATCTCCACTACACCATAGCCCTCATCGACCGTGCACGACTCGGCCGATTGCAGGACGGCCGTCGAGCGCAACTTGGAGTTGCGCCGCCACCGAGGAGGCCCGAGCGGATCGAGACCCGAGGCGTTGTCGCCGCCGAGCAATGGGCGCACATGGGCGCGAAGTCGCGCGCCTCGACCACCGAGCTCGAGGCCGCCTGACGAGGCCGTCGGCAGGTTTCTCCGACGGAGAAGCCGGAGAACCGCCCGATGAAGGAGGCTTCGAGTTGGCCGCCAAGCCGACCTCGAGGGAGGCAGAGCAAGGCCGCCAGGAAGCCCTTGCCGCGCGGAAGGTAGTCGGCCGAGAGGGACCGGAGGCGCCGACGCTACAAGAAGTCGAGGGCTTCCTCCTTGGCCCGGACCTGACGGGCCGTGTCGCATTTAATATGGGTACAAGGTTGCCTTGGCCCTGCCCGAGCATGCCCTCCGTGCTCGGTCGAGGAGGACCCTTCGCCTCACGCCCGAGGATCGGGGTCGACATGCCGGCGAGGTTCCTTCGATGACCCTCCCGAGGCCGCGGCTTGAAGACTTCTTTTCTTCTTTTGGAGGGTCTTCCTTGCTTTTGTAATATTTCTTTCCTCTAGGGGCCCATCTTGTAATCCAAACCTTTTGTAATACATTTTCGTCTTCTTAATACAATCTCCGACTTCTTTCCAATTGCCCGAGTCCGACATACAGATTTACTCGCTTTGTCCTCAAACAAAATATTTCTTAAGGTTCGACATTCCAAGTGCCGCCTTGGCCATAGTCGCGCGAGCCTAACGTTCGGCCTGACTACTTTGATTACTCGGTAGGGGCCTTCCCACTTAGGTGCGAGCTTGCCTTGAGTGGGCGGTCGCTTTCCGCCAGCGTAGGACTAAGTCTCCCATCCCGAGGGGTCGAGGGCGCACCTTCTTGTTGTAACTCCCGGCAACACTCATGTTGTACGCCAAAGATCTTTACGCGCGCTGGCCCCGCGTTCTTCTAGCGTGCCCAGGCCACCAACTCCCGGGCCGAGGTGGATTCTCATAGTTCTCCACCCGAATGTCGAATGACCAACTCGGCCGCAGGATCGCCCACGCCAATGCCAGTCAGAGGGGACTCGCCTGGCCGCCTTCGGGTAGTCCGCAGAGACCATAGGATGTTCGGAGCTCGCCGACCCACTCGATCGGGCTTCCAGAGTCCTTTTCCTAAGTCCATCCAAAGATAGACGGCTGGTCACCTCGCCGAGCCCGTTGGTCCGGGGTGGGCCACCGAGCTAAACCTCAATCGATGTGGTAAGTCGCAGTAACTCCGAGAACCGAGTGCCGGCGACCGGGTTCCGCGTATCGCGATGATAACGCTGGGCGCATCGAATCGGGTCACGATGTTCTTCCATACGAATCGCTCGACCCGCTCGTCAGTAATGGTTGCCGTGGCTCGCTTCCACCCACTTAGTGAAATAATCTATCCCCACGATGATATGTCTCCGCTGCCGGACGCCGGGAACGGCCCCAAGAGGTCCATTCCCATCGAGCGAAGGGCCAGCGCAATCCATGGAGGCGAGCGGACCGCAGGAGCCGCGAGCGGCCCGGCGCCGCAAGTGTCGCACCGCCGCACGAAAGCCTTGGCGCCTTGGCAGCGAGGCCGCACAGCCCCGCGCAATATTTTGAAGGCCAAAGTTCGCCGCCCATGTGCTCCCACAAGTCCCGCCGCGGACCTCGGCGAGAATCACTTCCGCCTCTTCGGATCTAAGCATCGAGTAGGGGTGGGAGAACGACCTTTGTAGAGCCGACGCCGATCTCGCAGCACCACGCCTGGTTCGGCGGAGCCGCCGTGCCTTGACCTCATCCGCAGGATCCCATGGCGCTTGTACGTCAAGACTTCCCGAATCCACGAGGTGGGGTGGTCGACTCCGGGTCCCCTATCTCCATGATGGCCACCGACCGGTGTGTCGCCTCTTCGACTCGGATGTTCCTCCGATCGGCCTCGAGGCCAATTTCGCGAAGCTGGTTTGCCCGCTGCTCGGGACCCGTACTCGGACAGAGGAAGCGGGAAAATTAGAGGTTTGGGCTTTTACCTCGGCCGCATTTTGACATGGTCGGATCTCACGCCCGATACTCTCCGCCAACTTGTTCGGCGACGAGTTGGGAATCCGTGAGGACATGGATCGCCCTTGCATCTCATCCGCCAAATGGAGGCCCGCGAAGCGCCTCGTATTCCGCCTCATTGTTTGTGGCCTCGGCCGGGCGAGGGAACGCCGAAAGCGTGTCCGTCGGGGTCCTCTAGAATGAGTCCGCGCCGGCTCGGCCTCGAGCCGAAGACCCATCCACGCAAGGTCCGGGCCTCGTGGATTCGCCAACGCCTCGCTCGGCGTTAACTCCGAGATGAAATCGCCAAGGCCCGGGCCTTGATGGTCGCTTCTCGCTTGTAGCAGCAGGTCGAACTCGGATAGCTCCACCGACCACTTTAGGAGACGCCACGCCAAACTTAGAAAGAACTTGACGCAGGTTGGTCGGTCATTACCTCAATCGTGTAGGCTTGGAAGTAGGGGCGTAGCTTCCGTGCCGCTAGAACTAGTGCCAACGCCAGCCTTTCAGTGGCTGGATAGCGCTGCCCGCCCACGCAAAGACGTGGTCGTGTAGTAAACCGGTGTTGTGCATCGGGGCTTCCTTCACAAGCACCGAGCTCATCGCGCGGCCGAGATGCCGCCAGTAGAGGGTAAGTTTTTCTCGCGCATACACCAGATAAGGCGGGGAGCTCTGATAAGTGCCGCCTGTGCTCGCGAAAGCTTCTTCGCATTCTCGCCGCCCATTGGAAGTTCTTTGGATCTTTGAGGACCCTAAGAAAGGAAGGCACTTATCTCCGACGACAGAAACCGACAGAGCCGCTTATCCTTCCATTAAGGCATTGAAGCTCTTCACTGCTCTTGGAGATCTCATGTCGAGAGCTCTGATCTTCTGGTTGGCATCAATTCTCTCGTATGATGAACCCGAGGAACTTCCTCGATGTCACGCCAAGACGCACTTGGCCGGATTAAGGCGCATCCCATATCTTCTCGGCGTGGAGAAGGTCTCCGCAAGTCGCCGAGGTGTGCAGCCACGAGCGACTTTTTCACGATCATATCGCCAACGATACCTCCATGTTTTGGCCTATTTGTCGGGCTTAACACCTTGTTCACCATCCTTTGGTAGGTGGCGCGCGTTCTTAACCCGAACGCATAACCTTGTAGAAGTAGGCTCCCGGGTGTGGAAGGCCGATGTTGCCGATCCTCGGGGCCATCCGGATCCGTTGTAACCGAATAGGCGCCCATAAAGGAGAAGCGCGATTCTCGGCTGAGTCGACCACCGGTCGATCCTAGGTAAGGGGAAGCAATCCTTCGGGCAAGCACGATTCAGATCGGTGTAGTCGACACACATCCTCCAGCTCCCATTAGGCTTCTTGACGAGGACTACATTGGACAGCCACTAAGGGTACTGGACTTCCTCGATGAAGTCCGACGCCAAGAGCCTATCGACCTCCCTTTACACCGCTTGTTGGCGCTCGAGGGACTGAGTCCGGTCTCGCCTCACCGAGCGCGGTCGGGGAGATATGCGATGGTGTTGGGAGACTTCGGGTCGATTCCCGGAGGTCGCAGCTGTCCAGTGCAAGACGCCGGGCGCTTTCTTGGAGGAGGTCGAGCCGCGCCCGCTCTGATTATCCAGGTCCGGCCGATCCCGACCGTCCGATCGGACGGCCGCCTTGCAGCGGAATATTAACCGCCGGATTTGTCGGCTCGATGCTCGGTCGGGCGCCGCGCCCGCGTGGGTCTTCGAGGGCGGTTCTCGCCTTTTCCTCTTACTCAAGGAGGTCGCCAAGTAACACCGCCTAGACTCCCGAGGATCTCCCCGAACCTCCCGACCCTGCAGACCGGTGGAACTTCGGTCCGATGGTATGTGGATATGATGGCCCTTAGCGTTGAGGTGGGTCGGCCCGGAATGGCGTTATGCAGTGGGGAGGTCGACCACCGAAAGGTTACCATCGAGTTTTGGCCTTCGGGAGTCCCAGAGTCAATGGTAGGGTTACGCGCCGGCGAAATCGAGTCGCCAGCCGGTGGCGCCGAGTGCGAGGCTTCAGGCTTCGCCGGCAACCCCAACTTCGAAAGGCCTCGAAGTAGAGGATGTCGCCGAGCCGCCGGTGTCGACCATAATCCTTCGGACTGTGCGTTATTATTCGGGCCGACACCACCAACAAGCATCATTATGCTCGGTTACTCCCATATCCCCTGAGGGGAATGGGATCTCTGGCTCGGAGGGACGGGGGTATTCCCCGGTAGCGGCTCGGCGTCGCCCGCCGACCGGCGCTATGTCCTCCAAACGAGCCCCACAGTGATCACGTCGATGTGTTGCTCGACCGGGCCGTCGAAGCGCAGGATGGTGCCGCGGATCTTTGGAGGTATTGATCTAGGTGTCCTCTTCGGATCACCTCTTCAATTTGCGGCTTCAGCTCATGGCATTGCCCGGTGTCATGTCGGTTTTGCCGATGGAAGCGGCAATACCGGGTGCTATCACCCAGCTCTCGGCGGGTCATCATCTGGCGGGGCGGCCTGAGCATTCCCCGCTCCTTTATCTGGAGGAATATTTGCATCCGAGACGCCTTCAAGGGAGGTGGCGGCTCGGCCGCGTATGGGTCGGGGCGGCCCATGCGGCGCCCTTGGTGCGGGGACTCCCGCCTGGTTGTCGGTCCCGATCGGGATGGAGTTGGATGCCCCCTCGGCCGTTCTTCCTTCCTTCCCGACATCCAGGACTCGGCGGCCACGTATTGACTTGCTGCTGGAACATCTCCGCGACGGACGCGGGAGTCGCTCCACGAGGACCAAAGCAAACCCTTGACGGTCGGAGCCCCATCATAAACGCCTGCATTAACAGCGATGGGTGAGCGTCCGATAACTCCCGTACCTCGGTGGTGAACCTTCGAACGAAGTCGGAGAGGGGTTCGTCCTCCTTTTGCTTCAAACCCAGGAGGAGTGCGACCGAAGGCTTTGGTCGCGCAAACGCCAAGAAGCGTAGCTCGAAGTCCTTGGCGAGCTGTTCAAAGGATGTTACCGACCCGCTTTTTAAGGTACCGTACCACGTACGGGCGGATCCTTTCAACGTGGTGGGGAACGCCCTGCACATCAAGGCGTCCGAGGTTCCGTATAGGGCCATTTGGGCCCGGAAGGCGACGACGTGATCCGCTGGGTCACTGACTCCATCATAAAGATCGATGGAGGGGAGACGGAAGTTCAAGGGCACTGGGTATTCCCGTATGTCGGTGGCGAACGGGGACTCCCAGTGGGACACTTCCCTCTGCTCTTCTTTGGACTTACGGACGTCCCTTTGCACCTCATCCAGCCGCTGTGCAATGGACCGGATTTGAGCCCGAAATAGGTCCGTCGAGTCTGAAGATACCGCCTCGAGTTCAGGCGGGACGTCCAGGTTTTCAAGAGCCTGGGTTCCGTCCTGAACCCGGCGGGAGGCCGGGGAAAATGGCACCGGCGGGATCACCTCATGATGCCGGGGAAGAGGTTCCGGCCTTTGGAGGGTCGGCTCTGCCGCCCCCTGGAGTAGGCGAGGGAGGACACCGATATTGGCGAGTGGTCCCACTGTTGGGAAAGGTCCTGGAAAGCCTCCACCGTGACGGTGGGAGGGAGCGGGGGAACCCGACTTGGCGGGTAGAGCCCGGCGTCGCTAAATATGCTCCAGTAGCGATCTATAGTTGCGGCAGGATCGTCCCTCCAGGGTTCGGAGGTCTGCGGGACCTCCGCCGAGGTGCCAGCCGGAAACGACCTTTCGTCCATGTGTCGTTAAGGGCGGAGCAGGTAGTCCCTCGACAGAGTGGCCCTCCTTCTAGCGCCAATCTGTTAGGGGAAACAACTTTTTACCGTGACCCCGGGGCGCACGGCGCGGAATCCGGAAACCGGGGGGTCGTCTCGGTACGGTTCGGGCCCGTCGATGGCTCCTGCTCACGCCCGTCGAGCTCTCCGAAAGGCAGCTGCGCGCTCCTCGACCGTCGGGGACGAGACCTGCAGCAGGGCGGGTCGGATGCTCCGCCCGACCCCTCCGACGCCCAAGTCAGTACTGGCCCGTCGGCCGGAGTTCCCCAGTGAGAATTACGGGGGGTTCGAGTCTACTCACCTCTCGGAGTGTTCTTGGATTCAATAGCCCAAAAAATCCTTACCCGAGAGACCCGCCTCCAGCCTGTCTTACCTATTCGGCTTAAATAGGTCGGACGAAGGGCATGCTACCGGCTGTCTGCAGGTGGCGTATGGGCCTGACCACGCAGGTCGGTGCCATGGTCAACTTCGCGGGTAGTTGGGGCGATGCTGAGGAGAAGCGACGTCGGGCGATCAAAGCGTGGGCGTACTGGAGCGCAGGAGGGGCGCTGACATCATCCGGGTGTACGACCGAAGACCAGGTGTCACCTCATACTTAATATCCCTAACAAGTGTGTAATTAGTCGAGTGGTTTCGGCAGTTGGCCATTACCTGGGCGGCATGTGGCCGAGGCTTGTGGCTCGGGTAGCTTGTGGTCGAAGTATACGGCTTGGATAGGTCGCAACCGTGGTGTATGATTCGAGCAGCCTACGGTGGAGGTATACGGCTCGGACAAGCTGCGACCGAGGTGTAGGACTCAGACAGTCTATAGCTGAGGTACATGGCTCGGGCGGGGCGCGCCGAGGTGTAGGACTCGGGCAGCCTGCGACTGAGGTACACGACTCGGACAGGCTGCGACCGAGATGTAGGACTCGGACAGTCTGTGGCCGAGGTACATAGCTCGGGCGGGGCGCGCCGAGGTATAGGACTCGGGCAGCCTGCAGCTGAGGTACACGGCTCGGGCGGGGCGCGCCGAGGTGTAGAACTCGGGCAGTCTGCGGCTGAGGTACACGGCTTGGGCGGGACGCGCAAAGGTGTAGGACTCGGGCAGTCTGCGGCCGAGGTACACGGCTTAGGTGGGGTGCACCGAGGTGTAGGACTTGGGCAGTCTGCGGTCGAGGTACACGGCTTGGGCGGGGCGCGTCGAGGTGTAGGACTCGGGCTCACGTTTGGCCGAGCAGCTGCTTGGAGCAAAACTGAAGCATGCAGCGATTTACTGAACATGGATGGCCGAGCAGCATCACTTGGGCTCAAGTTTGGCCGAGCAGCTGCTTGGAGTACCACTGAAGCATGCAGCGATTTACTGAACATGGCTGGCCAAGCATCGCAGCTCGGGCATTGGCCGATCGAGCAGCATCACTCGGGCATTAGCCGACCGAGCAGCATCACTCGGGCTCACATTTGGCCGAGCAACTACTTGGAGCAGCATTGAAGCATGCAACGATTTGTTGAATATAGTTGGCCGAGCATCGCAGCTTGGGCATTGGTTGGCCGAGCAGCATCACTCGGGCTCAAGTTTGGCCGAGCAGTTGCTTGGAGCAACACTGAAGCATATAACGATTTGCTGAACATGGCTGGCCGAGCATCGCAACTCGGGCATTGGCCGGCCGAGCAGCATCACTCGGGCTCACATTTGGCCGAGTAGCTGCTTGGGGTAGCAGTGAACCATGCAACGATTTATTGAACATGGCTGACCGAGCATCGTAGCTCGGGCATTGGCCGGTCGAGCAGCATCACTCGGGCTCAAGTTTGGCCGAGTAGTTGCTTAAAGCAGCAATGAACCATGTAGCGATTTGCTGAACATGGTTGGTCGAGCAGCTGCTTGGAGCAGCAATGAAACATGTAGTGATTTGCTGAACATGGTTGGCCGAGCATCGCAGCTCGGGCATTGGCCGGCCGAGCAGCATCACTCAGGCTCATGTTTGGCCAAGCAGTTGCTTGGAGCAGCACTGAACCATGCAGTGATTTGCTGAACATGGCTGGCCGAGTATCGCAGCTCGGGCATTGGCCGAGCATCGCAGTTTGAACATTGGCTCGGCCTAGCAGCATCACTCGGGCTCAAGTTTGGCTGAGTAGCTGCTTGGAGCAGCACTGAACTATGCAGCGATTTGCTGAACATGGTTGGCCGAGCATCGCAACTCGAGCATTGGAAATTAGATTGAGCTGACCTTGCGACATCGGGCCCTCCTTCTAACGCCATTATGTTAGTGCATCTTTATACCGCGGCCTCTGAGCCAACATGACTGGGTTCGGGTCCAAATGCATAGGGGCCGCCTTGGCCAATCTCCGAGCAGGAAGCCGACGTCGTGTCGAGTGTAGCTGATCATCCGCTTGCTCGGGATCGGTTCCTTCTTCTGGCGACCAGCTCGTGACGTGTCCTTCGGTTCCTGCACATAGGTCGGGTCGGGAAGACGTGACCCGACTCTTCCAATGCTTAAGTTAGCAAATAGCTTAAGAGGGTTAGCTCGTGAGAAGGATCCCCCACATTCTCCCGAACATGGGAGCTTTATATTAGGAAAGCTATTGTTTCGTGACGTGCCCGTCTGTAGGGCCGTAATTCTGATAGTGTCTGAACCTGGATGGAATTGTGGAAAGAACCTGATTTTTCGGGGATGATGACGTGCCTCGGTCAGCGTTTGATCTGTCTTGGCTGGACGCTGTCGAATCGGGCTGAAATGGACAACCACCTCAGCTTGAAGGTAGTTGTGGTCCAGGGGGCGTCACCCCTATGCAGGCGATGCTAGATCGTGTCCCATCAGCACTATCACTTAATTTTCATTAATTTGAATTCTCAAAAACATTGATGATTTAAATTCTTAAGAAAAATATTATAATATTTAAGATATTTATTTAAAGACACTGGTACTTAATTTTCATTAACTTAAATTCTCAAAAACATTGATGATTTAAACTCCTAAAAAATATTATAATGTTTATTTTTATTTACAAATAAAAATTCTTAGAATATTTTTGAGTGGACTTGCGGTTTTTTATAATTAAATTATAGCATTATACATTTAATAAAAATATTATAACTCATTTTTAATTAATTAAAATTTTCATTAACAATAAATATCATCTTTATAATATTGTTTGGATGCATTGTAAAATTATTAATATGAGAATTTGAATGAAAATTATGAAGGTCTTGGCCTAGTTCAGAACAAACCATAAAAATTTAAATTATCACATTTTGTCTTAAACTGAGGTCTAAATATTTCTAAAAAATATTACAATATTCATAATTATTTATTATGAGGAAACGATAATTAAAAATAATGAGAAGTTATTTAGTTATAGTGTTTTTAAATAAGAGTTATAATATTTTTGATCCAATAGTAAAAGACATTACAATCCTATTTAAAAAAAACTGTAAATTAAAAAACAATGTAGCTTTATTAAAAAAATACTATTAATAAAATACTTTTTAAATATATTTTGATGAGAAACCATTTTTAAAGATATTTTAGTTCTGTGTTTGCAAAGGAGCAAAAAAACTCTTTGGAAAAAATAGAAATGAGCCCAAAAAACAAAAAACAAAAAATGAAATTTTTTCCGAGAAATCACCTAAAATATTATGATATTCCTAAACAAACCACTCTTCCATTATACTTATTTTATTCTTCCATTATTTTAATTTGATTGATGTTAAAACAATAAATGGCACCCATCACCGCCTTTGCTTCGGCCGAAGCTGATGGAAGTCGGTGATGGTGACGTGTTTGCATCCCTGCCGTCCACATCTCTCATCCACTATAAATAGAAAAAAAAAATTTACTAATTTGGTATATATACACGACAAAAAAAAAATTAAACGCTCTTTTATTTATTTCTTGTAATTTTATAATTTTGGGATGCACTAATGCTTTGGATGTTAATTCCCTTCATGAGTTCCATTATGATGGAAAATATTCCAAGAATATTTTTTTGTCATTATTATATTTTATGTATTTTAACTTAATTAGTTGCTGATCTAAATATATTCTGGAAGGGTTATGGGTGGAGGATGGCCGGCATCTATTGAAGTCATATAGGAAGCAACCATGCTATTTTTAGATATTTAAAATCGTATAGCTATTGTTATTATTATTTATATTTATTTATTTCGGCCACAGGTTGGCCGAGTCTATTTAAGGCCGTCGCTTTCCGGTTGTCGCTTCCATCGATCGACGCCTAGGGTTTCCGGATTCCTCATCAGTGGCTTCTAAGAAGCACGGAGGAAACGGGGAAGAACACCAAGAAACCCCTCGAATCGCTACCCCCTCAGAACCGTAAATTTTTTTCGATTCCGAACGGCGGAGGCATTAAACCCCCTCGTGTAACGAATCCGAGCCGCCCGCGAGCAACTCCCAACCGCAGGACAGATTAAAGAACTTTTTCGTAAGAACAGATCTATCTTTTAAGAACCTCGAATTCCAGATTTGCAACGCTTGAAAGTTGACATTGGGCCTCAGAAAGTTTTGATCTTTTGATACAGGAGTGAGGAGCCGAACTATAATTTCGTTTTCTTGTTGCTGGAACGATCCGAGTCCCATCCTTTCTTGTTGTGACCTTCTATTAGACCGGACATTGAATTCCACAACTGTTGCCTGGATCTGTGGGTCTTGTTGGAGGATTTTTGGTCTTGATCGACAAAATCTCATCTTGATCTCGTAAAAATGTTTAAATCTGCTGTCTACTACGAGAACTCCTTTTGTGGGGAGGTGCAAATTTATCCCCAGAATCCGAACATCGGCTCATGGATCAGGGAGATCCGGATCTCCCATCTCTCGCCTTCCAGCGAGCGGTGCCAACCGCTCGCCCTTCTACAGACCGTCGCCTCCGGCGGCGTCCGCATCAAGGTGGAGTCGACGTCAACATCAACCGATGATTCGCCACTATTCCGTTTGCACACTACTCTCGCCAGAGAGAATAAGGTATTATTCCCCAAAAGGCAACAAATAATAGAACTAAATATTTTTATGACAGGATGATTAATAGTGAATCCTAGCTGAATGACTTGAATCACTTTGTGATATGTATTTTCATAAGCGAATGTGCTGGTGAATTTCACTTTTATTGATCTGATTAGGCTGAGTTGGAAACAAATTTGCTGTACTAAATCTTTATTGGATTGGAATTAGTCGAGCAACACAATGTCTTACGGTTACAGAAACAGGATCTGTACTATAATTTTTTCAGCTACCGTGTCTGGATCTGGGTTAAAAAAGGATTGCAGTTAAAAAATGTTTTTAATCACTATATACTAAATTGGTTCCTGATGAGACTACCAATGTAATAGAAGCACAATTATTTTTGCATATGTTATTTTTTTCTTGGTGTTATTTTAAATCAACATAGACTCTTCCCTTCAGTGCAATCAGCTCTTAATGATCATTGCAAATGATAAAATTTTAGTATTCTTTTGCTTTCTCATGATGCAGATCAAATTTGTTTGACAAGCCTTTTTTAACATGCATGTCAAGCTTTAGTGATAATTGTTTATTTAGAACTTCCTGTATAAATTTTTAGGTCCCTTTGGCATGTTAGATAATATATATAGATTGGTTTTGGCATCTTATTGATAGCTTGGTCCAAAACTTGACATATGAGCAATTGAGGTTACAAGTTAATTCGGGTAAAACTAGAAACTCATTAATTAGTAAAGTAAATCTATTGATATTGGTTGTCAATTTTGTTCCTAGGTCATCACTTTTTGTTCCTCTGACTTCTATGGAGTAGAACTCTGTACAAGTTGTAAGCTTCTGGAAAGTAAACTCCAGTTTTGGTCGATTAGTTATTATCTTATTCCTAATAGTGGAAATGATTGAGTGTCTTTGATCCTTCCCTTTGTTAATGTACTGGTTGCTAATTGCCTTGCCATCAGTTCTTGACACCGATAATTAGCTTCACTAGGTGCTCATGGAATTATGCTGCATTAAGACTTCCATGGGCAGCTAGAATATTTTAAAGGATAATTAATTTTCATGGGTGTCAAAATGACGCTTGGTGATGGACTCGTGATGTAGTTCAATGAACGCAGCTAGTAATGATATCAAAGAATGAAAAGTTTGGAGTATTCAACTGTTGATTTTGGTTGTGAAGCAAAGATTGCTCTTGATTGGAACATTCAATGCTAGGTCACTTGGATTTTCTATGGCTGTCAATTTGCTGTGATATTGTCTTGGTAAAGTTCCTAACTTCCTATGACTGTTCCTTTTAAGCAGAGGTCTGCTTAGTGAACTACAATGTCTTCTTGATGTGCAAATACTTTGTTTGTCTGTAATCTACTTAGAATAATATATCCCTAAAAGCTAATTTTACATAAAAACTGGCATGGCTTACAGAAGGAGATCTATAGATGCACAGGATAGATGAGGTGAATCAATTATGATTAGTGGTTCGAGGAAAGATAAGGGAAAACCTAAGAATACATCATTGGAGTCCATAAAATTAGTTTGATGCTATAAGTTTGATTGGTGATATTGCCCTTGACAGAGTTAAATGATGGGAAAAACTTCATTTGGTTGATCCCAAATATGTGGATAATTATATAATGATATCTTCTTCTTGTTCTTGTCATTGTTGTACTGACATGACCTATAGAACATATTTCACTGGTTACTTCTTTTCTTCTTTTTTTTTTTTTCAAGTTGATGTTTGATATACCTTGGCATGTTAAGGGAGAGAGAAAGAGGCTCTGTCATAGTATCAACACTATTTTGGTGTGTTATACTGGCACATCTGCTGTAATTTGGCTCTGCTCATTTCAAGGATGATTGTACCATTGTACATGTGTTGGATGTGAAGACCAGATCGAGTATAGAGAGTTAATGATTTCATATTTTTGTTAAACTAATAGGCAGTCTATGAGGGAAACAGAGTCTGGTCCATACTTTGCTGGGTGCAATTAGAAGAAATAGAACTGTATGACATTAGTTTTGACAGAAAGAAAATATCTCCTTCTCATGACTGGTTTATCCGTGTTTTATAATGTTTCCTTTCAAAATCTGTCTTCTATATCGTTTCTTGTAGCTTTTGCTGTCAGAATCTGTTCAATATCTTATTATCTACCAATAACATATTAGTCGCTATTTGGTTTGCATCCTTCAAAGGGTGAGATGAGAGAAGGGGAAAGGGAAGACTACTTTAGGTTCAATGCTTGCATCTTCACCTTATACCAATGTCAAAGAACATGCTAGAGCAGAGAATTGATTTCAATCACTCTCCTTATCTCCAGAGTGATAGATGATTTAGAGGCATGTGCTAACAAATGTTATGGCTCTAAAAGTAGATATCTGCAAAGCCTTCATGAAGTTTCTGTTGGTTCAAATTTGTTCAAGAGATGTTTAATGTGATTATGCTTTTGGATTCTTGAGACTACTTGAAAGGAAGTTAATCATCCAGAGATGTGTCTAATGCCTGATTGAGCGATGTGAAAATCATGTGAATCAACTAACAATTCCTCATGTCAAGTCAGAATAAGAAACATACAAAAAAATTATCTGAACCATGTCTTGGTTCTAGACTAAAACTAAACTTTTCCTTATGGATATATATTTCCTTGTAAGTAGTATGTCCTTATCTTCGATGTATCCCTCTTTGTCAAATTACTTGATGTATTCTTTTTGCTCAAATATCATTTCTTTGTACTTCTTTGACAACAAATTATATATTGGATTTTATATCTTTAGTAAATTTTCTACCTCAATATTGAGTTTGAATATGTAATACTATCCGTTTCTATAATTAGTATGATATATTGTGTGGTTTCTTTTGACATTTTAACATGGTTTTACTGTTTTGCTTAAAATTAAATTCAAGGAGGTATACGCCTTTCATCCTTCTTTTGTTGGGCATGATTGAGTATGCAGGATTCAGATGTAATGTTCTGCATGTATATTTGTTTATATAGTTGAATGTTTCTCTATGTGCACTGTACACATTGGCATTGATGTGTTGCAATTTGTTGGTTATCTAATATTTCTTATATTTTGTGTCTCCATTTGCTTGCAGACTGCTGTTGTTCAGCAAGGCAAAGAGGAGCTGCACTTGGTGGCCATGACATCCAGAAAGAATCCTATGCCATATTCTTGTTTCTGGGGGTTCAGTGTTCCATCACAATTGTATGAATCTTCTCTTCTGATGCTTAACCTAAGGTGCCTTGGTATCGTGTTCGATCTTGATGAAACACTTCTAGTTGCTAATACCATGCGCTCATTTGAGGACCAGATTGATGCACTTCAGCGAAAAATAAGTAATGAAACAGACCCTCAGCGCATTGCTGGTATGCTAATGGAGATTAAGCGGTACCAAGATGATAAGTCAATTTTGAAACAATATGCTGAAAATGACCAGGTCAATGAAAATGGAAGGTTGTTCAAGGTTCAATCAGAGATTGTCCCACCTTTGTCTGATAGCCATCAATTGATTGCACGTCCAGTAATACGGTTGCAAGAGAAAAACATCATTCTAACACGTGTAAATCCATCAGTATGTTTCCTGTCTCATTCTTTATTTTGCAAAATATTAATACACCTGTCTTTCTTCTTTGAACAGAAGCTTTATTCCTCATTTGTGTTATTTTTTTTCCTGATCATGATATTAAATATAAGCTCTGACAGATTTTAAAGATTATCTGGAATTGTAGTTTTCTTCTGGTAGTTCTATATCCTTAAGATTATTTAGTTACACTTATTGTTACTCTACATGCACAGAGAAATCACTGAAATCATTTTGTCTTGGTAACTTTTTTGTTTTAAAGAAGTTCATTTCCTGTTTTGTATTGATAATATCTGCAATCTATAATTAAGGTGGACAAAATCATTTCCTGTAGATACGAGATACAAGTGTTCTTGTTCGATTAAGGCCTTCATGGGAAGAACTCCGGAGCTATCTAACAGCAAGAGGACGGAAGCGTTTTGAGGTCTATGTTTGCACAATGGCCGAGAGAGATTATGCCTTGGAAATGTGGAGGCTTTTAGACCCAGATTCTAGCTTGATTAATTCTTCAAAACTACTTGACCGCATAGTTTGTGTTAAGTCAGGTATGTCTTCATTCATCAAGCCTTTACATATTGCATGGTATAATTTTTTGTATGCTATACCCTCTGCATGTGTTTTTATGAAAGAGGTAAGCAATTGTTTGAGGAATTCTCTGCATTTTTTTTGGACAATATTTGTTTTCTGATTTTATATATTTTTTGTTCTCTAGCAATATAATTTTCATATATCTGTGTTGGCTTATCTTCTGATAGGCTCAAGAAAGTCGCTGCTCAATGTCTTTCAAGATGGAATCTGCCATCCGAAGATGGCACTTGTGATTGATGATCGTCTAAAAGTCTGGGATGAAAAAGATCAATCACGAGTTCATGTTGTCCCTGCTTTTGCCCCATATTATGCACCTCAAGCAGAGGTAAGATGGTCCCTATGTGAATAAGCTGTTCGTCATCTTGATTTCATGTAGATCTTAATTTTTCCAGTATGCTTAAAGACACTTTGTCTCAACATTTGGTAGGCCAATAGCACCATCCCAGTTTTATGTGTTGCGAGAAATGTTGCCTGTAATGTCAGAGGTGGTTTTTTCAAGTAAGTGATACTGCATTGTTGATTGTGGTTAGCCTTATCAACTTGCACATATTGAAATGGCTGTTCTTTTAGATCCTTATAAGTCGTCTGACACGGTAATTCTTTGTTTTCCTGTAGGGCTTTTGATGAGGGAATATTACCACGAATAAGTGAAATTTTATATGAAGATGAAATGAAAGATATTCCACCTTCTCCGGATGTGGGCAACTTCTTGATATCAGAGGTAAAAGTTCACTTTCTTTAATTTCCAAGTACTGCGGAGGCTTATTTTTACCTTTCTTTCTTTATCTTTTTCCTCTCAATTTTTCTTAATTTGATTCAGGATGACACTTCAACATCGAATGTAAACAAAGACCAGCTATGCCACAATGGCATGGCAGATGTAGAGGCTGAGAGAAGATTGAAGGTTATTTTTTTTTCTTGTTGAGCTCTTTTTAGTTTTGTGCTTTGATGTATATAAAAGCAGTTACTAATACATCTTCATTTGAATCTTGTTCAGGAAGCAAGTTGCAGTGTCCAAGCTGCTCATCCCATGGTCACTAACTTTGTGCAGCGACCAGTATCTTCTCAACATGTTGCTTCTTCATTTGGTACTTCACTGACTGCTATGCAGATGATGGTGCCTCTACCGAATGATCAATGCTCTCAGTCTATTGCAGTAGGTAGGCCCTTAGGCCAATTGGCCTTTCCAGAACCTAGCTTTCAAGGCTCTCCTTCTAGGGAAGAGGGTGAGGTTCCTGAATCAGAACTAGATCCAGACACAAGGAGAAGGCTTCTCATATTGCAACATGGTCAAGACACAAGAGAACCTCCTACCTCTTTTCCTATGACCCCACCGCTTCATGTCTCAACTCCTTCTGTGCAACCACAAGGAAGTTGGTTTCCATTGGAAGAAGAGATTAAACCAAGACAAGAAAACACAGCATCAAAAGAGTTTATCAGAGAACTAGATCATGCACAGTATAAAAAACGGTTTAGGCATCCATCTTTCATGCATGGTGGAGCTGGAGAGAACTCTGTTTCTTATGATAGAGTTCATGAAACTAGAAGATCACCTGTACGGTAACTTGCTTTTTATCTGTTGACAGTTAGGTGTTGAAGTGCATAATTTTCAGCAGTTTGATACATAACTTGCTTTATGATTCAGTTGAATAATGGAGGCGACCGTGCGTGGCAAAGTAATTCCTTGTCAAACTTCAGTTCCTTTAAAGGTACTGCACATGGTTGAAGGTTGTGTTTCCATTTGTCTGTTATGTTTTGGATTTTATTGTTTTCTGTACTAAATTTTTTACAAGTGACTGCTGTTATTTATTATGTTGATAAATGTCATCTTTTGTTAATTATATATTTTTATTCTTTTAACTCTACACATTAAATCTTATTTCTAGAAGAGGAATAAGAATGAAGAGGAAGAGGAGATGGTGTGGTGGTGGAGGTGTCTCGAAATAGGTGGTGATGTGAGGAGTCGTGTCACAGCTTTAGTACAGGTTAAAATAATACATTTATATATATATATATGTATGTATATACATATATACATATATATATACATACATATATATATATATATACATATATATATATACATATATACATGTATATATATACACATATATATATATGTGTGTGTGTGTGTGAAACCAGACCAGACTGCTCGGTTTGGTCCAACCAGTAAATACTGGCTGAATCATACTGAACTGATCGGTTTTGCAAACCTTGCTTGAAAGAACCCTAATGGGAAGTTCTTGCTTGCTAGTTCAAAAAATTTAGTTTATGTAAGTGCATAAAATTACTGAAATAGTTATTGTGGAAGCAAGAATACAGGATGGAAATGTCATCATCAGAATAAAAAGTGGCACACACGTTAGTTGTTGCGAGCAACATCAACATGGCCAAAGGTGCAGCTGAACAAGTGAACTTGAGGAACCACATGTTTAGCTATTTTGGACTGAAGACAAGAATTAATTACATGAGCCTCTCTACTACATCTATATTCACCATGTATGCATCAACTTCGCACATGGCTTAATGGATCACAAAACCAGATCTTTCAATGTTAAATATCTTGGCAGATGCAATATTTGACTATTTGAGAGAATTTTCCACCCAAATACGGTGGAGTTTTAGTTTGATGGTTGGCCTTGTGTCATTCACTTGTAAGAATCCAAAATTGTTGCATGTAACAGTCAGTTGACTGGGTTTATCCATGGGTAGAATTCTTTTTTCTTCTCCTGGTCTTAACTATCGACAGTCTTCAGCGACTAAGTTTGCTGACTTTTCTCTTCTATGGATAGCTCCTTCTCTTTTCTTCTGGATGACTTTGGCAAGTATTGGGACCTTTATGAAACCTTTGATAGAAATATAGTAATGTACCATTTTCTTATATCCATGCATAGTCTTCACCTGTAGGTTGTGTAGTAATCGTATGATAGAAGGAATGACAGGCCAACAACAGTGCCTCTCAAGTTGGCTATCACAAACGACATCACTGAGCGTGGATCTTTCATTGCAGGCTGGGAATTAGCAAGCACTTGAGGATGTTCAATGTCTTTAGGGATTGAAGCTTCATACTTGCCAAATTAGAGGTGAATAGAGCATAAAGAAAGGGATTTAAAGGCTGAATTTTAGTGGTAGAACAGTTTAAAAAATTACCTTTGGTTCATGTTCCTTGGTTATGAAACAAGTGCATGATTCTTCCCATATTGGATTATGATCTCATCCTAGTGTCTTGGTTTTTAGGTACAAGACATGTTTGGCATTAGATCAAAGAGGCAGCTTCTTTAAATTTTTGCAGTTGACAATTGCTAAACTACTGAAACTTTTACCCCTCGGGGTCCTTTTGCATCCATAAGTAATATTCTGCGTAACACATAGTAGTATGCTTATGCTGTATGGCCTTGGTCCATTGAATGTTGTACGATAGAAGCCTGCTGCTTGTACAGGAACTTGCTTTCTTTCTGATTTTGCCAAGTTTGTGAACTTGTTGCATTGATGACATTTAGGAGCCATGATGCTATCTCTAATTGTTGGTGAAGTGTTTCTACAATTTTTGTTTATTAAGTTAATTAAGATGATGACATTATTCTTGGACCTAATTGACATGCTGTTTTCAACCAAACTTGCAACATGAAGGTGACAAGATGCCTATGGGGCGAAACTTTTCAAGCTACAAAGATGCCCAGTTTGAAACCAGACAGGCTATTATAAAGCAGGCAGACTCTCCTGCTGGACTTTTACAGGAAATAGCGATGAGATGTAGAAATAAGGTATTTTTCTGAATTGTGCTGTATAAATTTTAAGAAGTTAATTAATCTTTTTTCTACTTCTATGTAGGTGGAGTTTCGAAGCACTCTTTGTGATACTGCAGAACTGCAGTTTTCAATTGAGGTATTAAGACAATCTGGTTGAGAAGTTTTAGAAGCTATATTCCATTCCTGTGTTTTCTTTTTTTCATTGATCATAGGTGTTCCCCAGGTTTATTTTTATGTTAAGTTTCTTTTTTGATAAGAAAAATGATGTGCTTATCATTTACTCACTTTGATTTAGAACCATATATAAAGATTTAATAAATAAACTATGTTGTTGGCTTGGTATCTTTTAGTATGGGTGTTTTGTCTCATTTCTTAATAAGACATGTAAGGAAAGTGCCATTACCAACCATGAAACTAATAATGAACTTATAGATCGATTTGGAAGGGTCCTATTTAATGTGCAGCTTTCTCCTTTTGGGAATAGGACAGTGTTGACTTATTACATGTGAATGGGATATCTTTGTTAGTTCTATTTTATTTGCTAAATGGTGGATGTTCAGGCTTTTCTTAATGATGTTTATAGTGATTATTGCTCTTTCTACTTGTTTTGGTCGTTCAGAAAAAAATTATTATTTTGGAATGTCAATTATGCATGATATATTCAGGTTTGGTTTATTGGAGAAAAGTTAGGTGAGGGGGTTGGCAAAACGAGGAAAGAAGCCCAACATCGAGCTGCTGAGATCTCTGTTCGGAATTTGGCTGGTATGCTTTTGTTGTTTATATTAGTTGCATATTAGTTAAAATGAACCGTGATATTATTAGACAAAGCACACCTTATTTGATGGTTTTTTATAGCAGGGTTCGTAATTTCGTATCGTACCAGTGTACCAAGCTTTGTTTGGTATGGTACTGGTGTATCGAGTGGTATGCCAGGGTGTATCGCTCAATACATGTATATATATCATATAAAAATATAAAAATCAATATATAAAAATATAAAAATAATATAAAAAATTAAAGAAAGGACTTCGGCCTCTTGAGTGAGTCAAGAGCACAACCCTCACAATTTAATGCTAATTTCCCTCTTGAGTGATTCACATTACTGACTTTGGCCTTCCGAACGGCCAAGTTGCCTAAATTGATGTCTTCAGCCACACACCTCAGTTGTAAAGCTTTGTAGTGCCTTAAGTGATTGTTGGCTTTGACCTTATTGATGAGGTTGAGATTTGCACAAAGTTCCTCCTTTGAGATCACATTCCTAAATTCTTCTATTTGGAGTGTTAGGAAGATGACCTTGGGCGGTAGTATTGCCTCACAATTGACAATGCACTTCTTGAGGCTCTCGATAATGTCTTTGTTGGTCACCTCGGCGAGTCTGTTCGTTTGAGGACAAGCTACTGAATTGAACTTCAAGAGGATGTTCTGCGATTGGCAAAACTCTTGAAACTTTATATTGTCGAATTAGGTGCCATTGTATGTGATAATGGCCCTTGGGATCTTGGACCTTGTAATAATGTTCCTTTACATGAAGTTCTCAACCTGCCTTTTTGTGATATATGCTAGTGGGTTAGCCTCCAACCCCTAGGTGAAAGAATCAACCCCCGCAATAAGGAACCTGGGGTGGCCCGAAGCAAATGAGATGGGGCCGAGGAGGTCCATCCCCCATTGGGTGAAGTGTGTTGTCATTTATTGGGCTTGATATTGGATCCGGGTGAATCTTTGGCATTGGTCACACTTTTGTGCATATGCTATGACATTTTTTTTAACGTCAGCTAGTAATATCCTTGTCAAAGAACTTTGAACACTATAGTTCGTTCAATGATATGCTCTCCACGTAGTCCCTCGTGTATCTCATATAGGACTCTCTGCTTACCAAGGGGATAAACACCTAAGGAGTGGTCGGCTAAACGACCTACGAATAATGCAATACCATGACTGATTATAGTTGACAAGAGGACTTCATCCCTCTTGTACTTCAGTATGTCATCCATAAAACAAGGTTTATCCTTCACAATTGACATAAAAGCTTGGATGAGAGCGAATGGATGCAGATCAGCAACTTCACAAGCCTCTTTCATGAATCGGGTGACGAAATCTGCCAAAACTCTTCCTCGCCTTGGTGTATTGTTAACAACGCAGTGATCACGTGCTTTGGTCCACTTTGGTCGATAGCTGGTGATGAAATGCTGCTCAAATTCCTTTGCTAATTTAGTGAAGAGATGGAGGACTAGCAGAGATGATAGTACCAATTGCAGGCCATGCTTCAAGGATGGTCAAGAAAGTTCAACATATTAAAGCATTTGTTGTACTGTATCAAGCCATTTTAGCTTGAAAAGCCATGAGGTGCTTGGTTGCGTTAGCACTCCCATTGAACATCCCTAGTCTTGGGAGGCAGAACCAAGGAGGAATTAGCTTTTCTTGGATTTTCTGAATGAAGGGTGACCCAATTTGGATGTCACCTTGGTTATTGGTTTTGTCGAGGTGGAATTCTCGATGCTTGTCTTTGAGCCATCAGTCCATTTATTGGATTTGGGCACGTAGAGTAGGATTCTTATGCTATCGCTGGCTGAGCTTCTGATTATGGCTGGACTGACTGGTGAGTGAGTGGGACCATTAACCTCAACCATGTGAGACCGAGGGGGCTCATTGTTGACTGGTGGTGCGGCAAACCTGGACTGCTCGGGGGCAATGGGAACTCTGTCAAGACTGGTGTAGTTAGTATTTGCTGCGTTTGATTGTGGGCGACTATTATCTGAGCCAATTGTGAAAGGGGATGACTGACTGCATCATTATTATTATTTGCTGGGCTAAGCCACAGAAGACTTTAGCAGGGACCATCATGTGGGTTGGCATTCTTTCCGCTTGGATCATTGAACAATCGCTAGTATTGAAGTGGGGTTTGAGCAGACCTGGAAGCATCAATTGAGGAGAATATTGATGACCATTCGATGTTTGTGAAGGTGCAGTAGGTGGGGATTGGAGTGGCTTCACTAGGGCACTCATTTGGAGTGTCTTTCTTGCACCATGATCAGAGTCAAGAGGGGGCTCTCGGCATGGTTCTTTTGACGCCCAAGTCAAGCTCTCGAAGTGGGTTTAGAAAGGAAGGAGAGAGAGAGAGAGAGAGAGAGAGAGAGAGAGAGTGCCTGACCTCAATAACTGTGCCAATTTTTACCTTTTATAGTTGGTCCTTCCCTAGTTGCTTATGGGTAGGTAAGTATTTTGTGTAATATTTTCTAATTGGATTCTGCTGTTTTGTATCCGTCGATTAAGATCTTTATCGTTTTTCGGTGACATGGGTGTCATGTGTCAAGCTCCGGATCAACACGAATATTCCCTATATCATTAGTAATTGCTGAGAAAAGAAGTTTGGCATATTCTAGTTGGCTTCAATCTCTATTATTAACTTTTACAAATATTATATTTTATGTTGGTAAATTGACATAATCTAACCTTTACACTTGTTGGTACCAGCTCAAACAACAATTATTTTAAGTTACACCAATGACCATACTACTAATTAAAATTTTCATTACATTTTTTAGCCTTTTTTTTTTAATTTTACCTCTTAAAAGAACTTTTTCTGTATATTTTGGGTAATCTTAATTTTCACTGCAGATAAATACTTGTCAAATGCTCTCACGGGCCCTAATACTGTGCATGGAGATCTACCTAAGCTCCCTCAAGCCAAAGAAAATGGTTTTTTAAGTGAATTAAATTCATATGGATATCAGCCATGCTCCAGGAATGACCTTTTACCTGTTGCAAGTACTTCAGAAGATTCTCATTCCATGGATCAGAGAATAGAAGGCTCAAGAAGAACATCTTCTATTACTTCTCTTAAAGAACTGGTACATTACTAGATGTAGGACATTTATGTATATTCCAAGCATTTACCCCCTCATATTTATCTCTGCTGTTTCTACATGCTAGTGTGTCATGGAGGGTTTTGACCTTGTTTTTCGAGCCGAACCTTCATCCTCAAATGGTTCAGTTAGTAAAGGGGAAGTGTTGGCACAGGTTATTCTCTAACCTTTATTTTTTTACACATTTTCTGAAATAAAAATGTAATGAATCATGATCCATTACCTGCATTCTTCATTGACTAAATATCGTGTGGTCAAAAGAAAGTTCATACGATAAGTTTCTTTTCAGAAGAACATAGAAGTTAATTTAATCAAATTTTCTATTGTATCCTCCAACTTCTGGGATCATCGCTGAGGTCATTTTTATAGCTTCAGTCAATTGACAAGACGTGGGAATCATGGACCATTTTATGTAGAAAATCTTGGTCTGATAAACTGTGATGGGGCTTACTTTGCTAGTATCTTCGTGCCACATGTTTTGGAAGAATTCTCAGTGGAGGGTGAAATATGTCTGCTGGTAACATTCATGTACAGTTTTTTCTCAAATAATGTAAACAGTAATTGGTGAGGGTAGATTTCAATCACAGAAACTTGAGTTATTGATGGCTCAGCAATCAAGTAAAGTGTCACACAAAAGCGAAAAAAAGAAAAAAAAATCAGAATTAACCACTTCGCTGGAGTTCCTGTCTCATTCTCTTCTGGTAAGTGAAGTAAGAAAGAAACTTCTAAAGGTCATCATGCATCAAATTGTCAACGAAAGATTCCCAAACTTGTTTTTTCTCTTTCTGCTTTTTAAAGTTTTTTCCTTTTAGGGAGACTTGGGAACCCAAATGAAAGTAGTATCCAGATCAAATATTTTGGGAACACATTTTATGAAAATAGCTGTGAAAATGGACAAACACAAGAAACTCCTAGTTCAGAAATGTTACAATTATTTTTTCCTTTTAGGGACTTTGGAACCAAAAGGAAAGCAGTACCCAGATCAAATATTTTGGTAGTACATTCCATGAAATCTAAAATATGTTCAGGATGGACATGGGGACCAACAACCAGGAGAAAGTTTATGTTTAACAGTATGATGATTATAAGAAAATGATCTCACCTCTATGAATATGCAACTTGCTAATTCAGCTCATAGCAGTGATGTGCATGAACAAATTTGAACTAACCTCAATAGTTTCAAATTTGTTTCCATGTTGTATGATTTATTGGGCAAAGTTTTCAAGTAATCTGGTGGATTGGCTCTGTGTGTGTGTGTATTTCTAAAAGCTGTCTCTGTGTGAACTCTCTGGTTCAGTCTGGTGGAATTGTAAGAATTAATCTATGAATTGGTGACTTTATTCTCAAAACTTTTTATTAAGCTTTGTACTTGAAGTACTATCTTTCTAAGAGATTGATTGAATTTGTAAAAAATTGCAACTCTTTCATTTCTATTCAGAACAATATGTTGATTGAGACAAGAGTTCAGCGTGTGCTAGATGTTGGAGAAAGCAGTTTAAGATATATCTTGCTACTGGAATGCATGTATTTTTTAGACACCAATGATTTGCACCTTCATTTGTGCTTATTCCCTAAGTAGTGGATTGGAATTGTTCAGTTGCATATGTTATACATATGAAAGAAATTCTTCTTCCGTTTTTGGCTTCTCCTATGGAAGTTAAATGACAACAAAAGGATTAAGTGATGCAAATGGTTGATCATACAAACCTTTCAGCTTGCTTCTGTCAACTTTGATTGATGTCACATTAATTGAGACTCATGAATTCTTGTTTGATTTGAAGCTCTTAGGTTATGGCATTATAATAGACTGTCATAAGCTATAAAGAAAGGAAAATAACCTACTGAATTATTAAATTGTGTCAAATGTCCATCTTAGCATAGTCTTTGTCCTTCATGTTGAAATCAAAAGCCGGTTCAGGAGTTTAAATGTGACTTCTCTTCTGTTACTATTCTGTTGTTGACCACTATTCATGTTGTCTGGTTATTTTTTTTCAGGTCGAAATAGCAAGACAGATCTTGGGGAGAGGAGTTGGAACAACCTGGGTGGAAGCTAAGCTCCAGGTAGTGTGCTTTCCATTCATCCCCCCACCCCTCTCCTTTTTCTTTATTTGACTTTGTTCTTTCTTCTCTGTCACTGCAAGGAATTTTGCATCAAAGTACATATACATTAGGTGGTACTTTGAAGTGATATTGACATGCTTAGTGCTTTATGTACATGTCTTGGAGGTTCCTTTGAAAAGAATAAGGAAGGTTTTTGGTAGTTCTTCTACAAGTGACTATGCTTCTGCATTACTTGTTGTGTGTGTGTGCGTGCTTTAAGATAGCTCCAAATGGGGGATTGAGGAGAGAGAGACAGAGACAAAGAGAGGTGTTAAGAGTATAGAATGAAGTAGGTCTGCAATATCGAATGATACCGCCCGGTACGGGCGGTATGTACCAGTCTGATAGGATACCGGTACGCGGACCGCCCGTTACCGCTCGGTATCGTTTTTTTGTTTCTTAATAGAAAAAAAAGGGTCGCTTTTTTGTTTTTTAATATGCAACATCACCTCTCTTCTCGGGCGACGTCGCTTTTTTCTTTTTTTTTTAATATGCGACGTCGCGTCGACGACGTCATCCGAGAAGGGATATATATATATAATATTTATCTTTATATATATTATTTATAATTATATATATATATATATACTGAACAGTATACTGAAATATATTGTTCGGTATACCGTACTGTACCATACCGAATAAGTATCGAAACTCTGGTACGGTACGAAATTTCAATCCTTAAATGAACTAGACAACTTCCTGATCATGACAAGGAATTTGGCAGGTTTATGGTTCACCATGTCATGCTGACCAAGCATATTGGTCCTTGGTTGGATTGGTATCTACTTATCAGTATTTGTGTACCATGTGTTACTATATCGGAATCTACTAATACAACAAAAAAGACTGAAAAATCAATCGAAATAAAAAAAATCAGGGGTTTTATACTAATTGATTGGTACATAAATTAAATTTGGTACTTAAGTATGCATTAATAAACTTGTACCCATTAAAATAAGCATGTAAATCATACAAGAAGACAATACATGGTCAATCTAAGCTAATTCTTTTTAAATACCTCTAATCATGTCTTAATTAATGATTAGTCACTAAGCAATCAAGAATTATCGATATTCTTTGTGCTAATTACATGATGTTAAAGAAAACATCGAGAGATTGATTTCACTAGTCACCTTAAACAAGTTTAATAGAAGTGACAATGAGTGAGAAAATGTGAGGAAGAGTGTGAGTGAAAGAGGGGGGAGGGAGGGATTTTTATAAGCCCAAAACAGCCCCCAACAATCAATTTGACCGTTGGGGGCTGATGTCAATTGAAATTTTGGTTGTATCTAGTGATACATGAGGTGCACCGACCAGTACACCTCATGTTTCCTACAACCAACCGAAATGGGCTGGTTTGTGTCCCGGCCAGCTCTCGGATCAGAACTTATCGGACGGTATGGCAGTCCATGGGGAGGTGACAAATGATGTGTGATATGTGGTAGGAATTGAGGGCATGAGCAACCATAGTTTTGTAAATGGTAAGGAATGAGAAAGCAAGCAATCATTTAACTGAATAGGGAAATTTGGGATGCATCTGTGTTTATCTTAGATAACTCACTATTCTATACTCAAGCTGGGTTGCTAAAAACTTGAAATTGAGCATGATTTGAATTAGAGTCAGGTTGAGTTTCTATGTTGGTTTTAATCTATGTCAATAATACCTGAACTGAAATCTGCTGGAAACTGGGTTGGTTATGGGTTCGCTGAAGCTAAATCCCTCCACTTGCAGCCCTAGATTTGGGTTGAAATTCACAGCAGAAGGTCAATTTGTTCAGATTTGGACTTTTTTTCTCTGTTGATTAGCCAAATTAGGCATTGTTCTGTTGATTCCAATTTTCTACATGATTCAATAAAAGGCTTTTCTGTAATTTGCTCAGGCTATGACTTAAAGCCTTAATTTTTCCAAGAGTGGTTATTTTGCTGTTGCTTCTAGCAGACCTTGTTTTATCTTCCTCTTTTGCAAGTGGTACCGCTGAGACAAATTGACCAAGTGCAACATGCTCTTCAGTGCACACTTTAGATACTGATGTAGCTCTTGTTTAAACTCAATAAACTCTAGTTCAATCTGGACTCTGCATCTTTTCTACAGGCTGCTGAACAAGCTCTTGGAACTTTGAGGTCCATGCTTGGTCAATTCACTCAAAAACGCTCTAGTTTACCAGGGTGAGTTTTTTTTTTTTTTTTGTTTTTTGGTTAGAGTGCCTAAATATGCACTTTCGTTTGCGGAAAAACTTTTTAAAAGTGGAAGAAATAATGATAGTTCTTAAGACATTTAGAAAATATGATGTGTAATAAAAAGAATGTCAATGGTAAAGTAAATGAGTATATGGTTTTTTATTAGATGATTTTCCAACAGTCAATAATGTGAACAAGAACAAAGTCATAACAGGAAAAGACAGTTGTTAAATATTTATTATTGTACTGATCAATGGTTTTATTGGTCTGTGGATACCATACACGTGGTTGGTTCTTGGTTTGCCCAGAGTACTAGACCAAGAAACATGATTTTTTTCTTCAGTTTGTCAGCTAGTTTTAGAGATTTGCTTAAATTTCTTTTGGTTATCCCAACTAATTCTAATGTTTGAAATCCTTACAAGTTTTATTAAATGAAGGCTTGGATGGTTTGGACCAAGACTGCCATACCATCCAAAACAGTACAAAATGGGCAGTATGAGCGGGTCTCGGCATGGATCGGTACATGGATGACCCTCGTTTCGGCCAGTCTTGTCCAAATCAGGAAAAAAATAAAAAAACCAAGAACAGTGATGGGCCATCCAACTCAGTATTAAAAAAGAAAAAAAAAACTTAAAATAGCAACTGGGGCTCGCCAATGGTAGTTGCCTTCTTACAATGCTGCTGTCGCTGTTTCTCCTTCTTCCTCTTCCTTCGCTGTTTCTCCTTCTTCCTTCCTCTTCATACTCCCTTCCTCTTCCTCCTTTCTTCTTCCACTCGCCCTTCCTCTTCTCCTTTTTCTTCCTCTCCAAATTGCTAGTATCTACTAGTGCATCGACACATGGTACATCGGTATTGACTGGTATGTTTCGGTCCAACCAGATCACCGAAATGGGTCCAGTATCCAAAACGGTGATCCTTGCTTTGGACAGCTGTTCCATCTACAAAAATTTCTTGAATCTTCTATTTGCTGGAAACTTAATCATGGAATCTTGCGGACGCCTGATGCATGTTTGCTTCGCTAATGCAAAACCATTGAAAGCGTACTGCAACTTTTAATGGGTTCATGATTCATACTTCTTTTTTCTAAATAGAAAAAAGTCATGATCACTAGTACTGTCTCCTTCTAGTTCTCACCTCCAACTTGCCAAATGCAACCTCTGCAATGGTGCCTCGCTTTCTACGGTAATTATATTTCCAGTTGCTTGACATCTTTCTCTTGTTTTTTCTTTATTCTCAGGTCAATGTCAACAACACCGAACAAGCGGTCCAAGCCAATTTTCACGGTTGCTGCATAGATTTCCCGTCTTCTGGATGATACTCCAGTGCCTCAAGGCCTATGCTACAACTTCCGTGGTTCTCTGCTAAAATACATGGTCGCAGCAACAAGAGCAAGGACACCAAGCCCTGACGACGCCGAGCAGACTTCTCCACAAAGTCGATAGAGCTATACCTCATGCATTTTTGGGCACCCCGATCAGAATATCTCGTCTGGAAGCATGTGTTTTACATATCGCTGCTAATTATATGTTTCTGTGATGCTTGCCGTTTGGGATCGCTATAATAGTATCACCTGTTGCTGAGACACCGTGTTGCCTCGTACTACTACCGAGATCCCAAAAAATATTAAGATCACCAGAGTGGCATCGATGATTTTATTTTTGTTTATAATTTTTATGGTTCCAACATTTCTAGTTTGTGACGATGATCAGATCGGAGGGAAATGAATCACCTTCGGTCGACAAAGTCATTATTTGTGTAAACATTCATCATTTGCTAACAGCAGAGTTTTATAGAGTGCTTTAACCTAATCCACAGCTCTGATGGCGATGCTCGAGTGGCAATGCATTTAACGTCATCTTCTATAACTCGATGTTATTGTCCAACGGCTGCAGAGTTGCACTCCGGAGAAGCCATGTCAAAGCTTGTGTTTACCTTGTGATTACTCTAATGGTAATGGAGAATGACATGATTTCATTGGGACTTAAGCGTCGCCTTGCTCCTATAAACTGAGAACATGAACAGAAGTTGCAAATGAACGACCTCCTCGATCTAAACTCTCTCTTAGATTTATGGAGAAGCTAACCATTGTTTTCTACGAAAGATTCGCAGATTACAGAACATTGGTCTCATAACATCTTTATTTTCTCGTCAGCTCAAAATTTTGAACAACGACTACCACGACGGTGATCTTTGCATGGCGCGCACACACTTTGGACCGAATCATCTGCTGCTCATCCTAAGCCAAACCTACCAGCTTCTCGCTGAGCTGCCACAGCCTCTGAGCCTTCTCAGGATCACTGGCTTCCTCCGACAACTGGTTCTCGAACGACGCCGAGTTACTGTTCCAGCTCCAGTACACGCCGGACTTGGTCAAGCTCGGATCACTCACCACCTGAATCGAAGAACGCAGCCGGGTTCCGAGAGGATCGTCGTCAGTAATCCACCGTGCTTTCTGGTGTCACAAGGGGTAGCCAAGGAGACGACGTTACCTGTGCGAGTCTTTTGCCTGCTTCCTCCTCGGAGACGAAGCCTTTGGTGATGTACTTTTGGAAGGGAGGGAAGAGGAGGCGGAACAAAGCGACGTGCTCCCTGAAGAGCCCGGTGGTGGCGATGCAACCGGGGTAGAGGGAGGCAAATGTGACCCCGGTCTCCTCGTGGTACCGCCGGTGGAACTCCTGCATCGTGAGCATGTTGCAGACCTTGCTGTCCTTGTACGCCTTGGCGCCGTCGAACTCGCCTCCGTCGATCATGGTGGAGCCGCCGAGCCCATTCAGCCCCCCCGCGAGCCCTCGCAGGTCTCCCAGGTTTGCTTTCGGGGGTATGTTCCCGGCCAGGGTGTTGGTGTTCCCTGGGGCACCGGGAAGCACACACGGAGAAGCTCGAGTTAGCGGATGCGCCTCGATCGAAGGAATGCATCGGGTTCGGGTTGTACCTGTGATCGAGCCGACGATGATGAGACGCCGGGCGGGGTAATCCGATGCCTTGAGGTCCTCGAGGAGTTCTCGGGCGAGGAGGAAGTGGCCGAGGTGGTTGACTCCGACGCTCATCTCAAAACCGTCGGCGGTGTAGGTCGGCTCTTTGGCGGTGGGGAAGTAGACGGCCGCGTTGCACACGAGGACGTCGAGGGGCAGCCCGCTCTGCCGGAAGTTCTTGACGAACTGGCGGACGCTGTCGAGGGACGCCAGGTCGAGGTGCATGACCTGGTAGCTCTCCTTGGCCATGCCGGCCGACTTGGCCGCCTTCTCGGCCTTGAGGAAGTCGCGGCACGCCATGATCACATTCCATCGTCCCGTCTCGGCCAGTGCCTTGGCGGTGGCGAGGCCGAGGCCGGAGGAGGCCCCCGTGACGATCACGTTGCCCTTCCTCAGCGTCTTCTTCCCTTCCGGGGCGGAGCTTTTGACCCCCGGGGTCGTAGTTGCAGTCTGAGCTCTGATTCCAGCTGAAAGATTGTTCCCCTGCATTTGATTCAACAAGAACGAGCCAACTGAGTTCTCCGAACAAAGAATTCCACTACCTCTGCTTTCTTCCTGACGCTAGTCAGATGTTCTCATCTCGCGCAGACCAATTTGCTTTTAGCCAATCGAAAACCCTCATACCTTGTGGCTCCTGAGAACCGAGGAACCGAAGTCCGACTTCATGGTTTCAGAGAGAGACACACCCAAGAAGGCCGAGTCCTTGGCACCTCCGTTAGCCTTTCCCTGCACCGCCGAACGAGAAAGTTATAGCTCACATATCCGCTTCGGAGAGAAGGGTAAGAACAGAACCAGCAAGCTCGCACCTCCTTGTGGGCTGAGAGAGCCGAAGGAAGAAACGAAGCCTGAAGCGCCATTGTGCTGCTCGTGGAACCGATGGTTGCAGGAGGAGGGTTTTGTAGCGCCGCTTGATCGAGGGGATAAGGCGATAGAATCCGGGCCAACTTGGCGCGGAGTCGGCCAATGAGCGTTCTTGCTTTGGATTTCACCCGTGGCCGTATTTTTAAGGCTCATCTCGTTGGGGATCCACCCACCTGTAGATTTGGTTGTTCTGGGCCGTGACGCACAGCCCTTCTCCGGCCACTAATGCGGCATGGGAGGAGGCCCCGTTGATGAGCTGGCGTCCTTTTGTCGAGCACTTGCCGCGCAGCTTGTGTTCGTGTACGGCTCTTTTCACGTGGACTGATGCAAAACAATAATATTTTATTATAATTATTTAGATAATGCCGATATTTTGTCAACAACGCATCTCTTATTAATTATTATTTTTCAATAAAGATTATCCATGCCTATTATGAAAGTTTTACGAGCATTTTATGTCACGATGCATTTGAAGCATGACGGCTTCGACGAGTTCTTTGACTTCATTATAGATAGTCTTTTCCTATTCAAATCTATCTCACCGTATCGGAATACTAGATTGATTCTGATACCAAATGTCTGACGGGTTAATTAACCTATCAATTTCATTTTGATCCGTCAACCATTGATCAAAATGTTTAAACTGAAATTATTAATAATATACTCATCAAAACTCATACAAGTCAATCTTAATCTCAACCATTATGAATGTTATATTTATCATTGTCTCACATCCTTTTATAATAATTTAATGCTGCAAGAGGTCCAAGCAGCTATAATTGACGACCCAAATGATTTCTAATCCAAAACTCAACCAGAGATCAGAACATCGATGAACGAAGACTTGAGTTGCTTGTGTTTCCTGCCATCACAATTTCACTGTCAGTCATAATTAACTACTGAAACTATGGGTAATTTTTCTTGCAGCATTTGAATTTAGTTTCTCTTCTTCTTGCATCAACATATAGTAGAATAAAACAATGGGGTCCAGACCACCACACCCCTAAAACATGATTGAGGTTGTAAAAGAAAAGAAGAGGAACAAACAGAGAGAGAAAGGACCAACCAGCTCGCAGTTACCGCCTTCTTTAGCTTCGGCTTTGCCATGCAGTTGCAGTAACATCCTCGCGATGCTGGATTGGGTTTTTACAAAGAAGGAAACTGAAGTATAGGCCCGACGGATATTAAGACTCTCGCAACATCCATCTAACTGTACACAAAACCACAGCAGCATCAACCTGGGCAGTGGAGGGTCGAATCATTCGACGTTGGCGATCTCCTCCGTTTACCGCAAGTGAAGAATTATATTTGAAATGGAATGCCGAAATTCTGAAAAGTTCTAATTTCGCCGCATCGACTTGCAGTGACAATCACCAATCCCCAGGCCGAACTTCTTGGCACTGGTGTATAACCGTTCGGATCATGATTACTGGCCATGAGCTCTTCAGGCCAAGTTGCTGAAAGCCTGTCACCAAAGTGATCTGGTTTTCGACCGAGAATGCTATCGTTTTGCCGGCAACTAATGTTCTGGTTACTAGGAGAAGGCGAAAGACGGAGCCCATTGGCTTCAACCAGAAGTGGGGAATTGGCCTGAGATTCTTCATTAACTTCGTCCTGCTTGTTGGAACGAGTTCTCGCCATCCTTTCCAATCCGGAGCATGGCCAAGGAACAGCTACTGTCACACCCTGGCAGTGGAAATGCTCATAAGACTGCGTGACAGTTGCTGCAGTTTTGCTCCTACTAGCTCGAGAATCTTCATCGTATCTCCATACATACACATGAGAGTCCTCGCTGGCACAGATAACATATCTTCCATTAGCAGTCCAGTATGCTGAGATTTGGCTGCTTGTATTGCGAAACCCTGAAAAAGAAAGCAGTGCGCATCAGCCCCAGCTAACAAACTGAAGAACAGTGAATGAAATATTACTGTAACAAATCAAAATATTATATGCAGGTAACACTGCCAGCATGAATGAAAGTTTCAGGATGATTTGGTCCACTTACTTAGGTCTTTCCATCAGAAATAAACATCTTACAGCATATATATTTCCTGTGCAATTAACATTGGCAGGAACCAGAAAAATATCAGTAGGAACCAATAACAGGTATCTATATCATCACAATGATCCATGCTCCAATCTTTGAAAGATCCATGAAGACTGATGTATGTCTGACATAAGCAACTTTAGAATGGTGCTTCTCACTTCATTTCAGGGGAGGGGTCCTAGTATTGCTCTATGCCATTTTTAAGAGATGCTTTGGACAAGGATTGTCATTCATGCTGACCAACGCATATGATTGATTTGGTGCTTGTTTCTTGGTAATGTAGAGTAAAAGCTTCAAAACAACATGAAATTGCATCTTACTTCAGTTTATCTATCCTGTACACCGGTCACATGCATGCTGCTAATAAGACATCAAGCTCTTACAATAAGCAAGGATCTCAAACATGTTTCGGAGGATGAATGTGTCAATCATGATTTGGTAGCTAATTTCAATTCTTTCTTAGATAAATCAAAATTTCTTTGCTTCGCCTTTGCATCTTGATTTTGCATTTTCTTTTCAAGTTTGGCTACAAAACTTATACTACAAGTTAAGTTATTTGACGTCAATAAAACAATAAAAATCTAAAACCAAATTTAAAAGTTTCCATTTTAATTCAGAACATGTTTCGTTACCATCTGTAGCTAGCATGGAAATCTGTTTTGGAGAACGTATAAATTAAGCAACATTCCCTATAAGCTTCTGCTACCAAATGCTCATACAAGCTCATTTGATGGTTGATAAGAATAGAAGGCTACTCTATGATGTAAAATTATGTTATTTTAAATAAATGATTTTAGTAAAATTCTAAAGTGGAATCTATACCTTTGAATTTGTGGACCAGTGCATCATTATCAAGTATCCGCACTCGTGAATCAGCAGATGTAACTAGCACCTTTGAAGAACTCCCTGGAGCAAACTGTTAAAGAAGCTAGTCAGAAAGCTCATTATATTTAGAAATGATAATTAAATGATGGAGAAGCGCAACATTTTTATATGAAAAGGAAAGACATCATACAAATACCTGGAATCCAGTAATTTTCTTGTGTCTGGACTTCTTTTTCTTATTTTGCAATTCAATACGACTTTTTTGGAGAAGCTTATTGTCTGAATCCAAGAGAGATATATACATACATAAATATCATAAGTTCGTTTAAAAAATTAGATAAAACAGACAGACCAAACTAAGAGAGGGTTAATGTGTTGGATGCACCATACCAGATGTATCATACAAGTGACAACGCCCTTTGTGTGAACCAACTAAAGCGCCCTTCAACAATAAAAAAAGTTGAACAATAAAAATCAAGATATCAACTGATCCATACTTGGAACAAGTAAATCATTTAGGTCCTAATAAAAAACCTGCCCATCAGGGGTATAGCAGGCAGCAGTGACCATCTCATGCAAATCATTCCAGTCAACAATTTGACGATCTGGAATACTCCATATGCGGACTTTCTCATCTAGGGATCCACTTATGAAGTACCTGTCATCAATAGGATTGAACTGGATGCAAGTCACTGCATCAATGCAAATGTAAGAAGTATCAAGAAGGCATTAGCTAGAACAGAAAGAACATACCAGAACAAGAAAACAAAAAATAAGTCAGAAGATAATTTGAATGTACCGTAGTCACTATGTGTGAATGTTTTTAAACAGCAGTTGCTGGACATGTGCCAAAGCCGAACAGTTTTGTCCATTGAAGATGAAAGAAGGTACTGAGAAACAAACAAACCAAGAATAATATGATCAACATTTTAAGCTTGAACCAGAGAAGATAAACACCTTAATCAACATTTAAAAAGCTACTTGAGTCTGCAAGCATTCATTGATGACATCTGAACAGATTGTAAATTTCAACATACTGGTAGTTACACCAATTAGGAGAATAAAATGGTTATCAAAAGTTTCATGATGCAATAACTAAAATATTGTAAGATTTTCATTTATCACAAACAAAAAAAAATAAAAAAACTAAGTTGTGAGCCAGCAACATATTTGGGATCATCGTTTTGTTGCTAGGAATTGCAACAAAGCAACATGTCAGGAGGTAGTAGATCTTCATAATATTTTCAATCACTGAGGAAAAAAAACCAAAAATTCTTACTATATAAAGCATTCAAATAACTGCAAAATCTGGTTTTTGACATAATACTACAGTAAGCAAAAAAAAAACCTCAAACTCTAAACTTAAACTAAATATGAATTCTTCAGTAAACTTTACACCAGGAACGGTTTAGGGTTCAATCTAAAGGATTGTACAAAGCAGATATTAGGTTTCAAATATTAAAAAGAAAATTCCAGAGCCTATTAGTGTTATTTCATTATCCACCTACAGATGATATCAAGCAGGCCATGAAAGGGCAGCTTGGCTAGTATAAGACTAAAAGGCCAAAAACCTTTTGACTTGGTACAAAACAAACCTACAGTGTTATGATAATACAATTCAAATAAACTTTAAATATTGGATACTCCTAACATACAGAAGATGTATCAAACACCAATGTTGGTTCTTACAGCAGAAAGCATTTTGCTACTGTAGATATATAGCATAATTATGTACCTAAAAGGAACAAATCATGTCTGTTCCTGAAAATTCTACATAGCTTGTTAACTTTCTCTCAGCTGTGCACCACTTCCATGTTTAGAATTCTGACCAGCACAAGCTTGCATACCCGAAATATCCTAATTCTTCGGACAGAAACTACATGTATATGTGCATCACTGCATCTCTCCTCCTAAATTTCTAAGTTCTCTAAAAGTTTGATAAGTTTCATGTGCTTATTTCATCATATGTAAACCTCTGAAGGTCCCAAAATTATTTCTTTCACATATAAAGCTGATGATCAGCAGCAATTCTACCTGTGATTTTGACCAAGAGAGATCGAGGACATCATCTGAGTGGCCTCTGAAAGAACATACAGGCCTCTCTGACAGAGAAAACATATGTTCTGGCATCATAAGAGGGTCCGAGTTAACAGACCTCCGGCCGCCAGAAATCTTTGCTCTTCGCTTCTTTTCCCAATGGTTTCCTTCGGCACTGGCCAACACCAATCTTGGATCTGGTGGACAATCATCGATTGCCATAGCAAATGGATTGAAATTCCCACTCTGCTCAGCTACTTTTAGCAAATCACCCTTTGTAGTGATCTTAGAGACTTCCCACACATGGATGACACAATCCTCTCCGGCAGTGGCCAAGTACCGCCCATCTAAACTAAACTTGATGCACCAGATGGAACCATTATGGGCCTGAATAGCCTGGCTCATGTAAAGATCGGTGAGCTCCTTGTGAGACTTCCCAGACTGCCGGACCTTGACACGAAGGTCTAGGCCGGGCGCACCATCCTGGCTGTCATCTGTAGCAGAGCTCGACCTCCGCCCTCCCTTCTCCGAAGATGTATCTTTCTCATCACTACTCCGACGCTGCTGGTGGTGCCCTCCGGCTATCGCCACACCCGCCACATTCCTCACGCTCCGGAGCCAGCTTCCTTTCTTCTTTGGCCTCGTCCCTCCCCTGGAAGCCCCATCGATTCGTGGCGCGCCGCCGGAGCCGCCGCCGCCATGCTCGGCCTCCTCCACGTTCTGCCGTCTCATCAGTTCTTGAACGATGGGTGACCAGCCGACGCACATCTTGAACTCCTCCATCGTGAGCTGCCGCCCGGTCCCAACCTCCCTTAACTTGTTCCACATCCCATCCTTCCCGAATTCCTTCACCACGAACTCCCTCCCGTTGTCGAGGTTCTTGATCAAGCACCTGGGGTCATCGCACGTCGCGCGGTCGTCACCGTCCTCCCAGCGGTCTCTGCCGCCGACGCGGCTGCTTGCGTCGCCGTCGGAGACATCGAGATTCCCGGTGGACAAGGGCCGAGATCTCGAGAAGAGAGGCGGCCTGTGGGATACCGGCAAATTGATCGATCTCTGATGCTGGTGTTGGTAAGGCCGGCGCGGAGGCTCGGGTCTATTTACGGAGCAGGGGTTGACAGACCCATCGGATCTGGATCGGACGATGCCGGCGGCGGGGGCCGAGGGAGAGGAGGAAGAGGACGAGGAGGCATCCCAGGCGGGAGGCGGTGCGCCGGCGGGAGGGGGGAGGCGGACGAGGGTAGGGTCTCCGGCGAGGCCGAGGCGCTGGAGGAGGAGGCGGCGGCGCTCCGCGACGGGGGCGGGCTCGGAGGTCCAGACGTCGAGGGAGGGCAACGGCGGCAGGGGGAAGGTGCGGCGGCGGTGGCCGTCGCCGTCGTCTTCGGAGGCGGACGTGGAGGAGCAGGACGAGGACAGGATGCGGTCCAAGGACTCGTAGAACTCTTCTTCCTCCTCCTCCCCCTGCTCCTTCTCGTGCATCATTCCAGCATTCCGGATCGCGACACGGCCGCGACAAGGAAGGAGCGGTTGGCTCCCGGGAGTCAAAATTGAAGGCAGGCAAGCAAGCGGCGCTTCCGCGACTCGGAAGAGAAATAGAGGGAGAGCGAAGGCCGAGGCGATTTGTTGTTGCTGTTTTCCTCGTCAGTTGATGAAGAGTAGGAGGAGCGGGGTCGTAAGACCAGTCGTCGCCGTTTTCGTGGAGAATTGCTTAGTCGTGGTCGATATTTTTCGTTCGTTCATTAACTCTCACAAATCAAAATCCAGCTGGCATCATTATCATCTATATGTATATATAATAAAATGTACTGGATAATAATTGACAATTTAATTTTAAATTATATTGTAACAATTTCATATTTTTAGACTCGTTAATAAAATAAAATTAATTAGATCGATTCTTTGTCCCTCCTTCTATATCAACCTCTTAATTGCACTCTACCAACACGCACTGGTCAGCATACATCGAAGTTTATGTTACGAAAAGTCAACGGCTATGCTTGAACATAGGCAAAGAATCGACGGTGAGAACCGCTACGTACTCTTCACGGTGAATTGGTCTTCGGTCAGGCGCCTAATAACTTCTCTACGTAAAAGTTGACTAGTGCAGGTCTGCAAGGTTCGGAGCATGTCAAAGCTGCCGGTTTTAGTCAATCGCTCGTCAACGACGACGGATTTCAACGCCATCGATGCCAACCATGTGTGCGTCGATGCTGCCTAAGGTTGCAGGGAGGACATGGCGGATGTGTAGGAATTGAATAGGCGGCCACAGCTACGACTGCGGAGCATTCAATGGATTACTTCTGGTTACAGCTCTGCTCGTCGATCAAAGCGAAGGCTAACCCAAAAGCCTACGCTGCCTACGCCTGAGATCGAGTGAAATAATAGCTGAACAAAAACAAGCCAACACTTGCCTTCACGGCCTGGCGATGCAAGTTATTATAAGCTGTCTGCCTTTTGACTGCTTGTTGTGTCACAGCAGTGCCAGTGATGGATGCCATGCAGTGACTGTGATCATATGGAGGAAAAATAAGCATGGTGGGGCGAGAGAAAAGGTCACAGCGAATGATTTGTTTGCTGTAGACATAGATTTGACCGGCGGACCGGTTCTATGTTTTGGGGGTGGAGGCGAAAGAAGACGGTGGCGAACAGTCGAAGGACTGTGAAATATGCATCTTTCATTCATTTCATAGCAGGTGAAATATGACTGCGTGAACAGCAAACAATCTCATGCTATGCGTCCAATATGATAAAGTTGAAACTTTCTGACTGCTTCTGGATTATTTACAAACAAAACAAGATCAAACTCGAGATCGTCTCAACCTTCCAGGTTTTACTCCTTACTATGATCTCAAAGATCTAAGAGGGGCCGTCTCTCTCTCTCTCACTCTCACTCTCTCTCTCTCTCTCTCTCTCTCTCTCTCTCTCTCATCTCTTCCTCATAAATATTTAAAAGGAGAAGAGAGATTTGGGTTGGGCGAGAGGACGAGGGACCATCCACTGATGGCCATATCCCATCGTTTTCTTGGCGTCCCACCGCCACTACCACCTACATCTGTGTCTCTTGAAGTAGTAGAACTTGGAGGACAGGAAAGGAGGGAGCAGCATGCTGTTGGTTGATGGCAGGCCATGAGGAAGAGGAGATCATGAGACAGTCGTTGATCTCATGCAGAATGCTTCTCTTATTATCTGCACACTTTTACCCATGAAATGTCTGAAGCAATGAGGATCGCTTTAACCTACGAAGCTCACATAGTTAAGCACATTTCCCTTGCATCCCTGTAAAACAATACAGGAAAATTTGCATTTGGACTGTAGAAAATATGTGGACCAGCACATAAATTTTTCTTCTCCTCAGAAATGGACCAGTGCATTTTACTGTGTCAGCATGATAATGATCACAACCTCACTCCTCAGGTGATGTGGGCAAAGATATTGATGGTGAGGCTCCATAATTGTCCTTTAATCATACAAAAAAGAAAAAGAAAAAGAGAAGAAGACATTGTGCAACTTGGCATGTACATAGTACAAGGCCAGAGATGAACTCCGTAAAAAAGAGCTGGATAAGAATAGTAGAGAAAACCTAGGAAGACTTGGGAGGCCACCTCAGAATTCCCACAGAGCTGCAGGGGAATGGTAGTTTCTGCTGGATCCCATTATGTGAAGCCACATGAGCTGCCTCCACTGCCCAAAAACACCTTGAAATCTAAATAGAAGTCAGCCGTGAACAAACACATTGAATACTCGATCAAGTTAAGCCCAAAAGAAAGAAAGCAATAACACCTGTAGGTCAACATCCACAGCTGAAGATTATGAACGATCGTATTTGCATGTTGGGTTCAAAGGCATGCTTGCAGGCCCTTGATCGACTCCTTGGGAAGCAATAACCATTCTGTGGTCCTTCCATTCAATTGAAATGTACTACTCCAGCTCGGAGATCGGCACTAAACCACGGTAAGGGGACCATTAAAAGGTAAATCCCACCGCTCGCACATCTCTTTATTCCTCACTGCAACTCGAGAGCCCATATGTTACTGCATCAAAGCTGCAGTTGTTATCTGCGGTAGCATTCCACAGGAAGACGAGCTGGGGACATCGGAAAGGGGTGAGCACATGGAGGATGCAAGGGGAGGTACGAAGCGAGCTCAGCGAGTTGACATGAGTGGGAGGCATCTTCGCGCGTATCGCTGTCACCGGCCAACGCAGTCTCATCTTCAACCATTCTCCTTTTGCTTCATATCTTTGGCATTCTTCGGCGCGCACACAGGCTGGTGGCTGCTGCACAGGGTTGCAAATGGGCAGCGTTGCAGGAAGCATGTGTGGATCTTTTTAGTTTAGTTAGCATAGGACTGGTTCTATTATGACATATAATTGAAGCAATGAGAGAGCAATGTCAGAAAAGGCACGTAAAATACTGTGCATGATTCCCAAGTCAATGGTTCCATTCGTGGTCGTCTCTTATCCTCCTCAACATTCATGAACACCATGAACGATGCTTTTGAAGACTGTTTAGATTAAAAAGGAATATTTTCTTTGATTCTGCCCAATAATGAATGTTCTTATTATCTTCTCCTACTGCATGCCTCGAAGCTGTGCATATCTATGAGGAGTTTTGGAACCAGCAATTCAACTGCTGGTGTTCTACTCTGAAAAGTCATAGGATTTCATGTCGATCTGACAGATGATGCAAAAATATCCATTCGGTACGATGGGCTCCGATGCCCACTCAGTAAACTCCACTAGCTCATCGATCATATCAAAATGAAGAATATTGCGGAAGGGATGGTTTGATAAGACAATGGATAGACTTCGATCGACCTCATCAAAACCAAAGAGTGTAGGATTTTTTTTTTCTTTCACTTTCTGTATCTTTAATTTAGAATCTATGCGTGTAATGTGTGATCTGGCACAAATCAACATGAAACAAATTGTTTGGCACGATTAGTTTGAATTAAATTTCATGCAGTTTCTCAGGTAACAAAGGATTGCTGTGACCGAGTACGAGACTGAAACTGAGACAACAAAAGCCATTGAGAAAGTTAAAAAGTGTAATACTCGTAATCCAAAGAACAACTTATTAGATTATAATTATCTTATCTAATCGGATAAGATATATTTATTATATTTATGATTGAATTATTATTGATCCATCAAAAAAAATTTAATTATAGAAAAATTTCTTAACAGATGCTATTGATGAGAGGGACTCTCCTAATTATAGTAAAATTTTGAACATATTATATTACGTATAAGTGTCAAAAATACTATGTATTGGGGAAAACCTTATCGATTTTGCTTAGTAATTTAGAATGTTTTAATTTTAAGATTGTTTACTTTTCTATATATTTCTATTGATAGTAGTAATAAAAATTAAGATGTGATATTCTACTTTAATCATGCATGTAGGAGTTGAGCATCACAAAGTTACAATCTCTATTGCAAAAGTATGGGACGCACTACTCAATTATCATGTAAATTTTAATAATTGAGTTGTATTGATTTGTTATTATTATTTGATTCTCTTATATTTGGCAGCTAGGGTGTGAACAACTTAGGATTAATCGAAAAAAATATCATTAGAATAAAAGAGTCAGCTAGTAGCTCCAGTAATATTTGAGATGAGACTATCGATGGAAAAGAGACATCCACGTAGCGAGATCAAAGAGATGTGATAATTAGTAGGTTAATAGAGTTGGTGGAAAGATAATCTTGACAATTATCCTAAAGATTCTCTTTTATTATTTTTTATTATACCTAATTATTTATACATATAAAATTTTATTTCTTCATCTTTTATAGTATCTTTATCTATCTACTATAATATTCTCATCTTAACAATTTAAATATTTTTTATATTTAATTTTAAAATTCATTTTTTAAAATTTGAAATTTAGACCGTGCATTCATACAAAACTCGTAAACTTACCTACATATCATTATAATTAATCTTCATTGTTTGTTATTATAATAATTTTGAAACTCTAATTGACATCAATACACTTCAAAATATCACTTGTTTTATAGATTTTTATTTTTCATAATTTTACCTTTTTATTTTAGTTTTAATAAAAAAAAATTAGGTGCTTTTAGTTACCAAAGTTTAATATATTAAAGTCTTTATCGAGACATTCATGTTGATTAGTACGTTGATTACACAAGTGATAATGTCTTATGTTCAAGTCCATATATTATATGTACGTCCATAACTTATTAGAGTTGCTCAGGAATAAAATACTAAACGGTTGCGGAGAATGTAATAAAATATTTGGAAGAGAGGAAGGATTATATATTCATTTATATGAAATTAGATTAGCTTAAAATTATGATATTTTTATATGCCAACTCTATAAATTTTCTCAATAGTTAAAAGGTCACTTTACTTTAATATTTGTTAGTTGAATGAGCAATTTATAAGAAAAAAAAATAAAGTAAGGTTGCTAGTCCATTCAGTTATGACTTATAGCCTATTTTTTGATAAATTGTAGTAGTTTTTTTTTTCTATAAGAATAACAAGTGATCTATCAGTTCTATGTATTATGGTATAAATTCGTTAATGGTTAGAGAAAAAGTCTAGAAATAATTAATGTCAATTAAGAACTTGAATTCTACTATATTAATTGTTGGTTCATTCACTTATGACTTACATCATAAAGTATTTTAAAAATATATATATTATGATTAGATTTATTAGCAACATATAAAGATATGATGCTATAGGTTTGAGTGGACATTATAATTAATATTTTTATGTAATTAAAGTTATTTATTTCTATTACCTTGTTCATATTTATGTATATATATATTGTAGTTGAATATGTATAACAAGATTATTTTGATAAAATAAATTATAAGGGTCATTTTGGACTGCATAAAGAAAGGTTAATAATATTGTGATACGTAGAAAGAAATATGATATCGATGGCATATAATTACTATGACTCGCATTGTAGTCGAACTTAATGTGATATTATTATGTTTATTTGACTTATTATTTTATAAAATTTGTGCTATGTGTAAAATATTTTTTCAAAGTTTTTAAAATCTAATTAAGTAAAATTATTTTTAAATAAATTTAATTTTATTTATTTTGATTTTAAATTTTTTCATATCTACCAATTAATGGACCAAGTGAGATAATGTTAGATTATGTGGCTCTATCTAGTTTCGTAAGATATATTATAGATATAATTAAATTTTGATTACGATTATCGATTAATAAAAAGAAAGTTCAATTATAATATAATTTCTTATGGGATGATCTTGATGGGAAGGACTCTCCTAATTATCCTAGATCCATTACTTTTGCTTATAAAAGGATATGACATTTCAAGGATAAAAATTAGTTATTAAAATTACAAATTTATTCGTAATCTCATTTAGTTTATAGTTTATTACTTATAGCAATTCTATAAAGGATAGAAAAAAAAAAGATAAGTCAATTTCTTTGAATAACACCTAGAGATAAGATAAAAGTTTTTTGAGTAATATCAAAATATATATAACGTAAATTTGATCTATCATATTATCATCTAGGATAATAATCTAAAGCCATAGTTTACCTATATTTTTGGTACTAGAAGGAGGACCCCGATGTCGTAAGAACGTCCACCAGCAAATAACCTCAGTGAGCACCCTTCCGAAGAGGTGCCCACTACCCATTCTACCTTCCTCCTCAGAGACCAATAATTTGCTCCTCCGCAAATAGATGAGATCACCTCCACCCAAACCTCCGAACGTTATTGGCATTCATTCAATGACCTCGAGATCTCACCTCCTAAGATTAGTACAGGACGGATGGTGGTCCCTATAGAGACATTCCTTAGCCTCACCAATTGTTGGAAAAAAATATATTAATGCGAAATAATTTTTTTCCCTCTTTGTGTATCAAAATGGGTTCCTCATCAAAAATACCAACTTGATATCACAAGCAAATATTAACCAGAACAATATAAATAGTAGAACAACTGATCAATCATATTAATGGAAAAAATAATATTAATGAGAAAAAACATATAATAGTATCATATTATCATCAACTAGCACCAAAAGTTCTTATCATCTCACTCTTCAAAGGTCGCACAGTTTACCTTTCTATGCAAGGTTGTTTTTGTGTCCATGAATTTGGTAAGTATTCTACTATGAGTGGCCAACTGACATGGAACTACAGCCAAAGCAGTTCATGTTGCAATGGTAGACCTACAAACTTGACTCTTTTCATATGCTCCAAATGTGACTGTTGATTGCATGAACAAGAACCAAATCACTGTTATTTCCGATCATCCAAATTTCGAAGACAACTCAATACGATCCCGATTTTGAATGTTTTCATACTTGAAAATCAATCAATAGCATGAATTTTTTTTTTTCATAGATATAGTCAATGGAAGAATGAGCTCTTGATCAAGCTAGGCTTCTACACTTCTCTTGCAAGAAAATATCAATATTGGGTTGTACTTTAATGAGCCCCTCTAAAACTCAACTCAATGGATCCTCAATTTAGAAGAAAAAAAATTATTAGGTGAAGCAATAAGAAGTGTAAAGAGGGCAGTGAATTAATATCCCTAACCGAACAAAGAAATATTCTCCTAATAAAAAATGATTTAAACAATATTTTTATTACAATTTATGATGATGCCGCATATTCCATTAGCTAATTTGATCATCTTTTTATTACAACATCTTCATTTTCTTGATCACGTATGTATTTATTTTCATTTGCAGAATACATTTTGCCTATGATCATATATTCAAGTCCTATCCTGATGCTCTGAGAGAGAGAGAGAGAGAGAGAGAGAGAGCTTTCGGTTGTCTGCCTCAGTAGTTTTCACCATCTTGAACAGCTTCTACTTCGACCAGTGTGCCAACTTCTTTGCCCACAGGAGCATTAAGAGAGAGAGAGAGAGAGAGAGAGAGAGAGAGAGAGAGAGAGAGAGAGAGAGAGAGAGCTTTCGGTTGTCTGCCTCAGTAGTTTTCACCATCTTGAACAGCTTCTACTCCAACCAGTGTGCCAACTTCTTTGCCCACAGGAGCATTAAGAGAGAGAGAGAGAGAGAGAGAGCTTTCGGGTGTCTGCCTCAGTAGTTTTCACCATCTTGAACAGCTTCTACTCCAACCAGTGTGCCAACTTCTTTGCCCACAGGAGCATTAAGAGAGAGAGAGAGAGCTTTCGGTAGCATGAGTGCAGTGCAGCAGCATGATGATGTGTTCAACTATGACATCACTCTCTCGGTCATACATTTGGATTGTGATTTTGTACCCTTTTGCTCAAAAGGAAACAGTTATACTTTTGTTCACAAAAGATAGATCAAGACTAGTGAGTTCTATAACAGTGAAAGAAAACTATATGACAGTATGAGCTTCCAAGAAAACTATATGACAGTATGAGCTTCCAAGAAAATGTTGTTGTCTGAGTTGTGCAAGAGGAAGGCAAGCCATGGTCAATATCAACAAGAAGTGATTGGGCTTTCACCTTCTCTTTTAGCTATTGTGTTCATCTATTCTTGGCATCAATCATATTCCAAGATAAATCTGCAAACTGTTCATCATGCCATGTATATTGGAGCTTAAGATCCATGAGATAAAATGATGCATGCTGTTCGAAGAAAGAGAGCACTTCATGATCCTAATCCATCAAGTTTGTCTCTCCATATGTGATCAAATATTTAGCTTTACAATCCTAAATTTCTTCCAAAGACTGCTCTGAATGTAATATTTTAGCATAAGAAAAGAAGATGAAGGCTTCTTCTCTTCCGCTCATAGCTTTCATCTTTGATGAAAACTCAATCTTAAGTGCATAACACAAAAGAATAAGATTAGCTCGGCAAAAGCTCATATTGGGATCTAAAATACATAAATTTTGCCACAAAAAGCCAATATTGCCATTAGGAATTCTGTAGCAATTCCTTGCTTCTTTCCTTTTTACCTCATCACCTTCCTCACCTCATTCCATGTCTGTCCAAAAACCAAACTATGCATGGCCTCTTTTCTCAACTCCAATCATGGCTTACACACACAAAAACTGTAGTTACAGATCCTAACTTGGGTTTTCTCAGCACAAGCACAAAGAACACAGCTCAAGGTCCTCGGACAATCCAAGGTAGAATGAAGTGGTGCTGGGTCCATTGATTGGAAGCAAATGATTGATCAACGCCTGTAGACACATAGTGATGTGACATAGGGGACAAATCAGAATGATCCAGGACCTAGTCTAGGTTTTGACCTTAGGCCAGTTATGGGTGTTCTAAGGTTATTGCTCCAAAAAGCAGCCAATGATGGATTGGGAAGAGGCAGCAAACTGCTGCTGCTGCTGCTTCCTTTCCTTTCCTTTGGATGGCATTGCGCTTTCTGAATCTTTTCAGACTTGTTCATGTAGGAGGGCTGTTCATCTGTGACAGAAATGGCATAGAAGCTGGGAATGAGTTGCTAATGGTGGAGTGTCAGAGAGAACAAGTGAAGCAAGTGGGAACCTCAGAGGAAGTACAAGAGTAGCTTCTTGTTGTTCCTACACTGCTTCTCCAATTCCATATTTTGTGGTGCTCCATCTTCAGCATCAGATATGTTCTTGGTAGTTCACTGTTCCTTTCTGAAAGAAATAGAGATTACACTTTTTTTTTTTTTACAGAAGAAGCATCATTGTGAAGACAATTAATTCTTTTCATAATTTTTTCATAATTTTTTGAATGGAGAAGATGTAGTTTTCAGCACGATGGGAGTGCATCCATTAATTCCTGTATAAATTTGCAATTGGAAGGTAGGATGATGTCAAGGATGTTTGCTACAATGTGATATGAATTTTGGTAGAGGGGAATGTAATTAAAAAAAAAAAGCCTAAAACATAAGGAGGATATGATAAAAAAAAAACATAATTTCCAGAAATCTTAATTAATAATAAAAGAATATATTGTCATTTATGTAAGTTGGTCAGAAGTTAATCAAATCTAGAGAATTAAACATAATACAAAAGATTTCATATCATTCAACAATAAACTAATAGTTAATTAATACTACAATTATTATATCTAGAAATAAAAAAATAATATAAATAAAATAAAATTACTAAAAAATTTATGAATTAAACCTGAAAGCACATTAATATATACGAAAAATTAAAACTAGAAAAAATGAGCAAATTCTATTAAAAAAAAAGTCTCTATCTTTGAGAAATTTTCATACAGATCCTAACTTTCAAAAATTCATATGAAGTATCCATTATTATTTCATACAGATCCTATCTTTATACTATCTTTACTTCTGTCCTTCATTGCCTTCCTTTGTCTCTGCTTTACCGAACCTGTTGCCACCTCTGTGGGCTTTGCCAAAATCGCCTAACACTTGCATAAGGAATGAGGGGGCATAGCAATAATGGCTTATGCGTGCGAGGGCTTAGCAGGGTTCATGGAGATGGTGTTAGCCTTTATACAACGAAGGAGGGGTTATGATGATGGCAACTCTTGTAAGCAGGGGAGGGTTCGACAAGATCTACTGAGGCGATAGTGTCCCTCGTGTGACAAAAGAGTAGGCATGATAACAATGACTCTTGTGTATAGGGGAGGATCCTATGAGGTCCATGGAGCGGTGACAACCCTCACGTAATGAAGGAGGGGGTACGATGGTGGTGACCCTCGTCGCTCTTATACGAGAAAGGAGGGGGCGCAACCCAACGGAATTAGGGGCAAAGGAGAGACAATAATAGAGGCGGTATAGGATGGAGGTGGAAGCGGGTTTGATGGGATCAAGGGACAAAATGGTTATTTAAAAAAAAAATACTTTACAAGAATTTCTCAAATATAAAGGCTTTTCTAAAAAAATTAATTTAAAAAAAATAATTTTTTTTTCTACAATCACAGGAGTCAGACTGGAGAAAGCTAGATTACGATCATCTAAACGTGTCACCTTGTTCCTATGATATTCAATAGTAATAGTGAGGACAAATGTAGTGACAGCGAAGATGATAATGAGAGTGAGAAGTATCTTAAAATCAGAGTTGGAAGAGGAATAGAAAAGGAGAGGAGAAACGAGGTGAGAGATGGAAGAGGGATTTTTGTGTAAGCAAATACTTTCCTGTTATCGTTTAATGACGGAGCATTGAACTCCTTCATAAGACTCAATCTAACTTAAATTTTTTTTGAATAATTAATTAATATTTTTTTTAACTGAATAAATATGTCGATTTACATGAATTTAGAGTATAAAAAATACGAATTTTATCCTATTTAAATAGAAATTTAATTCAGATATCTATTTGTATGCATACACAATTCATATATTGTTAATGGTCATGATGCTTGTTGTCGCAAGAGATATGTGCATTAATTATCCCATTCCAATGTAACTATATCCAGATCTACGAGCACGTATAAGTGTTGAGCTTAATCCCCGTTATTTGGGCCCATAACCAAAGATGGTGACAGCACCGGCCCATCTACAGAGCCCAGCCCTCTCTGGTTTGGTTTGGTTTAGATTTTTTTTAATTTCATTTTTTTTACATATATATATATATATATATATATATATATATATATATATATATAAAGTACATGTCAATTGGAAAAATACCATTTTATGATGGTCTTTAGAGCATTTATGTGTTCTATAAATAAAGTTCGAAATCCTCAGTCAATCCAGAATTTAGAGATTAATAAAATTTCTCTTGTTTATATATGTTTTACTATTTGGTTTTTACTGTTTGATTCGTTTCATGAAGAGCTAATACCAATCAAATTTTGAGATGAGAATTACAATAAATCTCATGCGATTTTTCCTTGATTACATGCATCCAGATTTATTCTAAAACCTATCCTTTTATTTGATTCTTTGTATGTATTATTAATTTCACAATAAAAATCCGAATATCCACATTTTTCCCCACTAATTAATTTAAGATGAAATCTTGATGGATTTTGATTTGGAGAACAAATGATATTTATAAATGTTTAAAACTGATTTGGATAGCGTAAATTATTTTTAGTGACAGTACACGCATATATAAAATTATGATGATGTACTTGGAAAATTATAAAACATATTAAAAAATACCATATACAACATCATGGGTTTTCTGATGTTGAGGCTTTAATATATGTTTATGCTTATCAAAATCTTATTGCAAGATTTAAGAAAGAAAAATATCGTATTATAAAATAATGTTTGGCATTTCTTTTTGCCTATGCAAGGTGACGTGCAACACAACACTACGGTGTAAATTTTCTTTCGAAACAGTTGTTTTAAATTATTTCGGAAAAAAAAGCAAAATCATGGCTATATATTTATATATATAATAATTTTTTGGAAAAAAAAAGCTATATGTATACAAAATAATTTTTTGGAAAAAAATCCTAAATCTAGAAATTTTTGCGGTCCTAATTTTGAAAAATTCTCAGCTGCCGTCGTCGGAACCGCCCGCGCCACAGCACGAATCTCAAAGCGCCAGCCCACGTGAATTCCAACTAACGTCCCGATGTCTTCCTCGCCCGGTCGTCCCCAAATGTGGTTCTTCGCCACCAAGTAAAGACCAAATCATAAACCTCTCCCCGGAGGAAATATTAATAGTAAGAGTAACTGGACACCGGGTGCGGCGATTCGGAGGGAGGGGAAAGGAGACTCCGTGATGTCGTACGCGACGGCGGTGAACGTGATGCTGGCGGTGCAGGAGAAGAAGACGGCCGCCGCCGACCTCTACCGCGCGCTCCGACAGTACGTCGCCGTCACCTACGGGGAGCGCGAGGCCCAGGCGGCGGAGGACGACCTCGATGCCGTCCGCCAGCTCCGCCTCGACCTCGAGAAGCCGCCCGACGCCGCCGCCGCCGCCTCCTCCACCGGCCCGCGCCGCGACCTCCTTCTCTCCTACTACCGCGCGCTCTCCCTCATCGAGCCCCGCTTCCCCATCTCTCCCGATCGCGCCCACGTGCACTCCCTCACCTTCACCTGGTTCGACGCCTTCAAGCCCTCCAAGAAGGCCTCCCAGCAGTCCATCCACCTCGAGAAGGCCGCCGTCCTCTTCAATCTTGGCGCCGTCTACAGCCAGATCGCCCTCTCCGCCGACCGCGCGGATGCCGCGGGCCTCAGACAGGCCTGCAATGCCTTCCAGAGCGCTGCTGGGGCGTTCGCCTACCTCAAAGATAACGCCGCAGCCAGGGCCACCGCTGCCGGGGCGACCACCGTCGATCTCTCTGTCGAGTGCGCTGGGATGCTGGAGAAGCTCATGCTGGCGCAGGCTCAGGAGTGTTTCTTCGAGAAGGTTATCGGGGATGCGAAGCCCCCCGTGATCTGCTCCAAGGTCGCCCGCCAGGTAAACATACCTATAGGGTTCCTTCTTGTTGTTCTCAAATTGATATTCTTTGGATCTTTAGACGCTCCGAGATCGTTCGCCAGGTAAATCGTACGAGCTTGAATTGATATTCTTTGGATTGTAGCCTTTGTTCGACTTCAATCTTGAATTTATGTTCTTTGGATTCTTTTAAATGGACGGGTATTTTTCCCCTAATTCTCACTAAATTCAGGATGTGAAATTGGATTTGCTATGGAAGTGCCAATGATTCTTCCTGTCTATTCTTTTGTTTCACTTTGTGCTAATTAATGATTTCGCATATAATTTTTTGAATGCTGCAGGTTGGCCTCTACTACGAGGAAACTTATGCTGCTCTGAACGCTCCACCTCTCAACCAGCACTTTGATCGTACTTGGATCTCGCATGTGCAACTTAAGGCGGCCCAATATTATGCAGAAGCTTGCTATAGGTACTCATTGGATCTTCACGAGAGGGAAGAAATTGCTGAAGAGATCACTAGGCTCAAGATTGGGATAAGCGCCATTGCAGATGCAAAGAAATCGGCCAGGGGTGTTGCTCAGCCTCTGCTTGATGCTGTCAACAAGCTAGAGACTGATATGAACCGTAACCTGGAGAGGGCTACGAAGGAGAACAATCGTGTTTATCTCATGCGGATTCCAGAAGCAAGTTCTTTGGCTGCTTTGCCCGCGGCACCTCTTGTCAGGCCAACTCCGATGGCTGACGTTTTAGATGCTAGCAAGGAGAGGCTGTTCGCCAGGCTTGTTCCAGACAGCAGCACAAGGGCTCTCTCCAAGTACACAGATATGGTCGACAATATCATCCGGACACAAGCAGAGAAGTTGCAGCAAGGAAGTGAGATAACAAGAGTTAAACTCAAGGAGATGGACCTACCAGATTCTATATTAGCATTGGAAGGTAATTTTAATATGCCGTCGGATCTTAAGGAGGATGCAGAAGCAGTTCAGATCAGTGGTGGCCCTTCCGGGCTGGAAGCTGAGCTACAACAACTCAGAGACTTGAGGAGAGTTAATCAGGAGCTCCTTGTCCACACTGAGGAGTTACTGCAGAAGGAAGCAACTGAGGATGCACAATTCCGAACCCAGTTTGGAACAAGGTGGACCAGACCTCAGTCAAGCACCCTGACAAAGAACCTGCAGGATCGATTGAACAAATTTGCGGCAAATCTTAAGCAAGCTGCTGATAGTGATGCAAGGATAGAACGGAATGTGAGAGACAATTTTGATCTTATGGCAATCCTTGACCATAGACCGGTAGGTTGGTCTTTTTAAAAAGTTTGAATCATTGTTGCTCAGTACTTGTTTACTTTTGAAAGCCATTAATCATGAGCATCGACAAGGTCTGTACAACAAACTGGCCAAAATAATGAACTGCAAAACTTTGCTGCTCTTAGTGGCATTTCATTATAACAGCATGTCAAGAAAGAACATCTCCCTTTCTGTTTTGCAGATGTTATTTTAAGTTTTTTTTCTTTCTAAAAATTGCATAAGGCATGCCCATTCTTTGTCTTGCTTTTTATTCTCTTAACATAAAATATGTATATAATATGCAGGAAAACTAGTAAAATTGTGTTTATCGTGCAAAGGAGTAACTTACTAAGAAATTATATCTGGAATGAAAAAGGTGCATTCTAATTGATGTTGTTAGATAGATTTATATCTGTTTGATTAAACAATTTATGATTATAGAATGTAAAAATTTGGTATGCAGGGTGCTTAACTTCATGCAGTCACAGGTCCTTGTCCAGCATTGTTCCTACTGTTTGTCACTAGCAGGCAGATTGTTGCACTAGCACACAATTAACATGGCTGAGAAAGCTTCTTTTTTTTTTTTCAGTTCCTTTTCCCTTCAGGGTTCAGACATTGTTATCATATACCAATTCAATTTTAGTTGCTTCATAATCGTAACAAAAAAGTATTCACTATTCATATTCTCTTTGTTTTCTAGTTACATCATGCCATCATTATCTACACTATGTTTGACAATCATATCTACAACTTCTCCATGTAGATTATCTCTAAGTGGATATGTAAGTTAGTGTAACCTTTACAGTATACATGGTACCTAGTATGCAGTCTTTGCTTGCTGTTTTCCTAAGCTTTTCTGGTTGTTTTACAGTATAGTAAATGAAACATTTCAAAATTCAGATTTTCTTGGGCCTTCTTAGTTCTTATATGAGCATTTGAACAATTAAGTTTTTCTAGTGTTTACAGTTTTCCTTTAGTAATGTGCTTTATTCTAGAAGTTCTTCTTTTTTAGTGTAAGTCAAAAATGATAATTCATTCTGGTTTTGCTCTATTATTTGTTTTGAAGAAAATGCAGCTAGTATTTTGTTTTGTATTGTTGATTTTTTGTTCCCAACATTTCTGAGCTGACAATTTAAATCCATGTTTCAGATTGAATCAGCACTACCAAGTCTTGCAAGGCCTATTATGTCCTTGGATGGCAATGAAGATGCTATAGTGGGAGCACTTAAACTGAGCTTGGTATGTACTCATTATTATGCATTTTTGTTGTGTTCAAGAAACATTATGGAATCATCAATGGTGTACTGGAATTGTCTTTTGTTTTTTTTTATTTTCATTTGTTGGTTGTCCTTATTATTAATGCCCCAGCTTCATTAATTTTCTACATATTTACTAATTCTAAATCTATTTTTTGGTTGTCTTTTATTTATGTTATCTCAGAATATCTTGGTGAAGATTCTAATTACCTACAAATGTCATCTGAATATTCTGGCTTTCTGTTAATTTTTAGCTTCCCTTCTAGATAGGTTGCAGCAAAAAATTCTAGGTGTTGCACTTAGACACTATTTGTTTTACTTTATGTTTGCATATCATTGAAATACCTTACTTTAAATATTGTGATGGCACAAATTTCAGTGAACAAGTTATTCTTTTGCTTTCCATTTCTTGATGAGTGTTAAGCTGAACTTATTACACTTTCACTGTAATATGATCTGCTACTGGTAATTACACCATTACCACTGGTGCAATCAAGAAGTTTTGGTGTTTAATCTTAAATATTTATTGTTTTGTTTAATTTATCAAAATAACTAGGGGTCCAAATGGGCACTCAGCTGCATGGTTCACATAAATGGCCAAAAATAAGGAAAATACGATGGCACCAAATTTTTTAGCTTAATTCAACTAAACTTCTATATTTTCTTTCTGACCATATCTTCAAGATCTGTTTCTATTTGGCATGCTGTGTGACTCTGGACACTTTCTATCTGTTTTTCTTTGCCTTATCAATATCCAAATTTTTTGTTATGGTTGCCTAACACCATATTCTATCAGAGGCAATTGGAGAATCTAGGTGCACAGAGGGCAGGTCTCGAGGACATGTTAAAAGAGATGAAAAGAAAGGTGATAAATATTGCTTATGCTCATATCTTTTATATATGTGTATTGATAACATTCTTACAAAATGCTCATTTTGAGGGGACATGGTGGCTGGATTCATGATTCATCATCTTTTAGGAATCATCTTGGAGGCTTTATTTATTATCAGGAAGGTTATCCTTGTAGAATTACTATATTAATAGTCTTAAAACATGTATTTATCTGCTGCATGTTCCACTGAGTTTACTTTGCCTGAGAAGAGTAAAAACAAAATTTCATATCTTGAAAGTTAGACAAGGCTAAATGTGGAAGTGATTATCATGTGTGGACTACTACAATGATCATTAATAGATAATTATTGTTCACTATTTTGGGGTGACTTTCTTGCCTTAAATTTCTGTGTGGTGAAATTTTCCCCTTCTTTTCTTTGTGATTGTGAATTAGGGTTCTAATGAGGTATTGGTTCGTCGTAAAATATTGTATTATATCATCAAGTTGTCTTTAGATGTTCATTGGGACCTGAACAGGGTGTATCCTTTATTCAGTTTGGGATGGTACTCCTGATTTTGAAATCGTTTTTATGTGCTACCTTGAGGTCATGGAGTTGGTACCAGCTGACACATTGTCTTGATAATAGAACTGATTGGCAATGTATTTAGAGATAGTGACAATTTTTATCATTGTTTTACTATACCCATATTTTCTATAGAGTGATCATGGTTGTGCTGTATATTTGTCCCATTAAAGCTGACACCAAAGTGCGAATGAATCTTTAGATCTAAGATGACAACTGTGTTCTGATGGTATACATTTCAGGAGTTATTTTATTCTTTCCTTAACCATCAGATATTGAAAAGTTCAGTAAGTGTCTTTAAATCAATTAATCTTATATCTGTTTCCTTTCAGGATGATATACTGCCAAAGTTGATGGCAAACACTGGATCACAAGAAGATCTCTTCAGGAAGGAGATATCTAAGTATGATCAGATATGTGAAGAAATTGCTCAAAATATTGAGGCGCAGGAGCAATTACTGCTTCAGATCCAGGTACATTATTGTGGAATCGGGATGCCAATAATAGTGGAACAATCATAAACTAAGCAGCTCTTTAGTTCTTTAAAGTCTTGCTTCGAGAATAACCTTTACATGTTTGACAAAGAGCTATCTGAATCGGTATTTACTGACTGTCGTAATACTTAATTTATGTCAGACTAACCTTTTATATACTTAGCTTGATCTCAATCAGTTATTATTTCCTTCAGAAAAGGTAAGGTAAATTTGTACATCATATGACCTTAGTTGATACCATGAAGCAGGTCCAGAGATGGTCAAGTCAACAAAATTTTGCTCTGCCTACCTATCACCACTTCTATCACTAGGTTGACTATCATGAAGAAACTTATTCAGAATACCTATGCACTTAATCTTATTTACGATTTTACGTTGATGCTAGTTGTAAAGCCAGGCAACTTCAAAATGGTTAGTCAGGACCCTGCAATTGAGGCCACTGGGTGCTGAGATATACAAATGTTATTTGCCAATATTTGACATCAGAATAAATTATACTAATATTACACATATATTAGGTTGTCAAAGTTCACAGACTGAACCTAGGTGGCTGTGGAACCTATTATAACTCAACTTGATATATGATTTAACTTGAGAATATATAAGAAGGCCAGACTACCGGTTTCATATTGTTTTTTATGCTATCTGTAACATGATGCCAGAATCCAATGGGTCAGGTTTGCTGTTTTAACTCAAAACTATGCAGTTCAACAACTCCTGGCTTTTAGCTTGTGAGGTGACACTAATAATTGCTGCATAAAAGTATCATGCCTCCTGTTTTTACAGTCGGCATTGCTGATTATATAATATTTTTTGTTTGGTTACCATGAAATTCATGGGAAATTTGCATTTTCTGCTACTTTTCTGCTATATTGTTGGTCCGGTGACCTAGTTTTCAGTGTCATTATAGGAATGAAACATACTGTTTGTTTTGTTTCCTTGTATATTTTGGTATAATGGAGGAGGACCATTCCTTGTATATTTTACTTGTAATCTGTACATGTGATTTATAATTCTATACATTATAACCAATTTGGTAAGATTGTTTATAGATTAAGTATTAGTTGTTTTTTCCTCTTCTTTCTGCAGGCACAAAACGATGAGTTTTCTGCTGTATTCAATCTGGAAGATTACAAAGGTATGTTTTATAAATCTCTTTCTAGCTCACTTCAGTTCAGATGTTCGATTGCTTAATTTCTCAACTTGCTTCCTGGTAAATCTTTTGTTCTTAATGTGATCTCTTGACACCTTGTTTACTATTGATCTTGAATTTCTCCAAAACCTCCTTACTTTTAACCAAACTCTTACAAGCAATGTATTGTAAACTTAGAGTGAAGGTGCATATTTCACTCCTATAATATTCGTCAAAGAATAATGTTGGTCTGATCAGGGTCTCAAGTTATGGTTAAAAACCTTTGTAGATCCTTGGCCGGCCTGATATGGGTCTGGTATATACATGTATGTTAACTCATGGTAGGTTGGCATACCAGCATGGGCCAAAGAGAGAGTGAGAGAGGAGGGAAGGAGGAGGAGAGTAAAGGAGGAGACAGAGGGAGGGTGTGAGGAGGGCTGTTGATTATCAAAAGCAGGAGAGTAAAGAAAGTTTCCAATTGGACCAGGCAAAGAAAATGGCTCAGTCCAGGTTTCGGTTATTGGTTGGTCTGGTAAATATCAGTTGGTACATACCGGCACTGGTCTGATGGTATTTTGAACCTTGAGTTTAATAACCCAAGTGAGTTGTGGGTGATGGGATAAAAATCTTGTTATTTAGAGGAAAGTATTCCCCAAGAAACTTTCCGATTAATTACCAAGTATTGGTGGTCTTGTAGGTATCTTTGAGGTCTAATGGCCATAGTAATATTTTCTGGAGCTTCTATAAATTGGATGGCAAACTAGTATCCTTATGCTTGCATGGTGTTGCATAGGAGTGTGGAACTTGTATACATGGTATGGTGCTCATCTAGAGGTTTGTTATATCATATATAACCTATCATTATAGACAATCTGTCAATATATGTGGTATATTTATCTTTTTAGATAGCTTCTTCTTCAATGTTGTTATATGAATATGTATGCTATATTTGCTTGTAGATAGTATCAGAGAAATACCACACTAATATTGTTGGGATATATTTTGCCTAGAAGACTATTGAGATCAAGTCAAAGGTGAAACAAAAAGCTATGGGTCGAAATTAAACTTTAGGGATGAGCACTGAGGTTGGACTTCGGAATTTGATCAGAAAAAGATGTTCTTTTTTTTTTACATTAACTTGGATTGTGATCTGCATTTGAAAGCAATGACCTTCTTTTGTAAGCTTTAGTCATTGAATCACATTCTTATAAAATATGATACAATTTTCATCTGTTGGACCTTTTTTTTTTAATAATATGCTGCTAATCATCAAGTTCCCTTGTACCCTAAGCTTAATTATATTCTCTGCTTTCAGGAATTAAAGACGTTTTTCTTTTTTTTGCATGAAAGCTTTTTTTAACATTGGGTTATGTTTGGTAGTTGCCCGTGAGAAGTGTTACAAGCAGATCTCTGCTGCAATAGCAAAATATCGGGAGATTAAGGAGAACATCAATGAAGGATTGAAGTTTTATGTGACTCTTCAGGTATATAAAATCTTTCCTGAAAAATCATGACCATCTTTTTTATTCACTCAGATGTTCAATCTTTGACACATCTAACAATAAAGGAAACCTCCTTATATTAGATAAGCATGAATCACATTATCAGGAAGCATGCTTCTGATGTTGAGTTTATAAACTTGTATCATGTGGCTCTGCATTGTCATGTTTCTTGCACGTTGTCGAAACATTGATATGACAGAATTAATCTTCTAATGTGTTCTTTAAACAGGATGCAATAACAAACATAAAGCAGCAATGCAGCGACTTCGTAATGACCAGAAACATTCAGTGCCGTGATATGATCGAGGATGTGCAGAGGCAGTTAGCTGGTCTCAACTTCAAAGGCGATGGCAAAATGGGTTACAATTATCCGTCTGCTGAGCAATCCAACCTTCAGAGGATTGCATCTCAACAAGCTGAGCCACAGAGTGTTCCGCCACATCCTGCCATGACTCACCATCGTCCCCCCAGAGAGCAGCCTAGGCCTGGATACTCTCATCCCTACCCGACGTATGCGACGCCACAGCAGCCCCCATACTATTCTCCAAGTGGTCAATTCCCTCAACCTCAACTGCAATCCAACCAAGAATATGGGCAACCGGCTTATCCAGGGTGGCGCGGACCATACTACAATGCTCATCAACAGCAACCGGGTTCACATCCTCCTCCGCCGCCATACACCGTTCCATCTCCTTATCCGCCATCTCATCAGGGAAACTACTATAGGCCTCGGTGAACTGGCGGTTGAGTTCGGCCGGGGAAATGGTAATATACTGTGTGCAGTTCCTTGTAAACCTTACCTTTTAAACATAGTTCCTTCAGTCATCCTTAAATAATATGTGGATGTTGCGTTGTTCTGTTTGGGAGCACACCAAAAAGCAGTTTGAAGAATATATTCTTCTAGCAAAAGCAAAGTTTTGATGATGAAATTGACAACCTTGGGAGCATCATCATCCTCGAATGGGTAAAAGGGAAAGCTTGATGCTCACCGCAGCCATCCTCTCTCTCTTGCTGTAGGATGATACGTCGGAAAGGTACCTCTTCTCCCATTGCCCAAGGAGATTGTTTTTTAGATTCATATGTTGATAGATTACAGGGAAAAGAAATGAAATTTAAATGGAGGAGTAGATGGATTGCTCTTTCGCTAAAGATTTGTGTGGAAACCTCATCTTTTTCTTGTTTTCTGAACCCTACTTGGAAACAGTCAATAAATAATAGAAACTATTTGTTGCTTTATAAGATCTTTTCCTCCAATCTTTAGTCAAAACGAGCCACAAGATTCTAGATGAACTGTTTGACCACCCTACCATCCTTATCCGGTCAATATTTACTTTTTTGTTTAGTACAGATGCATAATACAAGTTACATGTCATATTGTATTGATTAATGCTACTGATGTGAATTGGAAGGGGACAAAAAAAAGCTCCATTATTGTAGGAATCATTAAAAGGAGCAAACTATCCTTTTGCAGATAAACCAATCAAATAGAACTGAGGGATTGAGACAAAAATTGAATACGAATATTTTCTATATATAACAACATCGATTAGAATATGCTATATATACAAGTATTTAACCTTTTAATATAAGGGTTGAAGAGAGTGTAATAATAATGTATTATTGTTATGCAAGAAATTATAATATCAAAAAATTAAAATCAAATAACGATATATCAAAGTTTACGATGCATACCTTTTGATGTTATTCAGAAAATCTTTATTTGAGGTGCATCATCGTAGGATCAAAAACTGTACTGATGTCGATTTGTAATAAAAGCTACACTCATCGTTTCCTTTCTATCATCCTTCACAAGATTACTATGAAAAATGGATTAAGGGTGAAGATAAAGATGATGCATCCCTTTAGGAATCCTATCATAATTAAATTTTCTTTCTATTGGTTGATAATTATAATTAGAATCTAATCATATTTATAATATATCTTATCTAAATAGATAGAACCGCATAATATAATATTTTTTCACTTGACTCATTAATTAGTAATATATAAAATAAATTTAAAATTAAAATAATAAAATAAAAGTTTATTTAAAAATAATTTTACTTAATTAGATTCTACAACTTTAGAAAAGAATTTTATACATGAGCACGAATTTTATAAAATAGATCAATAAGTCTAATAAATATAAAACTATATTAAGTTTGACTATTAATGCAAGTCATGACGGTTGTATATCATCAATATCATACTTTTTTCTATATATCACAATATTATTAGCCCTTTGTAATGCAATTGAAAATGAACCCTACAATTTGTCATATCAAAGATAATCTTATTATCACATTCAACCCATAAATATGAATAGGATAGTAGAAAAAATACTTTTAATTATATAAATAGAAATATTAATTATCATGTCTACTCAAATATGTATCATCATATCTTTTATGGGTTGCTCATAGACCCAATCATAAAAATATATATATTTAAAATATTTTAAACTATAAGACTTTAATGAATAGATCAATAATTAATACAATAAAACTTAGGTTATTAATTGACATTAATTATTTTAAACTTTTTTCTGTAACCATCAAATACTTTATACAATAATGTAAAAAATATTAGAGAACTACTATTATTATAGAAGAAAACTAATATAATATCTCATAAAGTATCTTCAGCGATTTGACAATTGAGTCTAACCACACCAAGTCTTAAGATAAAATTTCACAATCATAAAGTTTGATAAACGACCTCAAAACATGCAATAAAATCAATTTTTATTATTAATAATATAATAATATATTACTTTATATTTTTTATATAAATTATCCCTCTAATTAATATAAACATAAAGCATAAAATGGACTTCTTGTTATCGAGGTAATCTATTTGAAAATACCAACATTTTAAGCTAATCTATTTTTATTTATATAAGCATATAATCGTTCTTCCATTCTAGATATCTTATTATTTTATTTACAATCTTTTAATATTTCATTCCTAGGTAACTCTAATATATATCATATATTCTAACTACAAAATTGATTTATAGTTTGTATAGGCTTGAGTATATAATAAACTTTCAATTATAGATACATAATAAATATTTTCTTTATCTAATTATTTTTTAAGTAATTTTAAAAATACTTGTTTTGACTAAAAGTTTTACTTATGTCATCTGCTGAACAAAATTATCTACTGAATCTCTCTAAGACTCGATATCCTTTTTGAGACAGTTTTAGTAGTCTTTGATATTTATTCCTAAATATCACAATATTAATAACATAAGATGTCTTATTCATATCAACTACCTTAAAATTCTTGGTAAGAATTTTTTTTTTACTTTTGTATAATAAACCAAAATTACTATTGGCAAGTAAAATATTATTTATATATAGGCTAATATAATAAGCTAACTCTTACTAATCTTTAGATATAAATACTGATTAATAATATTTTTCTTAAATCTGAAAGAAGCAATAGTATTAAGAAACTTTATATATCATTATCTAAGGCTTGTTTAAGGTTATAAATAGATTTCATAAATTTACATATCAAATTCTATATTTCTTTCATTTTCAATGCGAATCATTTAGGTTAATCAATATAAATTTAAATCCTTAATTAGAAAACTTATTTTCATATCTATATGATATAACTTAAAATCATAATAAGTCATTAATGTCATGATGATTTTTAACAAGTTTATTAAAAAAATTTAAAAAAATATCTCATTATGATCGATGTATTCTTTATAACATTTAACCATAAGTCTCATTGTTATATGATTCGATATTATCTTTTGAGTCATATTTATATAATAGATATTTTTATAGTTATTAGATAATTTAACAAGTTCTCAAGAACCATCATGGTCTATGAATTTTAATTTTTTTCTTTTATTACATCATATCATAATCATTATTTTTCATAACTTATGAAAACAACGAGGGATCCTTTTGATTCCTATATTATAATATGATTCTTGTAAATATATCATATAAAAAAATGATAGGTCTCCTTTCCCTTTGATATATTATCAAAACTATCAATTCTAATTATTTTATAAGTTTATCAATAATGATATTAATATCATGTGAGAGTTCATTAATGTTATTTTGTTATTTGCTTTAATTAAATTATTTACTAATTTTAGGAATAACAATCTCCTGAATATAAAATGATAAAAGGAATATCAAAATTAAAATTTTAGATTTTCCCTCCCACTGATTTATTAGTTTTCCTAGGAATCATGCATTGCTATATTCAAGTATCTTTGTATTATGATTAGAGTAATAAATAAATAATAAAATATTTAAAAATAATCTTTGTTTCTAATTTTTTTTCATATAAATTGAAGACCTTTATCTTTGTAAGATAATCTTAAATATATAAATATCTTATATTAGGTTTTGCATTAATCTATAACTTAAAAGAAGTTGAGGAAATTGACTTACTAGGAATCCAATTTAAAATACATAATTATCCCAAGAGCTTCTCCTTTTATTGATTTGGATATAAAAGAATAACTCATTAAGCTCCTAACCATATCTATAAAAGTATGATTTTACCTTTCAGCAAGCTTGTTCTATTGTGACATGTCTAGTAAAACATATAGAGTATATATATCTCGTTTTTCTAAAAAAATCTAGTAAAAAAATTAAAATTATAATCGGGCTCATCATAAGTGCTATAAAATTTATCACGCATGTTAAATCTGATAATTTTAACAAATGCTATTAATTATCTCTTGACTTCATTTATGTATACCTAAATGTACTAATAGCTTAAGACCTTAAATAATCATATCTCAATAGGTAATCTATATGGGTGATAAATTATCTCTCTCCACAAATAGAGAATATGGAGTGACCATAGATGTAAGCATACACAATTTCAAGGAGTTCTTGAAATAATGTCTTATTCTAATATTTGATTACAGAATCATTATAAACCCAAGATTTATATTACTTCTCTACAAACTATCATACAAAATTTAAAGGTTAACTTTTATTGAATTATAAATATACTAAGTTTATCACCATCAAGAGATTAATAATATTGTAATAAAATTAAATAAAGAACTCTAATTTTTAGAATTATAGAAACATAACATCAAATGAATTATCTTTAGGCATAAGTGATAAGCACTAATTTGCTTTAAGATAATTCCCTATAATAATGAATATTTACTCATTTGATTCTCATATTAAAATAAATATCTATTATTAGTAACATAAGTTGAAGCATTAGTATTAATCTGGTAAGTATTAGAAAAGAAATTCTATAATATTTAATTTGAAACATATAAAGGTCAGATTTATACCTTTCTTTTTTAAACCAAACCTTATAGTCTACGTGAAACCTTTCCTACCACAAACTTTAATGTGAATTTTTTTTATAAATTTATATAGTATTTATAAACTTGAGTGATTTATGTTTCAACTTTCTTTTACTATTACCCATTTCTTAAGTATGACTCAAAATATTATAAGTTTTTTTATTTTTATTTTAATTCCTTCTAAAGACATATACTACTAGTCAACTAATTTAAGTTTTACCTATTCTAAATTTTAAATGAGTCAAACTAAAAAAAATAAAATTAAAAATAAATTATATGAGAAAGAACTCAGCTATATTCATGCCTAATATAGAATGATCTTGAGCTTACAACTTTATCAGACATATTCAGGATATAATCTTGAATTCCTCAAATACTGTTATACTAAATTTTAATCAAAATTTTTTATTAAGATGTCAATTAATGACTTATTAGTAAATTTAAATTAATTTTTTTAAAATATTTTAGTGACTCTATTATAATCGTTGCATGCATCACTACAGTAGCCGCTGCAAGGCTATCACACCTTACGATTATTCTATTGCATATGTAGCCACTGCCCATGACTGGGCTAGCGACCACCAGAGACCATCACCCTTAATAATGCTATCACCTATAATTGTTAACAGTGGCTTATCAGTCAAACACAAGGAACTTTGCATCACTTGCATGTAAGTGATAGGACGGACTAAATAGAAAAATAGATCAATAATACAAATAGATTATTAAAATATCATAAATCAAAACTGAATAACAATTTTTTGTAAGTGAATGATGCTAATAAACAGATCTAACTACAAAATAGATTTGAAATATTTTTACAATCTAAAATATTTAATTTCAAAACATGACTCACATACCAATTGTAAGTATAAAAATTATAATATACTACCATTATGTAAAAATTATAATATTAAAAATTTAGAATCAAATAAAGATAGATTAAAATTTATGATGTGTGCCTTTTAATACTACTCAAAAAATCTTTATCTAATCTATAGGTGCACCGTCGTTGGATCCAAAAGCCATAGTGATATCGATCTATAAAAAAAAGTTAGACTCACTTCATTTTCTCACCCTATCATTCACAAGACAACTATGATCGATAGATTAAGGATAAAGAGACGATGAGAAAAGATCTATAATTTTCCAATTGATTAGTTCATATGACTAAGGAAAGATGAGAAAAGATATGTAATATTTTAATAATATTATGTATCCTTATTTAATCTTTAGAATGTCTTATCTTTTTATAGACGAGAGCAAAGGGTCTAAGATTAGTGATCAAGAGTCTCTCCAAATCATCTCATAAGGAATCTTATCATAATCGAACTTTTTTCTATTAATTAATAATTATAATAAGAATCAATCATATCTATAATATATCTTATCTAATTAGATAATATCACTAATCTAATAGAGAGATTAAAATATTAGAAAAAAATTAAGATACTAAAAGTAATTATGATGAATACAAATATTTTCTAATAGTATTTCTTTTTTTTTTTACTTTATTATCTATTCCTAATGAATTATCGAAGTAGAGAGTGAAATCTTGGAGAAATAATGGTATGAAATTGGATCTAGAGGTGCATGGATGATTGAGGTGAATCCTTGAAATGGCTTGAATAGCCAAAGAAAGACATTAAGGTTTGGTGCATTCCACCTTGCCCACCAAGTGATGGACAACATGATTATAGCCTAATACAATTAATTACCACTCCTTGAGCTCCACTTTCTTTGTTGTGGTTTATCCAACAAGACCAAATCACTTTCTTCTCATTCTCTCTCCACCTTCCTTCCCATTACGTTGACTTCTCCACTTCAAACACCAAAGACTGCGTGTTTGGTGAATCTAAGCCCATTGTAGTTCACATTTGAGTTGTATCAGTCACTGTTAAGGTGGCATAAACGTCCTCCTCAACAAAATGATATATGTATATATATATATATATATATATATATATATATATATATATATATAAAAGAGCTCAATTAGCATGATAACAATGTATTATTACATAACGAAGACCGAACGATATAAGGGCCACATGGAATTATCTAAGTATGTCTACTACTTAGTGTGGTGTTCAAAATAAAATATTCTTCGCTAATACTTCATCTTGAGATCTATAAAATGGAAGTCTCTCTGGATGTACACTCATATTTTAACTTCAAACTACGCTTATTTTATTGATATTTTTCTAATTTAAATATGGAAGGAGTTTTGTTAGACGTACATTTTGACCTATGTTTGCATGATCCTTTGAATTCACTCTCAGGAAAGTAAGAATTAAAAATGCTCAGGAGATGTCTTTCTTACGTTTAATAACATTCAGTAATTAGGCCAAGTCGGGTCAATGTTATTGTATTGGATTGACAACTATTTTCTATACTGACACTTACAGAATTAAAATGAGATCATTTTATCATATCTTTTTCTTATATTTTCATAGAAATCTCTCGGAACCCAAAAGCATTAATCTTGTCGTAGAATCTGCTCCCAGTAATCATGGGGTAGCTAATGAACAACGTGAAGCCTTGGTTTCGCTGCGAGTAATATTTTGGTTTTACTCGTATTCAAGCTGAATCGGATCTCAGCATTGTGATTGAGGCTATTAACAATGCTAAACCTACCATCGTTTCTGAGGTTGTTCACAACACTAAACCACCTCCCCGACAAATTTTCTCAGATATTATCCCTAATTTTGCTAAATTTCTTTCGATCACATTTACGTGCAGATTGATATGCCATTCGGTTGATAAAGTTTTAATTTTTTTTTACAGTACAAAAAAAATCTTTTTTTTTTCGTCCCTTCTGATCGCCTTCGTGTATTTTTTGAGTCTCGTATAAAAAAAACCCTTTCAAAGGCACCATCGGTGTGACATCGTCGACAGCTTGAAAGCGAGTATCGAAATCAAATAGAATTTATTTAATATTTATTTATTATTAAGAGTCTATAAATTTTAGATGAAACTCTATAAATATGAATGTATTTATTCATTTTCATTAAGTAATGAAAAAATTATCTTAATCGGTAAATCTTAGGAGTCGATTCCCTCAAAACGATGATCGGTAAATCTCTTTTTCTTTCGTTTATCCTTCGCTTTTTCCGCTCTAAAGGGTCTTATCACTCCTGGAATCTAAAATTTGGTATGTTTTTGGAGAAGAAAAATATGATTTTGACTGATTTTTTTCGATATTTATTACCACCGATTTCTGTAAATATTTACTAAAAATAGATTTTTTTTCCTTTTCGAAAACGAAATATATCAAATCAGTAGCATGTTTTATGTCAAATCGATGCTTTTGTTGACGAAGACATCATCTAATCAAAAGGGGAGGAGGAGGAGGAGGAGGAGGAGGAGGAACCTTCGCCCGGAATATTCCTCCCTCTCGGTGGAGGGCGTCGTCGGTGCGTCCACCAACCCGCCCTCGAAGGATTAAACCATCGATATATGTCTTTTGATTACCTTGATTTTTAATAATAATATGAAACTTGTCTACCTTTTCTTTCGAATTCCATTTTGTTTATATATATATATATATATTTTATTAACAAAATGATCAGATGAATAATAATAATAATAATAATAATAATAACAACAATTCTGTACCATAGTTATATTACAAGAAAATAGCAATTATTAACTATTAATTTAGTCATTTTATTTTATTTTATGAACTTTCGAATAATTAATTGAAATTTTACATAACAAAGTTTCAAAATTTCTATCCGCTAATATACATATATCCACATAATAAATACATGGGTTTTGACTCAATGCAATAATTTTTACCAATTACACAGCTATCTAACTTAGATTTCAAATCTACCCTCAGACTTTAACAATATACATCATCATCATCATCATATTATTAACATCTTAAATATAAATAAAAAAATATATTTACTTTCCGCGACGACGAAACTAAGTCGAGGAGTCCTCTTGAACTCGGAAATATTTATTGATATCCAACAAAGACTTTTCTTGGATCATCGTGTCCAAATCACCAGCTAAGAGCGGCTGACATGTTGCGTCCGCCGTTCCGCGGAAGGAATGGAGCCGCCCAGATGTTTGCTCACTCCGCGTTAATGGAAGTCCCTCTTCAATGCCTTCGGTTGCACAATCCATCGATGTCGGAGGTTGCCGAAGTCAACAAGTCTACATTGGGAGCTTTTGCATTCACTGACGCCGAATTGCCTTGCTTCGTTGAGAAGAACAGTGAAGGTAGGCTTTTGACTGACTCTCTCGTGATCTTTTTCTCCCTGTCGAGCCTTTCGACCATCGCCACACTCCGCTCTGTTTCCTTGGATTTGGACTTTATGGCAACCTAATCCGCAGCTCCATGATCGAGAGTCGGGGGAATAAATGGCAGTAAAGAACGAGAGAGATAACGTAAGAGGAGAGCGAGAAGGGGAGGGAGGCGGACTCATTAAAGAGCTCAGTTTCGTTATTCTTCCATCGGAGAGAGTGGCGACAAAGGTGATCTTCTATCTTCTTCTTCTTTCTTTCTTTCTTTCTTTCTTTCTCTCTATGGAAACGCCCGCTTTTTTTTTTTTTTGTTCTACTTTTGTTTCTTCCGCCGCAGGAGGAGGAGCAGAAGATGCAGTTTTGCGAGAAGAACACGGAGGGGGCCGTCGCTGGGAGCAGAGGGGCCTGAAAAGGTCGAATTTTTCTGAAGCTTTACGTACCTTCCGAGCGTCGTCCCTTCTCGTCCCCTGCTGCTGCCGCTTCTCGATCACCGGTCGAACATTGACGGAGTGTTGATTTGCTATGGTCATTCGAGGACGAGTAATGAAAGCGAGCATGCGGTGAGCCCATCCCGTCGCCTCTCGTCTCCACTGGTCCAAGAACAGAGCACCTGCTCTGATCTCGTCCTCCTTTTCTCCTCTCTCTTCCCCCTTCTTCTTGTTTCTTGAGAGAAAAAGATTGGAACTTTAATATATTGGACGGTTGGGGACAGCGACAGTTCATAGAACAGTAGTATAAAACGATGAGCACGAGCTGGCGAGGAGGCCGCTCCAACCTCCAAAGCTTCCTCGACTCCACGACTCCTTCGGTGCCGCCCCGCAAACTCCCAAAGGTCTCTCTTTTCTTTCCCCTCCCTGTCGTGAATTCATCACTTAGATCAGTAGTATTCATACATCTTAACCACTGCCTTTGATTTATTTTGTGTTGCTCTCGTAATACATGAGTGAATTCGGATCGGAAATGATTGCCATCTACATCCGGAGAGGTTTGAGCTCCAATTCTTGCATGGTGATTACAGTCATGGTGTCGAGATCTGAGCAATCTTTGGCAACTGGACGGGAAGGACAGCGTGGAGTTCTTCAACCTCGGAGACCTGTGGGAGCAGTACTACGAGTGGAGCGCCTGCGGTGCCGGCGTGCCGGTCAGCCTGCACGGTGGAGAGATGGCGGTCCAATACTATGTGCCATACCTTTCCGGCGTTCAGATATACACTAACAAAGCTCCTGCTGCTCCCAGGTTCCTCTTCTGCTCCCCCTGGCCCAAATAGCTCTCTTTTACCATGGACGCCTGCAATTGAGCTGGATTGGATTGCATCCTCTGTTCTTGCGATGACAGTGAGCACAAGGACAAGAAGCTGGCCGGTTCAGATGCTGTATCTGAGCGTTTAGAAGACGCAAGGAGAACCAGAGAGCGGATTGGGCACATGTACTTTGAGTTCTTCGAGAGCTCTTCTCCTTATGGAAGGATTCCACTGCTGAACAAGGTATAGCTTCTGAGCCTTTTTGTCGTTCGTCTGTCAACATATTTGCACTTTCCTGCTTCATAATCTCTCTCTCTCTCTCTCTCTCTCTCTCTCTCTCTCTCTCTCTCTCTCTCTCTCTCTCTCTCTCTCTATTAGCAGGTGCTTGAATTGGCTCGGTCGTACCCAGGATTGACATCTTTCAAGAGCACAGAGCTCTCTCCTGCTAGTTGGATGTCTGTGGCCTGGTATGCCTCAAACCACGTCTCTTTTTCATCTCTCGTCAAAAGAATGAAATGTTAGCTGATAATTCTGTAATCGAGGAAGAAAGATTGATCACCAAACAACAATTCTGAATAGTTGTAGCACGAGGAACAAAACAATTAAGGTTGTTTGGGTTCAACAGGTATCCTATTTATCATATCCCAACCAGGCAAAGTGTGAAGGATCTGTCCGTGTGCTTCTTGACTTACCACACATTGTCCTCTCTGTTTCAAGGTACGTGTTTATGCTGTTCTTCACAAGCTCGGAATTGGTAACTCCACCACAATGTCCAAACACGAGGAATTCGTTTGTTTGATTCAACATGCGCCATGAAGACATGAATCGTATCTAACACCAAAACTTGCGTCGTTTTAATACATTTCATGGTCAACTGGATTTCCCTCATCCAATAAACAATTTATGGGGTTTGGATTCATTCGATGAAATCTACATCTTGTTCATGGAGATGTTTCTTCCAAACGTTCATGCAGATCCGATTCATGAGAGCTCGACAAACGATCCGACCTCGTTCGGAGCTGGGAAGAACGGAATGAAACCCGAAGAGAAGTGCGGCCGCCGCATCCCTCTTCCTCCATTTGGTCTGGCCACTTACAAGCTTCGAGGGAGCCTGTGGACAATGGCTGGCACAGGAGACCAGGAGAGAATCACCTCCCTCCTCGGTGCTGCAAAGTCATGGCTGCAGCAGCTTAAAGTCCAGCACCATGATTTTACCTATTTCACCACACACTTCGTGTGAACACCATTGGTAACTTCTGAAGCTTGAGTGAGCTCCCTTGTCAATATGTTGAGGAGATAAGCACGTTAGGAAGAGAACCTTCTTAGGGTGACCGGAGATTATAACAAAGAAATCTCAAGACTTTATGATCCTGAAAGATTTGTCTTGTTCTGGAGCTGGCATTTAAGTTTTGTGTAAAATCTTATATACCAAAGCAGAAGATTGCAGTGAGCTTAAAGAAATATTTTGCAGACGAAGACCGTCATGGTTTGGAAGACGATGCGGTGGGTGGAAAACCACCCACCCCGCTGTTAACCTACCCGCTTTCGTGATTGGAGCAACCCGTGGACCCATCTTATCGTCCATCTCTGCTCGCGACGCGTGTATGTTTGATGTAAATCTCTGCAAGTGTTTTTTTGTAGCCTATTTTCTACTGCTACGCAAAAGACTGACAATAAAAAAAAAAGGCCATTTACCTTAAAAACACTCTTAAAAAATAGTATTTTTAATTTAATAAATATTCAAAATATCATTTATCAAATTTTTTTTCACTAGTCTGGGGTTGTGACTATATTTTTATTTGATTATTGACGTACTAAAAATACTATAAAGTTATCGAAAAACATAACATTATATTATATAATGTAACACTATAAATTTTATTTATTTTGGTTGTCATTGTTCATAAATTATTAAAGTAATATCTCGATTAATCCCATATGATAAGATTAAGATTGACTTATAAAAATCTAAATATATGAGGTAGTTTATATCAGAATTATGACTCACATGCATCCTATCAGAGACTTATAAGAGTCTAAAATGATTTGGACTCAGAAGATAATAAATAGCCTGTGATTGTTAAAGTTAAATATTAAGAGTTTATTTGAGTCATTTATATTTAAAAAATTGAAGCAAATTTTATATTATTTTTATTATGATCATCAAAATATTATAAGAAACTAATTTTTATTAATATTTAAATGATGTTATTTCTAAACTATTGTAAATATTTATTTGAATCTTAATATAACATATCAAATGGTTTAAGTGTATTTTGATTTCATTTGACTTAATTACAATGTTTTCAAGTAGATTTTATAGAATTCTTATTGTCCTCATCAAAACAAGTTAAAATACTATAACGGACGAAAAAAATATAATCAATTTTTTTTGACAACTAATTTAGATATATATATTTTTGAATTAGAGATATTATTTATAAAAATCAAAAGTACATTTACCTATATTAATATGGATGTAATATTTTAAATCGTAGGTTCATTTACAAATTAATCGAGGTCTAATTATATGTATAATATAAATAATTCACCTATATCTCATATAAGCACTCGTGAGGACTCATATTAAGTGCATGCATTGTACGTGTGTAAGGCGTATCGGAGATTCTTTTCGTCCTTCAGCGCCACTCTCTCTCTAATCCCAACCTTATCGTCGACGGCCAGCTTCGTCACTCGAGAGTGTTCGACTGTCCGGTGGTGGAGGAGGAGAAAACAGAAAAGAGTATATAATTTTGGTATTTCTTCTCTCCGATGTTCTTTTTTCTTTTCCTGATGGCACACGTAGTTACTGCTGTTCTCGGTGGTGCGGTTGATTGATCGGAGCAGCCAGCGATTTTGGTGGGGTTTTGGGGGAGGAGGGATACTGAAGGAGCTGCCCAACGACGGGCGGGTGCCCAAGACGAAGATCGCGGTCGGTGCCGATGCTGGAGAAGCTGTTGCGGGCGGGGAAGAACGTCGCCATGCACAACACCCGTATCCTTTGCGCCGTCACGCTCGACACCAAGGTCTCCTTTCTCCTTTGTCTCCATCGTTAGTTATTGTTCTCGATTTGTCGTCTTTGTGTGATTAGGTCATTGCGGTGTCGGTCTTATCAGTTTGATGCAGACGGATACTGCTTACTAAAAGATGAGAAGTACTTTTTTGGCATGGAGAGTTCGCTTGGGGCTTTTCTTTTTCTAATTTTGAGGAAGTGCGACCGTGGTGTGATCGGTCAATTCTCTGTAAGAGTGAACGAGACGAAGTGGAAGCTACAAAGGATGGTGACATGAGAATCTTTCGGTGCGCCAGATTTGCACGTAAGTAGAGTTAATAAAATCATAAACAATCGTTTCTAGATAAGTAAAAAGATATCGAATATTATCAAAAATTTTGTTCTTGCTCTGACGGATAAGATTTAAACAAGGGAGGTGGATTGGATCGTACCAATAGAAATATCAAAACATTAAGCAGTAGATTTCTCAAAACTCAATATGGATCATCCTACAGAGCTTGCTGTTAAGAACAATGCATCAAAAACTATGGACTATAGAAATTTCCTCTCCTCTGAAATCTGCGTTTAATTTTTTTCACTGCAACCTTTTAAATCATGTCTCGACCTCCCAAGATTACTATGTGGAGATGGAAGCGTAAAGAAACTAATCTCTGTATGATAAACATCTCCGAGTTTGCTTATCCTGCGAGCATCTCCATAGACAGGTAGGAGTATCGATGCTAATTCTTAGATGGTTATCTAGGAAGAGGGGACTTTTTGTGTCAAAAGTTTGGATCGTAGGTCAACAACCAGGTCTCAAGTCTCATTCCAAATGAGATGTATATAGTTTAGGATCAAAACTTCACTTCGTTTGATGCCTAGATGTGATGACCTGCGTCCTCGTTCCCTTCCTAAGCTCTTACCAGGAAACTTGGTAACATTTTCGTGTTCATCCTGTCGAAAGCATCAGTTTATGCCGTATGAACAAAGCACAAACTCTTGTAACCCAAGCAAAAGCCCTTCTCGAGAAAGGATATGAAAATGAAGTACTGATAGTTTTCCTTCCATCCACATTCTAGTTTGTAGAATGTATTCAGAATGCAAAGGATTTGATGGTGAGTGTTGGAAAAACTATCCTCACAACAAGAGAGATACTGTTCACAAGTCAAACGTCTAGTTTGTAGCATAAAAATTGCTCCTTCCGATATCAAACCTTTAGTCGAATTGCATGTGGAATGTGGTTTGGGTGAACATAGCGGAAGGGTTGTATCTTCTACCAGCAGGCTTGCTCACATTAGAAAATAAACAAGATGGAGCAACAACGATTAGGTTTGCAGTGAAAACAAAATAGAAGAATAGAAGAGAAAATTCCCGAGGATGCTATGTTTGTATATTTTCCTCTGGTCATTCATCATCGGAGCTTTCATAAGCTAGTCCTAGCAAACTTTTAACCGTATCTTCTGCTTTTTGATCGGCCTCGTCGCCACTAGTTTTCATGGAAGTATCTTCATGCCCCGGCTGCTCCTGCTGCTTGTGCATTGCGACATTAGCCGCTAAACATGCATTTTTCTGGGTTTTGGATGGCGTTGAATGAGAGATATTCTTCCCCAGTTGTCCCTCAGTGTCTCCGGCTGATGAGACTCCTCCAGACAAAGATTCAGTCGGTCGTTCAGATTGCAGTGAACTAGGACTTGAAACTTTCTGCCGCTTAGGTTTGATTCCAATAATGTTTTTCAAGAGATCTTGCTGCCTGTCCATCAAGGAAATGATGAATCAGATTTTTTTCTTAAAGAAAACTAGTTTACAGCATTAATAAGCCAACGATAGGTCCAACATCACCTTATGCCACTCTTGGGTTTCGGTTCAACCCGAAGCGGCAACGGCAAAGGTGCAGGTGAGGAATCCGCCAGACTTGCAGCTTTGTACTCAGAGAGTCAAAGAAAGAAAGAGAAACAGAACAACGAAACAAGAACAAAAAATATGTCAACATTAAAACAATGATAGGTCCAACATCACCTTATGCCACTCTTGGGCTTCGGTTCAACCCGAAGCGGCAAGGGCAAAGGTGCAGGTGAGGAATCCACCAGACTTGCAGCTTTGTACTCAGAGAGTCAAAGAAAGAAAGAAAAACAAAACAATGATGCAAGAACAAAAAATATGTCAACGTATGCAACTCGAACACATGAGGATATCTTAAATGCAGCAAAAGCTCGTTTCTCAGTGCGCCGTAGAAGACGCTCAGCATCTTCCTCGGCTTCCATCTGTTCCTTTAGATACAGCAAGTCATCACTGTCCAAAGCTGGAATCAAACCACTACAAAGTTGGCAACATCATGTAAATACATAATGTCGTTACTAAAAGGAAAAGCAAGTACCGCCTCGCCCATGAAGGTAGCCTCCACGTTCACCGGCAACTTCCTGCATCTGCTAGCATCAACCGCCCAACAGGAGAAGCCAATATCCCTGCCGGGGCATGTTATCAGAACACTATAACTGAAAATGTAGGAATTTACGAAATCTACACATCCAAACAAGTGATCAACATATAAAAGTCACTTGCATCAACCCAATCGCATTCCACAGTTTATGCCAGTAAAAATCAACATCTCTGAGGCATCTTTTAAGTTTCACCATATGGAAGTTTTCTTTCAACGCCTCCATGCGTGTTTGTGGCTGCTGACCAATCTAACAAGGTGTAAAACTTCAACACAGAAGTAGAAGTTTGCTATGTTGGAGAAAATAAATGCTAAACTAAAAAAAAATTTAAAGATTGCTTGCAAATATGTTGTTGGCAGTACATTACAACAACGAGATATCATCGTGATGTTCAGAATATTCTACACAATGCATCTGACATGGTACAATTATGTGACATTGTATACACCTAAATATGAACCAGAGATGAGTACACTTCTCTAGATAACTAGCAGTTCACATGATAACTTATTAAATACTAGGATCGATGAATAGCCGAATCTTGTGTTTTAAATCAGAACCCATGTCCCACGAGATCACATCCAAATTAAGCGCGACAGCTAGTTTGAAACAGGCCTGTCTCCAGGAAACCTAAAGAAAGGAAACAATCCATACAAGAGACCGACGAGGTACAAAAAAGATGTAATTTTGGCTAAAGAAAGGAAACAAATGCCAATTAATAACCCAGAAGAGGGACCAAATGGAAGAAGAAAGATATAACATTGGCAAAAGAAAGGCACCCAACACACACGAGGTGTTGGACAACGAACACATATTCCTCGAACTTCGAAAGAGAAGCACCTTCCTCCTCATAGCAACAACTTAAAAGAAGACAACACTACCAATGCAAAACTTCCTCTTCTCGACGTAACGTGTAGAATCGGTAGAAAAGAAACAATCACCAATAGAAGGGCCGATTGGCTAACCTTTGCCACCATCCGTTGGAACGTGATGTCCTCGTCGTCGATCTTGTCCTTCCCCTTCCCCCATTTTCGATCTGCCGAATCGAATCAAGAACATTTAACACGGAGCATGACAACAGCCGGGAGAAACTTGTCGATAGGAATACCTTTGGGGTCGCTGAGGTTGGTGTACTCTCGCACTTCCTTTCCTGCCATGGTTCGCGATTGCCAGCGAAGACAAACCCTATCCCACCGACGTGACCGCCACCGGTCTCCGGCGAAAACCACACGATCAATAGAGCGCGCCGAAAGCCCTAGAAAACAAGCGGGGACTTGGCGTGGCCTTATCGCGATACCTCGAAGCTTCGATTCCTAAGACGGTGTCCGCATGGCTATTGGGCTTCCCAAAGCTCCGGGCCCAACTAAGATGGCCCAACTTTGTCAACGTCTCGGTCAAACATTAATCCTCCGTTTTGGTCAAACATATAATAAATCTAACTAGCTTCAAAATTATATTACATTATAGATAATATAGATAGAAATGTACTAGCTAGCTTAGCTATTAAAGACTCATAATATAGATAAAATTCTAAACTCGAATTCTATCTTTCTGCATAAAATAATAATAATAATAATGATTGATTCTTCCATATCTTTTACTGGATGTTCACCTGCAGAATTATGCCCATCTCTTGGCCTCATCCTTTGTGCTTGAATGCTTTTGTGATCTAAAACTTTTCTCCAGTTGACATTTTGGTTTTGAGTGAGACATCAGAAACAACCAGATCAATGATCACAACCGAGTTTCACCTGGAAAACAAGATACAGTATGTGCCCAAATGAATCAAGACTAGTACTAAAACATCGAATTATCTAGTTTGGTCTTCGCGACAAATATTTCTAGAGAAGAAGAATAACTACACATAAACCCTCATCTGCAATTTGAAGAGCATAAAAGCTTGTGATGAGCAACTGTGTCAGATGTATCAGCCTGCAACTTCATCAGGATTCTTCTTGGTTATGCGAATTTGGAATCCATTCACTAGCCGAGCCGAAGGGAAAAACGACATCCTGTCTTCCTTGACTTGAACCCATCTGTCAAGATCCAAAAATGTTTTGCTCGAAGCGCATGAATCGAAACAAGTTGAGCATACATTTGTTTTCATAAAAGCTGGACAAGAATTAGACTGCAAACCTGAGCTTAGTAACAACATGATGTAGAAAGAAAGCAATCTGAAGCCGAGCTAGTTCAGCCCCTGGGCAGCACCGAGCACCGCCTCCAAATGGTGTGTAAAAGGGACTAGTTCTCCAGTTTCTCTTCTCCTTCAAATCCACAACAAAAGAACTTGATCACTCCATGTTTGTGCACAAACATGGTAAGCAACAGGAAAAAGTACCACAAACCTTGTTCTCTTGGTCCATCCACCTCCAAGGGTGAAAGCTCAAAGCCTCGGGATATATACTTTCATCCCGATGAACCGCCGAGAGAAAGGGAACCACGAAGAATCCCTTTGGAATAGAAAGATCTGGCAATCGTCAGAAGAAGTAACCGAGTGAGGCGATTCATTCTCGGATTATTGGTTTTTTCGCTGCAAGAATTACCAAGTTCTACATAGCTTCTTTGTGTGTTTAGCAAACATTGCAAGAGTTGAGATGAACACCATTACCTTGATACTCGATATCCACTTTTGCTTCCCTCAGTAGCCATATTGCTATGCCTCCAAGTCTAAGCGTTTCATCGATGACCTGCATGTATCGTCGCGGTCATTCTCTCTGTGTTACCGGTGCAAGGAACAGGAAAGCCTTGTGTTGAGAACAAGTATCATACACAGAGAGTGAACGGCATGGCTTCATAATCTTCCCGAGAGAGCATGTCACTGCCCCTTCTTCTTCTGATGCTCATTTGCTCATCCTGTTCGACCACACATAAGCGGACATCAACGTAACATTACAGTTGATACTGTGGGGTGTAGGGGAAGAAGAGATGTTGTGAATTCTAACGCAAGCAGAACTTGGTTTACGCATCGGCATGGATTGGGTGAAAAGAAGCTTCAGAAGTAGCTCTTACCTGCACTTGCTCCAATGCACTGGGGCAGTGAGTGAGGAAATAGAGAGCAAACAGCATTGTTTTAGCAGTCGTCTCGTTTCCAGCAAATAGAAGGTTGATTATGAAGTCGGAGACGACGTCATCGGGCAAGTTCTCCTCCTCGACCAGTCTCCCGAGGACTCCATTCTCTCCTCCAGGCCTGGTTTGCAGTCTTGTGATCTCTATCATTTTCTTAATCTTCCTGGTGATGGCTTTCCTTGCCTGCCATGTCCAAATTACTCGTCAGCGAGATCGCGATGGATCAACGATTCTGGATATTGGATAGATCAAGCTTTTCTACTCTTGCAGGTACCTTCATTGCGGTGTAATAGGTGAATCCAGGCAAGTTGATCGGGACGGAGAGGCAACCATCAACAAAATCCGAAAAGAGGCGAGCCATCTCCTCGATCTCTGATTCGGTAGACACTCCTAATAGCTGATTGACCATCAGATTGATAGCAACCTGGAAGGAGATCAATTTAAAGTCTCAGAAATTTACATTCAACAACTAAATTATCACAAAGGTATGGAAGCAAGCTGCAGAGCCTCGCTTGCCTTTCTGCACAAGTCTTGGAGGACGACGACATGGTTATCCGGCAATGTGCCTAGTGCTCGAAGCATAACCATCTGCATGTCTGCTAAGAAGTGGGAGTTCAGATTGAGCTTCTCCGCCCTCATCATGTCCACAGCAATCCCGTGAAGCTTTCTTTGCTGCTCTCCATGGACTACAATGACCCCATTCCGGCCTACCAAATCTCTGAAGGATTTTGGATAACATGACTGGAATAATTTTTCTTCGTGTTGGATGATGAAACGGTTGAAAGATGGATCAGCTGAGACAACTGCTTGTTTGCCGAAGAGATTGCATCTGAAAATTCTTCCATACCTGCATGTTTTTGACACATCGCAGAAAAGTTTTCCTTTCAGACTTATGAACCAAATAGTTCTATCGATCTTTTCGCTTTTATTTGCTAAAAGTTCTCTCTTTTTGACAAAGCATTGAATCAACAAAGTTCTCCTTTTGTTCCACAAAATAAACTGATCGACGTATGGAGATTTAGGAACTCAAGCAACAGAGAAAAGACAAAGTGAAACTTCTCTTAAACTACCGCCTGACTTGATCCTCCACGAATTTTGGTGGATGAGAACTCGCCACAGCCATGTACAATTGAAGGCCATGACCAATTAGAGGCCAACCTCTTCCTCCTGGCGGCAACTTCTTTGAAGTTCTCCGAATCTTGCTTTGATGATTCCGTTTACAGATCCATAGAAAGACGAAGAGGAGCAGGAGTGCAGCCACAGAAGTCCACGGGGCGGGCCAACTTTCCTCCATTTCTTGGAATGAGAGTTGCCACCTGCTTCACAAGAAACAGGTAAAAATTGTTAGCAACGCCAAGAGTTTAATCTACTCTTTTGGATTTGATCTTGGCATTCATTATTTTCTTTCGTTTAGACATTAGAGATCACTGTGCCGAGGTCGTAAGAACAGAAACATCAACACGGATTGAAATCACCATTAATGGAGAATTTTAAGAAACAGGAAATCATGCACATACCCTTAGACCGACATTGTCAGTTCGAATTCATAGTTTTTCCACAGAGAAGAGATCCTGAGCAGGTCGACGTCTTGCCCTCTTATCTTTCATGTGGTCTATGAACGACGATCCCTCTGGTTGCCTCCTCACATCTCTCTCCTGCCATGGTGGTAGAGAACGACGCTGTAGCGGCTGACCTTGTAAGCAGCGTCGACGTGCAAGCAAATGCTGGCCGGCTATGCGGAGCAGAGCCTCTCTCCTCCTCCGCCTCTCTCTTTCTTTCTAATGCATCGAACTCCCTACTAAGAAGCCATGAAAACCGCGGAAAACAAAGCAAGAAAGCGTGGATTCCATCAGAAAGCTGGCGTTGACATTACACGATGCCAACTTGACGAAGACTTCTCAGCATACTTCATCGTCGAGATGAAGTCAAATATGCACGGCCACGACGTTCATATGATAGTTGATACAACCGCAGCTTAGCCAGGTTGGGAAAGTAGAACGATGGACGGACGCTTTCGAATAGAATGAATGGGAAAGGCAAACACAAAAAAGAAAGCAAGCACTCTGCACGAGCAGAGATATTAAATGAGGGCGTTGACCATGCAACCATTCTTGCCAAGTGTTCCGGTTCTTCCAAAAGGAAAAGACCGGAGAATTCAACAGCTCCGGAGGGTCAATTGACCATCGGAATTCGAAACCATCTCAAGCTCCAATAAGCTTGATCGGACACACTCGTGTAGGCCTATCAAAATATGGGCCGTAAGTAGGCCCATTAAACTCATGTATCGAGTAGGCTCCACAATTTCTGGGCTGCACCAAGGCCCATTAGACTCGCTCATTAAGACGATCGCAGCCGCGTTCAAACGCCCTCTTTTGTGCTTTATCCTCCGCCGACTCCAAAGGAGGATAAGAAGAAGAGGAAAGGAGAAGACAGGCCGGCGGCTGAAATGGAGACCTCCCTCCTCGTACCCACGCCTTCTTTCCCCTCTCGCCGCCTCCGCTTCTCCCCCTCCGCCCCGTCCTCCTCATCCTCCTCCCCCTTCCGTCTCCTCCCCCGCCTACCCCCCCGCCGCTTCCGCCGCCATGGCCACTGCCGCCTCTCCCTCCCGCGCTGTTCCGTCTCGGAAGCCCCCGCCTCTGCTTCAGCGGCCTCCCCCGCCGTTGATCCATCTGTCTTTGGCGGCCCCAAGGAGCTTTCCGGCCCTCAGGCGCTCGTCTGCGCCCTACCTCCCCCGGCGAGAATGGCGTCCTCCGCCGTCCTCGCCGCCGCCGCTATGGCCGCCGGCTTCGGTCTAGGGCTTCGTGTTGGCGGCTCTAAGGTTGCGGGGATAGGGGGTGCGGCTGTTCTTGGGTTGGCGGGTGGTGCCGCGGTGTATGCCCTCAATTCAAAGGTTCCGGAGGTTGCAGCGATCAATCTGCACAATCTTGTTGCTGGTTATGATGATCCGACGGAACTGACGAAGGATGAAGTCGCAGCCATCGTGGAGAAGTTTGTTTCCTTTTATCACCTAATTTTTATTAGTTTACTTATCGAACAGAACTCGGGCTTGGAACCATGGTGATTCGATTATCTGTTTCCAGCCCGCAGGCCTTCGATTGAAGGGACAGGGTTTTGGGTTTTAAAGAAAGGTTGTCTAGTTAATTCCTTGGGTTATTAAGGGAACGAAACGTGAAGAACTTGGTTGGATTTAGGTGCTAGCCTGCATACTAATGCTATTTCGTTCTTCTGGGTATGATGTTGCAGATATGGTGTCAGTAAACAAGATGATGCCTTTAAAGCAGAGCTCTGTGACTTGTACAGTAGGTGAGTGATCAGTTAAATTCCAAAAATATGCAAATTCTTATATTGTTTAGTTTGCGATATCCTTCACTTGGCATTGACAGAGTAGAAATAGTCAGCAAAACCTCTCGTTTTGGATCCTTGGAGATGATGTCATTACTATTAAGTTACTCATTACTTGCTATTGACATTGGGTCTATTGATTTATTAAATTAAAGATGTAGACACACCCAGCTATAAGTGAGACTGTGAGAGATTTGTTATTTCTGATCCTATGTCTAAATCCATTTCCTAATTAAACATTGAAAAAAAGGCAACAAATTATAAGATGATTCTCACTCCCATTGGAGGGCAGATACGAAGTAAGGTACGAAAATTAATTAGCTATGTTGTAATCAATGTCATCTGATACTATAAAAGTTTCTGGAAGAAGAATAATTTTTCTAGCAATTACTCGTGTACTTCTATAATATCCTTGTGGAATCATAACTTGTTGAAAATTTAAAATTCTTGGTTTTAAAATAACATAATATTATTTTTCACGAAAACTGATTTATTTCATTTTCAATTTTAGGTTTGTATCTTCAGTTCTTCCACTTGGGAGTGAAAATCTCAAGGGTTATGAAGTTGAGATGATAATTAGGTTTAAAGAGGCTCTTGGCATTGATGATCCAGATGCTGCCTCAGTTCATGTAGAGGTAATAATATCATTTATTTCTTTGTTCAAATTAATTAATTTTGTTTGCATATTTGGAGTTTCTTTTTGTGATTTTTCTCTTGTCTTTGCTTTTCTAGATTGGTAGGCATATTTATAGGCAAAGGTTGGAAACAGGAGATCGTGAAGCTGACATAGAGCAACGTAGGGTATGTCTTTGTATTAAGGCCTTTTCTAAGATCGTATGGGCCATTTTTGAGAGCCTTGAATTTTTCTGCACAGGCATTTCAGAAACTCATATATGTTTCAACACTTGTATTTGGAGAAGCATCCAAGTTCCTTTTGCCTTGGAAGCGACTTTTTAACGTTACTGATTCTCAGGTACTTATATACTTGATTCTTTCTCAGATGAACACTAGAATTTTTGGGTAGTGAATAATAGATGGGCATTGTTTTCTGCAAAGTTGATTGTCAAGTGGAGAAATTTTTTTGAGTTTCTCTGATGTATGTACATGCTGACAATACATCTTACTTAAGCTCACATGACATATGCAAGCTCACAGGACCTGATGACTTGTGGGTGCTATGAGGTGCTATGTTCTTTGGGATAACCTGCGGCGTCATGTTGTAAGCTAGTGGAGTTCTGTAGGAATAGCTTGGTAGTTTTGATTGGCAATAACAAAAAAAGCCTTTGGCTGCTACTATGTAAAAGGTTGGATTGCAAATCTCTCAATCCTAATAAGATATGGAGTTTGAAATGAGTTTTTATTATCCAACCTCTGTATTCCTAATTTTTGGATGTTATGGGTGTATCTTATGTTCCTACCTTCTACATACATTTAAATGCATGCACATGCAGGATAAAATCCTAGGGCTTTATCTAAGAAAATAGATAGGGATTTGATCGCGTCGAGGGGATTAATTTCCTTTTGATTGCTTTGAGGGGATCAACCTCCAAGTTGGACAAAGGCCTTGGGTTGTATTTTATTGCTTTTGAAAAATAGGCAAAGGCATTACATATATATAGAGTTATTTAATCCTTAGTCAAGTAAGACTAGGATTTCTAATAAAAATAAAAATAGCAATTCCTAATTTGCTACATCAAAGGACTCCTAACATAATTAAGAAAAACTCAAAAACTCCTACCATAACTAGGAAAAACTAAATAGGAAAATAAAGATTAATATCAAATTCCAAAAATTAAGGACTCTTAAAATTAAGGAATCCTAACAATGCACTTTAACATTATTGATACACTTGATAGTGAACTTGCAATGTTATCCTGGTCATCTTGTTTAGGCTAGTGATAGGATTAGATTGGGTACAGGTTTGGTTTTAAAGAATTTAATTCTGTTTCTGTTTTCGACAGCAAATTGAATAGTATTTATTTTTCTCTTAGAGGCATTATGTGTCAGGTTTATAGTATTTGGCTAGCAGTTTTCAGTATTGATGAGATCAGTTATATTATTTTCCTAGTTGTTATTGGAGGCTGCAAAAAGCTGAAGTTTTATGCATGGCTGCTTGCTGAAATCAGTGGAGTTTTAGTTTGGCCTTAATGCCCCGTGTGCTTCTTATTCTATTTTTCATTCACTGCCTGTGTTCTGCCATCCATGCATGCACGCACATATATCATGCCACTCAAGGTCTGCAATTTTGTACCATACCAGAGTTTCGATAATTTTTTGGTACGGTACATTTCGATATATCGTTCGGGGTCACACGTTAAAAAAAAAAAAGAAAAGGAAAAAATGACGTTGCCCGTCCGATGTCACCTGTGCGACGTGAAGCGAGATGATGTTGACGTTGCATATTTAAAAAAAAAAGAAAAAACGATGTTGCCCGTGCGACATATCCTTCTCGGGCAACCTTGCCGAGGCGACGTCGCCCGAGCAAAAAAAAAAAAAAAGATTTTTTTCTATTAAAAAACGTCGTCGAGCCTTGGTGACGTCGCTCGAGCAAAAAAAAAAATGATTTTTTTTCTATTAAAGAGCCTCGGCGACGTTGCTCGAGCCTCGGCGACGTCGCCCGGGGAAAAAAAATGATTTTTTTCTATTAAAAAATAAAAAATATGATACTGACAGTAACGAGTGGTCCGTGTACTGGTATCTTGTCGGATCGATATGTACCGTCCGTATCGAGTGGTACGATTCAAAATTCCATACCTTGATGCCACTCTATCTTATTTCTTTCTGGGTCTTTTCAGTGCTGATCTTTCAGCAGTAGATTACTAACTTGCATAGCTACTAATGTGATTAGTGAGATTTAAAAATATTTGTATTTTATTGCAGCTTATTTTGTGTTTTTAGCTTTCTGTACCTTTTCTCCTGACAAACTAATATCCATGTCTTAATCACTACTCTTGGATTATGTATTTGATTTAATGCCAGATTGAAATTGCTATACGGGACAATGCTCAAAAATTGTATGCTTCAAAGCTAAAGTTAATTGGACAAGGTAACATCACAAGTATCTACTTTACATGTCCTTAACTTTTATCTGGTAATTTTTGTTCTATGCTGATTGAAAACAAATTTAAAATTTTGACTTTGAGGTGTATGCTTTACATTCATTTACTAGGTCCATTTCTTGTGGGGGCCATGTGTTTTTCATTAAATTTGACTTTTTGGTGTTATTCTGACATTTTTATTCATTTTTTAATTATGATAGATCATATAATATATCACAGTTTTGCAATGCTATCTTGATCAACTATTAATGCTTACGATAATTTGTAACATCACCTTGCATCTGGTGATGCATCTGTAACTACCACCATGTGTTCATGAAACATTATGGCTTTCAAACCTGCTTTCCTACTTTTGTCATGTAGGCTGTTATGAAATAGTTGTATAGCAAATGATTTGTTCCTGACATAACCTCTGGTGAGCATATTTATGACATCTACTTGTTGGAAATAGCCTAAGATATAGTTTGTCCCATTACAGTGGTTATGGTAAATTGTTATAAAATTTGATGATCTTGTTGCACCCAAGAATTTTGAAGGTCTTACACCTTGAGTTTACTCCTCCCATGTAATTGAAATTTAATGGCCTTCTGCTTCACCCTCCTTTGAGAATATTTACTAGTCTCATGCATCCAGCCGCTCTGTTTGTTCTCTTCAGCTGCACAGATGAGGCCTCTTTTGTTGTCAGTTATGTAGCTTAGAGTCCAAAATAGAATCTGCTACTTAAAATTGTTGTTATAATCACTTTAATAAGGCCTTATATGGTGGCTTTCTTTAGCTTAGAATCTTTCTGCACTTCACATTTTAATTTTTATCTTAATGAAGTCTCTCAATTTTTCTTTGGAGTGGTTAATAAGTGGGAAAACAACGGTCTTTTTTCTTTGGTCACAATTGTAATCTTATTCTTTTGGTTTTTCTGTGCCTCTTTTTTTTGGTTTACTTTTCATTTTTAAAGAACTAATTCTAAACACATCAAATTCATAAACCATTTACTTTATTGATATATCATCAATGTGTATTCTGAAACTAATGCTTGTTCTGTTTTTGTATTGCCACTTTATCATTTAAATAGCAGAAAAAGCCCATGACTACATGAATACTCTTCCACCCCTTCTATTCATATCTAAATCATCTCCAATTTCTTAAATGCAACCATTCCTTGACAATAAGGACTCTTTGATATATGAAAATATTGTGACTTCAGCCTCCATGATCTTTGTTCTGTGCACGATGATTAAACCTGACTTCTCCTCATGTCTTTGGACTCACTATTAATGCAACGAACCTGGGAGACAATCACCAGGCTTTGGCCTGATGGCTATATGGTCATTGTCGCTTTTTATTCCTTCTGGCATGTGAGCTTCTATCAATGTCAATCTGTTGTTATCTTCTTCACAACATTGGCAATATATTATCATCAAAGTTTGTTGCGACCAAGGATTTTAATTTCGAATAATATCGCCTGTACCAGCGGTATGAATCGGTCCGTTAGCAGACCGGTACATGGATTGTCCGCTACCGGCGATAGCATCAATCGGTGAGGGAGAAGAAAGAGGTTGGTGATGGAAAAGAAAGAAGAGGGAAAAGAAAGAAGAAAACCTGGAGATCCGGCTCGGCGACGAAGCCTCGGCGATGTCGCAGGGAGAAGCGATTTCTTCTCCCCAGCAGAAGAAATTGAGCGAGGTGATGTCTTTTTTTTTTTTTCGTGTGGGGAAACCGAGTGACGTCGCCGAGGTGATGCCTTTCCCTTTTTTTTTTGCATGGGGAAACTGAGCGATGTTGCCTTGGTGACGTCGCTTTTTTTGTGTGGGGAAACTGAGGCAACACCGCCTTTCCCTTCATGCGGGGAAATCAAGTGGTTTTTTTGTGCATTCTGTCGTTATATATATATATATATATATACACACTGAGCGGTATATCAAAATATATTGCTCGGTATATTTATATCGTATCGTACCGAGCTGAGTTCAAAACTTCGGTATGGTACGAAATTACAAATCTTGGTTGCGACTGCTAGAGGAGGAACATGGAAATGGATATGCATCTAAGAAGTGAATTAGTATTTGGTTGTTGCTGTATAATCTTGTAGTTGTAGCTATATGTATCATAGTAAAGTTGATTGTGAGTGCCTGTTTTACTCTTGATCTCACTGATGCACATGAATGTTTGTATGCTTAGAGAAATTGAGAACTTGATTTTGCAAAATGATGGTTTTCAGTGATGTTTTCCTGTTCCCTATCAACATGTTTGACAGTGATCATTAGGGATTTACATATGTGCTTCTTGCATGCAAATTTCTCATGTCATGTTTTCTATGCATGTTCGTCTGTATGGGTTATAAGCAGTTTTCATACTGTTTGCGATGAGGGATGAGGAAGAGGTGCAACCCTCAGGAGAATGTCAGTGATCTAAATATAAATTCAATGGATTAACAATTATGGTACCGACTCGATGGCTAGATTGGTATGGTACCAGAATTGGTCAACATACCAACCCTCCTTATGTGTTGGTATTGGTCAGTCCTGTCTGGACCAGAAAGAAAGACAGAAAGAGAGAGAAGGGATGAGGAGGAGATTATTCATATTGATAGGAGGTGAAGACGTAGCAATGCAGACAAGGAGAAGAAGGTGGCAACATGAGGACGAAGCAACACAAGCAAGGAGGTGTTGAGGGGGACATAGGAGGCATGGTGATGGAGGATGAAAGCGAGAAAGAAAACAAATCATAGCTGTCAGTACGTGTGAATGGCCTATAAACACAGAAAAAGGGATCCAGCACTTGCCACTTAGTAAGCATGATGGTGAGCTTATTCGGCGTAATAGCTTAGTTTCATACCAGAGCTGTAGAATTTGTCCGGGCTCATGTATCAATTGGCTGTTGGACTGGTAAACACTGGTCTGTACCAACTGATATAATCGGAATTAAGACCCATGTGCTGGACATCAATCATGTATAACTGAACCGAAACTATCAGGTTGTTTATTCTGATTGGATATCTAATTATAATAGACTGTAGAGGTCTTTGTCAGCTCTTGAACTAACCTTAAAATTTTATTATCGTCATTGAACAAAATATCAGTCAACAGGCATTCCATCATGGATCAGTTTAGAACATTGCCAGTTTTGGGCTTGTATAGAATGGTACCTTATACCTACTAATTAATTGTTCAGGAACAATTGCCTTGGACAGAATTTATTAATGAAATGCCTTTTGATACTGATATCTTTTAAATGGTTCATTTGAATGTGCATTCTGTAACCAAGGTCCGCAATACCGTACCGTACCGATGTACCGAGAGTTGATCGGTACGGTACGTACCGATGCATACCGTTGGTACGCTATGACATATCGATGGTATCATACTAGGCCGTACCAATCGGTACACCTCGGTATCGGTCGGTACACCTCGATACCGATCGGTATACCGGTCGGTACGCCTCCGTACCGCTCGGTACGCCTCCATATCAGCCAAAATATATGTACCACCCGGTAGAGGGCGGTCCGCGTACCGGTATCCTGTCGGACCGGTACGTACCACCCGTACCGGGTGGTACAGCTCGAAACTGCATACCCTGTCTGTAACTATTGTATTTTTGATGTCTCTTTGTAGATATTGAAGTGAAGCAACTTATTGAACTTAGAGAATCACAACTTCTATATAGACTTTCTGATCAGGTATGTTCACCAGGACTGTCTGTCTATTGCCATTTTCGCTTTTGTAATCTCAATGTCTGACAAAGTATTTTTATGTTTTAGACTTTGTTCCATTTGACTTTAAAATTTTATATGAATTTGGGAAGTCACAATTATGATAGTTTAGCTGGGTTCGTCAGGTTTGCACCAAAGCATAGTCTGGTGACTGTTCAAAGGATATGGAAAAAGGATTTATATTTGGAAACATATTATTTCCATTAAGGTGGAAAAAAATCATGAATTACCAGAATTATTATCTATTAAGCTAGAAAAAAGTCAGGAATTTATTAAAAATCATAGGTTCCACAACACTCTTTGTGACAAACCTTTGGAGAAGGAAAATCATATCTTGCACATGTATTGAGATTATATTTATGTAGCCATAAATAATATCACAGTGCTGAAAAAAGGGCAATTTTGTAAAATAAAATGAAAAAAAGATTGCACTATAAGTGATAAAAAAATGAGCATGTTAATGATAAATATTAAAAAATATTCAAAAGATTGTTGTTGTTGATTTGTTGTTGGATTACTAGGCAATGAGTTATGACACATGCAATAATGTATATTTATCCTGTTTTTTACACATGCAATGATGTATATCTACTCTGTTTTATACTATTGGAGTAATATAATATAAGATAGTAGCAAGGTTCATTGTACCACGATGTCGGTATGGGCTATACGTACCGATCTAATAGAGGATCAGTATGAGCGGTATATACTAGTTTGTCGGTATATCCCCACCGTACCATGTGTTGGTACGTTGGTACTTACTGTGCCAACCATTGGTTGGTACAAATGGTACGGACTGATAAGGTGAACCATGGATAGTAGCACTGTGGAGAAAGTGTAAACCATATTTATGGATCATAATTTTATGCATATGGACCGTATATAGATGGTTGGATGTGTAGCTGCATAGTCATGCCCATGTGAACTGCTTAAGCGGCTCCCAACATACTTTGCTTTAGGTATTCTGTGATGGTGCTTTTCATCAAATTACTGAATTATCATAAAAATATTTGACCAATATCTGTTGCAGATTGCTGGTGAAATGTTTAGGGAGCACACAAGAGAGTTGGTTGAAGAAAATATTTCAACAGCACTTTCAATTTTGAAGTCTCGGGCAAAGGCAAGGTATGGATACTCTTGTTATGCTATTCTGGTATCTAAAATTTTTCACGTATCTGTTTTCCTGTGAGTTGAGATGGGATTTTGTAGTTAGCAACTGTTTTTGAGGCCTTCTGTATTTTATATACTCAGTTTGATTCGTTGTATTCTTGTTAACAAGTTAATATTTAGCACATAATCAGTTGATGGCAGAGAAAATTTCTGATTATCACGCCTAAGCTAGCAAAAATAGTTCTGCTTCTTGTCCATGGTGATTAATACTTAACTCTCATGGCTTTAGAAATAACATAAAAAACTGTTGTACAAAAATCATTTATTGGCAGTAATCCTATATGAGGATTGAGTAAATACTAAACACACAAAGTTCTAGGTAAGTTCATATATGGCCAACTTCAAATTTGCATCAAAATCCTTTCTTATTGACATATTAATCAAATGATGATACTCATGACATGTACGCAAATTGCTGAATGAAATTGGTCTATTTTCTTGGAATGAAAGTGATGAAATTCATTGTAGTGATTTGATGCTCCTGTTAATGATGAATATAGATAGTAAATTCGAAGCTTTTATAGTCAACTTTGGTATCCATATAGATTTGCCTTTGTTAGACAGAAGCACTTGGATGGGTTTTTTATAATTGTGATACCTGTTAAACAAATACCAGCCTGTGCTGGTATTGTAAGAAATTATCAAATGCCCTGTCATGATGCCACGTGCAAAAGTTGTGTCAGTATTCCTTGCATCAGCGAGGAGGAATAAGGTGGATTGAGATCACTTAGTGCAGTGCATGGTTACGTGCCACCAATTCTGTTTTCTGTTGGAACGGTGCTTGACATCTAGCAAGTGCGTGAGGATGTAAAGAAAATATATTTCTTCTATATAGCTATAGAATAGAGAGCTGAAGAGTTTAGATGATATAGATATTAAAAAAAAAGGTACCACACTAGTTCACACTTAAGCGTTCAACTCCTAAAATGAAGGACTTGCACCTCCACATCTCACACATGCATGATGCTATCATACTATTGGGAAAGGAAAGTGACCTCACACTATTCATCCATAATGTGGGGAAAAGAACTATTTATGCATTCATTGGTTAATTCACAATTTCTTTCCTCTTTTTTGAGAGCCTCAAGTACAAATGTGTAGGACAGCAAGTATTTTATATGACATGATATTGGCTAGTATCATTCTCAAGAACCAATAATTTAATTTGAATAAAAGCACAGAACCAAAGGAAAGTCTTCTTCAGGCTCTAATTTTATATTTTATAAAATTACTGTTACTTGCACCAATTTCTAAATATAACCAGGTAATTCTAACCACTTGGTGTGGTAGGATATATTTTCTTAGAAATTGATGTAAAATTTATTGCCAAAAGAAAGAGGGATTCGGTTCACAACATTTTGACCGTGCAGCAATGTACAATCAAAGAGTGTATATTGTTCTTGAAAATCATCAACCAACCGAATTTTTGTCATTGCTAATCCACAGTATCTGTTACAATAACACACAGATGTGTGCTCACCTGGATGGGCAACTTAATATAAGTACATAATTTAATTCTGTTCTTGAAAGTCACAATATAAGTACATAATTTAACTTAATATTACTCAATACACAACATTTTGACTGTGCAGCAATGTACAATCAAAGAGCGTATATTGTTCTTGAAAGTCATCAACCAACCGAATTTTTGTCATTGCTAATCCACACTATCTGTTACAATAACACATACAGATGTGTACTCACCTGGACGGGCAACTTAATATAGGTACATAATTTAATTCTGTTCTTATAGAGACATCTTGTTCAGCCGGCTTGGAGTTTGCGACTTGCAAACCTTCTTTCCTCAGATTAATCCTTCGGTGAGCATACCACAATTTTCATGAGATTGCTTGGAAGCTTCTACAACATTTTTCTCGTGGTCATTGTCATATACTTCCGATAATTTTATCACTAACATGGTAAAATTTGTAGCATGGGGACATTGCAAGTTATTGAGCAACTCGAGAAGGTTTTGGCATTCAACAATCTTCTTACTTCTCTAAGCAAGCATTCTGATAGTGCTCAGTTTGCCCAGGGTGTTGGACCTGTTTCTTTAATAGGTATGAGTTCATTTAAGGAACTTTTGCCTGTTCCATCCACTGCATGCTATGAATCCAGTACATCATAGTAATGAGAATTATTTCCTTTTGTAATTAGGTGGGGAGTTTGATGGTGATAGAAAGATTGATGACTTAAAGTTACTTTATAGAACTTATGCAGAAGAATCTTTTTCAAGTGGATGTATTCAAGGAGAAAAGGTTACATTATATTTTAATTTGTTAGTTGTCTATTGTTGAAGCATTGATATGGTACATTTGTTGGACATCTGCTTTGGTTTTTACCAAATCTAGAATTGAAATTTATGGCTGTTTCTTAAGTTTATTTGTATAACTGCTTCTATCATGGATGCTATTGTTTAATTAGCTATGCCAGTATATTTTTTGGTTAATAAACTTAAGCTAGTGGACACCATTTAGACTTTGCCTTGTGAGATGGGATTATTATGCACGTCAATGGATGCCATGCACCCTAGTGTAAAGTGTAAAACAAATTGTTTAACTTATGCTGCTTGACACAACCTATAGTTACAACTCTCAATGTGAGATGTGATCATTTAATGTACTCAAGTATCCTATAATTAAGGAGGTCAAGTCTTTGAAGGCCGGCAATATCACCGAAGCTGCCTTTGGACATCATCTTATAAAGTGAAGCCATTCACTGGGTATTCATTTACACCTTTGATACATATTTGTCAGCAAGTAATGTAATTTGTGTTTGAAAATTTTGCTGATACTCGACTGATCAAGTAAGCTGCAAAGTTGCTTTTTCTAGAAGCTGGTAAGATTATGATGATTACATTCTAGTTTAAATCCTGCAAATACAACCAGATTTAAAAGCCTTGAGAAAAAAATATATATTTTACTCAACAATCAGAAGATTTATTTTTCTAGTGGAAGCTTTTTGTTCTTGCTAATTATTCGAATGAAATTTCTCTTGGTACTTCCATGAGGGAAGCTTATCTTATTTTGATAAGATCATCAAGTGTTTCTGATGCTTGCAAGATTTCTCTACTGGAAACTGTATTTGTGAAAGCCTGCTTCAAAAGCTTCATTTGCTGTGGCTATATATTTTCTGAAAAATATATTTTACAAGCTACGAAGTACAGTTATCAATAATATATATATATATATATATATATATTTCATCCTAAAAAAAGTATCTAAATGAATTGTTTCTGTACATGTCTAACAAGTTAAAGTGATGGATATATACCAGTGGCTGGGTCATGTATAAAACTTTAAGTGTTAACAATTTTGAGTGATTTTGTTTAAAATTTATGCTTTTAGGGAGTTGCTGTGCAAATGTGCTTGACTTGGTGAAATAATGTATTGTGTGAAAGAAATATAATCATTGTCAGTGACTAAAGTTCTTGATATGGGAGTATCCTTGCTGCAATCTAATTGTGTCTGAGGTAATCCATAATCTTTTAGATTGTTCTATTGCTTTGACATATCATGGATCTTTGTGCACACCTCATTCGAAAGGAAATGCTGATGTACTGAGCCAAAGAATTTAACCTCTTTTGTATCAGTACTGGTGTTTACTGGTCTGACCAAGTACCAGTACCTGTTGGTTATCTACTTTGTATTATTTTTTCTGGTAATACCAGGTAGGTATGGGTTGGTACCGTCCAGAATTCTGGTACTGTACCAGTCTGACTAGTTACCAAAACTGGTATTACACCGAGATTCAGATCCTTGTACCAAGCTACTTTTTTGTTCTTCTCTGCCTATGAGTTGCTGCTCATCTAGATTGCGAATTCTCCAAAAAGTGGATCAGTGCTACTGCACATTTTCCCTTTATCATTGATGTTGGAAAAAATATTGCAAGATATATTGCCAGAGGAAAGGAACATCACTAATTTGCTACATATTTGTTAGTTAAATTCCCTGCTGGTACAAGGAACCAAGTATTTGTGACCTTCATCAGACATGGATTCATTAAGCTTTGACATGCTTATTGCTGTTTATTTATAAAGGATACCAATTCACAGTGGGAAATGGTTTTTGAAACTCTTTTCCTTCATTTAAATGGTAGTCGAACCAGGCTCTTATCGGTGGACTGGATATTTTGACAGCAAATTAGGCTGGCCCACTCAAAGAGTCTTTTGAAGACTACAACAAATTAGGGTTTCACAGTGGATTTTGTCAACAATTCTTGCAAGCTCGCTGCTTGCAAGCTTGTGACATGTTGCTGCTCCACCCTGTCTTTCTGCCCTGTAATGCTGCCAGCTAAGATAATAGCCTTGAGTCTGCACTTCTTGAGGAAAGACCCCATGAGACCACTTGCATGTGCCTTCATTGTCCACTGGGGGTTGGCCCGGAGAGATGCCAGACAAAGGGGTATTTGAAGAGGAACAAAGATATATTTGGTTAGGTAGGCTATTCTTTGTTATTTCTTCCTTTTGTTGTTCCCCTGTTTTGGCGGTTTGTCAGCAAGATATCGGAACATAGTGTTTTATGGTCATGCTGCCCATCACCTCTGGTGCGACCTGAACTTAAATACTGCATAATGTTTTCTGTTTTCTCTGAAGTTTATTCATTGTTTTGCGAATCGTCCCTATTCCAAATTACATATTCCATTTACTTCTTATTTTAGATAAAATTAATATTAATGCAGGCCAAGTCACATGTAGGCTGACCCGAAAATATGGGCGACATTTTCTGGTTCAATATTTTGTGCAAGCAAGAGCATCACCATAATTGATTTACATATGCTCAAATTGATTTAACTTCGAGACATTTTAGTTTTTCTTTTTTGCTCATAACATATTAATTTTTGGATTTCTATCCTTTTCCTTGGTAAAAATTGCAGCTTACAGCTTTGAGCCAGTTGAGAAATATATTTGGTCTTGGAAAACGTGAGGCAGAAAACATCATGCTGGATGTAACAACGAGGGTCTACCGCCGGCGGCTTTCTCGAGCATTTTCTGGTGGTGATTTGGATGCAGCTCCTAGCAAGGCTGCATTCCTTCAAAACCTTTGTGAAGAATTACATTTTGATCCAAATATGGCTAGCAAGATTCATGAAGGTAATCAGTTTGTAAAGAAACAATAGTTATAATTTGATGCCATTTTAATTAGTCTTTGGTCCTCTCCATCATGGTGATGAGATGTTCCAGAAATTTTGCAACATACATAGTGGAAAAATCAATAACTTTTTTTTTATTAAAAAACATTTGCAATTTTTGAAGGTACCAAAAAAGACTATTATTTATGCTTGAATATGGAATTGCACATGGTTTGGCATCTAGATTTTTAGAAATTGAAACCGATTCAAATAGCTGATTGAATATACGATTACAAACAAGACTAACAAAAGTACTAACTACCCGGAGTGGGTTGCATGGATTTTTTCCTCTATTGAGCTATGTTAAAAGCAATATCATTAGTCAAACTGAGTCCTGAGAGCCATTCAATTGCTTTTGGTTGATCCTAAATTATGATAAAGTTTCCTATTTATTGTTAATTATTTTATTAATGAAACATAAATATACCATTTTTAAGCAGTGGATTAGTTTGGCATGTTACTTAAGTGCAATTCAAAATCGTGTTCAAGGTCCGCAATACCGTACCGTCCGGTGTACCGAGAGTTGATCGGTACGGTACATACCGATGCATACCGTTGGTACGCTATGACATACCGATGGTATCATACTAGGCCGTACCGATCGGTACACCTCGGTATCGGTCGGTACACCTCGATACCGGTCGGTATACCGGTCGGTATGCCTCCGTACCGGTCGGTATACCAGTCGGTATGCCTCCGTATCGGCCAAAATATATGTACCGCCCGGTAGAGGGCGGTCCGCGTACCGGTATCCTGTCGGACCGGTATATACCGCCCGTACCGGGCGGTACAGCTTGAAACTGCATACCCTGATCGTGTTAATGATTCTAGTACCTGTCCACTACTACAGAGTGATATTTGTGTTATGGATAATTTTAATAAATATCTAGGCTGCTATTTTGTTCAATCTCAAAAATAAAGGCTGAGAATTTGAAGCATGGAAATTTGTGAGTCGATTGATGCTTGGACTTTGGATCCACTTGTTGTCCTTGTCTCACTTAGATGAATGTTTCTCATGTTATACCTTTTGTTTCTGGACCATTTGGAGACACGAAGGTATCTGAATGTAGTTTCTTTAGCTTGTTGTTTTATCTGCAGTGAGAGAGCTAAATTTGTTAATTGCTTGGTGGCCTGTTTGAGGTCATTATTGATTTATATAAGTAGGGGGTGGAATGCTAATAGGATCTTGTTTTGAGTTCATAAGGACAATTTTTTATGCAAACAAGTGGAAATGGAGAACTTGAAGAAATTTGAAGATTTTTGTCGAGTATGATTCAATCAGCGCTAATTAAAAGTTTTATTTTTAAACTTTGAACTTGCAGAAATTTACAGGCAAAAACTTCAGCAGTTTGTAGAAGATGGGGAATTGAGTGAGGAGGAAGTTGCTTCTTTACAACGCTACAGAGTTCTTCTTTGCATTCATCACGAAACCATTGATGCAGCACATGCTGATATATGTGGGCGCTTGTTTGAGAAGGTAAAAAAATCATTATGTTTCTAAAGTTCTGATTCACATTTCAGTCATTCTTCACTTGATGTCTTGTCCTCATGATATGGTTAAAATTCCCTGTTTAGTACCTGTGACCTTGTTGTATGGAGGTACAGGTCTTATTGAGAAGGAAACCATTGTGCAACTTGCTGTATGATAGTCATGGTAGACTACATGAAATATTAAAACCAAACAATGTTGTTTGAGATAGTCATTATTGAGACGGGTGCTGTATACTGGGCTTGAATCTTAACCATGCATGATCAGCCTCCTTGGTTTTTGACTTAGTGATGTTTTAAACTTTAAAGTTATTATAAAGGAATGAGTTAAATTTCATCTGTTGGTCATAGTTTAAGGTTAGCTATCCATCTTGTGCATCACATGTTGACTAGCGTTCACTGAGAAAAAAATAGCCTGGAAAAAGTGTTCTTGAAATTTTCACTCAGATTTCTGATTTTTTTGGGAGAAATAGTTTAGAAATTATGGTATTTGTTGGAGTATTCAACAGATATCTTTAAATTAATTGTCTGACATGAAACCTATATGAATAATGCAAGTGATAAGTATCTACCTAATGGGTTAAATTTCTGGTCAAGATGTTGCCGATGGCTTGTGTAGCAAATTATGGCAGTGATTGTCTGATGTTAAATGCCAATAAATATCTGGAATAAATTTAATAGATGATTTTTTAATAAAATCTCAATGATTTCAAGAGAAACAATTACATACGAGCTTATTATGAATGACCCTTGCAAACAGATAATATTATTATTCTTTATTTTTATTTCTGGAATTTTGTTAATGGTATATTGTATCTGCAGGTTGTTAAAGATGCAATTGCATCAGGTGTTGAGGGTTATGATGCTGAAGTTAGAAACTCTGTAAGGAAGGCTTCTAAAGGTTTGCGGCTTACGACGGATGCAGCCATGGCCATTGCTAGCAAGGCAGTATGTATTTTGTCTTCTTCTGTTGTGACACTAAATTAAAACTAAAAATAGCTTTTATGTTTACAAAAACCATTGACAGTTGAGCATTGCAAATGCTGCCAAACAACAAGTTGCAAATTTACTTGCTTCAACCTATTTTCTTTTGCAGGTTCGTAGAGTTTTCATGACTTATATACAACGATCCAAAGGGGCAGGGAACCGTATTGAAGCTGCAAGAGAGCTGAAAAAAATGATAGCATTCAACGCATTGGTTGTCACTGAATTGATTTCTGATATTAAAGGAGAGCCTGCTGCTCCAGCTGAACCTATTGATGTTGATTCTAAACAAATAGATGAGGAAGATGAATGGGAATCTCTGCAGACACTGAGAAAGACACATCCGAGCAAAGAGCTGGAAGCAAAGCTGACCAAACCAGCTCAGACAGAAATAACCCTCAAAGATGACCTCTCTGAGAGAGACAGGGCTGAGATTTACAGGACCTACTTGCTCTTTTGCATTACCGGGGAGGTTACAACAGTTCCATTTGGAGCTCAAATCACTACAAAAAAAGACAATTCAGAATTTTTGCTGCTAAATCAGCTTGGACGAATACTAGGAATGACTGGTAAAGAGATAGTGGAAGTCCACAGGAACTTTGCTGAACAAGCATTCATGAAACAGGCTGAGGTTATTCTAGCTGATGGCCAGCTAACTAAAGCCAGAATCGAGCAGCTCAATGAGGTTCAGAAGCAGGTGGGACTGCCTGCAGAATATGCACAAAAAGTTATTAAGAATATAACCACAACCAAGATGTCAGCTGCAATCGAAACTGCTGTGAGTCAAGGGAGGATTGGTATTCAACAGGTCCGAGAGCTAAAAGAAGCTAATATTGATCTAGATAGCATGATCTCAGAACGCTTGCGGGAAAGCCTCTTTAGGAAAACAGTGGAGGAGATCTTTTCATCAGGCACTGGTGTATTTAATGAAGCCGAGGTGTATGAAAAGATTCCATCAGATCTTAGCATCGATGCTGATAAGGCAAAAGGGGTTGTTAAGGAGCTCGCCAAGACTAGGCTATCAAACTCATTGGTTCAAGCTGTTGCATTACTTCGGCAAAGGAATCGAGACGGAGTGGTATGAAATTTCGAGTCCCAAAAAGAACATATAATTATTGAAATTTTCTATTATATTTTTCAATGATTGTTTGTTTTCTGTAAATAATTTTGTGGTTAATGGGAAACTTAGAATTAGTATCATTTTGATTTTTGAATGATTACTTAAAATTAAGCATTTTTTCTCACATGGCTTTTATGCATACATTTTTTCAGCTGCATTATACTTTCTATATGAATTTTGTTCTTTTGGCAGAGCATCATATTTCCAATGTGAATGTTGGTTAAGGTAGGTTCCTTATTACAGGATAATTTTTATTAGTATCTTTTTCACAAGTTGCTTGGCGTGTGCTAGTGATGGTCCATGGCCAGACTAGTATGGGTATGGTCCATACGGTTATAACAACGCACTATATATGGGCGGGGTGGGTCGTGAATTTTTTCTTTGGGGGCGCTATCCCTAAGAAAATGGACTAGACCGTCTGAAAAGTGGCGATCCACATCTGTCCCAGATAATCCCGGCCGTTGTACACCGGTTCAAGGGAAATCACATTCCTTAGTCTAAATGGACACCAGATGCTTCTTATCTATATAACGACCACATTGAAGTTCTGCTTCTGTGGGTATCTACAGGCCCTGTTTTTTACTTGGACTTGCAATTTAGTTAGTCTCCTTTTGTTGGAAACTTAAGTTATTTTCACAACTGTTCACTATTTTGTTGCTTTCATCGTCTTGCAGAATGTCATTTTGCTTTGCTGGGGGGCTACCTTGTTTGAATAGTTTTATGATATTCTAGATAGTAGTTTTTCATCCCTCTTTTTTGCTGTCTCTCGCTCTCTCTCATGACGTGTTACATTATTTGAGTATTGCATTGAAACTATTTGAGATATCTGCGATTGTTTTTCATGATATCCGTGAGTATTGTTTGGGAAAATTTCATCTTATCTATGTGGAAAAGTATTGTCTTGTATGGTAAACCACTGTTTTTTATCCCAACAGCCAAAAATTCATTCTTCCTCTTTCCTAAAGTTCATAGTAGTTTTTCATCCCTCTTTTTTGCTGTCTCTCGCTCTCTCTCATGACGTGTTACATTATTTGAGTATTGCATTGAAACTATTTGAGATATCTGCGATTGTTTTTCATGATATCCGTGAGTATTGTTTGGGAAAATTTCATCTTATCTATGTGGAAAAGTATTGTCTTGTATGGTAAACCACTGTTTTTTATCCCAACAGCCAAAAATTCATTCTTCCTCTTTCCTAAAGTTCATTTTGACTTGGTGCCCTCTTGTTGGGTGGAATCAATCTGGATATTCTGTTGTATACAAAGTAATATGGTTGAGCGGAAGGGACATTTTTACTTGATCTAATGAAAAATAAGCCTTAAGAATAGTAATTGTCATTTGTAGTTAGAAGAATATTGTCAGCTAGAGGAGGAAGGATGACTGCTTGTATTTACATGTTTTCTTTTATATGTTTCCACTTGCTCTTTTAGCGCACTGAAGAGATTGTTTGTATTTTGTGTGCCAGATTTCATCTCTCAATGACATGCTTGCCTGTGACATGGCTGTCCCTGCTGAACCGTTGTCATGGTCCTCACCAGAAGAGCTTGCAGACTTGTACTGCATATACCTCAAGAGCATCCCGAAGCCAGAGAAACTCACTCGGCTCCAGTACTTGCTTGGCATCAGTGATTCAACTGCTGCCATACTTCGGGATACAGCAGAGCGAGGAGCACTTCCAATCGGAGATGAAGAAGAGGAATGTGTATTTTGAAACTAGTGCACAATTTTACAAGCTTAAAGTTTGGTGGTTGCAGATTTTACCCCGAGTATTTGATTCTATTGGTAAATTTTGACATCTTTACTGAAGGTTTGTATGCTTGCTGAGCGCTGGACTACATGCTTGCAAATGTATAAGAAGATTGTACAGCTTAGTAGCTTTTTACATCCATCGTTGGATTCAGTCGGTTTTATTACATTTTTCCTTGGTGATATTCGTTTTAGGGATGAGAAACTTGAAAGCAAGAGTTGTGATTAATAATGTAGTGTGCTCAGCTGTGATCCAAATGTAGTTCGCATTCATAGGAATGAAACATTATGTTTACTCTCCATGTAGTACAAATGTTGTGGTTCGAATGATTATGGACTTCAGATGATATATGTTTATGGTGGACATGCATGTGATTTCTGCATCCTGGCCTGTATATGTATATGTATTTGCATATGTATATGTACATGTATATGTACATGTATATGTATATGTATATATATATATATATGTATATGTATATATATGTATATATATGTGTGTGTATATGTATGTATATATATATATGTATGTATATATGTATATATATGTATGTATATATGTATATATATATATATGTGTGTATGCATATATATATATATATGTATATATATGTATATATATATATACATACATATATATATATAATAATATGCATATATATACATATATATATATACATATATATATATATATATGTATATATATATGTATATATATACACATATATATATATATTATTTGAGTGTTTCATTTTTTTATACCAGACTTATAAGTCTGGAAGTTTCAGATTATAGTCAATCATCGGGAGTAACATCCAATATTATCAAGACAATTGAGTGTCAATAGATGATCATTCATTCTTAATATTATGAGAGAAATATCTCGTTTAACTAGGGTCGATTAGTTTATGATGAATCTGATAAGTGTGAGATTCAAATTAAGAGAAATTTTTTTTAGGAGAATCCGAAGAGAGTGAGACTCGGATGGATTTCATATGGGCCTGATAGTATCATGCATGGTATATAATCTTTGGAATGTTAGATGGATGAGAGACTATAGATACATGATGAGAACAAATAGGTCCAATGGATTAGATCCTCCTGTATCATCTGAGGACTATAGCGTAATGGTCTAGTATGTCTTTGGTTGATAAGTTGAATGAATTATTATGGGGATAATAATTCACTAAGTCAGAAGAAGTTTTGACAAGTGCAACTCTTGACTAACTTGGTATTGGGCCTAGAGGATCATACACATATGGTAGACAATACGATAAGTAAAGGATTTGATATGAGATATCCAATAAATCTTTATTTTAATATATTATTGGGTAAGACCCAATAGGGCTTAGAATAGTTATTGGATGGGGATCAAATGTCCATTAAGCCAAGATAATTGGTTGGAGATCCAGTACCCATTAAGGTAGAATAATTGGTTGGAGTTTTAGTACCCATTAAAGTATGATTTATTAGGGTAAACAAGAGGACTCTTTATAAATGTGAGTTGGGGCTTTATGAGTCATAGGCTAGTCCCCTATTGTAACCATCTCCTTCATCTCATCCCTGCCTCTTCCTCTAGTTGACTGCCCCCTCTCTAGTGCAAGAGGATAGCAATAGGGACCAATCCCTCATTGGTTGCTATGGTGTGGTGGTCTACGAACATAAGGAAAGAACGTGCTCCGTAAGGAGGTGCGTCATCGTCGCATCAGCTGTATGGATCATTACTATAAAGGAGTTTGTAAGAGCTCATTCATCTACAGACTAGACCTGTAGATTGGGGGATATACAATCTCTCCTAGGTGAGAACGTCTTAACTACTTTATGTAGTTATGTGGTTTTATCACTTTCAAGTTTTTTTCGCTCCTAATCATCACACGATGATTTGATAAGATTATTTTGGGAAACTAATTTTAAATTTTTATTTTTTCTATGCTATGTACTAATAAACCCTTATTTTTATTAATTATTGGGTGAGACCCAATAGGGCTTAGAATGTTTATTAAATGGGGATCCAATGTCCATTAAGCCAGAGTAATTAGATGAAGATCTAGTACCTATAAAGGTAGGATCCATTAGGGTAAACAAGAGGGCTCTTTATAAATAGGAGTTAGGGCTTCATGAGTCATAAGCTAGACCCTTATTGCAGCCACCGCCTTCATCTCCTCCTTGCCTCTTCCTCTAATCGATTGCCCTCTCTATGATGTGAGAGAACAACAAGAGGGACCGATCCCTTCTTGGTTGCTACGATGTGGTGGTACGTGAATGTGAGGAAAGAACACACTGCACAAAGAGTTACATCGTTACTACATCTGCTATCTAGATCACCGCTATAGAGGAGTTTACAAGAGCTCATTCATCCATAGACTAGATCTATAAATTATGAGATAAATAATCTCCCCTAAGTGAGAACGTCTTATCCACTTTATGTAGTTACATGGTTTTATCGCTTTCGAGTTTTTATACTCCCGATCTTTGCATGACAATTTGGTAAATCTATTTTGGGAAACTATTTTTTATTTTTTTATTTTTTGCTATGCATGTGATGCTCTCTATGGTTTCCCAACATTTGTTACAGAAACACATGTCTATTAGAACTTCTAAGTGAGAGTAGTAGATTTGCTTTGCTATTCTTGAGCATAGCGACCATCATAGTATTACTTCGTAGTTGTGTCATCGCCCCATACCTTTTGCATGCACTTGAGGCTCTCCAAGTAGGGCTCTAACAAGGCATTCTGGGGAGAGTCAGGGAGGTTAGCTAATTGTAAGGGTAGAGATTTCCCCCTACACAAGTCCCATATCGACCAAGGCCAGACCACTCTCTTTCTTGAGCCCAGTATGAGACATTGGCCTCTTGTCGGTGCCGTTGAGGAGTATCTTGAACCCCAAGCTGATCTCTTAGGTGCAAGACCTCGACCTCCTATAGGAGCCATTGGGGAGCATATTGACCCCTGAGCTAAGCCTTTAGGTACATCTCCCTTTTAAGAGCATGGGGTCCTTTGCACTAGGGTCTTGTGCTTCTTCCTGGGCAACTCAGCACCACCATTAGGAAGCAATTGAGGTGGATCTATCACCTCTACGGATCGCTCTTGGGTCACTACCAAGATCAAGTGAGGCTCTACAACACCTACCATGAAGCCTGATCCCTTCTTTAAGTGATGTAGACACATAAATGAAGATAATTCATGCCACAAAGTTGGAGATTAAAGGAAAATTTTGAGCAAAATAAAGGGAGGTTTAAGTCATACCCCAAGGGACCTGGTTGAGGCTTGCATCGACTAGCCGGTCCTTATGTATCTTCATCATCACCTCAGAGGAGGAAAAAATTTCCTTCATGCAATGCACATGATCTGCCTCCTCGTTCGACAGGAAGGGGGAAGTGTTATCAATAGTGCATGTCGTCTAGGCAAGGGTGAATCCAGGTTTGCCTCACCACCGAGTTATAGTCATGAGAACTCTTTATGGACTCTAGGTCTCGAAAAACCCTCAAGTTTTCAGGAGATGCATCCTCCAAAGAGAATGACCTATCTTGTTTCGCCCTTGGGTTACCCGAAGACAGAGCATGAACCTTGGTGGACTAATGACTAGAAGACTAAGAAGAACTAGTGTGAGAAAGGAGAGACATCTCAACCTGTTACAAGAGAGTAGGGCTGATGCCGAGGAGAAGAGAATGAAGACCAACTTGCCCTCCCAAGGCAATGCAAGGGATGCTCCTTTAAAGATTTTTGGAAGGCAAGACTAGGAGATGCAAAGATCCCAAAGAATTTGGATGCTAAAGGCTTAGGTGGGGAATGAGCCTTGCTCCTTAGCAGATGAGAGATTTAAGAGAGGGCGGTCAGTATCTCTCCTCCCACTGGAACAAACCGTAAAAGGCCTTAATAATAAGAAAACTCGAATCCCAGTATAATGGGGGATGCCTCGAAAACTGCAATAGTAGAGTAAGCCTCGAAACCCACCATAGTGGAGAGAAGAGTGTAGGGTTGATGCCGAAGAGAAGAGAATGAAGACCAACTCACCCTTTCAATGTGACATACGGAATGCTCCTTAAGAGATCCTATGGAGGCAAAACTGGGAGCTCTCGAGATCCCAAAGAATTTGGATACTGGAGGCTTAGGTGGGGAATGAGCCTTACTCATTAGCGGGTGAGAGATTTAAGGGAGGGCGATCGATATCTCTCCTCCCAATGGAATAAACCCTAACAGGCCCTGATGATAAGAAAACTTATAGCTCGCCATAATGAGGGACGTCTTGAAAACTGCCATAGTGGAAGCCTTGAAACCCACTATAGTAGAGAGAAGGTGAAGACTAGTCATGACAAAGAGAAGGTAAAGACCTACCATGGCAAGAACCTAGATACGCCATGATAGAGAAGGGAAGAAGTCTATCATAGTGGAGAAAATATGAAGGCTTGCCATTGGTGGAAACCTAAGATCAAACATGGTGGAGAAGGGAAGAAGTTTACTACAGTAGAGAAAACACCACGGAGAAAGCCCGAGATCTATCATAGTGGAGAAGGGAAGAAATCCAATATGATGGAGAAAAGATGAAGGCCCACCACGGTGGAGAAAAGATGAAGGTCTGCTATGATGGAAGCCCAAGATTCACCACGACAAAGAAGGGAAGAAGTCTCCTATGACAGAGAGAAAATTTGAGGGCCTACCAAGTTAGAAGCCTAAGACTCGCTATGATGGAGAGGGGAAGAAATCCATCATGATAGAGACTTCAGGCCAAATGTGCCTAAAGCATATGAGTTAGGAAAACCTGACTCATCCCACGACGAGTCTATTAAGGCTTTAAACCAAATGTGCCCGAAGCACGTGAGTTGGGAATACCTAACCAGTGCTAAGATAAATCTGTTATGACAGAGACTCAAAACTAATTGTGCTTGAAGTGTGTGAGTCAAGAAAACATGACCTGCACCAAGATAATTTTGCTATGGCAGAGACACCGGGCTAAATATGCCTAAGGTGTGTGAATAGAGAACTCAACTCGTGCCAAGATAAATCTACCATAGTGGAGTCTTCAGGTTAAATATGCTCGATGCATGTGAGTAAGGAAAACTCAACTCGCATCACAATGAGTCTGCCACAACGAAGGCTCTAGGCCAAATATACTTAAAGCGTGTGAGTTAGGAAAACATGACTTGCACTAAGATAAATATACTATAGCGAAGATTCCGAGCCAAATGTGCCTAAGGTGTATGAGTCGGGAAAACTCGACCCTTCCCAAATGGAATCCACTACAACAGAAACATATATCTGACATACTCAAGGCACTTGAATCGAAAAAACTCAAATCACAAAATGAGATCCTAAATGCTCCTATGTCGAATGGACTGAACGACATGCTTCGAACCTATTTATAAGAGCTTCGAAGCATACCTTGTAGGGGGACAACTGATAGGGAACATTTTGACAACCAATCTTAACTTGTCAGTTGGTCGCCACAAAAGCATTGATGTGGAAGATGAGGGGTAAATCACCCCCCTGGGGGTAGTGACATGGAAGCAGTTATAACCTATCGGCCCCAATAGATAATAGTTCATGGGAGATCATTCGAACTGACTTTGTCAACCTCCATGAACAAAAGTCCAAGCGAGATCGTTTAAGCTTGCCCCCTCCTTGATCGACCTCTACGGATAATAATCTACAAGAGGTCATTCGAGCTCATCACCCCTGTGGACAAAATGCCAAAGGGAGGGCATTACGATCGTTATGGGTGATTCCCTCAACTGGTTAGGTATAAAAGCCGACCCTTGACATTGGCCTAAGGGTCGAATCTCTCTATAAATAACCCTTTTATACTATATATCATCCCAAATCTAACTTAAGCATCGAAAAAGTCAAGTTAGGAAACTCCCTTCGACATTGACATTTGTGCAGTAACCTCTCGAGGAGCTGGATATCACCTTAACCCAACCTCGGGACTATCTAAGACATTCGAATTCCACCTTAAGACCATCTCAAATGCCTCGATGCCCCATCAATGTCTTGTAGTATAGCCAAGTGGATCCCTCAAATGACTCCATACTTTTGGGTTAAGATAAATTTATGACGATTGCACTCTCCCCGTAACAATTAGGATTCAAATCTTGAAAATAATTTACATGTAGTTTTGGTTGGTTCGGCTTGTTGCTTGTAAGCAATTGGTGGAACAGTATCATCAATGGAAGACTTATTTATATTATAAATAATATTTTTAAAATTATTTATAAATATTTTAAATTTTATTATATAAAATAATTTTTTAGGATGGATTTTGGTAAGTTTAATTTGTACAACAAGGAAGGCTAAAGTTAAAATTACAAAAAATAATCTATTTAAAATCTAAAGGTCAGTCCAAATAAATAAAAAAGTATTAGTATGATCATTCCATTCCCTTTATTACATGAAACAGGTTTGTGGGGTCATTTTATATATTTGACCATGTTGTTCAATCTATTACTAGCATGACAGTGTTCACAATTCAGATTTATACAACTTAGACCCAGAAAAGAAATTGTAAGGTGACAAACAAAAGAATTGCCACAAGAGAGAGAGAGAGAAAAAAAATAAAGGTTTAACCATAATTTCTATCAGAAAACACATCTGCTTAAAGTTATTCAAGCTAATTATTATTGAACAGTGCAGAAGAAAGCCATCTAAGTCACTGACAAAGCTGCAGTCAAAAGAAAAGAATATTTGATTTCCTCACTGGCAAAGAACTATCAACATCCTTTAAATGGACACCATCTTACAACAAATAATGTACACATGTAACTGGTTTCCATCCAATAGTCTATTGCATGATGGTTGCTGAAGAACATGTTGCTGACATATTTTCCATGCTTTCTCCCTCTGCAAGTTTCTAGTAGTGGTGATCCTCCTTGTTCCACAAGGGATCCAACTGAGGGAGTTGGTAGTCATCAGGCTTTAGTGCTAATGGAAAATCTGGCAAAGCAGGTGCTGTCTTGAGTGTCCTGCACAAACAAACATTTGGCATACTTTCTTCACAGGATGCAAAAAATCCACTTCATGTTCAATGATCATGGTTTGAATCAACATAAACATTTGCATTTTAAAATTGCATGGTGCTTTTAGCAATACTAAAGTCCATCTCATGGATGCAAAACTTCATTTGGCAACAATGAAGAATCGGTTTCAGGAACAAGTCTTTGAATGTGTTGGTAAAGAACAACCCTAAAATTAGTGGTAAAGTGCAGTTTACTAGTTGTAGAATTGGAATGAGATGACAATATAACTAGCTTTACATCACAATCAACTCTAGATTATTACCTTTCTTCACTGTAAAGATCTTGATTGATTCTTATCTTGCTTGATGCATCTTTAGGAATCTTCTCAAACAAATATTTCATAGATCCCCAAAGAGGGGGATTCCTGCAGAGAGAATATATTGAGCTTAGATTTTGATCCAGACATATAATGATTTGTTCTAAAGTACTAATTCTGGTCCTATATGCTAGTGACAATATCAATGCTGATGTATTAAATTCAAGAGAGAAGGTAATGGCTGACAAACCTTGATGTAGGAGGTGTTGAATTGAAAGTTTCACAAGCTTTCTTGCTTTCCTTCAGATACTCTTCTGATGCTTGCAAAGCAGCTATTGCCACTCCATGGGATTTCTCTGTGTTGCCCTCATCAAGTATCAGTCCATGGTAATAGTATGCAGCAGCCTGTTATATTGAAAAATTATACATTCAAATATATGCTCGAGCAGCAATAAGTAAACGAAAAAACATAGCAAGTTGTTTAGATTCTCCTTTAAGAAAAACAAAATAAATGAATGATGGATTATATGGAAATCAAAAAATAAATACATCCCCCACATGTTTCTTCAAAAAAAATGCTAACACTCTAGAGCAAATGTTTGCTGTCAAGAAAGAAAATTTTTAATGCTGGAGTACTTGAAATTTGAGTTTCATGTCATGTCCGGCACTCGGACAATTCCAAGAGACTCATAAACACACTTCGATAGTTGATTTAAGTTAATTGAGATGTCATCACTATAATAATTTCTTGGCACAGTGTTCTTTGATTAACTCTATTCGATCATTGAGACTCGATAATGAAGCAATTGGTACAGCTGACCATTAGGCATCCATGAACATGAAAAATGATGAGTACTATTAAATTATATGGTGCAAGTATGTTCCTATATCATTTTAATGTTTTATGTAAAAGAAAAAAACACTTATTCTTCAGCATCTCTAATTCAGTCTCTTCTGTTTAATTTTTTCAAGACCTGAAGGTGGAGGGAAAGCAATAAAAGTAGCTTCTGCTAGCTGAATGACCAGAACTTAAGTACTGGAGCTTTCACAATAGAAAAACCTTACTTTTCCTTTCTTTAAAATCAAAGAAGTCAAATAGAGATCATACTTGTAAGATAAATATATCTGTATATGATGTACAAATCTCCTTCTTGGATGGTTAGGATAAAGTGTCTTCATTCATCATTTGAGCTACTATTTGTAATCTACAAAGACTTTACGGGAGAAAAAGGCCAATCGAATATAGACAAACAATTACAATAACACTTTTCACCATCCGTCTTAAAACCTTTAACTTTAATATGTGATGGACATGTTAAAAAAGAAGCAAGACATACATTTGCTTCAGCATATTTCCACTTAATAAAGAGTTGATGCTTTTTAGCCCAGCCATCTGTAGAAGGAAGCTTTGCCATGTTGTTCTGAGCCTGTAAACGTTAGAATAGGTTCAGGAAATTTCACATAAGTTTCACACGTATCTCAGCATTGACTACATTGCTAGCGAAGCAATGGAATTTAATAGGAAATGCTAGAATGAATTCCAGAGATCAGAGGAGACATACAAGCACTGAAAGAAAAATATCGAACCGAACAACAGATAAAAGTCATATAGTTTATTTACAGAAACACAAATGGAAGATGCCATTTTTAGGAATGGGCATCACTTTTAATTGTCAATCTAAATCGGGCAACAGGGTTGCATAACAAAGACTATAGATGTACAATGCCAGTTTGGTACGGCCAATTCAGAGGAGTTCAAAGGTGAAGCTAATCTGGACAAGGAAAACAACAAAGAATTAAGATCAGTCAGACATGGAAGAGTCTATAGATGATACCTGATGCCAGTATTTGACCATTTCACATGCTAATCGCCTTTTCACAGCAAGCGTTGCCTTAGGACTATCTATTGCCATCCCAAGCTGGATATCAACACACTGTCAACCATGTGAAATGGAGAATAAGTGAGCCAGTGGCAAATTAGCTTCCCTACCTGATGAAAATTGTTCATTTGTGAGAGGAATTGAAACTATACACACTTGCATGTGTTAGCCATACTTGCTGTGCATTGATAATTAGTGCATTCTTCAACTTCTTTGGGTTCATGCGATTGTTAAAAGCAGACATTGGCAACATAATGGAAGGCCATTAGCTGCTTTGATTGCTCTCTAAAGGATACAATGTTCAAACATTATGTTAATTACATGCCAAACGACAACAGTGAACAAGAAGTACCTGTCCCAGAGCTTGCAAACATAGAGCTCGAAGAACTCCTTCTTCCAGGTCCAATGGAAGGTCCTTCCTGCACGATATTGGAAAGAAAAAAGAAAATTCAGAATATTCACACAATAAAATGAGAAAAAAATTCAAAAAGATATGATGTTTGAAGTTTTAGGATAACCCCAAAACAGAATACCAAAAGGCATGATGATTCATAAGATAATTAGACAAGTGGCTATCGATGAAGTTGGTGATGAGAAGGACCTCAAGATAAATAAACCTGTGTTCTGGAGTTATTTGAGGGAGCACATGCCGAACAGCACAATCCAAATACCCTGCTGCCTTCAGCAAAATATCAATCGATTTTCTTCTGTTCTCTGTTAGTCGATGTCAGTGCAAAAAATGAGTTTGTACAGTTATCTTCTACAAACCATGGGAGATGAATAGGTTTCATGGTTCAACTTCATCAGTGACATATTCATTAAAAATGAAGCCATGAGAAAGAAAAGAAGCTGGAATTGCTTAAAAGACTAACTTTCCATGACTTTCCAAGCAAATAATAAATTCCACAATGAAGGTTCTCATGTTTGCAATAAATTTGTGACAAGATGAGGATCCATGAATCATGTGACCTATTGTTGCCACCCACCTTCAGATATCTTGAGCTGATAACCCTCGCTGGATATCTTGGGAAGAAGCAACCTATTGGCTTGCAACAAAGATAGCATAGCCATCAAATGCAGCACAGACAACACCTCATACCAAGCATCTGTCATGGCAGTTTCCTTCATAGAGAATTAGCAGAACCAATCAGTCTCAGTGTCTTCTTGATCTTACTCAAGGAAATCAACTTGCAGGAAGACTAACCTCTGCATCATCTTCCTGGTTAATCCACACAAACCGCACCTTGTCTCTCAATTGGCAGCCTACGGCAATCAATTTTGTGATTCTGTAAGCATGCCGCAACCACAAGCACAAACAAATAACTACAACCTTATGAGGTGACTGGTTCAATTACCATCCTCCACTAGTCCCAGAAGAACAGGCAAGTAATCCTCAAGAGCACGCAAAAGTTCGCTCAAGGCGGAACCTGCACACAAATCAGATGCGTTATAGCGTCGCAACTATCTCTACTAATTGAACCAGAAGAGACGCACATCGTGGAGTCACAAACCATGTCTTGTAGTTGTTATTCTCCTTGGCTTTGTGAACCGTCGTGCTTCTTGAGCAGCCATGGTGACAATACGAGTTCTTAGACTTGAGAGGCGATCGAGAAGGCCTCTCGACAAACAATCACCCAGTGGCTGAGACAAATCTACGCTTTCGGGGATGCGGAATCCGGGCACAAACACGGCCACCTCCCCAATACTTCCAGCCCTTCTCAACGGACTGGCTTCCCCGGGAGTCGATAGCAGACAACCCATTTCCACAGATCTAGTACTGCAACAAGAAGCAAGAAAGGAAGCCTTGGCACATGAACAACAAGAAGAAAGATTCCATCAAATCTGCTTACAATGCAGTGAGAACACATAGAAATTCTCGGAAACGAGACAAATCGAGGTGCTATTTGCAGTGTCAACAAGAAAACATGTCGAGTTACGTGACTGCTAAGGGAAGAGTAGCATTGAAAAAGGAAGATACAGATGTAAAGCCTCACAGATTAGCCGACAGAAGAGTGGGCAGATTGAATGCAACCAACAGGTAGGTGATTCATGGGGCTCGTTCACATGTAATCTCTCCAGAAAGTGGTCCAAAAGCTCACGAGCACTGCTGACAAAGTCGCAAGGCAGCACCGCCCAGCTCTTTTGTCTTTCCAGGCAACCATATGATAAGCACACTGCATAAATGCTTCTCAAGTCAGAGCAACAGATGAGCACCGATGAAGATAGAGAGGGGAAAAGGTAGCCAGAGACAGGACATAAGAGGCAATGCAAATTGCCCCCAAGAACAAGGCATATGATTCGAAAGCACAAGAAAAGATAAAAGCAAGTTGAACCAGAAAAAAGTGACCTGTTTTCTCTAAAGCTAAAACATGTTTGGAGAAGTTAGCCAACTGAAATCCAAATCACAGCTTTGGATCGGAAAACCAGGGAAACAAGACAAAACAAGGAACAAGCTGAGCCAGAAAAGATGATAACTTTACACTTCTCTTTTTTTTTTTGAAGCTGTTCATCTGATCCCAAGCGGAAGATTCCCAATCGTGTTCACATAAACATCCAAGCCAAAAAAAAAAAAAAAATCTTTACAAAACCAGAAAAAGAACAGATAAACATCCGACGATAGATTCAAAAGAAGACATCTTTAGAATGGATATTACATGTGACTCGGATCTCGTTTTCGATCCCAGTTTCGAGGATGGACGGAGTAACGAAGAGAACAGAGCGACGAGGGAGAAGAGTTACAGAGTCCAAATAGGTCGGCGCCCGAGTGGTCTATATAAAGGTAGCATTTGGCTGGACATCTCGCCTCTGCTGTTGCTGACAGAGATCCAAACAAGGCTACCACTGTGCGCCCAATCTTCCCATCGCAAATTACCATGACGACTGTCATCGAAGACTTCCTCTGTGCATTTGTGACCAGGTCCTACCACCAAGAACATGGCATGACGACATGCGCAAGTTCTTCAATTGCCATTATTCCTGGAAATCCATTTTTGTGTGGTCCAGCTGATGCCATGATACAGCCGCAAGATCGGGCTACATGTGTAGCCATCTGGATGCGGTACGGCACACACAAGTCCTCCAGATCTTAGCAAAAGAAGCTGTTTTGTTGGAGCTGACCGACCTCACGTCTACCGTGGTGTATATATATTGGTTGACGACAACGCTTAAACAAGATCATATCGTACCTCGAAACAGAATGCGTGTCCGATGCAATTACTCCACAATGAAGTAAACGATGCCCATGGATACAACTCACGCCCTTTTTAATGCGCATGAGAAGACGTGTGCGGTTTGTGCAGCAGCATCATCTTCCAAAACTAAGACGGCGATGGCCTACGTGCCTACTCTTATAGAAAGGACTCCACGGTGCTGACATCGACATTTGCTACGACCCCGCTCGCCGCCCCGACCCCACGTCCCTCTACCCCGCGATAGACGCAAGATATCCCCTGTTCGTGAGTCCAGTCGCGGGGAACGTCGGCACTCGGAGGAGAAGCGGACAGATGGACGTCACGGCCAGGCGGCCACCGAGGAGACGTCCGCCACCGCGTGCTTCTCACGTGGGTGGCCGAGGCTCGTTCCCCCGCGAAGCGGGCACGACCAAACCACGCCATCAGACGTTGGCCGTTAAAAAGGCGTTGAGGCAGACATCCGGCCGTCCACCTATCGACACGTACGCAAACGAGGTGTGATCGGTAACTTCTCCAGGTCCACGGGTCCGGTGGTCCCGGCCGAGCAGGTTACCTATCACGGGCTTCCGGTGCCTTTCATCGTCACGTGAGGATGACGTTTGCAGCAACAATACAATTGTTGAGGTGATTGGTAACGCTATATGTGTGTGTGTATATATATATATATATATATATATATATATATATATATATATATATACATATTTGCAGCAACAATACATCTACAAGTTCCAGTTTCTAAAGGAAATCCTTGTAAACACTAACAGCTGGATAAGCATGTTTATATGAACATTGAGCTGAATCGAGATAGGTATAAGTTCTAGCCTCCAAATATTGACATACCCAAGAGATAAAAATTACTGGAGATTTTGATAAAGCCTGCACTTGCTTTCTCCTGGTTGCAAATAATTGGCATTTGGTCGTGCCACATGACCTTGCAGGCAAGCACCTCCAGGGAATCCGAGTTCCGTCGTCTTGGTCTAGGTCGTGAAACAAGACATCGACCTTTGCTTCAGTACCTTCACCTAGGCGGCCATCATACTTTGTTTTACAGCATTCATGAAACAGCAATCCAGCTTCCTGGCAACCCAACCTTGTGATATGCGGGCACGATCGCAACTCATCGTACACACGAAATTGTGATCTTCATGCAGTTACTCATCTTTAAAACCTTCAGTCGGGACTCGAATCCACCCATTGCTCGTGACCGTAAAACCGAATATGTTACTGTGTCATGGCCAACCCATGTCAAGAGCCACAAGATGTCTACAGGTTGACAGCACACACATGAAGGATGAGCCTGATGTTCGAATGCCAGTCCATCCTTGAACTCCTTAAGCTGTGGCAACAAGCAGGTGACAGGGATTCGTCTGAAACATCACGGCATCCGTCAATTACGAGAGTCTCAAGATTATGGCAGAAGTGAACCAAGGAAAAACATGGATTCATGGCCAACCCTGAAACAGTCCAACAGCTTGAGAATTTTCAACAACGATGATGCAACCTCAGCAACTCTTGAAACTCCAACATCGCCAATTGACTCATGTCTAAAAGTTTAATATATCGACAACCAACAGCAAGAGCTAGGAGTCCAGTGTGCGTTACGTTGCTGCGTCCTGCCAAACCTATATCTTCTACGTATCACAGCTCTTAGACAGAGCTTTTAATAATTCATCCGCAACAGATCTGGATCCTGTTATGTACAACCTTTTCAAATCCGAAAAACCCAAAGCAGTAGCCACCACCCTTTATCTGTAACCTTTCGGCACTGGGAAACATCAAGGGACGGGATGGATCAGAGGCCATTTCCCAGAGTAGTTATACCAACATCAGTGTCACCTGTGGAACAGAAGGAAAATAGATTATATTACTCTTGGAGTCCAGAGCAGAATAACCTATTTTCTCATGATAACTGAATTAAGTAAAAGCCTAGAAAAACATGACACAATGACAAATTCTATTATAATATTTAACTTACCAAAGGTTGCATGTCAGTTTAATAAAGAAGACAACTTGATACAATATAGACAAAACATCGTGGAGAAACAGCAGTAATCACAGACAACTAAAATATCTGGCATGTGTCATAAGCATCATCATATAAGATCATGAAGTTCCAGAGGTAAAACTGAAGGGGAAAAACACTTAAAACAAAATCAATTGTATGACAAGATATTCGAATTTAAAGACATCAAGTAAAATGAGACAAAGAATAGTTCACAATGCATTAATGGTAAATGAACCATAATAAACTACAAAGGTGCACACTTGAGTATCCAAAGAGCTATGACTGCCAAAGTCATCGTAGTCAGTGTTTCCCAATGGTTTGCCATGTCCAGAGCATGAAGTCGAATCTTATTTCATAACCCAAAATGACATTTTCACACCAAATTATATCTCCTATTAGAGCAAGAGTGACATAGCTGCCCTGTCGACATCTTATGTGGCTGACTCGTCAGCACTCCATGCCATCATTTCCATCATCTACCTAGCAAAGGCTCCCTCACCACGTGTCCATGCTATTGGTCGACACATGGTCAAGCTAAACTGGTAGAACGACTCAATGTTAGCTCCAATTGATGGCAATTTCAACCAACATAACAAACGAATAATAACAACCCAAGGTCGTCGGGCTGTTATAATCGCTTCTCACTTAACAAACTGTGTAATGCTCCCCTCTCAAGCACCCACTATAAAGAGATCACACAGGGACACCCAATACACAATACAAAACAACAAACAAAATCCGATCTGTCTGACTAGTTCGACTTGCCTGACTTGAGGTCGGAGGGGCATTATCAAGACTATCCCCCGACTTCGTTTTACAAGGATTGAACATCCAGCTTGGCAAATTTCCCTAAGACTGACTCTAGAAGGAATTAGGTTGGATCCGAGTTCGCCTCCAGCACGGACAACCCAAAATCAACTCTAACACCTCCTTTCTCTCACAAAGGAGTTAAACATATCACACATTCAAAACCATTGAAAAGCACAAATTACCTTTTAAATGGACCATTTAGAAGCAAATAATATGATGTATATTGTCTAAAGACAACAATTTCTTACATAAATCACCAAAATAATCACCATTGGCCATTACACGAGCTCCATTCCACGCAGATGCTACAACCAAGCAAGGTTTGCGCAGTTTAAAGACTGTGCATATATGATACCAGCATTTGTCTGTCCGCTGGCGAGCACATAAGAATCAATCAGTACCTCGTCTAATATTACTTTTCCGCCCACCATTGATTGCTAACAACGATGTGCAAACATAGTGAAAACCGTGGGTGACTATGCTCCGGAACATAGTAGTCGTCTTCCAAATAAGGTTCTTATTTTAACTTGTTAAATAAATGGACATGATCAACCACACAAAAATCTGTGCCAAACAATTGAACTACAGACCATCACTTAGACTGAGCAGGAAAAAAACTCACCTTTACAGTTCTGGAGATCAATCACACGAAATTTCCGGAATCCAACAGCAACGACAGCAAAATCTGAGTCGGTAACTCCAGGGTAGAACGACCTTCAGGCGGATTGAAAGAGGTCGAGCTCCAGGAGGCCCGTGAACCGGTCGGCCATTCGGCGGCGCATGACAGGGCCAGTCCGGGCCCGGAGTCGGCGACTTTCAGAGCTCTGCAAACGGAGGCAGCGCTTGCAGACGAGCCCGAAAAGATCCCGCTCCTCCTCCTTCTGCAGCCGCGTGAGCACCGCTCGTAGCTCATCGTCAGTGAGGGCATCGTTCATGCAGACCATCACTCTCTCCTCCTTCGGAAGGTTGCAGATCAGACGAACAAAGGCACCCACGAAGAGGGGGGTTTCAGTGTGGAGACCCAGAGCGGCCTCCCCTCCCCTCCCCTCCCCTCCTCTCCTGGCAGGAGAATCGTTCGCTGTAGCGTCCTGGTCCGAGTCCGTTCGGCGCCGTGATATATAAGAATTCTTTCACACATGAGTCACCGGCAAACAAAGCAGAGTGTCGCTGCCTTACCACTACGCCATGACCTCTCCTTACCCGCTATGTCATTGAAGAATGTGACGAATACCGTTGGGACCCACTCGATTTCTCCAATCATAAGGCAGGTAGGTTCGTAGGGTAGGGAAAATATACTTTTTGTTAGTTTATTTAGAGTTTTCAAATATTACTCGAACTAGGTTGGCTCGACGGGTTCGCTCGCAAGTCATCCCGGGTTAGCCCGAGTCACGCTTTCCCCCAATATAAACACAAGCGGCGGCTTGCTTGCCAGTGCACGCCTTCGCTGCCGTCGGTCTTTCTGTCCTAGGTCGGCGCAAGCCTAGGGCGCTCGACGATCCCGTCTTCTTTTTCCTCTAGAAAGAGTATGATTTAGTTCATCGTTCATCAATTGGATTTCGTTCTGTTGTTCGATGGATCCTGATCGGTTGCTTTCTTTTGTTTTCTGGTCAAACCCTAGCCTTTGTTTCCTGACTCATGGATCCCCTGCAGCCTGAACCTGTTAGTTACATATGTGGAGGTGCAAGATCTTGTTCTTTTTCCCTTGATCGAAGTAGTTTTTGGTTATTGTGATGTTATCCGTTGCTTGATGGTCTTGATTATGTCAAAAATTGGAACGAACACGATTGCAGATTGTGGAGCGGAGAACACGCTGAAGCCCGGGGACGTGATACAGTGCAGGGAGTGTGGATATCGCATCCTTTACAAGAAGCGCACTCGGAGAGGTATGTAGTATTCAGTTTTCCTTCATACTTCGTGTTGTCTTTGCTCGAGGTCTTAGTTTGTTGATCATTGATGGCTGAAGAGCGAAGGGCCGCTTCTATTTGTAACTAATATATTTTGACATATGGTGTTGTAACTCTGATGTCTTGGTCAATTGTATCATCTTTTTCATTGATACCGCTGCCACAGCCCTAATTACTTGTTTTTTTGGTGGTTTTTCTTGGTTGATCATGTGGAAATTTATGCTTTTGCAAATGAATTGAAGGATTGGTAGAAAAATGACTAAGTAGTTGTTTTGTCTTGGATTCATCGGTCATCTGCTTTTTTTGAGTCTATATTTTGATGATGATTCATCTCTTTGCTCTTAATTTTTTTTATGGTGCTTTTGTATAACCTATACCAGCAACTATATGTTCGAAGATTTGGCGTTTATGTGTCAAATCATTATCTGGGATTTTACAGTGAAAATCCCCATACAACATGTATATGGAGTATGAATGCTATTTTTTTCATTTAAATTTCTTATTTTGTACATCTATGTCCTTTTAGATTGCTCTGTCTACAGTTCTAGCTTATTGATGATACTTGATGAGAAATACATTCTTGTGCTCTTAATGATGTTACTAATACATGCTTAGACTTTTGCTAGATTAGCCCTATATTAAGTCTGGAGTTGCTGCTGCTTACTGATAACAAACAACATAACGAAGGTTGGCACACAGAAATATGGGGCGTCTCTTCATTTTAGGTGCAATAATTCAAGGAAAAAGGTAGATAAAAATGCAAGGATATAGTTTGGATTTTCAAGCATAGAATAAATCTTTGGCATTAAATTGCCATGACCGTATCTAGTATAGATTAATTTTAAACTTGAAGTGTTCTTTCTCCTTCTCTTTTTATTCTCGCTTAGCTTTAAGCTAGGTAAATCTTTTGCATCTAGAGTGCCTAATCTTGAAAATGGCAATTAATCTTATATAAGTATGAGTTTTAGACTAAGTGAAACCAAGACCGAAGTATGAAGTGCAATTTTAGCAATATCTAGAGAAGAATTGTGGGTGTAATTAAAAGAAATAGTCAAAAAGTTGATAGAAGTAAGATTTTAAATATCTTGTTAACTATAATTTAAACAGAATTGGAGTTTTTGGAGATTGATGTAAATATTAGCTGTAGAGTTAAAATGAAATGGTTAAAATGGAGAAGAGACATAAAAGAATGTTGAATGATCATTGTATGCTCTTTAGATTGAAAAGAAAATGGTATGTATTTGCATCTGAGTGATGTGCCTGATGCTATCTTTTTTCTTTAGAATGTCAAAGTTGAACATTGTTCAAATATAAATTGTCATAATGTGAAAATGCATCAGACAGCAACTTTGGCCCCAATGCAATTATCCTATGCAATATAAACAATAGCGTACAGAGTACGGTATGCAGCAAATTATGCAAACTGTTACTTTAGGCAAGACAGTTTCAGAGATAGCTGAGTCTCATTTAGTGGATTAGAAAAGAATATAGTGATTTTGAACTAAAGCAGACTCAATTTCCAAAAAACAACTACAATTTTCATGTACATTTTACAGAATAATTGGCAAATAGATATGTGATATAGGCAGAACCTAAAAGCTTCACAATTTCATATGAAAAGCTATATTTTTGCAAGGGATTCGTTAAATAATTAAAGTATAATAGGTTCGTACTATTAGAGCAGCAGAGCGGCAAAAGGCAGCACCACTAGCATTTGCTGCAGACTCATCATATTCAGCTTCAACTAGGTGGCGCTGTGTTGTTGCGATGGCTAGGATCCAAAGGAGAAGCTGTAATAATCCAACCACTGCAGTTCAAATAGAGGAACACGATAATTAGAATATGAAATTAAGTCATAACAAGTTATTATAATCATTTGCTATAATTCATATTTGAGATAGTGTCATAAAAATTATGAACAGATCATGCTTGATATCAATTGTGGTCTCATCAGGATACTTGTTACCACTCGGAGTATGAAACTTAAGATATATTGCAAGCTTAAGACAAAATGAAAGCCTGAATAATGCTAAACAGAAAAATAGCCTTAAAAGTATCGATCGAATGAATCACACAGCATCATATGTTAGTTATTATCCATGATTTGAAGGTCAGGAAGTAATGTAGGATGGACTTCTTTCCACATTAACATCATGCTAGGTAATCCATGAATCACAATGTCAACAGATAAAATACCACTATCAACTATGAACATCAAACACATGAAAACTCTTTTTTGAAGAACACTTTAGACTTGTTTATGAAAAAATACATTGAACTGTCTGTTCTTCTATACCAAGTAACATTAATAGCACATACGTGGAGGAAAATACTAAGAAATTAACATCACAACTGTAATTCACCTCATGGTAGATCTCACAGGTTATATCACCCTTCACAGGTTATATCGCGGAAATTTGGGAAGGAAGGAAATTTAATGTTAGGGGAAGTATATTTTCTTTTAATAGAAACTTTACAGTTGATAAATTTATTTCCTCGTTTGTTGACGTAGATATGAACCTGGTATAGCTACTGCCACCTCGATTTTGTATTGCACTGCATTGCTGGTTTATACGATATTTTTCTTCTGATGATATGGAAGATACGTTTCGAATGATACTTATCGTTATCAGGAAAAATACCTTTCACGTTTAGACTTAAGAGAATATCAACACTTTTCTTGAGGTCGAGGGCTGCCGTGAAGTAAGAAAGTTGATCGAATCTAGACAAAGAACTTGTGCCGTGCTTATCCCATTCATGACGCCAGAACGAGTGGCCATCGCTGTTGGAACAACGAAAACTATGTCAATGTTGAATCATCTCGCCTATCAGATGGTGCATCTGCAATACAAGACCAAGATAAAAAATAATGAATGACTTATAGATTCATTTCGCGAGACATATTTACGATAAAATAATCTGTGTCAGAGTCGAACACCCTTGACTTCGGTTGTAGTTGGAAGCTAATGACAACGGATGGTTCTTATCACAAGATGGAAACGTTCCATTGCGAAAAGCAGGCCAAAGTCCATGGATGGTAAAAAAAAATTTCGAATACCTCGTACTCATACGACAGCAACGGTTGATGTTGCAATATGATCCGGGCCACTAGATGTTTCAAATCGAAGCGATCAATTTAGAGAAGAACAAAATAAAGAAAAAATTAAATTTACCTGAAGTACCAAGTGAAAATAATCGTAACTGGGCGCAGCAGTGGTGAAGAAAACCAACAAGAAAAGGAGGACAAGAGGTATCATGATTTCGTCCTCGTGGTGAACTTGAATCCACTCTATTATGGCGAGTTAGGCTTCTGGGCACGTCGGAGGACTTCTCCTCTTCTATATATAATCATCACAAGATCGTGTAAACATTACTGGTTAGCACGCCTGAGGTTGGTTTAATTAATTATCTATAAGACAAATGCATAATTGAAGGAGAAAGAAGAAAGAAAATAACTTAGGTTGGGTTTAATTATCTATAGGTCAGATGCATGTGCTTCTTTCTATGCATAAAGAGATTGTTCTGTAGAGAGAAGATGTTAGCTCTGAAGCACTTGTTTCTTTCTATGCAGAGAGATATTCTTCTGCAGGGAGAACATGGTCATCTCTCCTCCACATAGAGAAGATAGTTGGCTCTGAATCATTAAAGATGGAACTCCTGCAGGAGTTGCTCCATGAGTAAAGAAGCTTTGATCGCCATTGACCAACTCAGTGGTTACTGGATATATACCTGACATGACAGAATGGAATTAGCACACTTTCCATGCCTCTCGTTCTCTATTTGACCTAAAAAAAAACATATGCTAACCAGTAATGTTTACGCGATCTTGTGATGATTATATATAGAAGAGGAAAAGCCCTCTGACGTGCCCAGAAGCCTAATTCGTCATAATAGAGTGGATTCAAGTTCACCACGAGGACGAAGTCATGATACCTCTCGTCCTCCCTTTATTGTTGGTTTTCTCTACCATTGCTGCGCCCTGTTACGATTATTTTCACTTGGTGTTTTAGGTAAGTTTAATTTTTTCTCTGTTTGTTCTTCTCTATATTGATTGCTCTGATTTGAAACATTTAGTGGCCTGGATCATATTGCAACGTCAATCGTTGTTGTCGTATGAGTACGGGGTATCCAAAATTTTTTTTTACCATCCATGGACTTTGGCTTGCTTTTCGCAATGGAACGTTTCCATCTTGTGACAAGAACCATCCGCTGTCGTCAGCTTCCAACTACAATCGAAGTCAGGTGTGGTCGGTTCTGACACAGATTATTTTATCGTAAATGTGTCTCGCGAAATGAAACTATGAGTTATTTATTATTTTTTATCTTGGTCTAGTATTACAGATGCGCCCTCTAATAGGCGACATGATTCAACATTGGCAAAGTTTTCGTTGTCCCAATAGCGATGGCCACTCGTTCTGACGTCATGAATGGGATAAGCACGACACATGTTCTTTGTCCAGATTCGATCAACTTTCTTACTTCACGGCAGCTCCGACCTCAAGAAAAGTGTTGATATTCTCTTAAGTCTAAACATGAAAGGTATTTTTCTTGATAACGATAAGTATCAATCGAAGCGTATATTTCATATCATCAGAAGAGAAATATTGTATAAACCAGCAATGCAGTGCAACACAAAATTGGGGCGGCAACAGCTATACCAGGTTCATATTTGCATCAACAAACGAGGAAATAAATTTATCAACTGTAAAGTTTCCATTAAAAGAAAATGTACTTCCCCTGACATTGTATTTCCTCCCTTTCCAAATTTCTGAGACATAACCTGTGAAGGGTGATATAACCTATGAGATCTGCCATGAGGTGAGTTATAGTTGTGGTGTTAATTTTTCCCTCCATGTATGTGCTATTAATGTTTCTTGGTATAGAAGAACAGATAGTTGAATGTGTTTTTTCATAAACAAGTCTAAAGTGTTCTTAAAAACAGAGTTTTCATGTGTTTGATGTTCATAGTTGATAGTGGTATTTTATCTGTTGAAATTGTGATTCATGGTTTATCTAGCATGATGTTAATGTGGAAGGAAGTCCATCCTACATTACTTTCTGGCCTCCTAAGTCATTGATAATAACTAACATATGATGCTATGTGATTCATTAAGTCGATACTTTTAAGGCTGTTTTTCTGTTTAGCATTATTCATGTTTTCATTGTCTTATCTTAAGTTTCATACTCCGAGTGAGATCAAGTATCTTGACGAGACCACAATTGATATCAAGCATGATCTGTATCTCAAATATAAATTATGGCAAATGATTATAATAACTTGTTATGACTTAATTTCATATTTTGATCATTGTGTTTCTCTATTTGAACTGCAGTGGTGGTTGGATTATTACAGCTTCTCCTTTGGATCCTAGCCATGGCAACAGCACAGCACCACCTAGTTGAAGTTGAATATGATGAGTCTGACACTACAGTGCAGCATCAGCAGGGCTTGCGACATCTCGGGCGAAGAGCATGCTTCGTCACATGGTGAGCGCAGCCAGCGAGCGAGAGCACTCTTGGGCTCTGCGCACCCTTACTCAACGGATGCACATGGCGGGCGCATCGCCATCGCTTTTAACCTCGTCTGCATGGAGGGCAGATGCGACGCAGGGCTGGATCTCAGTGGATCATGGCAGCAAGGCCACTCTACCACTTACAATGGTAGAGTTTGGGTTTTCAATGATAGATAACAAAGAATATGCTTGTTTTTATCCTTAGCATTTTTTTGTTGTTTATATACCTGCATGACATTTTTTTGATGCAACGATGTCCATGAATCTTTTTCCTGTACTAATTAATAGTTTCGTTTTCAAACAATGCAGTTGTGCAATACGAAGCCCGTTGAGAATGGCAGAACCTCTGTGGATGGCTGAGTAATCCGATATGTTGGCCTTAAAAGAACTTATAATAAATACAGTAGCGATGTCATTGTGGACCATGGGATTAGTAAAACCCAGTAAACAAAATGGACTTCAAACACTATGAACTGAAGAAGTTCCTTGGTACTTCTTTTTGCGCCGTCACTGTGATTGGTAAGTTATACCCGTGTGCCAGCTGATCAAACCTGGGTTTGGGTTTGGGTTTATGTGATGCGACATTTTTATTAACTAGGGTTCCAACTATAAGTTTCGGAGTGCTCTTCCAAAGTAATCTATGTCCATCAATGGACAAGGCCTTTTGATTCTCTTCTTGGCTGCAGTGGGCCTGAGTGCATAGAACACTCATCATGCCTGTTTGTTTTAGGGTTGCATCACGTTTGAGAACTCGGTACGTACAATCTTCTAAATCACCATCGCTTGATTGAAGCAACTTGTAAGAGATTGTTTTTGGATTCGGGATTTGATCTTCTTAGGTGTTCTACCACATCAGAAATGCTTATTACACTGAAGAATGATGTTAAACAGGATCTGTTGCTAATGTCTACATTTTGGTAGAACTGTGATGCCATATCTATGCAAGATTTGGTCGTGGATTCGGTAGTCGACATCCATCCACAAACCAGGAGACTCGTCTCTGTGCTTTCTAGTCTTGTCTGAGATTTTTATCTTATTTGGTATCTGACATAGAATATACATTTGTAATCCGATCAATGATTCTACTCCATCTGGTCACGCATTTTTATTTTAAAAATCAGTGGCCAATTAAAAAAAAAGAAGAAAAAAAATGTGCTCCCAAGTCTACATCATAATTTTTCCTGTGTTCTCACTCCACGTTACACTATGGACGGCTGAGAACGACATTGATGTTTGGTGTCGGCTCCACGGGGAGTGTTGACGTGGTCGTTCGGAAGCCATCCAACATGATCAAAATAGATGACGACCAGCTGCTACGTCACAAAACTTATCTTAACGACGTCCATGAGATCTAACAGCGCGTCGCAAAGTCAGCTGTTTCTGCAAGTGGCAAAGAACATGGCACGGCAACAATGACGATGTGTGAACAGGGCTCCTTTTCTTCCGCTAAACGCCACGAAGAATCCAAGATCTAGAAACGCAGGTTTCGCTCATCTCTCGACCTTCATTTCTCCCTCCTTTCGACTCTCTCTTTGCTTCCCTAAGATGCCAAAACTTCTTTCATTCACATTAAGATGAGCATTGTCAAGAACGACAACAACCATGTGTCACGTTGACTCCAGGTCAACCGTCAAAGCATGCGCAAGTCCTCTGAATCAACGAGCCACATCCCCTTTCTATCTGCCTGAGAGCCCAAGAGCATTTATACTGGAAGAACAAGAACTCGTTTCGAAGGCGAAGGCATTACGTGGTGCCCCCCTCCTCCTCAGTGTCATGTTCGCTCGGTTCCTCCGGCATCATGTCCGCGTTTAGATCAACGCCGTGTTTGCTCCCCCTCCCTCGGAAACGTCTGCATCCGAATCCTAGTAGATACGCTGCTAACCAATGACCGGCGCAGCGGTGGGGTCGTGATTAGGACTCCTCCATGGCTCGTCAACGCTCCGAGCTGATGGCGAGTTGCGAACAACTCGCCCGCCGAATGGCTTTGCGACGATAATAAACGAGAAATGATCATCTCATATTTACTTGGTTTTGAAACCAGACGGACCATCATGGGCACCAACAATAAAACATAAACATCTCATGCTTATCTGCTTCCTCAATGCTTGGTGACATCCATGAAGAACAATCAAATTTCATGTGTGAATAAATTACAAGCTTCTTAAATACAACTCGAACTCAAGCTCAAAGCTTTTACTTTTGCACATCGTTTCACGTAAATCCTCATCAAAATTTTACTCCTACATCTTTCCATGCATGTGATAATTAAGGAATAACCATAATTTTATTTCTTATATTTAACACCAAGAATCCAAAAATGCTGATCAATCCCAATATACTAAATCAGTTGTTCTTGACTGCATGCAAAGTCAGTTATGCTAAAGATTGCCTGTTTTCCGGGTGATTTCTCCGACTATCTTTGCTGCTGTAGAATTGTTTGGCCTTTCATCTTCTAGAGTTTCTGATAACTTCTCACATCTGTTCGCTTTCATGTACCGCATAAAATATATTGTTTACTTGATCACCTTTGAGTAAGTCAAACATGACAAAGACTGGAACTTATTCCTGATGCCGAAACGTGTTGGGAGTCTAAGATTTGGTTGGTTAATCACCACAGTGAGTTGGACTTGAGTTTAATACAATAACATCTCCTGAACGGTGGAAGGTAAAGAAACTACATCAGAAAGTAACATGGAGTAGGGCTCAGGCAAGCAGTGAGAGTTGACCGAGGAGCTAACCCTACCTAATCCAATAATTCTGAATCAGACTCAGATGATACCCTGGTTTAGGGAAGCCCCATCATTAACCCACGTAAAGCATTCGGTCTATAGTCAATGCTAAACAAATGCAACATGTCATTTTCGGCAGACCAAGTCATGCAAATGTATCTTGCGAAAGACAGATATTTCGCAGAAGATAAGCTTGTGAAAAGGAGGCTTTTCTTATTCTTCTTTTTCGCTTTTTGATCCAGAGTTAGGAGTTGCCAACCCATTCGATTAGATGGAGAAATTTTTGCATGGTTTGGGTGGCTTCTCCAATGTGTTTGGAACCATTGTGTGTCGATTTTACCGCATGCATGTTGTCTTTGCATTCACCAATTGCAGGAGAAGAAGTTTAGGTTACGGGAGAAGCAATGGAGCGCTGAGGCAATGCAAAGAAGTACCACGTCCGACTCGGTTTAGATTTCACAAGGAGAGTTACATGGAGATGATGCTTCACGTAGTGAAGAGTTTCCAGTAGCATATTTACACCGAGGTCTGATTACATGAGCTATCGACACACGAAACTTTGACACCATGACTGGTAGCAGAACAGCAGCACTTCTGCAATGGCGACGCGTGCAGGCACACGACTTTAGAACGGAATGCGTGCCTGTGAAGGTTTCCAGAGATCAAGAACAATGGTGATGTAGGTTGAGACACAAAAGGAGGAGGTATAGGGACGTTGGAGACTGTACTAGGAGGTCCAACGACGCCTCTCCAAGAAGCGGCGCTGCGCCGACTCCTCGCGCTGGAGCCGGAGATGGTCGTAGTGCTTCTTGATGAACGTCTCCACCCGTTGGAACAGCTCGTCTTGGGCGACCACGAGGACTTCCCTTCTCCTCCACCCCACCTCCTCATTGACGACCACCGGCGGAACCTTCTCGTTCGGCATCTCGGGCCCTTTCAGCCCTTTTCCCGGCACAGTCGTCTCCGATCCCTGCTCCTCACGGCGATGTCGACTCAGCGCACTCTTCGCCGGCCGCCTACTGCCCTCCATGATTGCGTTCCATGTGTCGTCCATCGTCTGATGCTCGTCCCGTGGCTCCATCATCACCTTCTCGATCTCCGGCGGCAAGGGTTCCGCCTCGTGCGGACTAGCGCAGGAGAAGGTGGGTGGGGAGGAAGGGACATCGTACCAAGTCTCGGAGGTCGGGGAGGGAAGGACATCAAACCAGGTCTCCGGTGAGTCATCAGCGATTAGAGTAGGAAGAGTGAGGTCGAGAACATTGCTGGGCCGATGTTCTTCACCGTTCTTGTTGCTGGAGAGCTTCCAGATGACGAAGATGGCAAACTGGGAGATGATCCAGAGACTGCGAAGAGAGAGGAAGACGTCGAGGGAGTAAGGGACGAGCGCGGCAGAAACCAAGCCGAGAAGGAAAAAGGACAGCTTTGCTATCCGATACATCATTTCCAACCCTTTCCTTTTCTCCTTTGGCTTCCTCATCAATAGATCCATCAAGTGTTTCTGCAAGTAGGAGAGTAGTAGATTCCTTTCCCCTTTGCTGCTCGGTTGTAGATCACAGCCAGTGAGACATGGAATATAAGAAGGGATGAGGCGGACTGAGAGACAAGGATAGTCCAAGTAAACTACACGGAAGTTAACCAGCGGTGTACCCTCAGATAGATGGCTACTGTGATGCCTTCCTACGGCAATAATTTCCTTGCAACTTGTTGCACTCACCACGTAATGAGTGACTTGGTAAAACCCAGCCGATTAGGTACTTGACTTGACTTTTAATTGTCTACGTCATGCAAGTTATACGCGTATTCTGATACACCACCTACATATATATAAATATATATTCCCTGAATGATCTGATTCGAAGAAAGAGTAGGAAACAACACGAAGAGATTCTTCTGTACAAACTGATGAAGCTGGATGGATGTGTATGAATAGGTATATAACCTGTGTGTAAAATATGTATGCTGATATGATGAACACAGTACCTTTTGCATTTTATCATCTTGCCTTGTCCATGATATATACATCATTAGGATGCATGTCCTACATGCATCGACTGTTGCATGTGGAGCAACCTTGCATCACCCCTAGGACTCTATCTCGCTTTCTCATCATATAATACATCAAGTGATGAGAAAGACACAAAAGCAGAGTTAGGTCTCCTTCCTGTATATGCGTTGTCTATAGGCAAATCTACAGGTTCTCCTGTTATCACTGTTGTGAAGCTTTACAGTCTGGAAGGCGCCCACAGGTCACCGCCGGCTACCACAATGGCCACTGTTCTTGGGGCCAGCGAGCCTTCGACCACCCCAGGGATATTGACGCTTTATGATCCTTGACCATCACCTCCATGTTAGGGTCTTTGAAGAAGAGAGATAATTATGCCATGGTGATCAAAAGTGCCCACCGCTAGCAGATATGAGCGAGCATACCGTTGATGCTTTCGGTTGTCGATGGCGCATGGAAGCTTTGTCGGAAGAAAGGTGGAAGACAAGGTTAGAGTGCACGGTCTGTGGTCCTGCCGTAGCCAAAGAAGATGATGATGTCGGCGGGATGGTCATCTTTCTGATGGAGGTGTGGCATCGTTGTTCTCGTCGGAAGGAAACCGAGTCCACTCTACCTGTTCTTGTTGTCTTGTATGCAGCCCAAGTACAAGAACACCGCGTAGACCTTCTCTCGGTTCATTAGAGAAGCATCGATACGATGTTCTTGAGATGGTGGATTAGGTAGGTTGGTAGGACCCTCGTAGATCAAGGAATGTGATTGCTAAGATTCGGTGGACCACACGACGCACCATCCAATTGAATTCCGTGCCCTTCTCCCTGCAATTATGGCAGGAGGATAAACAAATAAAAGAAAGAAGAGTGATTGGGGAGGCAAAAGGACTCCCACTGGCTGACCCAGTCCAAGCTTTTAGATCACTCGAGCATTCTCCCTGGTATAAATTCATGTACTACAGCGAAAGATTCCTGACTTGGTGACAGCGAGAGATGTTCATGGCATTGTCTTCTTATCTGCCATCAAAACTATTGTGTAGTTCATTAGAAAACTATTCCCTAATCATGCGATGTGCATGCGTAAGCGAGCGATCGATGGTTCCGACGAAAGAGAGAAAAGATTCATGAGAAGGAAGACAACATCCAAAGCTTTTCTACCATCTGTTTGATGCATGAGCACATAGTTTACATGACTCCTGAGATTGCTCAAAGGCAGAACACAAGAACAGAATCCGAAGCTTGAATGCAAAACTCCAAAGATTGCTCAAAAGCAAGTAGAAGAACACAGTAGATGCTACTCCTACGGTAATAATAGAGTACAGAGAACCAAGGGAAAAGATACGGAGAATGGCAGTATCTTTCTTTTGTCATATCATCATAAAGAAATCGATTGCCCGAACCTGGACTCAGTGGTTTATGGTCTCAACAGATTTGCGCTGCTTGCTTTTGTCGTCGTCACCTGCTAATTCTTATCTTAGTTGCCGAGAACTCTCTAGTTTTACAGATAATTGAAGAAAAAGGAGGTGGATAAGGGTGGAAACTTCCTCCTATATGCTCTCTAGAGCTCACAGTGGTAGCTCTAAGGTGTTGACCAATTGCTGGTGTAGTTGGTAAAGCTGAAGGATAAAGAGGCTAACAGTTGGAAAGAGCAGAGCATTTCAACAGGAGGAGGGAGCCATCGCCATCATCTTTTAAAATATTTTTAATCTTAGCTGTTTTTAAAATATTTTTTAATCTACTTCCAATGTAGAACTGAATTATGATATTACAGTACCTGCTCAAGAAAGAAGGCATGTTGTCATTGCCTCGATCCATTTCTGTGGAGCTTTCAGATGACACCGGCAGCCTGTGAGACATGCCGGACTGCACTCGACAAGAGAGTAGTAGTTCTTTGCGGCCCAAGCTGAAGAACACCAAACATGTCTCGTGATCGATCTGAACACCGACACCAGGGAGAAGAAGGATACAAGTCAAGTGGTTATGAGAGGAGAAAGGCGCTGCCATCGTATATGAGAGGCTAAAAGCAAGGATTAGGAACGCGAGCTCACTTCAGCAGGCTAACGCAGCACACAGCAGCAGGAAGCAAGCAAAACTGTATGGTCCGTGGAGTATGAAGCTAACAACAACTGGGTTGGCCTCCTTAGAATGCATCGTCTTGCAGCATGAACAGCAGCACTCTTGACGTTGTATGATCTAACTGAACTCAACTGGGTTGCATCAGCTCAATACTCTTCTCATTCAAGTTACAACCTTGGGTGTGGCAATGCTACCACTGAACAAGAGATCCCTACGCGAGAATATATACTGATCTTTCATGCAATTCGATTCCCGGTCTTCTTTGTTCTTTTCTCCCCTCTTTGCAGCTTAAGGCCAATGATAATTGGCAAAAAGGACAACCCTTGTGAAGTCTTTGCGTCGTTGGAGTGGAGAGACCAATGGATTTGTCTTATTGTCTTAGTAGATTTCTCTCACACCTATACTTATTGAATTCAAACCAATCTACGATAAACTTAACAAGTGGATAACGATCAAAGTTGATGGGAGATATTTTGGTACCACCCACATAGAGATAGTCAACAGACACATCAACACGAAAGCACGATCTACAGCCCGACGTAGGATGTCACGTCCGGCCTGTCACCTCGGGTCGAAAGCGATAGTTACTCCACGCCACTCGGAACCACATAAAGCAACCTATCCCCGAAAACCTAGGGTGGCGTTGCATGGAGCAGCTCGTCCTCGGAAGTCCGAAATGGCATCGCACGAAGCAATCCATCCTCGAAAGCCTAGAACAATGCCGTACAGTGTCATCCTGCACGATGTCACCCTGTACTAGTTGCCCATCATTCGAACTAAGGTATGTGCTCGTCGCCCGAGAGACAAGCTGTCGCTAGCTAAGTGCGTATGATCAACCCCGGGCGTGAACATAAACCTCCCCAACTGACTTCAAGGTGGGGCAGAGGAAAAACCACACTACTCCCCACACTTACTTGATATATTCAATAGGGTATAAATTTAGTACAAATTTCTATCCTCCGGCGATCACTTGGCGAAAATTATAGGCATCTTAAGTCTATCCTCATGATATATTGTACAATTTTGGTAACCTAGAGCAGATGGTATCATAAACATGATAGAATCTATTGGTTATAATAATAAATATTTTAATTTATTAATAAGCTGGAATAGCTCAGTTGGTTAGAGCGTGTGGCTGTTAACCACAAGGTCGGAGGTTCAAGCCCTCCTTCTAGCGATTTTTAATAGTTTACGTTTTAGATTAAAAGTCTTTTGACTATTTTTTATATTCTATTAACATTTGATATAGTGATTTTTAATAGTTTGCGTTTTAGATTAAAAGTCTTTTGACTATTTTTTATATTCTATTAACATTTGATATAGTAATGTTCTGAATATAGAAGTTATCAATGTTGTAGTCCTCTTTTAGTGAGTTACTTTTTTTTGTTTCAAGTTATTTGATTTATTTATCATAATTTTTTTTATATTCTGTTGATATAAGATCTTTGATGATCCTACCCGAGTGCCCTTGAGCCCGACACGCTATCGTCTAATTCAGCGGACTCTTTCTAGGCTCAGTTGTGCTCGGTCAATTGACGTCTTGATGAGGTCCAAAAGGAATTTCATAAATTCAAGGAAGAGCTCAGCGAGGCCCCCTTCGTCGGATCCCCTATCGTCCAAAAAATTCAAGACAAGCCTATCACCCTCAATTTTCACCTCCCAACATTAGAGGCCTATGATGGTGGCTCCGATCCAGAAGAGAACATTGTCGCCTTCCGAGCCCAGATGACCCTATACAACACTTTTGATATCTTGATATGTCAGGCGTTTCCTACCCTCTGAGGCCCGATTCAAATGTGGTACAACCGACTGAGGCCGTCCTTAGTCTCATCTTTTGATCAACTTGCAAGGGAATTCAAGATTTACTTCCTAGCATTCCTGATGGGCCTACAGCTTTCAAAGTTCTTTCGTTCACTAGTCGAGAGGCCACTGACGACCATCCCCAAGATGCTCCAGCAAACCAACCAGTATGTGTTGTTGCTGAGGCACTAGTGGCAAAAAAGTACAAGGAGTCGCACAAGAGGCCCCGCTAGGAGCTAACCCGGTAAGCAAATCAGGGAAAGAAGAAGGCTTGCTAAGGCGAGACCGAAAGTAGATTATCCCGAGTTGTGCACCTCGGCCAAATAGTGCCCTAGTGGTGCACCTTGACCAAACATTGCCCGAGTTGGGCACCTCGACCAAATAGTGCCCTAGTGGTGCACCTCGACCAAACATTGTCCGAGTTAGGCACCTCGGCCAAACAGTGCCCCAATGGTGCACCTCAACCAAACAGTGCCTGAGTTGTGTACCTCGGCCAAACAATGCCCCAATGATGCACCATAGCCAAATAGTGTCTGAGTTGGGCACCTCGGCCAAATAGTATCCCAATGGTGCACCTTGACTAAATAGTGCTCGAATTGTGCACCTCAGCCAAATAGTACCCCAATGGTGCACCTCGACCAAACAGTGCTCGAGTTGGGCACCTTGGCCAAACAATGCCCGAGTTGGGCGCCTCGACCAAACAGTGCCCGAGTTGTGCACCTTGGCCAAATAGTGCCCCAATGGTGCACCTTAGCCAAACATTGCCCTAATGGTGCATTGTGGCCAGTCCAACATCCGAGTCGCATCTCGGCTAGTCCAACACCCGAGCCACGTCTCGTAGCCAATCCAACATCCGAGTCTCATCTCGGCCATTCCAACGCTCGAGCCACGCCTCGCGGCCAATCCAACGTCCGAGTCGTATCTTGGTTATTCCAACGCCCGAGCCATGCCTCGCGACTAATCCAACGTCCGAGTCGTATCTCGTCCAGTCCAACGTTCGAACCATGCCTTACGGCCAATCTAATGTCCGAGTCGCATCTCGGGCAATCCAATGTGTGAGTCACGCCTCATGGCCAATCCAACGTCCGAGTCGCACCTCGGGCAATCCTACACTCGAGTAATGTTGCTCAATCAAACCAGTCCCCGAGTTATGTTGCTCAACTAATCCAGCTCCCGAATAGAATCTCTCGATCAATGAATAATCCCAGCACAACAGCTAACCCAGCTAGAGAAAAGAACCAAGCCATGCCCCAAGCCCCTCCATGAGGAACCCGGGGCATGCCTCTTTGAGGGGGGGAGAGAATGATATAGTATATTTTGGCACCATCCACATGGCAGCAGTCAGCGACCACCATAATGCCAACAAAAGAGCTTCATGCTGACATGACGCGATACCACAGACTCGAACAGGACAGTCGCTTCTCTCATACTATTCGGTGTCGTACAAGTTAGTGTCGCATACCGTAGAGTCGCTCTGGAAAGCTTCGATCGACACTGCACGACATAGGGCCGTACAGCTCGGTCGGCGATCATGTAAGCCGGCTGCTCGATGAGTCGATAACCATTAACCGACCATATACAATCGACCCTCGTCCACAGATATAAAAACTGACCCCCTGACCAACGTCAAGGGGAGGCACTTCGAACACCCAACTCTTAACTCCACTCACCACTGACTCGGGCTTCGGAGGGGTCAGTGGTCAATGGTCACTGACCTAGCATCCCCATTAGAAATTGTAACTGTTCTCATTAAGTTCATCATTCATTTCTCCATTTATTATAATTTAATTATTTCGGTTTTTCATTCATTATGAATTAACCGTTATTATTAAATTTCTATTCATTATCATTAAATTTTTTAATGATGGTCCAAACGTTACAAAACTTGAATTAATTCTTTAACGTTATGAATTTGGTGGTAATGAATGTTCTTGATGGGAGAACATCTATATAAAGAGAAGTTTTGGTCCCTTGGCTCTATCTCTCAAGAAAGACTTCAGGAATTTCCTACACCATATAAAGTGAGAGTTCTGAGTCGAGAAGAACCAAAATACCAAGAGAAATCGCTATAGAAGTTTCTCGACAACAATGGCTGGAGGTACGCAATTTTGTTTCTGCATTCAGTTTCATCGTGTTTCTATTATAGTGATTAAGAAACACATTGTATTCTTCAGTTTTTCTAACATTTGGTATCAGAGCCTAAATTAACCTCTACCTTGATATAAAAAAAGATTTTTATACCATGAATGTGCCTTGATTTAGGTTTCTCTTATGAAACTTTTAATGTATTCGATATTGAAGATCATGAAGACATAAGATTTTCATTAATTTTAATGAAATAAAACATTCATTATAGTTAAAATTGCTCATGTGTTATATGAATATTTAGTCATATTGATTTATGCTTATGAGCGAATTTTATTCAAGAAAAATGTCTAGTGATGTATATAATCTTAATTAATTAGGGACTAACCACAGCATCCTTAATTGATTAAAATTATATATAAAGTTAAAATTAGGATCACATAAGGAATTAGACATAAAATTATGATTGATTATATTTAATATAATAATTATTATCCCACAGGATCTTTTATTATATTTATATAATTAATCAGGATAAAATATCATATTATTTTCATAATTTACCCACAGGATTATGAATTGGTACATAATTTGATAGTTTTATTATAAAGATTAATTGAATCTATTTGAATTAAAAATTTAGCCCATAGGTAATTTTTATGTCATGAGATTCAAATTTTTGGTATGTTTCACATTGGTAAAGCATGTAATTTAGACTATTAAGCCTTAAATTTTTTGACATAAGCATTTTGGATTTTATGCAGTTTCTCAAAATATTAATTTTTCTGATATTCGATGTGACATTCCTGAACTTAGGGGTGATAACTATAAGATTTGGAAAGAAAGGATTCTCCTCCATCTAGGGTGGATGGACATTGATTATGCTATTAGGAAAGACGAACCACCTATAGTCACTAATACTAGTACTCTAACTAATCTCGCGCTATATGAGCGATGGGAGCGATCCAATCGGCTCAACGTGATGTTTATCAAAACTAAAATAACTGCTGGTATACGTGGTTCTGTTAACCAGCATGAGAATGTCCGAGACTTGCTACATGCTATCGACGAGCAATTCGTCACTTCAGAAAAGGCATTAGCAAGTACCCTAATAATGAAATTCTCATCCCTTAGATTCACCAACGTAAAAGGTGTGCGTGAGCATATAATGTAAATCACGGGATATTCTTTGCTCAACTTAAGAAACTCGAGGTTGATATGTCAGAATCTTTCCTGGTGCACTATATTCTGAACACCCTTCCATATCAATATGGGCCTTTTAAGATTTCATATAATATACATAAAGATAAATGGTCAATTAATGAATTAATGACAATGTGTGTTCAAGAAGAAGAAAGGCTAGTGATGGAGCTGGGTGAGAGTGCATTGGTGGTAACCACTCACAAGAAGAATAAAACTGACAAAAATCAAGCCAATCAATAGGGAAAAGGTAAAATATCACCCCAAGCTGATATCAAGAAAGAAGCAAAGTGTTTCTTCTGTAAAAAGAAGGGACACATGAAGAAGGAATGCTTAAAATTCCAACAATGGCTTGAAAAGAAAGGTAAACCAATCTTGTTTGTATGTTATGAATCTAATATGGTTAATGTTAATATTAACACTGTTATTGACTGGATCAACAATCCATATTGTAAACTCTTTGCAGGGTATGCAAAACCTAAGGAAGCCAGTGGGAAGTGAGCAAAGTGTCTTATCAGGCAATGACATGGGCTCACATGTGGAGACAATTGAAACATGCATTTTAACTTTAAGTAGTGGTTTTGTTTTAAAATTAGAAAGGACCTTTTATGTACCAAGTTTCTCATGAAACTTGATTTCTATTTCCAGACTCATACCATTTGGATATTCCTTTAATTTTCAAAACACATCATTTAGTTTATTATATAAATATGATTGTGTTGGGAATGGTATTTTGTCTTATGGTCTTTATCGTATTTTATTACAAAATAATGACACTTATAGTTCAATGCATATTTACGCTGGTATTAAAAGGTGTAATATTAATGAGGACTCCTCTATGTTATGGCACCGGAGATTAGGACATATCTCCAAAGAGAGAATTAAAATATTAGTTAATAATGGAGTACTTAGTACTCTTGATTTTACTGATTTTAGAACTTGTGTGGATTGTATTAAGGGAAAACAGACCAACAAGTCTAAAAAAGGTGCTAATAGAAGTTCAGACATATTAGAGATCATTCATACCAATATATGTTGTCCAGACATGGACGCACATGGTCAAAAATTCTTCATCTCCTTTATAGATGATTACTCACGATATATGTATATTTATTTGTTTCATAACAAAAACGAAGCATTGGATGCCTTCAAAGTCTTTAAGGTTGAAGTTGAGAACCAATATGGTAAGCAAATTAAAATTGTGAGATCAGATAGAGGTGAAGAATATTATGGTAGATATACTGAGAATGGATAAGCACCTGGTCATTTTGCTAAGTTTCTTCAAGAACATGGGATTATTGCCCAATACACTATGCCAGTTCTCCAGACCAGAATGGTGTTGCAGAAAGAAGAAATCGAACATTACTAGACATGGTGCGGAGTATGCTTAGCAACTCCAATATTCCTAAATTCTTGTGGACTGAAGCACTAAAGACGGCTGTGTATATATTAAACCGAGTTCCAACCAAGGCTGTCCAAAAGACACCATTTGAATTATGAAAAGGTTGGAAACTGAGTTTGCGACATATGCGCATTTGGGGATGTCCATTTGAGGTCAGAATATATAATCCACAAGAGAAGAAACTGGACCCGATGACTATTAGTGGATATTTTATTGCATATGCTGAAAAGTCCAAAGGTTACAGGTTTTATTGTCTATCTCATACAACTAGGATTGTGGAATCAAGAAATGCTAAGTTTCTTGAGGATGACATGATCAGTGGGAGCGATCAGTTTAGGAACATAGTTTCTGCACATGATCATATAGAATCTCAACCTTCCACATCAAATGATAGATTGGTTACAGTTCATAACACTCCTCAAGTACAAACTGGTGTTGAACAACCAATCATTGAGATTCTACAAGTTGATGATAATATTCTAATAGATCAACTAGTTCAGGAATTACAACAATCCCCTGAACAATTAGTTGAACCACAAGTTCCTTAAGGAAACATTGGTACAACATTAAGAAGATCTAGTAGAAATAAAAGATCAGCAATTCCTAGTGACTATGTTGTATATCTATAAGAATCTGACTATAATATTGGAGTTGAAAATGATCCTGAAACATTTTCACAAGTCATGAGTTGCAAGGAGTCAGATTTATGGTACAATGCTATGAAGGAAGAGATAAATTCCATGAAGAGCAATGAAGTCTGGGATCTTGTAGAGTTGCCTAATGAAGTAAAGGTTATTAGTTGCAAATGGGTCTTTAAGACCAAGAAAGATTCATTAGGTAATATTTATAGACACAAGACAAGACTTGTTGCAAAGGGATTTACTCAAAAAGAATGAATCAATTATACGGAGACATTTTCTTCAGTATCTAAGAAAGATTCTCTTCGTATCATTTTAGCGTTAGTTGCTCATTTTGATCTTGAGTTACAACAAATGGATGTGAAAACTATATTTCTTAATGGAGATCTAGAGGAGAAAGTTTATATGATACAACCTGAAGGTTTCTCCTCTAGTGTTGGTGAGCAATTGGTTTGTAAGCTTAAGAAATCTATATACGGTTTAAAACAAGCCTCCCGTCAATGGTATTTTAAATTCCATGGAGTGATTTCATCATTTGGATTTGTTGAAAATTCCATGGATCAATGTATATATCAGAAGGTCAGTGGGAGTAAAATATGTTTTCTTATTTTATACGTAGATGATATTTTGCTTGCAACCAATGATAAGGGTTTGCTTCATGAGGTGAAACAATTTCTTTTTAAAAACTTTGATATGAAGGATATGGGTGAAGCATCTTATGTCATTGGCATTAAGATCCATAGAGATAGACCTCGAGGTATTTTAGGCATATCACAAGAAACCTATATCAATAAGCTTTTAGAGAGATTTCGGATGAAGGATTGTTCACCAAGTGTTGCTCCTATTGTGAAAGGTGATAGGTTCAATTTGAACCAATGCCCGAAGAACAACCTTGAGAGGGAATCAATGAAAAACATCCCATATGCTTCTATCATTGGAAGTCTTATGTATGCCCAGGTCTGTACTAGACTTGATATTGCATTTGCTGTGGGGATGCTAGGTCGATATCAGAGTAATCCAGGTATGGATCACTGGAGAGCTGCAAAGAAAGTGATGAGGTATCTTCAAGGAACCAGAGATTATATGCTTATGTATAGACATACAAACAATCTGGATGTGATTGGCTACTCAGATTCAGACTTCGCCGGTTGTGTTGATTCTCGTAAATCAACATCAGGATACATTTTTATTATGGCTAGTGGAGCTATTTCTTGGAGAAATGTTAAGCAAACCTTGACTGCTACTTCTACCATGGAAGTTGAGTTTGTCTCCTGTTTTGAGGCTACTTCGCATGGTGTATGACTTAAGAGTTTCATTTCAGGGCTTAGAATTATGGATTCTATTTCTAGGCCATTAAGAATTTTCTGTGATAATTCAACTGCTATCTTTATGGCTAAGAACAATAAAAGTGGAAGTCGAAGTAAACACATCGATATTAAGTATTTAGCCATAAGAGAACGTGTAAAAGAAAAGAAAGTGGTCATTGAGTACATTAGTACTGAATTGATGATTGCTGATCCTTTGACTAAAGGCATGCCACCTCTGAAATTCAAGGATCATGTAAAGAAAATGGGACTTGGTTCCACTTTGTAATTGTATTGAAACTCTTATATACATTCTGATATTTTCTTATTCATGTACACATTAATTCAAGAAAATATAATTTTGTTGAACCAAGAATAAACATAAGGTTTATTTATTAAATAATATTACCACATTAAGATTGATTCTTAAGAAACTAAATACATCGTGATACATGGATGGTAATACTCGCTCTAAGAGAACTTATCGCTATGATTCATGTATTTGTTTCTTAAGAAAATTGTTCGATAAGATTAATTCAAGTTATTAAGTTAAACGTATGGACCAAGAGAGAGAATGTAACCATTTCTTATTAATTATCATTGAATTTTATTGATTTTAGAAATTATAACCGTTCTCATTAAGTTCATCATTCATTTCTCCACCTCTATCTTTATTATAATTTAATTATTTCAGTTTTTTCATTCATTATGAATTAACCGTTATTATTAAATTTCTATTCATTATCATTAAATTTTTTAATGATGGTCCAAACGTTACAAAACTTGAATTAATTCTTTAACGTTATGAATTTGGTGATAATGAATATTCTTGATGGGAGAACATCTATATAAAGAGAAGTTTTGGTCCATTGGCTCTGTCTCTCAAGAAAAACTTCAGGGATTTCCTATACCATCTAAAGTGAGAGTTCTGAGTCGAGAAGAACCAAAATACCAAGAGAAACCGTTGTAGAAGTTTCTCGACAACAATGGCTGGAGGTACGTAATTTTGTTTCCGCATTCAGTTTCATCGTGTTTCTATTATAGTGATTAAGAAACACATTGTATTCTTAAATTTTTCTCACATCCAGATCATAGTCATACCTATTACACAATTATCATGTCATGAAAAATAGTATATCAATTTCTTTTTTATAAAACTAAGAGTTTAAACAAATCATTTTTGTATATCATTTCAAAACAAATGTAATCATATATTATTTTTTCTAATCTTTTTTAAACATTATGCTAGACAGATATTTTTATATAAATTTTGATAAGATAACTTAAAAATACTTATAAAATAATAAATAGTTCAAACCATCTACTTTTTCAAACTATCAATAATTAAATCCTTTAGAAATACTTTTAAATAACATAATGACTTCTACCGATGCAATCCATATGCATTTACAAATATCAAACATATGCTTTGATAGCCTTAGATAGATAGAGTCATCACATACTTACCTAATGGCATGTTCTCGATACAAATTTATAATTATGATATTTTCTTTTTTTTTCTAACATCATCAATTTTTATTCTTTTATTCCCTTCACAATATAAATATCCAATTAATTAAAATATCAAGATTCCACAATCTATAATTCAAAATATAAATCTAATTAATAAGAATACAAGAGAATTTAAAACCATACCTCATATAATTTTTCTAGACTTGATCTAAATCTAATGGATATTAAACTAAATCCTCTCCATCCTTCTTTTCAGTCTTTGTCTTTTGATCTTTCTCTTCTCTATTCTCACACCCGATCCTTTATTCTTTCTTTTTTTTCTTTTTTTTCTTTTTTTTACTTTTTCCTTCTTCTTCCCTCGTACCTTTCTCCTTTCCTTTTCTGATTAGATCAATCCTCCCTTCTTCTTTTCCTCTTTTTCTTTTCTACCTTTTTCTTCTCCTTTTTCCTTTCTTCCATCTCTCACTCTTATTTCTTTTCTTCTCTCCTTCATTTCTCTCTTCTCTTCTTCTTCTTACATTTTTACATCCATGATATGAATCTTCATCCATAATTCATTTAAAAACTTTTTTCTTCAGTAAAAATAACATTTTTATTAATTATAATTTTCTTCAGATGAGATTATAAATCTTGTAAGCCTTTGAATTTTCACTATAGCCCAAAAATATGTAGGTTATTTCCTTATAATCTAGCTTCTTTTCTTTTTCATCTAGAACATAAGTAAACAACAAACCAAAAACTCTAAGATGACTCACACTAGACTAATAACCACTCTATATATTTTTATTCATATTTATAGTTTTCAAGGGATATGAATTTAGAATATATATATACACTCCAAGATACAGGCTTAGTACAAAAATTATTAAGTAATGATTTGATTTTTAATATACTTCTGACCATGTTCATTATTGCTTTAACACCATATTAGAAAATCCTGTTAAAAGAGGTGGTGACATCAACAAATCATAATAAAGTGACAATAAAAGATAATAAAGATACTTTAAAATTAAAAACTCTTATTTAAGATAATAAAAAATTTATAATATCTTAGATTTAGAATTATTCAGTCTCTTCTCTACTTCATCTCCCCTCCCAATTATAGACAGAAAGCATTACATGAGCCCTTTATTTATAGAGGATCAAACTTAATATTTTGATTTTTAACTATAATATGAACTCCTATCTTGACTAAAACTCCTAAATTAAAACATTACCTAATCATAAAATTTGATTCAATATTTAAACATGATGTTTTGTTGCCAATGATATATACTGCTTCAATTTTCTTCACCCTATTTCGATTATTTTTGTGGTCGTCATATGTGAGATAATAAAATAGGTAAATTTTTTTTAAGAAAATACTCATATTTTAGATATTTTTCGAATGTTATCTCCTTTGTTACTGATAATGCTCTTAATTTGAAAAACTCAAAAATATTTCTTAAAAATTTTCCCACTTGTGTTTTGGCCTATTGTAATGTTTGAGTCACCATAATAAAAATACTATAAACTTGTATAAAACACTAAGTCAAATAAAATTAAAACATACTAGAAACCATTTGAAATATTATATTATTATTCAAATATATATATTTATAATAGTTTAGAAATAATATTACTTAAATAAGGTTAAAAAATTTCCCTTATTATGCTACTTTTGGCCATCACAATAAAAACACTATAAAACTTATTAAAAAATATTATAAATAATCAAAATAGACTTTTGACCTCAACCAAATAATTACAAGCCAGAAATATAACATCATAATGATCTACGAATAGTGATAACTAAAGGAACATAAAATGATGTTTCTTATAGTATTTCTTTTAATAGTACTTATAATATGTTTAATACATCGGTAAGAACACTATAGATACTATTAAAAAAACATTGTAAATGAGTCAAATGAAAACACTTATTATAATAATTTAAAACTCGTAAAAAAATAAAGAAAAATTTTTGATGAGAAAATATTTATTTTAGATATTTTTAAATTAGAGATACTATTGAAAGAAGAAAAAAACCGTTTAAAAAATACTCAAAAATAAAACTATTTTTATAGGAAATCGCGCCTCTTAAATAAACGTATAATTTGCTTTCTTCGGTCCATTTATTCTTTACTTCGAGACGAAATCGTTAAGACCACCCACTGATGAAATCATCTGCTTTCCTTTCTTACCTGCACTATGATTGGAGGAGATAGTAGGCCCGGATGTGGCTCCCGCGAGTTATGGTAGGTAAAGAAGCTGGTGGGGAAAGCGAAAAGTTTCGGAAAAGCGCACGAGGATGCGATGGTGCGCACAAAAGGCATCCAACCCAGCGCTTCGTTGAGGATCCCATGTAGCAGCCAGATCACAGAATTGAATATAAAGCATTATCATTGGCTATTCCTGCGGGGCCTTCGAGCGGATTGGAGTGCAATCATATGCGTAGATCACAGCGGATCTCGTGTCCTCTGTTACTTTTCCCCCTTGCCGACGAAGACTTCTCGTCTAAGCATTCTACTGAAAGGGAACGCTCATCTCTCACCGAGCTCAGCCAAGTCTGTGCTCGTGAAACGATCATCGGAGAAGACGGAGTGAAGAAGTTTCTCATGGGTTATCTTCTTGATGTTTTGCGACGCATTTTCTTCTGCGGAGAAGAGGACGAGGGTTTCGATCGATGGAATGCAACAAGTAGGACTCATGGCGGACACTATTATCGGACGGACGACTCGCCGACACGATTTCCGGCGCTGATGTCAACTGGGAGGACGGCGCAAGCCTCGTCGTTTCCTTCAGCAGTTACCACTGACTCATTTCACTTCGTCAAGCCCCAGCTACCGGAACATCCCCGTCAACGTTCGCTTCGAGCTTCTCCATCTTTCTCGCAACCTCTGCCGTCCAAGGTTCAGGCAGCTCGGCCTCTTCCGTCCAAGCCGTCATCCACTGTCACCGACGCCGCCGATCCCGTCAAGCGCCAGCAGCTGGTGAATCCTTCCGAACCTTCGCTGAAAGCTTCTTTTCCTTCCTCGGGTGCTTCTCCATCTTCCCCTTTGTCGTCCGCGGTTTCCAAAGCAAATCCTCTTCCATGGAAGTCACCTCCTGCACCTGCCGCCCCGTCGCAGTTGCGTTCCGCCGTCGCCACCGCCAAGCATCAGCCCCCGTCTAATCCCTGCGAACCATCATGTCGGGCTTCTCCATCTGCCCCTTCGTCGTCCAAGGCAGCTACGGCAAGTCCTCTTCCATCGAAACCGCCTTCTGCACTTGCTGCCTCGACGCAGTCGCCTTCCGCCACGGTCACCAGTGCCTCGCGTTATGTCGACAAGCGTCAGCTGCCGTCGAACCCCTCTGAACCCTCGTCAAAAGCTGCTGCATCTTCGTCTCTGTCGTCCAAGGTCTCCGCAGCCAGCGCTCCTCCATCAAAATCGCCTTACGAACCTGTCCTCACCGTCCTAGTCGATGCCACCAGCCAATTCACATCCAAGAATCCCCGCGAATCTCGGCCAAACACTTCTTCTCCTTCGTCATGCAAGGTGTCTCCAGCTTCTCCAATCCCGTCAAAATCTTATCCATTTAGCCGCTCATCACTGTCACCTGAATCTGACGGAAGATCGCCGGGAACACCTGGATCCAAGCTAAAGCGCACGACTCCAAGATACGACATTCCGGAGCATCTGCAGGTGATGATCAAGAGAGACACAGTGCCGCCAGTTCTGAAGATGCCATTGTCTCCCCAGAATTATGCCGAATACTTTGCGACCTTGCTTTATGCAGAGGACTACGAGCTAGAGGTACTCTGTCATACCTCCTCAGCACTCCTGTCTAATTTGCATACAGCAGCTTCTGCAGCTTATGGCCAAAGAAGCTGGACATGATCATTTGAGATTCAAACACTCTGCATCATCTTTAAACTGCTGCTGTTGCTTCATCTCATAATTAATTATTGGTGTTTGTAATAACCAGAAATGGAGCGATTATTTAGTGTCGGAAGTTACTCTCGACTTGCGGGCAAAGACCGCGTTTAGAACTGAGAACGCAAGGCAAACCAGGAAGAGCAGTGGGAATCAGAACGATGCGTATCCCTTGGTAGCTTTCGAGATTGACGCAGTTCCTGAGAGACGGCCTTATCTTTTATCAAGAGATTATGTCATTCTGAAACCTTCAGGCAACACGGACGCTGCACCTTTCAAGGTTTGCCTCTCAAACATCGGTGATGACTTCGACAAAGACATCCTCAACTATGATTCCGAGAGTAACACTCGTTTATTCACTTGCTTTGTTCTCGTACCAGGGAGTCATCGTTTGCGTGGTGAAGAGTACAACGGTACTGGCAGAATTCGAGCGTGATTTCCATAAACAGCATTCGCCGGCGAAGAAGTACGACGTGAGCTTCTCCTTCAACAGAGTTTGCTTGAAAAGGTCTCATGTGGCCGTCTCAGCCGCGGCAGACCCTCTACTGTGCAAAATCCTCTTCCCCGATCCAACACCGCCGACCAATTCCTCGTGCTCACCCATCGTATCCCAGGCTTCACTGACCATCAGAGATTCCCAGATACATCGCACGTTGAAAAGGATTCAAAACCTCGAAGGCCTCGTACCTTATCTTATCGAGGGACCGCTTATAGATCGTCATCGACCTTTCGGTGATACGGAGGCTGAATCGGATCGGAGCATCACGGGAGCTGGATCAAATCTTTCCATCACAGGGCACATCATTCGGGAAGCCATCGTCCGGATTTACAGGGCCTCGTCCGACAGCAGAATACTCGTGTGCTCTCCCAGGAACAAGACGTGTGATGCACTCATGCAAAGTTTGCTCGACGAAATCCCAGAGACGAACTTGTTCCGAGCTTATGCAGCCTTTCGAGACTGGGAGCTTGTGCCCGAGGACATCAAGCCGACATGCATGTACGAAGGGGAGTGCTTCGTTTGCCCACCTCCCGATGAGCTGCGGCAGTTCGCCGTGGTGGCGTCTACGTTCATGAGCAGCTTCAGGCTTCACAGCGCCGGAATCAGAGCCGACCACTTCACTCACATTCTCCTGGTGGATGCGTCGTCCGCCATGGAGCCCGAGGCGACGGTTGCTCTCGCAAGCCTGGTTAGCGAGAAGACGGCCATCGTGATCACAGGTTCGTCGGGCGATACGCCACGATGGGTGAGATCAGGAATGGCACGGAGGAGGAATGGACTGAGGAGATCTCTGTTCCACAGGCTTCGGGAGCGAGAGCCCTACTGCAACGTCGATCCTACGTACATTAGCATCCTCAGCCCGAACTAGCCAAAAGCAACAAATGGTTGCCGAAGATGATATATAGAACTGCGGTGATAACGTTGTGGTACGTACGAGAGGACGCTCCAAGTTGGTTCCGTGGAGCGTCCTCTACTCGTAGTGTCATGCACACTCCTTTTTATCGATTCGTCATGTAACGCAGGGTGGATCCTCTCCTGATCTGTCTTTACTTGGAAACAATATTAGTAATGCAATAAATATGAAATAAATTCCTCATTATATTTTTTCTTGTGATCACTAGGTATGGAATAATAAATTAATAAACTGAACGGACAGTGAGTCTCGAGCCGTCTACGCTGTTGTGTTTCCGTAGTTGAATGATTTTATATTTATTTATATATTTTCCGTTTAGCTACCCACACAGTGATAGTATCAGGTGGAATCTCGAGCTAGTCTACCTAAGGAATTAATGATGAAATCATTTTATCTACCTAAGGAGCCACGATCGAGTTAAAGTTACAATAGAATAAAACTATGCCACGATCGAGTTAAAGGACAAGTAAAGAGACTTAAATCAATTCGGTCTTTCCTTTTGAAACTTGAATTTTGATAATGAAATCAATTGATGAGTTTATTAGGCTAGTATACTTTTGAGATAAGTGATGTAGAAAATAATTTGATCATGAATTTAGATCATCGAAGGGTCAACCATCGAGCAGGAGAGTCGAACATTATACTAAGAAATTATAATATAAAAAATTAGATGTCGAGCTAAAGAATCAGTTAATGTACCATAGATCGAACTTCATTTTATAGGTTCAAGCATCGTGTCAAACATTGCTTAGGAAGATTGAATGCCATGAGAAAGTTGACATACTGAAAGAAAGGGTGATGTGCCATAAGTTTAGACAAAGTGTCGAAGGATCAAAACGACATACTGAAAAAGTGTACATGTCAAAAGCTTTGTAAATTATCGAATATATAGTTGATTTATCAAAGCCTTGATCAAAGTCATTTTAGGTCAATTTGAGTTGATATTATATTGAAAAAATACCAACTTATCAATAAAGTCATTGAGCTTGAAGTTAAACCGAATTACGCTTATTAGAAGTCCAAGCTAATGGCCTAAATTATGGTTGGCACTATTAGGCTCGTGTGATAATATCACTTGAGCCAATCGATAAACACTGTTTATGCTTGTCAATTTTTCCAATAGTGGTATCACCTATGGTGATGGCAGTATCGCTCAAAATTCAAATTTTGTGATGGTAGTATTGCCAGAGTCTAGAATTATGATATCAAAAGTTTCGATAACAGTACTATCCAATGTCAATAGTAGTATCGCTCGTACCTCAAAATTTTAGAGATTTAAATTTTTTTGGCCCCATTCTTAAAGCCTTTTAGAGCCTATAAATACCTCACTTAAGTTTCATTGATGGAGCATATATTCCTAAGTTTGTAAAGCATTATAGTTTTCCCTTTGAGTATTATTTGAATGCCTTCCTCCCTCTTAAGTTTAATTACGTTACTAAGTTATAGAAGGTAAGAGATCTCTTATAAAAAAGTGAGTGTGGATATTTATTCTAAACCTGTAAAAAAGAGAAAAGTCATAATAAGGATAGTTGATATTCATTCATTAGAAAGAAAATCGGTAATGAAAGTTAGTGGTCTCAAGAGAAGAGAAATTAGAAGTAGATATAGTTCGAGAAGACCGAACTACTATAAATCGGTTTGCATTCTTTCTTTTGCTTATGACTTTTGTTTATGATTGCTTACTTATTATCATTCATTTTACTTACAAACCTTGCACTCAATATTTGGTTAATCATATTTTCAATATAGATTTTCTAATTAAGATTTAAAGTGGGTTAAAAAAAATTATTTAAAGTATTTCATAATTTATATGATGAACTCGAAAAGATTACCATGAAATATAATTCACTAAAAAGGGATCATGCATTACTTGCTAATGAATTTGATACATTAAAAATTATACATAACGAGTATACATCAACATCTTGTACTCTTTACTCTAAATATGAAGATTTAAAATCATCTAATTTTGAACTTAAAAATAAGTTATTTTAAAAATTACATGCCTTGAAAAATATAAAAAATAATCTAATTAACATGAATTAGAAACTAGAACATTATTTACAAGAATCAATTGATAGTAATAATATAATAATTTTTAAAAAGAAAAATATATTTCTATGATAAATATTAAAAAAAATTAAAAATAAATCACTTGATATGATTCTTGTTAAGCAAAATTATACATCTAGAAAAGAAGGTATTGATTTTACAAGTAATAGCACGTATCAAAGAACCGAAGAACCCTAATTATAGATGAACATCTAGAGGATCAAATTTTCTCAAGACAGAAATCTCATCATCATTAAAAATTACAAAATCCTCTCTAGTACTCCTGATCCAATAAAAAATTTTCACGTCAAAGGCAAAATCTTCCTTAGCAGGGATCATATAGGTAGATAGATGCATGACTGTGCTATGGCAAAAGGTTTTCCCTCGAGGAAGAGAGTGTAAAATAGGAGTTTAATATGCAGAAGAAATCTATTTGAGGAGAGACTATAAACCATCAAGTGACGAGAAGATGATGATAAAGGAGGCGGGAATTCACGCTCGAATATGAAGCCCAAAGAGGGGGTGTCTCTCTGTCGCCGGAGCACTTCTCTCTCCGAGCACCCTTAAATGAATCCGTCATATATTACTGTAAGCAGCAAGCACAGCACCTTACTGTCAATACTGTGGCATTCAAATGACAGTCTTCTTCGACGTTTAAGGGCTGCTATTGCTTTACCTTATAATTAATCCTTGGTGTTTGTGGTCGCATATACATTTCCTATCTTCTACTCCTTCATACGATCTGTATGCTTTCCAGTTTTGCTTGCTGATTCTCTTGACCAGGAATGGGGCGATCGTTTACTGTCTGAAGTTTCTCTGGACTTGCGGGCAAAGACGGAGGAGCTTAGAACTCAGAATGCAAGACAAACCTGGAAGAGCAGCGACGACCAGAACGACGATGTCTATCGATGCAGTTCCGGAGAGACGACCTTTTCTTTTATCGAGAGACCATGTCATTCTGCAACCTTCGGGCCAGAAGAAAACTGAACCTTCCGAGGTTTGTCTCTCGATATAATTAATTAGCGTTGTAGAAGAACGTCAGATGCTAAAACAAGAAGATACATCGACTTCAGCATGCAGTGTTCTTGCACCGGGGAGTCATCTGTTGCAGTCGTGGTAAAAGAGCAAAACAGAAGTCGCCGACGAAGAAGTACGACGTGAGCTTCTCCTTCAACAGAGTTTGTTTGAAAAGGTCTCGTGTGGCCGTCTCGGCTGTCCTCTACTCTGCAAAACCCTCTTCCCCGATCCATCCCCGCCAACCAATTCCTCATGCTCGCCCCCATCCCAGGCTTCACGAAGCATCAGAGATTCCAAGACACACCGCACGTTGAAGGCATTGTACCTTATCATCGACCTTTCAGCGATATGGAGGCTGAGTCAGATCTGAGCGTCACGGGAGCTCGATCAAATCCTTCTGTCGCAGCGAAGCTATCGTCCGGATTCACAGGGCCTCCTCCGGCTGCAGAGTACTTGTGTGCAAAGTTTGTTCGACGAAATCCCAGAGACGAACTTGTTCCGAGCTCATGCAGCCTTTCGAGACCGGGAGCTGGCGCCTGAGGACGTTACGCCGACATGCATGTGCGAAGGGGAGTGCTTCGTTCGCCCGCCTCCCGATGAGCTGCAGCAGTTCGCCGTGGTGGCGTCTACGTTCACGAGCAGCTTCAGGCTTCACAGCACCGGAATCAGAGCCGACCACTTCACCCGCAGTCTCCCGGTGGGTGCTTCGTCCGCCATGGAGCCCGAAGCAACGGCTGCTCTCGAAGAGGGTGAAAGGACCATCACCGTGATCGCGGGTTCGTCGAATGACGGCGGCGCATCTTGGGTGAGATCAGGAATGCCACGTAGGAAGAATGACAATGGAACGAGGGGCCATGGTTTTCTGGAGGCTGATGTGACTCGAAAGACATGCATTATCTTAAGTAAACGATGACCACTGGCACACACCAAAATACGCATCGAATCCACCACATTTTTAGGATTTAGATGACGAGTTGCAGAGATTACGGCGACATTTAAACAAATGCAATGTCAGATGTCGATGGAAGTGAACGAGGCGGCGTGGAGGAGGGCATCAATACGAGACTCGGTCGCTCCACAGTCGCCAGAAATGGAACCACTACTCTTCCCACTCGATGACATCGATCACAAATCTGCCGGCATTCACTAGGTAGCAGCAGCAGAGGCGTAAAAGAACGACACAGCTCACAGATTAGAACAATGAACACAAACCAAATGCTCAAAGATTGCAGCTTTTGGAGAAGAAAACAGTTTCCGGATAAGAGGGTGGAGTCTCGACAAGAGAAAACCCCCAGAAATTTGAAGCCCACAGCCATCGATTTGGCTAAAAGGAACAGGAAACAGAGACAGAGCGAGGTGGCGTGGATCGAGATGCTTAAAGCTTCCTCGATGATATCCTAATCCACTTTACTTTGTGCCGGACGCCACTAGTAGAACACCGTGATGTAGCATAAACAAATCAACTCAAAGCATGGATAAAGAAGAAGAGCTGATGCATCGACATCAGCGCACCGAAGAAAAACTCGATCTTGATTAATGGAAATAAGAGGCAGCAAAAGGACGAGGTCGAGACGACAACCACAGTAGGCGCGATGGCAAAGCAGGATCGGCGGCGAGAAGAACAGGTACAGTTTTTATTAGCTCTCACACAAACCAAATGGTCCACAAATACATACACAGAACCCCATTATTGCCGTGCTGGTAAATCAAAGAACTATGGCTACAAATATAGAATGGAGCTTTGGAAACGGGGAACTTACAGATTTGACAACAGAGGCTTCCCTGAAGTAGGATGTCGAGGTGCTGCATGTTCCCAGCTACCCATCACGATCGAAGCTCCCACGCCCTCTTCTTCCTCAAATGCTCCCTGTGAGTTGCCAGTACGATAGTAGCATCATGCCCTGCATACGATGACCACGATATGAAACTCTATTCTTCGTTCGCGCTGCCTCCGGCAAAGAGAAAGGGGCGAGGGGGACAGCCACAAGCGCTCGCCTCTGATCCCCGGAGATGTAGAATGAAGAAGCCCTTTGCGAATGCAGCCAAATTCCAACCATCCATCATCGTCTGTGCTTCCGAGATGCCCACGAGTGGTCTCCTCGAGAAACCCATGGGAAAAGTGTTGTGCGCGACCGATCCACAGAAACCCTAATAACCGAGACACAAATCAAGAAAGAGGGACAAGGCAGGCAATAAAAGACTTAAGTCCGCATCACTCCAACCCCACAAACAAACTACGGCTTTTTTTGGGTTTTTTTTTTTTGACTCCAAGTGCGAACCACTAGAACGCTAACCCTAACCCACCCACGCAATCAGCGGGCGTCGTCGTCGGTCCCAGCTGCCGCCCCCGCGGCGGCCGCGCCGGGGGCGCCCGACAATGAGGCGAGCAGGTTGAGGTGCCCGGCGAGAGGAAGATAGTTCCCGACCCGCGCCGCTGACGCCTCTCCCATAGGCTGACCCGCGAACCGCCCGTTGAGCGTGACCGGCACCATCTCCGGCGTGGCGAAGCTCCAGACCTGCCCGAAGTCCTGCCGGGCTGGCAGGGCCCAGAATCCAGCCGCCGGACCGATCCCCATCCCCGCCCCACCACTTCCGCCGCCGACGGTGTCTTCTTTGCCTCCGGAGTCGTCGTCCGCGCGCAGGCGCTTGCCCAGGATGAAGGGAGCGGGCGCGAGGGCGTGGGAGAGGAGGTGGGTACCGCCGCTGACGGCGGCCGCGGAGGAGGAAGGGGTGGGAAGGGAGAGGGGCACAGCGGCCGCGGAGTTCCCGGCGGCGCCGCGGAGGAGGGAGGCGGAGGCGGTGGAGAAGCTGGCCGGGGTGGTGCCAGTGCCGGTGGCGGCGATGATGGAGGGCTCGGCCTGGCGAAGGAGCCACTCGATGGTCTGGCCGTCCGACTTGTGGCCCAGCTCGCGCGTGAGCTGGAACACCCGGGCGGCACAGATGATGGGCATGCGGATTCGCCGCCCGCGGCCGTCCACCTTGCTGTGACGGTCCTTGGACGGCGGCTTCTTGACGGCCAGCGCCCCGTTCCCACCCGCGGGCGCCAGCTGCCGCTGCTGCTTCTGGCCCTCGAGCGGGCCGCTGCCGCTGGTGCCGCCGTCAGGGTTGCTCATGGCCCCCCACGGAGCGAGTGAGAACAGCGCAAAGAATACAAAAGATTAAAAAAATAGAAAAGAAAAGAACAGGAGAGGAAGAGAGATAGGGAGAGGGGGGGGGGGGGGGGTGGGCGCGCGATGGGAGCAAGAGCGAAGGGTCCGTTTGGTTGAAGAGGTGGGAGAAGACTAATGATTGAGGGGAAGGAGAGAGAGAGAGAGATGGGGGCAGGAGCAGGAGCGGGTGGAGACAGAGGGAAGAGCACATGGGTTGGTGGGGCCCACGCCTTCTTCCTCCCTCTCCCCTATTTCAACTTCTCCCTCGCGTCCTACCGGCCGTCTCCTCCCTCGACGCCATCAGAAGCGAAGCGGAGTCGGACCGTCCAAGATCCGACTCCGATTCTGGACCCGATCCATCTCCGTCCACGATGTATCCACCCTTCAACGGGTGACACCCATCGGCACGTTTGCAAAACGAAGGATCGATTCGGGTCCTCATCGGATTCAGGCCGCGGCCATTTCCGCCTCCGATCCAACGGCGTCGCTGATCGACCGCTCGAGGCCGACAGAATTCGAAACCTGAGTCAGGCTCATGTGCGCTACGTGAGGTGGTGGTACGGGCGGGGAGCACGGTGGAGGATTGCGGCCGTGGATCGGCCGCCGGTCGCTTTCCATGTCGGGAGGGGGGGGCTGTGGTCCAGCCGGAGGTGGGGGAGCCGGGCACTGCAGTGCAACCACCAACACCCGCTTTTACTGTGCCACACTCAAAGAGCCTTCAAGGCTCCCCAGGGACCACCCCTGTTGCGTGACAGTGATCTCCACTGGATAAGCTCACTGCTACAGTCTGCTCCCCGTCAAAAATCTTCTGATTACAATCGAATGTAAATTTACCTCCAGAATCGAAAACACATCAGGAATTGAAAACAACAACGTCCAAGTAACTTTTTCATTAGAGCTTGTGGAGAACAAATAATCCCACAGTCTCTGTGCCCAGGTGTGGCGATGACACAATGATGATTTTTAATTTAGAGCGACGACTTTTCGGTGTTGGAGACCTTCACAACAAATAGTTCGTGAACAGCAGTCATGAGCATGCATGCGACGTAAGGGGATAAAGAAGGCTCGAGGTAAAACACTTCCCACCAGCATACAACGCTTCCGGAGAACATCTTCTTTCCAGGAATCACCGGCACGCATGCATGCAACGTAAAAGTAGAAGGGAAGCATGCCGGTAAAACGCCCGTAGGAAACACTTTTGGGGTACCATCCTTTTCACTGCAATCACGAAGCATGCATGCGGCGTAAAAGTAGAAAGCCGGTCCGCGGTAAAACACCCGTGGAAAACGCTTCTCTTTTACGGCCGCCTCAGCCATGCATGCGACGTAAAAATGGAAAGAAGACCCGCGGTGAAACGCGGGAACAAAAACACTTTTGGCTTCAGAAACGGGATCCCGCCGTTCCAGCTGTCACCTCCTCTGTGGTTAGGTGAAGGCTGTTTAGCCTACCGCGACGCACGACCCGGCGCTCCTTCGTTCGCCCGGACCCGCTGGGCCCGACGCGCTGGCCGACGTCCGATCGAGATCCGAGGGTCGGACAGCAACCCGGGATTCTGGTGGCGTCACTCCTGATATGCGGGGCCCGCTGCTCGGTCAGTCGGGCCCGCTCGGTGCCCTCTTTTCGTGAGTCGTCGCTTTCGCTTGACCCTTTTTTTTCCTGCTTTCCAATAATGAGGGGGACAGATAAATAGCACCCGGTGCGCGCCTCGGTACGCGCTCGCTGCACCCCCCCCTGCCCTCTCCGTCCGAGAGCGACGCGCTAAGAGGGGGGGGCGTGACGATATTGGAACCGGAATAATATGAAGCGGATTTGTGGCGGACCCGCGGCTGGTCTGGTTGGCGGTGGGCCCCGGCGCGGAGCGGACGCATCGTCACGCCCCGACTCGGACTACGACTTTGTTCCCGATGGGTACTGTTGATCCACATCAGGAAGTGCAGTGCGGGGGTCAGCTCACCAGAGCTAAGTGGGGACGTGAAGCAATGGCTCCTCCTCCCTCCACACACCCATGAATGAGATGAGCAGTAGAAATGGTTTTATATGAAGTCCATCCCAGGAACCAAGTGGCACTGTCTCTCGGAAAGCTGACCGGTGGAGCATGAGACCGACGTGATCTCATGTGTAGGCCTCACCTATCAGAAAGCTACACACATATGTAGGACGAGAAGCACGGCCATGGCATCCTCGCTTCCAAGATGATGGCTTCGCGGCCTCGGTGTGATGGAGCTAAGAATCTCGTATTAGAGTAATAGCATACAAGAACGGGCAGAGACCTCGAAAGCAAGCAAGAGCGCTGCTGTTCCCGATCCTCTGCGTTGTCCGGATCGTAGTTTTAAGTACGTCGACAGTACAAGAACATGTAATCCAAGTACGTTCTCTCTTTCCACGCATCACTAAAAAGTGCAGTCTGCAAAAGCCTCGTTCCAGTGGCCTGCTTTATCAAAGCAGAGGCGCTGCGTGAGTTCTTGCTGCGTTCTCTTTACCTTGCAAGACGACCGGCAGTATGATGGCGTTGCTTGGGAGAGAGGAGATGTCTTGTCACTCCAAATGGATTCATGAGTTCGATGAGTGGTTCAAATTTAGAGCCTGTTTCATGGGAAGAAGGTTAAGAGAGAAAGATTGATGTTGATATCATGGTTTCTCTATCAACCTCTATATATGTTGGATCCTACTCTTCTTCTCGGAGGTCTATAGGAATTAACCTACCTATCTCTGCCAACTTAATTCAAGCTTGTGAAACCCAAGTCCAGCAGAAAAGTTGCTGGAGTTTGACTCCTCTCCCACCTGTTTCTTCTCCCCGGAGAGCAGTGGATTAATAAGAGCATATTAAACAGGCATTAGATGATTAGAAGTAATGTCAAGTAGGCAGGCGGGAGATCGAGGAAACATGATTCCATCGTCCTGCTGCGGTGTCATTTCTCTTTACTGTCTTCCATTAACAGCAAAACATGGGTCAAGTGGCTGCTGCCCCCACCCAATCGGCCTCATCTGATGACCTGGATTCCAGCACTGTGTTAGCCACCAACACCACCTTGTGCGTGTTTCCATCTCTTCCCACCGGGGTTAAACAAATACACCATCTCTCTCTTCCCTCTTCTTCTTCTCCATTGCATGCCATGACGCATGCAGTCAACTTGCAGTATAAAAACAAGAAGGAAACATTGCGATCTCCTTATAGCTGTCAGAACATGGACAGAATAAAATAATTTCCTCGAGGACAAAGCCAACGCCTGGAGACAAAAGTGTAGATGTATTGCTTCCAAGTTCTCCACCATCGTACGCCATCAAGTGAAGCATAATTCCAATGATTGAAGTGACTTGTACAAGCATATAGCAACCTATTAACGTGTCCTTTTTTTTTTCTGTATCATTTTCCTTCCAAATTGTAATTCTTTTTTCTTGGAACGATCGATTCGATCAACCTAAAGACTGACGCCGAGAAATGCAATGGCAGCACTACAACATGGCGGGGATATCATTCGTTGTTTTATAATGCTAGGATATCAGGCATCAGATTTCCTTTACTTGGCATTGCCAAATATATTATTTGGATATTCCGATTGCACGCCTACTACGCATTTCTATATTGCGATAAGTTTCAAACGATGTACTACTTTATTCCTATGCTGACATTTGTGGGCGATCCATTACGGTGTGGTGAGAGCTTTTATTAGTTTACAGGGCGCAGGCGACTAAATAATTCGGCACAAAGCAATCGAAGAATGGATGTGGGGAACTATGGTTGAAAACTCCGTTCCCAAGGTGATGGTGACCAAGGCATTACAAACCAAGGTTGCTCGTGTACCTTTTCCAGCGTTCCATTACAGCTCGTGATCGACCATTATGAACTTTGATCGCTTCCATCAGACATCATTTATTCAGCATAACTATATTGATAATGCTAAAGAGACGGAGCGATCATTCGTAATTAATGAGGAAGCAACTCAAGAAATAAGGGTGGTGGACTCGTGATGCAGGACGTAAACAAAGGAGGCTTGAGGAGGTAGGACATCATCTCGGGCACCTGCAGGTGCTTGTTATGTCATGTAGAAATGCCCCAAGACATGAGAGGAACATGGAATGCTTAAAAAAGGGCACATCACAACCCAAGTTTGAAATTTGCTTCTGCGTCAAATGTATATATGTATATGTGAGCTATGTGACAAGCAAGTGAATGGATGAAAGAAATGTAGGACAAGGTTAAATGTAAATGAAGTCACTACCTACACCACCAAGGCTAGTTAGTAGAGAAGAGATTGTAGAACTTTCGAGTCCAAAAAGCTAAAGCAGACAATGAGTATTGATATATTAGAGTGGAAAGAAGAACCTCAAGATAAAGGTGAGAGATTTCTCCACTGTAGTTCGACAAAGCTAAGCATCACGAATCCAAAGTCATCTATCCTTATCTCGTTCTCCCCCAGATCGGAGAGAGGAGGACTTGCAAATAATCCTTCTATCATCTCTCTTCTTGACCTTGACGAGGAGAGGGATCATTAATTTTCTCTTCTTTCTTTATGTAGTTGTGGTCGATCCTCGTGACTCCAACCCTCTCCACCCACCTCGGTCATTTTAATCGAAATATGACGTGTAGCTCTCGTGGCAAAAAAAATATCTTATTTGTGACTTAAATATGATATTTTTATTGGACCCATAATTAAAGCGAAATAATAATCGGACTGGTGCACTCCCTCCGACCGAGCCTTGACGAGATCCGATGTACGATGACTTCGTTGCGCGATTCCATTTAGTCCTCCTTCGAAGTGGGCCAACGCAGACCGTCCAAACTTCTTATCGGGCCCAAATGTGTCGGCCCGCGCGATCAACGGGTCGTATATTAATCGATGCATTTGTCACATTAAAACGACTTCCTGGCTCACGAAGCCTCGAAATCATACGAATAAAGCGCAAATGTCTCTGCGTCCTGGGTCGGACGAGGAGATGGCCTCCGCCGAGAAGCGCTACTTCTGCCACCAGTGCAACCGGACCTTCACCGCCGCCGCCGCCGCCGCCGCCGCCGCCGACGTTGGCCTGTCCTGCGCCCATTGCCACGGCGATTTCGTCGAGGAATTCGACCTCTCTGGCCCTGATCCTAACCCTAACCCTAACCCTAACCCCGAACCCGACCCCGATCGTGACCTCCACTTCTCATTCGACGATGCGGATGCCTTCTCCGCCATCCCCTCCCTCCTCTCCGCCCTCATCGACCTAGCCGAACCCGGTGGCGATCGCGCTCTCGAGAGCCCGCCCGCCGAGCCCGGCGCTGAGCCGATGAGCCCCGTCGCCGCCCTTCGTCAACTCATCCAGACCCTCTCCCTCGGCGGTGCCTCCGGTGCCGGCAGCGGAGGGCATCGCTTCGTCGGGAACATCGGTGACTACCACGTCGGCCCCGGGCTCGAGCAGCTCATCCAGCAATTGGCCGAGAACGACCCCAACCGGTACGGCACTCCGCCGGCGTCGAAGGCCGCCGTGGAGATCCTTCCGGATGTAGAGGTCGGAGAGGAGTTGTTGGCGTCCGACGATGCTCAGTGCTTGGTTTGCATGGATCCCTTCGAGATTGGAACTGTGGCAAAGCAGATGCCATGCAGTCACATCTACCACAAGCAGTGCATCCTCCGATGGCTCGATCTCCACAACTCGTGCCCTGTTTGTCGATATGAGCTGCCGACAGACGATCCTGATTATGAGCATCACAAGGCCCCTCGAGCCAATGTAGTGAATCCAGGTGGTGCTTCTGCAGCCGGCGCTGTCGCTGGAGAAGATGAAGGGAATTCGTCAACTCCAGCTGCAGAGAGTTCTGATACTCATGGCGATCCTGCATTGCACGGACTCTGAAGGTGTAGTTCTTCACTATCTACATTATTATTGTTTGATTCTCTTTGTGTTATCAGTATATTCGTCCAATATCTTTTAGCAATATCAGATAGTGTTTATCACATTTATGTTACGGTTTGCAGTTTAGTTGCATAAATATGCCAAAATAGTTGTCTCACCCAGGACAATGATTTTAATTTTTGGATATTGCTATTCGAAGAAACTATTCGAACATCATGGAAGAAGCTAGGGTGTTGGCTTTTCTATATTGCCATTCAGTGGTGTTAAGTTGTAATGGATTATGGCTACTCAAATCTCATTGACATTGCTTTGGGGATGTGTTGATATTTAACCATGGGATATACGGTTGTTTGTTTCCTTAAGAGTATGAAGTTGATGGCTTCACACCCTCTATCGTCTAATAAATGGCATTTGATACAGCCGGGATTCCAATGAGATGTTTCATAAATATTTTCGGAAGAAGCTGATTTCTGATGGACATAACCTAGAATTGATGGCTACAACACATGAAATCTTAATGACTGATTCTTTATTGCAGGCCATGTGTTTCATGTGGCCACCAGTTTAAGTTGGTTTAAATTTTTTCAAGTTGTAACAAGAATGTAAGAAGAATTTGGAGTGGTTTATTTCGTTAGCAGGCAATTTCTGGTCAATGTAGGTATAATTTCATTCAGAGGCATGCTGATCATGAGGACAATCTTCTGCTTAACTTGATCATGTCATCTAGGGTCATGTTGGTCTTGAGAACTATGTGGTTAATTGATACATTTTTTTCTCCTGTTCAAAATGTGGAAGTTGGATTAGTTGTTCTGCTACTTATATAAGTAATGACTTCAGATGAGAAAAAACGGTTCACACCTGGATACAATGATGACGACGACAACAAAACTGCAAGCCCTGACTATCGGGGGTTGACTACATGGATCTCTTGCTGCCATTAAGATTTGTAAAAAGTTACATGTTTAGTTAAGCTTAGAATATTTAAATATTTAATTATAGTTTCTAATTAAGGTCTTTTTAGGTCTTCCTTTGTCTTTCCTATGACTACTAACATTAATCATTTATCTTCTTTTAACCACTGTATTCATAGGTCTCATAAGCATATGCCAATACTTTCTTAAACAATTCTCTCTCATTTTATCTTCTATTGAAGCGATACCTAGTTGTTCACGGATAAGAATATGTTTTTTTTAATCTTTCATAGTAACTTCATATATTTATTTCATGGATAAGAATATATATATATATATATTTTTTAATCTTTCCTAGTAACTTCATACATTTATTTCAACACTTTCATCTCAACAACACAAACTTTATGTATATATTATAATTTAACTACCCAACACTTGGATATTGTGCTGATTCATCTTAGCTAACTGACTGTGTGATTTTATATTTGTGATCTATTTCAAAATGACATATTGCAATGACATCTTGACATCAACTTTTATAGTTTGTTTGTTTGTCTAGGGATGTCTTTTGCATTAAACAATCAAGGATTTCACAGCTGATTATGAAAAAGGTTAGGTTGTGAAGAATGGTCAGTGGGAAAGAAGGGTGGCTCCACAAATTAGATGCAAGGAAAACTAATGAAAAGGAACCACTCATTGCAAGCCTTGTGAAGTTTTTCTCAATAGGTTTGCAATGGATGAAAGCATGCTTTAGATGGAAACCATCAACTTTTCTGCAAGACAACGGCAATTTTTTAACTATATACATTTATATACACGTTTTTGTGGACTGCTAAAAAGTGTGGACTTTCCTTGGGAAGATATGATGGATGGGAAGGGATCAAGATATTTGTGTATAAAAAGTTTAGGGTTCTTGCATCTAAGACAAAGAATGCTTAATGTGAGTGTTGATCTTTGGTTTTAGGACACGGCGATTTCATAGTCTGCCTGCAAGCTTTGACACGCATGTTCTCATTTTGTCTATTCATTTGGTCGTGCAGGAAGACCTAAAATGCATCTCAGGTTTGAAGTGTCTTGCTTGCAGGTGTAATGGATATTCCCTTTTTCTAAAATGTATTGATCTATGGTAGAGTTGGTCCCTTTTGGTCAGTGTTGAATTTTGTCTAGGTTATTAATTTGGCCGTATTTAATATTTGACTTGATGTTCAGACACCTGGGTTTGTATAGGATATATTTTTTTCTGTTTCTGTTAAGTTAACCTTGTCTGAAATGTGCCACAGAAACTAAGCCTTAACAACTTGGTTGTATACAGGTTAATCCATTTATGCCTCTTTATATGCAACCATTAAACTATAAACTAACAGAAAACATTCACTCATTTATATACTAGGTTTCATGTTAATTTTATTGGAACTGAGACCGCAAAGAATTGTGCTGGAGATGTTTGCTTGTCTAGCTTTTTTTAAGGTTAACTGAGCAATTTAGCGCCCGTATTATGGTGTCAACAGGTATTAGCAGTTCTGTACTGTATCTGCAAAGGATCCATTGTCAAGTGGGGATGTGTTAGTGAAGAAAGGGTGCATTTAGGTGCTAGATACATATCCACTTCTTTGTTTGGAATTTAGATGATCAAGTGCTGTTCTAGAAATGTATGCTTGTCTTGATTTTGCAAGACGGTGTGTTTTATTTTCCTTTTCTTGTGGTTACTTCATGAAGTGCATCAAGATGATGCTTTGAAACATGAAGTACATAATTTGTGTGGCAATTACTGATAACGAGATCACCAATTTTTTGTGACTTCCAGAGGATGATTGGCCACCAAGTCTGTTTGAGTCAAATGTGTCCAACTTCCTTCAAAATAAGTTATATGATGTTCTTGGCTTCATTAAAGCGACAATGTCAGTATATTTTCTTGCTGGATTACTTTACCTGGTGAGTTGGGGTGGGAATATGACCTTGATACATGTGTAACTAAATCATGGGTGGAATCAGATTGATGGTCGGCTCAATTTGGAAAATTGTTCAGTGGAATGGCTGGTTGATTCACGCATCTTTAAGAATGCGTTATATTTTTGTCATAACCCTTTTTGAGTCTCACTTGAAGTTGATAATTCATTAGCTTGGGCCTTTGTGGGTTGTTTGTAGACCATCTCCTGCTGTTATGTTAGATATAGTAGGTGATTTAATGCAACACTGCATTATGACTAAGATTGGGCTTCGACAAGTTGAAGCTTGTTCAAAATCTCGGGTTCTTTCATTGAAAAAGTATGTGACTTCTACCGGACATGGTTGCATAATTTTGGAAGCACATAATATTTTATTAGTTCAATCTCTACAGATATTTTGGAAGCATATAATTTTTTATTTTGTATGATCGAGAGCTTCATTTATATTTTAATATCCACTTATTTCAGCCAATGCGGGTGACTGAACCTTGTACTTAATTACCTGCCGTATAAAGTGCGGATGGTAAAAGAAATGCTACGGTATTTTTTCTCGTATTGTGACAGCACATGTTCTGCTCTCTCTCCCTCTCTGCCCCTGTTGGATGATTACATTTCGATAAAAGAAATGCCATTCAAAATAATGTATTGGCCGGTAAACGTTTGGTGTTTTTTTTGTTTTTGTCTTTCAGGTAATTGAAAGAGGAGCTGCTGCTAAGATCATCTTGTATCAGTATCGAGTGAGTGTCGGCGGAGTCGTACCTGGAAAAGAAATCTATTGAATTTTCCGGTTAGATCATAGTGTTTGGAGTGTATTTTTTCTGAATCCGCGCCTTCCTCTACGTGCATTTATACTTGTGTTTCATTCCTCTGTTCGTCGTCAATGGATTCTCTTTTGTATGATATATATATAAACAATTATTGGCATTATTTTCACATTACTGGGATTTAAATTCTTTCCTTCTTGTTTCTTTTGACACGAGTCACAGATATGGATGACCACAAGAGGATGGCTTCAAAGATGCAAAGAGAGGCGTTACGCAACTCTTTCTTGTAGAAGAGATGGCAAAGGTGTGTCCGAGCTTTTCTCAATTGCTCCATAGAAGATGAAGGCATATCGAACCAGTTTTTTTATTAGGCCTACTTGACTAAATACGTAGGAGGAGCTCTTCATCTTGACAAAATTCTCTCCACGCCTTCGGCTCGTGTTCTTTTTGTCTGTCATTTCCTAACGCATTCTCGAGAAGCTGGAGGCGTTAAAAGGTTTTGCGGCATGTAAGGAAGGCCTCCGGGAACGAAGGAATGATCGGCGTGAGCAGGGGCTGTCGCCCGCCGCCACCGAGAACTCCTCATCTCATCCTCCTCTACGCCTCTCTCATCGATCGCTGCGGATGCATGCGAGAGCTGAAGCAGATCCACGCCCAGCTCACCACCTCCGGCCTCTCCAACGACGACTTCCTCCTTTCCAAGCTCCTCCTCTTCCCCGCCGTCTCCGACGCCGGGGACGTCGACTACTCCTACCGGCTCTTCCAAACCCTCCCCAGCCCCCCCGCCTTCTCCTACAACGCCCTCGTCCGCGGCTTCTCCAAGTCCAAGAGCCCCAACCGCTCCCTCTCCCTCTACGTCCGCATGCGGCGCGCCGACGTCCCGCCCGACCACCTCACCTTCCCTTTCCTCGCCAAGTCCTGCGCCCGTCTCTCATCGATCGCCCTCGCGGCCTCCGTCCACTGCCATGCCGCGAAGCACGGGCTGGAATCGGACCGCTTCGTGTCGAACTCGATGATACACATGTACGCGTCCTGCGGCGACGTGGCGTCGGCGTGCCGGGTGTTCGACGGAATGTCCCACCCGAATGTCGTCTCCTGGAACTCGCTGGTCGACGGGTACGCCAAGTGCGGAGATCTGGCGGCCGCGCGGGAAGCGTTCGACCGTATGCCGGAGCGGGACGTGGTGTCCTGGAGCGCGATGATCGATGGCTACGTGAAGGGCGGGGAGCACCGAGAGGCGCTGGTGCTGTTCGACACGATGCGGGCTCACCCCGCCGGGCCGAGAGCCAATGAGGTCACCATGGTCAGCGTGCTGGGCGCGTGCGCCCACCTGGGGGCGCTCGACAGGGGCCGGGTGATGCATGCGTACCTGAAGGAGAAGGGACTGCGCTTGAGCCTCGCGCTGGCCACTTCCTTGGTGGACATGTACGCCAAGTGCGGATCCATCCACGAAGCTCTCGGGGTGTTTCGAGGCGTTCCAGTTGAGCAGACTGATGTTTTGATTTGGAACGCCACGATCGGCGGGCTCGCCGTGCACGGGCTGGGCAAGGAGTCGGTGCAGATGTTCGAGGAGATGCGGAGCGCGGGTGTCGCGCCGGACGAGATCACGTACTTGGCGTTGCTGAGCGCGTGCGCTCACGGAGGCTTGGTGGAGGACGCTCGGGGCTTCTTTCGATCTCTGGAGGAACCGGGCATGACACCGCACATCGAGCACTACGCTTGCATGGTGGACGTCCTCTGTCGAGCCGGGCAGGTGCAGGAGGCCTACGAGTTCGTGAGGACGATGCCCGTGGAGCCGAGCGCGTCCGTCTTGGGAGCGTTGCTCGGCGGCTGTCGAACCCACGGCTGGGTCGAGCTGGGGGAGGCGGTGGGGAAGAGGCTGATCGAGATGGATCCTGATCATGATGGGAGGTACATCGGCCTGTCGAACGTGTACGCGGTGGCCAGGCGGTGGGACGAGGCGAAGCTGATGAGGGAGACCATGGAGAGGCGAGGGGTGAGGAAGGCGCCGGGTTGCAGCGAGATTGAGGTGGGCGGTAGCGTGCACCGGTTCGTCGTCCACGATAAAACTCATCCGCTGTCGGCCGAGATCTACTCCACCTTGAATCTTGTGGCGGTGCAGACGAAGATGGAATACGGCAGCAACGTTCCCGGACTCGTGATCTGAAGAAGGTGGGCGCAGGCTGCGCACTGCATTCATCCAACGACGGAGAGAGTAATAATATTTTGGAGGTGGTGAATTCGAACCACATGGCGTCCAATGGCTTTCGGTAGCATCATCTGCTGGAGCATGTGCTGCGCCACACCAGATGGAGGTATCATTATGCATGTTCTATAATATGCATGGAATGCAGATCATCGGCCTTGATAATATTTATTCTATGTTTAAGCTCCAATGTTTCTTTCTTTGCTCGAGTGAGACAGAGGACTAACCATCTGTTGTGCAACTTAACGCCGTTGCTGAGGGGTCGGCACGACTTGGTTTGGTCCCAAAGATGCAGGGTCGCTCACGCTAGAGTCTGAGAGGATTGTCATGCACTTAGTTGGAATTACCTAAGTGGTAAGACATCCTTGCGGTAAGTCCCGGATTTAGTTGGAGTTGCCTAAATCGCGAAGCACCCTTACGTCCACTTCGTTCAGACTTAACTGGAATTACCTAAGTCTTAAGGCGCCCTTGCGACATACGCATCCGCAAAGGGGTAGCTAAGTTTCAACCTCATACAGGTCTTGTAGGACCTGTAAAATAGAAATTTGATTAGAGTTAAAATGAGCGGCGAACAAGTCCTGACGTCTTACGAAGAGGAAAGCTTTACAAGCAATTCAGCAAGCACTTGGAGTGCAAAAAAGAAGAGAGAGAGAGAGAGAGAGGAAAACAAGAACTTTAGAAGAGTGAATGAACAGTTACAAGTCCACAAACAACTACTCCCCGGGTGTCGAGTGCGAAGGCAAGTTTTCGTCAAGTTGACGTGCAAACTTATGAAGATGTTCAACGTCCGACACTACCCCGAAGCCCCATCTAGCCCGTTGCTACTTGGGGGGTTCCAAGGTGTTGAGATGGTTGACATTTCGTAAGCGGTTGCGGTCTGAAGAAAATAGGCCGCAACACATGAAAACGAAAGCTTTTTTAGATAGTTTTGCCCGGTGTGGCGAGCGGTTATACTGCAGCACTGTAAACTATCATTTTTTATATTTTTACAACCAAAACACACCAAAACTATGGCAAAACAGGCTGCTAAGGATATGTACAAGCATGCACAAGATATGGCAAAACAATTCGTTGATCGAAGTTGCTGCGAATGTGCGACGATCATTCATGACATTCTCCCTCACTTAAATTGTTGACGCCCTCATCGATGCTTGTTGATAGGCTTTGATGGTAGTTTCTTCATGTCGGAAGGCATCTTCTGGCTCCCAATTGGCTTCGGTTCTGGGAAGCTTTTTTCACTTCACCAAGTACTCAATCTGCTCAGCTCTGTTGGGTAGCTTTGTCTTGTGATTCGCTAAAATGGTTTCAACTATCTTCTCGCATGAGGCTCCGGTAGGGGGTTGCTGAGTTGGAACACTTCGGGAAGTATCTTGCAAATCGGAGCGGTAGGCTTTCAAGTTGTTGGCATAAAAAATATTATGAATTTTGAGCCACATCGACAGCTGTAACTTGTAGGAGACGTTGCCCACCATACTAATGATTGGGAAAGGCCCTTCATACTTATGCACCAATCCTTTGTATACCTTATTTCTAAAGAATTGGAGTGATGCTGGTTGGAGCTTTACCAACACCAAATCACTAACTTTGAATTCCTATGGTCACCTTCCTAAGTCTGCCTACTTCTTCATTATTTTAGTCACCTTCTCTAAGTAAGCTCGTGCAATATCTGCATTCCGATGTCACTATTTTGTAAAATGATATGTGGACGGACTACTTCTAGTATAACCAATAGCCAAAGTGTGAGGGTTGATGGTTGTTGTCCTGTGATGATCTCAAAGAGGCTCTTGTTGAACGCAGAGCTCCACTGTCAGTTGTAGGAGAATTGGGCTATGTCTAATAACTTCATCTAATCTCGTTGGTTAGCACTCATGTAGTGCCGAAGATATTGCTCCAGGAGCGAGTTTATTCTCTCAGTATGACCATCTGTCTAGGGGTGGAGGTTTGTGGAGAAGTAAAGCTTAAATCCCAACAATTTGAATAACTCGGTCCAGAATCGTCCTAGAAATTGAGCATCTCAATCACTTATGATATTGTACGGGACTCCCTAATATTTCACCGCATTCTTCATCATCAACTTGGCCACTTCCTCTGCTGAACAATGTAGGGGTGCAGCAATGAAGGTTGTATACTTCGAAAATCGCTCGACCACCACGACTATCGATCCGAGTCCCCCTACTACCGGTAAGCTTAATATGAAGTCCAGAGAAATGCTCTTCGACGACCTTTCTGGTATGGGCAACAGCTTTAAAAATCCCATCGGCTTCCATTGGTCCACCTTGTCTTGTTGATAAGTTAGGCACGTTCGAATATATTTCTCCACATCTATCCCCATCTTCGGCCAGTAGAAGGCCCTCTCCACGAGAGCCAATATTCGATGAATGCCCGGATGTCTTGTCCAAAGGGAATCGTGATACTCTTTTAAGAGTTCACGCCTTAAATTGTCCACTCAAGAAATATAAACTCTATTCCCTTTGGTGTAGACGAGTCCCTCCGGAACCCAAAATCGTTGTGTCTTGCCTTCTTGGATTAATTGCATTAGGGTTATTGCCTGGGGATCACTGTACAGTCCATCCCTGATCCAAGAAAGGAAGTTGGAGTACAACTGACTTGCTTGGCCTCTGCCTTTCAATTGCATAGCATTCCCTTGCTCCACTTTCCGGCTCAATGCATTGGTTACGACATTTGCTTTTTCGGGCTTGTACTCCATTACCATATCAAATTCCGTCAGGAAGTCCTACCATCATGCTTGCTTTAGAGAGAGTTTCTTTTGAGTTTGAAAGTAACTCAAAGCGATGTCTGTCCTCAACACAAATCGCGATCTGAGAAGGTAGTGTCGCCACACTTGTAGATAGTGGATCACCGTTATCATCTCCTTCTCGTGCACTAAACGCCGTCGCTTGGTCTCGTTGAGCTTGTGGCTTTCATAGGTCACCAAGTGGCTCTCCTGCATGAGTACTCCCCCAATAGCGAAGTCTGAAGCATTTGTATAGACTTCGAAGGGTTTCCTATAGTCTGACAATTTGAGCATCGGTTCTTCCAAAATGGCAGCCTTTAGGTCTTGGAATGTCGCTTCACATTTGTCGGACCATCTCCAAGGCTTCTCCTTTTTCAGCAACTCCGTCAATGGAGCTGCGCGCTTCGAATACCCCACTATGAAGCGCCGATAGTAGTTCATGAAACCAAGGAAGGATCTCAGCTTTGACACCTTCCTTAGAGTTCTCCATTCTGCCACACTTTGTACCTTTGATTTGTCCATTCAAATGGAACCATTACCAATTCGATGCCCTAGGAATAAGATCTCATTCTGAGCAAAGTAGCACTTCTCACTTTTCATGAACAAAGTATTCTCCCTGAGAACTTTGAAAATTGTTCGAATGTGCTCAATATGCTCCTCAAGTGTTTGATTGTAGATGACGATATCATCCAAGTAAACGACCACAAACTTATCCAAATACTCCTTGAATAGTTGGTTCATGAGAGTGCAAAATGTGGTCGGAGCATTGGTTAAGCCGAAAGGCATCACCAAGAACTCAAATGCTTCATACTTGGTCACACAAGAAGTTTTCGATTCATCGCCTTCAGCAATACCCTGACTGAAGGTCGAGTTTGGAGAAATACTTTGCTTTGCCTAGTTGGTCGAATAAGTCCACAATGAGTGGGATGGGATACTTATTTTTCACCGTTACCTTATTGAGGGCTCGATAGTTGACGTATAGTCGGAGACTCCCATCTTATTTCTTTTGAAAGAGAATTGGAGCTCCGAATGGTGCTTTGGAACTGCGGATAAGACCACTGTTGAGTAGTTCATCTAACTTCTTTTTGAGCTCTGCAAGCTCGGGAGGGCACATGCGGTATGGTGGTCTCGTTGGAGGCTTTACTCCCAGCTCTAGCTCAATATAATGATCAACGCCTCTGTGTGGTGGCAGAGTTTTCGGCAACTCAGGTGGCATAACATCTATGAACTCCTTTAGAATGTTTGCCACTACAGCAGGCTCTTGAATGGCCTCCCCGTCGAGTGGTTCTAGCTTCACAACCATCACGAAGGTTAACTCTCCTTTACGTACCCTTTTCTTCAATTGTAATGCCGATAATTGTTAGGGATCCTAGGTTTCTCTTCGAGAGATGGGAACCACGCAGGGGTTGTCATCTCCTATCAGACATAAGGAGTCTAGGAATAGCATTGGCACCAACTTTGTTGCGTGCATGAACTCCAGTCCGAGAATCACTTAGAAGTCATCCAATGGCACCGCCATTATGTTTGTGCTCTCGCTCCATGATCCAATCTTGATGGGGACTCCCTTTGTCAGTCCGGAGATTCGCTCGGCCTCCGAGTTGATCACCTTCATCTGACTTGAGTTCTTCTCCAAGATCAGCCCAAGTCGCTTTACTTCTCGGTCGGCAATAAAGTTGTGGGTAGCACCCGTATCTACCATCGCACGGGTGGTTTGGCCATTGAGCTTGATGTCTACATACATTAGCTCACTGTTTTTTGCTTTTTGTTGCTTCATCTTCATGTTCTCCCTTACTTGACCACGCAATGCATTCAACAAATGCATCACTCCCATCTGGGGTCCTTGCGACACCTCGTCATTGCTACCGAATTCTGAGCTACTTGAACTGGGAGCAACCGCCTTGCCCTTGTCTAGTTTGGGGGGGGGGGGGAGGGAGGGGATGCATAGAAGCCGTCAAGGCATTGAGTGCCTATCTCTGTGGGCACTCACTCACTATGTGTGGCCCTCCATATAAGAAACATTCGTCAGGTCTTGAGGCCTTGCCTTTTGAGCTTGGGCCCTTATGGAAACTCTTCTTCCTTTGCTCACCCCGAGGCTCCTTCCCTCGAGAATATTTTGGAGGGCGATTTCTTGAAGACTATTTCTTCTTCCTTGACTCCTCTGAAGAAACGAAGTCAGTGAGCCTTTCTGCGGTTGTAATGACTCCGATCACATCAGTGATATTCCGTCGATGTAGTTCTTGTTGAGCCCATGGCTTCAGGCCATCGAGAAAGCTGAATAGCTTATCTTTCTCGAGCATGTCTTAGATGTCTAGCATCAATACAAAAAATTATTTCACATAATCCCGAATGGAAGTCGTTTGGCGGATTTGTCTCAACTTCCTCCTTACAACGATCGTAGTGTTCTTGGGTAGGAATTGAGTTCTCAACTCTCACTTCAAGTCTGCCCATGTGTCTGCTCAACATCGACCGTGTTGGATCTCCTCCCAACGGGTCCTCCACTAAAGTTTCGTATCTCCATTTATATACATGATTGTTATTAAAACTTTAGTATCTTCAGAGCCAGGCCTTGTGGCCGAAAGTATTGCTCCATGTCGAATAGAAAATTCTCGAGCTCTTTGGCATCTCTAGCACCCCCATAACAATGTGGCTTAGGTACTCTCAAGCCTTGTGGCGGTGCAACGCGGGTGTTGCTCCCTCTCGCATTTAGCGCTCTTGTAAGCAAAGTCACTTTGGAAATGAGTTCTGCCACAACTTCCTGCATATGTTGTACGGAGTCCTTGGTGTCATCTATTAGTTGGTTGACCAGGGCCTCAACCTTGTAGATCCAAGATTCAGCTTCTTCTTGTGAGCTCTCTACCCCAAGGAGCCTTCGTTGGCCTTGGTAGAGTTCCTCTAAGCTTGCTTCAAGAACATCTAAGTGGGTTTCTGCCATTGTGAGTCTCTCTTTATGGCTCTTTTTCCTGGTTAGCAATCCAGAATGTACCTCCTCTGTAACACCCCTAGTTAATCCAATAGTCCCATATCGAAAATGGGTGGGACTAAGATTGGCTTATATGGGCCTGATGAGTGTACTACCAACAACTTCAGCTTAAGTATTTTGGCCAGTGGTTGATAGGTCAAAACGAAGTTGATAGGCTAGTTAGCCCATCAGACCACGTCGTGACATTTGGTATCAGAGCTGACTTAGTATTTGGGCATGGTGAGATAGGCTTGAGTAGGAAAGGGCTACCTGTGGATGAAGTCAGAGAACTCATCACAGCGTGGAGCCACCACTAGGCTATACCTCACATGCACCATACTAGGGTCTGATCTGGGCCTTGATGGGAACGTCAAGTCGTTTAAGTTGGGGAGATTATAACACCCTTAGTTAATCCAATAGTCCCACATCGAAAATAGGTGGGACTAAGATTGGCTTATATGGGCCTGATGAGTGTACTACTAACAACTTCAGCTTAAGCATTTTGGCCAGTGGTTGATAGGTCAAAACGAAGTTGATAGGCTAGTTAGCCCATCAGACCAGGTCGTGACATTGTTAGAGTCTAGAGGCGATGTGGTGACTTGGGAATAGTTTAAGGATGCATTTTATGAGCAGTTCTTTCCCGATTCAGTTCGCTTTGAAAAACAACAAGAATTCCTTACCATCCACCAAGGAAGTAGAACAGTAATGGAATATGATCATTATTTCACTGAACTAGCTCAGTTTTCTTCACATATTGCCTTTAATGAAAATCAAAGAGCTCGTCATTTTGAGAGAGGACTTCGATCATCAATTAGAAAGTCTATTGCAGTATTGATTTTACCAACCTATCTTTGAAGTGTTAAATCGAGCTCTAGTGGTGGAGAAATTGGATAATGAATTACAACAAGCAAAAGACCAGCGACCTTTTAATCTTTGCACCATCTGCGTATGGGGATCTCATTCGACCTTCAAAGAAAGGCAAGGGCAAACAGCTTGGGCATCAACAGGCAGGAGCTCCTAGTAATCAAGCCATTATAAGATGCTACTTTTGTGGAAAGACATACCATGTTTCCACCTCATGCCCCACGGGACAGCGTGTATGTTTTTATTGTCAACAACCGGGACATATGTCGAAGGATTGCCCTCGAAAGCAACAACGCTAAGCTCCACCCCAAACAGTTGGGCAACAACAGCTAAGACCTAGAGAGGGAGGTCAGGCGAGGGTCTATGTATTGACCCATCAAGATGCTGAAGCCTCAGGATCTATTATTAAATGTATCATCACACTTTGTGGTACACCTGCATCTGTACTTATTGATTCAGGTTCTACGCATTCTTTTATATCGCCATATTTTGCTAGGAAACTACATAAGAATCCTGAACCAATGCATAATATGTTAATGGTAGCAACACCAGTTGGAAACTCCTTGATAGCTGATCAGATATATAGAAATTGTATTATTACTATTGAAAGTCACGATTTGCTAGTAGATCTTATTCTACTAGAATTTCAAGATTTCGATGCTATCTTGGGTATGGGTAGCTTTGACATATCATGCAAGTGTCGATTGTTTTGAAGACCGTTACTTTCTCACCTCTAGATCAACCATCTTTCAAGTTTATTGGAATTCAGGAAAAGCTCCCTCCTATCATATCAACCTTGAGTGCTACCCAACTATTATTAAAGGGATGTCAGGGGTACTTGGCCTTCATTTCTGGAGAAGAATCTAAGAAGCCAGTATTAGAGGACATCCCCATTATACGAGATTTTTCAGATGTTTTTCCTCACGATCTACCTGCACTACCACCAAATAGGCAGATTGAATTTACAATTGATCTTCTACCTAGCATCGCACCTGTTTCTAAGCCCCCATATAGAATGGCACCAATTGAGTTGGAAGAGTTAAAAAAAATCCAGGATGTGACATCTTTTTATGGTATCAGAGCATGGTCTAGGGCTTATAGGTATTTAAGTCTCTTGATTGATTTTGACCAATGATTATCTTGACTTATTATAGGAGTAATGGAGCCAATTCAAGAAAATAGTGGCCCTATCACCCGTGGCGCTCGTGTTCGTAATGCTATTGGCCTTCGCCCTCGAAGGGGTGTTCGAGCAAACAATAACTTAGACGTTCCACACACCACGGAGCAAATCCAATCCTCACACCTACCAGCGATTATCGCGGCTTCTCCGACATCACAAAATATACCTCATGCGCCAGCACCTATCAATGCTCCAGACGATGTACATGGAGTCCTCAATGCTATTAGAGGATATTTTGAGCGACAAGAGGAGCATGATAAAGCTCCACGGGGTGGAAGTAATACATTAGAACACTTTAAGAGATTGGGACCACCTATTTTTGAGGGCAAACCAGATCCCATCCTTCGAGCGTTGGATTCGTCAAGTGGAGAAGACATTCGAAGCTATCGAATGTCGGGAAAATTAGAAGGTGTCTTTTGCTTCTTTCATTTTGGAAGGAAGGCGGACACTTGGTGGACCTCAAAAGGAGGATGTTAGAGTCTAGAGGCGATGTGGTGACTTGGGAAGCAGTTTAAGGATGCATTTCTGAGCGGTTCTTTCTGATTGATTCGCTTTGAAAAGCAACAAGAATTCCTTACCATCCACCAAGGAAGTAGAACGATAATGGAATATGATCATTATTTCACCGAACTAGCTCGATTTTCTCCACATGATATTGCCTTTAATGAAAATCAAAGAGCTCGTCATTTTGAGAGAGGACTTGATCATCAATTAGAAAGTCTATTGTAGTATTGATTTTACCAACCTATCTTTGAAGTGTTAAATCGAGCTCTAGTGGTGGAGAAATTGGATAATGAATTACAATAAGCAAAGGACCAAGCGACCTTTTAATGCCGCACCATCTGCGTATGGGGATCTCATTCTGGACCTTGAAAGAAAGGCTAGGGCAAACAAACTTGGGCATCAGCGTGAGAGCTCCTAGTAATCAAGTCATTATAAGATGCTACTTTTGTGGAAAGACATACCATATTTCCACCTCATGCCCCACGGGACAGCGTGTATGTTTTTATTGTCAATAGCAGGACATATGTGAAGGATTGCCTCAGCAACAACGCCGAGCTCCACCCCAAGCGGTTGGGCAACAACGGCTAAGACCTAGAGAGGAGGAGTCGGGCGAGTCTATGCATTGACCCATCAAGATCTTTGAAGCCTCAGGATCTATTATTAAAGGTATCATCACACTTTGTGGTACACCTGCATCTGTACTTATCGATTCAGGTTCTACGCATTCTTTTATATCGCCATATTTTGCCAGGAAACAACATAAGAATCCTGAACCAATGCATAATATGTTAATGGTAGCAACACCAATTAGAAACTCCTTGATAGCTGATCAGATATATAGAAATTGTATTATTACTATTGAAAGTTACGATTTGCTAATAGATCTTATTCTACTAGAATTTCAAGATTTCGATGCTATCTTGGGTATGGGTGACTTTGACATATCATGCAAGTGTCGATTATTTTGGAAGACCGTTACTTTCTCACCTCTAGATCAACCATCTTTCAAGTTTATTGGAATTCAGGAAAAGCTCCCTCCTATCATATCAGCCTTGAGTGCTACCCAACTATTATTAAAGGGATGTCAGGGGTACTTGGCCTTCATTTCTGGAGAAGAATCTAAGAAGCCAGTATTAGAGGACATCCCCATTATACAGGATTTTCCAGATGTTTTTCCTGACGATCTACCTTCACTACCACCAAATAGGCAGATTGAATTTACAATTGATCTTCTACGCACACTTTGTTTCTAAGCCCCCATATAGAATGGCACCAATTGAGTTAGAAGAGTTAAAGAAACAAATCCAGGAGCTTTTAGATAAGAATTTTATTCGACCCAGTGTATCACCTTGGGGTGCCCCTATCCTATTTGTGAAGAAGAATGATGGATCCATGCGGCTATGTATTAATTATAGACAACTCAATCAAGTGACCATAAAGAATAAATATCCCCTTCCTCGAATTGATGACTTATTTGATCAACTTCAAGGTACTCAAGTATATTCAAAAATTGATCTGAGATCTGGGTATCACCAACTAAAGATAAGAGAAGGAGACATACAAAAAACAGCTTTCAGAACAAGATACGGTCATTATGAATTCTTAGTAATGCCCTTCGGACTCACGAATGCACCGGCTGCCTTTATGGATCTCATGAATAGGGTGTTCCACCCTTATCTTGATAAATTTGTAATTATATTCATTGATGATATCTTAATCTACTCTAAAAGTATGGTAGAACATGAATACCATCTTAAGACAGTTCTGGAAGTCCTAAGACAAGAGAAACTATATGCCAAATTAAGCAAGTGTAATTTCTGGCTCAATGAAATTATGTTTCTCGGTCATGTAATTTCGAGTACTGGTATATCTGTTGACCCTCACAAGATTGAAGCTGTGACAAAATGGAAGCGACCTTCTAATGTTTCAGAAATTAGAAGTTTCTTGGGTTTAGTTGGATACTATAGAAGATTCGTAGAAGGCTTCTCAAAAATAGCAACACCCTTGACCAGGTTGACACAAAAGAATATAAAGTTCATATGGGATGACAAATGTCAACGAAATTTTCAAGAATTGAAGAAAAGGTTAACCAGTGCCCCTATCTTAGTGATTCCTTCAGGGGGAGAAGGTTTTATAGTATATAGTGATGCCTCACTACAAGGACTTGGTTGTGTTCTAATGCAAAATGAGAGGGTAGTTGCTTATGCGTCTAGGCAATTGAAACCTCATGAGAAAAACTATCATACTCATGATTTAGAGCTAGCAGTTATTATTTTTGCATTAAAAATTTGGAGGCACTATCTTTATGGACAAATTTTTGAAATCTTCACAGATCATAAGAGTCTCAAGTACATTTTCACACAAAAAGATTTAAATATGAAACAAAGAAGATGGTTGGACTTTTTAAAAGATTATGATTTTAATATCAACTATCATCACAGGAAGGCTAATGTAGTTCTTGATGCCTTGGCGAAATACTTCTAGTCTTGTAGCCTATATGAATATTCAAAGGAATTCCATGATGACAGAGTTAGTAAACTTAAAACTTAGACTTTTATCGAAGACAAATAAAGGTTTTCTTGCATGTCTAATGGCACAATCATATTTAGTAGAAAGGATTAAAGAAGGTCAGAAGAAAGATCCATATCTCCAAATGATAGTTAAGGAAATAGCTCAAGGAGCTAGACCCGAATTCCTCCAAATCGAAGATGGTTCTATTACATTCCACAACCGTTTGTGTGTTCCTGAAAGTCATCTAGTAAAGATGCAGTTATTGGAGGAGGCACACCGATCAAAATTTAATATCCATCCCGGAACTACCAAGATGTACCGGGATTTACGTCGAAACTACAGGTGGCATGGTATGAAGAGAGATATAGTAGAGTTTGTTTCTAAATGTCTTATATGTCAACAGGTGAAGGCAGAACATCGAGTACCTGTTGGAAAATTACAAAGGATTTCAATTCCAGAATGGAAGTGGGAGCAAGTCACTATGAATTTAAATGAGATTACCTAAGACTACGAAAGGATATGATGGAATTTGGGTAATAGTATATAGACTTACTAAATGCACTTACTTCCTCCTGTTAACAAGAAATATTCATTGGATAAATTAGCATGTTTATATATTAAAGAGATTATTCGATATCATGGGGTGCCAGTTAGTATTATCTCAGATAGAGATTCAAGGTTCACCTCTAAATTTTGGGGAAGTCTACAAAAATCTTTGAGTACACAGTTAAAGTTTAGTACAACATTTCACCCTCAAACTGATGGCCAATCTGAAAGGACAATACAAACTCTTGAAGACCTCTTAAGAGCATGTACTTTAGACTTTGGTGGAAGTTGGGATATGCACTTACACCTAATTGAGTTTTCTTACAATAATAGTTACCACTCGAGTATCTGAGATGGCCGTTTGAAGCTCTTTATGGGAGAAAGTGCTGGATCACCTATATATTGGGATGAGGTAGGAGAACAAAAACTTTTGGGACCTGATTGATTCAAAAGATGCTGATAATATTTGAATTATCGTCAAAGATTATTAATAGCTCAAGTCGCGAGAAAAGTTATGCGGTCGAAGGCGAAGAGATCTAGAGTTTAAAGTTGGCGAATACGTCTTCTTAAAAGTGTCATGCCAACCGAGGAGTTATGAGGTTTGGTCAAAAGGAAAGTTAGCCCCTAGATTTATAGGCCCATTTGAAGTCTTACAAAAGGTCGGGCTGTGGCATCTGATTAGCATTGCCTCGGTTTTGGCTAGCATCCATGATGTATTCCACGTATCATGCTTGAAGATATATCGTGGATCCATCACATGTCATATCTTACCAACCTCTACAATTGAGAAATAATGCCACTTTTGCAGAACAACCAATCCAGATCTTGGAAAGGAAAGAACATGTTCTAAGAAATAAAGTTATACCTTTGGTAAAGATTTGTTGGAAACACCATTCAGACCAAGAGGCAACGTGGGAAAGAGAAGAAGATATGCGAGCGATGTCCTCATTTATTCTCTTGAGGTAAGTAAAATTTGGGGACCAAATTTCTTATAGGTGGGGAGAAATGTAATCAAATCAAATATTTGATTTAAGATTTAAATATTATTTCCTTACATGCTAGTATAAAATAGGAAAAGATAATGTAATCAAATCAAATATTTGATTTAAGATTTAAATATTATTTCCTTACATGCTAGTATAAAATAGGGAAAGATAATCATATTTTCTTGTTTGCTATTATGAATTAGGAAATACTTATTAAGCATTCCAAATAAAATGACATCATATTTATCAGTATATTAAATGAAAATAATTTATATTAAATAAATACAAAAATTTAAAAAAATTTCCTTTAATGGAGGTTCACCTCCTCCTATTTAAGGGGAAGGATTTCTCTCCATCGTTCCTCGCCGAGCAGAACTCAACAGCGGGAGGAACGAGGAGTTTCATTTTGCTAAAAAGAAGTAGGTTCTCCCTACTTTTCTGGAAATTAAAAGTTTTTGTTTAGATTCTATATTGAAATTTTTGATCGATATTAGTTTGAATTAAAATACTTTACCCCTCTGTTACCTTTAAAAGTTTTTATTTTTTAAATATTATGAAATTATATATGTTTTATGATATCGGATTCTTAAGAATGTTATTTCATTTATTACAGTTACCTTCTAATCTTATTCAGATTTAAATATAATATGAGTAATTCCAAAAAAAAGAAAATTCTTAATCCTTTAGATGTTAAAATTTTTATTAGAATATGTTATTTAAAATTTTTATCCTTTTTAGATTTAAAATGTTATTATTTGATCATGTTGGAATTATTCATATGATTTTTAATTCTTATTGAATTAAAAATATTGTTTCCTTATGTTGAAGCTTATCTTATCATTTATTTAATCTGTTGTTACGTTTTGATGTATTATTATCAGTAGTGAATGTATGTTGTTGTAATTCAAAATTATAAAATTGGATAGGATTGGGTTAAAACAACATGGGCAGTCCCACCCATGGGTGGGCCTAGCCCGAGTTAACCCAACCTAATGTGGCGATCATGGTGAGGTTGGCTGACTTTGACATGATGCATGTGCGATCCGCGTCTGATACATGGCCCGATATTTGGATCGGCTCGACCTAGTCAATATTATGTAATTATTGGATTTAAGCCCAATTATTGATTGAACTAAACTAGACTTGATTAGTCTAGATCAATTCGAGTGGTTCAATTGATTTAACCTTTCAAGTCGGTTTAACCTAAAGCGAACCTAATCTAGTCCAAATTATACTAGTCTAGGTGGTTCCGGACCAATTAAATGAGGATTAGAGATCGGTCCAGTTAGGTCCTAATGAATCGAGTTTGATTAGACCGATTTAACTAGGGTTCAAGTCAATTGGGGGCTATTTGGTATTATTGATATTGATATTATTGAAAAGAGATGTTTTGAATGTGTTGTTTTATCCCGAATAGACATGATTAATATGAGATTATATTTCCTTGCCAAGAGTAGGAAGGGCGATTCCCTTCGGGGATTAGCGTGTCGTCAGACGTGACGGCTAGACGGTTCCTCCATCTGCATTGGGAGAGCAACGTCCCCACTTTGGCGGGTGAGGGACGCCACTCCATCCGCTGTTGGAAGTGTGATATGAGTTTGTCTCCATCCGCTGTTGGGAGAATCACAAACTCATCCCGTAGGATAAAGCCTCTACATCCGCTGTTGGGAGAGTGCTCCTTCGGGTATTTGATATACGCCAATAGGATGATGGATTTTTGATTATGCATTTATTGACTTTTGGGGTTCCTACTCAACGTTGCTGAATTTTCTTTGTTTTTTTGAAATTACTCATATTATATTTAAATCTGAATAAGATTAGATGGTAACTGTAATAAATGAAATAACATTCTTAAGAATCTGATATCATAAAACATATACAATTTCATAATGTTTAAAAAATAAAAACTTTTAAAGGTAACATAGGGGTAAAGTATTTTAATTCAAACTAATATCGATCAAAAATTTCAATATAGAATCTAAACAAAAACTTTTAATTTCCAGAAAAGTAGGGAGAACCTACTTCTTTTTAGCAAGATGAAACTCCTCGTTCCTCCCATTGCTGAGTTCGCTCGCGAGGAACGAAGGAGAGAAATCCCTCCCCTTAAATAGGAGGAGGTGAACCTCCATTAAAGGAAAATTTTCTAAATTTTCATATTTATTTAATATAAATTATTTTCATTTAATATACTGATAAATATGATGTTATCTTATTTGGAATGCTTAATAAGTATTTCCTAATTCATAATAGCAAACAAGGAAATATGATTAACTTTCCCTATTTTATACTAGCATGTAAGGAAATAATATTTAAATCTTAAATCAAATATTTGATTTGATTGCATTATCTTTCCCTATTTTATACTAGCATGTAAGGAAATAATATTTAAATCTTAAATCAAATATTTGATTTGATTACATCCTCAGCTCGCGACGAGTAGCCAACTTCTCACTCATCATGTTCGCTGCCACGCTCCTCTTAAGCGGCTCCAGTAGCAAGGGAGCAAGTTTGTACATACTGCCCACCTGCGGCTGCTTGGGGCAACGGTCCGGCTTGCCCCATTTTGATCGATTCGTCACGATATTTTGCCATGACTTGATTGTAAAGTTTCTTCGCTGCTTACTCGAATTGCTTGCCTGCTTTGATACCACGATGTCATGCACTTAGTTGGAATTGCCTAAGTTGTGAGGCACCCTTGCGATAAGTCTCGGACTTAGCTGGAGTTGCCTAAATCGCAAAGCACCCTTGCGCCCACTTCATTCAAACTTAGCTGGGATTGCCTAAGTCTTGAGGTGCACTTGCGACATACGCGTCCGCAAAGGGTTAGCCAAGTTTCAACCTCATACAAGTCCCGTAGGACCTATAAAATAGAAATTTGATTAGAGTTTAAACAAGCAGCGAATAAGTCCCGACGTCTCACGAAGAGGAAAGCTTTACAAGTAATTCAGCGAGCAGTTGGAGTGCATAAAAGAAGAGAGAGATGAGGAAAACAAGGACTTTAGAAGGGTAAACGAGCAGCTGCAAGTCCGCAAACAACTGCTCCCTGGGTGTCGGGTGCGAAGACAAGTTTCCGTCAAGTTGACATATAAACTTGTGAAGATGTTCAACGCCCGACACTACCCCGATGCCCCATCCAGCCTGGTGCCACCTCGGGGGTTCCAAGGTGCTGAGATGGCTGACATTTCGTAAGCGGCTGTGGTCTATAGAAAACAGGTCGTAGCACGCGAAAATAGAGGCTTTTGTGGCAATTTTGCCCAATGCAGCGAGCAGTTGTACTGCAATACTATAAACTACCGTTTCTTACATTTTTACAAGCAAAACACATCAAAACTATGATAAAACAGGCCACCAAGGATATGTACAACCATGCACAAGTGATGAACAGTTTGTTAAATGAAGTTGCTGCCGGTGTGCGATGACCGTTCATGACAGGATGGCAAAGGAATCAAGTCGGGTCAGGGGAGCACCTCACATATCAGCCCTAGGTGGGACTCAAACGCTCGTTTCCGCCACTTCCTGTAAAGAAAAAATTAATGTCGGGAGGGGATTCCCGACTCGACCCCTCTAAAACTTAAGTCAGCTAAAGGTGGTATATAGGTGTTTTTGGTGTGCTGTCATCGACCCTTGTTAGTGGGCAGGGGATCGGCTTATATACCTTTTTGTCAGAGGATCAATCGTATGAGATTCATTAATGGTCGTTGATACCTCGGGTGGCTGACCAATGCTCTCTGCGTGACATGGGCCAACTTATATGGTTCCGCACCATGCGATGCCTTCTCATGTCATCACGAATGGCTTCAAGTAAGGTGGCATCGTCTCGTACAATCTGAGTGGTGCATGTGCGGCTTCCGCTGCCTTCAGTCCCGAGGTGCTCCGTCAATGTGCATGCACCACGTCAGCCATGAGGTGGCTGTCGACCGTTGCCATTCAAGTTGTGCTGAAATATGCCCTAGCATTCTCTGCCTCCACCCCCCATAAAGGTGTGCCTCGGGTCTCCTCTAAAGGGGCTCGAGGCTTGTCTTGACTCCATAGGTGGTTACGATAGGTCTTGGAGTCTGGCGGCCCACTTCTCTTATAGTTGCCATGTTGCATCCTATGCTTGCTATGGGATGTTCCATGATTGGGATGCACAACTTGGCCATAGGTTGGGCTAGCTTGCCAAGATGTGGCTTAATCAATGACTAGCCGAGATACACAGCTCGGGCAAAGACTAGACCTGTTGGCCGAGGTACTCAACTCGAGCACAAGTTGGACTAGTTCGTCGAGACATGGCTCAAGCGATGATTGGCTAAGATACACAACTTGAGCAAAGATTGGATCTGTTGGTTGAGATACCCAACTCGAGCACAGGTTGGACTGGTTCGTCGAGACATGGTTTGAGTAATGACTAATCAAAATACACAACTCGGGCAAAGACTAGACTTGTTGGCTGAGATACCCAACTCGGGCACAAGTTGGACTGGTTCGTCGAGAAGTGGCTTGAGCGATGACTAGTCAAGATACACAACTCGAGCAAAGATTGGACCTGTTGGCCAAGATACCCAACTCGACCATAGGTTGGACTAGTTTGCTGAGACGTGGCTCGAGTGATGATTAGCCGAGATACACACCTTGGGAGAAGATTTGACCTATTGGCCGATAAACCCAACTTAGGCATAAGTTAGACTAGTTCATCGAGACGTGGCTCGAGCGATGATTAATCGAGATGCACAACTCAAGCAAAGACTAGACTTATTGGTCGAGATACCCAACTTGGGCATCGGTTGGATTGGTTTGCCGAGACGTGGTTCGAGCAATGATTGACCAAGATATACAACTTGGGCAAAGACCGTACCTATTGGTCGAGATAGACAACTTGGGCAAAGACTATACCTAAGGATTTTGAATGCCAAGGCTCGACCACCAATATGCTCCCCACAAATGCCTTCGTGAACTTCAATCTACATTGTCTCAGCCTCGACAAATGCCAAGCACTGAAGGAGAGGTTGGCAGAAGGCCTTGTGGTATAGCTTGCAATTGATTTTGCAATACCAAGCTTGGGTGCGCCTGAGTCGGCGAGCGACGACTTGGTTGGTGGACAGTGCTCCTTTTTTTATAGCGTAGGATATCCTTTGCCCAATTAGGGTGGCTTCAGTTGTGGCGATGTTCTTGGTTAAGATGGTTGGGGTTGAAAAGACCTCAACTTTTGGAGGAGCTCTCCCGAGCCGTGTGCCGAGGCCAGTCTAGCTAATGTGCTAGCCTATGCATTCTTGACCTAGTGTATTCTTATAATCGAGAGATGACGAAAGCGACTGGTGAGCCACCATAACTCAGCTATGTATTGAGCCATTGTCGGTTCATGAGCCTTGTAGTTTCCGTTCATGTGACCCACGACTAATTGCGAGTCACTGAAGACCTCCAAGTCCTGCACGTATCTCTAGGGCGAGTCGTAGCCCTTACAATAGTGCCTTATAGTCGACCTCGTTATTCATGGCTTTGAACTTGAGTCGAAGCGCGTGCTCATACGCTTGATTGCTTAGGCCCCTCAGGACTAGCCTCGCCCCCGCTCCTTCCGAGGTGACAGACCCATCTACATACAAGGGCCAAGAATCCTTGGAACATCCCTGCTCGCCAAGCTACTTGTCGGGTGTTAGCTCAGAAATGAAGTTTGCTAACACCTGAGCTTTGATGGCGATCCTAGGGATGTATTGGATGTCGAATTCCCCGAGCTCAATCGATCATTTCAACATTCGATCGGATATGTCAAACTTGGAGAGGACCTACTGGAGGGATTGGTTAGTGATTACTTTTGTTATGTAGGCCTGGAAGTATGGTCGTAGCTTCGTGACTATCTTCACCGGTCAATACGAACTTCTTGATCGAGGGATATCGCTCTTCGGGCCCGATGAGCTGCTGCCTTATTGCTGAGTGCAGATGCGGCGACAACAACGACGTTCTCCTTTTCTCTCCACACCCTCCGCCGAGAACCGAGTCGGCAGCCCGGAGAAATCTCCCGGTGCCGAACTATGTGGCGGCCACTTTCGGAGCCCGCTCGAACGGTCGCAGCGCTTAAGCAGGCTCCCACCAGTCAGCACGCGGGTAGACGAAGAAAATAGCTAATCAGGCTCTTCTACCACTTCCCCGACGGTCAACCGCCGCCGTCCAACGGCGCCGATGCAAAGGAGCGAGGCCTCGAGAACGCTGTCCATGCCGATGCTAAACCAAAAGGTTCCAAATTCGTAGGGACGACGGCGACGAAGTAACCGATGCGGAGGAGGAAGAAATTTCGCTAGGCCTGTTCTTGTCCATCTACAAAACCATGTTAAGCATTACATTGCCCGGGACTGTTTCTGCACCGGTTCTTGAATTAGAGTCTCGCAGAGGAAGAAGGCAAGAAAATTTTATTCGATTGTGGAAGATGAAGGAAAAGCTTGGATTACTGACTTGCATGATCCCAAGATAAGGAACGTAATTGTTGGGGTTGGCGTTTATTTAAAATAATTATCAACTGATAAATAATTTTTAGAAAACCCTGATTGCGAGTAATATGTGCTACATCAACGAAGATTTATGTTTCGTGAATTTTGTTGAAGGGAGAAAATTGTAAGCTCTTGGTTGGATACTCCATAACTATTCACTGGATTTTTAGGATTAGATTTGTTTTTCTCATAATTTGTAAAAAAGGAGTGTTTGCAAAAAAAAACAGAAAAAAAAGAATTAGGTCAAGCGAGTGATTGTGTCGTGATTATTGATTAGACGAAAGATGACAAATATATTAGCGTCGAACATAGATATATTATTTGTCGTCCTTTGTCTAATCATATTCGACACGACGTGGAATTTGTTGTCGAACTAGCCTAGCCGTGGTCGAGATGTTAGCACGGCTCGGTCCGACTGTTGATGTTCAGGATCGTCCCGAGATTAAGCCTACGTTAGGTCAGGTCGAGATCGAGGTTGGCTCCGGATGCAACTCTTCAGTGGGTACATTGCCTGCTTCGCCATTGCCAGGTTCCTGCACACTGGCCTAGGTCGGGAGGGGAGAGGCTCCCCGACTTGGTCCCTCCGATTGCCAAGAAAGTATCGAGTGGAGTTTTTCCATGCTGATGGGGGGCTTTTATGCTTGCGCTCGAGAGTCGGCCATGCGCAATCTGCCCACGACGATCGACTTCTCGGGCGATTGGTTCATATCTTTAGTCGAGCACCAATCGATTCGTGTGGGATGATGCCGTGCAACACTGTTTCGAGCTTTTCGAGATGACCATTAACAGTACAATGCTTCCTCGTGCGGCTCTGAACAACACGGGAGGGGTAGCTGTTGTATCGAGTTCGAGATGGCACATGTCCGCGCTGATGTGTTAGCTGACCATGTCCACAGGAGGTGATACCAGAACATGCCCTATCAGACTTCATGACAAATATATTCGATAAAAAATCATCCAAGTTCAATTCGATGGTTACTGATGGAACTGCCATCGATTTACAACATGGTCGTATCGGCATGGAATTCATGTGAACTACGTTTCTTTTGGTTAAATAGGAAAATTTTCCTCAACATATTTAACCATGTTATATTTGTCATTGCATATTTAATCATCTTTTCCGATTCTCATCCGACTCACCGATGGATTCGGTAAACTCGATCGATTCGTACGAGTCGAACCGAGTTGGCGGAACCGACCGTTTCGTCCTTCTTCAAGCCCTAAGCGAACCAAACCCCGCCGGTGCCTCCTCGCTCTCCCCTGCGACAGCTGTCCTCGACTTCTCCCTCTCGTGCCTTGGCGAAGCGGCCGACAACCTCCCGTTGTCCGAGCACTGCCTCTCTTCGATCGCCAACCGCCGCTCGGCCGCTGCTTCTCTCCAAGCGCCTGCCGTCGAGAGGTTAGATAGCTCCTTCGTCTCTTCTCTCGGGCCTACATCCGCCGCCCTCGCTCTTCTGCTCTTCTCTCTTATGCTCCTTCCTTACCTTTTCGGTCTTTACCCAGAGCCGCGGTACTCATTGTTGATAAGGGAAGAACCAGATTATGGTTCCGATGTTTGTTTTCTTGGATGTTGGTGTGCTATTGTTGATTTTCTTTGCTTTGTACCGATAGATGTTTGATTGGAGTCGAGATGTTGTCTATCAAGATTATTGTTAAAGATACGGTGTTCTTCTGTAAGCTAATCTGAGTTTATATCTGCTTCTATTTTCTTTCCGTTTCTGCTGAGATAATACCTTCGGCTTGCTCATTTTTGTAGATGCTACATAGCTGTTGACTAGTTATTAACATAGCATTTGTTCCTTGATGTAGATGTGTCTAGCACATAACAATGCGCTATCGACGTCTTCAATTTAGGTTTGTCAGGACGATTCGCTCCAATGTGGCCTTCAGCTGAAGGCTTTCTTCTTTATTTTCTTATTTTACATTTTGTTGATTGTGGTGCACAAGAGTTGTCGTTGTATTCTGGAATGTGTTTTGGTTGTTTCCGTAATGGTCCGATCTTGTTTGCTTAATGGAGTTTCGCCTATTTACCACTTAGTTTCATCTTAGATGGAAATTGGAATGCAAGTGAAGATGCCATTGATTTCTGGGTTTTAGCAATTCGTACTGTGGATTATTTAGTAGCTTTTATTGGGATTCATGCTTTCCTTTTCAAGTAATCTCTTCTTCCATCCTATGCATACCATACGATACACTAAAATACCCTTTTGTTTTTTTTTTGCAGATGGCTTGGAGAGTTCTAAGGAAGAAGGTAAAGCATTCATTTTACATCTTATTCGAATTTTGAAAACAGGGTTATTTCCTGAGCATGGCATAGCAGAGTCGATCCTTTTTTTATGAATGATATTAGTTGAATCAGTTATCCTCAGGTTTATTTTTCCTCTTGTTGTTTAGTGTTCTTTTTCTCATTTGAGATAATGAATTTGGCTACTTGTTTTCAAATTTCCTTGTGATTTTCAGACAAACAACTTTTTCTCATCATAGGCTTGAATTTTTTGTTTGACTGGCAGTAATTTGCTTTTGCTTATAGTACATGACTTATTTTTTCTGTCACTTTGTTTCTTTTGTAGGGTACCAGTGCCAGCTTTTTTAATGCATTTTTATCTACTCATTCAAAAGACGCGACACATGTTATCTATGGCTCATTTGGACAGATACTAGGTAATCTTCATGGCTTTAGTTAATTCATCTTGCTCTGGAGTTAAGAAATTCACTGGTTAAGTCAACTAGTTTATCATTTTCTATGTAGTCACCTAAGTTTGAAAGATGAATTCGTGATAAGAATTATGTTTAGCTTTCTTGATGTGTTGATTAAACTTTTCATTGACCTTGAGTAATCTTCCAAGCAAAAGTTTTGTCAAATTTGATCTATGGAAAGAGAAGCATTTTGATTGATTACCAGAAGTGAGAATACATTTTGATGCTTGCTAACCAGGGTAGACTATTTGATCAAGGCATATAGTATCCCTTTTTTGTCCTGATAGGATTTCCCTTCAAAGACCAGTTTTCTTATGCCCATAGTTGTCCTATTTCATCTTTATTTAATTACACGTTTCTATACAATCATATTTTTAACTTTTACAAAGATTTTGGAGCCAAATGTGCTGGTTCTCAAGAACTGGTATATTTTAATTCTCTGTCAGTAGGTGGTTTTTCTCATCTTTGTTTGAGAAGTTACTGGTTTTCAAGAACAGGATATTCTCCTACTTTGTTTTCCATTCTTTACCTGGTAGTCATAGCTTCTAATATAACCATAGTCATCTTCCTACCTTTGTGGCTTTCCATACTCTAATTTGTTCTATCACTCTTTATCATCTTCCTACCTGTGTGGCTTTCCATGCTCTTTTGATTTGCTACGCATCATTATTATCCTATTTCTTCCATCATTGCTGTCACCTAGCCCTTTCTTGCTTGGTTGTTAGCTTCTTGCATAATCTAAAGGTATGATACCTTCTTATTTTGTTTCATATGTATTCTCTTTGGAATTAAGGTTTGTCGTACCATAATGTACTGCTCAATATGGGCGGTATATACCGGTCCGATAGGGGATCAATACAAGCGGTACATTGGTATGCTCCCATGTACTGTATGTTAGTACGCTTGGTATGGCTCGATGCTATTCAGTTCGAGCCATACCGGTGTACTGTATGTTATTCAGTTTGATGCTATCCATCATTACATTGGTATGCTCCCATGTACTGTATGCTCCCATGTACATTGGTATGCTCCCACGTACTGTATGTTCGTAGAACTGGTCGATACACCGGTGTGGACTGGTAAGACGAACCATGTTTGGAATTGTTATTGGAATTGTCTCTTCTATAGATTTATTTCTTTCAGAGTTGATTATGTATTTGTCTTATTAATCCAAAAATGTAAATTAACTATATAAAAAGAAAGGGCCTGTATGAGTGCTCTAGTTTTGAATAGGGCTAGTTTCTGATGATGTGGAAGGTGCACCAAGTCCTTTGTGTATTTGCGAGATGAGTAAAAAGAAAAAAGGGGAAGGCAGGAGAAATGAAAAGGAACTGGGTTGTTCGGATGGACAAGCAAGGAGAGAGAGGACAGAAGAAGGCTGAAATTACTTGTGTTTTCAAGGAAATACTTGGATTGGTAATCTTACCTGAGTAGTTTATCCCTTGCCGACATTTGTATATGTGAGCTCCATGAAACTGTTCTGGTTACATTCATGCAAAATGGTATTTAAATGTCTGTCATGTGTACAATTAAAAGGAAAAAAAAAATGCTTGGCTTAGGTTGTGTAACTGCTGTGAAGTTCTGTCATAAACAACAATAAAAGAATCTGATGTCTAATATCAGTGTGGAAACCATATCTGAAGTAGTTCTGATATCATAACTGCGATCATCACCTCCTAGAAGGCCCACATTTACTCATGACTGCATTGATTGATTGAAGTACTTTGTGTGACACACCATAGGCAACCAGAAAATTCTAGAATCCTCCCTTTTTCCTAGGCTGTGTAATTACCTTTGCAGAGCAATGTTTAAGTCAATAATATGTTTTTGATGAAAGATCTGTTGACTTACATTCTTGGATAAATTTCAGTAGTCTGTTGACAACCACTGTCCGCTAACTATTAATAAACCAACCTCATGTGTATGTGACAGTCTGCATTCATTCACTACAAGGATCTGCGCAACTAGGCAATCCACGTCGTACTTGACAAAGTAATTTATCAACAACAAAATAAATACTGAATTAAATATGATCTATCATTGGACAAAATGAGTTTAGATCCCTTTTTTCCACAGGAAATCTTGCATGACTTTGAAGCCCGTGCAGACTTATTGAGTTATACCTATCATGATTTGTAACCCTTGGTCTTTATTGCATTGCAGATTCTGATGTTTTACCTAGATTTGCTGCTAATGCTAGTGTCCTAAGCAATAACTTGACTATCAGGTGTGTTTGCCAAATCTTTCCCAGTAATTATGCTACTCAAGGATTTTACTTTATTGCAAAAGGTATTTTAAACATTTGCATGTGCATACTCTCCTTGTTCCTTAATTATAAACCTGCAAAGACTCAATATGTTGCGTGCATGGTCCTTGCACTTGCATGTTGCCAGAAAACACACTCTATAGTGTCATGCCGAGATTGTGCTGGTATTTCCATGACTTAAGCTCTTGGCTATTTTGATGACTATAACAATTGGCATTCAGGTCATGGTAGAGAAACCTATGGCAGATCTGAAAGTTGCCAAAACTTCATGACAGATTTTGCGGTTTTAGCTGTTAAGTTTTTGTCCATATGTTTTTTAGTAATTTTATAGTTCATAGGGTATCTGAATTCTGAATTCATGTGGCTATTCTTTCTTCTACCATTGACATATTTAATTATGACTATAATTCCACAAACGGTGGTGATGGACAACATGGTTGGGGAGACATTAATGTAGATATTTGTGCCAGCAGATTGTCCTCATTCTGTACCTTGCGTAACAACCAGATTCTGTGTTTTCACATTTTGCTCGTGTTTTTCTATGTGTTGATTATTTGTTGCTTAATTATTATGGTAGGAGTTTCCATGCAAGTCGTAATATGTTGGCATGGAGAAGAAAAGGGGAAAATGCCCCTGGTCTAAAAGCTCCCAGAAAAGAGAAGCATGTGAAAAGAGAAACTAGGACCCGAGCACCTGTCGAAGCACCTTATGTAGCTCCGAGACAGAAACCTTCAGCAAAGTCCTTCCATGATAAAACTGTGGAAATTTTTGAAGGCATGACAATCCTTGAGCTTGCCAAGAGAACTGGTGCAAGTGTTGGTTCATTGCAAGAGATACTGAAAAATGTTGGTGAAAAAGTTGATTCTGAATTTGACCCCATCAGTGATTATGTTGCTGAGCTGGTTGCAATGGTAAAATTCTTTTGTTCGGTGGCCTTTGAACTATCTGACAGTTTTGCTGTTTACAAAACTAAATGATGTCATCTCTCTGTTTCGCATACTTCGCATCTTCTTCCGTCTTCTCTTGATGTATACATAATAGATTGTGGTTTTAGGAAATATGACTCTTTAAGTGACATTTTGGAAGTTTGGGTAGAAACATTTCATCATTGTTAAGACAAGAAAATTAAGGGAATAATTAGCAGCCTTTGTCCTATTCCTGTTTCATGTCAACAATGGAACCACATGTGATTGCTCTGTGTGCTTATCATTAAGCTAGTGTTTGGCCTGGGATCATTGATGCATGCTCTGTTCTTTCAATACACTGAAAATATGTTGATATAGAAGAACTGCGTTATCAGTTGTGAGATTCCATCTATTTCAAGTATGGAATGCTCAGGTCTCTGAGCTACCAGTGCATTCCCTTCTCAACCTAAGGGTACCTTGCCATCAGGGTATGCGGGTGTGTGATGCATGCTATGCTACATGTAGAACCGGGTGCATGTGAACTTCATTGGCATAACACAATGGAACTGTTGGCGTGGCATGCGGCAGTTAGTATGTGAGCTAGGCATGATGCAATACCCTGCAACGATTTTATTTTCATGATTTTTCATATTATGATTAACCCCCCAATTTTGGTAATGAACTTGCAAAGCATTCTGTTTTATGAAGTTTTGCTGAGAATATTCAACTGCCTGGCATGGATTTGTAGATTTTAGAAAATGATAAATAGTAACACTATGAATTTGGTTTCTTCTGCCATGCAAGGAGTATGCTTTGGGTTATTCTACTATTCTTCAGATTCTGCAGTTATGAACAAGTTTTCAATTCCTTATCTTTCTGCTTCCTGTTGTTGCAGGAAGTAGGTGTCAATGTTAGAAGGCTGCACTCTGATGAAGGTGCAGTTCTTCAACCGCGAGCACCTGTTGTGACAGTCATGGGTCATGTGGATCATGGCAAAACATCCCTTCTGGATGCATTGCGCCAAACATCTGTTGCCGCTAAGGAAGCTGGTGGGATCACCCAGCACTTGGGTGCCTTTGTTGTAGACATGCCATCTGGAGCCTCAATAACATTCCTTGACACCCCAGGACATGCTGCCTTTAGTGCTATGCGTGCCAGAGGTGCTGCTGTTACGGATATTGTCGTGCTTGTAGTAGCAGCAGATGATGGTGTGATGCCACAAACTCTTGAAGCTATTTCCCATGCAAAGGCAGCCAATGTCCCGATTGTGGTAGCTATAAACAAGTGCGATAAACCATCAGCTGATCCACAGAGGGTGAGAATTCAGCTTGGATCAGAGGGATTACCCTTGGAGGATTTAGGTGGTGATGTACAAGTTGTTGAGGTCTCTGCTACTAGTAAAATCGGATTGGACAAGTTGGAGGAGGCTTTGCTACTTCAGGCTGAGATGATTGACCTGAAGGCTAGAATTGATGGGCCTGCTCAGGCTTATGTAGTTGAAGCAAGGCTTGACAAGGGCAGGGGACCTCTGGCTACCGCAATAGTCAAGTCTGGAACCTTATTATGTGGTCAACACATTGTTGTTGGAGCAGCATGGGGAAGAATCAGGGCTATCAGGGATATGGTAGGAAGGGCAACTGAATCAGGTCGACCTGCAATGCCTGTTGAGATAGAAGGACTAAAGAGTCTTCCAATGGCTGGAGATGATGTCACTGTGGTGGGATCAGAGGAGAGAGCACGGATGCTTAGTGCTGGAAGGAAGAAGAAACTGGAGAAAGATAGGCTTCACAAGGCCAGTGAAATGACGATAGACATTCCAGATGCTTCAGAAGAGGTGCCAAAAAGGGTTGAATTGCCTATTATTATTAAAGCAGATGTCCAAGGTACTGTTCAAGCAGTTACAGATGCTGTGAGGAGTATGAATAATGCACAGGTAAACATCTTTCCTCAAATGCCATAATTAATGTTGGATCTGGCGCATAAAGTTCTTGTCACCCTTTTTGTGTGTTGAGCAAGAGATTATGATGGAATGCTTCTCTAGTCCTAGCATGTCAGTGTCTTTGTTTGAAGAAAGATACCTTCTTATCTGTGGCAAGGTTGTCTGGTCTTACAGTAAATTGCTCTTTTGCCATCTAGGAGCAATGATTTGAGTCACAAAAACAGATTCTCTCTGCCCTTTTTATGCCTTCTTACCTGGGGACATTCTTTTTCAAACAATAGATATAGAATTTAGTTAGTTAGTATTCAATTGATTTAGCACTTCACAGATCACTGGTCTGCGTGGTAGACTCTACCATGCATAATTCTACTATGTCACCGTTTGTAAGCTTCACTGTTATATCATTTTTCATTTTGGTTCTATACTCGAATGTGCTAAATAGATTTTTTGAATATATTCTTATTACGTTGAGGACAAGCCACAGTTAAATGATGATCCTGGTTTATTTTCTATAGTGAAAAATAATATTCTTAGGACCTTGCTTCACTATTTAATTGGTTTTGCATTTATTATCTTTTGCCAGGTTTTTGTTAATGTCATTCATGTTGGTGTTGGCCCCATATCCGAATCAGATATTGATTTGGCTGAAGCTTGTGGAGCATGCATTGTTGGGTTTAACATACGGAATCCTCCAACTGCCATTACTCGTGCAGCAAACCAAGCTAATATAAAGGTAATATTACTTTGCTGTTCTGAGTATATTTCTACAGGCTGCTACTGTGTCTTGTCTTCACAAGGAAAAAAACATACAGAATGTTATTTTCAAAAGGATGGACCTAATTTTAGGGAGCTTTCTGTATAAATATATTTTACAACCTTCATTTAGAAATTACACCTTCTCTAAGTATCTGCCTTGCCTTATGCCTTGCATTTTTCTGCATAAGTTTTAGCACACAATGTTTTTTGTGCTTCAAACACATTATTTTAATCTTGTAAAATAATGGGATTGTTAAAATAAGCAGTTGTGGCACATCTTTTTGCAGAAGTTATTGCACTACTGTTGATACATATAAACTGAAGTGACATTTTTACCTGCTAATGTTATGCCGCTTCTGATATGAGATTAACCCATACACATGAACCTGGGCCTTGGATGTCAATTATGCATTGGACTCTATGAAGTACTGTGCACTCACAAACTTCTGGAATTTCAACTTGGTTGCCTTTTGTGACAAAAAGGAACAGCTTACCTCTAGAAATGAAACATTTCTTTCAAATAGTTCATTTTGATGAGTTGTAGCAGTAGACAACTGTTTTACTACATCCTACAAAATATTTCCACTTTTCTATCTCTAAAACCCTTCAAACATGGCAAAAGCCATTGGTGCTATTTTTACGTTGGACAAGTTGTTGATAACTATAGGATGACATAAGTTAATCAAAAACAGTAATAAACATCAAACAACTAGTGAAACTATCTTGTTTGTTAGCAGAAATTGACAATTTGTTATCATGACAAGGAATTGAAGTTTATGGAGCCAAACACAAGTGCTGCATTAGATTTTTAAGATTTTATCATATGACCAGAGAGACATAAGTGTATGATGTCTGTTCTTCTGATACCTCTTAATTTTATTAATAGATTTTCTGGTCTTATCAAAAAGTGAACTTTGAGGATACGAGTTAAGAAGAGATTGTTGATTTCACTGTGTAAAAGAAGAGGGTGAAACAGGATAGGAAGTAAGTGGAAAGTGGTAGAAAGAGAACCATGATGGGTGTCACTCATGCCTTTATAAGTTGCCGTTGAAGTTTCCATGAACAATTACAATTAAATTTCTGATGAAAAATAATTTTTATTTAGATGCTTGGTTCACATGGTAATAACAATGGTATCTCCTGAAAAAAGATCATTTACCTGCCAATGAAGTCTCAAGTGAGCTCAAAGCGTTTTTACTAAGTCTTCCATAGCCCTTCTAGCAATACAATCTTCTTAAGCATCCAGACCTATGATTTTGTATGAATCAGTTTGGTAAAATGTTTTACTAACATGTGGCTTATTGTAGTTTATGCTTTGGCTTAACATGTGCTATAAGCGGGTACATAATATACGTACGTATATGCGTATGTATATTTCGACATACATGATTACATGTGTGCAAATGCAAGCATGCAAGCACACAATGCTTGTGCTTGCATGTTTCAAACATCTTTGGAGAAAGTAGTTCTGGTCTTCTAGCATCATGGTAGTATACAGGTTGACGGTTGACTGTATGTCAAGTTTGCAGAGTGTGTAATGCAATGGTGTTAGTCAAGAGAGATTAATGAAGGCATCTTACAATTTCCAATTATACCAAACATGGTTTAGCCATCTATCCTAAAACTAGGTCTTCGCATTTATAAGTTTACAGGCTTGCATTCAGTCTCTCAGATTCTGGTGTCTAATCTGACTTAAACATAAGGGCATTGTGGAAGTGTGTTGTATTTTTGGTAGGTAAGGATTCCAATCACAAGCATTATGAGATGTGCAAAAGACTGATGCCACCGAGGCAACTATATAGAATTTCATCTGCTAGTCAGTTTCTAGAGATGTTTCCCAGTGTGATTTTGTTCTTATGCTGAGTTGGAATAATAAAATGTATATTAAGGGCATTACAATTACCCTCAGTTCACTGTAGGAAATTCTTATGTACGATTGGGACTATTGGGAGTTTTATCTTTTGGCTTCAAGAATATGCTGCTGCTGGTACAGTTTTGTAATGAGATACTTTAAAATAAGGTTTGCAATATCAAATGATACCGCCAAGTACATGCGGTACATACTGGTCCATCAATAGACCGGTACACGGACCGTCCGCTACCGCTCGGTACCATCGATTGAGGTGTTATCGGAGGTGTTATCGTTGACGGTGACCGAGGGCGGAGAAAGAAGAGGGAAAAGGGGAAAAATGAAATAGGAAAAAAAAAGGGAAGAATCTAAATATCGCTGCTCTCCTCCTCTTCTGTCGGCAGTGACTTCTCATCTGCAACATTGGCATCGCGAGGCAGAGAGAATTTTTTTTTAATCAGCGATGGCGCCGTCGCCCGAGAAGAGAGACGAGCGACGTCGTCCATCGCAAATTTTTTTTTTATCTGCGATGTCGCTCGAGAAGGGAGGTCACTTTTTTTTTCTTTTTTAACATGCGACGTCGCCTCGGGCGATGTTTCTTTTTTTTTTTTTAATATGCGACGTTGCCCAAGAAGGGAGGCGATGTCGCCCCGCATATATATATAATTATATATATAATATTTATCTTTATATATATATTATTTCATCTTTATATATATAATATTTATAATTATATATATATATATATATATACACCGTTCGGTATACAATACCGTACTGTACCGAGTAAGTATCGAAACTCCGATACGATACGAAATTTCAATTCTTGTTTTAAAATGTTGTAATTTCTCAGTGGTGACTGTGCTGAAACTTGTAACATTTTTCCCTTTATGATACTTGTTTTATTTGTTCCCAAGATCAAACAAGAAATTTTACTTGAATCTTTCCAAATTTGATCTGTTAATACAGGAGCTCAAGGCGTCATCCACATCTACTTCTAAATTAGATAATATTTATAATGTGGACTGATTTTGTCTTATTTGTTAGATATGCCTGCATCGGGTTATATACCATCTTCTGGAGGAAATCGGAACGTACATTATTGACAAGGCACCGGGCACTTTTGAGACCAAGGTCGCCGGAGAAGCTGAAGTGCTGGGCATCTTCGAGCTCACGGGAAGGAGCAAGTCCAAGGGTCCAGACGTCAAAATTGCCGGATGTCGTGTGGTAGATGGTCGCTTCGTCAAGTCTTCAACGATGAGGTTGTTGAGGAGTGGGGAAATTGTTTTCGAGGGTTCATGTGCATCATTAAAACGGGAGAAGCAGGATGTGGAAGCTGTCGGCAAGGGTAACGAATGTGGACTGGTCATTCAGGATTGCGATGACTTCCAGGTTGGAGACATCATCCAGTGCCTGGAACAGGTTAACAAAAAGCCCAAGTTCGTTTCGACCGGGGGCGGTGCAGTCCGCATAGAATGCTGATGATTTGCGCATAGTGGAACGGTGGAAATTTTGATGGCCCTCTTCGCCGAGGAGGTTCCAGCTGAAACTTATAGGTTTACTCATTTTCCCCTCCGAGTCACAGGATGATTACCAGTGTAATATTATATCTTGCTAATTCGCATCTCTTCTTTCTATCTAGAAGTGTTCTATACTGTACCATCTCGGAGGAACGGTGTCGACCACCAGCGGTTGTAGTGTGTTCCGCCGCCATCTTGAGGAAATTGTGTAATGGACAAAACTAAAACAATAAATTATCAGTCTTCCAGTTTTGGCTAATTGCACGGTCAAATACTGTGCCTTTTTAATTATCAGGTGCTTGGTGTTCATCAGATGCTTCTTCTTTTGTAGAGCCCGAAGAACCGTCTGATCAACCACTGTGTGATTGTGATTCTTAGAGATTTGTAGGTTATGGCGGTCTGCTTGCTTGTGAATTGGTGCTCGGCAGTTGCTAATTTCACAGAGCTTTATGCTGGACCAAAAAACTCAACATGCCTGACGTTAAATGGTTTCTTTTTGTTATCGTAATGACACAAGACTTCTCTATATTCATAAAAATAGTGTGGAGCTAATTACATATTATTATTTTTTCTTTACGGTTAGACTTCTTTAGTATCTCAATTTTTAGATTTAAAAAATTTACATTAGAATCCCAAAGTGAAACATCTAATTTTATTTATCTCAATGTTATCAGTTTTATTGATAGAAGTACGAAAACGATGGATAAAAGAATAATTCAATGTTCTAGTTATGTTTTTGATGGTGGTGGACGATAACACTTCTGAGGGTTGTGAGTGGCTACTGTAGATGAGGAGGGGGAGCAACGATATCTCTTATCGTTGCTCTACATTTGCGTCGATACCGCTCGACAACTACGACACCTTGGAAACATTTTATCCTGCATCTCTACCATGGTGAATTGCTTTATATGGGTCGAGATGTCCCGACTCACGTGCCTTAGACATATTTTATCTTGTGTCTTTGTCGTTATGGATCTCTTTATATGGGTTGAGTTTTTTCAACTCAAGTACCTTGGGCACACTTTATCTTGTGTCTTTACTATAGTGGATCTCCTTACATGGGACGGATTTTCTTGACTCACGCATCTTAAGCACATGAATCTTTTTACACGGGTCGAGTTCTCCCAACTCACATGCCTCAGACACATTTTGCCTTGTGGCTTCGTCATAACGGTTTACTTTACGAGGGTCAAGTTTTCCTAATTCATATATCTTAGGCACATTTAGTTTTGTGCCTCTACTATGACGAATTGCTTTATACAGGTCAAGGTTTTTCAACTCATAAGCCTCAAGCACATTTTGCTTTGTGTCTCTGTCATAACGGATCTTCTTACATGGGTTGAGTTTTTCAATTCATGCATCTCAAATACATTTTGTTTTGTGCCTCTATCATGACAGATCTTCTTACGTGAGTCAGGTTTTCCTAACTCATGTGCCTAAGGCACATTTTGCCCTACGCTTTTGCCATGACAGATTTCTTTTCATACGTGTCAGGTTTTTTCCCGACTCATATGTCATAAGCACATTTTACCTTGTGACTTCGTCGTGGTTGATTTCTTCTCACACGGGTTAGGTTTTTCTGACTTATATGCTTCAAGTACATTTTGCATTATGCCTCTACCATGATGGATTTCTACTTACACAAGTCGGGTTTTCCAACACATGCACCTCGGGCATATTTTAGCTTGTGCCTTCATCATGGTAGATTTCTCCTCATACGAGTCAAGTTTCTCGACGCACACACCTCGAGCACATCTTACCTTGTGCCTTCATCGTAATAGATTTCTCTTCACGTGAGTTAGGTTTTTCCAACTCATACGTCTCAAGCATAGAAAGTCTTATGTTTTCGTTGTGACAAATTTCTCCCTAAGCAGGTCAGGTTTTCTAGACTCATACATCACATGCATATTTTGTCTTATGCCTCTATCATGATAGATTTCTTCTCATACGAGTCGGGTTTTCCTAACTTATGCCTCGGGCACATTTTATCTTATGGCTCCACCATGACGGATTTCTCCTTATATGGGTCGAGTTTTTCTAACTTACGCACCTCGGGCACATTTTGCCTTGTGCCTCCTCCCTAATGGATTTCTCATCATGTAGGTTGAGTTTTTTCGACTCATGAACCTCGAGCATATTTTGTCTTATGCCTTCGTCATGACAGATTTTTCCTCACATGGGTCGGGTTTTTTGAATTCATGTGCATCGAGTACATTTTACCTTATAGATTTCTCCTCACACGGGTCAGGTTTTCTTGTCTCATGCACATTTTGTCTTATGCCTCCGTTATAGCAAATTTCTCCTTACACGAGTCAAGTTTTTTTTGACTCACTTGCCTCATGTAAATTTTGCCTTATATCTTCGCTATAACGGATTTCTCCTCACGAAGGTTGGGTTTTGCTAACTCACACACCTCATGCACATGCACATTTTGCATTGTGCCTCCGTCGTGATGGATTTCTCCTCATGTGGGTTGGGTTTTCTTGACTCACCCGCTTTGGACACATTTTACCTTGTGCCTCCGCCGTGATGGATTCTCCTCATGTGAGTTGGGTTTTCCTGACTCACCCGCTTTAGACACATTTTACCTTGTGCCTTCGCTATAGTGGATTTCTTCTTACGTAAGTTGGATTTTCCTGATACACCTGCTCAGGGCACATTTTATCTTGTCTCTTGTTGTGATGGGTTTCTTCTTACACGGGTTGAGTTTTTTCAGCACATGCACCTCGAGCACATTTTATCTTGTGCCTTATACTGTGACGGGTTTCTTCTTATGCTGGTTGATTTTTTCGACTCATGTGCCTTGGACATATTTTGTCTTGTGCCTCTTGCCGTGTCGGATTTCTTTTATACTTTTCGAGATACCCCTTAATCTTTAACTTATAACATCATCATTATATCATGGCCCTTCTCAACCGCATATGGGACATCGACTTTGTCATTCATCAGCAATCCCTTATGATCAACAATCTCCATGAGGAAGTAGAGGGGCTAAAGAGGAAGAGGGGAGACCCAATGCTTATCACTAAGGCAGATGTTTGAGAAGCTAAACTGATGAGACAACTAGACGAGGCCAAGCGATGCCTCGTCGAGAGCTAAAGGTGATCCTTGTCTTGTTTTGTGAGGGGTTGATCTTTATTGAGTAGTCAAGTCTACCTACTCGACTTAGTCTTTGTTGTATTATCAGGCTTATCCACTCGATCAGTCTCTATCTCAGTAGGGCAATGTCTTATTTTGGATGTAAAGACCTAATCGAGTTGGGGTAGTCTCATCAAGCAATGAAACTTTCTTTTCTTAATTTGCAACACACACGTGTGTATATATATATATATATATATATATATATATATATATATATATATATATATATATATATATATATATATATATATATATATATATAGACTTGGGCGTCTTGACCAATGGTTCAGGTTGGTAGCGTCTTGACCAATGGGTAGCCCTCCTTTCAAGGCCTGAGTCGATGCTAATCTAGTAAACGTATTGACTTGGGCGTTCTCTTCATAGGAGACCTGCAATACATCAAGTCTAGAGAAGCTATAGATTAATCTTTGTACCTTAGATAAGGTAACTTGGGCCGTTCATTCCTTCTTTGCCTTGGTGATCTTAAGGCGAAAGTGGATGATGGTTGCTTCTGCTTTGGTTTCTTATGTGACTCCTTATATTTACTCGAGACCATTGCCTTGCCTCGATAATAATATATTGATTAGTCCTCTAAAGTACTTCTAGTATTGTCACCGGTGGTGTCCACCAATGACTAGAAGAGACGAGAGGGCTTGAGTCTCATCATGAATGCTTGTATTATGAGCAACAGATGGGCATCCATCACATCTTAGATTTCATTAGTGAACCAAGCGACGATGTCTACAAGCATTTCCTCCTCCCCTTGAGTCTGAGAAGTGTTGCTATCGACGGTATCAGGCATATGTTCCTAAGAAAGTGAAGTTCGAACTCCCTCGTGAACTAGAAAAAAAACCAATAGAAAGTGACTTAAGGCAGGTGTACCATTCTTATGCTAGGCCTCTTAACGTGGTCGGAAAGGTGTGACACATTTGGGCATGAAAAGTTATGATATGCTCCATCAGGATGACACTGTCATTGAATGCCTCTAACGATGGGAGGTGTAAGTTTGTTGAAATTGATTCCACCTAGATTTTCTAGGTGAATGGAGATTGACCCGAGGTGGGGTCGACCAGTGCTTCCCCTTTGGATTATTGAAACTCTCATTGCATCTCCTCTGAGCATTGATCCATCTATCATAGTTGGATCCATAGAGAATCCTTTATCGAATATGTCGACTAGGTCTCGGGTTCTAATAGGGTAGAGTGATAGTGTGATCTGCTGAATTCTACAGTTGGGAAGTGAAGTGCCCCATCGATTGATGGTTCGATGGGCCTTGGGTGCTTCTCAAATATCGACATCACATCGAGTGGGGGAACCTCAATGGGCATCGTTGCTAGTGGTGATTGAGTTGGTGATCGTGATTAAATTAGTGGCATCGCTTGTTGGGCTAACTAGAGCAAAAGTGGAGTGACCACCTATATCATGCTCGTTAACTTCTGCACTTGCTAGGTAAGATTCAAGAACACATCGGTGGGGATAAGCACGTGACTCGTGATCACCCCCGAGGTAAGAGGCCCAGGTAGTTGAATAGATGCCAGTATCGCATTGGTGTTTACGCCGAGGTAGATATGTCCGTGTGCAGAAAGGGTGGTTGATGCCCCCCATTGAGTGAAAGTACTTTCTCACTTAAGCGTTCATTAAGCGGGTCAATGAATAGACGTTTTTATGATATTGGGCTCTCTTTCTAATACTAAAATGATGAGAAAAAAATATCATTGACACCTTGGTCAATCTAACGTGGTCCGAACCCATGTGTGCAGGGTTGTCCGAGGTGCCACATACACGAAAGATCGAGATCATGAGAGGCTTTCCGACTTGATCCCTCTGATGCTCAATTTAGTAACCCTAGATCTTCGAGTACGGACGCGAGTAGTCAGAAAATGTAGGAGTTATTGTCATTGTGTTAAAGATGTATTTTTATACCTGATCATACAGAAGAAAAATTATTTCGTAAAATATTCGAGGGTGTGTTGGTGCTCAAAGTCGAAGTTTTTACAAACGAAACAATGTAGAATGATCATTAAATATAAAACTTGGCTGTGGTAAAATATGATCTGGATGAAACTAAAATTGATGATGAAAATAAAATTGAAACATAACTTGGCTCATATGACAGTTGTTGAGAATGAGACTCCAAAAATATGATCTGGAGAGCCATTAGAGACATCAGTTTTTACCACATTTCAGGGAGAAGAACATCAAAGAAAACCAACGCACAACCCTTCAATCCGCAAATAATTGTCTGTTTGGTATCAATGTTGGCAAAGAGAAACATACAACATTTGGTCTTCTTTCTCTAAATATGTGGGTATGTACAAAAGAATAGCTCCGGCTATAATTTAGCAAACAGTATACGAATGGCAACAACGACAACCAAAAAGAACTGCAGCTACTCAAGCTCCGATACCGAACACAAGAAGAAACCTCGACGACAGCAATTTGTTTGCTTTATTCAACCTATTTCATAAACCTCTTTTATCTTCTAGGTATTACGAGTACTGCAAAGGCCTTTAATCGAAGGCCTGCATCGACCGGTGAATTGCAAGAATTTCCAGAGTAGATAAAAGGTGCACAGAAAGGCTGGAGGCAGACTTTAAAATAGGTGGCTAATCAAGAGCAGCTTTGTTCTTCCACACATTTATAGGCTTCGGCAAGCCATCAAACAATGGCCTAGCGAGAACCTCAGGATTTAAAGTCCACATGCTAGTTGGCCATATGGAGGAACTGTTTTCGGAGTCCTGCAAGCTTGATGTGCTGGATGATTTCCTGACGAAAACAGACCCATTGGTCACGAAGGAGTCTCCATTAGGAGTAGCATTCAGGTGAACCATATCCACATCAGTCCGGCTTCCCAGTTTTGGTCTCATTGACAGACCTTTTCCTTTTCTTCCCGAGAACCCACTGTTGTTATCCTCCAACAACAATTCTGGGGTGTCCAAAGATGGGACTGAATCATTCTTTTGACGCCTTCGGACAGATTTCTCGATCTCATTGTTCTCTGCAGTATCCAAAATAGTCTTTTCCTGGGCAGTCTTGCCATTTTCCGGTGAAAACCCATTGACCAAACTTCTAGATTTCTGATGCCAGCCTAGAAGTGAATCAGAAAATGGTGGCTCTGTGGGCAATAGTTCATCATCCAAGCAGCAATCACCTGTTCTGTACACTGTCATCTCTGTTCCTTCAAGAACTGGATCCTTTTCAAATTGTGTCAGACCGTAGTATGACCGTAAGTTGTTCATTGCTGGGGAAACCTTAGTCGAAGGAGTTTTCAGCTTGAGTGATTGCAACAAATCCAAAACTCCATTGCTAGGATGACAGGGTGGAGTATGTTCTTTGGAGAAACTTCCATCATAATAAGAGAAGACACACAATCAATATAATATTTCACAAGTCGAAAAATTGAAAAGATGATTCTTTACACATGCATCTGATAAAAACTTATTTGTAAACAAGCTATTCTTAGATGGAATACACCAAATAGCATGCTGTAGAACACAATGCTTAAAATTGCTCAAGCACAATGGTTCACAAATTCTAAGATTTGAGTGAAGAAAAGGGGGAAAAAGGATTACAATAAACAATATATATATATACATATATATACGTACATATATACATATATACATATACATACATATATATATACACACATATATACATGTATATATATATATACACACATATATACATGTATACACACACACACACACACACACACACACACACATATATATATATACATTAGTTGCTTAACAAAGAAATCTGGAAAGTTGTGCTTTGTAGATCCATTGCCACTACAAACTCAACTGTCTTTGCTACAAGATCACTTCCATAAATGGGTATGTTTACTAAAAACCTTGGCAATGAATTTGGTAAAATTTATCATTGCTTCAAAGATCAATTATTATTGTAAGCTCTCCAACGGCAACTCATCTGAAACATGACCTAAATCCATGATACTTTCTTCTATGATGCTTATCACACAATCTAAAGGCTTCCCAAAGCATGCCATACATGACAAGTAAATTATGTGAGAACTCTGTTGACCATGCTAAACGCCGACTTAAAGTAGCAATCATCTTCTGCTGATTAGAACAAGCAGAAAACAAGTGCAGCAAATAAAAGGCATGAGGAAAGAAATACCCATTAGCAGCTGAACCATTAGTGGAACGAGTCGACGGGGGATGCCTTCCTGGCAGGGGAATCTGCAATGATTTATGAGCAAACATCTGGATATCTGTCATCAAGCCATTCAACCTTTTGATGTCTTCGACCTAAAACATCAAAAACAGATTTTTTTTTTCACACATCAGTTGCAGCATAAGATAAATATGTGTTCCATAATGCAAACAATTAATTTTTTTAATGACCAAAATTACTTTTGTGCGTGCGTGTGTGCACACGGACGACATTTTTCTTTGGAAAGAATTTTCGTTTAGCTGTCTATTGAGTTTGACCAAGTTTTCCCTACATAAGCAGATCACCAAACACTTTCTTCTCTTTTCATTGATCCGCTTATGTTTATGTTGTTTATTTCTATTTCAGTTCCTATCAACAAAATGGAAAATTGATAAAACATATGTTAATTAATAGCAAGTAAATCTAAAATCTAACAGCCACAATATACACAGAGCCAAATCATCACAAGATTGGACCTTTCTTTTATCACTTTCTATATATTTTCGAAGGTGACCAAGTTAGATATACCTCAAATGAAGAACCGGAACCAAAATAAGAGGGGGGGAATGACCAAACAAGGCTAAAAACTCGATTCCGATTACCTCGACACCGTACTTTATGGCAACACCAGGAAGTGTATCCATCTTTGACACCCGGTGCTCAATATAATTAACTTTCGGGGGGGAATCGGAAGAAGACGAAGAGAAGGATGACACGGACGAGGACACGGGGATGGTGGCAATCGTGCCGTTCTCTCGGGAGCGGGAGACGGCCCCATCCAGAAAACCATCGGAGAAGAGTTGTGAGCTCCTCCGGATCTGCATCTCCGAAGGCTTCGATCAAACTCCCCTGTGAACAAGAAACCGCGAGAACTCTTCGAACGCCCACAAAAATGGGAGCTTTTCTTCACCAAACCCCTCCCATTCTCAATCGATCAACACGGGAGGGATCTCTTCAACGCCCTCTAGATCTTCGCAGGAGGAACCAAAGTATCCCAGATGGAATCCAAATTCCGGGGAATTCCCCCGGCAAAAACCCTAGATCAGCGGATCTGGAGCTCGGGAACTGGTGTTTGACGAGGATTCGATGGAAACGCCGATAAAAATCACCGAATCGATGGCCAGAGGCGCGATTCGGGGGCGTTTAAGTCCGCAACCTCGGCGAGGAAAGAGGAGAGGAGGGACGACACGAGAAGAAGGGAGGAAGAAAGACGTCGGCTTCGTAAAGGTCACATGGGCTTTGACTCGCTCCGGGGAGCGCGAGACACGTGGAGTCACGCCAGTGGTGAAGTAGGTTTTACTCGGCCCGACCTCAGGCGTTGCTCTCTCGAAGCTTGGCCGTTTCCAACAAATGCTTTGGGATCCCACGCCGTCGTACCACAAAGCTTCTCCTCCGCACACGTCCGCGTGACCCGACGTGTGGGTCCGACGCATCAGGGCGGAGAGACCGCGTCGGTGGACACAGTCTGGGGCCGGAATCGTAAACGTATTTCTGCTATCCCAGCGCACCACAATATACCAGTATGTTGTTTGGTCAGCAGCATGGGACCACCTTGGGTCCACTGAGCGGGTAAGCCAGGGAGCTGGTGGCGGCAGCAGTATGTTTGACAATAATTACATTGTTAAAAAAAAAGAGATCTTTATTGCTTCAATTTGTGGGGGTTAAGGAAGAAGAAGAAGGTAGAAATGGTGGCAGAACACTCGACTGCAATTATTGGACGACTTTTCTTTTTGTTTGCTGGTGATGTCTACCGAACCCACATTTTTCTCCACCGAAGTGACGAAGCCACACCGGCAACATCTTACCATCAGGGCCATGACGAAGGAAGCAGTTGCCCATTGGCAGACTTGGATGGGTCCTTCCCATCTTGCGGAGCCTGAGATGGAATGAGATGACAGCAGAGACCACACTGTTCAAAATTATCCTCAAAAGATTATGATGTCTAAAAGAGAGAGAGAGAGAGAGAGAGAGAGAGAGAGAGAGAGATTAAAAATAGAAAAAAAAGAATTCATGCATCCCACAACAATTAGTTGGGACATCATCAAAATCATTTTTAGTCTGCCAACAGCCATTTGGTGGGGGTTTTTTTTATTATTCTCAAGCCGTATGCCAAGGAATAAATTCAGCATAATTTTTTCTCCCTTCTGCACCTGCACTTGCTTTCTCTGGAATCAGTATTCCGAAACACAGAACGAGGGTTTGAAGAAGAGGGAGCGTTGATGTTGAATTGGTACTCACAAAGCCAATCAGACCACCATACGCTTCCCATCTGCGCACGCTCCTAACCACGGTTTTGCTAGTGCTTGTGTCAGCATCAGACTGGTAAGGACCCCCTTCGTTGGAGAAAGATAAAACTTCATGCGTCGGCTCCTAAACACAGAACAATGATGCTGGAGTCAGATAAACCTTCCATGCGATAAGAAATGTTTCAGCATCAGACCTGCAAGGGCCCCTTTGCTGCTGTAAAAGAATGATGAGCGACCATGATAGCAATGTAAAGAAAAAGCAACTAAAGTTCACTTTTTTTTTTTTTTTTGTCTTTGGTAATGAAGCACTTCGCTCATAAAATAAGTCAATGCACTCGCTAGAGATGATACCAAGAAAAATCTCCACTGGATTGATAGGAACGTCTGTGTTGGTTTGTTCTTTACTGGTCAAGTCTGACAAGATAATTAGTCTGTGCTTCGATGTATGCATATACTCCAAAATCGTAATAAATGATCATCAGACGTCCCTTTTGTTCACATGATGAAGGCTACGAGAAGTTGTCGGTGTTGTCTCAGTCATACCGATGGTTGCGGAGGAAAAGTTCCAGGCACGGCTGCACGGGCTTTGTCAAACCCTAGGTGTAACATCATACACCAAGCGTAATCGAAGAGACGGTATTAAAAGGGCTTTTGACCACACAAATTGCATGGTGTTTGCGATTCTTAATTTGATCCTTGATAGCTAAGAAGCCCTGCAGTGAAAAGGATCAAACACGGAGTGGCTTAAAGAGTTCTTTCACTTGCAGTGGAACATAAATCAAGTATGTGTTGCTTTGGCTGGGAGGGTCTTGACTCGAACAAACATAGAAAAATGTTGTAGCTTCAGGATCCAGAACATGAATATAACAAGCGAGAAATACCAGGCGTCCTTGGTGAGAACTAGCACAGGAAGATAGATAGATAGATTGGCTTGGTTAGGTTATCGGTAGTGTGTCGTTTTCATGTATGCGCTCTCGTTTGACGGATCAAAACTTGGTAAACGCAGGTGGCGGAGAGCTGCACAGATACCAAACTTTGTAGGAATTCGAAGGCCAACACAGCCGCCAATGGTTAGGCTGGTTGGTAGTGCAACTTTGACTTGTTTCTTTATGTATCAGTGTCGAAGTCCCAAACCTACTCAGGCTTGAAAGAAAACCCAAGTAGAGTTCATGGAAAACGCCATGCAGCAACAACAAGTTCTAGCCGACGTGACCACGAACAAGGGTTTGAATGCTGACATGGGCAGGTTCGTAGCAGTATCTCACAGTTGGCTCTCCTTTTTCAAATCATTGTTTCATTTTTTTTTCTACCAGATTTGTTACCACGAAAGATGCTTAATTATTGGAATATCCAATACATGCAATATCGTTAGTAAAATTAAAAAGATTAAATCTTTGTTTGTAATTTCTGATGAAATCTTCTCAGTTTTATATTAAAAAAACCGACTCGTCTCTTTTAAATAAAACATATAATATGTATGCATATCATTTTTAATATTTTTTTCTTATTTATCCTCCATCGTAACTATATGTAATTGTTCACGAAACAGAATTTTTTTTTTCCTATCATTTCTTAATGACTCTACAGATGCATTTCACCTCAGCAATGATACAAACTTGTCATTTTTAATATTTTTTTCTTCCTATCATTTTTTTTTTTTTTGTCAATTATACACATGCAACTCAACTAGTTATAGATGGGAGGATTAAAACTTGGCTATAGATGATGAAATAAAAGTCTGAGGTAGTTTGAAATGCCTCACTTTGTTTCTGTCCTTACATTGAAACTGGATTTCTTTAAAAAGCTCAGTTTCTGCAATCAATAAACGAGAAAAAGAAAGTAAGAAGCTATCACTAGTCGAGTTCCAAATGTAATATCTCTTTTATTGTTGTCATTCTCACCTTCAGATTTTTAGCTGGATCTCTGGATGGTTGTCCATGGTGCAGGTAGTAGCGAGTGCAGCCACACGTAGCATAACCCAACAGGTCACCTCCAAACAAGGCAGGAGAGGTTTGATGGGGGTGGCGATAAGTTTAATCAGATTCCAGAACTAAAAAAACATTAAAAAAAAGAACTATTAGCTTCAGTGCCATGATAAAAAAACATTGACAGTGGCTTCCAAAAGAAAAGGGACCATTAAAACATCCAGATCCTGCATTCTAACCTAATGTTAATAGCATCAGAAAGAACATGAGATCGACACCATGATTCAATATCAGGAAATTATGCCTCGAGTCGTTCTGCTTCATATTTTCCAGGGGTTTAATCATATGAAATTTCCATCACTACAGTGCAAGTTCTGAGTAAGTGCGGCATTAGCCAAATGAATTGGAGAGTCTGGCTAGCTACTGTTGGAAAGCTGATGCTAGATTTTGAACTGGTCGTAGGAGGTCAATTCTTGAGAGTTTTCCTCCAAGCAAGTCATCTCTTAGCATTCTGAAATCTCGGTGCCGCCACCTTGTCTTCTTTGCTCCCCCTCTCGTCTTTGTTAAGAAACACGATCCTGTTCTAGCAGCAAAAATTAACTGCTACGAGACTCATATCCCCTCATATTTGCTTTGTTATCAGCAACCAAAAATTCATTTTGCTAGGAAGAAACAAGACCTTGGATAAAGATTAGAATAGTTTACTCGGTGGAGATCAACCTCCTCGCTCATCATCCTATACGTGGACGTAATGACCTCTCACATGCACCGTATCTTCCTGAAAAATCCATAACACATCGATCAAGAAAATTGTATAACTCAACATGGATTTCCACAAGTCGATCGACAAAGCCATAATTGATTTGTCGATCGATAGTGTGTTCTTTCTGCGTGTTTGTGCTGCATAAGGCAAACATTAACTGCAACTTTAATTGCATTAAACCACGGAGACTAATCGAACGCAAGTTGGGTGCAGCATTGAAGATTCCTTCAAATTCATGTGTTCTAGTTAAAAAGAATCCTGATTTTTGTTTTTATTTACTGAGATCAGATAGGCGATTAAGGCGAGAAATTACGAAGGGAAATGTTTGTTTTTATTAATTTCATGATGTTTATGCTTAACTTTGTCTGAATAAAAATAAATATTGTACAATAGATTCGACCGAGTCTCCCGGATTTGACCTGAGACTCGGGGATCTGTTACTCGATACGAAGACGGATCTTGTTGAGATTCTGCAGGACCAGATTCCAAATTGAAATCCAAGGGTCGGCCTATTGCCAGCTGTCAGCTCCGCCAGCTTCGTCCCTTCCCTCGGTCGCCACCTCCGCTTATCTGCGTCGAATCCCATGCATCGCTCCCGTGATCTGGCTGTTACGATTCCCTTTCTCTTCTCTCATCACCACTGTCCATAAGTATCTCTCTCTGCTTTAAAGACAGCGTGACCAGAGTCTCAAGCCTCTCTAGGCAGAGAACCGGCATGGGGAAGGAGGAGACGGAGGAGGTGATGGTGCCGGAGAAGGAAGAGAAGGGGGGAGGGGAGGAGGCGACGTCGGTGGAGCGGGTGTTCGAGGGGCAGCGGGTGCCGGGGTGGCGGGAGCAGCTGACGGTGCGGGCGTTCGTGGTGAGCTTCTTCCTGGCGGTGATGTTCAGCGTGATCGTGATGAAGCTGAACCTGACCACCGGCATCATCCCCTCCCTCAACGTCGCCGCCGGTCTCCTCGGCTTCTTCTTCGTCAAGCTCTGGACCAAGGCCCTGGAGAGCACCGGCCTCCTCCGCACCCCCTTCACCCGCCAGGAGAACACCGTCATCCAGACCTGCGTCGTCGCCGCCTATGGCCTCGCTTTCAGCGGTATGACCACCACTCCCCACGTGATTGTTCCTTCCTCTCCCCCCTCTTTTCCTTCCTTTTGCTGTGCACTGCCATTGCTGCTCTTGACGTTTTGGTGTATCAATCAACCATAAAGTTGTGTTTCACATAGCAAATCCTTGGTGTGTTAGATTTTTGAGTTTCATGTTTTTTTTTGGGTGTCTCATTCATGGAAGTATACAGCTGGAAACAGAGAGGAAGAAGGGGAAGAAGGAAGGGAAAGAGAAAGCAATAAACATGGTGATGTTTTTTCTCTGAGAAAGAAAAGAGATCGTAAGCAAGCAATAGGATGCTTACAAATCTCGAACTCTAGGCTACTGTACTTTCTGGTGTTTGTTCCCTGTTCTGTGCTTCCATCTCTCTCACAGGTAAAGAAGGTGACCGGAGAAGAGACGAGCTATATATATATATATATATATATATTTATTTATTTATTTATATTTGTGATTACTCTGATTTCCTAAAGAAGATATGAAAATTGCTTTATCTTTTGATCGTGTTATGTGTAGATCACTACGAACACCGCGATCCTGTCATTACGATGGATCACGAAACAACGATGAGAATGCTTGAACACTTTCGACGCACAATCTAAAATTTCGAGTTCTTTTGCTTACAGTAATTTGCTCGTTTAGCTCTTTTTTTTCTTCTTCTTTTCTATAACATAGTATGATAAAAAAACCTACAAACAGGGGGCTACGGAAGCTATCTTTTCGGCATGAGTTCAAGGGTTGCTGCCCAAGCAACAGATGACGATGACCCGCAGAACATAAAAGAACCACGTCTTGGATGGATGATTGGATTTATGTTTGTCGTTAGCTTCCTTGGACTCTTCTCTGTTGTTCCTCTCAGAAAGGTGAGTCCCAATCTTGATTGAGGTGACTCTGTTCTACTTACAGTGATCGATTGAAATGGTTCGACTTGCTCTTCAGATAATGATCATCGACTACAAGCTGATATATCCGAGTGGTACTGCCACTGCATACCTCATTAATGGCTTCCACACTCCTCAGGGTGAAAAGCTAGCCAAGTAAAGATCTTAGCATTCCCTACAAAGCTCCATCTTATCTCCATTGCCGAATTGCTGAGATGATTGATTTGTTCCAGGAAACAAGTACGGACTTTGGGCAAGTACTTTGCTGGCAGTTTCCTGTGGGGATTCTTCCAGTGGTTTTATACTGCCGGTGACGGCTGTGGATTTGCATCATTCCCTTCGCTTGGTCTTCAAGCTTTTGAGCACCGGTATCCTGATTTCTCTACACTTGGATTCGGCTTTAGGAGTGGCATATGATTGTTTATTGATCTTTGATGAATCTTTTCAGGTTCTTCTTTGACTTTTCTGCAACTTATGTTGGAGTCGGGATGATCTGCCCGTATCTGGTGAATGTGTCTGTTCTCCTCGGAGCCATCCTTTCATGGGGAGTCATGTGGCCTCTCATAGAGAACCAGAAAGGCAACTGGTACTCGGCAACTCTCCCACCGAACAGTCTTCATGGACTGCAAGGTTACAGGGTAAACTCTCTCTCCCCTCTTCTTCGTGGGTTGTGGAGTCACATCGACGATGACTCTTCTTCTATCCTCTCCTTTTCATTCGTAGTGCAGGTCTTTATCGGCATTGCCATGATCCTTGGTGATGGCCTTTATAACTTCCTCAGGGTTCTGCATCGAACGACGTCCGCTTTCATCACTGCCGCGCGCAAACGCCCCGCGGGCACTCTTCCTGTCTCCGACGACGACCGCCCTACTTCGGCGCTGTCCTTCGACGACGAAAGGCGAACCGAGGTCTTCCTCAAGGATCAGATCCCCAGATGGATAGCGTACGGAGGGTACGTCGTCGTCGCCATCGTCTCCATTGTTACGCTCCCTCACGTCTTCCATCCGCTCAAGTGGTACTTCGTGTTGGCCGCCTATGTTATCGCCCCGATCCTTGCCTTCTGCAACGCCTACGGCTGCGGCCTCACGGACTGGTCTCTCGCCTCCACCTACGGGAAGCTTGCTATCTTCATCTTCGGAGCTTGGGTTGGCGCCGGTAATGGTGGCGTGCTGGTCGGCCTCGCAGCCTGCGGCGTCATGATGAGCATCGTCTCCACTGCATCCGATCTCATGCAAGACTTCAAGACCGGATACCTCACGCTGGCTTCTCCGAGGTCAATGTTCGTGAGCCAAGTCATCGGCACTTGCATGGGCTGCGTGATCGCTCCCTGCGTCTTCTGGCTGTTCTTAAAGGCCTACAAGGACATCGGCACGCCCGACAGCGAGTACTCGGCGCCGTACGCCATCGTCTACCGCAACATGGCCGTCCTCGGAGTCGAGGGCTTCTCGTCGCTGCCGAGGCACTGCCTCACACTCTGCTACGTGTTCTTCGCGCTGGCCATCGTCATCAACCTGGCGAGAGACCTGGCGGGCAAGAAGGTGGCGAGGTTCATACCGATTCCGATGGCGATGGCGATCCCCTTCTACATCGGGTCCTACTTCGCCATCGACATGTTCCTCGGGAGCGTGATACTGTACGTGTTGGAGAGGAGAAATAAGGCCAAGGCGGACGCGTTTGCTCCGGCGATGGCGTCGGGGTTGATATGCGGCGACGGCATATGGACGCTGCCGCAGGCGGTGCTCGCGCTTGCTCAGGTGAAGCCGCCGATATGCATGAAGTTCCTGTCGAGGACGATGAACGGTAAAGTCGACGCATATATCTCCACGTTGTCGTAGTTCCACCGGAGTCAAGACGGTCAAACCTATTCATATTACGTCATAAGCTGCTTCTGTTTCGGCGTTCATTGTTTTGCTTGCCTCCGTGAAGTACTAATAGCTTTGTAATTACGGTTTATGCAACTATTGTTTGACTTTAATGTTGTCTATTTAAGAACGTAATGATAATTTGGGTCTATTGCTTGTTAGGTTTATGTTTCAACTCGAATCATGCACTTGGATATGAATCTAAATCTTGTTACTGGTTACTAAGATTGCCTAAAGATTTAAAGAATTAAGGAGATGAACTTTATCTTTACAAAGAAGTTTCAAGTGAAGAATTTTATTTTATTAATAAAAAATTTGACACAATAAACATTAATTTTTAAGATAAAAAATAAAGGATGATTTTTCTATAAAATATTTTTATTTTGAATATTTTTCAAAAGGCAGCTCCTTTTTTAATTTTTTTCTTAAAATAGTATTTTTAATTTGGAAATATCTAAAATACCTCTAAAAAATTTTTGTTATATTTTTCTCATTTGTGTTTTTAATCAAATTTTAATTATTATAATGTCTTCATTTGATCTACTCACGGTGCTTTTTAATAGTGTTTATAATATTTTATTGATGTACTAAAATTACTGTATACATTATCGAAAAATACTGTAAGTGATATTATATTATGCATATTTGATTATCATGTCTCATAGACCATTATAATACCATAGTTAATCTGGTTGAGGTTAAAAGTCATTTATAATTTTTTTAGTAAGTTTTATATTATTTTTGTCAGACAAAGATACTATAATAGATTAAAAAAAATTTTAAGAGTCTTTGGGTATTTTTTTTTTTAAATTAGAGGTGTTGCTCAAGAAAAAAATAAAATAAAAATGAGAGGTACCATTTGGGAAATACAAAAAATGTGGGTATTTTCTAAGAAAATCATTCAAAAATGAAATAATATATTTTTTTAATTCAAAATTTTCAGGGTGATTTTTTTTAAAAAATATTCATATTTTGTGTATTTCTCAATTAGTATCCCTATTTTACTTGTTTTAAACATTATCTTTAATTTTAAAAAAAAATCCAAACTATCCCTTAAAATTTATTTTGGCTGTTACAAAGCTGTCAACATATTGTAGTTTTTTGCCAACCACTAATAAAGCTTATTTAAAAATATTATAAATAAATCAAATATAATTAAAATATACTATGAATCATTTGATATAACATATTATGACTTAAATATATATTTATAATAATTCAAGAATACTACCACTAAATTATAAATTAAAAATTGATTTGTTACAATGTTTTAGCCACCACATAATGAACATTGTAAAATCCACTTGCAAACACTGTAAATAATTCAAATGAACTCTAAAACTCAATAAAAACCAACTACAAACTTAAAAATATAATGTTATAATGAACAAGCAATGACAGCTAAAGAGACATAATATGTTGTTACTTATAGTATTATTTAATAATATGTTTAATAGTGCTTAAAAATTACTGTAAAAAAGTCAAATGAAAACATGGTAACACTCTAAAACGGGTAAGAAAAATGAGCGAAAAGATTTGAGGAAACAAATTTTCAGGGTATTATATATATTTTTCTAAATTAAAAGTATTATTTGAAAAAAAAAAGGTTTCGGGTGGGAAATCCTCAGAAAAATCGTCTAATTTATTTTTATATTCTTATTTTTTTGGAACGCAGAAATTTGCATTATTTCTCTTATGACGGAGCAATCTGGTCGTTCGGGTCCAAACTCAAATGAACCGGGCCGGTAAACCGCGTTGGCCGGCCCAACTTGGTCAAAGAACACGGCAACGGACCAAATAAAGTCAAAGCCCTATATAAAATGGCCCACGTCGTGGTCTCCCTTCTTCCACACGGGTAACGCCAATTCTTCCCATCGTCCTTCGCTCCGCTGATCCCGCGATGGCGTCCTCTGGCTCCGCCTTCCCCCTCCTCCTCAGCGTCCTTTCCCTCCTCGCCGCCTCCGCTGCTGCTCGCCCCGGCGTCCCCTTCCACCCTTGCAACACTGTCTTCATCTCGTACACCATCTCCACCACCACCGACGCTGCCCTCCCCGGTAACAACCGGCCCAACGGATTCGTCTCCGTCTACCGCATCATCACCCCCGTCCGCACCACCTTCCACTCCGACCCTCGCTTGGCTATGATCCCGCGGCTGGGGCTCCTCCCCCGCCGCGAGGTCGTCCCCGCAGAGCCTGCCGCCTTCGGGTTCAGCTCCCTCCGAGATCGCGCCAAAGACATCCTCGTGGTCGTGATCGGCCTCCTCTTCGGTGTTGGGTGCGGCGCCCTCACCGCCGCCACCATGTACCTGGCCTGGTCCCTTGTCGCCCACCGTCACGAGATCTGCGGCTCCGATGGGTTCAGCGACGAGGAAGGGGATGTGAAAGGGAGCGCCAAGAAGGCAGGCTACGTCAAGATCCCGCCCGCTGATCCAGCCTCCGTCAAAGAAGGGTACGAGGGAAACTAGGGTGAGCGCTTTCTGAATTGCCATTAGGGCAACACACGTATACATGTTATGATGGTCATTTGTAATAATAATTTCTGCAGCGGGTATGTGTGGGGACTTTACGACGCTAATTTGGTTCTAATGTCGTCTGTGGAATTGTCTTGAAAAGCTGGTCTATTTGCGTGTGACTTTTTTTCTCTTTTGTTAACAGGATCATATGTCGTGCTTACCTCAATGTTTCTGTTCCTGCTGCATCTTGTTGGCGATATCTTTTGCTTTCTATGACTATTTATGTTAGCAATTGCAAGAACTCTAGCCAGTTCAAGTCATTTCATATTTTGGTATGCTAATTTTTCTTCAAATGGACATTGTGAATATGTGCAGTTTATAGAGGAATTTTATAGATAAGAAGTCCGAGATGGGAAGACTAACACATTCTCTATAAAGGGATTGTAATATTTGCCATTAGTTCGGTCGGACAATTTTTTGTTGGTATGATGGAACTGAAAAGCTGACTTCCCTTCACCATGTTATGTTGTTCCTCATAAGGCATGTAGAAAGTTCCATGATAAGTAGAATTTGAATTGTTCTTATATAACTTATTGTTTTCTATTGAGTTTTACCTAGGATGACAAGTGCTTAGCTTTGGTCAGTTAAGATGGTTTAATCTTCTATATAGTTCTGGTATTACTTCGGTTTCGTTGCATTTTCTTTGTTACCTGTTGGACCAAATTGACAGATGCTGTGATACATATTCATCTGGGATTTCGGTTGAGTAGCTTGAACCTCGTATCTTCTGATTAAATTGCGTATGGATCTTGTAAAAATGGTGGAAGAGGATTTAACATGTTGATTTACTAGTTTGCTTACTAACAATCTGTTTTGGAACTCAAGTCTTCATTGTGTGTTAGCTTGCTCAGATCCTTTGTTAACTTGAGTTTGCAGTTGTTTATCGTGTTCCATGTATCTTCTTTTCTTGGTGCTCCAGTTTATGATCATCAGTGGCATTCATAGAAATCAATATATGTTTTTGTTATTTGGTTCTTATTAACTATTTTTAGCTGCCATGTTCAATGGGAAATTTGGAAACATAGAACTACTTGTTTTTAGAAAAAGTACTGGAGCCCATCAGGAATACTCGGGTCAAATTGCGGTGGATAAATAGCAGCTATTGTGGGGATCAATAAGATGCAGGATTTGAAGGAATTCTTCAGATCCTACGTATTCATCAAATCATGTGGATATACTTGTTCAGCATTTCTAACCGAGTAGGTTTTCGGAATGCTGCACCCAGGTACATTTGGATGTCTTAACTAACTACAGATGTTCTTTTCTCTCTTTCCTTCTTGTATACCCTTGTTCAAATGCAGCAACTTTCCAACATACAAAGAACACAAGAATCAAGGATTTTTATCCCAATCTCTTGGTAGAAAGCACACATCCTGAGAGGAATCATCTCTGGAGTTTTCTACAGACGATTTGTTCCAGCTAAAAGGCAGTGTACCAACTCTTGGATATTTTGTTTCTCAATTGCTCAATTTTTTGATGCATCAAGTGTTCCTAGTTTGTCTTGTGTATTTTGTATGACTTTCTTTTCAAAATAACAGCTTATAGAATGATTCGCATACCACACAAGAAACACCTCTCTGCTTTATCTAAATCCTTGAACAATATATTCTCAGACTCTTCTTGTTCAATAATAGGTGCTAGATATATAAAAAAAAATTAGTTTATCATCTTCCTTGACCTTCTAGTGCAGTTTTTGTTTGTGAGTTTGAAGTGTATAAAAATGCACTTAATGTTATCTCTGTTATATTCTTGACTATTCATTGATTTGTTCTTGTCTGGCAGAAGTGAGTTAGATATCAGCTACTTGTAGGGCCAATTCTGAAACAAGTTTTTCATGCAAAGGTGTACCAGGATGCCGAACGGACGTTTCCAAGTTTCTGATGGAGTTTAAATCGACCGACTAATCTTGTAAACTTATGAGCTTTCTGTCATTTCTTTTGTCATGTAAGTATGTCGAACAATTGTTGAAGTCTCTAATTTCATTTTACAATGATAAGGGGATTCTAAATAAATTTTCATTTGCATCTTACAGAGCCTTTTCCGCTTCCGAGGTTTCAAGGATGTGTTCTTGATTTCCTAAAGTCTAGGATCTTATCATAGGGTGAGATCGACCTGGTGATGCTGAATTATGCATTCTGACCACAAGATTGTGCTTGATTTATTATCATGTCTCATGTGAAGTTGTGTCGGTAAGTCTTGATCTGCATATTTTGTTGTTCTTGATCCTCCTAAAGGCTGCTTGTGTCGGTCTGATCGAACAAGGGGCATCATGGAGATGATCCTTGAGATATGCATTTGATACTGGCTTTTTTCAGGGTTGGGTACCCACGGAAGTGGATTGCAGAGATGGGTAATTCTACTCGCCTCTTCTCTATCAGGTTTGTGGTGTCAAGGATTTTACTAGAGATGGATAATTTGAATGCTTCAATAATTTCACGAGCTTATACTGGCACACAGCGTTTTACAGGAGTTCACGGTGGATGATGTCACCAACCTTAATATGGTTCTAATCGCTTGGTCATTGACATTCATGGTGGACGATGTGGTGCATTATCTCCAGTATTAACCAATCGATATACTCAGGTTTGCAAGTGGAAAACGGTAAGCATATTTTGAAATTGGTCTCTGGATTCATGGGAACTGCTTGGTTGATGGAATAATAAATAAGGTGTATTTTTCATACACTGGCTCTTTGTTTTTGGCTTAGCTTTGGTCCGAGGAAAATCTTCCACGTCACTGAATTGAAGATCTGCAACGCATCGTATATCAGTGCTAATACAGTTCGACTGCCCTCTCCTCTTCCACCGTTGATGCACCCAATGAATCAATGAAGACAATCGTTAGGAGATGATCTTTCACTTAGCGAAAGAAACTCTAGAACTTTGTATGGACTAAACTGTATATCATGATATATGTGACAGTCATTGAGAGATTAGAGTTTCTTTCTCATCCTCTTTTGTTTTTAATCTATCAATTATAGTGTTCCTGTGAAAGGATAGACAGAAGGAGAAGGTAAGTCTAGTTCTTTTTACAAATCGACGTCATTATAATTTACAAATCTGAGATCGGTGCCCTTACAGATCAGACAAAAGGTTTTTCGGGATTGTATTGAAATGTATGTATCATAAATTTGATCTATTGTTATTTGATTTTAATCTTGGTATTAAAGTTTTTTTGCGTAACATGATCATATTATAGTTTTTATGCTTACAATTGGTATTAGAGTTGAGTTTCTTAAAATCAAATATATTAAATATGTTATTTTTTATTTAAGATGCTTAAATGATTTGTATATATTATCGATCTAACTTTCTATTTATTCTGTCTTTTCGCTTGCTTGTAGGCAACGTAAGGTTTTTCGTATTAGATCAATGGATTATTGTTATCGGCTTGTTGTCGATAGTATTATTGAGGATCATAATCTTCGATGATCGCTAGTCCTATGGTGGCGATGGTGGCTGTGTAGCATCATTGTCAATGGTAGCCACAGTAATTGCAATAACACCATTGTCGACAACAGTCGTAATAATTATAGCAGCGCCCCTGCATGTGGTCGCTACGATGGATCTATCGGCATTAGGTGGTTGCGTTGGGTAACACATGTGCATCACGACAACGATAAGCAATTGCAAACAACAATGGCCAAACATCGCAATGGCCATGTAGGCACCAACAATAAGTGGCTACGCACAACGATGGGAAATCTAGGAGGGGCGACATCACATGCGCAGGGGAAGAATAGAAAAATAAAACATCTTAGATTTTTGTAAAAGGTTCCATCGTCGTGCAAAGATCAGTGCATCAAAAACAAATCTGCGAATCTAGAAACTGCGTATATAAAGAAAGATAGTACCTAGGGAGATTGTATATCCTTGAGATTCCTACAGATCCATGGGGGGAGGATAAATGAGGTTAAGCATCATTCTCTCTAGCGGTATCCACACGGTAGAGACTGTAACGTTGCTCCTCTCTTGGGGAGAGGAGAATAGAAGGTGACTACAAAAAAAAAAACCCAAGCCTATGGGCCTTTGGTTCCCTTCTATTTATAGAGGCCCCTCTGTCAGTCCTAATGGATCCAGCCCTATTGGGTATTAGATCTCTATCTAATTACTCAAGCTTTTTAGATCAATGGATCTCTACCTAATAATCTAGCTCTTATTGGATCTCATCCATTGGATCTAATAATACAGAGGCTTATTGGATATCCAATAAGATAGGGGCTCCGATGGATATCTCATATCTGAACATCTACTTTTCACAACACCTATCATATGTGTGTGACCCTCTAGACCCAATATCGAGCTGATCATGAGTTATACCTATCAGAACTCCTTCTGACTCAGTGAATTATTATCTCTATAATAATTCACTCGACTCATCGACTACGGACGTACATGGCCACTATGCTGTAGTCCCAAGATGATACAGGGGAATCCAATCCTTTTGACCTATCTGTCCTCAATTATCATATACCTATAGTCCCTTATCTCTCTAATATCCTAGAGATCGTATATCGGGCATGGTGCTGTCAGACCCATACGATTTCTAATCGAGTCTCGCTCTAATCGGATTCTCCCTGAGAACTCTTTCTCTCTCAATCCGAATGACCTTGGCTAGGGATTTGCCTGAGCAAGAACACATGGGATATTCCTCTTATGATACTAAGAGTTGATGATTCTATATTGAAACTTAATAGCCCTCGTAAGATTAGCTACCACTCCTAATAACCAGCTGTACTAGATCTAGAACTTCCAAACCTATAAGTCCGGTATCAAAGAGTGAAGTACTCATACAAGACTTCCTTGGTGTACCAGATACACTACTAGGACTATGGAATCGTTGTCTGACGTGAGGTATCAATGGCCATTCAACATTCTGTAAGCGGATCAATCAGTGAACTCATTCTCTAATGAGCACCTGCATTGTATCCTTAGTGTCCCCACATGAGTAGCTATGAGATCAGCCACCTCCATCATATGGACAGGTATACAGCACACCAGTTTGTCCGGTTATCTCGATGTCTCTCTCGAGTAACCTATGACCAGGATTATTTAGGGTTTATGTTTAAAGGGAATCAGTCTCATTATCATGATCCGATTCTCATTGCACAGATCCAAGGACATCACAATATACATATGAATAATGTGAGAAAATGCCAATAATCATACGCATAAAGATTGACGCAACGTGTTACAGGTGTCATCACTCATTTGATTGGCTTGTAGGGCACCTATAACTAGCAATCTTCCACTTGACCTAAAGCCAATCACCTATGTGTTTGATCCTCATCAGACCTCTTTGACACTTAAAAACAATTTGAGTTAATGGCTTTGTTAGTGGATCTGCAATGTTATCTTCAGATGGAACTCTTTCCACTGCTACATCTTTTCGGGCTACGATCTCTCTAATAAGCTTGAACATCCTCAGAACACTTCTGATGAGACTCGGGTTTCCTTATTTGAGTAATCGCCAAATAGTTATCGTAATATAAGGGAATCAGCTCCTTCGCTACTCGGCATGACTCCCAAATCTGTGATGAACTGTTTCATCCAGACTCCCTTATTTACTGCCTCTACTACAATAATGTACTCTACCTCTATGGTCGGGTCAGCAGTGGTATCTTGCTTGAAACTCTTCCAGCACACTGCTCCTTCATTCAGGGTGAACACATACACTGAATTAGACTTACTATCATCGATATCAGATTGGAAGCTTAAGTCCGTGTAGCCCTCAACCCTAAGGTTACTGCCTCCATATACCAGTAAACGATCCTTAGTCCTTCTCAAGTACTTAAGGATACACTTTACTGCTTTCTAGTGCTTCAAGCCTGGATCCGCTTGATACTTGCTCATGACACTAAGAGCATGTATTATATCAGGCCTGATACATAGCATAGCATACATGGTAGACCCTATTGCTAAGGCATAGACCTTATTCATGTGTGTCATTTCTTCAGGAGTCTTTGGGGACATACTCCTCGAAAGTGATAGCCTATGTCTCATCAGTATGAAACCTCTCTTAAAATTTTTCATATCAAACCTTTTGACAATGGTGTCTATGTACTTGGACTGAGACAAGCATCCTCTTGAATCTATCTCTATAGATCCGAATCCCCAATATATAGGATGCTTCCCCTAAGTTCTTTATGGAGAAGTGTCTAAATAGTCAAGCCTTTAGCGTGGAGAGCATTTCTATATTATTTTCAATGATTAGGATGTCATCCATATATAGCACCATAAAAAAAAAGGTGATAGTGCTCACACTTACCTTCCTATACATACAAGACTCATCTTCATTCTTAACGAACTCATAAGATCTGATCGCCTCATCAAATCTTATGTTCTAACTTTAGGAAGCTTGCTTCAGTCCATAGATGGACCTAAGCAACCTACACATCTTATCTGGACTATCCTTGGACATGAATCTCTTAGGCTGTATCATATACACCTCCTCGAGATTACCGTTGAGGAACACAATTTTCATATCCATCTGCCAGATCTTATAATCAAGGTGTGCTACAATAGCCTAATAGAATTCGGATGGATTTTAGCATAGCTACGGGTAAGAAGGTTTCATCATAGTCAACACCATGACTTTGATGATATCCCTTAGTCATTAGCCTTGCTTTATAGGTCTTTATCTTTCCATCGACTCCGATCTTCTTCTTGAAGATCCACTTGCAGCCAATGGGTATGATACCCTCGGGTGCATCAACTAGGTTTCAAACATTGTTGGAGTAAATGAAATCCATCTTTGAATTTATAGCTTCTTGCCACTTCCTGGAGTCTATACTCGTAATAGCCTCCTCGTAGGTCTGAGGATCAATATCCTTAGCATTCTCTCCTCTGATATGTCCCACATACTCTTAGGAGGATGGGATACTCTATCGCACCTATGTAAAATCAGAACTTGTGTGCTAGGTACCTAAACAAATTCTAGCTTTGGAATGATGCTTGAGCTGGGTTCTCTAACATCGCTAAACTCTATCATGCTCTCACTATCTCCACCAAAAATGTGTTTATTCCCAAGGAACACTATTCTCTTGGCTACAAAAACCTTTTGGTCCTTGGGGTTATAGAAATAATACCCACAAGTTTCCTTGGGTATCTCACAAATTTGCACCGTTCCATTCTAGATTCTAACTTGTCGGGCTTATATCTTTTAACGTGGGCAGGACAACCCCAAATCTTAACAATCTTAAGATTATGCTTCCCTTTCCATATCTCATATGGTATAGACATTACCAACTTAGTTGGAACTCTATTCAAAAGGTAAGCTGCAGACTCTATGGCATATCCCCAAAATGAGACGGGTAGGTCGACGAAACTAATCATGGACTGCACTATATCTAACAGTGTGTGATTCCTCCTTTCGGATACACCACTAAGCTATGGTATATAAGGAGGTATCCATTGGGATAGAATCCCATGGTCCTTGAGGAACTGGGTGAACTTTGTACTCAAGTACTCACCTCCTCGATCTAATCAAAGAGTTTTGATACTTTTTCCAGTCTGAACCTTTACTTCATTCTTATATTCTCTAAATTTCTCGAAGGCTTCGGACTTGTACTTCATCAAGTACACATGTCCGTACCTAGAGAAATCATCAGTGAAAATAATGAAGTAGGAATAACCACTAATGGCCTGAGTTGACATGGGACCACATACATCACTGTGTATAAGTACCAACAACTCAGTGGCTCTCTCTCCAATTCCACTAAATGGAGAGTTCGTCATCTTTCCATGAAAACAAGGTTCACAAGTCGTATATGACTTATAGTCAAATAGATCTAGATATCCATCTAACAATAACTTTTGAATTCTTCCCTCACAGATATGACCCAGTCTACAATGCCATAGGTTTATACTATTCATCTCATCTCGTTTCCTCTTGGACTCACTTATATTCATGATATATGGAGTAGTGTTTAGCATAATCAAACTATCATGCAATGTTCCTCTTGTGATGATCTTATCATCCTCAATAATTGAACAATTATTATTCTCAAAAACTACTTTATAACCATTCAATATCAAATATAACGTTTTTGATGATAAAGAGAACAAAATAACATGCATCTAATGCAATAGTATCTCCACCAAGTAGATGTAGAGTGACCTTGGTAATAGTAATTACAACAACTCTTCCATCATTGCCCATCTTAAGGTCCATCTTACCTCTCATCAATCTCTTAGGTTTTGCCAGAACGTGCAACGAATTACAGATATGATAAACACTATCGATATCCAATACCTATATATTATCATATGAGTTTGACAAATAGAGACTAATCATGAATGCATATCTGAAGCTTCTCTGAGCTTCTATTTCGCCTTCTCTACAATATACTCTTTGTAGTTCCTCTTCCAATGCCCGTCTTTGCCACAGTGGAAGCTCTGGCTTTTGTCCTTTTCTGAGTTTTCTTAGCAACCTTTGCTTTACCCGATTTGCCCTTGCCTTTTGCCCTTCTCAAGGGACTTCTCTGTCTTTATTTTCTTTCTGGTCTTACCAGCATAGAGAATTATGAAAAGGAATCGAGTAGGGATTGAAGCACAAGATCTATACACAGGTTATCCTCTAGGACCATTCCTAGACCTGTGAGTGTCTCTATCCACTCAATTATCTTAAGGACATGGTTCTGAACCAATGTCCTCTCAGTCATCCTGGCATGGAAGAGACTCTTCGATATCTCATATCGTTAAGTTCTTCCCTGTTCCTCAAATAATTTACGGAGATACAGGAGTATGGATCTATCATCCATCTTTTTATGTTATCTCTATAACTCGGGAGTCTTAGAATCCAACATATAATACTGAGCAATATTGAAGTCATCTGCGTACTTTACGTAGCGAGCGATCTCATCCTCGTTTGCCCCCCTTCCTTGGGTATAGGCATCACTATTTCAAGAACATATGCGATTTTTTTTTAATTATAAGAACTATTCTCAGGTTACGGAGTCAGTTCACATAGTTTTGACCAGTGGGATAGTTGGCATCAATATGTCACATAAAGAGTCTAATAGTGACATTTTCAAAAAATAAAGATGTAACATAAATAAATAACATGCAGATTTTATAAAAATATAAATAATCAAGATATAGACTTCTATCTTAATGTATTTCTACTATTTTTCTAGCGAGTCACGCGACACCCTCAGCACGTGAAACGGAAGTCTCCGGTAGACTTCTAGTGGGGATCGAGATCTAATTGGCATTTTAGTTTAACCTCAAGGGACTCAACCAATCACACTAAGCCCAAAAGGTAGACAACTATTACCAATTATAGCTCTTTGTGATTCTCATCTTGTTCGGCCTCCGAACCACCATGACCTCAAGGGACTCGACCAACCATGATGTTCAGTTAAGTCATCACCATCGTTACAAGACGAGTCTGATTCGATGATATACCCTCGAGGGACTCGACCAAGCATATCATGTCCTCAGGTCACTGGTGACATCTCTATGTCGTAGATAAGATAGTGAATCGCGATATATGTGAGTCTTGAGAAACTCGATTAACTTAATCTACACTGGGAATCGGTTCCTACCTATAACGATGGAAGGCCACGTAGGTTAATCTAATTGCCTCACGTTTACTGACTTAACATTATTGAGAGAAAAGATTTTTAATTTGGTCTCCTAATATGACATGTCACACATATACATATTTGATATATATCTACATCGCATGCAAATATATATATATATATATATATATATATATATATATATATCTAATAGGTGTATAAATAATCACACATCTAATGAGCAATCACACCAGATGATCATGGACCACATCCTAATATGATCAAGCCATAGCCAATGGGCCCAATCACTCACATCAAGATCTATGTGTGTCTCGGTGCATCTCCTTACCTTATGATCATCCATCTCGCTTCGTCGGTTCCGTTGGGATCTCAACACATCTTCATGCGTTGGATCGTTCGTCTCGACCTTGTGGGTCCTACTATCGCTTCCACACTCTTGCTGCGCCTTCTCGTATAATTACAATATAATTATAGGCACGTAGACTCGATAATAAAACGAGAAAAATAGAGGCTCGTAGGCCCCAATAATAATAATCACATGTACACACATCACACGGTTAATGATCATCTGTCTACATCATACATCACATGTACATATCATTATATAAGACTATTAGGTATATAATAATAGTTAATTAAACTATTTAATTAATAAATATATTTTTGAAAGTAGGGATATAAAGGAAATTTTTGAAAATATGAGGGGGTATTTTGGTTATTCTATCAAAATGGACAAAAAGTGGAATTTTTGAAATTCCAAGGGGCAAAACTATCTTTTGCTCGAAAACACTAATCCCTGACTTACGCCATCTTGCGGCCATCGCCACCGCCGACAAGAACTACCACTACGCGCGCGCCGCACTTCTACTCGGGGGTGAGCGTCGCCCACCGGTGGCGTTGCCGCTAGGGGTAGGCAGCTTGCAGGCACCGCTGCCCCGTAGGTAGCACTACCGTCATGGGTGCTACTTGCAGGGGCCTCGCGGGCGTCGCCCGACTTTATGGGCAGGCCGACGGGCCAAGCACCGCCCACCTTTGTGGGCAGCCGTTGATGTTGGGGTTTGGCCACCGGCCACTTGTCGTCACTCGCAGTTGCCGTCGCTGCAAGCAGCCTTTCAGCCGCTGTGCAAGCGCAATAAGAGCTGCAACACTTGCTGCCCTTCTACACCTTTTATGCCAACGATTCTGATGACAAAAATTATTCTAAATTACAACACACGCAGTTTAAGATCCAATCTTCGCACGAACGACCTGGCTTTGATACCGCTATTGGGAAATTCAGGGGGGTGACATCTCATGCGCAGCAGAAGAATAGAAAAATAAAACACTCTAGATTTCCACAAAAAGTTCCATCATCGTACGAAGATTGATGCGTCAAAAACAAATCTGCGAATCCGAAAACTACGTGTGTATAAAGAAAGATAGTACCTATGGGCCTTTGGTTCCCTCCTATTTATAAAGGCCCTTTGTCAACCCTAATGGATCATGCCCTATTGGGTATTGAATCTCTATCTAATTACCCAAACCTCTTAGATTAATGGGTCTCTACCCAATAATCTAGTTCTTATTGGATCTCATCTATGAGATCCAATAATATAGGGGCTTATTGGATATCCAAAAAGATATGGACTCCAATGGATATCTCATATCCGAATCTCTACTCTTCGCAATACCTACCATATGTGTGTGACCCTCTAAGCCCAATATCGAGCTGGCCGTGAGTCATACCTATCAAAACTCCTTCTAACTCAGTGAATTATTATCTCTATAATAATTCACTCGACTCATTGACTGCGGATGTATTAGGCCACTACGCCGTAGTTCCCAAACGATACAAGGGAATCCAATCCTTTGGACCTATCTATCCTCAGTTACAATGTACCTATAGTCCCTCATCCATCTAATATCCCAGAGACCGTATATCGGGTATGGTACTATCAGGCCCAAACGATTTCCAATCAAGTCTCGCTCTAATCGGATTCTCCCGGAGAACTCTCTCTCTCAATCCGAATAACCTTAGCCAAGGATTTGCCTGAGTAAGAACACATGAGATATTCCTCTCATGGTACCGAGAGTGGATGATCCTATATTAACACTTAATAGCCTTCGTAAGGATGGCTACCACTCCCAATAACCGGTTGTACTAGATCTGGAACTTCCAAACCTATAAATCCGATATCAAAGAGTGAAGTACTAATACAGGACTTCCTTGGTGTCTCAAGTCTAAGGACTATATACCCTACTGGGACTACAAAATCATTGTCTGACGTGAGGTATCAATGACCATCTAGCATTCCGTAAGCGGATCAATCAATGAACTCATTCTCTAATGAGCACCTGCACTGTATCCTTAGTGTCCCCACACGAGTAGCTATGAGACCAGCCACCTCCATCATGTGGACGGGTATACACCACACCAGTTTGTTCGGTTATCTCGATGTCCCTCTAGAGTAACCTATGACCGGGATTATTTAGGGTATATGTTTAAAGGTGAATCGGTCTCATTATCATGATCTCATCATGATTCGATTCTCATTACACAGATCCAAAGACATCTCAATATACATATAAATAATATGAGAAAATACCAATAATCATAAGCATAAAGATTGACAAAGCATGTTACAAGTGTCATCACTCATGTGATTGATTTGTAAAACACTTATACCTAACTACTACTCAAAGAACTAATAATAAGAAAAAAAATTTGAAGCATCATCAATCAAAGAAATATATCAGGTTTGGAAATGTTAAACAAATTAATAGAAAGAAAGCTTTTATAATAAAGTACTTCTTTTGTGGTAAGAAAGGATACGTAAAGAAAGACTATATCAAACATAAGAATTAGTTCGAAAAAAAGGTATAAACTCAACTTTTATATATTTCGAATTAAATATTATAAAAGTTCTTTTTAATACTTAATGAATTGATTATATCATCTTAATAATAATATGTAGGAATTTTTTTTAACTTAGAAACTAAAAGAACATGAAAGATTCATCATTTAAAAAAATTTATCTTAAAGCAAAGGTAAAATATCAATGGAAACTTATCGCCAATGCTTCGAGACGAATCATATGATAAAATATAATAATAATTATATTTTTATTTATCATATATAAAATATAATCAATAAGCCATGTGAGAAAACTATAAAAAAATAATTTTTATATATTTATATTTTTACATAAAATATTAAATTAAAATAATTAATTTTATTTAATTAGGTAAGCCCAGAACTGGGCTAAACATTAGGCCAATTAAGTGAGTCAAAAAATGAAAATTAATTAATGTCAAGATTGAATAAAATTTTAATTTTTTTCGTATTTGATCAAAACTAAATCTAATCAAGTAGTCCAAAATGTAATTATGATTAAATTCAATCACAATTAAAATGATTCATATTATTCAATTTTATAATTAAGGATATAAATTAAAAATTCTTAATTTCATAAGGGTAAAATATAATTTTACTTATAGGATATAAAGTAGAATTATGAGATTTGTAAAAAGCATAACGATCAAAAAACTAAAATAGAATTAGGGAGATTTATAAGGGTAAAAATATAATTTTATAAAAGAACCCTACAAAGTGGACGTTGCTGCGCGTGGCTTCGGTGATGGGTGCTTGTTGCTTGTGGGATTGTCGCCTGTCCGACCATTGCCTACGAGCGACTACCACCCACATGGCCACCGTGATGTGTGACCAATGTGGCATGTAATCGCCTAAGTTGTTGCTACTAGCAGATTCGTCGTCGTGACCACACACAGTAGTATTAATATAGTTACTACAGCCACCATCGGCTGTGGTTATACATACCCACCGCCACTACATGCAGCGGTGTTATCACTGTCGTCGTGTGTAGTTCTGTTGCGTAGCTTGTTGAATCTCGAATTTTGATGATGAACTCAATTGATAAGTTATTTGATCTAATCTATATTGTTGAGATAAGTTTGCAGGATTAACTATGATAGCATGAAGATATAAAGTAAATTACTAGTGTAAAGTATATTGGGAGTTTGAGAGTCCACTGAAACTCCAAAGAATCGTCAGAAGTGCTGTCGGAACCAACAAAGAAAGAATCAGGGACTTGTCAAAGGTTTTAGGAGTTCGCCGGAAAGATTGTCGAAGGTTCGCAGAGCTTACCAAAAAGATTCAGAAGTTTGCCAAAGATTCATCGAATTTGCCATAAAGTCTGGGAGCCTATTGGGAGTCCGCCAGAAGAAGCCCGAGGGTGTGTCGGAAGTCCCCCGGAAGTTCGTCGGAAAGCTCGTCGGAGGAAGACTCGACGTTGCTGGTTGTTAATTTTTCTTAGAATTATGTTTCAATTTGATAGTTAGCACGTAATTAGGGTAAGGATTATGTAATAATCCTTATTAACCCTAATATGGGCCAACTGGGCCTTATATGGACTGAATTGGGCCAAATTCAGGGCTCATTTAGTAGTGTTGAACTAGGTCTGGCGGTGGCACCGCCCCGGGAACAACTTCCCAGATGGTCTGGGCGGTGGCACCGCCCCGGGAACAACTTCCCAGATGGTCTGGGCGGTGGTACCGCCCCAGATCAACGGTGGTACCGTTGGCAGTTATTACTTGCCAATGGTGGTACCGCTAGTCCACAGAGCCCGAGGACTCTGTCAGGCGATGGTACCACCTAGTACACTGACAGAGTAAGGTGAACAGGCGATGGTACTGCTAGTGCCAGGCAGTGGTACCGTCAGTACCCGAAAATATAGGATGTAACTCTTTTTTATTCTATTTTCGAAAGTCAATTGAGTCTATAAATAACTCTCTTTTCTCTACTGGTAAAGCACCTTCAGAGAAGTTGAAAACTGAGTCAAAAAGATAGCAAAACCTTGTTTGGATAGCTTAAGTGTTCACCTCCCTCTTTCTCTTGTAAGAGTGTGAACCACTTGTAAAAGTTTGTAAGAGGGGTGTTTGGTCCTTCCCCTTCAAAGAGGTTTGATAATAGAAGTTGGGAGCCTCATCGGAGGAGGCTTCGGAAGTAGATGTAGGTCATTTGACCAAACCACTATACATCGCTGCGTACTTTGGATGTGTGAGTTTTTAAATTTCTGCATCTTACATTTACTTAGCTGCAAATCGTTCGGTCTTCTTCTCTCTACTCTCATTTGCATTCACTCAAACCATTTTAGCTAAAACCTCTTTCGTCAAATCAAAATTTCTATACGAACTAACTATCTCCAAAATCAGTTTCAAGTTTATGAGTTTTAATCCGCTGTACTAATTCATCCCTCCCCCCCCCTCCTCCTTCTTAGTACCGCTTAGATCCTAACAATTGGTATCAGAGCAGGTTACTCTCATTTGGTTTAAAACCCAAGAGAGATGATTTATTTTGGTATACAAGAGGGTTATTCCATTACACGTCCACCTATGTCTAATGGGTCAGATTACACTTATTGGAAGACTCGTATGAAGATTTTTTTATTTTCATGGATTTCGAACTTTGGAATATCGTTGAAAATAGATTTCAAAAATCTTTTCTTCTGATGAATGAATGGAATGAATCAGAAAAGAAGGTTTTTGCTCTAAATGCAAAGGCTATGAATGCCTTGTTTTATGCACTTGATAAAAATGAGTTTAATCGTGTTTCGATTTGTGAATCGACTTTTGATATTTGGTGTACTATTGAAATCACTCATGAAGACACTAGCCGAGTGAAAGAGTCCAAAATCAATCTCTTTGTGTATTCTTACGAATTATTTCGGATGAAACCAAGTGAGTCCATCGGAGACATGTACACCCGCTTCATGGATGTCATCAATGGACTCAAAGCACTTGGTAAAGGTTTTTCTAATTTTGAACTTGTAACAAAAATTTTAAGATACCTGCCAAAGAGTTGGGATCTGAAAGTTATGGTCATTCAAGAGGCCAAAGACCTTAAAAATTTTTCTCTTGAAGAACTCATTGGGTCTTTGATGACTTACGAAATAACATGCCATGCTCATAATTAGCTAGAGAACCCCCTTCCAAAGATCAGGAAGGATATGGTATTGAGAACACAAGAATACCACTTGAAGGAAGTTTTAAGTGATGAGAAACTTGATGATGAACTTGCACTCTTAACATGAAAATTTAAAAAATTTATAAGAAGGAATAAATTTAAAAATGATACTAAAAATAAACTTGAATCAAAAAAGGATCAAATTAAATATTACGAATGCAAGAAGCCGGAGCACTTCAAAAGTAAATGCCCCCAAGCCAAGAAGAAGCTACCAAAGAGGAAGAAAGCTCTAAAGGCGACGTGGGACGACTCATGTGGTTCTGTAGATGAAGAAGTAAGCAACAAAGAGAAGGCCAACTTCACATTGATGACTTTAGGAGAAGAGGTAAGTGAGTTATTTAATGAAGATTTATCTTTTAATAAAATTTCAATTTCTTTCTATTAATTGTTTGATGAACGTAGAATTATCACTAAAAAGTTTAATTTATTAAAAAAGGAACATGCTTTCTTATTAGATAAACTCGAAAGTCTTGAATATAATATTCTTTCTCTACCCCCATGCTGTAAGTGTGAATACTTAGAAGCAATCAAAAATGAAAACTTGTTACTTAAAGAGATCATAAACAAGTTTAGGGTCGGTAGCAAAGGCTTGAACATGATCCTTGCAAATAAGGGTCACATCGAAAATAGAAGTAGAATTGGATTTGTGAGTAGATCTCATCGAAATACTACCATCTTCATTAAAGGACCAACACTACATATATCATCTCATTTGAAATGCAACTTTTGTTGCAAATCTAGATATGTTGCTAACAAATGTCCATATAAGAAACTTAGGGTCGGTAGCAAGGGCTTGGATATGATCCTTACAAACAAGATTCATGTCGAAAATAGAAGTGAAATTAGATTTGTGAGTGGATTTTATCGAAATCCTACTACCTTCATTAAATGACCAACACTACATGTATCATCTCATTTGAAATGTAACTTTTATTGTAAATCCGGACATGTTACTTACAAATGTCTGTATAAGAAACTTAGCCTACATAGGTTAATATGAGTTTCTAAAGGAACGATAAGGAACTCAATGAACAATGATAAGTTTAGTAGATCAATTTTTTAGGCACCTAAGTTCAAATGGATACCTAAAAATCATCCTCTTTTGTAGACATACTCACACAAGCTAGGAGCGGGTAGTAATATAATTCTTGATCGTAATCAAGTTCACTAGCTCAAGTAATAAAAGATCCTTGAGTGTTATACATTATGTACCATAACTTTCATTAAGTCTCTTCAAAATTGATTTCGGTAGAAACAATTGTGTCACCTTATAATTTGAAATCGTTCTCTTTAAAACGATGTGATATATTTTTTTTTTCCTTGAACATCAATGTAGATTGACTCATTTAGAAAATCCATGTATATAATTGTAATGATGAATTTAGAGTTGATGAATTCTTCAAAATGATTCATGACTTCAAATTCTTGGAATCATAACTTTATAAAGTTGAAAACACTTGATTCTCCAAACGTATAAAACATGTTCTCTCTTGATGTTTACAATTGCAATATTTTCTTCTTAAAATACTTTTTAAATATAATCCTAGTGATGTATGTCTTGAATCATCTTTGATAATCTTTTACCTATTTCAAATTTATATATGATGAGTGATGCACGACATAAAAATTACTTCTCTTGATCTTAATATCTCAGATATTTAATATGATGAAGACATCTTTTGATTGAGTTTTACCTTTTTCATGATTTTACAAATCGATCATCGTCGATTTTGATGCACAAGTCCTTGAAATCTTCGCAAATCTTCTTTCATTTATCATTTAAGATTTCCTATATTTGTGTTACTATTCTCTCGATCTAAAAGTTTTTAATGTCTCTTGATTACAACATGAGTCATTATGCTTAATAAAAAATATATTGACCATATGATTAACATGAGATTGGAAGTGATACAAGACATCATCCTATTTTAATCAAATGCATAATGATGAAATTAGACATCTATAAGATAAATAAAAAAATATAATAAAGCAAATTGATCAAACAAAAAGTGTTGAAGCCCTCCAAAAAATGCCTAAGTCAGGGTGCCAACGGTGGCACCGCCAGGGCTGGCGGTAGCACCGCCCGAGAGCCCCCTTTTATAAAGAGGACTTAGGGCCGACGGTGGAACCACCCCGAAGTCTTGAGGCTGCTCCCAAAATCACCTCCCACCCTCTCTAAACGTCATCTTCCCTCTCAAAAAGACCAAGAGAGGCTTCCATCCCCTTGAATCTTGGATCAAAACCTTCACTTCTCAAGTAACCTTATCCAAGGTAACATTTGATTCTCCCTCTTTGTTTTCTCAATACATGGTTTGTTTCCTTAAAATTTCTTTGTTCTATCATCATATTTAGATAAATGGCTCCTAGGAGATCATCTAAGGACAAAGGGAAGAGGAGGAAAGGAGATTCATTTGACCAATCCCTCTTTAGCTCAAATGAAATAAACCTTAGGTACCATAATCTTGAAGCTAGAACCATATACAAAGGAAAACATATTGATTTAGGTGAACTAGGAAACCTAGAGTCTATTATATGGTTTGCTGAATTGGATGTCTTGCCCATCTTACAAATCAACGAACCAATTTACCCTAGATTAGTTAGGTTGTTTTACGCTAATTTGAGCTTAGATGATTATGATAACATATCAACCTACCTTTTAGGAAACCAAATTTGAATTATAGATAGCACAATATGTGACTTAATCGAAATCTCCGAAAAGGATATGGGTTATTACTTTAGAGGACAGTGGGATTTGGATGCAATCGGAGTAACATACTCTGAGGCTTTATGAATCATTTTTGAAAATCCTAACTTAGTCATAGTCCCTAAAAGTTGTGAGCATTTGTTACCTTTCAGTTCTAAAATTCTCCATTATATTATCATAAGTATCCTTATTCCTAAATAGTATCACCACAATGAGATTAGTCAAATTAAGTTAGGTACCATGTACTGGATAATGATTGAGCAAAATAACTGTTTTGGATACCTGATCTGATAAAATATGATAGAAATAGTATCTAAAGACTTAATGTTACCATATGGGAGGTTAATCACTAGAATGCTACATGCATATAATATAAGAATACCACCCGACGAAGAAGTGATAAAAGTAGATAGATATAATACCATTAACAAAAACTTGCTCCAAAGACTTAGGTGCATTTTTAGAAATGGAATATGGACTAGGCAGTCTAGAATGACCGATCCAGCTCCTCCTCTAGTAGAACAACCTAAAACATCAATTTTTAAGGGTAGTGAATCTCCCCCTCCTAGTCCCTTTGGTGCAACACCATCAGAACCAGCACTTGCTCTATTTACTGAAGATTTGATCATGTCAGAGATAAATCGAATCAAATCACAGCAAGCTAAAATTTTGAGTGAAGTAAGACAGATGAATCAGAAGTTAGATCATTTGTATAGGCACTTCAGTATTCCACCTGAGGAATAGTTGTTATAATAAATCTTTTGACTTCTAGTTTGTAAACCTCTATGCTATTGTGGTACACTTTTGAGATTGTCCTAATACATGATGTTGTATGTTTCTTTTCAAAATGTTTAAACTTTGGTTTTGATAGTCTCACCTTGAAATTATCTTTTCAGATTTTTGATGACATCTTTATATCATTTATTAATGAAGCACTCAATTTTATCCTTACATCGTAAATATTTTAATAAAGCTATCATTTTTTATCGTAATATTTTTAATCAAGATGAAGCCTTCATGATGTTGTAATATTTTGAATGATTTTGTATCATGATGATATCATGATTGTTGTTCTACTCCTTCGAATGATGGATCTTAGTAATGTAGTAAAATTGATTTTATACTCCCTCCACCTCTTTTAAGCATGACTAAAGAAATTTCATAACTTGTATTTCATATGAAGCTTAACATATACATAAATTAATGTCATGAATTTTACTAAAAGGTTTACATAAATCTTAAATGTTCATCTCGGATTTTTATTGTGCTAATCTCTACAATTCGAGGTTTTAAGACTTAATATCTTTCACCTCATGTTTTCTATGAGAATGTCAAGTTAAATCTTTCTATAAAATTTTTGATATTGATATGTTTCATTTCATGAATTTGTAAATGCCAAGTTGAAGCTTTATGAATATTAACATCTCTTTCTCACGAATTTTATCTTAAAGTTGATACGAAATGTTTGATGAATGGCTTTAATGATCTATCCTTCCACTTTATTTTATTCTTGGATTTTCAAAATTACTTCTTAAGCATTTCATCTTCTTTCATGTATCAATCTTTCATAACTTGATAAATGATGGTTGATCATTTTTCGGATTTCATAAACATGAATTAAAATGATGATCAAAATATTTTCGGATTTATCGGTCGAGTGTGACATATTTGCATTATAATTTCTAAGAAAATATTAGCCTCATGTATCATATGTGTTTGATATGCTTGATAAATGACTATTCTTACAAAAAAAAATTTCATGTGATATGATACCTTATGATGACTACTTCATCTCTTTTTTGTTAATGACAAAGGGAGAGAAGAATGTGCAAATAAATTGATGACATGTGCAAATGACTTGATAAAATGTCTTGCATGAATCATATTAAGAAGAATATAACAAATAAATGACTTATATGTATTGTATCGTATCGCAATGTATCACATGTATCGCAAATGCTTAACATATAAACCTTTTTAAAAAATTATTATGTTTAAAATTTGGTATCCTTTATTGATATGATAAGATATCATCTCATTTGATGATATATCAAAAATGATATCATGCCTTGCATTTGTGCTCTTTATATCGATATCATTCGATCCATGTTGTATCTCAAATTATAATTAGTATCTATTGTCGAAGGGATAAATGTCTAACATTCGACTTGAAAATAAGTGTCATGCCTTGATATTGTGTAAAAGACGAAGTTTCGTATTTATGGATGAAAGATCATGCTTGTTAAGCATGATGATAAGTTCAACGAATGGAACTTATCAGTTTTGGTTTGAATTCAAAGAAATTGAATTCAAGTGTTTTCTTTCTCATAATATAGTATATAGATAGGGGGAGTTAAGATTAACTCTGTCATCAATTGATTGTCATCATCAAAAAGGGGGAGATTGTTGAATCTCAGATTTTGATGATGAAGTCAATTAATAGATTATTTGATCTAATCCATATTGTTAAGATAAGTATGTAGGATTAACTACTATAACATGAAGATATAAAGCAAATTACCGGAGTCAAGTATATTGAGAGTTCGAGAGTCCACCGGAAGTCCGAAGGATCATCAGAAATACTGCCGGAACCAATCGAGAAAGAATCGAGGAGTTGCCGAAGGTTTCGGGAGTTCGCCGGAAAGATCGTCGAAGGTTCACGGAGCTTACCGAGAAGGTTCAGAAGCTTCCTAAATATTCGTCGAACTCGCCATAAAGTCTAGGAGTCTATCGGGAGTCCGTCAGAAGAAGCCCGAGGGTGTGTCGGAAGTCCGCCGGAAGAAGACTCGACATTGTCGGTTGTTAATTTGTTTAGAATTATGTTTCAATTTCATAGTTAGCACGTAAAGCACGTAATTAGAGTAACGATTAGGTAATAATCCTCATTAACCGTAGTAGGGGTCAATTGGGCCTTATGTGGATTGAATTGGGCTAGATTCAAAGCCCATTCAATAGTGTTGAACCAGGTCTGGCGGTAGCACCGCCCCGAGAATAACTTTCCAGATGGTCTGGGCGGTGGTACCGTTGGCAATTATTACCTGTTAGCGGTGGTACCGCCTGACAAGCGGTGGTACTGCCAGTCCACAGAGCCCGAGGACTCTATCAGGTAATGGTATCACCAGTCTCGGCAATGGTACCGCCCAGTACACTAACAGAGCAAGGTGAACAGGCGATGGTACCGCTAGTACTTGAAAATTCGAAATATGACTCTTTTTGGCTCCATTTTTGAAAGTCAATTGAGTATATAAATACCCCTCTTTTCTCTGCTGGTAAAGCACCTTCAGAGAAGTTGAAAACTGAGTCAAAGATATAGCAAAATCTTGTTTGGATAGCTTAAGTGTTCACCTCCCTCTTTCTCTTTATCAAAAATCTGTAAGAGTGTGAACTATTTATAAAAGCTTGTAAGAGGGATGTTTAGTCCTTCCCCTTCAAAGAGGTTTAATAGTGGACGTTGGGAGTCTCATCGGAGGAGGCTTCGGAAGTGGACGTAGGTCATTTGACCAAACCATTATACATCACTGCGTACTTTGGATGTGTGAGTTTTTAAATTTCTGCATCTTATCTTTACTCAGCTGCAAATTGCTCGGTCTTCTTCTCCCTACTCTCATTTGCATTCACTCGAACCATTTTAGCTAAAACCTCTTTCGTCAAATCGAAATTTCCATACGAACCAACTATCTCCGAAATCGGTTTCAAGTTTACGAGTTTTAATCTGCTGCACTAATTCACCACCCCCCTCTCAGTACCGCTCAGATCCTAACACAACCAACATAATCGCCACAGGGCTGATGATTATCAAAGATGACTATCCATTTATCAAATACAAGAAATCTCATGTCGCCCACAAGTGGTGACAAGACGGACCAAATAGGAAGATAAATCGATAATATACATGGATCGTTTAAGTATCATAAATAAAAAATAACAGACCTAAGGTATTTGATTTTAAGAAACTCAATTCTAATACGAATTGTAAGTATAAAATCATAATATGCTATATATCACACGAAAAAACTTTAATATTAAGGTTGAAATCAAATAACAATATATTGGATTTACGATGTATAACTTTCGATGTCATCTAGAAAGAACTTTATCTGATCTACAGGGACATCATCTTTGGATTTAAAAATCTTAATAATATCAATCTGCAAGGAGAATTAAACTCTCCTTTTCTCTTATTATTTTTTTACAGGATCACTTAGATCGATGAATCAAAGATAAATGAGAATAAGAGGGAAACCATAATCTCTCAATGATCTTCACGTATCTCTATTATGTCCGTTTCATCACGTTAGACGTTGTGTAATATGTTTAGTCTCTATGAGATCCTATTTATATATAGGCAAGAGTAGAGAGTCTAGGATAAGTAATTATTAAAATTTCTCTCATTAAGATATCTCCTAAAGAATTCTATTATAATTGAAGTTTTTTTTTATTGGTTAATAACTTTCATCAGAACAAAATCAGATCTATAATATATCTTATCAATTACATATAATCATATAATCTAACACTACACTCATTTAAGCTGACCTATCAAGCATTTGAACCCAAGATATGCAAATATTCTTTCGTATCATTTTGTTTTGAACGACTTTAAATGTCAAATCTCACAAGCTCTACATGCTATTTTTCATCTTATTTCAATGGTAAGGTGGGGAATTCAAATCTGGGTGTTGCCTGATCATCATCATAAAAAAAAAATTTTAAAAAAAATACCACTTGGGAAGTATAAAAGTGCATAGTGTTGCAGTCGTGTGTAGATGATAAAGCATGCACTTGATGCGTCCTAGTGATATGTTGTGCAATCAGAAGTTGCCCCATTACCCGAATGCACGTAACATCCAAAGGCAACTCTGTCACCATCAAAGCCGATCACTTCTACTCCCTACAGCAGTTCTAATTCTCCTGCATTGTTCTTAGTACAGCTCTCGAAACCAGCATCACCGATCGAGTTCCTTCACCCGGTCATGTCTCGGTGTAGTTATTCTGCTGTCACTTGAACGAGGAGTGGAACCTCACCCTCTCTCTCTCTCTCTCTATTTTTACTGGACTTCCTTCTTTCATTTACTTGTGAATCAAATGCACTGCAGATCCTACTCCTGCTCGGTGTCTGCAGAACGCTGTTGATGAACAGCTCTTTCCTGCCTTCCAGCGGGATGAATGGAATCTCTTTGGTTGCTTACCATCGAGCCCTTCTTTCCTGAGAATCTTATAAAAGCTGCCTTCCACTCTTGGCATTTTGCTACACTTATTGTGCATCTCTTTGGTGCCGCACGAATGCATTTGAACCGCCGTGAAGAGAGAGAGCTTTTTGTATGGAAAAGCTGATTCTTTTTTCCATTTATCTACTGCTGTCCATCCGACAAGAACTTATTGCTTGTGTACGCATATCCACAAGCCTGAGAACTCTCTCATTCCAACTCCACAACCGATCGATGCCTGGGTGGAAACACCGGGTGCGGTCACTGCCTTGTTGATTTGATCCGTAACATGGATGCACAAGCAGCTCGTGCATGTGGTGATGACTCAAGATGGCGAGTCGTCTTGTCACGTCCTACGTCAACATGAACAACGTTTTTTGTTCTAAGTGTCAGAATCGATATATGTAATGTGAGTTGGCCTTGGAATGTAATGGGTGTGATGCCATTCTCAATGTGGTGGACCTGCTCTCAGTGGCCACCAGCACCTGCTCCCTCTCTCTACCTCCACCCGCAGTGCATCGCGCTGGGGCCATGCAAGAAGACTGCCAAACCAAAAGACAAAGATGCTTACCCACGCCCACAGTAAACCATCTCCTTCTCAAAGCTTGTTTAGGCTCGCCATTCGCGGACTGGATGCAGTCCAGCGTTGTTTCCTTGGCCAACACGAGTCAGTAGCGGCCTTGGAATCGCTGGACCCCGCGTCCTCGCTGTCCAATCACCACGCGCGTGATTAATACGCGCATTCGGTGCGCGGCCTCGGAGCTCGTACCCATCTCCGCCGCCACTACGAACCAATCCCCGACGGGAACGTGGCCGACGCACACTGGCTGCGTCGCGCGTGGCGGCCCCCGCTTCGGCACGTTTCCGCCGCCTCGACGTGGGCGGGTTACCCAGTCGACACGTGTCCCGGTTGCAGATAAGCATGGGTTTGCAAGCCGTTGGCCTTTTGCGCGGCGGATTGCGTCAGGTCGGATCTCAGCCGGAGGCCGGATCTGCTGCAAGGCAGGTTGCACCGACGCGGGACCACGAACCTACGGTCATGGCGAGCAGGCATGACGCATCCAAGGCTGGAAGGGTCGCCGCCGCCGCCGTCTTCCTTCTGCCGCTTTTGCTATTACCGGAAAGAGTTTTAACAGTTACTGTTTATGAAAGACATATCTTTTAAAAAAGGGGTTATGTCGTGTATGACGATGACTAATGATACATCAATTCTCCCACCAGTGCTGTTCCTCAGCCAAATTCTGCAGCAACACGCTTAAAACAGCGAGTGTTTTGTTGCTTTCAGCACCGAATGATGGTAATAGCAAGCATGGGATCGACGTATCTTCTTCTGCCTTGGATCATGTGAGACGCGATGGCACGAACAAAAGTCATGGTGGTGGCGGTCTCCTTCGGAGTGCTTGGAAGCATGCATCTGCTCGAGCGACATTACCAGTCCCACGTGCTGTGTTTGCATGTTAAGCTGTCTTCTTTATTGCTGACCTTTTTGGTTTTGGCATCATTACAACATCGCTTACCCAACCACTCCTCCCGATCTCAATTCTCATCAAAGTTCTGGGGGCGTAAATGCAGATTTGCTTTGACCAAAAGTGGAGATGGAATGCGCACTGAAGTGGTTGCGGAGAGAAGAATCTGGCAAGGAGAGCGAGAGAGATGTGCAGGTAATATTTTATGCGCATGAGGTGACGAAATATGGGAGGGCAGTAAAAGGAGAGGGGGAGAGAGAAAGCATAAGAAACAAGGTTCGGCGCAGAGAGAAAACAGAAAGGAAGAGGAGAGGAGGCGAGCAGAAAGTGGAAACGAGGGAGGCTCCACAATAATTGGCATGCATGCATCCAATTCCATGGCCGCATCGGGACGCGCACTGCGGCCTTGCTGAATTCCAAGCGATCGCTGTTGCCGCTGCTGTCGTCGCTCGCTATATATTGGAAAAGGGGCGGCTTTTCCTCTTTCGTTTTTTCTTTCCCATTGGAGGGACGAGCAGAGGAGGCCGAATCTTGTTAGGGTTTCGTCCGCTCCCTCTGTGTCTCTCCCATTATCTTATCAGAGAAGCACACGAACGAGACTGCGGAGACTGACAGCAGGTTCTTACTCTCTGTCTTCTCCCTCAATCACCGTCTCATTCTACCTCTACCTCTGTTTTTGGTGCTTGCTATCGAGACTCTCTCTGCTTCGTGGAAATGGTTATGACACGGCGATTTGGGTTCTTTAATTTGCTAGCTAATCTCGCGTTAGGGTTTCTCTGAACTGAAAAAATAATAAAAATCCTCTTTTTTGCATTGTGTTTCGTGGGTTTTAGGTGACCGAACGGTGAGACATCCTTGTCCATAACTGTTGTTGGTTTCAATTAGGGACATAAAGATGAAATCTTGCTGTTGAATGCACTCAGAGACGATGTGATTCGGGCCTTTCAAGCAGCTGCATCTGTTCTTGAGGTCGAAAGTGTGCGCTTTTGAAGCTGTGGATTGTCGGGAGCTCTAAACTTTTGTGGTGGTGTCGCAGCAGATCGAAAGGTTCTGCCCCTGCTCCACTCTCTTTCTGGTGGATTGGTGCTTCCAGGTGCTATGAGCATGGCAGCAGATCATAACATCAACTTCCCTCTTGGAGGAGTTTTCCCACAATCTTTTTGCAATCAACATGTAGTTTCCTTTCGCTCGGGGACTGTAAACAACACACACGGTGTTTTCCCCGGTGGAATGAACATTTCAGGTGGAATAAATGGAACGACAGCGATGATATTGGCTGGCAATTCCGGCACGCTGAACAATATTTCTCCTTTTGTATCGACTGCTAAGTCTCCCAGAATTATCCCCCTCGATCAACAACATGGACGTAAGCATCGTACATCATTCGCTGTGGATTGGTCCTGCGAGGAATTGGAAGTGTTGAAGCGAGGCCGTGCCACGTATGTAGCAAGTTTCTTTCTTTTGATTGTGAAGTTTATATTATTGTCGGTAATTAGATGGCTTTAGATGAAGGCAATCACCAATACTATTGCATAATTTGCTGCTTCTAAATTTGGCTTGGCTGCAGCTTCACGCTATCTAATTGTTCTTAATATTTTTGTAAAAATGATTCTGGGCCTCTGTTGATTCAGAACATACATACTACCTGAGAAAATTGCATCTTTTATTTGCTATTTCATTCACATGACAAGCAATATGCCTTAAACTTGATTTTGGATGACAACTTCTCTGTTTGGCCCATTTCAGATATATTTACTCATTTATTTCACCTGGCCTGAAATTATCATCTCTAGCTTAATCCGTACAAGTTTATCATTTTCCATCATCTGTAAGTAAATAACTAAAAATCTTTTGAAAGCAAAGCTTTTTATTTTGTTGATTTTTCTTTCTTCTGGTAGTGCACTATGATTCTATGAAGGCTGATCTTGCCGTAGGTGTCTCCTACACTAGGCTGTCGATACCTTTTTGCTTGACTTGTAGTAACACCTTAACATTTCAGATATGCTGGTGAGCCTAATATCATGAAGTATATCAAGATTGCATCTAAGCTTCCTGACAAGACTGTGAGGGATGTTGCAATGAGGTGCCGATGGATGACTGTGAGTATGTTTTTACAAGTTTTAAACATGGATGCAGAATACTCTTACGTTTGCTTAAACTTTCGAAATAGGTTGTTGAGTTTGTATGGGATCTTATATCTTGATTTTTATGAAAAGTTTTGAATGGGAGCATAATTTGTTGCAGTTGTATAGGCATCTTGACATTGTTTTTAACACTGTTACTTGAAGGTGAGACTGTCCCTACTTCCTACTTACATGTCGTTTTAGTTGGAAAGTCTTAGGAAACCCTGATAAACTAGTTATAATAATATGTTTCTCTTTTGGTTCCTGTGGCCATTTGAGCCCAAACTCTCGACCAATTGTTGTTGCAGAGCACCTAGAAACAGAAAAAGACATAAATGAAAATATACAAAAAGAAAAACACAAATGGTCAAGGGCAACATGTTGGGTTACAGGCATTTCAAGACCTGCCACTTAAAACCATGTGCAATCAGAATCTATTCAACATCATAAAGTGAAACAACATGGTTATGAGAAACTGCCACATTGGTTTCTTCTTCAGAAATTTAATTTGATTGCCCATCAGTGAAAGACTTGAATGTTAAGTTCTCTGATAGTTTTTCTTTATAACATGATGGTGCTTTTTGGGCAGTTAAAAGGATATTTGCCTTGTAATTTTTTATCAACTGTCTAATATATCCCAGTGTAATTATGACTTGTCTTTGGAAACTTGTATTTATGCTAATATTTTTGAACTATTTATAGAAGAAGGAGAATGGTAAACGACGAAAGCCGGAAGACTATTATGCTGGGAAGAAAACCAAAGACAGGAAGGTAATTTCCACCCAAAAACTTCAATTAGTTGATGATTCTACGATCAACACTAATACTATAGTCCAAGGATATAATTTAAAGAGAGAATATCAGGATCTTCTTATAATCTTGTTGCACCATATGGGCTCTTTAAAATCAGCATGCTGTGTTTGAAATTGTTTCAACTTTTCTGTTTTTGTTTTGGTTAGTCTATGAAAACAAATTATAAATAACGAATAGCATCATCTTTTTTGTTAAAAGAAGAAAAAAGTGAATAGATCTCTTGTAGATTGGACTTATGGTCTCTCTTTTTAATGTATGTTCCAAATAATGAGAATTATGTTCTGTTTGTTTTAATGTCTATCATATCAAAATTCTGTGCAGGAGAAGGTGATAGGTTCTTCCTCAATGGCTAATATGTTCTGTAATCAACCAGAGAGTGAAGCTACCTATTCTTTCAAGATGCATAATGGGAACCACAATAATCAATTCTCATGTGAAGGTTGGTAGGTGCTATTATTGAGGCAGTTCAGATTAGTTAATAGTTAACTTTCATTATGATTGAACTTATCTGAAAGGCTTATGTGACTAATTATTGTGACATGAAAAATTCTATTTCAACATGAGAGTTTTTTGCCTTTCAATCAGATAAAATATTTCTTATCCTTCAGACTATCTATGAGTGTTCTTAGATAAAGATGAATATTTGCCCTGGACCAGCATATGTATATAAAAGGGAAAAAAAAAAATAATGTGATTGAGACTCTTAGTGAGTGAGAATTCCAAGATTGAGGTTTGGTCAGATCCAAATAAGAATGTGATTTGACATTCACAAGTTAGAAGTCACTACCAGCTTCCGTTGTGTTCTTGGAAAATAATTAGAAAGGAAAGAACCTGTGAGGATCTTCACAACATAAAACAGAAGAAAGCTCTAAGGGATCCATCACTCTCTTTTACAATATGCATAGAATTTTACAGTTCTGTGCACTCTTCAATCCAAGGATGACCCTTTCGGATATTGGACCTGTTTCGGTGATATGTCGGACCGATACATATTGGTCAGTATTGGTGACCCATATGTAGGTACACCGGGACTGATGTTTCAGAGAGGAAGAAAAAGAAGGAGAAGAGGAATGGATGATGGAGGAACAGAAGAGTAAGAAGAAAGAAGGAATAAGAGAATATGGTGGAGGAAGAAGAAGCGGTGGAGAATGAGATGGAAGAAGAGAGAAAAGGAGAAGAGGTGAGAGTGTACCTAGGACGAAGGACTGCGGTGGCAATGGTGTTGGCAACAACGTTGCTAAGTAGCAGCACCATGAAGCAGCGGCGGCAGCAACGGCATCACGAAATAACAACAACGATGATGGTAGTAGTGTTGAACACTAGAAGTTTTTATTAATGCTTGGTTTTGGATGGGCCCCACCACTATTTTTTATTTTTTTTATTTTTACTAAAATGGACTGGGCTGCCCGGAGCGGGGGTGGTCTGCATATCAGCCTATGCCCAGACTGGTTTGTACCACCCATTTCATACCATTTCGGGTGATACAACAATCAATACTACAATCTATGATCATCTATTATGCCTAGTGCTCTAAATTGAAAGAGCACAAGTGATAATGCATAGGAAGTTGCTTGAAACGTCTTGTATAATGTTGTGACAATTTTATACTAGCAAAGCAAGTTGTTAAATATATTAAGGGCAGTCATCTTTTTTGTCTAAAGCATAATTTCATTAAGATTGTCAAATTATGACATATTTAGATAAAATGTAAATTTCTTTCTATAGTTGAGCTGTTTATCTTTGACATTCTTCCCATTGTAGAAGATTCCAATATAATTGAAACTATGCATGTAATCTTGGTCCATGTGTGGTGCAGTTGCTTTATGTATTATCATGGAATGGAAAACTTTATGCCCTCTACTGGTTCTATTAGTCAAATTTACACATGTTTCATTATTATTTTCTTTTGTACATCATAACTTGGTCTTATTTATATTCTTAATATCTAATCTTAATTCTAAATCTGTTTCTCCAGCAGGCCCTGTGATAGACAGCAGAACAAATCATCTTCTAGAAGACAATGCAAAACTTTTTCATGAGATTGCAGTTAATCTTGAAAACAATGAGGTATATATTATAAGATCTTTTTTGCTATGAGCTGTTATAGTCATATTGTTTGGTTATGCCATTTTCTTGTGATAGACATAAGAATTGGCTGTATTACTCTGTTGCTACAGCTAGCAGATTGATTGCAATATTATGCTTTGAGCTGGTGTATAATATGTGCAACCATAGAATTGTCATTTATTTCTTTTGGGTACATAATTACATGCACTAGTTGGTCTCATGCTCCCTTGATGAATATAGCACAATTAATCCAACTAGCACAAGTAGAAAAAGTATGTGGGTATCTTCATCATATCTGCATTTCTGAATGATATAAGCAGATCCTGCGGAATCTCGTGGCAGTATGTAGCTACAAATTGTTTCTAAGAAAGATTTGATGTAACACAAATAATCTTTTTACTCTTCAAATTTTGGAAGGCATAATGCATGCATTTCTGTCCATACTTTTACATATCCATGCATAGTGGTAATCCTGTCTCGCTGTTGTAACAGTCAACCTTTTTATTTACCTTAAAATAACAACTATATTATTAGCTGGTCTTTTCATGCGGTGCACCCTAGACGCATGTAACTTGCTGTTTGCTGAATCACTTTGGATCTTTTTTTCCTTTTTCATTGGAATGTTTATCACAACATGTCCAAGATCATCTAAATTGTTGTCATAATTAGCGTTGGAGATACTCTCGTCAGTAACGCAGGTCTAATACTCAAATTTGTACAGGTTATAGTTTAATATCCTTCTTAATATGCAAATTTCCAGAGCTCAAGAAAACTAGTGAATATGTCCCAAAGTTCATAGTATGTATCAACTGGAAATTTCAGCAGATATAAATTATTTTATAAAGTTTTAGAGCAACCAGGGAAGCCCTAACCAGTCGAGACACCAAATCATTAAGAGATAAATCTCTGACATTAATCTTTTAGTGGTATTATTTAGCGGTTGTTGTTTATTAGCATTTAAATGGTAGTCATTTCGCTTACCATTGGATTGGTTTCAAATGAACCCTAGCTGAATGAACTAAAATGGAAAGTGATGTGACCCATCATGGGTTAAGATTGAGGTTGAGTCTTTCTCTCTCTCTTTTTTTTTTCCTGAGGGATATGTTGTCATATTAAGTTTAAAGTTTCAGTTAGTCTTGAGAATGATGATGAGTGCAATGTAATCAATGCTTTTAAATGAAGATACACTGCAATTCTCTAATCATCTTCCTGTAATTATTTGATCACTTCATTGCCTCCATGTGGAATGTCCTGAAACCTAGAATTCAATCACAGCCCAGGAAAATTTGCAGATATTATGAGAACCTTATAGATGACTAATAGCAAAATAATCTTCTCTAGTTGGGCAAGTTTGCTAAATTTTATGTATGATAATGCATGAGTCTGGCAAAATAGTTGACCAAAGAGATATGGGACTGTAGCACGATAGACACTTGTCAAAGTATCGAAATGTATCCAGCAAGAGCATTTAGCAACTTTGTGCCCATATTTCACAGGATGGTCTCTCGGCTTTTATGTGTTTTCTTGCTAATTCATAAATGTTTTAATCAACCTAAAGGATGATGAAGAAAAAAAGGTTATTCTGTTAACCAATATCATCTGTTGACATTGGTAACACAAAAAGATAATTGTACAGTCTGTCATATTCCTTTGTCATCCGTCTAGATTCTTATTTACAATGACCAACATATTGATAAAACAGTAAATTACTTGTGGTTACATATACAAATAGGTATATTTGTACAGTAAGTCTTGATATGTTTCACTGTTCATTTCTTTGTTATTTATGTCTTTCCATCTGTTTGCAGATACAAAGTAACATTGATCTCTTGTATTGTGCAAATGAGAATATAACAGCCATTTTAAATAGGTACTTCATCAATAAAGTTTTCATTTGGTAGTCATGATTTATGATGTTAGTTCATGGACAAGAATTTTCTCTTTAACAGCATGAGAGGAATGCCTGGTATTATGAGTCAGATGCCTCCACTGCCTGTGTATGCCAACGAGAGTCTTATGCATTCAATATTCCCTTGTATTAATCAGGTAAACTTCTAATTGTCAAGTTTTTATTTTAAATTTATAAGGTTTATTCATGTGTTATTGATGTTTCTTAAGTTTAAATATGCCATAATTTGCATATTGATTGTTATTGTTGCTTAGGTTTAATTATCGACCACATGATGGCATTATGAGTTGTAGCTGGGGATCATCTCATTCTGTTTTAAATCTGGTCATGAAATTTTACAGAGTCGAATATTTTACTCTCAGATTGAACGTTGTAGATTATGAGATAGTTCAGATTTGGATTGACAAATATGTGTATCTTTTAAATCATTTAATGGTAAAAGAGTGGAAAAGAAGTACTTTATTAGAAGAATGTTGACAAATGGAGGGCATTGACAAATAAATGTGTCTTGAACTTCTTGTTCTACTCAGCATATCATCCTTTTTCTTGAGATTGCTCGTCCACTTGTGCCATTTGGCACGGTGCCATTCTGATGACCCACCAGCTAGTCTTTGTCATGAATCAATTTTTCGTTCGATGATCATTGCACCAGCTTCCACTGTTAATGTTAACTAGCCTCTGCTTAACATGCTCATTTCCTCCCCAACTCTAGTGTTGCATGTGATAAACTCTGTTATGGGTGTTTGTGTGCGCTTATCGGTGAATCATATGCTACTACGGATTGTAATGTGTTATCGTTTCGCATGACCTGCTTGTTGGTTTTTGTTTTTAACTGAAAGACTTGCTTAGCCAGTAAAATATCCTATTGAAGGGCGCATTGTTCTTGATCTTTTCTGTGTTCGCAATTTGGTGTTCCTTTTGCTTAATCTCTGCTGTTTCCTATTTTGGAAGGCACACGAACCCGGCAACGGTCATCTTAGGGAAGAGCGAAGATCCTGGTGACTTGCCACCAAATGATCGGGTCCCTTTTAAGTGCACAATTTTCGTATGCAAATGCAAGGAAGGTGATCCGAGCTGTCTCCTTCAATTAAACATGGCTTTTCACGGAAAAGAACAAAGATTGCATTGCAGAACCGGACGAGAATCAAGTACCAGGCAACAGCGACCTCCCGACTCTCTCTCTCTACCTTGTGCTTCTCTCATAGAGCTTCTATGTATAAATGCTTGGTATGCGAGGAAGATTGCACACAACAACAGTATTAGGTACTTGCATTTTTTTTTTTTTTTTGTTTTACTATCTATCATGTCCTTTTCCTCAAGAGCGATTTGTAACGACAAATTATAATGCTAGAAAATAAAATGCTCTTCGTAGTGTATTAATCTGCTTGTATAATTAAAGAATGAATTGATGTTTTATCGCCTAGGAATAATCTCTCGCATTTATTTCTAGTGACTCTTAGAGGATAGCTTGCAGTGTTTGAAGGATGAAAACGTATTATTTTTTATAATTATCTTTAATATTTTGATCTTTATATTTTTAAAGATTATATTGGGATCTTTATACTTAAGAAAGTAAAATATGTAAGTTTTGTTAACGGAAATCATATAAAGTTATCATTAAGCAAGTGTTGATTTTGTCTATTTTGATTTCTGATGACAATAATGTGATATGAAATGTGATTAAATATTTTACTTTTGAGTTGAAATAAAATTAAATAGAGACTTATAATTTTTGAAAATGTAGGAATTAAAATATTAAAGATAGTTAATTATAAAGATAATTTACAATTAACCTAAATAGTGCTGATCCGAAGGCTTCGATGTACACAAAGTCGAGAAACGAAGAAAACACTGCCGAAATTTTGGTCATGCATGCAGCGTAGACTGCCGACGGCCAACAGTTTTGGTCGTGCATGGCGTAAGCTTGTTGTGAAGAAAGAATGTCGACTTCAGTCCTCCGGTGATCGAGCTACCGAAGGGGCATGAGAGCGGCCATCACCTCCTGTAACACATTGGCTGTGTCGTTGTAGCAGACCTGCGTCTGAGACATGCTCCGGATCCCGACAGCATGATCCAGCTGCACGCCATGAAAGAAACGGGAAGAGAACGGATCAGAAGGCTACGCTCAGCAGCAGAATGCATCCAAATGTTGCGCAGAAGAAGAAGGAAGGCAACCAGAATCGACGGCAGATCCAACCCTGGCCTCCATCGAAGCACTGTGCCACCATAAAGGATGAGAAGAAGGAGGAGAAGAAGAAGAAGAAGAAATTACCTGCTCCATGTAGTAGAAGAGCTTGTTGGCGAGGTCGGCGAGAACCTTCTTCCGGTCTTCTCTGGCGTGGGAGATCACCTGGTTGAGATCACAGTACAAGAACGTAGACTTGAGGCGAAGGTCGCTACCCATCAGCTCCCACGCATCCTCGTCGTCGTCGTCCACCAGATCGTCCTCCATCGACAGGAGATCCACCACGCACTTCCTGATCCTGTGGACCGACCCCTTCCATTGCGTGCCCTCCATTGCCGCCGCTTCTTCTGGCCTGAGAAGGTACACAAACGTGAGGAACCACCACCAAATCGCTGGCTGCATCATCATGCCAACGAACCAGTTCTCATACCAAACGCCAAGAGAGAGACAGAGAGCTCCCGCCCGGAAGCTTGTTCGAAGGAAGCAGGGTGTGACCTAATGGTGCAGTTGGTCGAGAAAGGAAAGAAAGAGCTGTTCGCTGGGCGCAAGCAACCAGAAAGTAGTAAACCGGAAGCTACACTCGAGGATTGCCTCAGGCTTGGAGGCGAAGGAAGGCACCAAAATAGAGATCCCATGAGACCGAGGTGGAAGGAACGTCAAGTAGTGGCTATGCTTTCTTACGGATTGCTAACCATGAGAGAATACGGGGATGAAGAGGTCAAACGGTCGTGGATGGCGACGAAGGGGACCGTGGCTTATAGAGCTGGGAAAGGACGACGTTGCCCTCAGGATCAAAAAGGTCAAGGTCAAGGTCAAGGTCAAGGTCAAAGGAGGCGAGAAAGACCGTCGTGCCCATCCCACTCCAACAAAAAGGAACCTCAGGTCAAATCAATCAATTGACCAGCGATCCCACTCCCGGTATTGTTCGAGAAACCCTCGCTCGAATCCAGCCATGGAAACATCAGAACAGAGGAGAGGAAGAACCGCCACGACTTACCGCAGTGCTTATCGAACGATCAAAATCCAGCATAGACGAGCTTGTAGTAACCACGAAAGCTACAGCTATACTTGTTCGGCCAAGCAAGGCCGTCTTTGTTCTGCAAAGCTAGAGAATGGAGCAGAGATTAACAGGAATAGGACATCTTACCCATGGAGCAGAGACAGCTGCCCCATCGACGCACTAGAAATCCTGGCTGTTTGTTGTTCGAATCAGAATTGACCGTGACGACAACTAAACATATGAAAGTTTCACCGTTCTTCAAAACGCAAAAAGATGACACCTGACCCCGACGACATCTGATGCTCCAAGCTTAATACGGTCATACCCCCTCGAAAATATACATTTATGTTTTGCCCCAACTTATGTCGCACAGAAGCTTACATCGGCCACAACTCGAATATTAGAAGAGAGAGAGAGAGAGAGAGATTTGAGAAAAGCACTCATGCTTACAATCCATAATCAAGAAGTAGCCTCCGAGGTGTTTTCTTTGGCATCACCCTGCCCAACTGGCTGCTCTGGAACCTTTGGCAGATCATTTGTGACTTCACTCGAATTGCCTTTGCCAGATCTGGAACCTGAATCATGCTCTCCGGATTGCCGAGACGTATTCAGTGCATGACAATGGGGGCAGTAATACGTTATGTGAGGAAAATCCTCTTTCCTTGCTAGTCCTGCAACAGCGAACCACCAAGTTGTTTGCTTTCCAGGATAACATAGACATACAACACCAAGTCTTCTTTTTGTTTTTTTTTTGCAATCTTTATATCCACTCTACGTACCGTTATGCATATGGCAGTTGCCACATACGAGAGCATAGCACTGTGATGGATCCTCACCCACGAGCAAAGATGCTATACGAGCAATCCAACCACCACCGCCGGAGCCAGAGCCTTTGTAGTGCTCGACAGCCTTCTGGGCCTGAGAAGGAATTTCTTGGGCGCCAACCTCAAGCTCATTAGGAGTTTCACTGACCGATTGGGAAATGACAGCGCCACTGCTTCTTGCAAGTGATTGTTTCCTGTTTCTAAGCCCGGTGGTTTGAATGGGTTTGGCATCACTGCTTTTCACCAATGGGGCACATGTATTGGGTTCATCTCCAACATAGACTTTCAAACCGGAGTCTGCTCCCAACTTGGATGCCAGAATTGTTGCTGCTGCAGCCTTTGCAGCAGGATCAAGGTCATATTTCTGAAGACCAAAGGCCAACAATTAGTACAACAACCTCAAAGAAAAGAAAAGAGAACACATCATATAAGTGAGATGGACCCAAAGGAAAAGAGAAGAAAAAGATATGGCATCACACATGCAAAAGTTACTCGTTGCTTAAATTTCGCACAAGCAAAGGACAAATTGAATCATGCCATCATATATATATATATATATATATATATATATATAGAGAGAGAGAGAGAGAGAGAGACACACACACACACACACACACACACACCATGGATTTTCCAGATTAATATGCCATATAGAACATGAGATGGATGCAATAGTGTGGTTTGGGAATGTAATTTTCTCACCTACTCCAGATCCCTGTATCCACATATAGGTGAGACATAAATGATTTGTAGTGCAAAAGTATAATGCCATAATTATGTGGAGCTGATACATGAGTCCTAATGTGTGTTGAACTACGCAGCATGCGTAGTGAAGTATCTAGTAAGTATTGGTGTCGGACATGGACATGGAGTGTCCTTGTCTTGTAAGCTCCAATTCAATTTGCAAATCATTTCACATATGCAATGCAAGTGTATATGCATATGCACGTACATATGACATTTCAGTATCTAACAGATGATCCTAGTTCTGATTCTCATTAGCTATCCACCTGAATCAGCTGTTGTGTATTGTAAAAATTGGTTCTCTCTTTAAGCTCATCAATCTTTGCTTTTCTCTCAGCACGTAGCTTGTCAAGAGTCTTCTGGTCCTTGCGATCAACTACAAACAACAATTTTCGAATTACTTAGTTGAGTGTTCATTGGCATCTACCAAACACAAACCATAAAACACATGCACATAACTCCAGGCAATCTACATTACAGACATACGAACAAAACTACTTCTGAGGTCACAGGCCAAATAAAAGAGGCTAAATCTCTAACAAACCCCAAAAGGTCTCAACATGTTTTTTCTTCTCTGGGATGAAAATGCTAGTAAATGTGTTGCTAAAAGAAAACCACATGATAGATATAAGTGCATATGGGCATGCAATATACATGGAATTTTCATCAGAAATAGATAGCTGCCATTAACAAGGGTTGATCTCTTCATTTCAGGAAGAGAAGGTTCACAGTGGGACAAAGAATTCTTTGATTGGATCCAGATGATATTTAGCATGTAATATATATTACCATACATGGTTCTTTCTGATCACATAGATGACTTTTTAAATATATATATATATATATATATATATATATATATATATATATATATATATAAAACCCTGCAAACCATAGGTTCCAGCACGACTTGCAAAAACGGGTTTCAAAGATTTCAATCAGTTTTAGCTCAGTTCAGCTCCATTTCTATCCAGTTTGTTTCATTGATTTTCCCACTCAGAATACATGAAAGTAATATTGTTTCCAATCAGTTTGTTTCTTCAGTTCAGATTGCTCTAGACCAATTCAACTCATAATGGTTATATTGTTTATAACGATCCAGTTTAACATCAAGACTATAACCTACAATACATGGGGAAACAATCCATTTTTCTAATTTTCTTAATTATTTCTCATCTTTGTATCTTTGTTACCCTTTTCTTTTTCAGATAGAAACTGAGACCACTACCAAAAATACAAAAATGCTGACATGTTCCAGGCCAATCATCACCTGAAGATGTAACTGAATCAAAGCAAACAATGATCTAACTTCTAGCATACACAATTAATATGTGGCATAGAGTAAAACTACCAGAAGCACAACAATACAAGATTATGAAAAATCAAATAAGCATACATAGCATATACCAAAAGAATAAATAAGATGAAATAACAAAAAAGTTGTATATAGGTCAATCTTGTTATGTGTTTTAATTGTTCATACAGTTCTAAAGTTCAGTCTGAATATTAATGTTATGAATTGCAAAACAAACATGCCATTTTCTGAAACGGCAGCCACTGCAAAAAAAAATCACAAGAATTAGACAAAACTGACCATTAAAATGTTCATTTTCGCACTTGCAACTCTTCCAAGTGCAAAAGCATTCTCCATATAAACCGTATGAAAACTTAACAGAAGGAAGCACTAAAAGAGCATAGAGAAAATGTAATACAGCTGGAAGATATTACATGAGTGTAAAAAGGTGTATAAGAGCTAAGGAATATGTAAGTTCAGGTGTAGAGTCTGAGATACTTACACATCCTTGTGAAGCTTACCAGGGTCGAATAAATAACAGAAGATAAACCAGGTAACACAAACATAGGTAGAACTCGTATTGCCCTAATCTGCCAGCTCAAATCTGCTGATCTGGTTGTCATGATAGCATAAACCACTGCCACCACCTGGTACAAATATCAGAAGTCTAAAAAATAAAAATAAAGTACATAAGGAAAATGAATCAGTGACTTTTATGGTTTAGACCTTAGGCAACAAAGTATTAGAACATACCGAAAAATGTAGCTGAGCTTAAATATAAACTTTAGACACCGAAGGATCAGAATACACAGAAAGACATAATGCGAATACGGTGAACATTTAAATAAAAGATGAAAAAATATGAAAGATCAGTAACATCGTTGTATTTCAAAGTCATACTTTCAGAAATTTTAAGCAAAAAAAAAGAAGAGGGAGAGAGAAAAATAAAATCATAAATACAAGGCTGAAAATGGAAAAACAAAGTAGATAGCCCCTACAATTAACAATCAGAACAGATCATGGAAAATGCTGAAACATGGAGTTTGTTTTCTAACTATAGATTAACTTCAGATAACATTTTATTTCATCAATGGTTATGCATGTAACGAATTCTCATGCTATAGAAAACAAAACTTACACCTGGTGGCTGGCGCTCTAATTGGCAGATAAGTCAACAAGGCATGGGAGATGATTTAGAATGATTAGCAAGCATACCTTATTCTATCCATCAATGACAATTCACAGCAATTATTTATCCGAATCACTCGTCTTCTCATCCTAAAAATCTCAAATTCCATTCTGTGATAACAAATCAAACCAAGTCTGATCATCAAAAGTTATTCTAAAACTCATTCTAGTAAAGATAACATTGTCTTTAGCTTTTCTACAAGTAGTAATTCCAGTTAGGACAAAATGTAAATGGACAAGTACAGTAATTTACCAATTAGCTTTCTATAGGATTTGTTCAAAGAGTTCAAAACAAAACTACCTGACATTCTTCATATCTGCCGCTAATGTTATTTTTATTTAAAGATCCTACACCCAGATGCATCAATTAACATTAAAAATGCTCCTAAACAATCAGAATTCAATCAAAGTATCAGAATCCATTACAGACAGTATAATGCTAAGGAACTTAAAAGTATGAGGTTCCATGGTTGTACTAGTGCAGGAGGCTGAAAAATCTGATAATGTCCTAAAATAACCATTCATTGCCACAGCTACCTCTTGGTCATGATGTTTCTCATTCTCCATCAGACTATCAATTGACAGATTCCACAATCATCTGAACATTTTGTTCTTCCACACTCCATTTATTCTAAATCACTCTACAGGTCTGATATATGGCAACATTTTGTTTCAGCCTTTAGTTAAAACAGATATTAATCAAGAACCACAAAGCCTTCTACTGACTTCTTGATGTCAAAATTACGAATCCCTTACTACAAAATATTCTACCTCCACGACTTCCACCATGTTAATGCAGACTTTTGCATATTATTTGCAATTGGAGACAATGCAGGATACTGGGCCGCTCGAGGCCCAACAAATGGTGCGGGTTGGGCCGACCATAACACTAAAGGTGTAAGGGAAGTGGTATGATACGGATTTAAATTTATAGAAGAGGTGATCTGAAACCTTAATCTATGAAATACACCAGTGTTCAATTAAAAGCCCGATCCCAAGTCATTTAGGGTTCATGAAAACTGACATCTTAGTCAAATTAGGAAGACCGTCGCCAACCCCAACATCTAAATTCCAATACTACCCTTTAACAGCCTGCGTGTCCTTCTTGTCTGTTATTGCCTCGTAATGCAATGGCCATTATGATCTCCAACACAAAGAGAGTCCTCGAAACCGTACATTTCATGGGCAACTATCTAGAAAATTTAAAATAAATCTTACAATGAGACCCTTTAGGTTTCACAAAACCAAAAATAGTTTAAATAAAAAACAGGACAAACAAAAAGATGTAACATATATCATGAATCAACCACTGGAAATTATTTAAATAACTATTTGTTTCTCTAATTACAATTTAAAGAAAAACCCCTAACTATTTAAAAGCAAGCTGAAGCATCTGAAACTTTTATATAAAGAACTGTCCTGTCATATTAAGAGTACTAGTTTCTGGGTACATCAGATTTTTACTATAAGTAATTTCACATCTTGAATAGGCAATGAGATATGAAGAATGACTAGGTTCCAATTTACAAGCATTTTAGTGGCATAAAGCATCAAGAAATGGAAGAACTAAGAAGTATACCATGTAAGTTTGATGCTATTGATTACATGTTTCTAGTAGCTGCTTATAGTGCATCAATTATGAATAATATGCTCCAAAACAAAATTCCAATATCTGAAGACCGCTAGGCTTCCTTGTAACGGTCTCAAGGTCACGAACCTTCTAAACAAAGTACAACAAACAAGGATTTATATTTCAATCTATGCAGATAGACACCAGCACGGGGTTTACTTCTTGCAAGATATGCCAATATTACAATATCATGAAATAGAGCCCATGCTAGTCGGGGTCACCCTGGACATCTCTTTTTAGTTTTAACAAATAAGGGTTGTCAGAAATGCAGAAACACATCTTCCTCGGACGGAGCTGGTAACAGCAATGAGTTTGATCTCTTTAGAGATGGTAACTGCAGTAACTGAACAGTGAAAATGGTAGCAAAACCAGGATGTTCATACCCAAGGTCACAGTGTGGTTTCCCCCTTCAATCTAGATAAGTAGAACTTCCAAAAACATGAAAATATATCTTGGTTCGGAAGCAGCAAATCCATAGTTCCTGAAAACAAACTCCTTTTTTCTTTTTTCTTTTTTCTTTTTTTCTGCTTTTGGCTCGAAGTTCCTAAGGTATTATCTAGTTGGCATCAAGACCATCGGTGCAAACTCGCAATCACCCTCACAAGACAAACTTCCCATAAGTAAAAACATTTAAGAAAGAAACATAAACTTGTCTGCTTCGTGTGTCATTGTTCTGAAGAGCTGAATAAAGTGGCATGCTGAACTTCCACCGACTTACATTGAGTCTTTTGAATAATGACTAATTTTTAAGATGGAATAACAAATGGGGAAACCATGTCTCTCGAAATAACTAGGGAAAAGAATCTGTAACTCTAGGAAAGTCTAGACATCATTTCCTTGAACGCGAGGAATCGGGTAATGGAATCACAGGCTAGCAGGAGAGAAAGGGCCAACTCTTCCTAAATTAGCTATGCAAGATCACAATGATTCCAAAGTCCCGGAACATAATCGACCCCCTTCAACTCAAACACAAGTAATGTACTAGACTCTTGGATCCGATGCCATCTATTGACCACAATCACACGGGTCTCCAAAATCACACAGAAAGAAGAAAGACTAAGCGCCATAAACCTCAAACGTCGACGGACTACAACATCTCTTAACCAAGGTCCGCAAACCCCAGCAAGAGCTCGAAAAACCATCAGATCAATTCACAACAACCAAAGATGGGCAACGGGAAGTCACCTCAAGGATGACGGAAGAGACGATGAGATTCCGGATCATGCGCCTGGAGGACTGCGCCCGTCGCTTCATCCGCGCGTGGACCGCAGCCTCCTCGTTGGACAGGTGCTGCAGCCGCTTCTCGTAGTCCTCGCTACGGCCCCCGAAAATCCACCACCACAGCCGCGAGACGATCCCTCTCTGCTGCTTCTTGGACGGTGCTGGTGGGGCCACGGCCGCCGGATCCTCCGCCCCATCGGCCATCGGAGGAGGGTTGAGGGGGGAAGATAGGGTTTAGGGCTTCGGATCGGAGAGGGAGGGAGGGAGGGACTCGACACCGACCGGCAGCAGTGATGACAGGATCTCCACGACGAGACGAGGTTGAGGAAGCGGAAGCGACGAATGGGATGTGAAGAGGACCTGCTGCCGTGGGATCGGGTTGGAGCATTCGAGGGGGCGGCGAACGTACGAGACCTCCCACGGTGACTTCATTTCAAAATAAAGACGGGGCGGCGAGCCGGTACCGCCGGGCTGACGCCACGACTAAAGATACGAATGGAGAGTGCGCCCCGCATCGGGCGGCGCGAATCCCAATGCACGGCGCGAATCTCAAAGATATCTGCTCGGAGGTGCGTGAATTAGTTGCCGTCATGCTCTGCCTGTGACGAACTACGCCTTGAGACCGTGGATAATTAGCTTTGAGAAACGTGCAGGAATCTCGTTTCCCAGTCAACAACAGAGCAAATATGGTTGGCACAGGGTCGTGACCGACGGTTTCCCTTCTCCAGGGATTGATAGGATCCTATGTTTGGTGTGGCGGAAGATGTTTTGGGCTATCCATCAATAATCATCGGAATTGGGATCGGTTGATGCATCATCAACTAACAATCGAGTTGGATCGACCAAACCGGTTGAATTTTTAGTGAATAATTAAAATTCGATCAAAATTACCAAAATTTATTTCAACATCTGACTTTGAAGAGTAAGTCGAGCTAGCGGTCTTCGACGGACTTAAATATTTGATGTAAAAGAATAATATTAAGTATGAAGATATATATATAGCTTGATGTAATTAGGAAAAAAAATATATGATGTAAGATGATATCACTCTTATGATTTGATGCTAGTGCCAGAAATATCATCAGCATATTTTGACTGACTCGCTCATCCAACCAATTACTCAAGGAATTAAAACAAAAAAAAGAATGAGCAATTTGGTTTTGATGATCATGATCTTATCCACCACTGTATCAATGTCAAATGACTTATGAAGTTGCATGAGATAATCATCATCAATGATCCTATTGGGATCAGTAAATATTTTTCAATTCATATAGTCAATGTGTTTATAGGACAAGAAATCTTAATATAGAAAGATTTTTTATAAATATAAAAATATAAAAATTACAGTTAGAAAGTCTTTTAGGATTATTGAGCTATTGTCATTCGATAATAAGGAATATGCAAATATATGACTTACTTTGTGAAGGAAAGAGACTATGAAAATTAAGATTTAACTATTCTATGAATATTAACTTGTGTTGAGACAAGACTTCTCTCTTATGTTCTAGCTCTGAAGTCATAAATTTTCCTCTTCCTCCTGACCTTTCTTCACCCTCATCTCAACTTCCTTCCTCGCTACAAAAACTGCACGCACACCGCAGAACCGTTCAACGTCGTCGCTTGCCCTTGCTTGTACATATCCTTGGCAGCGTGTTTTGCCATGTTTTGGTGTGTTTTTCCATGTAAAAACGTAGAAAACAGATGCGCAGCCAGCGAAACGATCGCTCGTGCATCCGCCTGACATCCAAAAATAGCTCCGTTTTCTGTGCGCGGGCTGATTTACGTAGAGCGCGGCCACGAGATTTTGTCGACCATCTCGGACTGGAACCCCGGGTGGCACATGGTGGATGGGGCTTGATATATTGTCGGGCGTTGAACACTTTCACAAGTTTGCACGCCAACTTGACGGAAACTTACCTTCTTGCCCGCACTTGGGGAGTAGTTGTTTGCGGACTTGCGGTGCTCATTCACCCTCTAAAGTCCTTATTTTCCTCCTCTCTTTCTCTCCTCGCTTTCGCACTCCAAGTGCTCGCCAATTGCTTGTAAAGCTTCCTCTTCGCGAGGCGTCGGGACTTGTCCGTCGCTCGTTCCAATAACTAATCAACTTCTCTTTTGACAGTCCTATGGGACTTGCACGAGGTTGCAGTTTGGCTGACCTTTTGCGGATGCATATGTCGCAAGGGTGCCTCAAGACTTAGGCAATCCAAGCTAAGTCTGATCGAAGTGGGCGTAAAGGCGATTCTTGACTTAGGCAATTTCAGCTAAGTCGGTGGCTTGTCGTAAGGGTGCCTCACCACTTAGGCAATTCTAGCTAAGTGCGTGACAGTGTGGTATCAGAGCAGGCAAGCAATTTGAGCAAGCGGCGAAGAAACTTCGCAATCTCACCATGGCGAAACAACGTGGTGAATCGAGCAAGAAACAGCGGGAATGTTGCGCAGGAGGGCTGCATGTGCAAACTCGCTCGCTCGCGGGAGCCGTTCGTGAGAGCGGGCAGTGAGCATGAGGAGAGAGAAGTGGGCTACTCTCCATGAGCGGAGGAGGCGCAATCCGGAGCGCTAACCGGAAGGAAGAGCCATAGAGAGGGGTCACAGCGGTGGAAACCCGCTTGGATGTTCTTGAAGCGAGCTTGGATGAACTCTACCAAGGCCAAAGTAGGCTTCTTGGCGTAGAGAGCTCGCAAGAAGAAGCTGAATCCCGGATCGACAAGGTTGAAGCCTTAGTCGACCGTCTAACGGATGACACAAAGGACTCCGTGCAACATTTGCAAGATTTAGTGACGGAACTCACTTCCAGTGTTGCAATGCTCACAAGGGCGTTGAATGCGGGGGGAGGCAACACCCGCGTTGCGCCAACACAAAGCTTCAGGGTGCCTGACCCACATTGTTATGGGGGTGCTAGGGTTGCTGAAGGAGCTCGAGAATTTTCTGTTTGATATGGACAGTACTTCCGAGCCACGAGGCGGACTCGAGGACACCAAAGTATCAATAGCGACTATGTATCCGAACGGAGATGCAAAGCTTTGGTGGAGAACCCGCTGGGAAGAGATTCAACAAGGTCGGTCTGGGTGGACACATGGGGCGACTTGAAGCGTGAGTTAAGAACTCAATTCCTGCACGAGAACACCGAGTTCGTGCAAGGAGGAAGTTGAGACAACTCCACCAAACAACTTCCATTCGGGACTATGTGAAGCAATTTTACGCGATCTTTGGACATTCAGGACATGTCGAAAAGATAAGCCGCTTTAGCTTTCTTGATGGCTTGAAGCCATGGGCTCAACAGAACTTCATCGACGGAATGTCACCGATTTGGTCGGAGCAATTGCGCAGCAGAAGGCTTACCGACTTTGCTTCCTCGGAGGACCCGCGGAAGAAGAAGCAGTCCACAGGAAATCACCAATCAAGGCACCCTCCTGGGAAGGAACCTAGGGGTGAGCAAAGGAAGAAGAGTTTCCATAAGGGGTCGAACTCAAATGGCAGGGCCTCCAAACCTAAGAGATGTTTCTTGTGCAACGGACCATACAGTGTATGGGAGTGCCCACAAAAACAGGCACTCAATGCCTTGTCGGCTTCCATCAAGACCCCTAAGCGGACAAAGGGCAAGGCGATCACCCTCGATTCGAGTAGCTCAGAGTCGAGCGACGATGAGAAGTCGCAAGGACCCCGAATGGGTGCGATGCGTTTGTTGAATGCATTGCGGGGTCAAGTGGGGGAGAACCTGAAGCCGAAGCAACAAAAAGCAGGAAGCAGTGAGTTGATGTATGTAAACATTAGACTCAATGGCCAAACCACCCGAGCAATGGTGGACACGGGTGCTACTCACAACTTCATCGCCGACCGAGAAGCAAAGTGGCTTGGGTTAATCTTAGAGAAGAACCCAAGTCGAATGAAGGCAGTTAACTGCAGAGGCTAAGCGAATCTCCGGGCTAACAAAGGGAGTCTCCATCAAGATCGGATCGTGGAGTGGGCGCACAAACATGATGGCGGTGCCATTGGATGACTTCCAAGTGATTCTTGGAATGGAGTTCATGCATGCAGCAAAGTTGGTGCCGATGCGCCTAGACTCCATTTGTCTAATGGGAGGTGACAACCCTTGTGTGGTTTCACACCAAGAGGAACCTGTGATCCCCAAACAACTATCAGCGTTGCAATTGAAGAAGGGGGTACGCAAAGGAGAGTTAACCTTTGTGGCTGCGATGAAGTTAGAGTCACTCGATGGGGGGGCCCGTAAAGAACCTGCTGCGGTGGCAAATGTCCTGAAGGAGTTCGAAGATGTTATGCCACCTGAGTTGCCGAAAACTTTGCCGCCACGCAGAGGCGTAGACCATCTTATTGAGCTGGAGCCGGGAGTGAAGCCTCGAGCGAGACCACCATACCGCATGCCCCCTCCTAAGTTTGCAGAGCTCAGAAAGCAGTTAGATGAACTGCTAAGTGGTGGTCTCATCCGCAGTTCCAAAGCACCATTCGGAGCTCCAGCTTCTTCCGTAAGAAACAAGATGGGAGTCTCCGACTATGCGCGCCGATTATCGAGCCCTTAATAAGGTGACCGTGAAGAACAAGTATCCCATCCTCTCATTGCGGACTTGTTCGATCAATCGGGCAAAGTAAAGTATTTTCAAACTCGACCTTGGCCGGGTATTGGCAAAGCGTATTGTCAAGGTGATGAAGCGAAGACTACCTGTGACCGTGCATGGAGCGCTTTGAGTTCTCGGTGATGCCTTTCGGTTTAACCAACGCCCACCCACATTCTGCACTCTTATGAACCAGCTATTCAAGGAGTATCTCGACAAGTTTGTGGTTGTCTACTTGACGACATCGCTGCTTATATAACACTTGAGGAGCATATTGAACACCTCCGAACAATCTTCAAAGTTCTCGTGAGAATTCATTGTTCGTAAAAAAGAGAGAAGTGCTATTTTGCTCAGAAAGAGATCTTATTCTTGGGGCATCGGATCGGCGACGGTTCCATTCAGATGGATAAAGCAAAGGTGCAAGCAGTTGTGGACTGGCAAACTCCAAAGAAGGTGCCTGAACTGAGATCCTTCCTTGGGTTTGTGAACTACTATCGACGCTTCATACTGGGGTATTCGAAGCGCGCAACTCCACTAACGAGTTCTTTGAAGAAAGAGCGACCTTGGAGATGGTCCGACAAATGTGAAGCGGCATTCCAAGACCTAAAGGCTGTTATTTTGAAAGAACCTATGCTCAAATTGCGGACTATGGGAAGCCCTTCAAGTCCATACAGATGCTTGGACTTCGCTATTGGGGAGTACTCATGCGGAGGGCCATCCGTGGCCTATGAAAGCCGTAAGCTCAACGAGACCGAGCGGCGGTATCCGATTACGAGAAGGAGATGAGCGGTGATCCATCGCTACGGGTGTGGCGACACTATCTTCTGGATCGCGATTTGTACTGAGGACAGACAACATCGCTTTGAGTTACTTTCAGACTCAAAAGAAACTCTCCCCAAAGCAGGCACGATGGCAGGACTTCCTAGCGGAATTTGACATGGCAATGGAGTACAAACCCGGAAAAGCAAATGTCGTAGCTGATGCCTTGAGTCGAAAAGTGGAGGTCGTGAATGCCATGCAACTAGAGGGCAGAGGCCAAACAAGCCAGTTGCAATCCAACTTCCTTTCCCGGATCAAGGATGGACTGTACAGTGATCCCCAAGCAGTAACCTTGATGCAATTGATTCAAGAGGGCAAGGCACGACGATTTTGGGTCCAGGAGGGACTCGTCTACACAAAAGGGAATAGAGTGTATGTTCCTCGGGTGGATAATCTGAGGCGTGAGCTTTTGAAGGAGTGTCACGATTCCCTTGGGCAGACATCCGGGATTCACCGAACATTGGCTCTCATGGAGAGGGCCTTCTATTGGCCAAGATGGGGACGGATGTGGAAGAATATGTTCGGACGTGCCTAACTTGTCAACAAGACAAAGTGGAGCAACGGTGGGACTTTTAGAGCCGCGTTGCACGAAAGGCCGTGGGAGAGCATTTCTCCGGACTTCATATCTAGCTTGCACTTGTAGGGGACTCGGATCGATACTTGTGGTGGATTTTTAAGTATGCAACCTTCATTGCTGCACCCCTACATCGCTCACAGAGGAAGCGCGATGATGAAGAATGTGGTGAAGTATTGGGGAGTCCCACACAACATTATAAGTGATCGAGATGCTCGATTTACGGACGATTCGACCGAGTTGTTCAAATTATTGGGGTCGAAGCTATACTTCTCCATAAGCCTCCACCCTTAGACGGATGGCTAAACTGAGAGAATAAACTCACTCCTGGAGCAATATCTTCGGCACTACGTGAGTGCCAACCAACAAGATTGGGTGAAGCTGTTGGACATAGCCAAATTCTCCTACAACCTGCAGCAGAGCTCTGCGTCCAACAAGAGCCCCTTTAAGATCATCACAGACAACAGCCGACTCCTCACACCTTGGCTATTGGATATACAGGAGTAGTCCATCCGCGTATCATTTGGCAAAAGAATGGCATCGAAATGCAGATATTGCGCGGCCTACTTGGAGAAGCGGTCCAAAAGATGAAGAAGTGGGCGGACTTGGGAAGGCGACCCGTGAATACAAAGTTGGTGATTTGGTGTTGGTGAAGCTCCAACCAAAGATCACCCAATTCTTTAGAAACAAGGTGCATAAAGGATTGGTGCGCAAGTATGATGGCCCTTCCCAATTATCGAGGGGTGGGCAATGTTTCCTACAAGTTGCAACTGCCGGCGTGGCTCAAGATGCACAATGTTTTCCATGCCAGCAACTTGAAAGCCTACCACTCCGATCCGCAAGATGCTTCTCGAGGCGTTTCAACTCGTCAACCTCCCACCAGAGCTTCCTACGAGAAGCGAGTTGAAACCATTTTAGCAGATCGCAGGACAAGACTACCCAATGGAGCTGAACAAATTGAATACTTGGTGAAGTGGCGGAAACTTCCCAAAACCGAAGCCAGTTGGGAGCCAGAAGACACCCTCCGACATGAAGAAGCAGCTATCAAAGCCTACCAAAGAGTGTCAACGAGGGCGTCGACAGCTTAAGTGGGGGAGAATGTCACGCGAGCAGTCGTCAGACACCCGCAGCAACCGTTGCTCAACGTTAGTTCGTCGCTTGCCCTTGCTTGTACATATCCTTGGCAGCGTGTTTTGCCATGTTTTGGTGTGTTTTTCCATGTAAAAACATAGAGCAGCTGCAGCCAGAATGATCGCTTGCATCCGCCTGAGACATCTAAAAGCGACTCCGTTTCGTGCCGCGGGCTGATTTACGTAGGCCGCGTCACGAGATTTTTGTTAGCCATCTCAGCACTGAACCCCGGTGGCACATGGCTGGATGGGGCTTCGATAGTGTCGAGCGTTGAACACTTTCACAAGTTTGCACGTCAACTTGACGGAAACTTGCCTTCGCGCCCGGCACTTGGGGAGTAGTTGTTTGCGGACTTGCAACTGCTCATTCACCCCTCTAAAGTCCTTGTTTTCCTCCTCTCTATCTCTGCTTTCGCACTCCAAGTGCTCGCTCAATTGCTTGTAAAGCTTCCCTCTTCGCGAGACGTCGGGACTTGTCCGTTGCTCGTTCCAACAACTAATCAACTTCTCTTTTGACAGGTCCTACGGGACCTGCACGAGGTTGCAGCTCGGCTGACCCTTTGCGGACGCGTATGTCGCAAGGGCGCCTCAAGACTTAGGCAATCTAAGCTAAGTCTGATCGAAGTGGGCGCGAAGGCGATTCTTGACTTAGGCAACTTCAGCTAAGTCGGTGGCTTGCCGCAAGGGTGCCTCACCACTTAGACAATTCTTGCTAAGTGCGTGACAGATGGGTGACGACGATCTCTTTGAAGGAGAGATGAAAATAGAATGGTCCAGCTTGCCCTCTGAGAAGGATAATAAAGTCCAACATAAACTACTTTGGGGAAGTCTCAACCATGTTTTTCTTGTATTAAAATATCATAATAAAAAAATTGAGAAATCTAATGCTCGAGTCGCCTCGTTATCTGTTGATGTTGCTTATCCATCCTCTACTAATGTGGTTCTCTCATGATTATATTAACTTGAAATGGTAGAATAGTTCGTAAAAAGAGATCAGTACGAAAGTACGTGCCTGTGTATAGATATGCTAGCAACTTGCCTTCCATTCGTTAAACTCTTTTGACTATAAATTATCTTTCTAATATCCTATGATTATTGTGTAGGGATTTAAATTATATTTTGTCTTCTAAAGATAAAATAGATGGTCATCCATTTTCACTTTTTAAATTAATTCTATATTTAATTTTTTTGATTACTTAATTTGAGTTTCTCTAAGAAGGCGAGGAGGCCTAGATCGTATCATGAACGCTTGAACCACGGGTAATGGATAAACATCCTGAATGCTTAGTATTTCATTAGTGAATCGAACGACGAAGTCGAAAAGTATCTCTTCTTCTCCTTGCTTGAGTCTAAGCAGCATCGTCGCCAATGGCCTTGGGTGTATATTCTCGACAAAAGTAGAGTTTGAACTCTTTTGTAAACTGAGAGGAGTCGACCAAGAGTAGTTTCAAACGAGTGTATCACTCTCGTGTTGGGCCTCTCAGTGTTGTTGGGAATGTATGACATATCAAAGTGTCCAATATGTCATTGAGAAATATTTGGGCACAAAAGATGACAGTATGTTTTATTGAGTCGATATTGCCATCAAAGGCCTCTAGCAATATGAGGTAAAAGTTTTCTGGTTTGGTTCCTCTTGAATGTTCCGAGTAAACAAGGATTGACCCAAGATGAGATCGATTGAATTCTTCCCCTTAAACTATCGGAACTATCGTTGTATCTCATCTAAGCATTTATCCATTTACGATAGCTAGGTCTTTAGGGAGTCATCCATCGAATTCATCGATTAGGTCTTAGATTTGGGCAAAGTAGAGTGGTGGTGCGATGGTTTGATGGACTCCACGGGCAAGGAGTGGGTGTGCTCCTTCGGCTAGCAATTCTAGGGGCCTTCAATAATCTCGATAGCATTGGTTTGATCAGGGAGACTCCGACGGGTGTCGATCCCAGTGATGATTGAGGTGTCACCCATGGCTGAGATGGTAGCATCACTTGTTAGGCAAGTTAAGGTAGGAACGAGATGATGGCCTACATTATGCTTGTGAGCGTTTATACCTATTGAGTAAGGTTTACGAATACGTTGAGTTTGTCCCTAGGGGTGAGTAGCTTGGGTTATTGAATAGACGTTAGTACATCGCTGACGTCTGTACCGAAGTGGACATATCCACATGTGGAAAGGATGACAGTTGCCCCTCTTGAGTGAAAGTATAATGAGTTGGAGGTAGGGCCCTCTCATTGAAGCATTTGTTGAGAGGATTAGCCGATGGATATTCTTGTGACATCATGTCCTTCTTCTAGTATCAAAATATTAGGAAGTTTCATCGTCGACATCCAAGTCAACCCGACAATAGTCTAAACCCGAAGGCACAAGAGTATTTGAAGTGGCTTCGAGGTGGGGGGTCCGAGCTCCTGATGTGCCACCTGCATTAAAACATTTTCTGATCTAATCCTTCTAATGTTCAAGTTAATTCGATATCCATTTTGTGGTACGTGTTTTTTTTTTTCCCGAAAGGAGAGCCTTTCAACACGATGTCATCGAGCGTTAGCTTTATATCTAATATACAAAGGAGATAGTCTACAATTATCATAATATCAACTTTTAATATTTTACCGAGCAAACAATGGGGAGGTAGGCCTAAACGATCTCTCTTCATCTACCATCAGGGTAGATGAAACTAAAAATTTTTTAGTTAAAGGTAAAGGGAAACTAAATTTTTTTTTTACCAATACGTAAAGGGAAACTAAATTTTTTTTCCTTCCACACTAATATTTATGTGATGATGGATATCGAATGATAATTGACTGTCGATATTGTTGCCTCCTTGTGGTCGAAGTCAAGCTAGTGCTCGGTGCACTAACTGGCCTTATCTTCCACCGATACGGTATTCAGCACCATGTACACTTCACCTGTCTTCCACATCTCATTCATACCAAGTATTAGTATGCATTCATGTAGTCTACTCATATCTGTCATTATAACGGATGTCGATGTAGTGTTTCAATGCGTGATCGTCACTCTAAGACACCGAGGCTGAGTCCACGTTCCCGCATCGCAGACCACGTCACCCTCACCGGGGAAGCAAGTGGTCCGAGACGAATCCCGGCCCTCCGTCCCACCACAAAAGACTAAATCTAACCCTTCACCCATGGCGTTCGACGACGTCCCGGCATCACGAAACTATCCTCCGAATACCATGTCGACGTGGACGCCATAAACCCGGCCATGTCAGAGGGCTCGGCACGTGATCGCCGGCGACGCGGCCCGCGTCGAGCCGTTCCAAATGACGGCGACGACGACGATGAGAAAGAAATAGAAGAAACGCTTTGGTTTGACGTTTTCTGTTTGGGCTCCGCCCTGATGTCTTAAACCTTCCGCGTTCTTCGACCTCTATCCATCTCGATCCCCTCACGTACGAGGCGACTTAAACTCAATTCTACTTGCAAGCCGTCTCCCCAAACCCAACCATGGGAGAAGAGTTTGCGAGAGACGCCCCCCTCTGCTCCGATCCTCCGCCCGATCCTATGGAACGTCCCCAGGAATCAGCAGCTCACGACCATCCGCCCGCGACTGCCCTCCTCGCCACGGGAGATGACGTGGTCAAAGGAGAGAAGAGTGCGTACCAGAAAGAGGAGCGGCTCCTCCGTCCGCCGTCGCACCTGCCGCAGCCGGAGGCGCCTCCGGGGCTCACGAAGGTGCGATCCACCGGGCCGGACGACGAGCGCCGCCCCATCGACCGCTCCGTTTCGCTAAAGTCTACCGCCGCCACCATCGACGTCTCCACGATCGGGAAGTATCTCCGCGACCGTGGCAATGTCTTCTCTGCTGCCATCACGAAGCGGATCTCCACCCTCAAGGAGCCCCCACACGACGGCGGCGAGTGCGACCCTGCCGGGTCGATCACCGAGTTCCACGTCTCCGGGCTCAAGGTAATCGTGGTGCACAAGGGCGAGAACGTACGGGAGGAGGGCGAGACGGACGGCCGCGAGATCAAGGGCCGGGTCAGCTTCTTCTCCCGCTCTGGCTGCCGAGACTGCGGCGCCGTCCGGTCCTTCTTCCGGGACCGGGCAATCCCGTACGTGGAGATCAACGTGGACGTGTTCCAGGAGCGGGACAAGGAACTGGTAGAGCGGACGGGGAGCCCCGCCGTGCCTGCGATCTTCTTCAACGAGAAGCTGTTGGGGGGCCTGGTGGCGCTCAACTCGCTTCGGAACTGCGGGGAGTTCGAGCGGCGCCTGCGAGAGATGGCCGGGGGACGGTGCCCGGAGGCGGCGCCGCCGGTGCCCGCGTACGGGTTCGACGACGAAGAGGAACTGCGGCGAGAGCGGCCGGACGCGATGGTGGCGATAGTGCGGGTGCTGCGACAACGCCTTCCGATCCAAGACCGGATCATCAGGATGAAGCTCGCCAATAACTGCTTCTCCGGCAGCGACATGGTGGAGGTTATCATCAGCCACCTCGACTGCGGCCGCAAGAAGGTAACGTCTTCTTTGTCTCCCTTCATCATGAATGTCCTCACTATCGTTCGATTATAATTAGACGGTTCGGATAACGAATTCGTGCGAGTGTCGGTATTTGAGGTCCCCCCACCATCGGAAGCCCGGAGTCCGTTAGGAGGCGGGTCCCACTAAGGTGGCGGTTCCGGTCCTCACCGTTGCTCCGGCTGCCGTTGCTCCGATTGGAACCGAACGTTGAAGCTGATAGACCATCGGGTCCAAAATGTGAGCCGGAATGTGAGGTCCACGTGGTATACACGGCACGTGTCAGTCACATGTCCGAGGTGTCTTAAAAAAAAAGGGTTTCGCCGCTTTAATTTTTGGGGCAATTGGGGCCGTTAGATATCTTTCCTTTGTTGTGCACTTATAACGGGTCAGTGGTTGCGCTAAGGGCGAGTGAAGGGAGAAGGTCGGAAATGGCCTCCGGCGGATTGGTTCCCTCTGATATTTTGGGGGTCAACTTTTGGTGAGAGAATTCTTAGTTTGCCCAATAGCTAGATGAAGCTGCTTGGCCGATCAATTAGGCACTTACTCACTGCAAAATAACCTATTCATCTTGTAATATTAAGTAGATTTGTAGATAGGTTTCATATAATGCTGAGATAAAATTATTATCTTTAGAAATACTTAATCAATATGTTCTTTGTTTCTCATAATTTTGTTGATTATTTTATTTTAGGATTATATTTATTTTAATAAAGAACACAAATGAGTCCTCATCCAAAGGGAGATACCCATGCATGAACATTGGTCATCGTTATTTCTTTTGGTTCTATTTGATTGTTGCCCCCGGACGCAATAACATTGTGCTGCGGCTAAACTCTTATGGTACTCTGGAAGAAACGTTTTGATGGTGAGACTCAATTGTCGACGTTTCTTATCAAAGGCAGTATTTTTTTTTATTTTTTATCAGTGAGCTTTATCTTGAGTTTTTTATTTATTTTCTTAGTATATAATGTCAATTCGAGAGGGCTTCACAGCTTTTTAATTAACTCTTTTTTGAGTTCCACATAACAAATTCAAAGCCTATGTATTCTATTCGAGTTTGCAATAGTGAAAACCAGAGCAATCTAATCTTTCCTGAAGCTCTATGTTATCATCCACTTCGTTGTCATGGTGTATTAAATTTGTTTGCATCTGATTCTCTGTAGGCCGTCGAGATTGGTAGAGAGCTCGCCAGAAAGCACTTCATCCATCATGTATTCCGGTGAGTCCTGCATCGCATGTATTCATGCTAAATCATTATGGGATCTTTACGTTCTATTGTGATTCATTGTGATTTTTTGGCTGATATTGGGACTGTTTATATAAATTGAATGATTAATACAGGGAGAATGACTTTGAGGATGGAAATAACCATTTCTACCGTTTCCTGGAGCATGAACCAGCAATTCCTAGATGTTTCAACTTTAGAGGATCGACAAACGACAATGAGCCCAAGCCAGCTGCCACAGTCAGCCAGAGGCTAACTAAGTTAATGGTTGCCATACTTGAAGCCTATGCATCAGATGATCGATGCCATCTGGACTATGGCCGTATCGGTGCCAGCGAGGAGTTCAGAAGGTACGTTGACTCTTCGTATGGCTGTTTCAAAACATGTGAGTAGAGAAGTCAGGATCTCTGTTATTGTGTCTAGATTTGCATGTCCGGAACAAAACGATTATACTCTCCTGTTAGCCTTGTTAAGCAACCAAGATAATGTGCCGTGTAGAAACATTAAGTACTAAAAACTTTTATATACGTTCCAATGAATGGATATATGCTTTCCTCCCCTGCTCGCTTAATAGATTTTCTTCGAGCCAAACATACATAATGTTATAGTTGATTAGATCAATTGGGATTCAACTTAATTTCTTCTTTAGTCTGTCTTTGAGAAATTTGTCAAGACGTTCGATTCTTGTAAAACATTATGTATTGATCGATGCATGAGAGGAGGCTTTATGAAATTAATTTAGTGAAAAGTGATTATAACAACCCGATGATCTCGAGTTGTTATACTTGTTTATTATATTGGTTGAAACTACCAGTAGTTGGAGCTAGCATTAGGCAGTTCCGCTAGTTTGGCCTAGCCATGTGTCGATTAATAACTTGAACACATGACGAGGGAGCCCTTCCTCGAGAATGATGGTGTGGAGTGTTAACAAGTTAAGAGTTGCCATGGCATAGTGCTCGACCATTCTCCCAGCGTCAATCTGTTAAGAGTTGATTTTTGGTTGTTTGAGCCTGAGGCCAACTGAGATCTAACCTGATTCCTTCTCGAGCCAATCTTTGAAAAATTTGTCAAGTTGGATGTCTAATTCCAATAAACTAAGTTGGGGGCAATTTCGATAATGCCCCTCTAATACCCTAAGTCATTATTTAAGTTAGGCAAGTTGGATTAATCAAACTTTATTTATTATTTTTTTGTGTATTGGGCATGCCGATCCCTTTAATAATGGGTGCTTGAGAGGAGATGCTACATAGTTTAGCGAGAAACGGTTACAAAAACCCGATGACCTCGGGTTGGTATACTTGTTTTTAATGTTAATTGAAACTTTCATTAGTTGGAACTACCATCAAGCGGTTTGGCCAGTTTAGCTTGGGATATGTCGATCAATAGTTTGGACATATGGTGAAGGAGCCTTTGTTGGACAGATGGTAGAAATGATAATATGAAGTGCTGATGAGTTAGTCACATGAAATGCTCATAGGGCAGCCACGTTAATAATTGCTCTAACACATTGTATGTTATAGAAGATAGTTGGTCAATGCTTTTGATGCCATTAGAAGGAAGGTTTTGTTTGTTTTGTCGATTCGGGTGAATGCTTACATTTTGGGTGGTAAGTCCCTTGCCTCATCTCACTTTAAGGTCACAGAGTTGCCTACAATTGACTTGGTCTCAAGTTGAGACTGACCATGGGAAAATACTGTAGAGATAAATCAGTGAATCCATTGTCAAATTGGAAGCAGTTTAAGCCTGTTATACTAAAATATTTAGGGACAATTTTTTTTTCACCGGGGATCATGTCATCAATGTCGATGAGACTATAGTGACCGACATCACTGAATGCAAGCAGATTTGTAATCTAATTCATGGTTGTTTCACTCGTACGTTCCCGATTAATTTCCTCTACAGTATAAGCTTGATTGTGAATTTACAGGTTATCTGGTTATACCTGCCTAACTTAGTTTAGTATAAAAGTTGCATTAATTTGGCCACGGTTGTAGCTGATAATTTTCCTTTGGCTTCGGTAAATTGAGCAGATATGTTAACCTGGTCAAAGATCTGCAACGGGTCGACATTTTTAGCCTGTCAGCTGATGAGAAGTTGGCCTTCTTCCTGAACTTGTATAATGCAATGGTCATTCATGCCGTCATAAGGATCGGCCAACCAGGGGAAATCGACCGAAGGGTTTTCTACTGCGACTTCCAGTATGCAGTCGGAGGGTATCCTTATTCGCTTTCCTCCATCAAGAACGGCATTCTACGTTCCAATAGAAGGCAGCCTTACTCCTTAGTGAAGCCATTCGGTGCTCGTGACAAGCGATTGGAGGTACACGCTTCCGTGCCCTCTTCACTATTATGTTTACTGATGAATCCAAGCTGAAGTTTACTCTGTTGCAATATTTTTTAGTTGGCTCCTGCAAAGTTGAACCCTTTGATCCATTTTGGCCTGTGCCATGGAACCCGTTCGAGTCCGACAGTGCGGTTCTTCTCTGCCCAGGGAGTTGAAGTAGAACTCAGGCATGCAGCAAGGGAGTTCTTCCTTGGTGGAGTGGAGGTGGATCTTGAGAGGAGGGCTGTGTATCTCACCAAGTTCATGAAATGGTCAGTTTGTTTCATCTATTATATTAATATTCATTCAACATCTGGTGCTTAAAAACAATTAGTTTAATGTCTAGCCAAAAAATCACAGTTGCCTATCATCTATGAACTAGCCAGGCCTCCGTCCAGCATAATTGAATTTTATGGGATGGTAAGAATTCTGGCCACCTTTTTGATCATTAGGCCCAAAGTTCTCCAGCTTGTTAGTTTTCTTAGCTTTAGTGGTGCTCATCTCTGGCAGATTGGTCAGCTTAGAGAAACCCATAAACTTCCCGAACCCTCTTAACAATATAACACCAAGTCCACTGGAACAGCAATTCTTTTGCTGACTGAAGAAAGAGACTTCGGCTTGTCCGACCTTTATGCTCAATCTAGTTTATATGCAAACGTGTAGGATTTTGATGTTCAGAAGACATTGCGTTGACTCACTCAAATTTTATTGCACAGGTATAGCGCTGACTTTGGGCAGGGGAAAGATATCCTTCACTGGATACTGAACTACATGGATGCAACTAGAGCTGGCCTTTTGACTCATCTTCTGAACGATGGAGGTCCTATCAACATATCCTACCAAAACTATGATTGGTCCCTGAACTGTTGAAGACCCTCAATTCCCCAGCTCCACATTTGCCCTGCAGCCGAAGGTTCCAATAAACCAAGAGCATAGAAAGTGGCCACGAGAGATTAGTAGTTATTATAGACGTGCACATTCATAACGACAGTGCGAGGTTTGCTGGTGGAAATTTTCTGTATTGCTAGCCATTAAAGCATTTCGTCATACAGGGCACCTGCACCATACCATGAAGCCATCTTTTAAGAATGGCGAAGGATTTAGTGAAATGGTTCGAGTTCAGGACACCCGACGCCACTAATCCTCGTTCGATTGTTTGAATTTGGTGTTGTGTGTTGCGCGTCTAAACTGAATCCGTACTCCTCCTCCGAGGCAACGTGGGTCGGTGGAATTCAAAACGATCTCGAAATGATGACACGGGCATTCAGTGGACCTCTGGACCGAACCGGCGTGATCTCTACGGTTCAATAATTTATTAGCTATTCAAATGCCTGATGTGACCGGTTCGGTAATTCAATAGCGAATTCCTTGCGAGGTTCTTTGCGGGAATCAGACCGGGTCGGCTCAATCGGTTCGACGGTCACCTGGCCTTCATTAAATGGGGAAGGGTTAGGGTTTCATTTTACCTTCCACGGAGCGGTGACCGAGAGGGCGACATCATTTCACTCATTTCGGCGGCGCTGCATCCGATCTTTGGTTTGCCTCTTTCTCTCTCCCTTTCTTTTCTGTGCATCTTTTCTCGGCATGGCGTCTTCACCCGGCGTTGTTGCTCGTGACTAACCGTCGGTAGATTTCTGTAGATTTTGTGTTGAGGCCTGCATTGTGTATTATTGTCCTCGATTAATACCATCAGGAACTTTGGAAATCCTTTTTATAGTTTTCATCGTTGGAATCAGATGGCATTTTCTTGACCTGCTTTTATTCGCTCAAATGGATGGGCTGTGAAGGCTTGAATCGATGGTTATTTCGAAATCATTGGAAATATCCATCCTTTATGCGTAGCGGCTTACAAAAGCTTGTGGGAACGGCTGCTATGCCTTTTCTTTTCCTCAATATCGTGATCGAGTCGCTTCACTTCTCTATCCAAAAGGTGTTTCTTTAACTTGTGATCCTTTTGTCAGGTAGCATGGGTACTGTCAAGTAAAGGCTTTTTCTTCACTGGCTTTTTTTATTGAGATTCATGAGTTGCCATCTTATTTTCTTACTGAAAAATCACAAATTTTGCGGAATCTTTTGATGCGCTACACTATTATGATGTTCAAACCAAGAATAAATGAGGTACATTTTTGTTAACTGACTATTATGTTTAGTTGAAATTGTCCAACAATATGTGAACCTGTTTTGGCATGAAACTTTGTTTCTCTTACTGAGCTTTTCATGATTTGTTCATTTATATTGGGTCTCACTCGTGGTGAATTGAAGGTCAGAGGAATTAAGAGTTTAAGATGGTTCAGATATGTTTAGTTGTTAATATCTCTCAGAGGGAGGTGAATTGAACAACACAGGAGAAAGAGAAAACAAAGAAGGCTATCTTCTTGGACCGATGGAGGTCGTGCCTCTTGATAGGCTCATTGCATTTGATTTGGCTGTTTGGTTATTGTGATGGATCTTGTTCGGTTCTACCAACAACTTGTATTTGTGGCCATGAAGATCGTACATGACTTGGTTATTTGAATGGGTGGATTGTGGGTCAATAAACTTATTTTCGTTTATTACTTTGAGAATGATGATTATTCTCATTTGGCTCAACCAACATTTTAACATGCACTGTTGACAACAAAGTTTGCTTTAATCTCTTCCTAAGAAGTGACTTACAATTATCTTCTTGAAAGCGGAGAAGTTTCTTATGGGTGGTTTTGAAATTAAGTTAAAGTCCACTTTGTCTTGTTCTTCTAAAGTAATATTCCTCCAGCTTATTTCATTGTCAAATACACTTGAGCATTGTAGTAAGACAAGATAAACCGTGTTAAAATATAGTAAAGAAGAAAGGGCAGGCGATGCTATGATTTTGTCCCCGCAAGCATAATGGTCAAAATGGATCAATACTGATCAGTATTTTGCCCCTCTTTTGAATTGCTGCCTCTATGTAGCTTCATCCAAATGTTACTAAGTGCCCTTTATTTTTTTTCAGTGTTTGGTCTCAATTGGTGACCCTTGCACTCATTAGTGTCTCCTATTTGCATTGTCACATGTTTGTTTTCTTTGCTTGATTCGCCTCATATGATTTCCTTCTATCTTCGCCGTACCTACCGAGTATATTTTTCATATAGGTGTACATGTTGTAACCGCATTACCACTTTTGCAATATTTTGTAAAGCTGAAGTCAGAATTTGGACATGGATGCTGCTGCTGCTCAAGATTTTCATTCTCGTACATTCTCAATTAAACTATGGCCACCGAGTGCAAGCACAAGAACGATGCTCGTGGAAAAGATGACCAAGAATCTCTCCTCGGAATCGATTTTCTCCAGGAAGTATGGCCTTCTGAGCAAGGAAGAGGCTTATGAGAATGCTAAACGGATTGAGGATGAATGCTTTATTGCTGCCAGTGAACATTTTCAAAAGGAGCCTGATGGTGATGGAAGTTCTGCAGTCCAGTTCTATGCTAGGGAGACCAGCAAGCTAATGTTGGAAGTACTTAAAAGAGGCCCTGAACGCAAGGAGCATGGAGAAGTGGTGGCAGTTGATAGGCCTGTTAAACCTACTGAAACTGTGTTTGATATTTCAGGTGGTAGTAGGGCATTTATTGATGCTGAGGAAGCTAGAGAACTTCTTAGCCCACTAACTGAGCAAGGAAACTCATACAAAAAGATTTGTTTGAGCAACAGAAGCTTCGGTATTGATGCCGCCCATGTTGCGGGACCTATATTGGCATCTCTCAAGGGACAGCTGACAGAAGTTAATCTATCAGATTTTATTCCAGGAAGGCCAGAGGATGAAGCTCTTGAAGTCATGAAGATATTCTCATCAGCCTTGGAGGGGTGTGTTCTCAGGTATCTGAATCTGTCTGACAATGCGTTAGGTGAGAAGGGTGTTCGGGCATTTGGGGCACTTCTGAAATCACAAAATAGCTTGGAGGAGCTTTACTTGATGAATGATGGAATATCTGAGGCGGCTGCCAAAGCTGTGTGCGAGCTAATTCCATCAACTGACAAGCTGAAGATCCTGCATTTCCATAACAATATGACAGGAGACGAGGGTGCTATTGCTATTTCTGAGGTCCTGAAACATTCTCCTCTGCTGGAAGATTTCAGATGTTCATCGACCAGGGTGGCTTCTGAGGGTGGAATTGAATTGGCCAAGGCACTGGGGACTTGTACTCGTTTGAAGAAGCTAGATATCCGTGATAATATATTTGGTGTCGATGCTGGGATAACCCTGAGCAAGACGCTCGAAAAACTTGTTAACATCACAGAAATCTACATTAGCTATCTGAATTTGGAAGATGAGGGGGCCATTGCCATTGCTAATGCCCTGAAACAATCGGTACCTTTTTTGGAAGTTTTGGACATTGCTGGCAACGAGATCACAACAAAAGCAGCTCCAGCATTAGCAGAGTGTATTGCTGTCAAGAAGTCACTCAGGACACTGATCTTGTCTGAGAATGAGCTGAAGGATGAGGGTGCTGTTCTGATTGGCAGAGCATTGGAAGAGGGTCATACACAGCTCAAGGAACTTGATGTGAGTATCAACATGTTAAGGAGGGTTGGGGCTAGATGTTTGGCGCAGGCAGTGTCAAATAAGCCCGACTTCAAACTTCTGAACATAAACGGCAATGCAATTTCAGACGAAGGCATTGATGAGGTGAAGGAAATACTTAAGAATGGAAGTAATTCTGTGGATGTGCTTGGACCGTTGGATGAGAATGATGTCGAAGAGGAAGGCGAAAATGGAGAAGAGGAGGAAGGAGAAGGAGGTGCTGCCGAAGAAGGTGAAGGCGAATTGGAGTCAAAGCTCCAGCATCTCAAAGTCGAGCAAGATTAGAAGATGGTATCGACGCATCATTGATTTAAGCAGTATGTCTAGTTTCTTTTGTCTTGCCTTGGCAGACGACAGTGACACATTTTCTGGTTTGTTTACTGTCAATTCTACCTCTTGACGGAGGCTTAGCTGCTGCAGTGGAGCTCTGCTACCTTTTTTCTTTGGACTGATATAGACAATGTTAGGCAATGCGGTTGGCTTGATCTCTTTCATGTCTTGTGTTATCAAGCAGAAGCATTTAGTAGCAAGGTGTTCATCTGAGATTATTTTGACCCTTTCCTCTGCATGCTTTTATCTTTGCCTTTGTGAAGATGTTGGAATCGTGGAGCATTTGGATCTTTTTCACCTGTCACCATATTCCCATTCTAGGTCTTTCTCTCTCTCTCTCTCTCTCACAGAAATTTTAACTTAACTCCAGTATATGTGGTGTTTTTCTTATGCTACTCCGGACTCTTCTTCTGGGGTGTCTACTTTTAGTGGCAACAATTTGTAAGTTTTGTTTGTCTTGGTCTCATTTCTTCCTTCCTTTATTGGATAACAGTTGCCATTGATTCTCAAGAGAAAAGAACAAATTGTTGGAAGGAATATCATAAGCTGCTATGCTAGTTTCATAATTTTTTTTAATGCAAAAATATTATCTTGATTTTATAATTTCTTGGTTGCTAGGGCAAAAGAATTCACATCGTATAATCTTGAAGGCCTCTTGATGTTGTTGAGCCATTTTTTTTTTTCTCCCTTCTTTTTTGTATATAACCGTGTTGATTCTAAATTGAACCAAGTTAAGCTAAGTTTCACCAAATGATGTTATCATCTCCATCTATTAGGGGGGTTATCAATAATTCTCTTCTTTTTATTTTTTTATCTGGCTGTGCATTATCTTATTAGTTACTTAGCTACTTGATTGATCACTCCATTGTATGACTTGAGATGAGCATGACATTAATGTTTAGTATGATTTGATTGATATTTGTTTTATGATCTTACTAGTTTGAGATTTCTTATTGTTTAGTATGTTTAGCAGGATTCAAGTTTCTCTAATTTGTTTTACTTTTATTTTGCAAATCAACCTTCTAATGATGTCATTCCTGCGTGGAGAAGAGGAACGTTCTTGCCTTCTTACATGTATAAATTTTTGGTTGACATATTGTAGGTGTAATTGAGACAATTAGAGATATCATGAAAAATAATGCTCATATTCGTAGAGTTGGTTGTAGACATCACTTTGCTACTTCATGTACTAGAAGGGTTGACCAAGTGAAATAAAGCGTAGAGCTTCCATCGACGCTTTATTTGGACTGTTGGAAGCTATGAGGGACTATTTTTAATAATTGTCGCCATCATCAAATGGTGATGGAGGAGATATCGGAGTTTATCACGGTGCTACTTTTAGGTTCGAGTGGTTTAAAAGGTTTGGACACGTAGGTTTTCATCGTGCAACCTGAGCGATAGATAGTTGAGAAGGCTTTTGAAGTTATCAAACTTACTTTTACTTTATTTATCTGAGAGGATCCTTAAAAAAAATGATAGGGATGTGATTGTATAGGATAAATTAAAGTAAGCATTTTTATATAAATAACATTTTCCTTGCGATATATTTAAAGTTGCCAACTTAGGCTGACACATGTGACACGTATTTTTATTTATTTATTATTATTTATTTATATTTTATCATTTTATCTTACGTGTTGTATATATTATTGATGTTCATGGATCCGTACAATGGAAATCGGATCATGATAATAGACCGATTCGTCTTTAAATGCAAATCATAAATGATTTCGATCTTACTCGATAGAGACATCGAAATAACCAAACAGATGTGCTGTATATCCGTCCATATGATGAAAGCGATTGATCCCATAGCTGCTCGTGTGGAGACACTAGGGATACAATGCAGGTGCTCATTGAAGAATGAGTTCATTGATTGATCCATTTACGGAATGTTAAATGGTCGATAATTTTATATTGTAAACAGTTATTTCGTAGTCCTAGTAGTGTATCTGACTTTTAGACTTGATATACCATGAATGTCCTATATGAATACTTCACTCTTCGATACCAGACTGATTGGTCTAGAAGTTCTAAATCTAGCACAACCAATTATTAGGAGTGATAGCCAACTTTATGATAACAATTGAGTGTCAATAAAGGATCATTCGTTCTATGTGTTATGAGAGAAATATCTCATATGTTCTTGCTAAGGCAAATTCTTGACCAGAGTCATTCATATTAAGAGAGAAAGAGGTCTCCGGGAGAATCCGAGTAAAACGAGACTCAAGTAAAAATCATATGAGCCTGACAGCACTATGTCTAATATACGATCTTTGAGATATTAGATGAATGAGGGACTATAGGTACATGGTAATCGAAGACAGATATATCTAAATGATTAGATTCCCCTGTATCGTTTGGGGACTACGATACAATGGTCTAGTAATCCGTAATCGACGAGTCGAGTGAATTATTATTAATAATTCATCAAATCAGAAGAAGTTTTGACAGGTATGACTCACGACCAACTCGATATTGGGTCTAGAGAGTTACACACATTTGATAGGTGCTGAAATGAATAGAGGTTCGAATATGAGATATCCGTCGGAGCTTCTATCTTATTAGATATCCAATAAATTCCTGAATTATTGGATCCTATGGATGAGATCCAATAAGAGCTAATAATAGATTATTAGATAGATACACACTAATCTAAGAAGCTTGGGTAGTTGGATGAATATCCAATACCCAATAGGGTATGATTTATTAGGGTTAAGTCGAGAGAGAAAGAGTTTTCTAGGAGAATCCGATTAGAGTGAGACTCAAGTAGAAATCATATGAGCCTGACAATACTATGCCCAATATATGATCTCTGAGATATTAGATGGATGATGGACTATAGGTACATGGTAACTGATGACAGATGGATCCAAAGGATTCGATTTTCCTGTATCGTTCGGGGACTACGGTGTAATGGCCTAATAGTCCGCAATCGATGAGTCGAGTGAATTATTATGAGGATAATAATTCACTAAGTCAGAAGAAGTTCTGATAGGTATGACTCACGGCCAACTCGTTATTGGGCCTAGAGGGTCACACATATTTGGTAGGTGCTGCAATGAGTAGAGGTTCGGATATGAGATATTCGTCAGAGCATCTATTTTATTAGATATCCAATAAACCGTTGAATTATTGGATCCTATGGATGAGATCTAATAAGAGCTAATAAAATATTATTATGTAGATACCCACTAATCTAAGAGGCTTGGATAGTTGGATGGAGATCTAGTACCCAATAGGGTATGATCCATTAGGGTTAAGTTGATAGGGGACCTCTATAAATATGAGAGAACCAAAGGCACATAAGCTAGGGCTCTCTTGGCTGTCATCTCCTATTCTCCTCTCCCTTTGAGGAGCATCTTTGCAATCCCTACCGTGTGGATCATTGCTAGAGATGAGGACAGTTGATCTCTTTCATCTTCTCCCACAAATATATAGGAATTCAAGGATATACGATCTCCCTAGGTAACATCTTTGCAACTCCTACCGTGTGAATCATTATATGCAGTTTTCAGTTTCACAGGTTTTTTACATACCAATCTTCACATGACGATAAAACCTTTTTTTTAAATAAAAATCTAAATTTTTTTTTTCAGTTCTTTCACTGCACATATGATGTCACCCATAGATTTTCTTACGGATGTCAGTGTAACCAAAATGGCTCAAAGTGTTATTTCAATGGTAGCATGATCTGAGTCAACCTAAAGCACATTTCAATTCCAATGATAGGATATTCAAATTGACCAAAAGCAATATTCTAATGATAGCATTGTAAAATCAACCCAATGCATTATTTCAACGATAACGCGATCACCTAAAAGTGTTGTTCCAATAACAACATGAGTAAATCAACCCAAAGTATTTTTTCGAAAACAATACGACTGAATCGACTCAAGACATTATCCCGATGATAGCATGATTAAATCTTCCAAAAGCACTATCCCTATGATTGAGTGGTTAAATCGATAGTTTGATAGAAGTTACATCATGCCCAACCTTGCTCCATGAATCGAGATGTGACGAGAGACATATAATATAAGGATAATGATATATGAAAGACCATCGATAGCTCACCCCTACATAATCATCACCTTATCATCACGTGGTTGATACCTCGTAATAATTTACCAACATGTGATCGACATCTTATCACCAAGTGGCCAAACCCTAATCGCCAAAAGCACTATTCCTACGAAGTCAATTATGTGAGAAGCCGATTTAGTCGGTAATTACCTAATATTTTCTAGGTTCAATACTATATGATTATTTTTACGACCAAAGGAAGCAAGTAAATGTTTCTAATATTTAATCATGATCTCAAATACAATAGTCAATATATCTCACTATAAAAAGGACAGTCAAGCAGGGTTAATTTTTTTAGTACTTACACTCAACACTCAAATCTTCTGAATTTTTATCGAAAATATCCCCGATATAGTTTTTCTCGAGATCTCTGGCTGAACCCACCCATCTCTCAACATCAAATATCTTACAAACTTAAGCTCGAATCAAGAACGACTTTGATATCTTAATATGTCAGACAATCAAATTTTGTTCCAACGAGAAAAGTCCCCGATCAAGAAACATTGAAGTTTCCTTCTTCTCTCTGGTTAGAGGAATACCTCCACTGGCTTTGGCACATTGGAAAAAGTCTCCGGCGCCTCTTTCTCGGAAGAAATCCTTCGTCCCACTATAGAATGAACCCTGTGGTCACCGATCATGATGAATCCATAGAAACAGGCTCCCTCACCACCAACCGTGTTGAAGCAACCATAAGACTTCGTGCCTTCTTCGAAACTTCCAGCCGCATTATTACACACTGATGCAACCATTGTCTATCTCACGACGAGGGGCGACGATGATAGCCAGGAATTAAATTCTTCTCTGCAAGAACAGCGTGGTTTCCCAAGTCGCAGTCTGACTTTGGATATTACTCTGAGATTTCTGTGTCAGACGATTTCCATGCAACATCCGGGCAATTCCTTTTGCGATCTCTAAGCTCTATATATTCTCCTGCTCTCGTCTCCCCTTCTCTTTGTACACTGCACTTGTTGTTCTGTCCGTTGAAGGGAAGAGCGGTTGCCGATCAGAATGGCGTTCTACAAGGTGGCCGGGGCGTCCGAGTACCTCGCCATCACCGGTTACAACGTTCGTGACATCAAACTTGCGAAGAAGGCCTTCGTCTTCCCGGGCCAGAGATGCACCAAATTCGACATGTCCCCGGTGAACTACACCTTCGAGGTGCAGGCGATGAGCGCCGAGAAGCTTCCCTTCATCCTCCCGGCTGTGTTCACCATCGGCCCCCGGGCGGATGACACGGACAGCCTCCTCAGGTATGCCAAGCTTATCTCCCCTCACGACAAGCTCTCCAACCACGTGAAGGAGCTCGTGCAGGGGGTGATCGAGGGCGAGACCCGGGTGCTGGCCGCGTCCATGACCATGGAGGAGATCTTTCGCGGGACCAAGTCGTTCAAGCAGGAGGTGTTCGAGAAGGTTCAGCTTGAGCTCAACCAGTTCGGCCTCATCATCTACAACGCTAACGTGAAGCAGCTCGTCGACGTCCCAGGCCACGAGTATTTCTCCTACCTCGGCCGGAAGACGCAGCAGGAGGCAGCGAACCAGGCGAAGGTTGACGTGGCGGAGGCGAGAATGAAGGGAGAGATCGGGTCGAAAGAGAGGGACGGACATACGAAGCAGAACGCGGCCAAGATCGACGCGGAGACGAAGATATACTCCACGCAGAGGGATGGAGAAGGGAAGAAGGCGGAGGCAAAGGTGAAGGCGGAGGTGAAGATTTTTGAGAACAAGAGGGAAGCGGAGGTGGCGGAGGCCAACGCGGAGCTGGCGATGAAGAAGGCCGAGTGGCAGCGGCAGGCCAAGGTGGCGGAGGTGGAGGCGGCCAAAGCGGTGGCGATGAGGGACGCCGAGCTGCAGATGGAGGTGGAGAGAAGGAACGCGCTGAGGGAGACGGAGAAGCTCAAGGCTGAGTTGCTCAGCAAGACTTTAGTGGACTACGAGATGAAGGTACGCACACCGTGATCACCAAGACTGCACCTGTGTCCTTGTGATGCATGCAATACATCAAACATGTCGTGACGATAGGTCCAAGAGGCAAACTGGGAGCTCTACAAGAGGCAGAGGGCGGCAGAAGGCTTGCTGTACGAGCAAGAGAAGCTCGCGGAGGGTCAGAAAGCGGTAGCCGAGGCGGCACGCTTCGCCCGCCAACAAGAGGCCGAGGGGGAGCTCTACGCCAAGAAGAAGGAAGCCGAGGGGTTGGTCGCACTGGCCCAAGCTCAAAAGCAATACCTCAGCGCATTACTAGAGGCACTGGGTGGGGACTACGCCGCGTCGAGGGACTACCTCATGATCAACAGCGGGACGTACCAAGACATCGCGAGGCTCAACGCCGAGGCCGTCCGCGGCCTGCAGCCGAAGATTAGCGTGTGGACCAACGGCGGCAACAGTGGCGATGCAGCAGCCGACGGCGGGGCGATGAAGGAGGTGGCAGGAGTCTACAAAATGCTGCCACCGCTGTTCAAGACGGTGCACGAGCAGACCGGGATGCTGCCGCCCGCTTGGATGGGCAAAATGGCCGAGCCACCGGTGGTTTGATCAATTGTCGTGTCGCCATATATCTATCTATGTAGCTGTGAATGCTTATTGTGGGTGCAACTTCTGTTGAAGTCATCAGTCCATGGTCTCAAGAAGGCTGTGTTTATTGAACGAACATATGCCACGGATTGGATTGCCACTCGAGTATGAAAGATAGCCTGCCATTGGATGGGGCATTTAGGCCCACAGATTGGGTTGCTGGATTTAAGTTGACTTCGCGTAGATTACACAGATCTTGCACCTATCCCGAATCCATTTGTAGCAGTAACAAGAAGCCCGATGACAGTGATGGAGGAATTCTGTGCAACTGCAGGAACAGTGCCCTAAACAAAGTTTTCCAGTAGATCGAGTGTGATATTTGAGGACGGTGGTCCGAAGAGGGCTAACAGAAGCTACAAAGACCGGCAGAAGAGGATCAAACACATCCGCTCTCTTGATGCAAACGAAGAGACTTCTGGGAGTTGTGACGATGAGAAGGGAAGCCGAGTGCCTGAGAGTAGGAGGTGTCGGCGACCACAAGTGGCTTCACCTCCTCCCTGTTGATGGTTACGTTCTCCCGGTTAGAGTCGCTCCACTCGCTGTTTCCTGCTTGACGTGCATCACGAACTTTGGTAAAGCCAAACAAGCATCAGAAAGGACATCGCTAGTTTGTGGCCTTTGTAAGCTTTTCAGAAGAAGAGGAGGAGGAGGAATAATAATGTCATGGTCCCGAAGGCGGCAGTGTGCATCCAGGCTCCATGAATGCAAACCATGTACTACCAGTCTAAAGCTTCGCTGGATTGGCTGCGTTCCCGAAGCAGCAGATCTGAACGAAGGGGTGGAACTGCGTCGCTTGGCATGAGAGCGAGACGGCCACACCCCTGTCGTCGTCCACAATAATTCCACTCGGCTGGCAACGCTCCGGCCAAATAAAGACGGCGACGTGACGTTGGAAAAGGCCGAGAGAGGCCGGGCCCGGCGACTGTCGCTAACCATGTGCCTCGTAGTTGTCCGATTCAGCATGTACCGGGAACCACCAAACATTGAACATGCATCTGGATTTAGTGGATTTTGGATCCGGGTCGGGTGTCGGATCCTGAATTGGCTTTTCGGATCCTAACAGATGCCGGTTGATCGATACCTCGGCATCCGAGTTATGTGTATTATTATTATTATTATTACTACTATATATGAAAAAGGTTTTTAACTTTGAAGCGTCGGCGTCGTTCGCTTCCTAACAGTCTCGAAGACAGTCGTCACCGCCAACCGATCCTCCATTTGTTCTTCCCCGACGCCTCTCGATCGATCTCTCCGATTCCCCTCAGCTGCATGGATTACGAACGCATCCACAAGCCCTTCGCGCCTCAGGTACACAATTCCTCCTCCCTCTTGGTGTGCGCGAGCTCAGGGGCCGATCGCTGAGATTCCCGATCCAAAGCTGCTCCTTTGGACCCTCGTTGCTTCGGTGTTGCTGCGGTTTTCGTCCCTTTGTGCCTTTCCCTTCTGTTCGATGGTCGCGCATTGTTCTTATTTGCAATCATTGAAGCTTGAGTGGAGCGGGCACGAGTTGACATGATAGATTGTTTCGTAGCGTTTACTGTCATCCGGTTCTTGATGGGTTCCGGGGGATGTCTCGTTCGGAATTTGGTTTGTCCGACGGCTTACTTTTGCTTTGTTGTCGTGGTGGTGGTTTAGAGTGGTGGATTCTCGCCCGGGAGACTGAGGGCGATGCTTCTTGGCGTGGAGACGAAGAGAAAGGAAAGGGAGGATCTCGAAGCCAACTTCTCGTTGCGGTCCGAGTCCTCGGAGAGCGACGACAGACGTAAAAATCTCTCCCTCCTTTCCTGCTGCTTGACCAAGATGATCCCCCCTTTTGGTGTGAGGATTCAAGAGGAATAGATCTCGCAGGCGCCAGTACGGCCGAGAGCTGCAAGGATGTAGAGTGTTCCATCTCCATGGAGACCACCAGCGGCCACAGATCGAGGGAGTACGCGATTGGGGGATCGAGGTTCAGGGCTCAAGAAGACGATGGTCTCGATACGGAGAGCGTCTCGTCGGGTTTCGAGTTCCAGAGGGTGGAACGAGCGCCGCCGCACCGGTTGGTGTCGGTGGCTCCCTTCTCGAAGCCGGCACCTTCCAAGTGGGATGACGCGCAGAAGTGGATTGCGAGCCCGACGTCAAACCGGGTCGGAAATAAGGCCGGTGGAGGGCAGGCGAGGAAGGGTGGATTTGCCGGGCACGGAAGCCGACAGCCGGTGACGAAGGTTGTCTTGGAGGTGGAAGAAGCGGATACAAAGAGAGTGGACGGAAGCCAAGCTAAGAAGGAATTTGGTGGGGTTGAGAGTGTGAATTGGGTGCCAGAGCCTTATGCTGAAGTGGATTCAGGGGCTAAGCCTGTGCCAATCATGGAGAATCCGGTTGCTGACATTGCTGGTAAGAAAACCTTTTCTGATGCTTGCATCTTCTTTGTCATCTTCAGGGAAGTCCTTGGAGTTGTCTTACCAACATGCCCTAGATGTGTTGCGGCCCTCAGTTGCCAAAGAAATCAGAGTTATAGAAAGTCATTTCAAATGTCCTGCCCGATCGGATGCATGTTGAATTCCATGAGTTCTTCGGTTTGTGTCAAACTTGGCCTCATCTTTATCAAGTTTCAATTAGTCATCTGAGAAAAAAAAAATTAAAAGAAAAGAACCAGCTGAAGAAAATTTACTGAACATCTTCATCTTATGTCTCCCTTCCCTAATTTCTTCTTGTGTTCGCTACTTTTGAATCCTGTTTGAAATCTTTTGGAGATTTAGTACAAGCTAGAGCCTTAGGAACAACCCAAGAACAGATCCTCGACCAAAATGGAGAAATAAAAGTTGAAGTCATGTGATATATGTTCTCCATTTTGAACTTAAAGTGGGAAACACAAACTTCAAAAGACAATGTCGTCGTGTTCTTCAGTAAAATACAACCCTTTTGAAAGGGTTTCATGTGCCTTTACGGTGTACTATGCAACTCCAAACTTGTAGTAGGTATAATGATGTAGGAATACTGAAATGTGTTCTTTAGGTCTCTCTAAAATGTATATCTAACTGATATGCCGTGACATTTATACAAGTTCATTCTGTATCTAACTTTTGTGTGCATTTTCTGCAGTCAGTCTCAGTCAGCATGATCCGTTGACATCGGTCCAGAGCGCCACAGCTTTTATTTCTCCTGCACCAACAGTCAGATCTGTGTCCATGAGAGATATGGGCACGGAAATGACTCCTATTCCAAGCCAAGAGCCATCGCGGACAGGAACTCCGGTGAGAGACAGTGCACCTAGCCCAACTTCTTCTCGACCAACAAGTCCACCAAGAACTGCTCTGGCACCAACAATGCAAGTCCAAACTGTTCCGGCTGCTTGCCATGATGATTTGAACAAGGAGTTGTCTGAACAAGAAATCATAAAGAAAACCAGAAGAGAAATAATGGTTCTTGGCCAACAGCTTGGTAAGACAAATATAGCTGCTTGGGCCAGCAAGGAAGAGGAGGAAACGGATGCATCTCTTTCTCTCAAGACTGTTCGAGTGGATGAGTCCATGAGAGGTGTTATCGAAGCCCGTGCTGCAGCCTGGGAGGAGGCGGAAAAAGCCAAATATCTCGCTAGGTAGCTCATAATTTTAGTATAATTGGACTCACTGGTTCCATTGAGAAATTCTTGTCTATTAAAGATATCACTCGTTGATTCTGAATTTTTTAATCTGTTTCATTTTAGTTACCTCTCATGAGGATATGGTACTGAATGTTGATAAATTTCCTCAGGTTTAAACAAGAAGAGATCAAAATCCAAGCCTGGGAAAATCATCAGAAAGCAAAAACTGAAGCAGAGATGAGGAAGATTGAGGTGCATTCTAAAACTCCTCGCAAAAAATAGATAGCTCTTAATGATTCTGTTTGAACCGATTTGAACACCTCCTCTATTTTGCAGATAAATAGCGAACTTGCATTTGTTTTGTTTTTTTTTTTTTTTTGACTTTTATTTCGGTTTCATGAAGCTTGTCCGTAGTACAACTAAGGCATAGATTCACATTTTGACAGGTTGAGGTAGAGAGAATGAGGTCGCATGCGCATGAGAGGCTGATGGACAAGCTGGCGACGGCAAGGCACAAAGCCGAGGAAATGCGCGCCGTGGCAGAAGCCAAAAGAAATCAGCAAGCCACAAGAACCGCTCAGCAGGCAGAGTTCATCAGAAGAACCGGTCGAGTTCCATCCTCATTTTTCTTCTGGAGCTGTTGCCCGTGATTGCCAATGCCGAAGCACACCGCACTCTGTCCATGTAAGTCGGAGGCATGTCTCTAGTTTTATTCTTTCATTTGATCGTGAACTTTATTTATCTGCCTATATGTTAAGTCACCATATTCTTTTTCTGTCACTTGTGTATCTTCCCGTATGCTTCTTCTTTGTCACTCCTATGAGCTATGAGAATTAATTATATGGACGTTTCACTCTTGCTCACAGTCATAAGATAAGATATGAAATCGAACTGGTTTGGTTCTTTCTTTCTGTCTCTAGAGCATTTATTTAAGCATGTTCGTTTACACGGATGAAAAAGACTAGGTGATGCCTGAGACTGCAAATCTATATTGTTTCATCATCTATTCGATGATCCAAAGAAAAGATTATAAAGAAGATAAATATTAGAAAGGTCCTATTTAAAAGGAAAAAAAGGAACATCGATGGAAATACCTCTTTGTATTCACTCTGTCACCAATGGAGTCAAAACTTGCCTCCAGATCGAATGAGTAGGAGCTGCAGCGCTAGCTTCTTTGAAGCAAATACCCCACCTGTTGCAAGACATGGAACTTTTTATGGCCCATGACAAGATCACTATTTACCAATTATCCTCGTTTCATTTTAAGCCAGTTCATGCGAATGAAATAATTAACGCCAGGATTTCCTTACCTCCCCAAAGTGGGATGTGTTGGGTGGTGGCAGAAACGAACCCCATTAGGGTTCGAGCATCTATTTTGTGACTTCGCATTGGTTCCTTTCGGAGGGGCCTCCTCTGTCCTCCACTGCTTTCTGCAAGAGACCAACAAGCCTTTACAGCAGTCTGATGTTACTCACCCACCATCCCCCAGCAACCCCCTCCTTGTCTTGTTGCCTCAACCTTGTCCCACAAAGTCCTCTCAGCTTTTTGCCTCTCGACACCTCCACCATGCCGTGGGGTCTCTCCCTCCCCCACCACGGGTTCCATGGTATGGGCAAGACTGCAGTTGCGTCCCAAGATAAGATGGACAACAACAGGTGGTGATGATGAGAGGACGATATCATGGGGATGCCATCGTCTTTGTTCTTGAACAAGATTTGTCTCCTCGACAGAATCCAAGTCGGGTGCCTTCGATGACACACCAGCATTGCTTCCAACACGCCAAGTTCCATCATGTCCGATGCCATTCCCTTAGGTCAATGCTCCTGTCACATTTAGCTCCCTTTCCCCAACGAAATGAGCCGTCGAATGTTCACATGCCTACACCTGCACCGTAAATAAGGTCAGTGCGTAAAAGACGTGCCGCAGGCCTGTGCATGGGTGTGCCACCACTTTGGTCTGAAAGCCCTTCCACAAAGAAACGAACTCCATAAATGATCCGGGACGACTTGTCGTGTGGTAATTGATGGATGAAAGAGAGCGAGAGAACACTGTCATCCTTTTCCATCCACCAATCGTATCTCCCCATCAATTGCTCCTGTTCGGGGTGCCAAATACCTGCAAAACATTGGCTTCCATGAGATTATTATACCTGCAGAATATTTAGCTTCCCTACCAAACATTAAAAAGATGTGTTTTTTTTTCTTCTCTCAGTAGATTATAATAACTCATCCACTGCAATCTAAATCTTTCCTCTGTCGACCATACATAATAGCAACGTTCTCCCAAGTATCCAGTAGTTAAATTGGTACCTATCGTGCTATTATCGATCAAAGAATGAGCTAAAAAAATTTCCTCTTTGTTTTCTTTATTTTAGGCAGCAAACCTGAAACTATGCCATGCTCCTCACCCAGTGAACTCTCGTGAGTTCTCATCAAAGATTCTCCCAACAGTCTACTTCTTGTGCTCCGTGCCCAACCCTCGAGTCATCCAAAGTACACTATGGAAGTCACAGCTTCCACAGCGTCATACCTTTGACCATGCCGGACTCGGTTCTTCTTCTCCTCGACAGATTTAAACGTCCAATAGATGTCGACCGAATCAGCCGGCATTCTACTCGGTTTAGTGTAGCAACAGTGGGCGCTTAATTGCACTACCAATCCATCCGACGTTGATATCGGCTGCCCAATCATGCAGCCACTGTGACCAAACTTTGTAATTGGCTTCTTTACTTTGCGTTGTTGTACCTCACGACGACAGGCCATAATTTGATGTGATGGTAGGGCCTGCACCAACAACACCAATGACATGACTCAAATACTTTTTGTAACCTTAAAAGATCAATTTTTTTTCACAAATTAGTTTAAGACTTCCCCTATTTCTCACCTCTCCTAGGCTGAGACAATCTGCCCATCCATCTTCACAATTCTAACTAACGAAGACTGAGAACTGCATGAAACATCTTTCTTTCTCACAAACCAGAGTTAGATAGATGTAGAACCTTCCTGTTACCTCTACATGTTCATGTTAAAGCTTTGTGGATCTGTGTTCTGCAGAGCAGATGGTAGAAATGAAGGAATTTTTGTTGCAACAGTATTAATTACTGAGGTCTCTTAGCAGAACTTTGTTTGGCAAGAGCAGAAGAGAAAATTAGACTTAAGCACCACAAAAATATGAAGGAAAAAAAAAAAAAAGCAACTACAGATCCGTCAGCTGACAAGTGATAGTTTTGTCTCTGCATCAATTAATCATCTCCAGGGGAAAAAGATTGATTTGCAAGAATCGAAATAATGGCATCGATGACTCATCTTGAGGTGAATGATAAATTTGTCCACAGTAACTGAACAACCAATGGTTTTTGCAGTATGCACGCGCATATGCCCAAGCGCATCAGGTGATCTGCTCACTCGCAAGTCAAAGGAGACGTATAAATTACCTTCTAATTAACCTAGTTTTGATCATGATGAAAAGTCGAATTCACGGAGCCTCGTCGATCAAAGAGAAAAGGCAGAGGAGAAAGAACGCTATCCAGATTCGAATTTGCAACGATTTTTTTTTTTTACTAAAAACCATATCAACGAATTCATTCTCCATCCAATAGGGCACAAAGAAACCCGCCGAAGAAAATTTGGGATCGCGGAGAGAATGGCTTCCCTAATCTCCAGAGGCGAAGGAAAAACGAAGGCGGAGAATACCTGATCTCCGGAGCGATTAGCGGTGATTTTCCACGAGGTCGACGATGATCGGCGGTCGAGGATCTCACAGATTCTCCCCTCCCATCGAAAAGAAAACTGATACGAGTAATGTGTAAGCATATCTGATCGGGAGATCGAGGCGATCGGGGTTTCAGGAAAGCGAAGGAGAGAGGAGGAGGGCTTCGGCGGTCGGTTGCGGGAGGGAGGGAGAGAGAGAGAGATCGAGAGATCGGCGTATGATATTATTAACCGACTTCATAAGCCGTGGCCGTTCGATTTATCTGATTTGGATCATTTCGTAGCCATTTAACCAATAAGCCGACGGCGTCGGCTCGATTCGCCTGAAGCCGTAGTAGCCATAGTTTCCATGGCTAAAAACCTTCATGCTCTGTGGCAAATAGTTCTTTTAGTTCCGTTCGGTGTCGGAGAGTTACACCGCAGGCTTGTGGCTACATGTTCCAATGAACCAGATGAGGCCGCCTTATAACATATATCGAGATGCTGCAGTCATTCCTCAGCTTTGAGAAGTTGCGTACGCAGTCGTGGCCAGAATTGACCATACGATGCTCACGCACATCCATTACAGCTCCGGGAACCCAGTTCCTTGGGGTCCACCTGAAGCGCCTATTAGCCGCCTCACACAACGGGGCCCCCCCTGATGTCTCTCTCTCGCCGGGGGCCCCTCGAAAACTAGTCTTTCGAATTAACCCATCACATCACATGTGCGCGCTCCGAGGAATCTAATCGGATTCGGATTCCGATTCCGATTCCCATTCCTATTTTTATCTTGATGGGAACAACTGATGCGAGTCGAGCAAGTACCGTCGTGTAACTGTTCACGCTTTTCCTCTGCTCCTTTCATCCTTATCCGCAGGGGAAGGAAGGCGTGTACCGGCTGGTGACGGGAAGCGGGCGTGCACGGGCCGCACAGGGCCTTGACTCGCTGCGCCCCAGGACCGGACCGGCCCTGCTGCCCACGTGAACCCGGTCCAGTCCCCGTACGGGGCAACTCGGTGCGCCTCGAGACGAGCGGGCGGTACCCTCACCGCGCCGCGGCCGAGCAGCCTTTCCCCGGACACGGCGGACCCCGCTTGGCAGCGCAATAATTCGTGCGGTAGCGGGGCCCACCCGCGTCGCCGTCGGCCCGTCCGCAGAGCACGGCGTCGCGTGGTGTGGCGCCCGCCCCCCCCCCCCCGGTTCCGTTAATTTCTCCGAGGAGAGGGGCGTTTTCGTAATAGGGAGAACTCAAGCGGAGCCAATGCGGGCGGTACGGACCGACAGCGACCATTGAGAAAAGACCGGTGCGACGCGCCCACGTGGTGCTCTCACGCGTACGGCTTACGCTCGGGCACAGACTTCGCGTCACATCACAGATGTCACTTCCGGCTCTGTGCACCGGCGGGCCCCACCTCAGCGGCCATGTACGATGCGTGGGTATAGGCCTCATTAATCGGGCAAAAGAAAAAGCAGCTGGGGCAAGGTCGCACATGTGCGATGAACGGTGGATATTTACACAGAAAAAATCAACGGTTCGGATTGCGGATGTGCGGCTCGTACGCAGCCTGGCGGCCTTTTATTTTCTCATCTTTTTTTGTCGAGTAAAACGTTTCCTGCCGATTTATGATTGATCCGATCGGCCGTGAATCCGGTGGGCCCCACAGTGGTCCCTCAGGCTCTCCAATCACAAGGCAGGTAACGCAGGACGAGTGAACCGAAAACGGACACGAAAGGCTTTGCTGTTTTCGCTACTGTGACGTCACAGCCGGAGAGTTCGGTCGAGGACGGAGAACCGTCGAAGTGGACGAACCGCAGATACAATCGAGTGCGGCGAATGCTCCCACCGTTGGATACGAGAGGCTTCTTTGAGATTCGTAAACGTTATGATCCACATGTGATGCATTATGCGGCAAACTCATAAAATAATTTTACGCGATCGAAATGGAAGGGTAGCTATTTGCGTGTGTTTTTAATTTCTTGGTTTCGCGAGTGAGTAATAATATGATCTTATCAGCGCGGATTTGATTTGGGTAGCATCGCCACTCCATCCATCGTTGCCCACTCTCTTTTACTGTTTCGGGTTCAGAGATTCTTGGAGAGCTCGTGGAGAGGGAGGGGGGGGGGACTCCCATGGCGATCTCGAAGAACGAGAGCTTCTCCGAGCTCGGATAACTCCTCCTCCCAAAGCCACAAAGGAATGCGCTTTCCTCCTCGGCTTCTTCCTTGTCGTTGGCGGTTTTTCATAGCTCCGATCATCTGAGATCGCATCTTTTCTTCCAAAGAAGGCGTCGGTTTCAGGTTCTAGCAGGGAGTTGTGGTCGACGTTCCTCACTCCCCCGGTGCTTCCCTGAGTGGCTACGTCTGAGAGTTGGGGCTGCGATTTGGTTTCTCCGGCAGTTTGATGAGCTTCTGAAACCCTAGCTTGGTTCTCGCCGTGTGCCTCCGAGCCCTACTTCTTGTCATGGTTCCGCGGTTACTGGAGTTGGGGCGAAGGCATTGATTCGTCATAGGAAAGTCCAAAGAGATGAAGCTTTCCACCGTAGGTATCAGCCAGCACGCACCAGAAGGTATCGTCTTTGCCTCGCCTTTTTATCTTGCACCCTGGTCTTATGCTCTTGCCCCAGATAAATGACCGTGGTCCTCGCGGTGTGTTCCAACCAGGGGAGGAGAAGAGATGCTTGAATTCGGAGCTCTGGCACGCTTGCGCCGGACCACTTGTGTGCCTGCCGACAGCCGGTACTCGGGTTGTCTACTTTCCTCAGGGCCATAGCGAGCAGGTGAAAGATCCGATCTTTGACTACCCTTGTTCCTCCCCTCACCCACCCCCGAGAAGTCGAATGTTAATTACTGTTTTTTTTTTTTTAAAAAAAACTTACTGCCGGTGTTAATCAAGGTTGCCGCGTCGACAAACAAGGAAGTGGAGGGCCATATTCCTAATTACCCCAGCTTGCCCCCTCAGTTGTTTTGCCAGCTCCATAATGTCACAATGCATGTGAGTTCTTGCAGTAATTTTCTTCCTCGTCCGGATTTCAAGATTTGGTGAATGGTTGGCTGTTTGGTGACTCTGCAAATTACAGGCAGACGTAGAAACCGATGAAGTTTATGCGCAGATGACTTTGCAGCCCTTGAGCCTGGTAAATCCGATGAGACTTGCGCTTTCAACGTTGCAACTGTGGTTTTCTCAACACAAGATCTTGCAAGTAATTATGACTCGAATTGTGTGCAGCAAGAACAGAAAGATGCTTATTTCCCTATCGAGATGGGCGTTGTGAGCAAGCAGCCGACCAATTACTTCTGCAAGACTCTGACGGCGAGCGATACTAGTACACACGGAGGGTTTTCTGTGCCTCGTCGAGCAGCCGAGAAAGTCTTTCCTCCTCTGGTGCGTTGGTCAAAATCAAATTGTATACATTTCTTATGGCAATTTATTGGAAGCGCCAGGGAAATAAGTTCAAGCAATGGTGCTGCCTCATTGGATTTCAGGATTTCTCGCTGCAGCCTCCAGCTCAAGAGCTGATGGCTCGTGACCTTCACGATGTTGAGTGGAAGTTCAGGCACATCTACCGAGGTAAGCTATTTCAGTTGGCATTCTTGGTTTTATTTGGTGCAGAAAACGAATAAGAACCAATATATTCTGCTGTGGTAGTCATCGACAGAATAACCTGATCAAGAAGTCCTCTCCTGACTAGGGTTGACTGACTAGAGTCGGCTCAAGTCTCTGGAAATTTTGAGTTAGTAGTACTTGAAGCATTGGTCTGTGGCCAAGTTGTCTAAGTGGATGCAACTCTTGTGAGGCTATGGTGGCTCCAACACAAGAGTCTGGTGGAGGAAAAGAGCATAGAGAACATCAATTGTCTGCAGAGAGATTAGCAACTCAAGCACATCATGTTGAAAATAGCATGTTAGACATGTTGATTAGGATTTTTTGCAGTAAGAAAGGATGGATTGGTTGATGCTACTGTGGATGTAATGCTAGTTTTCTATGGAAGTTGTAGCCACTTTCATGTAACGCTAGTTTCCAATTCCTGCATGCAGGGCTGGCTTTCTCTAGTTTATAGATATCGTGAGTTCAAGAGTGGTCCTTTTAATTTGCCTGCCATCTTGGTTATCACAGGGTCAACAGGAAACTTCTTGGTCCTAAAGAGTCAAGTAAATTGAAGTAGGCCTCAGGAATATCCTTCTATCATGTCTTAGAAATGGGATTAAAACATAATTCTGATCATGGAACAAACCGAATTCAACTTGTATCTGGTCTAAGATTTGAAAAGGCTTTAAACACCAATTGTGAATTTGTATATTCCAGTGCTAGATCATGCAGAAACCAGATATCAATTGTTTTGAATTGGTCATTAAATTATAGTAAAAAATAAACATTGACATTCATACCTTTGCTTAGTTGTTTGATTATGATAACAAGATAAAATTTTCTCTCGATATGTTTCCTGCAGCAAGTTTCGACTTCCATGCAAGAAGAAATACATTATCTCCAATTTTTGAGTTGAGATAAAGCCATTAGCATTCCACTACCACATTATTGAAATTGTGCCTCTAATAATAATCAGAATTTTGCATGTTATGCTGATTTTGCACATAGAAATGTTTAAGTTCATGATATTATATAATGTTTCAGCAAGAGCATGCTTATTATGTTGAACACTGCACAAATAATGTGTTCATATTGATTGATATTGGAGTGCTCTGTTTTCATAGTTTATCCTTGTTTAGCGTACTAGTGTTGTATTGAATTTAATTAATATTTGCATTCCCAGAACTCATTGAAAAAGCTGTAGATTAAGATATGGTTAATTTGCAGATACAGTTGAAATTCCCCTAGGGCTATTTGTCAAACACCAGTTTCCTATAGAACTTGTTCTTCGAGATTATGGTTCTTCTGTGGTATGCTATAGTGGTAGTGTGATAATTTCTGACTATGACAATTGAAACCTTCTTCTCAACACTAAGTTCTTTCCTTTCGAAAATTTTAATGCGGCTGTTGTCAGCTGTATAGTGACGTAACTGATTTAGAACCTCTCTTCATATAATTAACACTATTTTCTACCTACATTTGATCTTATTCTTGTAAGCAAACTCAATTCTACAACAGAGAATCAATTCTCCTTGAAGTGGAAACATATCTACTGTTTTCATCCAGTTTAAATTATTCTCTTGGAAATTCTGCCTATAATAGTTGATTTAATGTGGTTTATGGACCATTGACCCTTAATGCATCATAAAACTTGTGTGCCTCAATAGAAGGGTACAGACCCTTTATTGGTTTTCTACTTGTCAATTCCTGTTACTAGCACCTGTACCTGCCAAAACCACACGCTTTTCTTGTGCCTTTTAACGGTAGCCGACAGGTATCCTTCCAATAACTCATGGAAATTTCTCAGAATAGCTTAATTGCAGTTCCAGCATTCTTCTCTAGATCTGTAAGATGCATTTTTTACCAAGGAAGAAAGTTGGATTTTTTACTTTAAAAAAGACAGCAGGTAAATGATAGATAAGCCCTTAGCCATCGATTGCAATTTGATGATTAATATACGGACAGTGTCCTCGATCATATACAGTAATTCCCTTCTACACAAAAAAAAAGTTGACTAGGCATTTGGTCATATTTATTTATATCAGATTTGACAGCTTGTCTTTTTATTTATTGAAGGATAACTTCCACAATTGCCCCAACAATGAGCAATGTTATATTAGTTGAGGTGGCTTAGAACAAATTGATAGCCAGTCCAGTTTGTTTCAGCTTTAGAACAAATTGAATTCTTACTAAAGCTTCTTTTATGTTTCATCTTGTGACACCAGGCCAACCGAAAAGGCATCTGCTTACCACAGGCTGGAGTGTGTTCGTTAGTGCCAAGAGACTCGTTGCTGGGGATTCTGTTCTTTTTATCTGGTTTGCTTAATGCATGGTGTTGAGATTGAGCCTTCTCTTCTTTTCTTTTCATGGTGAATGTTTAACTTTGTGCTTCCTATTTAGGAATGAAAAGAACCAGCTTTTGTTGGGAATCAGACGTGCTAATCGACCCCAAACGGTGATGCCATCATCAGTTTTATCAAGTGACAGCATGCACATAGGGCTCCTTGCTGCGGCAGCTCATGCTGCCGCTACAAACAGTCGTTTTACCATATTTTATAATCCAAGGTAGTTGCCATTGTTAACTTTATCCTATTTTTACGTTTCACTGATCTTTTCTTTATACATGCTCCAGTGTTCTTTAATATATTTTCCTGGTCCTAATATCCTTAGGGCAAGTCCATCTGAGTTCGTGATACCGCTTTCTAAGTATCTAAAGGCTGTGTTTCACACGCGTGTGTCGGTCGGCATGCGATTCCGGATGCTTTTTGAGACTGAAGAATGTAGTGTTCGCAGGTGATACAATTAATCAAAATTAAATATTCTGAATGTCATCTTGTGGTTATTGTGTGGCATACCTGTAGTTTTCAGCTCAGTCATTTGATTCCTGTGGATTAATCATCTTTTAATTGTTTTTAATTTAAAGGTACATGGGAACAATTACTGGCTTAAGTGATATGGATCCTGTACGTTGGCCGAATTCCCATTGGAGATCAGTCAAGGTAAATAGTATGCCATAGTTGCTATTTGCTGTATGAATTTCTGGATCAAGTAGTGGAACAAGGTCTGTTCCTTTTTTTTTATCACTGAAATGTTAGTTGAATTTGCTTAATTGTATCCGTATATCTACATATCCATTTCATGCTATGGTGTCCTCTATACTAGTATATGTATCCATTTCATACCTGCACATTTCCATGTCATGTTTTGGCTATAATTCATGAAGCTTTTATGTGTCCTCTAGATTGATTATTCTTGTAATCACATGTCTTACCATTGCTTCCAGTTTCGTATATTTTGATTTATTTATGTATATGAAAATGTAATGGTGCACGTGTTGGAATTTAGCAAAATACTATGTATCAATCACTTTATCTAAGGATATTTGGATACTTTTTGTGATATATCTTATCACTATCCTCTGGTGAAAGTGATATAATGAGAAACGCTATTCAACACACAACATATGAAAAGCTTTTGTGGCTTTTTATATATCTTTTGTGTTGACAAATGTTTGAATAGACTTCCATGACTTTGATAATAGATAAGAAAATACCTCAAAATATGTAAAAAAAGAAAAAAAATCATATCCTTTCATGCTGTCATGTGATGTCACTTTCACGGTGACTATGTGCCAATGACTTTCCTGCTGTCCATCCTACATCGATTATACCGCCTTTAGTTTTTTTTTTAATGGCTGATTACTATGTGAGCTTTTTGTTAAAGAATACAAGTTGGTAGTTGTTTTGATTTCTTAGCTGTTATTGAACTAATATAATACCATTCTAGTAATTGCAGGTTGGCTGGGACGAATCAACAGCAGGTGAGAGGCAGCCAAGAGTGTCACTGTGGGAAATTGAGCCTCTAACAACGTTTCCCATGTATCCATCTTTGTTTCCGCTCAGGCTTAAACGCCCTTGGCATGCCCCCTTTCCCCATGGTATTATCTTTCAGCCTCACTAGAACAGACAGGCATCTGAGTTTCTTTCCATGAGATATTTGCTTCAGTGCTGCTTGTAGTGCTTTTTTTTTTAATTGAATGGCATGTAGTGGAAGCATGATCTGGCATTCTTTTATCGGCTCCTATTTAATTTCTTGGTAATCTTACTTTCATGAGACATCTTTATGAGTGTAGAAGTTGCACGACCCGTTTGACGGAGCATCTTCATATATCCTCGGTTAAGTTCTATGGAATTTTATTCATCCTGCACTGAAGTTTTCCAAATGTTGTCTTTGGTAGCTCTCATGCAAGAATTTAAATGCATATTTGATAGCGATTTCGATAATATATTAACTATAAGTTTTCATATTAATCCTTGATCAGATCAACAGTTGATGTGTATTAGTTTGATTGATATTTAGATCCTTACTTTTGACTATCTGAACTTAGGAGCACATGCTTCTACTTGCTAAAGTTATCAGTGAAGTCATAAGAAACGGCTCATATAAAAAATAGCTTGAACATTTTTATGCCGTGTGTTGCCTAGACACCAAAGAAGACGAGCTAAATGCTGTCATGTGGCCGAGGAGTGGCACTGGTGAACAAGGCATGCATCCCTTCAATTTGCCATCACTGGGCCTAGGATCCTGGATGCCACAGAGGCTGGAACCATTGCTGCTAGGGAACGAGCTCAATCAGTACCAAGCCATGTCCACTGCTGCTTTGGAGGACCTACGAGGGGTGGACATTCTGAAGCAACAGTTTTTACAGAGTCAACAGCCGTTCCAATTTCTCCAGCAGCCCGGCACCACCAGCCATTTGTTTCACGGTCAAGATTTCCCACAGACTCCCCAACGGCAGGCCATCGGTTCACAATCACCACGTCTACTGGAGAGCCAACCAAACTCTGCTCCGCACCAGCAGTTGCAACAGTTAGCAAACGAACAGCAAAAGCAGCAGCAGGTGCAACACACACATGCTTATGCAGACACATTCCAGGTTCCTAACAGTCATGTTCAGCAACCCTCGAGTTTGCCTTCTCGATTTTATGACAAGCCGGACTTCCCTGATCCATGCTTGGTCTTCTCATCCATTGCGCCTTCGAGTTCCGTCCAGGGCAACCTGGGATCTGCTTACCCCGAAGGAAACTCCAACACTCTCAACTGTTCACAACTTGGTCAATCCATGGTCAGTAAGCCCAGCCAGCAGTCACCGGGGCCAAGACGTATTATGTCTCAGGTGACTCCTTTCGGAGCTGGAGTTCTGCTGCCTTCATTTGCAGAGAAGGATAGTTCTGGCGGAAATCAAAAATGTCCTGCTACCCAGAGTCAGGCCCCCTCTCTCCTATCCATCGCAGATCCAAGCTTGACCATGCATGCAACGGTCGGTGATGCATCTGCCACGCCGTACGTTGCTTCCTGCATTCAGAACTCTCTTTATGGATATTTGGATGAATCCTCCAGCTTACTGCAAAATTCAGGAGAGGTTGGTCCACAATCCCAAACATTTGTGAAGGTAAGAGCTACAGTTTTGGCGAAATATACTACATGTGTGTGTGTGTTAGATGCCTGTCAGGTGTGTTTGCCCTTGCAGGTCTACAAGTCCGGATCAGTGGGGAGGTCTTTGGACATATCCCGGTTCAACAACTATGATGAACTGCGTGTGGAACTCGGTCATATGTTTGGAATTGAGGGTCTATTGGAAGATCCTCGTAGATCAGGCTGGCAGCTTGTATTTGTCGACAGGGAGAACGATGTGCTTCTCCTTGGAGACGACCCCTGGGAGTAAGGAATCCTTTCGAGCTTCTTTAGTTCATTTTCAATTTAGAAGCTTAAGAATTGATTGGATATATCATTGGCTTGTATTCCATTTTGAAGCTAGTTCATAGGTATTATTAAGGCTGATTAGCGATAGGATGACTGTCTCATGAACTTAAGCTTGTTGCTTGGGACCTTTTTGATGTTTCAAGAACCAGTAAGATGCCAGTGGCACTTGAAGTAGGAAGCACTAAGTAGATTTTGTTAATCCATTTTTAAGGCCGTGAAAGGAAAAAGGAAGATTACCCGAAGGCAAAAACTCAAATGTCATCCTAGGAAGATAGACTTTCTTTTAAGAATTTGCCTTTGTTCCTCTGTCATAGAATTATTAGTACTGTTAGGCTTTTGGAGCGAACCTTCTTGGTTTGCAGTTCCCTTGTATAATATTTAAGACATTTCTATGTTAATTTGCTTTTCTTTTCGCATGAAACTAAAATGTAGTTGGACTAACAGGAGCATCAGCACACGTTAGATGTCTCAACATAGGTGTTCTCGCTGTGTAGTATGCTACTATGGTCATTACATGAATAAGTGTATTACAAGCGAAAAGAATATTAGGACAAAATTGGGGAACTCTGTGTTACTGCTTAATGCTTGCATGGACTGGTGTAACTGGTCAACTCTAAGCACATCGTTCTACCTTTCAAATGGTGCAGTTTCATGACGGAAAAAGCCTGCTTTTCGAACTTTTGAATGGTGCACTCGAGTGACTGGCACAACTTGATTATTAGAACATGCATCAACTCCATGGTCCTAGTGTTTGAACAAGCCGATTATATATTAATGTGCATGTTCCAGATGTTTTGTTATTTATCATTTGGCTTTTAATGCAGATCATTCGTGAATAATGTCTGGTATATCAAAATACTTTCTCCTGAAGACGTGCATAAGATGGGAAAACAAGGGGCTGAGGCCACAACATAGTCCTCTTTGAACTTCAAGCAACTTGAAATGGTATTTTATGTAACCATGATTTCTGCTTTGCTAATGGTTGCTTCTGTTTTATTCTACGAAATCAGAATTATCTGCATATATGATGAATGGTATATGCAGATTTAAGGAATTGCGAAGTTACCATCTCACACGAGTACAATTGATTCTAATGTTAAAATCTAGTGAAGGAATGACGGTACATAGTGATCTAATTTCCTTTCATATGTTCTGATTCAAAGGCTAATGTCTGGGAGAATCCAACACATGACTGATCTAATTTTGCATGATGAAATGCATTTTGGGGAGTTTCTTTGCTGAAGATTGTATACTATTATTTTACCCGTTTTGTCTAGCATTACTATGAATTATAGTTAATTTACAGCCTGTGGCTCCATCAAGTGCAATATATAGATAGAACATCCAAGATGAATAAAACATAATTTATCGCAATACCATAGCAAACCATTAGCTCCCTCCCTCTCGATGATGATGATGATGATGACCGAGTCTGATCCAGATTATGATAAATATTGTAGCTCATTTTCTTTTTCTTCTTTGCATCTCATGAAATCTCAACCTGCCAATTCCAGTAAGTTCAATAACATCATCTCTTGGACTGCTGTGATGTTTCCAGGTTTCGGAGTATGCATGCTCCATCCAAGGGGTTGCTCCTGAGGGGTGATCTTTGGCTCATGTGATCTTCGATAGCACATTGCATGACATCTGCAAGGTCAATCATCTCTGGTCATATATATATATATTTGGCTTCAGCATACTCAGATGCATTTTGCAAGTCTTGATCTGCATGGGACTAAATCATGTAACTATCTATGCTCCTAACTATTGAGGTGTGCAATTTGTTGTTGGATTCGGCACTCGCACGCAACGCCTTGAACAAGTATAATATGTTTGGAACTGCATCTGATCTCTAGTAGACTCTTTTCTGCTTGCAGGTTTAGTTCACCTCCCTCAGTAATTTACTATTTACTCTCATCTTTTTAGCCCTTGATAAAATCCTTTTCAATATTTGTTATGATAAATTTGACCCAATTAGGGACTTGATATCCTGATAAAGAGATTGCATGAGATTAAATGATTGTACAATGTGAAATTAAATAGTTGCATAATGCATGAGATTCAGTCCCGAGGACTAATATGATTCAAAATTAAACTGCAGAATGTGTCATGTGAGATTTACTGCAATGGTGAAATCATAATATGATGTGCTTCCTAATCTTATTTGTGTATTGCTTTTGTTTTTTCCAAAAGTATTTGCATCAAGACTTGGATGTTCTACCAACAGATTAATACAAGTTATTTTTGTTAGGAGAGCGAGAAAATTTGATTAAAAAAAGAATATTTAGATATTAATAATTAAAAATATATCAAAAAATTATCATAAGATTAACCTGATGTAACGGTGCTCTATGAAGAAAATTAAAATTTTAATTATGTGAGATCGATTACAACATGGTTTCCACATACGAAGAAAATTAAAGTTTCCAGGGATCATATTTTTCTTATGGTGGATTAAGGATTTTAATTTTGTACTATGTGGGAGTATATTTTATTGAATGATATGTTTTGATATTTCGCTCTATATATATATATATATATATATATATATATATATATATATATATATATATATATATATATATATATATATATATTTATATTTATATATATATATATATATATATATATATATATATATATATATATATATATATATATATAAGTTAACTCATTGTCCTTTTTTGCATGTGAGTAAATTTTTTTTACATATATATATATATATATATATATATATATATATATATATATATATATATATATATATGTAAGTAAAAGTTAAAAAAGGGTGATGTATTATTATTATTATTATTATTATTATTATTTTGCACGTGGGGATAAGAGGTTTCTTCTACTTATTCATAAGTAAAAAAAAAAAAAAAGAGAGAGATGGTATTGCCTTTCTTCTTTTACATATATATATATATATATATGTATATAAGAAAAAAAAGATGAAATTGTCTTTTTTATCCATTTCGAGAAAAGAAACCAAGTTTCTTTCTTTCCGTGCAAAAACAAAAAAAAAAGAAAAAAAAGTGGCATCACCTTATTGCCTCGTATATTCTGTCTGCATGGAGAAAAGAAACACTTTTTCGACGACACTTGGGTTCTTCTTCCCGTGACGTTGTCAATGTTTTTTCTCCCCCGACAAATGAGGAGAAGTTGTCGACAATATCGACGCCTAGATGAGAATGGAGAACGATACCAGACCTCTTGGTTTTTCTCTTTTTTCTTCTCCCTCGAGGTGACGATGGTCGAAATCGATCGTTATCAATCAATTTTGGGTGGTAACGGAGTAGAAATGGTCCTAATCGATAGTATTGTTCTGTAGCGGATGGTTTATGTATCGATCCACTAATGAACCGACATGCATCGTCCAATATGAAATAATATTATTTGAAATTAAAATTCTTATGCAAAGGGCGGTATGTATCGATCCACTAATGAACCGACATGCATCGTCCAATATGAAATAATATTATTTGAAATTAAAATTCTTTGTATGCAAAGGGCGGTCCAACACGAGGATCCTCGTGACGACGACAAATCGAGACATGGCCAGAGCGATGGGAGCCGAGCTCATCCACCAAGTACCAAATCTGCGAGTGGATGATGGCCGGGAATTGCTCTGCACGGTGCCCGGCTGAAGGGAGAGCAGCACCGGAGAGCAGAATTCATGGAGATCGTCCGCAGGTGCGTTAAGGCGAGCAGGAGCGAGACAAATGGATTCAGATTAAGTTAATATATATATATATTACGCATGGTTTTCCGACTCTTTTGTATTCTCATTAATTAGATTTATGTTTTGGATTGTAAATTGATGAATCATGATATGGTTAGTTTACTGGATATTCATGTTACAAAGAAAATAAATAATAATAATAATAACGATATTGGAAGAATAAAAAGAAAATAAAATATCACAAATATATTGTATCGAGGATATACGATCCATCCGATGACTCCATCTAATATATTTTTAAAAGTAGTAATGCATATATTTGATATTTATATATGCAAATGATTTGCATAATTTAAAAGTTATTTTATTATTTAAAAATATTATAAAAAGATTCATATGTTTATCATTTAAAAATGCATTATTATTCATTGTTTTATAAGTGTTTTTAAGTCATCTTATCAAAATTTATATGAGCATGGTTGTCCAACATTATCTTTGAAAGAATTAGAGAAAGAATATATGATTGCATCAACTTTAAATTAAACTCTTAGTTCCGTATAATTATTTATTTTCAGTGATGTAATAGTTATTTGTTTAGTATGACTATGATATGGACACTATCATTGGGGTTATATATTAATATTTATTTTAGAAAGTAGTTTCTTCTTGACCCTAATATATGTGTTACTAATAGCATGAGAGGCTTATCATGTTCATCTTAGCTATATTTATCCTTAAAAAGTCTTACTTGTGTTAATGCTTATTTGTAAAAGTTAATGGTAGTATTTGCATTATAATATTTTATACTTTGATATGTGGTGTTAACTATATTTATGCTTTCATTATGAATATATATTTACATTTATTATGCCTTAAAAAATATGAAAATGATTTGAAATGCATATGAAATTGATGTTTTGTAAATTTTAAAAGCATGAAAAATGTATTTGATATTTATGCATATTTCGAAAGCATGTGTTTGCATAAAGAATTTATTTATTTTATTTTTTTAAAAAAATATTTATTTATGATAAAATTTTGATTAGCATATAAACCATGATGTTTACTTAGAGAGGTTCGCTCAAAAGATTATTTCTAATTTTTTTAGAGTGCTAAGTGGAAGATTGGTGGGATCGATTACGGATTGAATTATATAATTGAATAGTTATGAAGATCTATGCTTGAATCGATTATGGATCGAGTTATGTTTTTAATGTCACACGAGATGATTAATTATGTAATAATTATTCTAAAAAAAACTATTTATTCTAGTTTTGGCTTTATATTCTTATATGGAAACACATAGAATCATGGCATTGAACTGTCTTTGGTTGTTTTGTTGGGTTGAAAGCATTCCATTAAGTATGCTTCAAAAGGATGACATAATTCCCTTTTTTTTTTTTGGCTTATTCTTTTCATGGGATAGATAATATGTGCAATGTGAATCATAAGCTTGCATAGCATAAACTACACAACATGTGTCATGTAACAAAAAATGTGTTATGGACATATTACTTAGGCGTAATGGCAATACTATGTATTGCTCGCATACCTAAATCTATAAGAAGACCTAATATAGCATATTTTGGCATCATCCACATGGCAGCGATCAACGACCACGTCAATGTCAACAAAAGAGCCCCATGCTGACAGGACACGACACCTTAGGCTCGAACAAGACAGTCGCCTCTTTCATACTATTCGGTGCCGTACAAATCAGCGTCACACACCACAGAGCCGCTCCAAAAAGCTTGGATCGGCGCCGATCGATGTAGGCCATACAGCTCGATCGACGCTCGTGTAAGCTGGTCGCTTGAGGAGTCGACAACCATTAATGGACCATATACGATCGACCCTCGTCCACAGGTATAAAAGTCGACCACCTGACCAACTCCAGGGGACGAGGCACTTCAAACACCCAACTCCTAACTTCACTCAACGTTGACTTGGGCTTCAGAGGGGTCGAGTCGGGAAATCCCCCTCCTGACCCCGATCTTTGTGCAGGAATCAACAATGAAGCAGTAGCAACTCACCGAGGGAGAATCGTACTCGGGAGACGACGCCTGGACCCAACCCGACTCGAAGCTCGCCTCCACTCGAGTGACCGCGTGGGCAACCTTGCGCATCCGGGACTGGACTGAACCGTGCTGATACCTCGATCACGGTGTAAAGGTTCACAAGGCCTATGCTTATTTTGACTTGTACTTGGGAATCAAAAAGGTGCCTATCTACACGTTGGGCCATGCGAGATTATGAATTCATTGGTCGTCGTGTAGATACAAGCAACGATATGGTCAAGAGCATATGACGACTTATGATGTAGCTCGTAGCAACATAATGAAATGCCTAACTATTTTATAACTCTGAACATGTTAAATATTTAGCCATGCAAGATTATTTCGTCGATTGAAAAGGTTTACTAATGCACGGTATAAGAATTAGATGATCCGAAGAAGTGAGAGCCAAAGTGATGGCCTCGCTTTACCCAAATCATATGTCCATTATTCCTATAAATTTCGTAGGCCGAAGAGAATGATGTTGGCACAAAAGCGATGAATGATACACATGTTTTCGATATAAAATTTGAAAGGGCGATTGTTATATTTGTTGAAAAATGGAAGTAAATGAATTCACAAGTTTAGGAGGATAATTAAACAACTATATACAACTTTTTTTAAAAAAAATCATCATTCAAAAAAATATTCAAGAGGTACAGAGACTAAACCCATAATTCTTTGATAAATCAAAGAGAGAGAACTCCGAAGAGTTTCTATCTAGACTCTGAATTATTTCTAACTCTAAAACACCAAAATAAATAGTAATGTATAAAACAATCATTGCATAAGGAATTATAAAATTTATTGCTTTACGACGGAATATAAACCCTTTAATATATTTCCTTGGTCATGAAGATAAGTTGAATTAAATCTTCCTTTAAATCTGCTTTTAAAAAGTTTTAAGAGTCTGAGAAGGTATACCGCTTGACTCTTTATCAATCAATTCGGACTATTCAATCAAATTAGGCCGTTTGTAAGTTTAGAAAATGGGCTTACTACTCATTTGACTTTTGAGTTATCGTATATAAGAGGTCTGGGTTAAAGGCTAATGGACAAACATTATGAGTTGTAAAAAATATCAAAGGATCTTAAGATTTATACGAGCTAATTGTAGTAAATTAGATACTTCCGTATTAGTTCTGTCAAAAAGTATTAATTATCATATCTTTTCAAGTGATGATGTTGTTATTTCAACCATTCTTGCAAACATAAGAACTTGTGATCATTTCCTTTATTATTATTTTTAGAAATATAGATCAAAATTTCAAAGGATATTTAGTTATATCAAAATGACCAAAAGATATTAATCAATGCAACTAAGGTATTAGTGATCTATTTAATAATCTCATGGTTATTATTGTCTCACTCTTGAATATGATTCTTATATACTTTTTGAGGATTATAGATCATCCTTAATTGATGATTATGTTGAGTCTTGGATTTTGATGATGAAAGTAATTGATTGTGTTTTGTCGTCTAACTACGTTTTAAGTGACGCAAGTCTACTATAGATCAGGATTAGACAATTGACATAAGATGAATCAGCGTTGCACCAGAAGAAATCATGTCAAGAGATTGGACGTCGAGCCAGAGGTCCGGTCGACAATCGACAGAAGGCTTCGTACAAAGATATCAGGCATTAAGCTAAGAAGAGTGGTGTTGCACCAAGGGTATCAGGGTTGCGGAGGTCAACCGCCAATTGGGCAACAGGCCACAAGAGAGGACGATGCATCAAAGAACTAGACGAAGCGCCGATCAATGACGTACCGAACAACAGGAGGTCGATTTATGTAACTGACTAGATCGAAGTAAAATTAAGGTTTATGTGTGCAAAATTAGCTGCGATAACAATGAAGACATAAAACGAAACAAAGTACCGGAGTCAAGTGCGATCGAATCGTTGGGAGTTTGAGAGTTTGACGGAAGTCCGAGGGTTCGTCGGAAGTGCTATAGGAACTGGCTAAGAATGAGTAGGGAGCTTACCGAAGGGTTTTCGGAAGTTCGTTGGAAGATTCGTCGGAAGTTTGCGGAGCTTGCCGAGAAAAGTCGGAGCTTACCGAAGAAGCTCGTCGGAACTCACTAAGATTATTGTGAAGTTCAGGAGCTTGCTGGGAGTCCGCAAAATGGTATCCGAGGGTTCGTCGGAAGCTCGTTGGAAGAAGATTTGACGTGCCAAACTTTGATTTGTGTAGAAAATATCTTTAATTTTGTAGTTAGCACATAACTGTGAGTTAATTTGGGAGGTAATCCCTTTAACCTTGTTAAGGGCCAATTAGGCCTAGTAATAGATTGGTTTGGGCCAAGTTTAAGGTCCAATCAGAAATACTAGACCCTGTTTGGAGGTGGCACCACCCTAGGTCCAGCTCTCGAGGATACTGGGTGGTGGCATCGCCGAGTGTCAGAGCACCTGGGTGGTGGTACCACCCAGTACACTGATTGTGGTAGTGTGTCAGGCGGTAGTATCGTCAGACTGAGCAGTGGTACTGTCTAGTGTCAGAGTCAAACTGGCAGTGGTACCGCCAGTACTCGATAAACTCGGGATGGAAAGGTTTTTGGCTCCAAGTTTGAATCAGATTGGAGCTTATAAATACCCCTCCCATCCCTGGGTTGAAGATACAAGCACAGAGATTTTAAAAGGAACAAAATGCTGTAAAAATTCTTCTAAACATCTCTCATTTAGTTTTCATTTATATACCACCGAAAGAAAGGAGTGAAGAGCTTGTAAGGGTTATCTCCTGAGCCCGTCAAAAGGAGATGTGATGTAAGGGCCTCATCTTCGCATGTTAGAAGGAAGACAACTAGTAGAAAGCCGATGGCCTCAAGAGAAGAGGAATCGGGAGTGAACGTAAGCTGTATGATCGAACCACTATAAAAATTTGGTTTGCATCTACTTATTGTTTTTTATCTTTCTGCAAACCATTTTATTTAGCTGCCCTACTTCCTTATCACTATCTTTCTTCATCTCTAAACACTCTCAAGTTAATTACGTTTTCGATACATTTCAATCGAAATCGATTTTAGTCAAAACGAGATTTTCAACGGATAAAGTTTCCAAAATCCTTTTAAATTATTGATATTTATCATTCTTAATCACTACACTAATTCAACATATTAAATATCACCAATGACATAGCGCCACAACTTTTGCCCCTTTAAAAAGCTTCGCCCTTAACGAGTGTCGTTGGATCTATTGAAAATAATAAGAACGGGTTGAGAAATATCTAATTAGGCCATATCAAAACATAAAAATATGGATGTAAGCATAGGCAAAGAGGCAAAAGATAGGGCTTACAATAGATGAATTGGAAACGATACCTAATCACCATAATTAGCAAATTTGTAAGGAACAGTGTCTATCTGTCTCTTGATACCAAAAAAGAGAATTTAACTCTACCTTTCTCGACTCTATTTGTTGTCTCGAACTAACCTAATGTGATCCTTAAAAAAAAAAAAAAAAAAAAAAAAGACAACTCGAAACTAGATCATAATGACCAAGATGTGTGTTGTAATTTTTGAGAGTTGTGAAATAGATAAGCCTGTCATAAACAAGTTAAATTCTGTGTGTCAAGCCCATATTACATGGCATATCAACAAAATGGTGAAACTTCATTTGCCTACCAAATCCGACCTGAAACTATGATTTCATTCTCATAAAGCATGCCATGAGTGCATGAACCTAACTATGGGTCACTCATCGTTGTGCATCTGTAAAAAAAGCATTTAGTTCATAGTAGTAGTACTGCTCTAAAAATGTCGACTGTCACATCACTTACAGCAAGTTTAACTATCCTGAGAGAGAGGCTGCTTGATCTCTGTGCCTCCTTGCACTTGCGAGTGAGGAAGCCTTCTTTGTGATGATTCTTGAGGAAGACATAGCAGACAGTGCTGCTTTGTGGCCGTTCGATCCGAGTCTTCTCTTGGATGGCCTCCCAGGCTTGGCGAGATCTCCCAAGCACCTCACTTTATCAAGAGATGTGAAGGACTGTGACTTCCCTTCAAAATGCTTCGACAGCCCTCTCCTACAATCCACGAGAGTTTAATCAAGATTCCTTCATCCTTCTGAGAATTGAACTGTCGATGGTCCATTCATGGTTGCATCACATGGAAGCCCAGAATATATATATATATATATATATATATATATATATGTCGTTTTAGAGGTCATTTATGCTGGTATAAAGGTTGATAAGCATGCCATGATGAATGGTCTCTTTAGCATGCAGTGTTCGTTCTCTTTACCGGAGTGGAGGGTGGTGGAACTTACTTGACAGGAAGCAATGCAACGAGGGAAGACATCTCGAAGAGAGGCCCCTCTTCGACTTGATCATCCGGCGACGGCGTGCATGACGGCGGAGAGAAGGAGAAAGATGAACTCGAGGACGTCGCATCCCCCCGCAATTCCTCATCAGAATCACCCTCTTCACCACAGAAGGACGAAGACATGGACTCGAGGTCTTCCTCCCCATCCATGCCCCCATGCCTGCCTTGTGGCAAGAAAGACGCCTCCATTCCCGAACGCCTTGCCACCTCGGGCCCACTTTGCTTTGTGCCTTCGCCTCCGCTTCACCATGCATTTATCAACCCTCGGAGAAGCTTCGATGGAGAAGCCACCATGGGAGACAATGGGAACCTTGAGAAGCGGCTTGAACGTAGGCAAACGACTGCAGGCTGAGCTGATCTCAAGTTGATTCGGTTTTATCCTCTTTGTGCTCAGGCTGTCCCCTCGCTTTCGTACCGAGCAAGGCAGAGAGCGAGCGAGGATAAGACCTCCACATCCTTCCCACCGCCGCAGCTTGTGGAAGACTAAGCCCACCATCACCCTCTCTCTCTCTCTCTCTCTCTCTCTTTCCTATTGACCGATGATTGCAGAGGCCGCATGCCTTTCCGCCCCCACAAAGAACTGGTCATTGCTGTGTCATCGAGGAGTCACACAATAGTTTGACTCTAATTTCTTAAATAGGAGCAACAATTATTATAACTTTGACTCAACCTCGAGATTGTGAAGTGCTTGTTAATTTTTAATATCAATTTTGATTACCAATTCAATATGATTAAGTCTCTACTAAAGTTAGAGATATTTTGACTATAATTTTATGGGAAGTAAAATTAATGGGCTAAAAAGTTTGAGTTTTTGGCCCATGTAATTGTGGGCCGTTTTGTGTTTAGCTATGATCTGGGCTTGTTAACGGGCTCAGACGTGGAGTGGGCGACACACGTGGTAATCACACGCCATATTACGCTCAAGTCACGTGCTTCTCGCGTTGCTTTCCCGATCTCACTGTAGATAAAATAGGGAGGTCACCACCTGCCCTCCGTCTCTTCATCCGCTGTCCGCCGCCGCCGCCGCTGACCGTTCGCGCTGCGTTCCCTCGATGGCGATCGTCCATCGCCTCCTCAGATCCACCGCCGCCGCCTTCTTCTCTCCGGCCGCTGCGGCAGCTAGGGGGGGGCTCTCCGCCCTGGCGGCGGAGCGGACCCTCGAGCGGAACGTGCAATGGGTGTTCCTCGGCTGCCCCGGCGTCGGGAAGGGCACTTACGCCAGCCGGCTCTCCCAGCTCGTCGGAGTCCCCCACATCGCCACCGGTGACCTCGTCCGCGAGGAGCTCGCCTCCTCCGGCCCTCTCTCTCAACAGGTTACCTCTCAGCCTCTTCTTCCTCCCATCGAACTAGGGATTCGATGAGAAGCCTCGGAGATGGTCCTGGCAAGCAAAAAAGTGGTTGTTTTAGTGCTTCTTGTTCGATTGGTAAACGATTATTATGTCGGTGTCCATTGGTACGATGCTTGGTCGGAAAGATTGTGTTAGGGTGACTGTTGTTGGTAAGAACTAAGAACACAAAGCCGTGGAGTTATTCCCTTGTCCAATTCCTTCGGATACACCTTGCCATTAATGTTGTCATGTATATTCTTAGTTCAGCAGTACAAAGGAGTATGAGAAGCGGAAGCACGGGAGGGAAATTACGAGGAAATCACGTTGTTCCGTGTGAAGTCTTCCGATATCCTTCTGGATCTGGTCGAAACGTAGAATGATGTGATGGCTATCATAACAGAAGGCTTATTGTTGGCAGAATGATGGAACCATAGTAGCTTGAGTTTTTCTCATTCTTGATCCGGATTATCCGAGACTTTAAATCATCAGAGGGAAATCCTACATCTTCTGCGTAATTGGTTGGTGAAGTTTGATACCTTAGTCTTGGTTGATTAAAACCCTCCGCTTAGCTTGTTGAGGATTGGATATCTTGTATAAGTCTGTGGGTGGAAAGTGTTTGGGATTTTCCGAAGCATATAGATTCTATATAGTATCAGAGGAGTAATTGTCTAGTATGACAGACAATATTGAACCCATGGACTATCCTGCTAAATTCATAATCTAGAATTGACTATTTGATGATGGACGTGAAAAAGCTATTCTGTGTGTGACATAAGTTGCACCAGATCTTACTCTGAATACTAGTATCAAAACAATTCTTTACTAAAGGAAGTTTTTTTCCAAACAACATCTTGGTGGACAACCATTTCAAAAAATTAGGACTACATTTAGAAAAGGTAGTTTGCTTAATCTGTATCGCTGAATTTGTCTTTTTCTTTTTTGCCATAAATATGTTTTCTATATTACCCCAGCACAACAATTTGGTTGATGATTAATTTTTTTCTCCTGCAGCTTGCTGAAATTGTTAATCAAGGAAAATTGGTTTCTGATGAGATCATAATAGATTTATTGTCGAAACGCCTTGAAAGGGGAGAAACAAAGGGTGAATCAGGATTTATTCTTGATGGTTTTCCACGTACAGTTGGACAAGCTGTGAGTAATCTATAAACTTGAAGCATTTGAGCAATGTTTACTGCACCTGTAGACCATGCTCTCTACCTAGGAAAGCATTATATTAGAAGTCAGTTTGTAAATAGTGCTGTAATAACATTTGGATTGGTTTTATTTCTTTCTTAGAACCTAATTTCCCACAAGTTTATGTCATTTAATTTGTTTTCCAAATTTCTCTCATTGCTTATACTCATAATTTCTTACATATAATCTAGCCATCTAAAATTGGTTTTCACAGTCATATGGGTAGCTCTTTGTTGTTAGTTCCTATTGGTTTAGTTTTTCAATCTCTATGGATACTGTATGTGATTCCCATTTAGAGTTTGTTAGTTTGTGTTAGGTTAATTTATTTCCTTGTCATCAGGAACTATCAAGTAGGAGCTAGCCAGCCCGTACACAAACTTAGCATTATTTTTGGTATAGTTCCTCATGTAATGATAGAATGTGTCTGCTGGAAAAGAAGCAGAAATTTGGAGTGAATTAAATCTGAACTCATTGAGGTGCCATCATGACTTAAGAGTTGTGAAAGAATTTATCATCTCTACAGCACAAAAGATTCTGGTTTATCTTTCATGTTCACTTGATTAAAAAGTGTGGTTATGTATTTGGAAAAAAATATGAAGTTTATCTGATTTGTGATTAATCTCTCACAACAGGATTTGGAGGTTGTAACAGAAAAAAAAAATACAAAATGGCTATAAACTTTTAGATCGAGAGTTTTTGCTAGAAAAGTTGATCCTATTTCAGTTTGCTTCTTGCAAAATAATAGCATCTGCATTTGGTTAGACATGAATTGCAGTAGCAGAAGAATCTTTGTTCCTTCAAACTAATCATAATTTCACCTTTTGGTTCATGCTATCTTTAGCTCTAGAGTTACCAGAAATGTGATCTGCGTGTAAACTAGTTGTAGTGCTTTCAATGTGTCACCAACGAAAGAGTAAATATTGCTGTGCTGTAACATACCGCCAGGTCAGAAATGAGTTGGCCTATCACATAATGCGCTATGCCATGCTGTGCCAGTGTCCTGGGCTGTTGTCATGGCATAGTTGCAGAAACGAACAGAACAGAGTATTTGCATTCCTTATGTATAACCAAAATAAGATGTACTATTTAGTTGATCAAGCTTGACTATTTTGATCCTTATATTCTGTATATATTTCTTTATTTTTCAGGAAATTTTGGACAGTGTGACTGAAATAGATCTGGTGGTGAACCTAAAGCTCAGAGAAGATGTGTTACTTGAGAAGTGTTTGGGCAGAAGAACATGTAGTCAATGTGGTGGGAACTTCAACATTGCTTCCATCAATGTTGAGGAGGTAAATGGGAAGCCTAGAATGTATATGCCCCCCCTCCTACCTCCTGCCAACTGCATGTCAAAACTGATTACTCGTGCTGATGATACTGAGGAGGTGGTAAAGAAAAGACTGCATATCTACAATGAAATGGTAATCCTTATCCCTTTTTCGTACCTTCTTTATATGTCCAACAAAAAAAATGTTTTGTTTAAGAATTACTTATTTGCATTCGCTAATAAGTTCCTCTTAGTTTAAAAAGGTCTCTGACCAAGATTTTTGCACACCCTATTCACAACAATCCTCTCACCTTTTTGACCCTTCTACAGATTTTAGAGTTGAGCGCACGGTATGCCCCTATCCATGAAAGTACCATCACCTCCATTCGACCCTTGTATCATAGAATGCCCCCTATTCAAATTCTCTTCACTTCCATTCCTTTTGATATCTCAAAGTTGGTGTCTAAACTAAAAAAATTGATGGTATGCTGTACACTAAAATCAACATTCCCTAAATAAGAACATCAGTATTATGATATAGCTAGTAACTGAAGGGGAAACGAGCGACTGAGCAAGTATAGTCGGTCTGGGACTTGTTGCATCATTTGGGTGCACTTGCACCATATGAGAGCCATATACAGTTGTCAGCACGTGACAATGATAGGCACGGTATGCATGCCTATGTGGAGATCCTTGTGATTGGAATATGCATGGTCTGCACAAATTTAAATAAAGTGACTTTTGGCATATGTTAACCCAAACCACATTCCTACTTCTTAATGTTCATAAATTGGATGAAGGTGCTATTTTTTAACGATGAATATCCTTTTTTCCTATTAAGAAATCAATGTGACCTTATACTATGTGTTGTAGTAGTTTTTCATTGGACCCATGATTTAAATTTAGAGCAACAAATGGTTTATGTTTGTCGTAACTAATTTCTGACTAGCTTGTTATAGATAGATAAATTGATATTTTCATTATATGATAGTAAGCTTATATCTTGTTCAAAAAATATTTTGTTCTTCTTTGTACTTCCTATTCTAATTTCCCTTCTAATTTGTCTTTGTGCTGTTGGCAATATACCCATGTCGAATGGGATGATTTTGCAAAGCAATTTGGAATTAGAAAGTCTTAGGAAGGCAAGCAGTATAAAGATTGAAGCACTAGAAAATTGGTATTACCAAAGAATTGGCTTCCAGCTATGGATTTCATTCATCTAATGGCTTCAGCTTTTATTTATTTGGGTGCTCTGAGTTTGATTCACTGGGTAAAAAGAATGATCTTATTCTTTCTTATTTCATTAGCAGCACTTGGAGTGCCTTGAAAACCCTGCATAGGTCATCTTGAAAGCTGGTTTCACAGTGTAGGATTAGATACTAAGAGAAACATTTTGTAGGATTCACTTATTTTGGCAGTTTTTCTCGAAGTGATGTACGCTGTTTTTATGTTGTGATGTAGAAGTTTGAATCATAAATATGTCAGTGGTATCAATTATGACATCAAAATTACAGAAGTTTTGCCATTGTCAAAATAGTTTATTAAAAAAGAAGTATGATGTTGAATAAGAGTTTGAGAAATAGAACTAATAAACTGCAAAGCGAGGGGTTAACAAAATCTACTCTTCTGAATTACCTTGGGGCTAGAGGATGATGTTTGATCGGTAACTCTTGGTTTCTTAATTGGACATATGTTGAAAAGTTTGTTGTTAATTCTAGTTATACAAAAATAATTTTGAGCAGTTTTTCTTCTTTCATATGGTGTCATAAAATAGTAATCTTGATGCTTTTGTTTCTCATGAAATTTATTACGGGGAAAGTGCTGGCACCTTTGACTCAGAAATGGCTGGTTCTGCAGAGTCGACCAGTGGAAGAGTTCTACCGCAAGCGAGGCAAGCTTTTAGAGTTTGATTTACCAGGGGGAATCCCAGAATCTTGGCCGAAGCTGTTGCAAGCGCTGAACATCGAAGACCACGATGACAAGCAATGTGCGGTGGCATAGTTTTGAGAACCTCCAAGAGTGTTGAGACACTATTTGGTGATTGGCACATTCTTTCAATAAGATAATGAACTCAGCCCATCAATCAGAGGGGCGAGGAACTGTCACAGGTTTGTCCTACCGCCGTAGGATGGATGGTGGATCTATTTTATTTACATTGATTGATCAAGTCAAAAAACAACAGGTTACTAGGAGGCATTTTTGAACCGAATTCTTATTTTACCTTTGACAGGGTTTTGTATTGTGCTTATAGGAAATTACCAGCCAAAGCAGGTTTCCCGACTCCTGGCATTGAAACTTTGATCTCGATGTTTGGGAACTTGTATGATGGTACAACTCATTTTTTGTCATTTCATTCACTGGTGGATTCCGCTTTAATTTTTAGTTTAAGCTTTACATTATTTGTGTCTTATGGAAAACAGATGCTTTCCGGGATGCGAAATTAATGATAGATGGATACCAAGTCATCTGTGGAGTCACCAAGAAAGAAGATTTCTTGTAGACAAGAATCTCTTCTTTGGCAGGTTATATTGATGTGTAAAAAGAGAACTGCTTTGACTGACATCTTCCAAGAAGAGTAGTAAAAAGCCACTCTGAGATGAAGTTTGACCTCCTTAAAATTGAAGGACAAATGCGACAAGATATCGCTGCAACTTCCAGTTTGGGTTCAGGAATTGCAGCTGTTACAGACCGAAGAACCATTCAATAGTCATTTGAGACGACGAGACACTACGAACAAAGAGAAAGTAGCAACAATGGCAACTGTAACAAGCGAGTGAATCAGCTGGCCGAAGCAGCAAATGAACCTTCAAACACGATGTTACTTCGTCATACCGAGTGGCTCGACAGTAGCTTCAATGCGGCAAGCGTCGGGATTTCGCTTTCCCTGCACAAGTGTGGAAATCAAACACAAATGTTGAGAGATGGCAGACTTAGAACAAGCAGTTGCAGCCGTCAATCAAAGCTGTGTATATCGTGTGTCGGAATCAGAACCTTTCTTGCTTTAGCAGAAGGATGCTTTCTTTCCTGATTTATCTTCGTATAGTCGAGAACAGGCTTCTTGCAGGCTTTAGCTTCTGCTTTCGATAAATCCTTCCGCAGGCAGTCATTATCCTTCGATTAGCCTCATAATTTTATGGAGAGAGAGAGAAGGAACTCTGAGATCGGTTACCTGCTCTTGGAGTTGGCGACGTTCGTCATTGCACAGCTGTAACCGATCAATGATCCCCCTGCTCGCATCATTCACCCGCTCATCCTGTTGCACTCGACAGAGGTCAGAATCGCCAAGAACAACACGAGAGAAATTAAGAAACGCAGGAAACATAATCACAAACCCTCGGATCTTGGAAGCCTGATGTTGGAGACGGCGGCGAAGGCGGTGCCTTGCTCGTGAGACCTTGGAGACGGCGGCGTTCCCCTTGGCAGACGAGGAGTCGGTCTTGCAAGCTCCCGGCAGAAGCGACCCCATCTTGGTTGGCGCCGTACTTTGAACCCGACGTCAGGGACGCTCTGCGAGAGCTTGGAGATGCCGAGGAAGTTCGGATCCATGTCGCCGCTGCCTTCATCCTATTATGACCACAACAACGAAAGAATGAAATCAAGAAAGAAAGCACCAAAAGAACAAGAGATGAAAGATAGGATTACTGTAGAGAGAGAGAGAGAGAGGGCTTGGTGTATGCACCTTGGATGCAGAGGGATCCATTGCTGTGTTGATCGGGAGCTTGGAAACCAGACGGGGGAGCTCGGGAAAGAGGGATGAGTTGGGGAGGTTAGGGAGGCGGTCGCTGGTCTTATATAGGCTGCTGACAAGCCGTGAACATGAGTACCGGTAGTTACCGTGTCCATCAAGATGCGTGCTATTGCCAGATCCAGGCCCCGCTGAGCCCTTCGATCAAAGATGCCCTCTCCCAACTGTCAAACCGACATTTGTTAACCCCAACCGCTTCTCCGCCCGCAGCCTGTTCAAGACCTCCTCTTCCTCCATCTCCCAATTCAACCTCTCTTGCTCTCGATTTCTCTCTCGCATCTTTCGGCTCTGTTGCTGCGAGATCAGCGGTAAGCTCCATGTTCTTTGCTTCTTCTCCCGTTTCTCTGTTTGTATCGGCGCATCACCTGGTACTTCTTCTTTCGTTGGCTCCTAGCAAAGGACGACACCGGCGCATCCATGGGGAACAGCTACAGCAGCGTGGAAGAGGAGAAGAGGTTGAACCACCAGCTCGACTTCTGCACCGATCTGCTCCGTGAGCTGAAACGCAAGATCTCTGAGGCTGAAAGGGACGGGGACGGAAAATTCAAGAAGCGCTTAAAAAGGGACAAAGTCCGCACTCTTTTCTCGTCCTACGACTCTGGTTCTCGGCTGTGTCTTCGGATCTTTCTCGGCTTCATGATTCTCCTTGCATCTCGATCGTAATAGGAGAAATATTTGACGACTGCTGGGAAGTTGTGCGACTGCACCGAGGAGTACGAAAGGATGGAAGCGGCGTACGACGATTTGCGGAAGCAGAAAGCTGCAATGGAAGCAGAGGTAGCCGGCACATCTTGAAGTCTTGACAATTGCATCAAACATGAGTTCAGTTTCTTTAGTTTCAGTTCAGATCTTGTATTTATACGGAATTTGCTGCACGCTTAGGCTGCGAGATTGGTGGAAGAGGTACGATCTCTGGAAAAGGGAAAGAGAGACGATGATAACAAGGTAGGAGGCAATTCTTTCGTGGATTGCAGATCTCCATTGAAGTCTTGTTTAGCAAAACTTCAAACTGGTGGTCTGAATTCATCAAGTATGCCCAAATTTCCATTTTCTTTCTCTTATAATCTGCTTGTTAATCTGCAAATTTCTTTAGGCTGCTGATGAGGACAAGCCCGACGAGGATCCTTCATCAGGTGATATGAAATAATAGCAGAGAGTCTTTTTTTTCTCTCTCTCTCTTTTTTCTTGGATCATTAAATTATATGTGAATGTTGTGGTTGCTTTTACCACAGGCTGCATCATTAGCTGAAAAGGTTACGGCCATGGCAATGGAGCCGAAGTGGTCTCAGCATTGACTTCACGAAAGGCCAAAGACATTCTTTGAAGCATTTTCTCGAGCAGGTGATGGATAGACTGATTGTAATGACAGAAGACGGTGACGTCTTTCTGTACACATGACGAACTAAAAGCAATAAATTGGGAGCAAAAACTTTCATACGTGATTTTGGAATACCGATGTGTGCATGATTAAATTGTTTTGATTTTTAAGGGGATAAACAATATTTTTCTTTTCTTCTCTTTCCATTCTTTCGATCGTAACTTTGATACAACTTCAATTTTGACCGTAGATTGGTAGAAAAGCTAGAATTGGAGCGTTTTATTTAAAAGCATTTCCGAATAGGATCCTCCAACCTACTAATTTGTTAGCAGGGGAGGAGGGGTTCGTCGGTGGCCTCGAGGTCTCTGCGCGGCCGCGGCCATGACGTCTCTGCCTCCACCGGCTCCCGGCGGCTACGCCTTCCTGGACGCCGCCACGCTTCGCCGCGTCCTGCCCCTCTCCGCCCTCATCCCCCATTTCCGCTCCTCCCTCCCCGCCCTCACCGCCGCCGTCCACTCCCCTCCCCGCAGCGCCTTCCCTCTCCCCTCCTCCCCGTCCGACTCCCTCCTCCTCATGCCATCTTGGTCCTCAGATCCCTCCCTCCCCTACATCGGCGTCAAGATCGTCACCTCCTTCCCCCGCAACTCCGCCCTCCACCGCCTTCCCGGCATCCACGCCTCCTACTCCCTCTTCCACGCCGCCACCGGCGTCCCCCTTGTCGCCCTAGACGGCTCACAGCTCACCCTCCTCCGCACCGCCTCCGTCTCCGCCCTTGCTGCCTCCCTCCTCGCCGGCCGCGACGCCCGCGTCCTCGTCATGGCCGGCGCCGGCTCCCTCGCCCCTTTCCTCATCGCTGCCCACCGCCTCGTCCGCCCCGGCATCGACAGGGTCATCGTCTGGAATCGGACCCCCGACAGAGCTCGGATCTTGGCGCAGAGTCTGCAAGAAGAGGAGGGCGGGGCGGATGAAGCCGTGACCTTTGAGTACGCGGAGAACCTGGAAGAGGTGGTCGGGCTGGCGGACGTGGTGAGCTGCGCCACGAGCTCGGAGAGCCCGATCATCCGAGGGGCGAAGCTGAAGCCCGGGGCGCATCTGGATCTAGTGGGTTCGTTTAGCCCTCGGATGCGGGAGTGCGACGATGAGGCGCTGGCTCGGGGAAGGGTTTTTGTGGATTTCGAGGTGGCCATGGAGGAGGCGGGGGAGTTGGTCGGCGCGTTCGACAGAGGTGTCATCTCACCGGCGGATGTGGCTGGTACGCTGGTGGAGTTGGTCGGTGGGGCAAAGTCCGGGCGGAGGAGCGACGATCAGTTGACCGTGTTCAAATCTGTGGGAACCGCAGTCGTCGACCTCCTTGCTGCCCAACTGGCGTATGAGAACTTCTTGAAAGGTACGACCATTTCGACATACATGCTGGTGTTCTTCATCGTAATATTTGCATGTTTCAATCTGCTTGTGTCATTACCTTCTTTGCATTATGTGTTTTTGATATGTGCAAAATTGTCTCTTTTTTCTTCTTCTTTTTTTTTCCCTTCTTTCTTCCCCCACTTTTATTATGCATCCATCTTTGACATTTTTTTTATGCTAAATCTAGGATTTCATCTGCTCATTCGTGACTATAGAATAATATGCCCTTAATGGTTTTAATTAACATCAAATTTACTTCATTAAGGTGGTTGAGCCTTTTAACAGCCTTGAAGATACATAGGGCGATTTCTTAGGAAAGGTTATATTTTCTTTCCCAAAGAACGTCTCAGTTTTTTCTGCAGAGTATTTTTTTGTCAAAATAACAAAAGTAATTTCAACTACTTTTTATCTTTTTCCTTCTTTCCCTGACTCTTCAAACTCATTCAATTAAATTAATTAACCCATTAAATCGAATCGATTCAAAATAAACAATATCAAATATAATATTAATATATCTATTTTTATATTAATAAAATAATTGTATAAATTATCTTAAATCATAAATAAAATGTTATAAAAATAAATATAATATAATAAATAAAAAATAGTATCAATATAAAGTAATGCATAATATTAATAATATTATTTATGTATCTCAAATAAATATTAACAAACTTTATTTAATTTTAAACTTTTAGAAAATCTTAAAAATACTAGGAAAATCCTAAAAAAACCTTTTTTTTCTATTTATGGATCATTAAATGACCTATTTTCAATTAATTTAACCTCAAAATTGACTTTTTTTTGTCAGTATACCCTCTTTCAAATTTTGAGCAGGTTATGTGAATGACTATGAGTAATTTTATTTGGTAAATTGCCCTAATTCAATTGTAAATTTTGATATTTAACTCCTGAAATCAATCTAGATGCAGGCTCACAAAATCTGACAAAGTATTACATGAACTATAGCTACCCAGTATAATCCTCCTTCCAAGATTGGTTCCAATAGTGAAAAGGATTTAACAATAAGCACACACCAATGGAGTTTTATAGTTGCAACAGTTGAAAAGTTCGGGCCGCTTAAATTGCCAATATTAATGAAACCTCAAAAGTTGATCAAGGCAAAGTCCCAGCCGCTAAAACTTCCTGTTGCTGCTGTCTAATGTTTGGGCCCATCCATCCATCAATACAGCATCTTCCGTATTTCACACCAAATCCCTGGATTAGGCCTAAACAGATAGATTCGAAAGAGAATCATAAAGAAGATGTGAGGAGAAGAAGTGAGGAGGTAAAAGGATAGTTTAGTGGACAAGGATCACACTGATATAGGGCTCAGGGAGCATCATAGTCTTCCACCTTGCCTCCACAAGCAGAGAGATCTATCTTTGAATCCAACCCTAGTCATCCAAGTTACATAGGAGCATCGTCGGTGTGGTGCCAAGGCTCCTCTTCTCAAGCATAAAAACGCAAATTAAAAAATCAACTGATGAATAAATGATCAATAATGTAAATGTCGAAGTCTCTTGCATAGATTAATAAATCCAAGAAAAAATTGGCATAATCTCGTCTCAACTCAAACCCATAAACATGCATATGGATACTATATTGTATTAAATAGATTTAGATCTTGATTAATTAATTAATTAAAAAAGATTGAATATGTGGAGGGTGAGGAGGAGGTGGAGGTGGAGGAGAAGGTAGATGAAGAGAAGGGGGAGGAGGAGGAGGAAGCGGAGGCAAAGGGGGAGACGAAATGGGAGGAGGCAGAGGAGGAAAAAGAGAAGAGCGAGGAGGTAGAAGCAATGAAGGAGGAGAAAGAGGGGTAATTTGGGTAGCAGTTGCATAGACCGGATCAGTTGACCATTAAAGAACCAGACAAAACCATTTCAATAGAAAAGAACGGAACTGGTATTGGTTCCGAAAAAGTGAGAGTATTTCCATTCAAATGATAAAATAGGGGCGCAGGGGTGTCATCCGGTAAAAAGCCAATGGTAGGGGCTTTTCAAGAAAAATATCCGATAAATTATATCTTTATGTTAAATTACTGTACAAGTTGCATCCAATGGCTGCCACTAATTAGGCGTATCCATCTTTTGTCCCAACAAGAATGACCTTAACTAATAGAAAACCACTTTGCAGTGCGATTTAGAGTAATTAATCAAAAGGATAAGTATAAAAAGCAATTTAAACTCTTATATTTATAAATTGAATTTTTGTCTGTGTGCCCTCCCATAATTCTCTAATCATCTGATATTCCTAAAAAAAAAAAAGAAAAGAGAATTGCCTACACAACCATTGCAAACATAGAAAACTTAAAAAGTTATCTCTTCCATCAACTCTGGTGATTAAAACTCACCAATGGCCTTAGCTAAACCTTTGGCTTAGTCATCCTACCCAAATGTGTCAGCATAAGTCAGCTTTATAAATTTCTTTGAGAATGTTGAATATGCAAGTTTCACACTTTTATTAGCTAGAACATAGTGCCTGATTGATTTAATATTTATAAATTTTATTTTCTTTTGAAACGTCAACTGCACAAACTCGTCTACTGAGGTGGGTAGACCTAAATCCAATGACACACAAATACATAAATCTTGAAGGATAATTTATTTGGTAAAGTGGAAAAGTTTCTGATAGGAAACATTCGATGACAAGATATGGCAGGGGACCTGTGTTTTTTCCCTTCCAAATTCTACTAAGCCTCTTTGAACATTGTTATTATTCCTTAATAATTGCTAGTAATTACCTTGCCGTTCATCTCCATTGTGATCTCTGTTGTGATCCCCATAGTCTGCCAATGATGCCTCACCGTTTTTGTTTATAATCACTGTAAATACAATATTATGCTATGCAAATAATCTGTCTCAAGCCAGCAAGTGATATTATGGTAACGATAGTGGCTACTGGTATCTTGGTTAAGTTTAAGGAGCCTGAAACATTTCATTCTTCGTACGGTTACCAAGGATCAATGTTGAGTCATTGAACATGGGAACATTTCATTCTTCGACATGTGGAGTGTTCTTCTCAGGTGGCCCTGAGGGTGACTTAATTTGAATATTGATGGCTTTTTCCTTCATCTAATCATTAGAATTTCTTTCTTTACATATTCGGCCATTTCAATCATACGCATACAATATTATTTTTATGTTCCTTACATTTCTTCGCTTATGTCACAGAATCATCATAATCTGATCTATTGAAGAGTCGAAGTTTGATCGAACATGGCTTGATACGGCACAAATTTTATCATGGACTGAGGGCATGCAAAAAATATGTACCACGTAACTAGAAATTGCATAGGTTGCTTTCACAAATAAATTATGAGTAAACAAAAGCAATATGAGAGTAATTTGCCAAAGAAGAACATGATGCTTTAGTCAAAACTTGAAGGTTTGGCCTTTTATTATATGCAGAAGAAAAGCCTGTTAAATGGTAGGTAGCCATGTGATTGTTCAATAGCTTTTTGCAGAAGTCAGTAGAACTCATCTTTTGCAGATGCTAGTTTCTTGATCTCATCACATCATTTTACTCAGTAAAAAAGATTAGTACTTACTAGGCCTCCTTCGCTTGTTTCTATTAGATATGGAAGCTGTAAGCAGTGGAAAACTCCACAAGTTTCCCTGTGGTCATACCATGCAGGCCAGGAAATCACTGTAGTTGAGCTCCTTGATGGACTGAATCGAGAGATTTGGATGGAATAATTGGTCTTTCCTTTGTTTTGGAAGCTTGTAATGTGCTTTTATACTAACCTTTAGAAGAAAGAGGAGTACCACCCCATGCAGATCTCATGGAGGGGGTAGTTTGTAGTCCAATCGAACTGTCCCTTAATCTTCTTGAAATATGTTAGTAACCGATAGTAACCAATTCGAACTAACCCTTTTATCTTTTTGAAATATTCCTATGGATATTTCGTAGGGGAGGCTAGTCCATAACTGATCCGAACCATCCTTTAATTTTCTCGAAATATTCTTATGGATATTTCGTATGGGAGGCTAATCCATAACTAATCTAAACCATCTTATGGTCTTCCTAGGAGATGCTTTGATAACTCGGTAGCTTGACAGCTTGGTAGCTCAGAGTTTCGACGACTTGGAGATTGTCTCGAGTTGCCTTTTAAACCTCGATCCTTTATGGATATGAGAACATTGGTCTTGATATGGTACTAGTATAGTGTATGGTGGCTAGCTGGTCTGATATTCTCTATTAATAGTTTTGAAAAAACCTAAATTAGATTGATAAAAATTAATTCAATAAAAATAATTCCTCAAATATAAATTCAATAAAATTAATTCCCCAAATAGATGATGGTACATTGCGTTGAGTTTACTACGTAGAGGACATGGTACCACCTATGCCTCTAGTGGTATACAGCCTATCGCGGGGCTGCCTGGGGGCTAATACCTTATTTAAAAAAAATTTAATCATCCTAAATTCATAAAAATTTAAAAAATGATATTAAATATCTTATATTTATGTGATAGTATTTTTGAAGAAATTTGGATTAGTTTGATGAAAATTCAACACTCGGTATTACATTCGATCACAAATTCATTCCAAACCTATTCTATTTAAAAAATTAATCGTCCTAAATTCATAAAAAAAATTAAAAAATGATACTAAATATATTAGAATTATGTTTTAGTAATTTCAAAGAAGTTTGGATACGTTTGGTAAAATTCCAAGGAGTTATTCTCGAATTACACTCGATTAGATACTCAATACAAAAATATTATATTTTATTCTATTAATCATAAAAATAGAAAAAGTGATATTAAATATCTTAGAAACATATGTAAGTAGATTAGGATAAGTGTGGATTGGTTTGGAATAAATAACTCAAGTTACACTCGCATTACACTCAATAATAGATTCGATCTAAAAGTACCCTATTTGAAAACTTAAATCATAAGAAATTAAAAAAATGATAATAAATATCTTAATCAAGTGCTAATAGTTCTGAAGAAATTTAGATATGTTGATGAAATTTCAAAGACTTACACTTGATCTCCATTCACCCAAATATATCTTATTCTATTCTATTAATCACCATAGAATTATTATAAAAAAGTGATACTAAATATATTAGAAACATGTGTTAATACTTTTGAACAAGTTTTGATCAATTTACTAAAAATTAATTCGAGTTACACTCAATCATATATTCAATTGAAAAATATTATATTTAAAAATTAATCAAATAAAGAGAGGTAAACAAATTTATAATGGTTCGATTTCGATTTTTTCGATCTATGTTCACTCCTAATTCCTCTTCCTTCGGAAAAAAAAAAAAAAAAAAGGTTCTGTTACGGAGTACAGTTCTCTGCAAACGGATGTTAATTTACAATTCTAAGAAGAACGATTAAGCAATCAAAATAAGCAATGTTCTCCTTTCAAATTCCAGAAGAAAAAAAAATTGATTGATACATTATATCTTATTGATTGGAACCAAAATTGAACAATGAAGTGGATAAAAGGGGATGCCAAATCCAAAAGCTAAACAAAGTTAAGAAGAATAGCAAAATATGAGATCATAGGGTTTAAGAACGGGAGAAGACCAGAAAACAACTGTTTAAGAAAAACAAATGAAAAAAAATACCCTATTGAAAACCAAAGAATAAAATAGAGAATAGATCAAAAAAAGCAGAAACACTATGATTGCAAACCCAAGGCAAAGCAAACGACGAGCAAACAATCCGAAACCAGAAAAAGAGAAGTAGAGTAAATTAGAAAGAGCAAACCAAAACAAAGCAAAAACCAACTGTTTAGGAACAACAAAGGAGAAAATTACACTATTAAAAAACCAAAGAATTAAAAAGAGAATAGATCAAAGCAGAAAGACTGTGACTGCGAACCCAAAGCAAAGCAAATAAAGAACAAACGATCCGAAATCAGAAAAAGAGAGGTCCAGATCAAATCAGAAAGCGAGAACCAAAACAAAGAAAAATAATAACGATGCAAAAACCTAGAATTGAGAAGAAAAAAATTAGATCATTTTCTCGATTTATGCATGTCATCCTTGCAGTCATATTTATCAGATGTCTCTAAAGAGACAATTTAATCACCGATTGGGCAATAGATATTTAGATTTCAAATAATTTGCTCAGTCAATGTGGGACTAAACCTTCATCACTCGACAATGGGCCAAACTTTTGATTGCTGATGGCTCGAATCAAAGTAGAAAGACTGTGATTGCAAACCCAAAAAAAAAAAGCAAACAAAGAGCAAACCATCCGAAACCAGAAAAAGAGAGAAGTTGATCAAATCAGAAAGCAAGAACCAAACACGATAACGATGCAAAAACCTAGAATTGAGAAAAAAAATTTAAATAATTTCTCTATTTTGGTTAAACAGAGTTCTAAAACTAGCGTTAATTTCTCTTAATCAAACACAACCATTTATAATTCGAAGAAGAACCAAAAGGAAACCAATAACAAATGTCACTATAGACGAGATCGATACATTATATCTTATTGTTGACTGTAACCAAAATAGTTTACTAATTAATTGTTGAGCAACAAAATAGATAAAAGGGGACGCCAAATCCAAAAGCTAAACAAAGTTAAGAAGAAGAGCAAAACCTGAGATTTATGTTCAGGAGTCCATCCATGATCATAGCGTTTCAGAATGGGAAAAGACCCGAAACTAACTGTTAAGAACAATAAACAAGAAAAATAACCTATTGAAAACTAAAGAATAAAACAGAGAATAGATCAAAAAAGCAGAAAGACTATGACTGCGAACCAAAGGCAAAGCAAACAATCCGAAACCGGAAAAAGAGAATAGATCAAATCAGATAGAGCGAACCAAATTGAAGCAAAAACCTAGAAGAGCGAAAAAAAATAAAAAACCAACTGTTTAGGAACAACAAAGGAGAAAATTACGACATCGAGAGTGAATGATCCTTTATCGATACTTAATTGTCTTCGTAAGGTTGATTACCATTCCTAATGACCGATTGTGTTAGATTTAAAACTTTTAGACCTATAAGTCTGGTATCAAAGAATGAAGTACTTATACAAGATATCCTTGGTGTATCAAATCTAAGTACTAGATACACAACTGAGATGACAAAATTATTATCTGACATTGAGGTATCAATTAGTAAACTCATTCTCTAATGAGCACTTGTACTGTATCCTTAGTATCCCCATATGAGTAGTTATGAGATCAATCGCCTTCATCATAAGGATAGGTATACAACACACCAATATATCCGGTTATCTCGATATCTCTCTTAAGTAACCAATAACCGAGATTATTTAAGATCTATGTTTAAAGATGAATCGATCTCATTATCGTGATTTCATCACAATCTGATACACATTGCATAGATCCATGGATACCACAATATATGCAACACGTAACATAAAATGAAAAAATATCAATAATAATAATACACAAAAAAACTGTATAGCATGTTATACGTGTCATCATTTACATGATTAACACCATGGAGTAAATTATATATGATGCTAGATGTCTCTAAAAAAAAGAAAGACCATGTAAAATCTCCTCCAGTATAACATCTTCAAACTCTCAATCTCGTCCAGTATAACAACTTCTCCTTTAATTAGTCAGCCAAAACATCACCATTTCTTTCTAGTACATCTTTACATTCACCATAGGTCATAAGACTATTAACTTCCTTATTTGATGGAATGGTTTCAGAATGTTATAATTAGGCTAAAACAATCTTTTTTTCATTCACCTTAAAAGAATAAGTATAATACTCTTATATCATAATGTGAATGTAAGCACAAGAAACATGTCAAAAATTATCCAACAAGAAAACTAGGTCTGTAAATTAGGTTACAAAGATGCAAGGAGAGTGATATAAAAATATATCCTGTTATGCCTCTTGATTCACACGTCAAAATCGGTTACAACTCCAAATCTGAACCATTCTTTTGTTCGTCAATCAAAGTCCACTTCACAAGGTTAGTGCTCGTCAAACTGTAACCTCGTTTTGTCTAGCATTCAGTTCTTGCTTGTCATTTTGCTGATTGCCGAACGTCCAGCCAGGAAATTCGGAGTTGTCAAAAAGGGAGGATGGAATAACTTTGTAAAATGCAATCGGAACCTGCTTTATCCGCCTTCGGACCTGCAAGAAATTGTTTTGGTTTGTTTCAGCTGGACAATGTACAACAAAATGTTGTTATCAATCATCTCCATTAGTTTTACTAACCATCAAATTATCAGGAATCAGAATAAAAGTATATATATATATATATATATATATATATATATATATATATAGAGAGAGAGAGAGAGAGAGAGAGAGAGAGAGAGAGAGTCGATATATCCTGCATCCAATGTCAACCTGTTGGCAGCCTCACAATCTCTATCAATGAATACCAAAAGTCGCCGTGAGATCCGCATAATCATAAAATCACCATAGGAGGCAGCATGTGAGATTTGCATGATGCCCATATGCATTGGTAAACGTTTTATCACCAGGTCGACCGTTCACTACATGGCCCACATCTGGTGCGGGGATCATTAGAAGGCTAATATTCTATATTCCAATTGTAAAAGCCACATATGAGAAATAAAGGTAAACGGTTTTGACTGGGAGCTGACCTCTTCTCTGAATACTGTGGCATAAGACCCAGAACTGAAATCTGCAACAGTTACTTCGGATGTTTTGGCTCTAACTGTGAGATCATTCTCAAGAGAAGCCACAAATCTGATAACGAAATTAATATCTCAAACTATGATGTGGAACACATTGATGCAGCACAATAGAGAAAAAACTTCACTACCTGGAGACAGCTGGGGAGTAATGATGTCGGAGTGTTTCAATTTCCCATAAAGAACTTCCTGCAGCATCATAATAAAGGACCCATCAGGCACAGATATGATTCAAACAGAATGCTTTTCCCTCAGTGGACACCGTTAGATCCATCTATGCCAATAAGTGATGGTTCAAAAAAAGCCAAATCTATTTCTGAAAAAATAAACCTTTGGGGTTACACTTCTCTTCTTGCATCGCCTAATTACTTGTCTTCTGTCCTCCCAACTGCAGGAACAGAACAATAAGAAACTATCCCTTCTTCCCCTCTCTAATTGAAAGCCTCAAGTTGGCTTCCACAATTTTTTTATATTTAAAAAAGAATAAAAAATCTGATTCACAGTAGGATGGAAAGCATTCTTTTCAATCCACAAAAGATAAAGATTTGCCACAAATGGAAGGAGATAAATGACTTGCACAGTTTCTTAGCACTGTTATTTATTCGACCTTATCTCTATGTTTAGAAGAATATGATTTGGGCAAAAGGGCATCTATGATCAAAATAAAAAAAAATGATAATAGCTATCAGATTTGCTAAAATAAGCAATACTTCTGGTGAACCTCGCTTTACATCCTTAAATAATTAGTCTATCCATTTTAAATGCTGCAAAAACAGTAATGTCACCATTCATCATGAAGAAACTTACGCATGGCGTTCGACTTAGCAGGGTCACACTCTTGAATGTTAAATGGATCAGTGCCAAGCTTTGCGCTCAGACTGAGGTGCCCATTGTCTGATTCCCTTGCATCCTCACCAGATCTATCATCTTCCACAGAAGTATCTCTGTCATTTTCATCACCAATTGGCTGCATGAGAGACCAAAAGTACAATAAGAATAACAGCATTTGCACAACTTCAAAAATGAACAACAGTATTCATGATCTTATATTATGATTAGGATACGAAATTCAGACTCAAACATAAGGAAGTTCAGTTAGACTAATTTAAAAATCCCGACTTGTGCAATCATTTATATTAATGTACAAGCAATTTAAGTAAAAATGTTCATGCTGGAGGGAAGTCGTGAAGGGAGAACCTGATGAACTAAAAAATTAATTGCTGGATGCCTCCGCAATAAATTGTGAATTACAGCAATAATAATAAGCGCCCCAGATGGTGGTACTGAGAGAGCCAGTCTACTCAATTTCTTTGCAAATGTAGCAGCAAGATATGCTGGAAGATACGTTGATTTTAAACAGATATCCAGGAGCTACAAGACATAATATTTCCAATGTCAGCAAAAAAATTCACCATGAGATGGTTTTTTCTTTCAGAGCAACAATCTTTAGATCCACAAGTTCAGTTCTAAAAGCCTAGCAGGAGCAACAAATCTTTTTTATCAATAATAAAACATTATTTTATTATGTGGTTAAAATCCACAAGTGTCCTTCTAGGAGATTCGTTACAAGACAGGTTAAAATATACAAAATTATTCTACATATGTGGTTACAAAAACACTCCATTAGAATGGTTCAGAATGTCTTCTACCAGTTTGACTTCCCAGATTTAGGTGGCATCATGAAATGATTAAGAAGTTAAATAATGTTAGTTTGACTTCCTAGATTCTCTTTTCTTTTCCTTTTTCTCGTCTTTCTTTCTTCTACTCTTTCTTCTCAATTGAACTTGTTTCATGCTCTTAGTGATATATGATGGCAGCATTGCTAATTTGGCAGAAGAAAAAAATCATGGGAGGTTTATACAGGGATCACTGCCAACAAAATAATTCGCAATGACAATGACAGAGACCACAGTTACGATTTGTGAGTCCAATGAATCAAAACTAAGTATTTTGCTTCGACTATATGGATTTTTCCATCTTTCAACAAGGGTCATTCCATTATGTGAGTTAAATAAAGATTATTTAATTCTAAGGATTTTAATTTCGAATGATACCGTCCGTACCAGGTGGTACATACTGATCCATCAATAGATCGGTACGCAGACCTCCCGCTGCTGGGCAGTACCATCAATTGGGGCTGTTTCTGCTCCGTTACCATCCGAAAGCGATCGGTAACGATCGATTTCGACCGTCACTACCTGCTACCAGGCAGTATTAACCGAGGGAGAAGGAAGAAGAGGAAGGAGAGGAAGAAAAGGGAGAACGTGGAGATCCGACACCACTCTCCTTCGATGATCCCGATCCATCGCCACCCTCCCTTGTCGGATGCCGTAGATGAGATGTCGCCTCCTCGTCTGAGGCGATGAGGCCTCAGCATTGTCGACGACTTCTCCTCATCTGTGCGGGGAGAAGAAACGAGGCGACGTCGCCCCATTTTTTTATTGTTTAACCTTTTTAGTTTATATATACACACACACACACCAACCAGTACGCTCGGTATGCTTATATCGTACCATACCATATCGAGCTGAGCTCGAAACACCAGTATGGTACGAAATTACGAACCTTGTTTAATTCATTATTTTTCCTAGTCCAAGCTTGGGAAACACAACATTACTTTTTAACATCTTTGGAAAAGAATGACATCGATCGGATTTCTCATTTAAGGCTATAGAGTAATGTAGCAAATATCATCAAGGTTGCATAAAAGAATAATGGAGTTTAACATTTAAAACTACACCAACATGTGGAATGTTTTTAAAAGAAGGTAACTATTTGCTAATGGGCAAACATCTCATAGCTTAGTGAAGAACCCTAGCCTGATAAAAGGATTACTTTCCTAAAATTAACATGAAACAGTTATTATCAGGTAACAGAAAATCAACATAGTAACTTTATGGCTGTTACAAAACTTACTTGGAAAAACCCTGCTCGATGTTTTGCCATGAAAACCTCTGGGGTCAACAATGCATAAAGTTTTTCATAAAATTTGGGATACTCCAAACCATGTTGTGTCATGAGGATGAAAAGGCCATTAAGTGCCATTACACTAACTACACCTCCAATGTCATATGACGTAGTTAAAAAATCACTGAAAATCATTGCAAGATGATATGTCAGGCTTCCCAGGAGTCCATAAGAGCATTAATATTCGACAAAAAGTTTAGTAGTTTAGAATGTCTTACCAAAGGATGGAAGGGTTTGCTAAATATGGAATAATGGTCTGATGGAGTGAAGCAAGAACCTGAATAAGAATGCATATTGGTGAGACAATCAGAAAATATTAGTTGCATAACATCTGAGTATAAAAATAATTATAAATTAAAGAAAACTGCACCAGATATTCAGAAGCAATTATTCAGATAATTAAAAACACAGAAAAATGAAACACCAATAAACCAATACTAAAACATATTACAAGTCTAAGAACTAGCAGTCAAAAACCATGTGTGCTGCTAGTAGCAAAAGCAGAGTCAAAAAGAAAATTGGTGCAGAGAACTCAAGCCACTGCAGGGTGTTGCAGCCTTAGCCCAGATGCAAAATTAAATAGATTGTCTCCTCAAGGATAAATTGATAATGTCTCAAGAAAAGGATATACAAAAAAATATTATGGTTCCAAAATAATCAATTATTGTGCCAGTAATTTATAAATGCTTATGCCTACAAAATTTTCTAGGACATAGCCCCACAAAATTTGAAGTAACTCTACTCTATCTCCTGCAAAACTTAAATTTTTGTTTGTGGAGCATTGTTAGACATGAATCAAAATTCTTCACAACTAATGGCATCTTAGGTATAAGAATAAAAGTTTTAGAGGACACATCACAAACAAAGGGTCAGCTATGGTGTCTACACATGTGGGTTGGCATAAATTTCCTCTCTTGTTTACATGTGTGTGTGCTTCTTGAAGGTGGAGTTTTGTTTCTAGATTTTGCTACATAATCAAGAAAGCAAAGACAAAGGTTAAGAATCTTCTCAACCATGTTGCATTTACCTATTATTTCTAATATTTATATTATTTATTTTTCCATTTTTTCATACCGTAAATTTATCGATAACAAGTTGGTAATCATTACCCTAAAACTGAGAATGCCCCTTGCCTGTATCACCTTCCACCGCCTTCCAGTTCCCTATTTCCAGCTACCACTACTTTATGGTGGCAAATGCATTTGCCACCAACATAAGACAAAACTTCTTACTGCCACCATAATGACCACTGTGGTCACTGAAAGTATCTCACCAGCCACCACCATACATCAAAGCCACTACTAAGAATCAAGTGTCTTCTTTCTCATAGCTGTAACATTGTTAAGAATTGTATTGCCAAAAAGACAATTCATGTTGATGCACTGCATCGAATAAGTCGCAAAATTATTTCTTATATGTCCTTCCTAAGAAAGTCGAAATAATCCCTGAAGAATGACGCCGCTGCCTTTGCTCACTTAGAGAATGCAAAAGAAGCAAACTCATAATTTTTTGAAGTTGGAATTTCGTAAAGCAAGCCAGATATCAAGGAATGAGATCAAAGCAAAATCTGAAATCAACAGAGAAAAATGGAAAAAATAGAACCTTGTAATCTTGAAACAATAATTACCTCCTTGTACACATCAACAGGAAGTGGTAATTTGAGAAAGGAAATCCAAGCTTTGGCAAACTTTAACTTGATCTTTTTGGTTATGTGGCTTGACAATGAAACCTGCAGAAGTGGCAAAAAAGATGATGCCAAATTACTTCATACGTGTAGGATGACTATTCTCTTCAAGCTGAAGCATATAATACAAGTACAATAGAAATTAACTCATTCATTCCTACATCTTACTATTTCATGTTTTCATTGGTTGGCAGATAATTATTAGCATTTAAAATACATTATCATAAACTTATTAAGTTGCAAGAGCGATGTCTTCACTAGATGGGACAGCAAAATTTTAATAACTACTAAAAAGATGTTTCCTACGCAACTCTCCCTCCATACTCATATTGTCCTTGGTACCACCACAAGTACCAGCATTTCACATCTCAAACAGGTAAAGCCACGGCCAATGTGGATCAGTACCAAAGACCTCAAACCATGTCTGAAAATGCAAATTATTTTCTGATTTAGTGAGTATTAGAACAAAGAGGAAACTTTATGAATTTCATCAGCTTACAGAAAATCAATAGTCAAATATTACGAAAGCTTAATTTGTATGATAAATACAGAAGGTATTCCATATGCATGTAATCATCAGGATAAGTAGCTTGAAGTAATTATTGACATCAGAAACTGTCATGAGCTAGGAGCAGCATGCTGGCCCAATGCATGAAACAAGACCCAGCTGACATGACCAAAATACTGAAGGCAAAGTTTCTGTATGATACCACAATGAGGTGGTGACAAGAAATAGGCCACTAAATCAATGACCCTAGAGTGAACCATTCTGCATCTCCCAAGTGAAATTAACAGGGGTTCATAATATCACAGAAAATGCTGATGAAGCAGTGATTGTGTCAGATCATGAGTCATCGACAATCTGGATGAAAATGGCAATGTTCTAGAAAGCCTAGACAAAATAAAGAGACAAAAAAGAACATACAGATATACAATAGTTTGCTAGTACTTTCATTCATATGATATCATGTATACACATGCACAAGCATATAATATGCATGTGTTGTGTTACACATTTTTTTATCAACGTATTGAGATCTAAAAATGGTCTACCCCTACTGAACTCACTGTTGTCAAGGGCATTAGGAGCCAAGGGTTTAAAATGCCCGAGGAGCTACAGAGAATCAGTTTCTCTCTCATTCTACGTACTAGAGCAAGCCAAGCTCCATGTAACCTATTCTTGAACACTTCTTATTAGACTGCTTCAGAGCTTATAGAACTGAACATGTACATAAATACATATAGATACATGTCCATGTATGTGTGTGTGTGTAAAGATGTGCTCCACATTCCAAGTGTGTACTTCATTCTAACTAAGAGATCTAGAAAAAGTCAATCCCTGCCAAGCCAGGTTCCCAAACTAGTAAAGGTACATTCCTGATTAACAATACTAGAGTGAAGCATGCCCTTCATAACCTAATCTTAAATGCTTTGGGAGCAGATTAGACTGCTTCAGAACTTTGAGAGAGGACTGCAATAAAGGAACAGCAGCACATTACCACTCTACAGAGCTTGATGATGCACTTTGATATACAGTACATTACAGACAGAATGGGGCTACTATAATCAACAGAACAGCATATTGTGCTGCTGTTGTCATGTTTTAGAAAGAAAATGGCCAGAAAGAATTCTGTTGTCCAAAAGAAAATGTTAATATTACTGCTGATTTATTTCCCAAGTCAAAAAATGAAAGGTCATGGAAAGAGAGAACAGATAGGATAACAAGCACTGATTTGATTATTAGTAGAAGATTTGTAATTTTCAAAATTGCAGAAGAATCATTATGAGTATTGATATGGTGCATGTTTTGATAATTGGTGTACCTACAAGAATATTTAAGCTAAATGTAATCATATTTAGAAAATTTTGGAATTTACTCTTAAACATGGTACTATGACAATGAAAGTTAAATGTACATATCAGAGCATAGCAATGCAAAAATTAGTAATACATGCATCATGAAATGAACAGTGGCATTTTTACAAAAATATTACATGGAAGCATACTAGCACAATTATTTTCTACCAAACTCCTCTTTTTGTTCCTTTTATCATACACAAACAATGCATACCCATGTATACAATATGGCAAAGTAGGAAACATAAATACAAAAACTTACATCACTGTCAACTTTCCTCGAGTTTACTGGTTCTGCATCTGAAACCAGATCATTAGAAGACAACTTCCCAACTTCTTTGGATGAGATACCTACAGTAATGTTTTAATTAAGTAATGCCAATCCTTTTGCAGAAAGATACTGAAGGATTTATGAGCAAAGACTTGACCAGCACACATAGATGATAAGATATTGCTTTTAAAATGATAGAATTCCCTAGAAGCTAAATGGTAAAAATTAGACTTCATAATAGAAGATATTTGCTGTTGGATACTTAAAACACCACACCCACCCAAACCTACTGCCTGCAGTTCTTTATTATTTACACTATTAAACAGGAAGGCAACCTTCTGGAGAACATAGTTTATTAATACATTTTCAGCTTATACATTCATTGGCTTTCTTCGAAGTATGCAAATATGTGGATCAAATAGCTCTTTTGAACTAGAACTTACACTGTGACACTCGATATGCCAAGAATATTCAACATTCCAACATTTTTTTAGATAACAACAAAATTTTGTCATACCATGAATGAAAAAGGCACACCAGTAATTATAAAATGAAAGCAAGTAGGTTTTCTTCTAGAACAAAAAACTGGTTTCAGAACAATATAGTCAAGCAGATGAATGAAAAGAAGAGACATTATAAATTGATATCTATTATTCAACAATATTGATTTAAAAAGTAACAGATAAATGCATATTTGCACAGAGAATGTGCACATTGTCTATATATCAAAATTCAGTTTTCTATTAGTGCCAGAAAATACTAACAGTTACCAATGCTCCTAAGAAACACCAAAGAAAAAAACCTTTGACACAGGCAACAAAAAAAACTTGAGTTTTCAGCATAAAAAATATCTTCTTCAATGTGTTCTCATTGAAGAAGAGAAATATCTACTTTATCTTTTAATCAAGTCCGTGCCTACAAAGAAGTGTATGATTACAAAGAAAGTATATGTGATTACAAAAGAAGTATATGATTAGAAAGAAAGTATATGATTACCCAATTGACTCCACATTTCACAACTTTGTTCTTTCTCAGCTTCTAATGGAGGGCAACGGGACAAAATATTGTACATTATGCGAACAGGAAACTCCATACTACTGCAAAGAAGTAGCAAGAGCAAAATAAGAATATCATATACTGAGACAATTTCTGAAAATGCCATTGATCAGAAAATAAGAGTCAGACGAAAGGTAGAAGAACAAATCTCCAGATGTGAAGTAATATAAAACTGTGATTCGATAAAAGAAGACAGTTAAGATTTTGCAAAGTTGTGATTCACATGCCTCAAAAATATAAACTTCATGTAACTGCTTCATTGGAAAAATTATTAAGGAATGAGATACAGGAACAATATCGTTTCCTAATTTAATTCGACAGTCAATAATTCAATAACATGATAAAAAGAAAATAACAACAAGCCATACTTTGATTGTGCGATCTTCAGAAATCTACGAAAGTTAAGATTGAATAAAGTTATCCATCATAAAGTCCATTCAAGGGGATATATCAATACGGCCAGCACGTAAATTGGGAGCTACAACACTATTCAGTAGATTTAAAATAACCCTAATGTTTGGTTCTGATACGGGATTATGACACGTAGATGGTTGTCAACACCTCATCCCCATGTGGCTAACATTTTATCTTCACCTGGCTTACATATCATAACTGAGCCGACACGTCACCACCACCTGGCCAACCCCTCAACCTCAGTCGATCGATGTGTCAACCAGCAGGGCACCAACTAAAAGGTCGAATCAGCCCTGCGGAGTTAGTCACGTTTTAAGAAGCTGATTCAGCCAGCTTTTAGCCCCTTACCCCATGCCTTCCAACTTTTAGCCAGCTTTTAAGAAGCACATCACTGTTCTAGACATTTATGCACAACCTCAAATGCAACAGTCTCATACCCCTAAGGTACACATCCAATATCTGAACTTCTCCAAGACCACTTTTGTATCCATATAGATTAGACACTTGACTGAATTCCCCGAAAAGGAAACCAACTTAAGTATCGAAGGGACTTTGTTGAGTGCATCCCAATGCAGTTTTGCATGGTTTCGACTCAGCCTATCTTTCCTCCATTACCACCTTATTCTAAGACAAACGTGGAAAAGAACCTCGGTTAGATCCAAATCAGCCTCCACGACGACCAACTAAAATGACTTAACAGGTTCCAATATAGTTTTCATCAATTTGGAGATAAACCCTTTTTGTGGAACACAGCTTCCAAATTCCAGAACCCCTTGTCTTAATTTCCATGTAAAATCTACACAAAATTAAACTTGAACCTGTAAAGCAACTCCAACCTTCTTTCTCTCCCAACAAAGAGTCTCTCTTTCTCACTCTCTTTCATTTGAAACCATGGATAAATGTACAGAATTCTATAGCTAAGTTTGCTACTGATTTCATAGCACTAACTGCCATATCAATATATACATACATATATATATATATATATGTATATGCATATATATATGTATATGCATATATATGTATATGCATATATATATGTATATGCATATATATATGTATATGCATATATATATGCATATACATATATATATGCATATACATATATATGCATATAAATATATATGTATATACATATATATATATGTATATATATACATATATATATATATGTACATACGAAATCAAAGATATATGAGCTCAACAAATAAAAGACCATAAAACATATCCCTTATGAAATTTAAATCCCACCTTAGTTTAGAGCTGTCTTCATCACTGTGCAAAGTAGCTTTTCCAATTTCTGTAGAAAAAAGATTAATGTAAACAACAGCAAAATGTCAGTACAAATAGATGTGAACTTTCTTAAGAAACATAATTGCGACTTCAATAATAACCGTTGGTATTACTTGATTCGAAACTTTTGATAATCTTGTCCATACTTGTATAGGTAAAATACCTGCATGAAAAATAGAGAACCTGAGAAACTCAAAAGGGCCTCAAAGCAACCTCCACATGTGAGTTAATCATGCATAAATGGATATGTCGGTTTGGTCTATCATTGGGCTGATGATGAAAAGAACAAGAACAAAAAAGAAGAAAAAGAGGTAACAGGTAAGGTAGTATAACTTCATTAGTTAAGCAAGAGAACCTGAAGCATGTCATACAAATTCAGTATAACAATTTTAAAGATAATCAATTAAAAGCACTAACTAACAACAAGCTACAACTTCAAATGCCATAAAAAAAGATACTATTTATTGGCAGCAAAATTTGAAACTTCAAATGACAAAGAGATTCCCGATTGTTGTGCTTTAATATTTCTATTAACCTTAACTATCTTTATTTTTTGACTTTGTAGATTTCCAGCAGCACCAAAACATTAATACAGACCCAAAATTTTCAAACAAATAATAGACAGGAAATAAAAAATAAGCATCCTTTCTTTGTTGTAACCCTTGAAGACATTCATCCAGGAGAATGAGGGTGCGTACAAGAGTTGACTTCTTAATGCATATTAAGATCTCTTAAATTCTTGACATATACTATATATTTGCTTCACATTTTTATATATGAACAAGAGAAATAACGCAGTCAAGTGAAGTAACAAACAGAAAAGGTATAACACTGGAGTAAAGTAACATACAGAAGAGGGTAATAATTCTTTAAGACATATCATAAGCTAAAGCTAATCGCTAAAGGTCTCCTTGACACAAAATTAACCAAAAATGAAACAAGAAAAAAAGATCACAGCTTCACCAGGGATCGTTGTGGCAACAGGCACATAACATTCAGCGCCAAGCAAGGTTTTTGGTTTCGAATACCAAATGACACCGGTTCTAGCTTGGACTGGTATGAGTCCATGCCATATTGTGTCAGTACACTGTTGTTACATATCGGGTATGTGAAAAATTTAAAGAAGGCTGAAAACAAAAAAGTTACTGCCCATCACAGGATTTGTACCACTCGTTGTACTAGGTATCCATCTCATTTACACCAGCGTTATCGAAGGTGCTAGGTGCCTCACCAATATAAAAATTAAAACAAAATAGGGATAAAGGCATGCATTAAAATAAAATTAAGACAATCCATGAGTTCCATATCATTTTATATTCAAAATATCACCATTCATATATCGAATTACATTCATTTAACCATCTAGAAAGCAAAATGCTAACTTATCCAAATCTAATAACAAATATTACAAAACAAAAGTAGAATTACCATAATTCAAAATTCAGGATCCTAAAACTAGAGTGACAATTGAAAATTTTAACAGTGATAAATTCAGTAACTAACAAAATTTATAAACTATTATTGACCAGAATTAACATAATTCATCAGGGGAGAGGCTGCGAACAAGTGGAGGTTGGCAGGGAGTAGAAGAATACAGAAGGGCAGGGATAGGGCCTCGCAGCAGGGAGAAGCAGGAAGGCTGACAGTGGCAAGGGTAAATGGCATTAGGGGACAAAGGACAAAGGACAAAGGACAGAGGAGAAGAAGGTTTGGGGGGGGGGGGGGGGGGGGTGGGTGGTGTTGTGTGGGGGTTGGGAGAGGGTGGTTTAGGGTGATGCCAAGAAAAAGAGAGAGGCGGAGACAGAGGGGGCTGCCAACAGAAAGAGAGAGACAGAGAAGAGGGGAGAGAGGAAGGTGCAGGGAGCCATGGTGGAGAAGAGAGGGGGATGGGGAGCTGAATTGCAGGGAAGAGGGTAAGAGAAAGTGAGGCGAAGAGGCGGTAGGGGGGTCGCTGCACCATTGGAGAGAGAGAGAGAGAGAGCTACGAGGGAAGGCACCATCGATCACCAGGAGAAGGCATTGTTGGGGGATGGCACCATCACTTTGGTCTGCCAAGAGAGAAGGCACTACCATGATGGGAGAAAGTCAATCATCATCGATTGTTTGGTCACAGAATGCCTGCATGCAAGAGGATAGTTCTATCATCGGCTGCCTTCCACGCAATGGGAATGGATGCTTAGGTTTTTCCAACGAAAGTAGACATCAAGGATCGGGTGGGTTACAAGTAGCTTTGGTTTGGGGAAACTGTTAGTTGGTTCAGTTAAACCAATTGAATCCCAATCGACTGAACCCAATCAAGTGTGATTTGAACCCACCCAACTTGATTTAACTCAGGCACACGCTTGACCCACCCAATGCTCGAGCTCAGGTGCACACCCAAGCCATCCTATTAAGCCTGATTAATAGTGCTACACTCCTTGAGGTGCTCAGGCCTCGTGGCCCTCGCCTCACCCGAGGGACTAAGCGAGCGAACAACACTAGTTTACAATGATCTATGTGCCAATAGATTGTCAATCCGCCTAGCTATGCATGCCATACCATGCTAGCCATGCCAATAAATAGCCAAGTAAATATATTGCATATATTGCTAGGCCTAGTGGCATACCACCTTACCATGTAAAATCTATGTCAAACTCTAGTTGCAAGCTGCAACAATGTAAAATTTTGTGTCAACCAAATGGTCATGTTAACTAAAATCCTTTCTAAATCACAAAAAAATTAAAAATTAACATAATACCTCAAAGTCCACTATGTAATATAGATCATTAAATTTTCCTTAATAGTATTCATCAATTCACTCAACTTCAAATTTGCACCGTCAAGGCTATTTCATGCCTTACACAAGCCAAATAAGCTGAATGTTTCATAAATATCATATTTGAATACATGACATAATATGGGGCATGTTTCATGATGCCTTACGCAAGCCAAATTTGGTCTACGTTACAACTCTCCAGAATGTCATGTTTCATAAATATAACAAATGTGAACATGGTGCCATGACACAATAAATAAATTCATTGTTTGAGACAGAGTTGCACATGCACTTGAAAAATAAGATGGGATCAACATGCTTTATACATACCGAATCCATAATAATCAATTAGTAAATGACCTTGAAACTTCAATATGCATATTAACTTATGCAAACTTGTTGTACATGATCTTTAAGGCAATAATTATCAAGATATCCCATACCGAACATCTATGTACTTGAAATACTTTGGTCCAAGCAAGTCTAACAAAGGATCAACAGCATCTGTAGCACGGACCTGCACAAGAATATAAATACTAAAAAACTAAATATGCAAACTAAACTGTTAAAATGTTATAAGCAAATGAAGTGGTAATGTAGTTTAAAAGGTAACTGAAGGTCGAAACAAATAAACACTACTTCACATAAACAAGCAATTACTTCAAAAGGATGTCAACTAAAACAGGTTTAAACTTTAATAGACACATTTACACTACATCTGATGAGGTTATGAAAATGAGGCATATGCTCCATTAAAGGTTATTCTGATCTACAATAATGTCTTGAAACTTTCTTTGTCCTCTCCGTGTATCCATGCTTTATTCAAACTGTTGAGGATTTTTGATGGTTGGGTATCTAATGTTCCAATATTTTCCTTAGATCAAGCCTTCTCATGAAATTATAAAAAGAAAATAAAATCAACAAGGAAGAGTCACCAAGATCATTTGCATTTGGTCAACAGTGTAATAGGTGGATTAGCAATCACATTATTCCAGTCTGATAAATTGTGATTTACTTATCTGATAATTCTGATTAAATGTACTGGAATGGTGTATTTAAACTATCTTATTGAGGAAATAAGACATGGAACATGGTTAACCTAAGAGACCTTATTAAAACTTCCATGACTGGCAACCGTGAAGAATTATTAGCATAATAGAATTTTCAGAAGCAGAAAGAGGCAGGGAATCAGAAAAAAAATAATTTAACTTTTGCTTTTAGAGCTACATATGGAAAATAGCAGAAGCATATAATATGCCGCCTCCATTCTAAATAAATATAACAAAATAAGATGTTGCCGGTGCCCAAACTGACACCTAGAAGTTTGACTTTGTTTATTGTCAGCAGTTATGAGTTATGAAGTTATGGTGGATTTTGAAAACCAAGGTTCGTAATTTTGTATAGTACCAACGTTTCGAGCTTTGTTCAGTATGATACGATATGAGCATACTGAGCGGTACGCTAAGGTGTACCGCTCATTATGTGTGTGTATATATATATATATACACATATATATATATATAAAAAGGAGGTGTACACTACCTCGACAACATTGCCTCCTTTTCTTCTCCTCATCGTGTCAGGCGAGGAGAAAAATACGGTCTTCTCCTCATCTGTGGCGTTCGACGAAGACGTCAAAGGTTGCAAGCTTCTCCAACCTTCAACGCAACGCGACGAGGAGAAGAATGCGGTCTTCTCCTCATTTGCAGCGTTTGGAGAAGATGTCCGCCTCCGGCCTTCGGCGCGACACAACGAGGAGAAGAACGCGGTCTTCTCCTCATCTATGACATTCAACGAAGGCATCAAAGGCCGCAGACATCTCCGGCCCTCGGCGAAGAATGCAGCGAAGGCTGTAGTCGTCTCCGACCGTCAACAAAGAACGCGGCGAAGAAGTCGAGCCATCGCCTCTCCGTTACCTCCTGGATTAGGGTCATTGAGGAAGGACAGCGCTAGATCAGAAAGCGTTGAGATTCTCCCGATTCTAGCTCTTCTTCGAGCGCCTTCTCCCTCGACGCTTCTTCTTCCCTCGTCGCAACCAAGTTGATACCACCCTAAAGCAAGCAATCCGGGTATCGGTTTGCTAGCGAACCGGTACATACCGCCCAATACGGGTGATATAATTCAAAATTAAAATCCTTATTGAAAACAATAATTGAAGTATGCCATTTTGAGATTTCAAAGCTTATTCAGAAGTTGCATCTAGTTTTCATCCCACTTACATTATAAGATTAAAGTTATTCCATCAACTTCCATGGCAGATTATTTGTCTAAGGCATACCATAAATTATACCAATAGAATGACAGCTGCAGTTAACAATGACCAACCAGTCAAGTGAGAATTATAAAAATCTTACGGTAAGAACAGATATTTGGGAACTTATCAAACAAGTAGAGAAAACTTCTTTTATTCTGAGCTCCAAGAAACATCTAGAAATCCATAATTGTGTCGCAAGGCCACTTGCAAGAGCGTTGTAGATTTGAAAGAGTATCTTACAATTCTATGCAGAAACCTATGATAAATAGCCGAGTGGAATCTTCCGTCCTTTCCCAGCTTGACAAAATCCATAATCGCGTCCAGGGCGACATCCTAAAATAATCCGGTTACAAGAACGGATTAAGAAACATCCTGGCTGCCTCAGAGGTATCTTGATGCAATCCAAAGAATTCTTACCCTGAGGGCGTCGACGGATTGCTCCGAGACGGTGATCTCAATAAGACCATTCAAGAACTCCCCGAACCTCTCCCTGAGCCAGTCCTTGAAAACCAACTCGACGTCCTTCTCTTCGCCATCATCGGTGGGAGCCTCGGATCGCTTGTTGGGGACGGACAACGACGAAGGGATCTCAGGGAAGAGCGGAACGAAGAAGGATTGGATAGAGATGAGGGATTCAAGGGCAAGGGCGACGGGGGAGGACGGAGAGAGGAAGGAGAGGAGGACGGGGAGGTTGTTGATGTGGGCGCGGGAAGAGAGGAGCTGGTGACCGAGGGCTTTGAGGTCGTCTAGGGCCAGGGTTCCGCCGCCGCTTCTCCTCTTCCTCCTCTCCTCGTTCCCTTGGGGTTGCTTCCGTTTCTTGGCTGGAGACGCCATGGCCGAGGGGAAAGGGCGAGGAAGAGGCTCTTCTAACTCGGTTAAATCTGTTTCTAGGGTTTTGAAGCAGAGTAACTATTAAATTCCAGATTATATAGTTATTTAAATTTTGAATCCTTTGCATAATAAAAGGATTCAGAATATATATTTTAAATCCTCATTTCTATTTTGTTTTGTTTTTTATTTTTTTGGGTAACGTAAACTTGTCTTTAAAATGATTTTTTTTTTCCCTCATATCACGTGCATATAACTCTTAGCGGATCCGGGCACAATCGAACCTACAAATCGGGCAGACCGTCCGCGAAACTGCCTTTTAGGGTTTACGCGGGGAGATGACTTCGAAGGCGATGGCGACGGAGGAGGAGACGAGAGAAGCAGCAGAAGAGAGCTTGGAGATAGGGGGAGAAGAGGACCTATCGGGGTCTGCCCACGGTGGGAAGAAGGCGGAGGAGGGCATGACGCCTTGGAAGCAGCACGCAGCGGTGATCAACCTCCCTCGCTACGACTACGCCGCCCCCTCCTCGCTTCTCCATGAATCCCGCTCCGGGTTTCTCATCACCTGCCCCATCAGTGAGCCCTTTCCCGTCTTCTGTCTGTTCTGCGCGCGCTACGCGAGACAGAACCCTTGGCTACGTTTTTTTTTTTTTGCATTTCTGAGTTCGACGCTTCTTGGATTTGGCTGTAGGTTTTTTCTTATTGGGATTACTACGCTGTGGAAGAATTTGAATCTGAATTGTTTCAAAGAAGATATCTTTACTTGTTTTTTTTTTTTTTTTTTTTTTTTGGTGTAGAAACAAGAAGACAACATAGAAAGCTACTGAGACAAGTTTCTTCCCCTCTCTAACTGACATGGATTCAAAAGCATGAGTTTATATTCATTAAGAAAACCTGCTGCCTCCTTGTCATGCCCCTTAGTAAATTTTATTAGCAATCTCAAGAGTAGAAGATATATGAGAAAGGAAATTGTGGCCTTTAAGAACATGTTCCTTAATGTGGTGATGATCAAATTTGATATATGCTTTGTGTTCTCGTGAAATACTGGATTTGGCGCAATCTGTGCTGCATTTGTATTATCCACATATAGAAGGGTCAGAGTGACGTGGGGACACCAAGACAGAGGAACATTTGGCTTCAACACTAAGGCACAATATACTGTCTCCTGCATCTCCATGACATCAAAGGCTTTAAGAAACATAAAACTTCTATTGTTGGTTTACCTATGTGTGGATCTCCTGCATAATTAGTATCAGAATATCCAATCAACTCAAGAGTACGAACATGGATAAAACAAAGATAGACCACTGGTTCCTTTTACAACTGTCATGAACATATAATAGTACTGCAGCTCCTTGACTAGGCTGATGCACAAAGGGACAGATCATACTGACTTTGCTGAAAGCTTGCAGAAATCTATCGCATGAAACAGCCTTTCGAACCATGTTCTACAAGCTTGTATGTGACCATATAGAGCATTTTCTGAGGTTGCAATCTAGATTCTGTTATGAAATCTGGCAGTGCGGAGGCAAAAGAAATTTTAAGCCTCTTCCATTAACTCACCACGTAAGAATGCATTCTTCACATCCAATTGATATATGCCCGGGTTATTATAGGAGGCAAGTGCTAACAATACTTGAATGGCAGGGTGTCATCACAATCCAATCCATAGTAGAGTTTATATCCTTGAGCAACCAATCATGCTTGATATCTATGAAGCGACCTATTAGATCTCAATTCTATGAAGTAAGCTCACTTAATCCCATTAAGATTCTTTCTATCAGGTAAAGACACAAGGTCCCATGTTCTAGTCTTCTCAAGAACATTTGTTTCGTCCTTTATGTCCTGCTAACACATTGAGTTATGATTAATTATTGAATTTAAGTTGTTAAAGAAGGAATAATGATAGTCTGTTAAGTGTACTGAAGGTACAGTGACATGGGTGGTTTGATGTAGTTATTGGAGGTGGCATGACCTCATGATGTAGAATAGAGTAGGGAAGTAGAGTGAAAGAGAAGTGTGAGATAAGAGATTAAATTGGAGAAAAAGAGAGGAGTGAGACTAGAGAGGAGAGAAAAAAAACTATAAGAGAGAAGATGTAATTCTTTTTCATTCAAATCTGAAGTTTGATCCGTTGACAGGCTCCATTATTTATAGGGGTTCAGGAGCCTTGGTACAATTAATGAAAACAATGATTCCCAAGAGTAATCTCCTAGGGAATTAGTATGCCTTTCAGATATCCAAAATATGACTTCTAGGATACCTAAATAGTAAATGAGTGCCCTTAATACAAAAGGAGTCCCTATAAAGACTAAAAAACTTTTCAATTTTCAACACAACATTTAGAATTTCTAGGCCAACTAATTGGTGACTTTTTGTTGATTTCTTTGCCTAGAATAAACTTTTTTGAAATCCCTTGTAAAGTCAAATGGTTCGTTCTCTATCACCTCAAGTTCTGGTCCTTGGTGATTGAGGCTCCAAATGGTCACCTTCTGTATCAGGATCCATGGCATTTTCCACATTTGAAAGAGCCACATTAAAACTTACAAAATTGCCAAATGAGCAAAATGTTCCTTGAACTTGTGATGGATGATGGGTTAGCTTACGGTGTTATTTGTGTAATAATTTGGACAAGGTTTTAGACAAGTCAGATCTCAACTTACCCTTGATTGTGCTTTTGGATGAATTTTCATTGTTATTAGTTAGCATCAAAGAATTTGTACAATTTAGTTAAGACCTTTCACATTCAGGGGCTTTCTTCATGCTGCTGTTTTACTGTAACCACGAGTCAAATGTCCTGCATGTGCAGTTGTGCTGAAGCTGAACTAGTTACTGTGTTATTTTATATTTAATTTCTTCTGCTCACTTATGTTTGTTGTCGTTAGAAGTTGGTGAACTCAAATATTGTGATCTTTTCCAGAACGTGAGAAGAGTGCCACAAAGGAAGCCATTTCCCTTCTTGAAGAGGTCAGTTTTGGTTTGGCGCTTACATTTTCCCACATTGTGCAGTGAATAAATTTTGGAAATGAGATATACTTGCAAGGCAGATATGAATAAACAGTTATCTCAAAAGTGGAAAGTTTTTGCAGTATTTATATTTAGTGCAAGAAGATAAAGATTAATTCATCTCAAGATTAATTTTGAAAATGCCGGCCTTAAATAATGCAACAATGGATAAGAACTTCTATTAGTTATTATAACATCATTAGATGAACACAAAAGATGTGCAAGATACATATGAAATTAGTTGCATGGAGATTCAGCATAAATTTAACCGTGGATGCTACATAATAGTTTAAACGTTTAAATTATGTGTGCACAAGAAACAATAGTCCACATCTTCCAGTGAATTGTGAAGATGTTATACAAATATATTTCACCTAATAGTCATTGCTGATAATAATTTAAGTTATCACATGATTGTTTGGTAAAGATAGACTGCAACTTGTATGCACTGAATGGGATGCTGTTGACTTAAACATGTAAGTATCACAGGGGAAGCCGCTGACCTTTGCTGATATGGCAAAGATGGGCATGGAAATGCCTGGTGTACAGGTAGGCTGTATGGGGACCAGTTAGACCAGGATAACTGACTTTTTGCTTGCTCTATGTGTTAGTCAAAAGTAAGTTTTTCTTGCATTTAAACAAGAGAAAATAAACTTGGGATGCTTTTAGATATTATAGAGCTATTTCCTTTGTCAATCTGAGAATAGGTTAAAGGAAGGTGTTATTTCCATCTGTAAGCAATGATGTAGCTCGCCATGTCTAAATCATTTTCAAATTTGGTTAAGGCTGATTCAAGCAAAATGTTGGGGGAGCAAGGGAAGAATCTACTGTGCTTGATGTTAGACATAGCGAGGGTTTTTTTTGTTTTTTTGCCAAATAAACTGCAAGAGAGGATCAAAACCTGTGTAATTTATGTGTAAACATAGTTAAGTGCTCATGTTTGTTCCCCATTGTTATTTTGTGCATTCTGATTAACAATTAATTGGTAATACAATTATTTAGGTTATTTATATTCTTTTGTTTGTGATCAGCATCTATCTCCTTAGATGATTGCGAGTACAAAGGCTTACATCACTTTTCATTCATCTGAAATGGTTTTTAGCCTTGTATTTCTTGTGGAAACAGTGTCACATCCTTGCTTAAATTCTTGTGATATTCTGCAGTTTGTTAGCTGTACATCTAGAAGTATTGCGACTTGCAGTACAGATATTCCTGCCAAGAAAAGGAAACTATCTACAGAAGTAGATCCTGAAAATGCTGAAAGCGAAGAAAAGAATGGAGTCAATAGTGTTTTGGAGGCTTCTGGTATGGAGTAGTAATTTATTGGCCTTTTGCAAATGAAGTTTATGTTTCTAGAAAGTAAAACTACATTTCCCTGTGAATAGCAATTATAATAATGCCTTATTTGTGTCTTGAAGAGGTGGTTGTGCATCTTCCTATATGCTACTTTTAATCAATTAAAGCATTAAAGGATGCTAATTTCCTGTTGTTCAAGGCAGGTAAGGATCTCAAAGGGAGCAATAATCTTTCATTGATGAAGCTAACAAGGAGCGGTTTGCTTCTGTTCACCTTTCCTAACAATATTTCCTGTCCCGTGGTTGGTGTAGTATCAAATATATTTCAGTTTTTGGGATCTGGAAAGCTGAAACCTCCTCTGTGAGTTGCATATCTTACAAGCACGAGTTTATAGGTGCTTTTTGGCCTTCTTGATCAGAAGAAAGTGTTTTAGTACTATTTATCTCAAGTATGTTCCGACAGTTATTTCTTATTATATTACCTGGGGATTGCACACCTTGGAGATTTTATCGTCTTTTCTTCTTGCTGCTTGATGATGTTGGTTGATCTCTTGGTTAAGATAATTTTTTGAAATTGATAATATTTTCTGTCCAACAGCTGGTGCCATCGCATCTTTCCTATTCAAGAAACTTGTGTCCTTGAGGAGAAGGATCTACAATTAGTTGTTTCAAAACTTATGCAAGAATACTTGGGCAAAGATCAGGAGAAACTTGAGCGAACTATTAAGGTTATTATAGTTGTTTCTTGATTTTATTTCATCAATTCTACATGAAATCTTCCTACTTCTGATTCTTCTATAATGAAAATAGTTTGATGTACACAATCTCAATTTATGTTTGATGAAATCTCAATTTTTCTATGATGCCTTTGAGTGCCATCTGTTCAGTCGTTACTCTCAATTTATCTTGATTGAATCCCAATTTCTCTATGATGCCTTTGAGTACCATCTTTTTAGTCAGTTACTCTCAATTTATCTTGATGAAATCTCAATTTTTCTATGATGTCTTTGAGTACCATCTTTTTAGTCATTACTCGAAGACTTGCTATTCCACATCTAGTTTATCTTGATGAAATCATCCGCCGCCAAAGGCTATGTGATTTACTGGTTTATATTAACTTTCTCCTGCTCTAGTTTGCGGTCGGATATAACAGAAGAGGCATTGATGAGACGGAGATGAAGTCACGGAAACATACTAATAAGGGCTCAGTGGGATCAACTTTGTTGGAACGCGAAGCATGTTTCAAAGTTGTAGCAGGGGCAGTCAAAGCTGTTGCAAAAAATTCAGTAGTCGATCTTAGGTCTCCCGAGGTATTGTCCTCTGAATTTTACTGCTATGCATTTTTGAAGTAGAACTGGCAAAAATACTTGTAATATTTTCTTACTGAAACGGGAGAATGAAGGTGGCAAATGCGATGTCCCATTTCTGACAAGTATTGCAAGCCTGTGGTCTCATCTGCAAGGATCCTACTTTTTCCTTCCATTATCATGCTCATTCATTTGTATACAAAAGCCCTAGCTTGAATAGGTAGGTAGCATCGTGATGATTAAGCTGGTATACATGCGTTGTCATGCTGTAGTAGACCTTTATCATTATCCATGTTATCGGTAAAAATAATTCATGATGTCATTCACTATCTGCAGGTGGCTGTGCTTGTAGAACTATTACCCATTTCAGGGGTTCCACTTGGATCATTAGTGGTTGGAGTATCTGTTCTTCCACTAGAAATTGTCACCACCAAGCCTCGGCTCTGCATCAAGTCTCTTGTTGCTGATATAAATGTTAAAAAGACAAGTGCTTAAATGCAGGACATCTGCTTCTGCTGCTGCTGTTCAGTGTTCTCCACCAACACAAGGGCATTACCATCCCTGGTCGTCCACGATCTCCTATATCCAGAAGAAATTGGACCTTGGATCATGCCATCTTATGTTGGTCTGCAGTTGCTAGAACACCCTTCATGGCTATGGACAAGAGAATCTGGCAGCAGTGATGGTACCTAACATCTTTTTTCATTATCGACCAAAAAGTGTTTTTCATGTAACTCTTGCACTGTAAATGTTATATTTTTTTTTTTTTCCTAGTTTTGGCATCCTGATAAACAATTTTTTTGTACTCGACGATGAACTCATACCAACCCTTGAATATGAATGGTCGAGGTTGTTGAACTCGGGATGAACACGGCTTTTGGACTCAGCTCAGGATATGTTATTATTGCTGAACAGGCATCTTAAGAAGTTGGAAAACCAACCTTGGTTTATAAGCATCATCATGCTTTCAATTCGATTGTAGACAAGCAGACTTACTTTGAACTCTGTTTCACGAGAACCACAAACATTGCTTTGCTTTACCACCTCCTTCTCTCTTGCAGTCGAGATTAGTTCGCCCAAAGCATGCATGAGAAGCATCTCACTTCAACACCATGAAAAGCTGTTGAAGCGTGATGTTCCATCGCCATGCATGTCGAAGAATTGGACCGTGGGAATGGTGGGACACGGTAATCCACTATTTTTGATAGATTCCAACGTTGATTCAGTCTCTTTTCAGAAGAAAAAAAGTAGGCTGCCACTCGGTGTGTGATGCATGGCATTCTGCTGAGCGTCCTGAGCCACAACCTCATGTTCCTGGTCTACCCTGTCCCGAGCACGCAAGCTTTGTCAGCCATAGTGCCGATAACACATCGGAAGCAACTCTCTTTTCAGGTTTCATGCTTATATAACCCACATTAGCAGGAATTACCACCTCCACGTCCCCATCTGAGCCTGCACGAAAGCGTGCATGCCTGCATGCGTCTCTATGCCAGGAACGCAGCACATCACACTACTCCATGTCGCTTGAGATGCCGAGTCGCGCGGACACGGCACACCTCCGGCCCCCTCCTTGGTTCGGTCACAGTCTGCTGATCCCCTCGGACAACAAACGAGGAGAGTTGTTCTCATCTGAGATTGTGCTACCTCACCAAAAGCATACATCCCCCCCCTCTCTCTCTGGGTGGAAGATGAACCTTGAGACTTTTAGACTTTTAGTTCTTGATGCTACTAGTCGAGGTGCTTCACGGACCCATGTCGTGAAATAGACTACGGTGAATGCGAACAACTGCCACTATCTATCTAATCTGGAAATGGTACGGTGAAGTGATCACAATAACTTGCATTGTATCGCGAAAAGAGTCTCTATGTTTACTTCACTCCAAGGACAAGAAACACCACGCCGTCCTACTAACTCAGTTAGCTCAACCAATCCAAGTCGCCAGCCAGTAGTGTACTACGTCCACCGTCTCGCGATGGCACAGCCACTGGATGCTGCCGATGAGAACACACAGATACGGATCCACAGGTGGGCTTACGCTCAAGAACCACAGATGGACATGGAGAGATCCAGATTGATTCTGTGGCCACCGGAGTAAGCCGAGCATTCGGTGATGCTTCTTCCAGCGGAAGACCAGAATGCGTCGCTCCGCTGCGGAGAATACGGCGACAAGGACAGCGACAACGAGCAGTCGCAGGCTTCCTCGTTCTCCGGCGTCTCGCGCTGCGATCGGCATTTGCTCTTGCAGCCCCCTTCGGACCTGAGCTTCCGTGCTGCTGGGCGATGCTTGCGGTCGAGAACGTTGACCTGCCATCGGTTTTCCACAAGTCAATAAAACTCATGTGCTGCATGCGGCAACGTATGTGCCAGTTTCTTGATCTCATCGCATCATTTGACTCGGTAAAAGGACTCGAATCGGTCCTCCTCCGTTTGATGCTATCGGAGATGTGGTCATGCGTGGGTGAATGAATCGAAGAGATGTGGGAGGAATAGATGATGCAACATAGTAGAATAAATGCAGTTGCTAGGAGTTGGCATGGTATCGAAATTAAGAAGGCCAAGGACGAAATCAGGAAGAATATTCCAGGGATGAAGGGTTAGGGTGTGCACAGTGGCATGTACTGGGCGATTGAATACGCATGCATTTAAAGAGAACCCAAGTTCCATGCAGCAGTCTGTGTCACATCAAGCTCCCATCACAAGAAAACCCTAAGTAGATGGGTCAACAAGGTGATCAGAGGAGATGATTAGCAAAGCAAAGCTAAGATGCTAAAAAGACTGGCATGAAAAGCTCGGCAGGGTGCGGTAGAGCACTAGGGTAGGCCGTTTGGTGATCTACCTTAAAGGAGATGGATTCTTCCACCCTAGATCCTGAAACTTTGAGCTTGGGAGAATGATGAAACGGCAAGAGAGCAGCGTCTTTCTGCCATCCGAGTGCCTCCTCTTTGATTCCCCTCTCAACATCCAAGGCCGCCGCTGGCGTATAATCATCGAAGCAGGACCGGGAGGCGATCCTCTCACCGAGAAAGTGGCTGCAATGCCGACTTTTGGAGGTGGGTGCTGTCTCTATCCGAGCCCTGTGAGTGAAACAAGCAGGAAGAAGGTGAAGGGGGGATTAGCGAAAGGTGGGCAGAAGTGGACCGAGAAGGGGACTTGGGAATTGTCTTTATGTGCTCCAAATGTGGGTGTCACTGTTGGACGTGGAAGAAAAGTATGTGAGCTTGCCGACCTTTTCAGAGGAGGGAGGGCGCTGTACATGGACTGGGACTGGAATCCCTGATGAGTGGGTTTTGAGTAGGAGCAGGAACCAGCATCATCTCGCTCATCAGCACCACCATCATTCTCATTCCATGACTGCTTCCTTGCTTGCAGCTCTGATGACAGATAAGACAAGGTAGTGTGGGTTAGCTGAGTAAGGCTGTTCCCGAGCTCATACCTTGGCTTCATATCGAGCAACAGATCGATAGAAACATTGAGGAGGGAGAAGGAGATAGTTCGGGAGACATAGAAACAGATGTTGGGATTCAAGCGCGAAGATGACACGAAAGGGGATGTGACTGGTTTGCACAGTTCATGTACTACTACTCCCTTTGGGCTGAGGAACCTATCAAGAACTCTTGTTTTGGCATGGCAAGATTTGATACCGCAACCACTTGGTAGCAAAATGAAAGAGATAGTTTCTGCAAATCCTCATGTGAAGCATCTCCTTACCTTGTCTGCCCATGTCGTTCCTTAGGCTCCTATACATCTGATGAAACCATGCCTCGCGTTGTCAGCAACATGAACAAGAGCACACCAAAAGGAGAAGAAAATTATGAGCACATGAGAAGAGGAATCGGAGGCTGAAATCTCTACCTGGAGATGGCTCTTCACATGCGATATGGTCAAGCCTCGGACATCCATCAGCTGCAGCACCAGCTTGGGTGTAGCCTCTGCGGACGGAGGAGGTCAACCAACGATGAGAAGAAGGAAAGAAGACCACACCACCACAGGGAGGGGAAGAGATGGAAGGCATACTATCCTGGCCTCCAAGCCTCTCGATGGCGGTCACGAAGCAATGGTGGAGATCAGGAGTCCATCTCAACCGAGGAACCTTAGACCTTGTGTACTGTCTCACGGCACCATTCCTCCCGCAGTTTCCCATCCGTCGCCGCAACCGGTCTCCTCCGCTCTCAGCAACGGCGGGGTGGATTTATAGCTTCCAACGCAAGAGGCCACCGGCGTGCTGGTTTTCCCTTCAAGAAACTCTTCTTTCTCATTTAATCCTTCTGCCAGGTTAAACCTTCTTCGAAGACGCCTCCTCCTTTAATGTGTAGAAGACGCAAGCGTTCCATCTTCCTACAGGTGGGTTCTACGCAAAGGCCTCACCTTTGGGCTGCCCTACTCTTGCCTAGGGTCTCTAAATATCGTTGGGACTGTCGAGGATTAACGCAACACTCAGAGTGGGAGGCCACAGATCACGAGAAGAAGTCATTATTAAGAGGATTTAATGACTGTAGAGAGAGAGAGAGAGAGAGAAGGAAGGAGGGATGGAGATACACGGAGAGAAGACAAAATTCTTCTGCTGATATGCTATATTCCTCAACCTGAAAAGAGAGGTTTTCTAATGTCATCGCTTTCCTCCGAGTAATCATGATTATGGCAGCTGCGCAGAACTTTTGACTCGCCAAACAAGACGCAGAGGCAGAGAGGAATACAGAAAGAGGGGAGAGAGAGAGATTTGAGCAGCCAAAGGTATGATCATGGGAAGGAGCGCAAGAAAACGGCTACAGAATCTCTGAGCGCAGGATTTCTTTACCACTCCTGTGTCAAACCCCGTTTTTTTTTTTTAGGTTGTGAACTATTATATTCCCATGGCGCTGCCCTTTCTTGTTATGAGCGAGTGAGAGAGAATTTTCTCCTATTTATGAGACCAATTCATGAAAGTGACAAGGCCTACATCCCTCATCCTACCTCCTCCTCCACTCCGCCGTCTCATCCTTTCTTGTCACAAAGTCAACTACATGGGGGATAAGCCTCCAAAGATGGGATAAACTATGAAGTGGCTTCAGCTCCCAGACCTGAAACCTACAAGGCAGGCAGGCCTGAGTGCAACACCAGCACCGAGTTAATTAATGTGGTGTTCTGTAAGATGAGCTCACGCAGGTCACTCACCACCAGTAATAACTCTCTGCAAAAGCAGTAAAGATGGAGGCTGAGACATGGATGGTGGTGGTGGGTGCTGCTGCACTGTTGCAGAGCGACATGGTGTGAAAGAATAGAACGCAACAAAGAGGAAAAAAGTATTCATTGTTTTCTTTTCAGTTTGAGTACTTCAAAGCCTAGTCAGTCGCTGGCTGCCTCTGAAAATTCTTCCTGCCCCCATGCAGAATTGGGCAGACCTAATAAAGGGGTGGTAGGATTGGTGGGAGGGAGAAGAGATCCTTGGACTCTGTGTGGCCTTTTTGAAGGGATGGGGGTGAGAAAGAAGCCCTTCTCCTCCTTCCCATGTATACATGTATGTCCATAAAGTAAACTGGAACAATAATGACATGGAACGGCTTTAGCTTATGACTTCATGATAAGGGCAACATGAACTGCCGCTGCATGCAGCGGAAAGCTACAGAGACCTTCAAGTGTTACATCACTTTGATGGGAATATATCTGCTATATATTCTTAACCTTTGGATCTGCTATATATCCCCAGCATAAAATAGTTTATTTTTAGAGTTATGATTTCTGGGATTAATTCTAATATGCTGTTGAAGAGCTCCTGAGCTACTGTGCAATAGTATATGTTGGGATAAAGTTACATTTAAAGATAACTTACATTTTAAATTTATTTATAAATTCATTTTCATTTTCACTGAGTTTGATTTATATATATATATATATCCAATTAAATTGACTGATGTTGCTCTGCAGAACAAAGTTGGCTTATTATTATCATTATATCATTCCACCATCAAGAACCTGCAACTTTATATACAATGCAATAATTGCTTGATCATGTGTATAGAGGGAGAATGGACTCCTTACAGAACGAATGATGCACCATGATGACCTTTTACGAACATTTTTGTTGGCTGTGTACCTTGATAGCTTGCATGACCTTTCACTTGTCATCCACCCCAGCATATTTCCATGGTTTCCAAGACTTGAATCAAGTGGCATCTCTCTCTCTCTCTCTCTCCTGAGCACAGCGTGTTGCAGAAGAAAATTTTCATTAACCAAAAGGAAAGCTGGGGAATTGGATCCCATGATCTGACATCTGATATATCCACTCACTCTTTCTTGTTCAGATGTGAAGAATAAAGGCCCCTAGATAAAGAGCACTGCCATGTTCCCCAAGAAAACACTAATGCCATGGCCAAGACAAAGCTCGACACTCACCTTTTCATGGAGTAGGGAGTCACATGCCATCAGGTGGAGCACACATAGTAGTAAACTCCCAGTAAATTAAAAGGAGGAAGGAGAGAGAAAGAGAGAGGAGGAAAACCTAATCTTCCTGCCTCTCCAACGGCCGTGTCCCTCGACCAAATCCAATTTGATTGGGGGTTCATAGGGGCTTAAAACTTCCCTCGAGAAAGATGTTTTTGCTCTGACAAATGGTCATTGCCTGCCAACAACGATGCATCACCTTCTAGGATTCTCTTTTCCTAATCCTTTTTTACACTTTTGATCATCGGAAACGCCTTCTCTGCTGTTGTCTTCGGCAACGATCAGCTTCTTGTCACTGGATTTGGACCAGATATGGCAGCAAATCAAGGTTTTTGTCTGATGCAGCTTGAATACGTAGCGGCAATTCGAGCACAACAAACATCACACACGATCGAAGGTCTTGGTCGATAAGATCCGATAAATTTACCGGAAGAACTGCTGATGTCTGCTGTCAAAGATGCAGGCCTTGCACCCACCACCATCTTTGGCACCTTCACCCGATCCCGCTTACGTAACTTCAGCAGAGTTTGGATGCGCGAGCCAAAAGCATGGCGATGAATATTTTTTTTTATTCGACACTCGATACGTATAATGCAGGCGAAAATATTTCTTATATTTTCTTACTTTCGGTATTTACTACCTCGAGCGAGAAATATTGTCGAAACATCCGGATACAATTTTTCCACGTATGTTCTTCGAATATTCGAAACTCATGCATTTACTACATATTGGAAGTCTGACTTTTTACGTACGACCAGTTTCGCAAGTGACTTGACCACCCAACCAAACACGAGATCGATGATCAAGTTCGAGGTTAGCATACGGGATATTACAAAAACACAAAAAATCATGATGCTTCTCGGCACAAGTACTGATAAAAAAAAAAGTCATCGCGGTGCTTTACGAGAACAAGACTCGACTCATTCATCCACCAAAAGGCCAAAAGGAAAGAGAAAAAAGAAAAGGAAAAGATAGTTTGGGAGAGGAGAGTAAATGTATGCATGTCATAATTCTTTTTGTCGGCATTTAAAGAGGGGTTGGCAGGAGGGGAATGATGAAAATTCCTGCAGACAGGAATGATGGTGGGCAGGACGAAGGCAGCAGACTCATCCTGCTTATATTTGTGATGAAAGAAGAAGAAAAAATATATAAACAGGAGGAAAAGCCTCTCACTACAACAGCTGGAGCTGCTGCTGCTGCTGCTGCTTCAAGTAGATCTCTGCGGAGGGTTAATAAAGGGGGAAAGGAATAGGAAACAGAACAAAACAACAGTTGCTTCGAGGACGCCGGAAATTTTTGGCCTGTACTCCGCAGGACAACCGCTTGGAGAGGCGTGGAACACATCTCTCTCTCTCTCTCTCTCTCTCTCTCTCTCTCTCTCTCTCTCCCTCGCTCCCTCTCCCTTGCATTTGACTGTGCTCGCGTATGATGTTTACATCAAACACACGTTTATTTACCTTTCTTCTTCTTTGTTGCTGTGGTGGTGTTGAAGTTCCACTGCATTAAACTTTTTTCATTTATTATTTTATCTTTCATGCATACATGTACGTCATTCCCTTTGTTTTTTTATTTATACGTTTAAAGTATTTAAATTCTACTACGTTTCTTCTGTGTTGGTGTTGGTGTTGGTGTTGGGAGAGGAGGAGGCGTTGAACTCCCATTAGATTCCTTTTTTATCTTTAGCTTTTTTTTATTTATAGATTTAAATTATTTATACATCGAGAATATGATTCTTTTATGATGTTCATAATAATACTGAAAGATGCTTTTATCTGTGTTCTTGAAATCAATTTTATTGCTAGTTTCTCTTCGTGCAATCCATCTACTAACAACAATATTATTATTATTATTATTTCATCATCATCATCATCATCGTTATTATTAATACTACTACTATCGTTTATATTAAGTTGCAAAGGTTCGATTGTTGTCGTACTTATTCTAATATCATTTTGTTTCACGAGCTTGCCGTATGTGTTATTATTTCCATTTGTGATACAAATTGTATTATCATGAACATCAGAAATCATGTCAAAAAATATTTTGAAGGAGATAAAATATGATCATTTCAGACAAATTGATCCATGAAACGATGTGTTAATAATTTGAGCCACCCCACGGTGAAACCAAAAGCTACTCAATTTAAATTTTGCATGCAACACTTGGAAGTGATCCGAATTCAAATATCTATTTTTTTTTCTGATGTATTTAATTAAATATTTAAAATTAATTTAATAATGGATAAATTATGGTTAAAAAAGAAATATATTATGATTTTTTTAATAAGATAGAAAGAATCAGATTTCTTTTAATGAATTTAAATTTATCATACGCAAGATCTAAAATGGATTAATGATATTTGCACACCAAATCCTGATGGCTTCTGCAACAACATGCAGTCGCAGTTATCGGGTATAAACAGGGAGATAAAAAAAAAAGGTGAATAATATTCTCTCTTTCGGAGTTTATTATCATTTTTTTAATATTAGATATTTATTGACTCGAGTGGAGAGCTTCCCACATAAGCCATGAATTAGTAGTCACATTGCATCGAGACATATATCAGGATTTGAGTGGCTCCCACCACATGTCCCCACTAAACTTAGAAAGACAAACGAGATGAAAAGCGAGAGAGAGAGAGAGAGAGAGCAAAGAGAAGGGGGGCTCAGAGATTGGCCGGCGACGGACAAGGACGAGGGCATCATAATAGCAGCAGGCCGGAGACCCCACAAGCGGAGCGCACGCAGTGGAGCGGGGGAAGCGAGAACGCTTCCGCTTCATCATGCTGTCTGCCCCCCTGCGATCCCTCCGCCCTCTCTCTCTCTCTCTCTCTCTCTCTCGCCTTTCGACGACAGCAGCAGCGGCAAAGGCTGATGGCTTTTTTGGATGGGATTGGAATGGAACGTAACTCCACTCCCACGGCCCCAACGCAATCATGCCCTCTCCCCCCTCCCCTTCCCTTCCCCCCAATCTATCATGCTCCTGCTGCTCTCTTCTTTCTCCTTCCTTCTCCTCCTGTAGCCAATAATAATCTCCACCGAGCTAGTCAAAACGTGATCATGGCGTCTTCCGAGGGCCCCTATTTCACTCCCTCGGCTCTGTGGCTGTTGTCGACGTCGTAGAACGGACAGTGGCCTAAGTTTGTGGTACTTTCCCACAGACCGCCCATTGGCCCATAAAAGCAAACACCACCCCTGCATCCTCCTCCTCTTTTTCTCTGTTTCTTTATTTCACAAAGCATATCGGAGATTCTAATCCTAGTAACTCTCCGGGGATCCACGCTCTCTCTGCCCTCAAAGCCGGCTGGCCCCACCGTCCGCTTCCACGTGGACCCACGGGGAGAGCAAAACTCCGCAGCCGTTCGTGATTCCACCACCACAGCACGCAGCTGAAAAGCATGCGCTGTCGACCTGTGACCGGTTGCCATCGCCTCTCTCTCTCTCTCTCTCTCTCTTCTGGCATCGATTAGAACAACTCCAGAGAGCACATCATTAGTCTCCAAGCGCAGTACACACACGTCCTGTTCCCAGCCATCATCGTGCCTCAGGTCTGCTCATGCAAAGTCAACAACCATTAATTCCCCCCCCTGGGTCTCAGTTTTGGAGCTGCAACTCGAAAACCATTCATCGAACCCATCAGAGGCCCAATCTGACTCACCTTCCATTACATCTTCCTCGAGACCTCAAGCAGATTCGAGGAAACAGCAGGCCTCAAAGGTCCGTCTCTCTGGTTTCAGGAATTGGCCGAATGGCGAGGAAGAATGGGAAGCGTAGCAAACAGGGGTTGGTTGTTTGTTGAGACCCAAAAATTCCCTGGGACAGTCCTGATGACTATAGCCATTAAATGCCTCTAGGACCATCTGATGTACTAATTTGTTTCTTGATGCAGGCCTCAAGAGAAAACCCTATGGACCACAGAGCAGGACCACAGCCACAGGTTGCTGAGGACTTTGGGCATCGATCGTGAGGGCATATAGTTACCATATCTTTGAGATGCTCGCAGAAGCGGGACCGATGCGCCTGTCTGCACCAGGCAATACGCCGAATGCAAACAGTAATTCGATGAACATTTCGATGTCTGCGGATTCATCCGATTCCTTGGAACAGTCCTAGAAGCTGCCAAGACAGGAAATCAGTGTGCGGAAGAAGACCTTCATGTAAAACTGTAAATTTAAAAAAGAATCGAACAATTGAGCAATTAAGCAAAATGCAATGTTACCCCAAATCAGTCGTGCTTCAGTTTATTTTGATGCTGTGGACAATAGTAGTTACTTGGCCAACTCTGCTGTAATGTTTCTACCAACAAAAACAACATGAGCAAAGCAATTAGAGAAATTTTGTCGTCACAAATAATGTAGCTGTTTAACATGCAGAAACGGAATAGCTAGAGAAATTACAGTGTTCTGATTTTAAGAGAATGCATAGGATGATCATGGACATGCAAACATGGTGGATACAGTAAAAGGTAAAATACAAACTTGAGAATTCCAGGGTTCACATCAGTGCACATGCTGTACTGGTCTCTGCATATAGTCTGTTGCATATGCTGCAAAGTTTCAGCAAACAAAAATATGACTTTTATGAGTCCAGACATGTTGGTTTTGTCACAAGGAAGGTCCTTTTTAGCCAAGAACATATTTCTACTCGAGGCCTACGGAAAGGAGACTGTCTGTGAGGTCAAATTTTCTGCTGCAGCTCGTTAGCTCAAGGTAGTCTCGGCTATTAACTAAGTTTAATCCTTCTTGAAAATATCTGAAGATTCTTGATTGCAGAATGAGGAATGGGACTAAAACTTGGTTACTACACCAACTGCTGCAGAGTCAGAAATCTTACAGAAAATTCATTATTTTTTTTGCAATAGAATTAGGGGGGCTAAACTGGATATGAAATTCATCTAAATCCATTTCCCCGGGCAAAGTAGGATATTATTTACACAATCGTCGTCTGTCAAATACTTTTATTCGTATCCAAATTTGGCTGACTTTTAAGATACAGATACGGCAACATGTTCTGTTCTATCTGCACACAGCAATTCAAATATATAAATATTTAAATTTATCCAATGTATTAAATTAACCTAAAAAATTATTTAAAATAATCTCTTTAAGCATACTATTTTTTCCATCTATCACATTTACTTTGAAGTTCCTCCTAAAGGAAATAGGGTTGACAGGTTCCAGTTCAGAAAATCTCTGGAACAATAACCAGTCATGCCAGTCCAATACCCTCGATCTAGACATCCATATCTAGTTCAAGAAAACATAATATTTTATGATCCATAATCAAGATAAAAGAGGCATCTTTATCTGCATAGCTCTATTCATACACCATATCACCATGTGCATGAAGATTTTGCTAGTTTAAAAAATTGATAACCTTAAGATGATGAACGAATAAAGCGATCTGGCTGAGTCAATCTGGTTCACCATATACAAGAACTTAGGTTCTTTGACTATGCAATTAAAAGTTACTACACATATTCAACACTCAAAAGTGCCAATTTGAGATATCTTGGAGAACAAAAAAATTGAATAGTCTTTGCTTTTTAGTTACATTTGATATCAAGATAAAGCAGCTTCATCAACTAGTATACGGAAAACTCAAGATATTAATAATGCTGAAGGAAAATAAATCAAACCAATCACCGATGTTTCTAGAAAAATTTTAAAAGACCAAGATCTATGGGCAAACTAATGCCACCATAGAAACCAAGTATTATTTGTGGCTACCATACGAGGGATGTGCAAAAACACCAAGCCATAATGTCCCAATTATTTGGGGTTAGATACACAAAACCAAATAGATGGGAACATGGTACGAAACAGAGGCTTTAAAGAAAGCTACTATAATCACAAACATTAGCAATGGCTGTCGAAGAAGAACAAGGTCTCCGGTAGAGTATTAATCAGGTCATGTTCGGTGTAGGACAATAGTTTTGATGGACTTTCTGAAGACTTCTACAAGAGTTAGGCACGTGTTAAATGATCAAGGTTGGAACTAGTGGCGTGCCTGATTTTCACACGTCAAATTTCAGGATGTAAGACTAAAATAAGAATCGTCACAATAATTTGTTACCAAAGATATAAATCCAAAATGCAAATCGGTAGAGCTTGATAATGAACTTTAGAAATTAAATTAGAAGAAAAAGAAACTATGATGCTAGAATTTTATGCATAAATACTCCATGGTACTGCAGGGGATGTTGAAAGTGTACAGTAATTAATTAGCCCAATAGCCAATACTGTAACAGAACAAATGTATTAATCAATACTATAGCATACCTGTAGCAGTTCCATGATGGTACACTGTAGCAATCATTTTGGGATAATAGTTTATGAGAAAAGCTAAAAGGAAGAGAAAGCAAAAGAAAGCGAAAAGAAATAATCGAAGAGAAAAAGGAGATAAATTGGGATCACACTGCTTGAGGTCCAGCATTACGCTAATGCCTCACAACAAGCAGGGAAAAACAATATTTATTTATACATCATAAGCAAAGAGTAATCCAAGACATAAACAAATTCCAAGTAACATCAATTTCACCACAAGTTACAACAAATAACTTTAGCAATTTAAAATCCAATGGCTGGACTGAGAGACTGGGAATCACATTAAAAATGGGCCAAAAAAATTGATTATTTAGAAAAGATTATACGTTTTGGTATAAAGGAATACAAAAGAAAACTCATATGATCTAAGCTCATAATTATCCGCTGCTTCATCCTGCCACTGCTATAATATGGCATCCCATCATGGCCAGGGAAACTTCAGGTGCCAGATGCATATAATTTTTTTTTTTTCTGCGTACAAACGTTGTGCAAGTATGAAACTCAAAGGCCACACAAACATAGAAAAAGAGATGCTCAAAGGCCAGCAAGTGCACGGCTTCAAGGCAGTGAAATATTCAAATCACCAGATCATTCAAACATCTGTTGGATAAAAAACCAAAATATCAAATTTGTTTGATTGAGGGAAAAAACTACTAAGGTCTATTACCTTTTGTTTCGAGATCAGAGGAATTGATGAAGTGAGAAGTTGAAGAACCGAGGCAAAAAATCATATTGACTTAAGAGCCTCAAATTATGTAGCAATCTATGCTATTCCATTTGTCATTTTGCCAACAAGTGAGAGAAGTTCCATCCCCTTGCACAAGCATCTGGTTGCAGCAACCCAACAGCTTATTGAACATTTGACTTAGGTACTTAGCTAACTCAACTTAGAAATGGTGTGGAATTCATGACAATGATAGGAATAAACCTAAACATTGTGTATATTGTGTATGTAAGTGGAGGGAAATGGCTTCTAACCAATAAAATCATGATTTTGGTAAAGCCATTACAAGATTGGGATAGATGCAGATATTCTTACTACTTCCTAAGGATGCATATCAGCATGAAAACTCCAATATCAAGTTAAGAGTTGAAATAATTAGGAACAATTCTTGAGTTAAGGCCAGAAAATGCAAGGCCTTGCAGCAGCCAATGACAATATTGTGGAATAATGCGTAATTGCAACTTTGGCATCCATGATGTCAAGATGTAAAAGAATTCTGACAAATTTTGAAAAGACAGATCTGTTTGATGAAGAAAGTTTCTGTGTTTGTTCCTACAACAGAAGTATCATTGATCATTTATTCATTTGTAACGATACTGTTTTAGCTTGTTTCTTGTTTAGAAGAGATATGCAAGTTTTTATTTGTTTTTGTTTTGAAAAAAACTACAGAGATTTCCAAACGTGATCTTCTCTGTCGGAAGTCCTTCAAATTTGTCTACCCCACTAAGATGGGGGAAAAGGAGCACCCAATGTAAATTTGAAAAAGGTTTTCCTTTAGGTTTTCGGAGAATATTTCAAAGCCATTAATTAATATTATATAGATATATTTATGCTTTACAGGAAAAAACAACAAAAAATTTCTGGAAGTAGTTTGCTCAACTTTCATCAGCAAATTTTTGTTGTTTTTTCCTGTAAAGCATAAATTTGAGACTTTCTGGAGTTCTAGGTGCCTTTCAAATAACATGGTCTAAGGATGAATAGGGACGACAATTTTCTAAAAAGCAAAGTAATCTTCTTTAATTAATTGTGAAGTTCTGACAGGAATCACTTCAGGGCATTAGGAAGAGAAAAAAAGCCACATGGATGGAGATTGACAAATCTATATTCACAAACCAAAGCTTACCTAGTTACCATAAAAAAAGCACTGTTATTGAGACTACAAACAATAAAAGGCATGAAGACAGAGGCAAGAGCAGAACATTATCAACCAAATGTGATTAAAACCTTACGAGCATCTCCTAACACTAAATGTCATGAAAGAGCCCATCTCTGTCTAATTTTAGTTTGTTAAATGAGGTCAAACTATTTCCAGAAATCAACACCATTCTCATAGATCCTTCCCTGAGAGATAAGATCTTATGAGATACACTCTAATACACACCCTAATAAATACTCCATTCATCAGAATGAGAATAAATTGAAGAGATTAAAGCATACCATAATTTCAGTATCAGTTAGACTTTGGAAAACCCAAAATAGTTCCCTTGTTAAAACAAAATTAAATAGAAGAGCTTTTACCTCCTCTAGACTATAATCTCAGTATCTTATAGGCTTCGGAGAAGCAAATAACTCCAGAAAACCTTTAATCTACTGACAACCTACTCATTCTTTCCAGATACTAACACAGTCAAGGAAATCAAAGACAACATCTATTGACAACCTACTCATTCTTTCCAGATAAATAACACACAATCAAGGAAATCAGAGACATAATCTACTGACAACCTACTCATTCTTTCCAGATAATAGCACACAATCAAGGAAAATAAAGACACAGGGCTCAGAACTTCAAAACGAGCTTGCATCTTGCTTAGATAGAATTAAGCATAAGTGGTTGAGTCTCCAAATATCATGCCTCGTATCTAGATAAAAACATAAACTTATGATTACAGTAAGATGTTCCGTACCCCTTCATTACTAAGGCATCCTAATTCACATAATAAATGAGTCAGGAGCACCATGCACCAAACACATGGAGACCATGCCAATATAACTATACACAGTTATGAAATGTTGACCAGACAATACTTTAATGCAGGTAAGGAAACATCACTTAGCATAGTAAGGTCTTTTAAGCACAATATCTTCACTTTGTTATCATTGACTAGCATTACATCTAAGAAAGGCTTCAATAGGAAGTATTCATAAACTTTTAACTTTATCTACCACAGTCTTCACATGTTCTTTTTTGCATTCCAATGTACCTGTAATACACAATTGAAAGTACCTCACTGACAACAATTTAGCAGCAAAAATGTAAAACATTCTTGGATGTCCAGACAACCACACCCATCAAAGTATCAAAATAGAATAATTGTAATACTATTATCAACATAAAAGTAACAATTAAATTGTAACATCAAAATAAATATCATGATGTCCTCAACATCTTATGAAGTGTGTTACTATTAGTGATTCAAATGTTACAATCCCGGTAATGATGAAATATGAAAGCCAAAGTATCCATAAAATTATATCAAATTATCACCAAACATTCATCTCTTCAAATATACATTTGCTACCTAAAGTGGCTTACGGTTTTAAAATTATTGAAGAAGAATGTTCAGGTTAATTAGCCATACAATTTTAGACAAAATGTTTATAGTTCTATTCTTATAATTAAGTAAGCACTAAAATGGGTTCACTTTCATTGCATCACTGCAACTTGAATTTTAATGCTTTGGCTAATAACAAAGCCCTGACAAGTGACAACTATCGACTCACTGAAGACTTATCTGTCTCTTTGAATAAGTTTTTGTATCTTCAACTAACACACTGTTAGTTATAAGTGTCTTACAAGCCAATCACATGAGTGATGGCACCTGTAACACGTTGCATCAATTTCTTTGCTTATGATTATTGATATTTTCTCACATTATCTGGATGTATATTGTGATGTCCTTGGATCTGTGCAATGGAAATCGGATCGTGATGAGATCACGATAATGAGACTGATTCACCTTTAAACACAAACCCTCAATAATCCCAGTCATAGGTTACACGGGAGGGACATCGAGATGACCGGACAGACTTGTGTGTTGTATACCCGTTCATATGATGAACGTGGCTGGTCTCATAGCTGCTCGTGTGGGGACACTAAGGATACAATACAGGTGCTCATTGGAGAATGAGTTCACTGATTGATCCGCTTACGAAATGCTGGATGATTATTGATACCTGACGTCAGATAGCGATTCCGTAGTCCCAGTAGTGTATCTGGTCCTTAGACTTGAGACACCAAAAATATCCTGTATGAGTACTACACTCTTTGATACCGGACTCATAGGTTTGAAAGTTTCAGATCTAGCACAACTGATTATTGGGAGTGACAACCAATCTTACGAGGGCTATTAAGTGTCGATAGAGGATCATCCACTCTCGGTATCATAAGAGGAATATCCCATGTGTTCTTGCTCAGGCAAATCCCCGGCAAGGGTCATTCGGATTGAGAGAAAAAGAGTTCTCCAGAAGAATCCGATTAGAGCGAGACTCGAGTGGAAACTGTATGAGCCTGACAGCACCATGCCCGATATACGATCTCTGAGATATTAGATGGATGAGAGGCTATAGGTACATGATAATTGAGGACATATAGGTCCAAAGGATTGGATTCCCCTGTTTCATCTGGGGATTGCGGCGTAGTGACCTAATACGTCCGCAATCGATGAGTCGAATGAATTATTATGAAGATAATAATTCACTAAGTCAGAAGGAGTTCTGACAGGTATGACTCACGGCCAGCTCGATATTGAGCCTAAAGGGTCACACACATATGGTAGGTGTTGTAACGAGTAGATGTTCGGATATGAGATATCCGCTGAAGCTCCTATCTTATTGGATATCCAATAAGCTCCTGTATTATTAGATCCCATGAATGAGATCCAATAAGAACTAATAAGAGATTATTAGGTAGAGACCCATTAATTTAAGAGGCTTAGGTAATTGGATGGAGATCCAATACCCAATAGGACAGAATCCATTAGGGTTAACAGGGGGCCTCTATAAATAGAAGAGAACCAAAGGCCCATAGGCTAGGGTTCTCTTGGTAGCCACCTCATATTCTCCTCTTCCTAGAGAAGAGCATCTTCGCAATCCCTATCGTGTGGATCATCGCTAGAGAGGATGACGCTTGACCTTCATCCTTCCCCACGAATCTACAGGAATTTCAGGGATATACGATCTCTCTAGGTACTATCTTTCTAACATACGTAGTTTTCGATTTCGCGGATTTGTTTTTAATGCACCGATCTTCGTACAACAACGAAACCTTTCGGTGAAAATCTAGGATTTTTGTTTTTTGTTCTTTCGTTACACATGTGATGTTGCCCCTGGATTTCCCAACACACACTTTCTTGTTCCTTCGTCTAGATACATAACTTGTACTTTCGTCTAAACATATGACGTCCATGCATTCTAGAACCATGGTCAACTACCTACTAAAAGCGAAACTAGCTACGATAATTTTCTCATCAATTGCCCTCGGATTTTCCCTCATGCAACTTCTCTTTCTCTCTTACCATTAGAAGAATCCCCATGAAACATGATCATCCAAGTGTCATTAGTTGAATGTGTCCTTTCCTCTGGTCCAGGAGATACGTCTTCCTACCACTTCTGAGCAAAGTGACAAGCTACCTTAATGAGAGATCTACTGTGATATACAGCAGGCAAGCAACCTAAAAGTTTGCCAAAATGGTTTGTACTGAAGTAATGATTTAAAACAAAGATCCACGGAAGTGTTCCCTTAAAGAAAAGGTAGTCATTTCTCTGTGTATGCTATGTCTTACTAGCACTTAAATGTGTTAAAAATTACGCCTTTCTAACTAATAGGCATCTTAGGACACTTAAATGTAGCATCCCTCTGCTATGTGATCAATTTAATATAGCATACACAAAAAAATTAGAACAGTTCCAAGTACATCGGATACCATATCTCTATCAGCTTATCATCACGACAGACAGCTTACATAAAATGCCTAATAATAGTACTCATGAAGATCCCATGTCATAAAGAGCAGAGGCACATGTTCTTAAAAGTTCCATGTATTTCCTTCATATCAGAGCAAAGCCAACAACAGTCCAGATGAAGATTTCTACTGCAGCTTAAAAAAACAGAAATTCTTGGTAAATGCAGAAATTAGTATCGGTTTCCCAATAACAACCAACTAGATTCACTAATCCATTTAACTAATAATAATCACTCCGCACTTGCATTAACAATAAACATACACTATTAGACGATTGAAGTTGCCAGAGGTTTAAATCCTAGAAAAGATAAGAATGACCAGAAAAGCCTCCATTACCTCATCTTCCTGAGACTTAACAAGCATGGATAATTTCTATAGCCAACATCTCATTCATTGACGTATCCCTCCTTCCGCCCCTCAAAACCCGGGCGCATGAGTTTCTTCTCCCTCTTCTCTATACGCCTCATCTTTTTCTGGTTGATCCTCCCCTTTATATTCTCTGCCCTCGGCTACTGCTTCTCAGCCCTAATTTTTTCTGTGTTCTTGACTCTCTCCTTCCACTTCTCCGCATGCTTCTGCTCTCTCTCCTTCTCCTTCTTTATGCTCTCTCTCCTTCAACAGCTTCGGGTCATCATGTACCTTCATGCCCGCAGCTCTGCTGACAATAAGGAATTGGATAAAGTTTTATTTTTGACAATAAGGAATAATAATTTTGAAGTTTTTAATTTCTTTGGTTTTATAAGTTCATTGGCCTTGTAATGATTCGAAAATTATATATATAAAAAAAAACAACCCATTGATTAGAAAATGACAGATTGGTTCAAATAATAGCACGATTTTTAAAGTGATTAAAAATATCACAAGTATATCGATTTTTCTATGTAAATCCATTACGATGTCATTTTAAGTAACTTAACATTATTAGACTTAATTTTATAATAAATTATTTTAAGTAACTTTACATCATTTTTAACTAAACTCTTCGTTCATCGTTGAGTATTACAATTCAAGTATCTAAAAACTTCAAATTTTGATAGCGCATCAAAACTTTTGAACCAAATCAAAATCTGTATCATATACATTTCTTCCTCGATCGCAAATAAAGATAAAATAAAAAACTCATATGAAAAATATATTTTGAAAAAAAAAAAGGTAAATACAACAGCTTTGCACAAAATACAATGATCAACAATTGATGAGTATGGTTCTTGAAAAAATCACATCGATCAATCAAAGCGATGGAGATCAAAGTCTTGGCTTGGCCTTCTACTTCGTCAAGAAATTAGTTGCACTCCATCAAACTATTTTGAAACGAAAACAAAAACTCATGTGACTACGAGAGAAAATATATAATCTCTCGATTATGTCACATATCTATATATTCATATATTTAATTATTTTGTGTGTGTGTTATTGTATTGAGTATCGAGATCCTGTCTATTTATAAGTGAAAATAGAGAATTTAAGATAAATAATTATGATAATTTTTTTCCATCAACATCGAAGGAATTTTATTATAACTAGACTTTCATTTTATTACATATTCATAATATATCTCACTGCATAATTCAACAAAAATAAGTACGTATATCTGTAAGAAATACGACGATGATGAAGTATAAAACGTAGGTATCCATCATCACCTACTACTACATGGTAATCAAGCATCCACCGAAAGCAACCACGCACTGTGACCTACAAGTTCCTTTTTTTTCGGGTTCTCTCGGCCTTCCTCTTCATCTGGTGTTCTTCCTCGTTCCAAGCCCCCGCGAGCGAAGGACCGGCTCGAGGAATGCGACTTGATCATATCGGTTCTCGCCGAGTTACGCCGCTGCTGATGCTCCTCACCATGCTGCCTACTCCAAGGAAGTCCCTCGTTAGCTGGTCGGAGCCCCCGAGGTTTCTGGCGCCCGAAGGATCGAACTTAGTCTCGTCCATAACGCACAGTCCAGTGTCGAGCGCGCGGAATCCCCCGGCCTGCTGTTGATGCACGCCGGCGTTGGCGCTTCCACCGAATGCCGTTCTCCCGCCGGCACCAACAAAGAGGTCGGTTCCTCCGTTCGCGAGCGTCATCATCAGGTTTTGGAGGTGAGCTTCGTTCTCCGTTTGAGCTTGCAGGCCGCCTCCGCCATCACCGCCGTCCCCACTGAAGCTACACCTGCTCGAAGAAGATCTGGCAAACCCTCTCAGCAAGGAGGGTCCGCCGCTGGTCGTCACGCCCATCTGAGCCGCCTTCTGAAGCAACGCAGTGGCTGACATCTGCGGGAGCATCCAGTCGCTTTGCATCGAGGTGTTGTAGAGGGAATTCGTTCCTCCAACGACGTGATCGATCATAAGGTTTCCCGAGAAGAGTGTCGCTGGCTCCGTGCTTCCGTTGGCGCTGTTAAATCCGTCGGCCATCAGCATCCGGTTGTTTTGGTTGCCGCCACTGTTGCCGTTACCGATGCTGCTCGTGCCGCTGCTACCGTGGGAGAAGAAGCCAAGGTCGAAGACACCGGCGGCGGTGGCGGCAGAAGTAATGGTGCTGCTGCGTTGGAGATCAGGGAGTTGCGTCAGGCCATGGAGTGGTCTGCTTTGAAGTAGAGCGTGGTGAGGCGGGTGCTCCTCGTTGAAGTCCTGGGTGGAGCCATTATCAAGGTAGAAGGCTGACGGTGGAGGAGCCTGAGGTGGCCGGAACGACGACGGGGTCGAAGAGGAGATGAGGTGTTCTAGCTGTGATCCGGGGCGTCCTCCGGCGCGGAGAAGGTCGGTCGGCGCATTGCTTTGGGCTTGCAGTGAAGAGAGGTGGGCATTGACTTGAGACAGGCCTGAGGCCATGGCGGTGGCGTTTCCGTAGAGATGGTTGCCGAGAGCGTGGAGGCCGACGGTGGGTGGTCTCGAGCTCTCTTGCGCCAGGGCATCGCAGAAGGCCCGATGGGTGATGAAGCTGTCACGCCTGCATCGATCACAAGTAGGAATATTGCATCGTTACCTCAAGCTGATGAGTTGGGAGAAGAGTGACAATGATAGAAATAAACACACTATAGCTGTCTAATGGAGGATTGCCTTCTGAGCTCACATATGAACAACATAAAGTCTAACCTAAATAGTTGATACACATAACTAAATGACGGAGGAGAAACAAAAGTACAGTAATATGTTAGGAATAAAACGATATGATGAGAGAGAATAAGATATGATGACAATAAGCACAGTTTCCCAGGCAGCAAGCGACAGCAAGAAGAGAGAGAATAGAATTCCTCCTTATGACCATGAGATTAGAAGGCCGCAGAGGATGTTTGGAAGAAGCAGGAAACCCACGCATGGCTCATCAATAACTCCAACTCCAATGAGCACATCATCGTCCTCACACACCATACAGATGTAGCACAGTTATTGAACCACCCAAGGTCCTTTGAAGCTCTCGTTCCTCACACCAGATGCGTTGAGAAATCTCTCTTATCCCTTGATGAGCTCCGATGTGACTCCCACACTGAAATAAATGAAGAGAAATCGGTACGTGTTTGGAGGACCTGCTTCTCTTCCCTCCTTCCAAGTTTCAACCCTAACGTTGTCATGAAAAGGCTGACCTGCCAGTGCTGCAGGGCCTTCAGACATGTAGCCAAGCCACAAGAGAACAAACCTACAAAGATGCTTAACCTGGCACCACGTGAACAGGCCTGAGAGAGAGAGAGAGGAGGTCAGGAGGAGCAGGAGATTAATCGAGAGCAGAAGAAAAGGTGGCGCTGGTTTCAACGCGAGAGAGAGAGAGAGAGACGATGAGGAGCCATTTGTTTTCTTCGAGCTGAAACCTCCGTGACCATGGCAGCTCTGAAGACCAATTCACGTGGGAGCAGTTCCTTGCAGCCGTTTCCCAACACGTACGTTCCTTTCTCTCGCTCTCTCTCTCTCTCTCTCTCACACACACACACACACACACACTTTCTAGGGAATCCAGCCATAACAACCCTAAAAAAAGGAACCACCCTAACCCTAGAAGACGAACACACAAACTTTGAACGAAGTTGAAAGCAGAAAACAAGGGAAGGAGACGCCCTATTATCACCGAATCCGAAGCTAGACGCTAACAATGGTGACTCGTGATGAATGCATGCGACGGAGAAGGAAATTGGAGGAGAAAATGGATGCATGGATCGCAGCTGGATGCCTACTGCTACCATGTCTTTTACCGGCCGTGACAAACCTGGAGAAGAGGGTGCCGCAGTCGCAGCGGTACTCGCGGGTGCCGCAGGTCTTGGCATGGGCCTTGAGGTCGGACTGGACGGCGTAGCGCTTGGAGCACTTGTCGCACTTCCACTTCTTCTCGCCGTGCTTGCGGCAGAAGTGCTTCTTGATGCCGGTGAGGTCGCCGAGGGCGCGCGAGGGTTGGTGGTGGACGCAGGTCGGCTCGGGGCAGAGGTACACGCGACGCCGCACCTCCTTGCTGCTCTTCTGCCGGAGCTTCCACGGCAGGTTGTGGCCGCGGCGGTGCAGCTGCAGGTTCTGTTCCCGTTGGAACCCCTTGTTGCAGACCTCGCAGATGAAGCGGTTCGTCGCCATTAGCGTCGTCGGCGACAGAGCAATCACCTCGGCGTCCGGATCTGCTGCAGAGACATGTGGATTTGGTTGTGCTTGTGAATAAACAATTCGTCAATCATTCATCGAGACAAGGATAGAATAATGCGGTCGGTTTCACAGTGCGTACGACATGCGCTAAGATTGAGGATGAAGATGGAACTGGGTTTGAAGCAGGATGGGAGTTTGTGTTCTTGATAGAGAGTGATCGATTGGGAGAGAAGGTATGTGAAGAAAGCATACGAAGCGCAAGTGGAAATGGGAATTCATCTGTGGAAGGCCATAGATTGGAGAAACTAAGAACAGCAAGTCCCAATTCCACAGATCCCGTGACTCGACATGGATTCGGGCTTTCAAGATGTGAAGAGAAGTCAAAAAAGGGCTGCAGGATTAGGACATGAGGCAACAGTAACCTGTGACAGAGGGAAGGCAGATATGCTAGAATCAATTCTTTCTCTTGCATGTTTTGCATGTGTGAGTGTTTCAGATACTTGCTTGGGTTTCCTGGTTGGTTCCTTCTCTTCCTCTCTGGACCTGCAGCCGGAGCCGGCACCGTCGAAGAGGATTGCTGCTGCTGCTGCTGCTGCTGTTTTTTCGTCTGCTTTTGGAGCTCCTCATCTCTGATCCCACCAAAGAAGGGTGACGAGGACGAGGCTGATGCCATTTCCTACCCCAAAACAGCCACAAGAACAACGAAAGCAACAAACACCTCTCTTCTTCTTCCGATGGCGTTCTTCTTGTTTCTTCTTCCCCGATCTTTTGTGAACGCCGACAAGCCCGAATCGAAACAGAAGTAGAAATTCTCACTGATCAACATGCAACCACGAAAGCCGATCCCCTTCCTTTGTTTTCTCTATCTATCTAGCTTTGTACCTATCTCTTCCCACGCTTTCCAACCCTTATTTTCTCCCAATCCTCAAGGACAAGGAAGGATCCAAAAAGAAAGGGAAGCTGTGAGGAAACCCCCAAACTCCCAGTACAAGTCAGTAACCTGAATTCCCCACCGGACAACTTTGCCAAATACCTCTCCAAATCTTTGTCCGCCTAGATTCGTAAAACACCAAAGAGAGCTGGAAAACCAAGTCAACAGTTGCACTCAAAACTGGTAGATAGAGAGAGAGAGAGAGAGAGAGAGAGAGAGAGAGAAGGGGTAAGATGCAGAAAAAAGACCAGTGGATATGACACAAAAGAAGGAACATATCAATAACCTCTTCCTATCTCCTCCTCCTCTTCTGTCTTGCATGCCACCAGGACTGAAGCAGCAGAAGAATGAAAACCAACACCGTGTGTGAACTCGTTCATCCCTTTGCCAATCCCCCTTCTTCCTCACGCAGGTCCTCCTTCCTCTTTCCCTTTCTCCTTCTACTCTCCCCACCCCTTCACACCACCAAGCAAAATGCGTCCAACCAAAAAACTACTAGAATAAAAATGTGCATGACACCGATCGAGAGAGAGAGAGAGAGAGGTCGGGTGTAGGCAAAGCGTGTCGTTATGTGGCCATGGATGGGTCCACCGACTGTGGAATGCCATCCTCGCTGCTCTCCTCTTATTCTGCATCCCAAAGTCTTTGACGAAGAACCTAGATCACCTTCTCGCCCACTCTTCATTCACTACTAAGTCAAAAGAAAGCAATACTAATAATAGTTACGACAGTATTAAGTAAAGAAATAGGTTTAGCCAAAAAAGATAAGAGACTAAAGTTAGCTGCTGTACCTTTTTAACTCTTATCAATATATTGGATTCTTTTTAATAAATTAATTCTTAGAATTATTGATTATCCCATTTATACTATAATAACTTGTCAAAAATTCTTATTCAATGTCCTTTCATCCATGACAAGGACTACAAAATTTATTGGTAGAATGACTAGTATCCATGGAATTGGTAGTAGTCAAATATGTCTCCTTGTATTCCAATGTTGGGATGCTAACCATGTCTTTGTCAGCACACTGAGCATGCACATTCCAAACCTGCTTCATGGGCTATCTACATCCATCAAAGGCTACAAAATTTATTATTTTTCCTTCAATAATTCACTAGGTCTTAAAAGATCATGCACACCATTTCTTACGCACTTTCTTAACATGAATTATTGCCTGAATTATTCAAGGTTTATGTACCATCAATCACATTATCAAATTGTCTTCTAATTTGATCCAAGGCAAGCGGAATACTCTCTTCTCCGTGCTACGTTCATGAACCAACACCATGAGCTTTCCCTGCTGCCAATCTTATTATTATTGTTTTGTAGGAATCCTTTGCGACATCTTCGTACAATGGTGATGTTATTTTTTATTTTTTGTAATTTAAAAGATCAGGAATCGAATCACGAGAACCGTGTAGCTACATCTTGGTCGTTTTTAGCAGCATAATCGTCTGCATTAATTCCTTTTCATTCAGCATCCTGACCTGCTTGGGCAGGAGTGGGCTTGTGTGCGAGGCGGTAAGGTCGTCGAGAGAGAGAGAGAGGGAGAGGCAAGCGTGCGTACATGGAGGGAGGTGTAAGGTTACGATGAGATGATTGGCATTGGGAGCAAGCACATGGTGTCCTTCGGAGGAGAAGTCCTTTTCCCTGTGTTGGCAGCTGAGCTGAGGAAGAAGCCCAGAGCACAACGCCCGAGGCCGAAACATGTCTCGGTGGTCCTTCCCCCACCTTTTTGATCTCATCAACTGTGACGAGCTTTTCAAGGAATATTCACTCTCACAGGAGAGAGATCAGATCATATAGGAGCTTACGGAGAGACTTAACGGAGACTACGAGCACTACTGCGTGCTGCAGTCGTCCTTTGGTTCATACAACGTAAAAGACAAGTATGAAATCTTGCTGAGAAGCTACGGGCCTACGAATGAGGGCATGGATCGATGGTATATCATGTTCACAAGGGCTCAGTGTATCGTTTTAGGTTAATCTTCGTCTTCTCTCTCGGACTGGGGAAAAAGATCTCATGGTTCTGAATGCACTAACCAAACCAAGCAAAGTACAGCAAAAGATCGTAGCTTCTCTTTGTTCTTCACATCCTGCTTCTCTAAAAGCTGATAAATCAAGCATTTTGTCGTCCCTTGGCATGACGCTACCTAAATCCCGGATCTCGGTCTCTCACGCACTCCAATATTTTACTCGATCGTGTGGCTGTTCGATGCAGGAGAAACAACAACAGCCTCGAACCCTAAGGTCAAGCAAAACTAGGGTTCTTGTCCACTAGCATATGGAGGCTTGCGGTCTGCATAGATTCTTGTTATTGGGGCTTGGAGCAACTCTTTCCAGCTCCAGGCAGCGATCAGATGCCAGAGAAAACAGTGCATCCTTGGGATTGGAAAACCAGAACTAAAAAGAATGGATGATAGGATTATTTTCTCGAGAGAAGAACACACCACCCAATCCAACTGTTGTGGTTTGAACGCTTTTGGCCCACCTTTTTCATGTCAGCAAAACAAATTATTGTGGCATTACTTTTGGCTTGTGAGACAATGATGAGCTTCAAAAAGCTAAGCATTAGAACATAACCTGTCCTCTTCGTGGTTTGCCTACGTCTTAATTCTCTGCAACAAAAGATTGACCTTCTGCGATTTAGATTCCATTTCGGAAACTTTCGAGCATGCATGCATGATTGATCTTTTCATGTCCCCTTTTGAATTCGGTGCTGCTCGAGAAGCTACAGTCTCGTGTACACGGATTACTATGAGAGTGGCCTCAGAAGAAACAAGTCATGGAGCCCTCGTTGATGTCACTGACACACACAGCATATATATGAAATCAGAGGAAGGAGGAAGAAGAAAGGATAAAAGTTGGGCGGAGGAAGCAGCACGCAGAAGCTTTTTTGCCTTGTTAGATGCGAAGCTGAGAGGTACCTTTCAACCGAGTCTCTGTGTGTGTGGGGATGTGGATTGCATAGACAAAGCAGAAGAGTTCAATATCCCCACAATTAAAGAGAGAGAGAGAGAGAGAGAGATCACGTACCTTTCTTCGAGGACCATTGGTGGGTCATCAACATGACATATAAACTAACAACAACATATATATATGTCACCTTTTATTGTTCTCTAATCATGCATGCATGTACTTCATTTTTTTATGCATAGCTGAAGTGTAGGTTGACAATTGTGTGCTATGCTTAACTCTTAGTTTGTATGCAACGACGATTGATCATAATATCCCTACTACTTGAGCAATATCCTTTAATTAATATAATACAATTTTTTTTTAATTAGTATCATTGTTACTATTAAGTTTGGTCGTCAACTTAAATTAGCACATCGAACCCATCTAGCCTAATTTTTGAATCCAAACTAAACGAGAGCATACCTAACTTATGATTAGAAGATGTTCCAACATGAGTGCTAAAGTCTTTCATGATGAAAACATAAAAAAAAAATTTCAATTCCATATCTCCGATGTGAGGATCATGATAAATAATGTGATCCTTTATAAATAGATAAGATATATGATATAAGTAATTGGATTCTATTGACAGTATTAATAAATAGAAAAGAAATTCATATTATAGTAAGATTCCTCAAGAGATACCCTTGATAGAATAAACTCTCATGATAACTTATCATAGGCTCTCTGTTCTTGCTTATAAATAGACATGACCTCTAGGGATTTATATACAGATGCATTTAAAGGTTGCATTAAAGAAAAGTATCTCACATGCATCAGATTACAGTTTCTCTCTCATCCTCCCTAAGCCATCAATTTAAGTGGTCCTGTGAAAGGATAAGAAGAAAGGAGAAAAAGTCTAGTTCCTCTTGCAGATTGACAACAACATTGGATCTAAAAAAGGTACTTAGATCATACAAAAATCTTTTCCCTTCTATTTTAGATAACATCAAAAGGTACACATCGTAAAACCGATCTATTGTTATTTGATTTCAATCCTAGAAAACATGATTATAGTTTTAATGATTACAAATCAACGAAGGAGTTCATGATTCCTAAGTATCAAGAATATGTCAAGCAAAATATCTTTCACGTGCAAGTTAGTTATTCACGAATGCTAAGTGCTTAATCTAAATTATTAAATATCATATCATATTAAGAGAGGGACTCTTAATTATAGTCATTCCTCAAATCGTATGTGATTTGGAAGATTATTTTTTAAAAATATATTTTTAAAAAAATCAGATTATTAAAATTTGGTACTAACGTAGTACACGTCGGTTTGTTTTATAATGATTTGGCTAATTCGGACTAAGCCCAAATTTTTATCATATCATTTGTATTTTTCTATTTACCCTTTCTTCTCTCATCAATGATGTTGACTAATTCAATATAAAATTGCGAGTTTTGATTGACGATAACTAAGAATTAAACAAAGTTCTCTTGCGAGAGTTGAGAAAATGCATGAAATTATTACCTCGTTTAATTATAGCATCGTCACAAATTTGGTGGAAAGACTATTTAATCATAGCAAAAGGCAAGTCAACGGATGTCGATGTTTTGAAGGTGGTAGGAGACGAAGCCAAAAATTAGTCCAACAAGTTTCATGTGTTGCTTGCTTGCCTTCGTCTTCTCCATCTTCTCTTCCGGCTGCTTCCTGTCACTTCAACGAACGAGTGGATTCTCTCAAATGCTGTGACGACCATTGTCGCCTTGAGAAAGACATCAACTCGATGGAAGAACAGTAAAGTTTTAGGTCAAGAAATTAATAGGTTTGTCAAGAAAAAGGAGTACATAATAAGGCAATTATTGGATGAGAAATAAAAAGCCTTTTACATAATGAATTGGTGGGTATACGATGTACTAAATGATTTATTGTATAAATAATGGACTTCAAAAATAGTTAAATTCAGATCAATAGTAATATACTCATCCATATAAATATTCTATCCATTCCAATGTTATATAAATAATTAAATAAACAAAATATAAGAAGACTTGTTACAATCCATAAAAAAATATATATCTGAACACTTTTGATTTAATATAATTGGCATACAGAGCTTCACAATGAAGAAAGATGATGACTTTATATATTATATTATATTATATTATATTATATTATATAGTATGGTTGAGACATCACAGTTATTATTGTATTATTAGAATTTAGTATTTTTAAAAATAATTATCCAATTAAACAATTATTTATTTATCTGGCAAAGCCACTGCCTTTATGACGGGCTGCAAAAGGCCGACGCAATAGCTGTTAGTATTTGGGCTTTTCGGCCCATAATCCAGAAACAACTACATAGCCACCGGTGACGGTAAGCTCACTCCCCGGTCTCTCGATCCCAAATCGTGAGCCCATCCAAAGTTACTTCTTCCCGCCTTCCCCCCCAATTCTGTTTTAGGGTTTTGATCTCTGAATCCTTCTCTCCATTCGCTTCCCTTCACGCCGGATCGCGACGGTCGCGCCAGGGCTCCGGCCGAGAATGCACATCAAGGAGATATGCCTCGAGGGGTTCAAGTCGTACGCCACCCGGACGGTGGTCTCCGGCTTCGACCCCTTCTTCAACGCCATCACGGGGCTAAATGGGTCCGGGAAGTCCAACATACTCGATTCCATCTGCTTCGTCCTCGGCATCACCAATCTGCAGCAGGTCCGGGCCACCAACCTCCAGGAGCTCGTCTACAAGCAGGGCCAGGCGGGCATCACCAAGGCCACTGTCTCCATCGTCTTCGACAACTCCGACCGGTCCCGGAGCCCGCTGGGGTATGAGGATTGCCCCGAGATCACGGTCACTCGACAGGTGCGGCAGTCCTGTCATGCATTTTGAGCTCGTATTTAAGCAATTCGACAAAAAAAAAAAAGGACTTTTACTTGGAATGAAGTTCTTGGTTTTCTTTGCGTTCGAGATTTTCCTGAAGTTGGATCGGTTGTTATTGTTTTTCGTTTTTCAGGAAAAAAAGATTTTCCTCTTTTGGGATGAAATCGAGTTGCGGGTTGTTCTTTGTGTGGAATTATGATAATGACTTCTATATTTTCCAATGTTTTCTTAGGTTGGTCGGTAGTGACTGTATTTTCTTCCTCAGGGTGGAAAAAGGTTCTTTTTCTTGTTTAGGGGGTTAAGTTGAATTGTACATGGATGCTTGTTAGAAACTTGAAACACTTGAAACCTGGAGCACAACATCCGGCTTTCAACTCCATTTTTATTGACATTGACAAATCTCGTTAACTCACCTGTTGAAAGTTTCTAATGCCTAAAAAATTGAGGTTGAAGTTTTCACTTAACTGCAAACAAAGTAAGAAGATCTTTCAATTGAAAAAGATTCATGCAGTCTCTGTTATCTGTTGTGAAGCAGGGGGGGAAAAGATGTTCCATTGCATGAGGCTCTTGCCAATGTAGGGCTTGGGACAGGTCAATGTGTGTACCTTTACCTCTACCAACAAAAAGGCTGTTTTCATGACTCAAACCCTGATCACTTGGTCTATAGATGAACAACTTTACTTGGGCCAGGGTTCACCTCCTAGCTTATGGAGGAAAATGGTGAACTTGTAGAGTGGATGAAATTTCTTCATATTTATTCCTTCCAAGATGGACTCGATGGGATCGAAATTTGGTTTGTGCATGCTGCTAGTGCAGTAACCACTTTCTGTTTATGTATATGGCTGGTTTCTTTGTTTGGATTTTGGAATATAGTAAGTGTAAGGCTTTCGCTTGTGGTTTTAGAATTACATCAATATCATGGCACCATCTTGATTGTGCCATCCACTTTCTTTTTGATTGCATCATTACTAGTATCATGAAGATGGTGGGATCTATAATGAATCTCGTCCATCAGTTGTTACATAAGTTGTTATCGAACCCTTTTTTTTGGATGTTATCGATGTTAGAGAAACTGATGAACAGTGACCTCATATCATTAATATCTGTATTCTGTTTTTAAAATTTTCCTAAAAAACGTATTCATGATTAATACAATTTTGTTCCCTTGTGTATCATGTCGTGCAATCAATTTGCATTCATGACTAACCCTGCTCTTGTTGTAGATTGTGGTTGGCGGAAGGAACAAGTACCTCATCAATGGGCATCTTGCTCAGCCTTCCCGTGTGCAGACCCTTTTCCATTCTGTGCAGCTTAATGTCAACAACCCACATTTTCTCATAATGCAAGGGCGAATCACAAAAGTCTTGAATATGAAACCTCCTGAAATTTTATCAATGCTGGAAGAAGCTGCCGGCACAAGAATGTATGAAATGAAAAAGGAGTCTGCTCTGAAGACACTTGACAAGAAGCAAAGCAAAGTAGCTGAGATAGATAGGCTTCTCGACCAAGAGATTCTTCCTGCTCTTGAGAAGCTTAGAAAAGAGAGGATGCAATACATGCAGTGGGTCAATGGCAATGCAGAATTAGATCGGCTCAAGAGATTTTGTATTGCTTATGAATTTGTCCAGGCAGAAAAGATACGAGATAGTGCCGTCAATGAGGTGGATCAAGTTAGGAAAGAGATGGCTGAAGTGGATAAAGACACTGAAAAATTGAAATCTGAGATACAAGAGATGGAGAAGAAAATATCTATCTTGACTGCTGATAAAGAGGCAAAACTAGGTGGTGATATGAAAGCTTTGTCTGAGAAGGTGGATATTCTTTCTCGATCTCTTGTGAAAGAAACTTCTGCAATGACTAACCAAGAAGAGTCTTTGAAAACTGAGAAAAAGGCTGCAGAAAAGGTTATGATTGTTCTGATACTCAATATTGTTCTGTGTACAATGCAGCATATTCTCTTTATGCTATCTTGTGGCTGGAAACTATCAGATATAGCTTCCAGATCTTAAGATTCTCTTCCTTGCAGCTATTGTGCATTGAGTAATTAGGTGTACAGATTATTGCTGCATGGTTTGCAACTTTGCATGATCTCTTAAATCTGATGATAATGTTTGTCGTCAACAGATCATTAACAACATTGAAGAGATCAAAATGACAAAAACTGAGAGAGATGCTGCAGTGAGAAAATCTGAGGAAGGTGCGACTGATCTGAAAAAGAGAGTGGAAGATTTATCTAAGATTTTGGAAGACTCTGAGAGAGAATATCAGGTAATTTTATCAGTGAATATCAGTTAGATTTAAAAAGATCCAAGGTATACGTTTCTTAATGTACTGAGAGTTAACTATCACCAGGGTGTTCTAGCTGGCAAGAGTAGTGGAAATGACGAGAAATGCCTTGAAGATCAACTACGGGATGCTAAGGCTGCTGTTGGACTTGCTGAATCAGAGTTGAAGCAACTAAATACCAAAATTGGTCATTCTGAGAAGGAGCTGAAAGAGAAGAAGGGTCAACTGTTAGCAAAATGTGACGAAGCTGCTGCTGTAGAAAATGAGCTAAATGTTAGGAAGAAGGATTTGGAAGCCATTAGAACAGCCATGGGCTCTATTTCTTATGAAGATGGCCAGATGGAAGCCCTACAAAAGGTTTACATAGATATGACAGTCCATGGACAGTAGAATAAGTTTGACCTTTCATGTTAAATGCATCTAGACATAAAAGTATATCTGATTGATCTATTCTGGTGTTGATTTGTCATTAGGATCGATCTGCTACGTTAGAGATGATTCAGAAGCTGAAGGACGAAGTCCGTGTTCTTTCAGGAAAGCTCGCAAATGTTCAGTTCACTTACCGTGACCCTATTAAGAATTTTGATCGTTCAAAGGTTAAAGGTGTTGTTGCAAAGCTTATTAAAGTGAAAGATGCTTCCACAATGACTGCCTTGGAGGTTTGTTTTTCCCAAATTTGTATCACTTGGTTGTTCTATTTGGGATGTGGTTTCTTGCTTATTGCTGGTTTTTTTATCACATATTTTCATGTTTGTAAAGTCACTTGGATTTGCAGGTTGCTGCCAGAGGCAAGCTGTTCAATGTTGTCGTAGACACAGAATATACTGGGAAACAGTTACTTGAATTCGGAGAGTTGCGGAGAAGAGTAACAATTATACCCCTTAATAAAATTCAAAGTCACATTGTTCCTCAACGAGTCCAACAAGCAGCTGCTAGACTAGTTAGTTTTGTTGTTTTGTTATTTGATGTATTTGTCACATGGTTTTGTAACTACTTGATGATTTAAAGCTGAGAGTTTGTGTAGGTTGGAGAGAAAAATGCTCAATTAGCTCTACTTTTGGTTGGATATGATGATGAAGTGAAGGTAGGACACTCCACACCAGAATATATGTTGCTGGTCATGCAAAGTATGGTTTAGAGCTCTTGATATGTTTGTCATGGAGTGGTTGCCACCAATGAAGTTTTCATGATGGTGGTCCAATCCTCAATAATTTTTATTTATTAGGAATTGTTATGCAAATCCATTTTAATTATTCTGCCATATAGGTGCTTCTGTCTGATAAAATTTCTCCTTGTAACTTAATATCAGAAAAAGCAAATATGCTGACATCTACAACCTAACTTTGCATGCTGTTAAATGATTGATACTGCAGAAAGTCTTGTCATTTATTTTGAACCAGTGCACCTTATTAGTTATTACATTTGTAAGTAAATGATAATGCTAGCTAGGGGATGAACTTTGAAATTTGGGTTTTAGTTTAAATAGGAGTGAGAAGGATATGTAAGGTGGAATTTACTGCATCAAGAGATGAATTGTAAGCATGATTGATTGAAACAAATGAATAAGAAGTTCCATAAATAGCAGTATTCCATCTAATATTTAATAGAGCTCAACAGAGGGAACAAATTCATGTAAGAAGTTTCATAATTCATTGTAGTTGTATTTCATTTGTACATCAAGAGTATATATTATATGTTTTTATAGTCCATCATAAGTATTTTGAGCATTACCTTGCATGCTTGTCTATAAGTTTATGTGTAAATTTAATTTGGTAATATTAAAGTGCTTATTTGCTATGTAATCTCTTATTTGCATTCCATGGGAAGCACAGACTAATTGTTGGATAGCATTTATGACACCTGCTGTTTATAATCACTGCGATTGTTCATTTTTGTTGCAGAATGCTATGGCTTATGTGTTTGGGTCCACATTTGTTTGCCAAAGTATTGATGCTGCAAAGGAGGTACTCAAATCTTTAGTTGCTTTTTGTGCATTCTATATTGTTGTTGAGGTCATTTTTTTTATAATCAAGCATATTCTTTTTGTTCTGTTGAACATACATTGAATTTTTTTATTAAAAGATCAACCTTGTCTGTTATGTGGTCTCCTTGTGAAGCTACATTGTGAATGTTACAAATCACTCACTTCTCTATTCTAGGTTATCTTGTTGAATCGAAGGGGCCATTTATATGTGCTAAGATAAAGATCCTAAATTTGTATCGCACAAGGTTGAAAGTGCCATGGTGTGCCCACCTTAAACCATTAGAAATATGCACAGAGAGAGAGAGAGAGAGAGATTCCTTTTTGCGGGTAAATGAGAAACCTTCCTAAATTTCAAAAGTTATAAGTAATACCTGAAGGATGTAGACATGTTCATATCATAAGAAACTTTGTGAGATTTGCGTAAAATGATACTTTTCATGGGTTATATTCATGGAGATTTTTGCTTTGATGCTTATATATTAATGCCACTGTTGTTGGAGACTCAAATTTTATTTATTTTTTTGTGGTTACGGTTTTGTTTCTTTTCAACCTGGGAGGTCAGAGTTTGAGTTACGGAAACATCCACTTTAAATATTTAAGGGTAATGTTGTGTACATTGACCTTCCCTAAATCTTCATCGGCGGGAGTCTTGTGCATTGTGTATGCTTCTTTTTTTTTTTTTCATATTGTTTTGTTTGTTTTAAGAAGGTGATCCCAGCATTTTAGGTCAACACTCCTATCGGAACTTGGTGGAACCACAGTTCTCAAGCATTCTGACTGTTACCTAACATTTTATCTTCAATTTTAAATCATTTTGTCCAAATAACATAGCATGTTTTAGTTGGATACGTATCTATCTACAAGTGCTTTCTTTCTTTAGCTGCAAGTGGAGTAATGCATGAAAAATTACTGGTTCTTTTGGATTCTTTTTACTCCAATTCTATACTTTTTACAGGTTGCCTTTAATCGGGACACCAGTGTTCCTAGTGTGACTCTTGAAGGTGACATTTTTCAGCCAAGTGGTCTTTTGACTGGTGGAAGTCGCAAGTATGTTATTAACATGTCCTTACTATCTGATTGCCTCAGAAAAGCTTGACTACATTAGTCAGTATGCTAACTTTATATTTACTTCTTATTCTTTAACATTTTATGCTTTTAGAGGTGGAGGTGAATTGCTAAAACAGCTTCATGCATTAGCTGAGGCTGAATCAGAACTCAACATTCATCAAAGAAGGCTGTCAGAAATTGAAGGAAAGGTTGGATCCTAATCAGACTTAACGTGTATGCTATAGTTCTGTTACTGCATTTTGTGTTCCTCAATTATCTACTTGTTGAATTAATCGATATAAATCTACTCTCTTGTGGATGTTGAGGATGTGAAACAAAATCAAAAGAAAAGAAAGAAACTGAAAGTTTGTGTTGTCTCTGACTTTAAACAAAGCAAAGTTGTTGAAGAAATGTTATGGTAGAGATGCACTGTTTGCAACCAGTTGCTTTTCTTTTTAACCCCATAATTAAATTTGGTAAATGTGAGTTCTGAATGAAAATTGTCAATTTGTTCTTGATATGTTTCTTTTGGAAAATAGTCTTTCTATTTAGTAGTCAAAGTAAACAAGGAGGACAACTCTATATCCTTATCTAAGTTAACAAGCAGATCTGAAGATACTATAATTGGCCTGATATGAGCATGTAAACTCAGCTGTTTTCCTCTGTTGAAATGCAATCTGAATAATATTGAGAAGATATATTCATGAAGCCAGCGTACTAAGTTGTCTATATCCTGGCAATTGGTACTCAACGTCATAATTTTACTTGGTTATATATATGCTTTTAGGCCTATATACCTTGCATGCTAACCTATTCTCAATTGTGATCGATTGATTCTCGTCACTGTAATCTTGCTGGTGTGACCATCCCCAACTGCCCTTGAACAGTATGGTAAATTAGTCCCTCAACACGGCAATAATGCTATCCCTTATTGCAAACTTTGAGTGCTATTGGGTTTAGGCATAAAAGAAGTGTGTTGCAGTGGTAAGCATATACTCATCAATCTGAGTCTTCAAGTATCAAGGAAGTCATTGTCCAAAAAATTGAGGTTTGTGTGTCAATTCATAAAGAGGGAATCTTTCACTTATATATGAACTTCATTTTTTATTATACTGCAATATTCTGTCTCAATATATGGTCTGAGTCATCGTGAGTGGCAACCTTGATATAGTAATGCATACATACAGGATTACTAGCTTGATACTCTCCCTTTTCTAGTGTTCAGTGTTTTGGTTCAGGAAATATCATACTTATAAAGTGAGATAACTAATCATATACCTGTACCAAGTTTAGGGTTTTTTTTGGTCTTTGTATTTGTAATACTCGTATGATCTTATAGCTATATCCATTGTGTCTCTTTCCTATTATACATTAGTTTAATGGCCCTTTAGAGAAAGACCTTATAGATAGAATGAATTCTGAGCTTCTCACTTATTCATTGATGACATTCATCCACTATATTTGACAATCTTGAATCTGTCACATGCACTACATTTGTCAAGTGCCTCTAGTTGTAACATTGAGCATATATTTGGTAGACAATGTTTTTTTTTCATCTAGCTAGAAGAAAGTAAGTATTTATTTATTTTTACTTTGGGATTATTGGGATTTCAAGTTTTATTTTGATCTGCATTGTTTGGGGTGGAAGGTTACCATGAACTGATAAAGAGAACTGATCCATTTATTTTTTATAGGTCTGATTCATGTGATTTAAAATGTTTAAGCCCACGTAGTGGTATTTATGAGACTAAACCAGGTTGTCACAATCTCTTTAAATTAAGGCATGATGTTCCGTCAAAGAATAATCCTAGTAGGGCATGTGAGGTCAGTACAATAAGCTAGTTTGACATCATGATATGCCTCTGATGCTTTTTATGGTTATCTCTTTATTACTTGAGTTCCTGAAATCGACTTACTGAGAGGACTGACCTATTAACTTGATATAGACTTAAAATACATGAGACTAAATCGGAGTGACACAAAAAGTAGTGATGTTACTGGGTACATGAGGTCAGTTAAGTGGCATGTTTTGAGTGTTGGCTATATGCTGGTTTTGTGGGAGCTATTGCTGTAGGTATTTGGCTTCATTTTCAATGTTTCCTTAACACTGGACAATGATAATGTATTTTAGCATTGAATAGTTTTCTTTGCCAAGTTTAAACACTTTCTTTGCCCTTTTCTAAAGATAAACAAAAACTCTGGCTTCGATTTTCATTTGAACTTTTTCTTGAGAAAATGGGATTGACTACTTGAATATACTACTTGAATATAGCTATTTTTGCAGCAGCATGCAATCACAACAGGATGTTTCATTCGCATATCAAATACTATAAACACTATGGATTAATGCTGAAATATAAGATGAGGAAAATATGTTTTCTTGTGAAAACCTTGCAGATTGCTGCCCTTGTGCCTTTGCAAAAGAAGTATGTTCAACTCAAGTCTCAACTTGAACTGAAATCATATGATCTTTCGCTCTTTGAGAGCAGAGCTGAGCAAAATGAGCACCATAAGGTTGTTGCTTCCCCTCAAAAGTATTGCACTTATTAATGTTAATTTTGGGTTTCTTCTGACTTTGAAAGTTGATTATAGTGTTTTCTGTATTTTGGTATTAATTTTGTTTCTGTTTTCAGTTAGGTGAGCTTGTGAAGAAGATTGAAGAAGATCTGGAAGAAGCGAAGTTAAGAGTGAAAGAAAAGCAACTTCAGCACAAGAATTCTACTTTGATCGTCTCAACGCTTGAAAAATCCATCAAGGAAAATGGAAATCAGCGAGAGACTAGACTTAAGGATTTAGAAAAAAAGATCAAGTTACTGAAATCTGATATGCAGTCTGCTTTAAAGCAGCTAAAGGTGGCTTTTCTTCTTTCCTAATACCAGAAATATCTTTTTTTCCTTTTTTTATTAAACCTGTGTTTTAGCTCGATTACCAGATATATCAAGTCACTGAAATCTGATGCAGTGTGGTTTTCCTTTCTATTTGTTTATTAGTCAGTATTTACTATTGCATCAGAATGGTACTTGTATGTATCTACCTTTTTTTTATAAAGTTGCACAATATTACTTAAAATGTCTCTGATTTTAATGATTTTCTCCTGTTTGAATGTGATATTTTTCATGCCTAAATCATGAAGAAATAAACAGTTGCCAAGTCTTTATTATTGAGTATTGCTGCTTAAAGCTTCTTTTTTACTCTATGCGAAGCCACTGTTCATCAACTTGAATTAACTTCCCAAGTTCAGCAGTTGGATTAACTGCCATGTGCTAGATGCATTCATTAATCCTTGCGATCAAGTGGAATTTGAACTTAATATTCACCTTGTCTAAAAGTAGATTGTTTGAGTCTTGATGCCGTTTATTGTTGAGAAAATCAAATTGACTGGTAAATAAGTTCTTTCGTAATAAGTTATTCTTGATGGACTCATTATTTCCAGATTTTTCTTGTTTGAAATAGTTAATGCTAATTGTCTTGGTTTAATATTTGGATACAATGAAATTTCTGTTTAATATATAGGTGTCTAATTTGGTGGCATGGAGCAAGCACATGTCCTGAGCCATAATTCTATAAAACCAAGGACCAAAAATTACTGTAAGAAAAGAAAGTAGTGCTGAACCAACATGTTTATGACTTTGTAGTTCATTCATGTTAATGGATAAAAAATGTTAACTGTATTCATGTTGGCTTTTCTATCTTTTCTGTGTCCTGTAGATCGATAGCTCCTCCCAGAATCAAATTTTGCCATTTCTCTGTTTTCTCTCAGGACCATAATGTTCACCACCAACCATTTACACCTCTGAATCTGATGCTTATCAAACTTGGAATCCATTAAGTACTATATCCGATTTTTGCTGGTACATTGCAATTCTTTGTTTTTAATGCTTCTTTCAAACCAAGTTTTCAAATTCCTTTTCTTTCATAATCAATAATTGACTAGAAGTTTGAGTCTGCTATTATTTCTGTCACTTGAAACAGAGCATTTCTCTCATCTTCTAATACATTTCGAAGTACAGGGAAATTCCAGAAATTTCTTGTTGTTTTCATCAGCATTAGCTGGATGCAATATGTTATGTTTTCTATCTGCAACTTAATATCTGAAGTTTCTACTTATAGTGGCATTTGCACTATTTAAATACATTGGGATGTTTGCCATTCACCTATCTTCTAGTGGCTTATGCTAAAATTATCTGCATAAAACCATTTACACAAGTTCCCAAGTGACTTGGCATCATCCGTGGTCCTTGGTTGTATGGCAAGTCCATGTTTTTGTTCCTTGACCTTTTAAAGAAATATCATGGTTTCATTCTGCTTTTGTTCTTTTCATCTCAAGTTACAGTCTCTCTACATTTTGATGGGCAGGGACATGTATTGTAGACCATTTCATTGAATCTTAGTGTATAGTAGGGAATATTAAATCGTTTAGCTTACCTGGATTTCTTGTAGCATTTAATGCCAGGGAAAATGCATTATATTTTAATTGTAGAATCCTGGGAATTTCAGGTAGTTGCTCGCTTAAGTTTCTTTAGCTACATTCTCTTTAACTTTAATTGTTATAGCAGCATCTTTAAACATTGGTGGACAAATTGAAAATGTGTTATCTCTTCTAAGATGTTGAAACATGAAAACTGCTTATCCGGGAGACTTGCAGATATGATATGATGAATTAGCAAAATCTTTTTACTGTGTTTTGTTCTATAATAAGGAAATGCAGTTTTTCTTTTATTTGTCCTGTAAAAAGCAGCATAGCTTTGTCCACTCTTTCTCAATTTGTTGAGTTTATGTTTATACTAGTTCTACTGCTGGGTGGAAATTGAGTTGGGGAATTTCTTGAAATAAAATGCATGGAGTTTAGAATTCTGTATTTCTATGGACATTCATATTTGAAATAATCATCTTTGTTATAAGTCATTTATATCAGTGTACTTATAAGAAGCTAAAATGCTGTTTCTTTATGAAGATTATGCCAAATTAATACTGCCTACTCGTTCATGTGGTTCTTTTAGTTAGATGATTTAATATCACCTATTTTCTTGATTTTATGTTTGCTATAATTGCTTCATTGTCGCAGGGCATAATATGAGGACATACATTTGGCAAGGCTTACATGAGTTTGCTGTACATGTGCTAGGTTCATGAAAGTGAGAAAGAGAAGATTATCATGGAGAAAGATGCAATCCTGCAAGAGCTTGTTATGTTGGAGAACCAATTAGCTGCTTCAGAAACTCAGATTCACACTCTCACTGAAGAGCTTGATAAACAACAAAACAAGGTAATCCCTAGTTGAAGAATGACAATGATCGCTTTTATCTTTTTGTTGGGCAAGGGAAGATAACCAATATGTTCTGAATTCTGGTTATCCAAATGCCACTGGTGCAGGTCAGTTCCATCAAGCAGGCGTATGATCAAGCAGAGTCTGAGTTGAATTTAAGCCGCTCAAAGTTGAAAGAATGTGATACAGAAATAAGCTGCATTACTAAAGAGCAACAGAACCTACAACAGAAGCTTAGTGATGCTGCAGTAGAGAGAAAGAAGATGGAAAATGAGGTGCTTCTTGTGGATTTTTCTTGCATTCTTTCTTATATAATGGTATGGAAGCATATCTGTGCTCATATCTGATTTCCATTTAGGTAAAACGCATGGAGATAGAACAGAAGGATTTTTCTTTGAAAGTTAACAAGCTACTTGAGAAACATGGGTGGATTGCTGCTGAGAAACAACTATTTGGGAAGAGTGGAACTGACTATGATTTTTCAGCACATGACCCAAGTAAATCTAGGGAGGAACTTGAAAAGATGCAGGCTCAACAGTCTGGGTCTGCATTTTCTCTCTCTCTCTCTCTCTCTCTCTCTCTCTCATGAAACTGCTACAACTGAAGCATAGTTCTTGGTCAATTGAATGCTCACTTGACCTTTATCTTTTGTTACTTTGCAATAATTGTTTGTAGGCTTGAGAAGAGGGTCAACAAGAAGGTGATGGCAATGTTCGAGAAAGCGGAAGATGAATACAATGATCTAATTTCAAAGAAAAATATTATTGAGGCAGGATGAACACTTCTTCCCCTGTAGTCTTTTTGTTTTGTGAACTGCTAGGTGTGCATATTTATTGTTGTTTTGCTTGCTAGAATGACAAGTCAAAAATCAAGAAGGTGATAGAAGAGCTAGACGAAAAAAAGAAGGAAACCCTGAAACTAACTTGGGTCAAAGTAAACAAGTCAGTAGTCAATTTTTCTTTGGAAGCTTCATTTACTTTCTCTTTCGTTAATACCAGCCTCTGCTTTGAATAAAATTGCAAAATTGCTTGTGATTCTTGCTGTCACCATTTCATAATTGTTTCTTGTGTTCTCTGTTCAACTGAACTGTATTCAAGTTTCAAATTGTCTTTGCAGGGACTTTGGATCAATCTTTAGTACCCTTCTGCCAGGCACAACTGCTAAACTTGAAGCTCCAGAAGGGTGCAGTTTCTTAGATGGTCTGGAGGTTCGTGTCGCATTTGGAAGTGTTTGGAAGCAGTCTCTCTCAGAATTAAGTGGAGGACAGCGATCTCTTCTCGCGCTTTCTCTAATTTTGGCATTGCTTCTTTTTAAACCTGCACCAATTTATATACTTGATGAGGTATTTTTAACCTTGTTTATCACTAAGTGAATATCAAACTATGCATCTTATCCCATTTGGAACATTTAAGATGATTTTTTCCCGCTGATGGTATTATCCTATGAAATATTTCTGAATCCTGACCAATTTGAACTTTGGTACAATAAGAAACAACTGCTCGAATAAATTGATGGAATGCTCAAATAAATTGCCAACATACACTAGTTGTTTTTGTCAACAAATACCATGACTGTTAATCGGCGTGGATTAGATAATCAAATGCGAGATGCCAAGATGTCTATTTACACAATTGTTTTTCTTTCTTGATTTTGTGCAACCTTGATAATGAAATTGGGTTGTTTAATGGGCATGTGTTTTCTCTTCCTCAGGTGGATGCTGCTCTTGATCTAAGCCATACACAAAACATTGGAAGAATGATTAAAACCCATTTTCCGCACTCCCAGGTTTTGCTTCTATAAGATGTCTGATTAAAATTTTTCTTTTATAAGCGTACGTATCATGCTATTATATATTCTACTTTGGCCAAAATTCACAGTTTATTAGAGTACAAAATTGTTTGCTGTTGAAAGCATTCTTTTAGAACGTTGGAAACACTTCTTAAAACCTCAAAGCTGCACTAAGGTTAAATTTGCAAAGGACTTGCATTCTTTCTTATATAAAGGTGATTGCTTGTGCCAGCTGATGCTGGTATACGAGCACTGTGACTGCATGTTACTGGCACAGGATGTGCCATGAAACTTGGAGCCTTTGTTCATGCAATTGTGTGGAAGAAGTTTATTTATTATGCTAAATGATGGAAAAGGATCTTTGCACACAACTGAATTTAGTTTTATTATTAGTGTTGTTGTTGCAGCTCTTAGTAGTACACCTGTTATTGTTTCATGATTGAAACCAAACAGGATCAGTGGCAACTTTTTGATCGTCTGAAACATCCTTGTATGGCTTGGGACTTGCTCACAAGAACCAGAGAAATAGTTCATTTTCCTGATTCCCAAACCTAGATACCAAAAATTCATCCACTCTGATTGCAGCTCTGATGTCCTCATGAAGCATTTCTCTAAGTTCAAAAAAAAAAATATATATATATATAGTTATTAACACAGCTATCTCGTGCAGTTTATAGTGGTATCACTTAAAGAGGGAATGTTCAACAATGCAAATGTCTTATTCCGGACCAAATTTGTTGATGGAGTCTCTACTGTTACAAGAACAGTTGCCTCAAAGCAGAGATGAATTTGTTGTGTTCTTTGCTGGTATGTTGTTACCGTTTCTTTTGAATGCTGCATCCTATATACTGGCACAAGTGATGAGGATAGAAGTTTTACTTTCAAACCTTCATTTTCATCTGTTTTTTTTTTTGAAAAAAAAAAAATCTGTGATGCGATTATTTGCCTAGACAACACATTCCAAATAACATGAATAATCATGAATAATCATTCATGAATAAACATGAATAATCTGCTGAGACTGTTTAAACGTAAAAAATGGCACACAAGGCCTCTTTCGACCGCACTATCGGCAAGCAAGAGATGTTTTCTTGTTGGGTAGAGGAACTTTCTTTCAAGAAGAAACATGGTTCCTTCTCAAATGCTATGGAGTTTTGGGTCTCAATCGAAGCGTATGTCTTGTTTATTATATTTGCTTCTGGGACCGGCTTTTCCCTCCAGTTCTGGTCACCATTAACTTTACATTTACTGGATGGATGTCTTCATTTTACATGTTTTGGCTCCATTATAATACCTTTGTGTTGGATTCTGATCGTGTCAGGTGCTCTGGATCACACTATCTTGAAATGTAATGGAGATTCCAACCCTGGTGACACGAGAGACCTCCAGGTTTCTCTTCTCTTACCCATCTGCTGGTGTTGTTGTCTAAATTAATTGTGCTGCTGCCTTTAGTGGTGTGTTCCCAGGTCAATTAGCCGTAACACATTTTTGTATGCACCACCGAATTAAAGATGTTTCTACATGATCTATTTCTGCCCGGTTTTTTCTTCCAGTTTTTGAGAAAGAAGAGGACCTGAATTATCTGACCTTTTTTTTTTGTCTGTCCACTCTTCTCCATCGAAAGGACTCTGCTTGATCCCGTTGACATAACCCCATTTGTTCTTCCGACACCCAACACTCCTTCCTCATCATCTCACATCTTTATGTCATCCACCTCCTAAAGCTCCTTTACCGGCCATATGTTCACATACGAAACCCATTCTTGTCACCATCCCACTCCCACCAACACGTTCAACCCTTAGTGGTGGGCAGGCCTTCACATTCAACTTGCCTTTTAAAGAGATTGGGAATGCAGACTTAAATAAATCTCCCCTCCTTTCCTCCAATTTAGTGTGTCATCTGTTGTTTTAGGAGATAATGCTTTTGGTTGGGTTTTGTTTCATCTTGCTAAAGACCAGTTGACGCGGACACCCGCAAATGGCCGTCATAGAGAGATGATGTCGCTCGTCAGGCAGGCTGTAGATGGGTATCCGGCCATTGTTAACTACATTTTATCCAGCCAGAAGACAAGCAAGAGGGAGAGATGGGTGCCAGTCCACATCGCAGCCTTGACCTAATTAAAGTCAGGCTAATTAATCTCATCCGGATGGCCAAGGCTTTTTGGGTTAAACTAATGTGATTACGAGGCTTTTCTTTCCTCCCAACGCCTTTAGGAAGGTGGAAGAACGTGGCCGAGGATTGAGATCGAAAGAAGCTTGCAAGTGCTCGCTCCAAAGCGAATTCTAGTGGAAGTAGGATGTCATGTCGAGGTGGGCCGCCTCCACCTCCCCCGTTTCTTTATCCCATCACGCCCTGGCTCCAAGAATTGGAGAGTAAAACACGCAATGGTGGAGTTCTTAGGAGGAGGACAAGCCCTTTTCTTCTTGACGGTGATGCTTATGGTGTACGGATTCGGGAAGGAAAACGAAGGAGCCACGCTTGCTCCTTCGGTAGGAGACAGCGGGCGAGTTCATGTGGTTCCTGGAAACCCAGTGAGAAGGAGATGTCGCCACCGTGGACCGACCGTCTCGCACTAAGCTTCGCTCCCTGCATGCTCACCACCCGTCTACATACGTAGGTGGACTGTGGTCAGACTTGAGCCGAGGTTGAACGCTCTTCTTTTCTTTTCGTTTCCCTCGGGAAACCCTAGGTTTGCTGTTGTGGATGTAAGCGCAGCCCTTAAGCCTAATCATTTAAGGTTTCTCCTTCTGTGGTCGACCAGTTGTCCTCCACTGTCACCGGTGCCGTGCTCTTCCTTTTCTTCTATGCGCAGAGTTGATCTCTGACTTGTGACTGGTTCTTTTGAGCTACCAATTACAGGCTTTGGAACACATTCTTGCGGATGGATGGATGGCTTTTCCTTTTTCCACTTGTCCTCGTTTCAGCAGCCTGCTTGGAGTTGTGGAAGAAGGCAGTGTTGGGAACCATCGATTGCAGCCTTGACCTCTCCACCACCGAGCTTCACCTCGGTGCAGCATCATGATTCCTTGGGTCTTCGCGTCCTAACATCGATCGCAACAGTCTAATCTTCGCGACAGATATGTGAGCGACATCGATAGCATCCACCAGTGATAATTTTGGAGCTTTGAGTTCCCAGTTCTTCATTCCTGCAAGTGCATGCGCCATGCAGATTCCTCAGCCTTTGCACCATTAGCATGCACGTATACTTAATCCGATCATTCATACGAACAAACATAAAGAAATGATGCTCTATCTTTGAGGATTCACAGAGAGAGAGAGAGAGAGAGAGAGAGAGCGAGCGAGTACCTCCAGCCACGAACTGGATGGGGCTAACGCCACCAAAAATAATTGCCCACAAGCGAAGTGGCGATGACACGAGTTCTGCACACTTCGCTGTCCCCCATTCCCACCCCGTCTCTGATCTCCACCACGACTGTTTCCAGTGGGCACGAGCTGACGTCACGCCACCGCGGGCGTGGTCTTCCCTATAAACCCACAAGCCTCCGACGACACCCGAAGGGAACCCTCTCGTCTCCTCTACCGCTCCCACGCACGCCGCCATGGCTCAAGAAGGACCCGAGGTCTCGGTCGCACGCTCCTCGACGGCCGCCCACAGCTGGTGGGAGGTCAACGCCAACCCCTTCTCTTGGAGCACCGTGACCCGGTGCCTCCCGCCGCCGGACCGCCGCCCCGACCTGGCATCGACGTACGACGAGGCCGACATGTCCATCTCCAACGCCACCTCCTTCACTAACGCCTCCAGCCGCTCCGCCCTCAGCATCGATTCGTCGTCTGCCGATCTCTCGGGAGAGCCGGTGGAGAACCACCACATGTGGAGCCAAGTTCTGCTGTAAGTCCGGTTGAAGATGTCGTGCATAATTGTTCTTTGTGACCATCGTCGTCTTTGAGCTTGGGATCAAAAGCTCCGGCACCATGCACGGATGCAGCACTAAAGTTTAGATTTGGGTGTCTCAGAAACGTGGAAAATGCTGGAGAGCCGGCGCACAGTGGACAGGATGATGGAGGAAGCTTTGTGGAGGTGCTGAGTTCAAGGAGGGAGTTGCTCGAACCTGCATGCGATGATTCGAAGAGCAGCTACGCCAACTGGGAGTCACAGCCTTCCTCCTTCAACTGGTTGGAGAAGCATCTAAATCGCTACAACGGAAGCTTCATGGAGCCGGAAGGAGCGACGAGTAACCTGTCGGATCTGGTCA